>OY821521.1:92856194-94234944 GCA_963682025.1 Cordilura impudica
GTGTACTATGTGATCAGCTGTTATTTGTTTACTATTTATTAGCTTTTGTAGTTTATTTCCAATATATTTTCTAAATGAAAATGGAAGGAAATAATTACATTCAGGTAAGTTTTTGTAAAAGAACAAATATTTTGCTTTTATTTGAAATTTTTTTAGATATTATTATATTAATACACATATGCATACATACAGTGTCCGACAAAACATATGCACGAGCTTGTGGTTAATACTATATGGCTTAATAACAAAGACAAACACATTTGGGTTTTAAATTATTTTATTTATTTATAAAATAAATTAAATTACTACAACAAAATAAAAACAAAGAAAATTTGTTATCAAAAATAAAAAAAATTCATATTAAACCTTTAATACAGTTTTTTGTACGCGACAAAACAATAGAACATTTTCATCCGTATTTCTGCAGCCACCGCGATTTCAAAAAGTTAATCATATTGTTTATGACCATTCCTTCACGCATTTAGCCGTGTGTTTTGGGTTGCTGTCATGTTGATACCTCCTCTTATGTGGTATTTCCTCCTCTGCGTGTAGCAGCCTTACACTGTTTAGGATATCATTATACATGAAACGATCCATTATACCGAGGATTGAGACGTTGTCCTTTAGGTCTGCGTACTACCCTAAATCCATCATAAATTAAACTTCTACTCATCAGAGAAAAGCACGATCCTCCATTGGGTTGTACTCCAGTTTATGCGTTCTTTTGCATATTCCATTCTAACAAGTCTATTTTTTTTTGCCTTCGGGATGATCTTAACCCACCTTCAAAAGTTCGTTTTTGGATGGATCTTATTGAAACATTGAAATTGGTTTGCAGTAGACCTTGCTGATATAAAGAGATCCTTTTTTTTATTAGTCGGAGTACTGCCTGGTCGCCCCGTTTGCTAGTTCACCGCGGCCGACCATCTTTATATATGAGAGTCAATGAGCCTGAAGTACGGTAACGGCTAATAATACGCGAATTCACACTATGATTTATTCCAAATTTGTTTGCAATTGATGTCACTGATTCGCCTCTTTTAAAATCATTTATAATATTTTCTTTTACTTGCACTAAGTTCTTATTATTAACCTTTTTTTATTAAAATATTGCAAAATATGCCCAATGACTCTAAAGATCAGAAACGACTATAAACACGTGAAAATTTTCTCTAATTATTCCTACAATGTCCAAAAAATAGTTTTTATTATTTAACGGATAATTGTTGTTGGTAGTCTCTTACATTTAAGAAGAATGTAAATATCTATTTCGAGCTTTTGTTTTGTCACGGGCAAAAAGCACTGTTGTAAATTGAATATTCTTTCTTTCTGTTTTATTTTATTTTCATTTTGGTTTATGTCGCGTAATATTAAATGGGGTTTACCTTCGTTATAAATAAATAGAAAGGAGTTAAAACCCAGTGAGTTTTTCTATGTAATTAAGCTATATGATAGTAAGTACAAGTTCGTGCATATGTTTTGTCGCACATTGTATATACATATTATTTGACTTCTTGTATTTTCTTTACAACTTAAAACTTTAGTTAATTTTATTATCTTTGTTATTTTACCAACAGTAATTTATGAGTGTAATCTACAGTATGCTGGATTCTTAAAACTTTTTTTGTAACACTATTTTTTTTTAATTAAAAAAAAAAATCAATTTGTTTTACAAATTGTAAATTGTTAACATGGTCATAAATTTTTTCCTGCCTCAGTTTTTGCCTGCTGCTTTCTACGTACGCTCTACATTTTAAACTAAGACTATTTAATGAAAAAAAAAAACTTACCTTGAATTTGTTAAATGTGATATAAACTCCATGATTTGATTAGTGGATATTGAATTTGTACCATCAGTATCAATGAGACGATATAATTTATCTAAAATCTGAAAGAAATAGTAGATGTATTTAATTTAATGGAATGAACATAATGGGAAAATATCGAATTGTTTTTTAAATATATTTTTAATAATTTTCTTAATAAACTTGTACTTACCCCTCGTGCCTGCCATATTTCACAAAAATTTTTAAATGTAATTTTACTATTTTCACCACAAATCACATACGCCACCGATTCCAACTGTTCGGCATAATCCATTTGTCTGTCATCTCTGAAATTATTTGAAATGTTTGAATGTTTATGAAAATCAATAATGATATAATTATTTTAAATGTTTATTCGTAATTTGTGGGTCGATAGAAAAGGATGAAATAATAAATTAAATAGTGAAAAAAATGATAAACTTTTGTTTATTTTATAGCCCAAAAAATAAAATTTTAGTCATAATAAACAATAATCATTCTTTAATCACCTAAGATAGCCTCTTTTAATATATTTTTTTTTCAAATTAAAATATGATTAAATTGCATTTGCGTTTAGTTGAAAGGCCCACTTTTTATGTGACCTCAAACTAAGACTGTTTAAAAAGGTTTGAAGCGAATGTCACGTTTTTGGTGCTTTGAGTTCAGCAGCAGCATTCAAGTAACGCAAAATACATAAAAAAATACATAAAAACATGAGTTAATAAGTCAATTGACAACGCTAACACTTTAGCCAGCCTCAAACATAAAAAGATGATAAATGTTGTTCAACAACATTGTATGTTTTGTATGTTGATTTAAATAAAAAAAAACATAAAAATGAAGATTTACAATTAAAATTGTACGTTGCAATAACCCAACAATAAATTATAGGAATAAGTTGTTTATTAATAATAAATATAAAAAATAAATAAAAATATAAATAAACAGTAACTAATATAACTGAATGTACACTAGGGTGGCCCTTAATAAAAAAAAGTGTTCAAACTCTCGGTCTCACCCCCTAGAAATATGCGAATAGCAAAAATACTGAGAAATACAAAGTTTTGGGCCAATCAAAAAACATTTAGTCGTGCCTCAACGCGATTGAAAATTTGTTTATATGGGAAAAATATCACTTTTTTTTTTCAGATTTTACGAAAATTTCGTTCTATAGTTTACCATTTCCGACAAATTGTTATATAAATCGGGATCAGTATTAAAGTATCCTTTCAAAGAGCTATAAAACTTCAAAATTGAATAATACCTCGCCAAGAAATAGCCAATGCCCCAGACCTCTTTTGTGCTAAAAAAAACTAAATAATGAAATTTGATGGCATTTTTTTCAACTTTGAGAAATTGATTAAAGCCATAATTTCTTTTTGGTCTCTGTACTTATAAGTACTTAGATATGAAGTATTGTTTTATTACCACGTTGATAACCTATTGCGCATTGAGACCGAAAATGGGAAATTTTTTTGGTAAAATTTTGAAAACTCCTTTTTCAAGTTTTAAAAAATTCTCTAAAAAAAAAATTTAAAAAAACTGGATCTAAAACTTTAAGATTTTGTTAAATACATATTACAGATTAACTGTGTGAATTTTTAAGTAAATCCCTATGCCAGAATTTTTTTAACAAGGATTTTATTTTTGCGGATTTCGAGAAAAATAGGATTTTAGTAAAATATCCTGTAAATGTACTCTTTCTAAATACTTTTTATCAAAAAATTATCACTTTTCTACTTTTAAATGTTATATTTTATCTTAATAGCCTAGGGTTTCGAAAAAAAATAATATGACCCCATTAACCCTTTTGTAATTGGGGTCACATATGACCCCAAGCTAACACAGGACAAATTATTTAAAAAATACAAATATTTTGTAAGTGCTGCTGAATTTTAAAATATAATAATCAAACAACCAATTGTGTAGAACTTCCGCTACTAAAATTTGGGATACATCAGAGAACGCTAACCCGTTATTTGCCAAGGCCAGCTTTGGGTTTTAAGATATTTTAAAATAAAAATGACCGAAAACGAGTTTTTATGTTAAACTCGACGAAACCACTATTAAGAATTTAAGAAAAATAATTCGGTTAATTTTTATTTATTTAACCCCTCAGTGCTCCTGGGATCAAAATAATCCATTGTGGTATATCTTTGGTGCAATTATCTGCCTATTGCTCGCGAATATAAATTAAAACAACTTTTAACCAATTTTGTTATAAAATTATTTTAAGTATAAAAACCATCTTTATTTTTCTAAATAAAATAAGAAGACCCAAAAATTAACCGAATTATTTTTCTTAAATTCTAGATAGTGGTTTCATCGAGTTTAACAGAAAAACTCGTTTTCCGTAATTTTTATTTAAAAATATCTTAAAATCCAAATCTGGCCTTGGCAACTAATGGGTTAAGGTTCTCGGATTTATCCCAAATTTTAGGAGCGGAAGTTCTACACAATTGGTTGTTACATTTTAATCATCGCATCTAAAAACTCAACAGAACTTACAAAATATTTGAATTTTTTAAAATAAATTGTCTTTTGTTAGTTTGGGGTCATATGTGACCCTAATTGCAAAAAGGTTAAGGGATCATATTATTTTTTTTTCGAAACCCTAGGCTATTAAGATAAAATATAACATTTAAAAGTAGAAAAGTAATGAATTTTTGATACAAAGTATTTAGAAAGAGTATATTTACAGAATATTTTACAAAAATCCCATTTTTCTCGAAATCCGCAAAAAAAAAAATCCTTGTCAAAAAAATTCTGTCCTAGGGATTTACTTCGAAATTCACACAGTTAATCTGTAACATGTATTTAACAAAATCTTAAGGTTTTGGATCCAGTTTTTTAAATTTTGTTAAAGAAAATTTTTTAAAACTTGAAAAAGGAGTTTTAAAAATGTTATCAAAAAAATTTTACATTTCCGGTCTCAATGCGCAATAGGTTAACAACGTGATAAGAAAACAATACTTCATATCGGTGTACTTAAAGGTATAGAGACTAAAAATAAATTATGGCTTTAATCAATGAAAAAATGCCATCAAATTTCATGAGCTAGTTTTTTTTTTTAGCACAAAAGTGGTCTGGGGCATTTGCTATTTCTTGGTGAGGTATTATTCGATTTTGAATTTTTATAGCTTTTTGAAAGGATATTTTAATAATGATCCGGAATTATAAAACAGCTTGTCGGAAAAATTAAACTATAGAACGAAGTTTTCGTAAAATATGAAAAAAAGTCATATTTTTCCCATATAAACACACTTGAATTGCGTTGAGGCACGACTAAATGTTTTTTGATTGGCCCATACAAAGTTATTTCTCAGTTTTTTTGCTATTCACATATTTCTAGGGGGTGAGATCGAGAGTTTGAACACTTTTTTCCCTTCATATAATGAAGGACCCCACCATTGTACAATGTCCCTTATTCGGGCTCTCAATTATGTTTAACATTTTTAAAATGGATATTCTTTTGGTAATCTAAACAGCGAAGTACATGCTCTTAGTACATTTCCTTTCGAAAATTCTCATTTTCTCCATATAGGAAGAGAATATATTAAACCATATGTATTTGGAATCCATAGATTGGTCTAGTTAAGGATTGATATAATAAAACCTTAACCATAGGATTAATATGTTTTGAAAAGAATAGCTTTCTGTACATAAAAAATGCTTATTAAAATATAAAAATTTATCCAGATTAATTTGACAATTGTCTTGTTTAGAATATTAATATTGGAATTGGATTTTACTCCAAAATCTTTCCAATATTTTCTAATATTACAATTACATTTTTCTATTGGAGGCCAAAAAATTTAAGTTTCGCATTTACTAATCTTTATTTTCATTTTCCAGTTAAAGACATATTTGCAATTTTTCATTTCTCATTCTGACTTTTGTATTCCGAATGATAAATAATAACATCATCGGCAAATCCAATTATACTATTGATTTGATCCAAAAGATCAATGATAAATAAATTGAATGGAATAGAGGAATTCACCGTTCCCTACTGAAAGCCATTAATTATAACTAGCAGATTTCAGCCCTCGAAATTCGAGTGCAAATTTTATTTTTTTCATTAAATAAAGACCCTAAAGATATGCTAAACAATTATAGCTAATTCGCAAATCAACACAAAAAACAAACTCATTTTTATTACAAACACATTAATAAATTTAATAAGCACACACAGAGCATATGCATAATTTTATGTATGTGTTAGTAGCAACTTTAAATGCAATTTACTCAAAATAAAGAAAAAAATTAAAAAATCTGTAAATCTGCAAAACGGCTAAAAAGAAATACCTTTGAAATAATATATGTTTGGTCAAAATCGGGATAAAATGGTAGAACAAAACATCGGTCACAAGAAATCGCCTATTAATATTATAGATAAATTTCTTTGTACTTATTTGATTTTGGTTGCACATTTGAAAATACTTGTTACTTAGCATATTATTTATAAGTATTATATGATGATAAGGAACTTTATACTTTAAAAGTTTATATAACGGGTGATTTTTTTGAGGTTAGGATTTTCATGCATTAGTATTTGACAGATCACGTGGGATTTCAGACATGGTGTCAAAGAGAAAGATGCTCAGTATGCTTTGACATTTCATCATGAATAGACTTACTAACGAGCAACGCTTGCAAATCATTGAATTTTATTACCAAAATCAGTGTTCGGTTCGAAATGTGTTTCGCGCTTTACGTTCGATTTATGGTCTACATAATCGACCAAGTGAGCAAACAATTAATGCGATTGTGACCAAGTTTCGCACTCAGTTTACTTTATTGGACATTAAACCAACCACACGAATGCGTACAGTGCGTACAGAAGAGAATATTGCATCTGTTTCTGAGAGTGTTACTGAAGACCGTGAAATGTCGATTCGTCGCCGTTCGCAGCAATTGGGTTTGTGTTATTCGACCACATGGAAGATTTTACGCAAAGATCTTGGTGTAAAACCGTATAAAATACAGCTCGTGCAAGAACTGAAGCCGAACGATCTGCCACAACGTCTAATTTTCAGTGAATGGGCCCTAGAAAAGTTGGCAGAAAATCCGCTTTTTTATCGACAAATTTTGTTCAGCGATGAGGCTCATTTCTGGTTGAATGGCTTCGTAAATAAGCAAAATTGCCGTATTTGGAGTGAAGAGCAACCAGAAGCCGTTCAAGAACTGCCCATGCATCCCGAAAAATGCACTGTTTGGTGTGGTTTGTACGCTGGTGGAATCATTGGACCGTATTTTTTCAAAGATGCTGTTGGACGCAACGTTACGGTGAATGGCGATCGCTATCGTTCGATGCTAACAAACTTTTTGTTGCCAAAAATGGAAGAACTGAACTTGGTTGACATGTGGTTTCAACAAGATGGCGCTACATGCCACACAGCTCGCGATTCTATGGCCATTTTAGGGAAAACTTCGGAGAACAATTCATCTCAAGAAATGGACCGGTAAGTTGGCCACCAAGATCATGCGATTTGACGCCTTTAGACTATTTTTTGTGGGGCTACGTCAAGTCTAAAGTCTACAGAAATAAGCCAGCAACTATTCCAGTTTTGGAAGACAACATTTCCGAAGAAATTCGGGCTATTCCGGCCGAAATGCTCGAAAAAGTTGCCCAAAATTGGACTTTCCGAATGGACCACCTAAGACGCAGCCGCGGTCAACATTTAAATGAAATTATCTTCAAAAAGTAAATGTCATGGACCAATCTAACGTTTCAAATAAAGAACCGATGAGATTTTGCAAATTTTATGCGTTTTTTTTTAAAAAAAAGTTATCAAGCTCTTAAAAAATCACCCGTTATAAAGCTTGGAATCAAAATACTATCAAAAGTTTTCTCAAAATCTATCAGACAAGTTCCTGTACAATTACAATATTGGAAGTTAATAGATTTATTGAATGAATAGTTGAATGTCTGTATTTGAAACCGAATTTTTGCTATTAACTAATTTTTTTTTTTTTTTTTTTCAAAATTTGAGTATATTGTTGTTAATGCACATTTCAAGGACATTACTTTTATTCGGTTATGAACTTATCATACGGAGATTTCTCAGATTAATAGTATTCTTATCCTTTTCGGGTAAAATAACAACCTTCGCAATCTTCTATGTACGAAGAAAATCTATAATATTAATAGGCAATGCGATTTCTTGTGACCGATGTAAGTTTCACAGTTTAACCCCGATATTGACAAAAAAATTATCATTTTTTCTTAGCTGTTACCCAGATTTACAGATTTTCATCGTCTGGAATATTTTTTTGGAGTTATGATCGTTTAAAGTTGCTACTAACACATACATAACATTATCCAATGCTATGTGTGTGTTTATTAAATTTGTAAATGTGTTTGTGTGTTGTGTTGTGTTTGTTTTCTTCATTTAAAATGCGTTGAATTGCGAAGCCTACCTTTAGGGTCTTTATTAAATGAAAAAATAAAATTTCCTAGAATTTGCACTCGAATTTCGAGTGCTGGAATCAGCTAGTATGAATTATTGAGCTTATTATTAAATAAATTTGAATTTTTGCCTTAAACGGTAATGTTATTTCCGTCATCATCGCACATTTAAAGTGACTGGAGGCGGAGAAGTAATTTTCGGAAAGTTGACGCAACCTGGATTTTATCGCTTTTTTCTCTCTCTCTCTCTCTTTTGAAGGTGGGTCAGTTTTATATCTTTTTTCAATGCCCACTGCAGGTTTCGACTTTTAATTTATTACGAACTTTCGAATCTGGAGGCGTATTTCTCGCCCGAATCAAATTTTCTTTCTTCTTTAATATTATTTTCTCTCAATTTAACTGAAAGATTTTTATCCTTAAAATGGCGATCAAGTTAAGTTATGGTTTTGGACGGATTTCTTAAAAATACTTATAAATTATTGTCCGACGCTCTAATTCATTGGTTGACATTTTGAATACTAATTGGCCAGAAAATAATATTTTAGTGCCCATTAAATTTGCGATCTAAGTTATGGCAAAAATTCGTTATTGATTTTCTTGGAAAATCTATAAAGTCGATCAACGAGTAAGACTAAAATAATAAAAATTATATAAGATAAAAGTTATATTTCCTTTCAAATGATATAGCCTCAAACCATTAGAGTGCACGCGATGTGAATAATTTTTTCCACTACTAACATGAAACAAAATTTCTTGTTGGGTTATTATTATTCTAAACGATTAACATAAGTTGCTGAAATATCAATAAATGTTAACGCTTGTTATTGGCGAAGATATTAAGCTGTTGTTAACCATATATATTAAAAAGATTAAAGAAATAAATCTAGTAAATATTATTTAAAAGCAATGTATTAAATGTGTTAAGCTCTTTAAGACTTACGTCAAACGTCCTTTCAAATGTTCTATCCATCGATCTTGTACCAGATAACCATTGCCGTCTAAATCGAAAAGATGAAAGAATTTTTGTTGAAATGCCTGCAAATGAAAACAAAGTGTGTAAGAAAAGTTGCAATGTTAAGTAAAATTAATGTATAATAGTTTATTAAAGTATTTTGAAATTTTGAAATCTTGCGTTTTAGAAACCCTATTAATATTTATATCAATTTAGTTGATGTTTGTAAATGTTAGCCAAAATTCAACATGTAAATATTAACCCATTTAAGTTGACAATTGTATATATTTTAAAAGACGGTATTTACGATTGGATTTAAAATATATATTTATATTGACAAAGAATTTTAAGTGCAGCTCTCATGAAATTGGAATTAAATTGGAAACATGGTAGCAAACTTTGTCGCATTTCCTTGTGGAAAAAGGAACGACTACTTGTACTAGCAATAAATTTGGCTTCTACTAACACTTTAAACATTTAACCACCCAAAAATCCAATTAAAAGACAATTAAATTGTATTCCATTAAAAAAAGCAAATGTGACCACTCGCCCACATTATGTTTCTAAGGAGTGAGATCGACAAAATCTTAACATACATAAATGTATGTATGCATGTAAGGAAATCATTAAACCTAGAGTTTTGATATCTTATTATTTAATTGAAATTATTTAAGGCTTAAAACACGATAATTTTTACAATTCCAATCACTACTTATGAACTTATGAACCTTTTCCGGAAAGCATTCCTTTAGGGATTTTGTAGTGGTTTCTGTCACTTTTTTTAGTAACAAGTAGTCCATCTCCGTTTACAATCTTCTCCATTTTTACAAGAGCCTTCTTTGGTACAAAAAACAACGTGTTTGGTCTTATGTCACTCTTAAGCTTTCTTACCGTAGTGACAGGATGCCAAATTGGGTCAAAAGTATGTGGACACATTGTGTTGGCTTCTGAAAGGAAGGAGTCTGTTTTGCAAACAGTCTTTAATATAAATTTCGGGTTTTATAAAGCCCGTTGTAACAAATGATTCTTCTTTTGGTGCAACTGCATATTGCTTGCCATTGCTTTTTTTTAAAGATTCGTCTGTTTTTGTATCTTAAACTTATCTTTGACATTTCCACGAGCATTAGCCACATACAAAATTGGGATCCGGAAGATGCAAAAACCTACCAGTACATACCTTTCATCGTCCATTATATTGCAGGAGTATTTTCTTATGGCCTCGAAATTTGTTACAACTTTCCTGTATGAAACTTTTGGATTTTGTGTGTTCATCGGCTTTAACTTTTCGCACAAAATAGTCTGAGCACTAAGGTAATCCGACTGCATTTCTACCGGATGCTGGGAGCTCTTTTCAATGGGCTTTCTATTTTCTTGCCGCTACAAACATCATGTGGACCTTTCATTCTTCCCGAACCAGGTTTGCTATAAAAGAACCAATTCTCCTGATACTTTATAATAATATTTCAAACACTTTGACGTTAGAGGTTTGATTCTTTGGCTATTTTTTTTTAGGCAAATGTTGAATTTTGTTGAAAATATTTAATAATTTAAGCACGTACTTTTATCTCATCACTCATTTTAATCAAACTAACAACAAATGAACTATGTTGTTATTAAACTTAATAACTGACATATTTTTCAAAGATAACTGGATCACCAAAAAAATCAAATAATGATTGCGAAAAAAGTTAAGATTTATTCGACCTCACTCCTTAGAACTTTTAAAAGAATTTAAAAAAATCATTGGTTATTTACCGGAGCCATATATTGCTGATAAATGTGTAACAGTATCATTTGCAACACATTTGACAACTAAATTAAAATTGACAACATGTTGGCAATTTGTTTTCTTTTGACGGAAGTATGGAAACGTGGCATTTTTGTTGTTATCATTGAATATGACATATTGGAAACCACACATTAAAACAAGTAAGAAAATTATAGTCGGTCTAGACCGACTATACGATACCCTATACCATGCGTTTAGAAACCCTATCTCTTAGGCCCAACTAACTGGACATAGAAAATAAGCAAAACCCAAATTTGAGTGGAATTTTTATTAATTTTTTTGGCTGCAGATATGAAAAAGTTCATATCGGATGCTATATCTATATGGGGACTAAGTCCAAAAATGGACCAATCCTGATCATGTTTGGTAAAGCCTCTTGTATTTTGCAAAAATATATACAAACAAAATTTGAGAAAAATCAGTGCAATATTTTTGTTTTTAATAGATTTAAGTGAAGATCGGGAAGCAGTCTATATGGGCCCAAAGGGATCATTTTTGGACTACTCATTGATGGATGTAATGAACGCATACAAACCCAATTTGAGTAAGATCTATATGACAATTTGGATCTTATGGCAATTTATGTCGATATCATAGGGGTAATTTGTATGGGGGCTAGGTCTGAACATGGACCGATTCTCACCAATAGCGTTCATCCCATGGCCGATGAAAGCTTACGTACCAAATTTCATCAAAATATATTCATATTTGCGACCTGCAGTTTGATTACAAGGTTTACATGGACACACAGACGGACGGACGGACGGACGGACGGACGGACATTGTTAAATCAACTCAAAAAGTGATTCTGATTCGATCGGTATAATTAAAGATGGGTCTAGGTCAAATATTTTTGGTTGTTACAAACAGCAGCACAAAGTCATTATACCCAAACCACATATTGGTATAGGGTATAAAAATAAACAATATGAAACTAAAACGATTACTTTTAGACACACTGTAGGGTGTGTGTTTTATAGGGCCAGCAGATATCGTACAGGGCTTGGTTTCATAGACAGAAATAAAAAAGTTCTCTCCCAATTTAATCAAAATGGCACTTCTGGAATCTTACTTAAATTTACTTAAATAATAAAGATAATTTTTGAAATAACTATTTTATATGCTACAAGATGTCGCTAAAGTCAGGCGAACTCTATTGCAATATATATACAGTATATCACAAAAATAAGTATGCACCATGAAGAATAGTCCAAAATCCCAATTTAATTCGATAATAATGAGAAATTATTTATGTTTTTTTACAATAACATAAATAAATAAACGTTAACAAAAAATATTATAGGCATGACGACAACGAAATATCCCCTCATCATGTCCTGAAAACATTTCTTATGAAGCAGTAAAAATCACGTCACAAAAGTATTGATGCAGGTGACAAATTTATTGAGTACTGTTACAGGTGATTCAGCTCTGCGAAAAACAGGAAATTGTGTTTTTATTATCTAAAGCCATTTTTTTTTCAAATTACAAATAAAATAAATTTTTCGGCCATTGTTCATCGAGGAAAGGAACTCTCGGATGATATGAAAAATTTAATAACAAAATTAAAAAATCGACGGCACAATGCAAAAATTGTTGATAAAAGCCATGTCACTGTACAAAAAAATATAGAAAAATATAAAAAAGAAGGGAATATAAAAAATAAGCAGAGAACAGAGCGGAAATTGGCAAGACATGTAACCCCCAAACCATTCATTGTGTTTTGTATACTGCTGGTTACCATGGTTCAAACATCCGCAAAATGCCGTTTGTAAACAGAACTGAGAGAAAATAAAAAGAATTGACTTCATACATGAACACCAAAACCGAGACCAAAGCTTTTGGAATTCCGTTGTTTTCTCTGATAAAAGCAAATTTAATATATATTTGCTCAGATGGACGTGAAAAACTGAGAAATGTAAATGCTGAGCTTGATCTCCGAAATGATTTGTGGAAAATTTTCCGAAAACAATTTCCTGAAAACAATTCCCCGAAAAGAATTTCCCCAAATTACAATTTCCCGAAATGACAATTTCCCGAAATGACAATTTCCCGAAATTACAATTTCCCGAACACAATTTCCCGAAATTACAATTTCCCGAAACTACAATTTCCCGAAATTACTATTTCTTCAAAGAGCTTGTTGATGACATTTCCGAAACAATACCATCAGAAATTCCGGCCGAAGCGCGAGCAATCAGTTCATGACCACTTGATGTAGTGGTCCGGGCAAGATCTTTCAGCTCTTTAACGATTTTTTCTTTAGCAACGAAAGCCGCTTCGGCACTGTGATTGTGAAGAGTCTCTTTTTTTATAGTATCGTTGCAAGTTATGACCCTACCGGTACAATGTTTTCCTCGATAAAGGATACAACGCCAATAAACGCTATCAACGGACTGACGTCGTCATGATACAAAAAACCATTCGAAAGCAACTTCGGTTTACCTTTTTCGCTATACACGAATTCGAGTGGCATAGTAACTGAGTATTACAACCCAAATAACTAAAAAACTTCGCTATGTAAGGTAGTAACGATTCCGTAGCAGCTACTGCATGGGCAGGATGTGATGGAGTGAGCGTTATCTGTCGGGAGGTCTGAATGACGAGGGAGGGTGGAAGAGGAAGGGCGCGGTGCGGGGTGGGGAATTGTTTTTTCGAGAAGTCGTATACTCGGGAAATTGTTTTTTCGAGAAATCGTATGCAGCAAGTTTTTTTTATGGGGGAAATCAAGAATATATGGGAAGTTATAAACTAAAAATAGGGAAATTGTAAACTAAAAATAGGGAAATTGTAATTTCCTGAAATTGTTTTCGGGAAATTGTTTTCGGGAAATTGTTTTCGGGAAATTGTAATTTCGGGAAATTGTAATTTCGGGAAATTGTTTTCGGGAAATTTTTTTCGGGAAATTGTAATTTCGGGAAATTGTTTTCGTGGAATTGTTTTTTCGGGGAATTGTTTTTTCGGGCAATTGTGTTCGGGCAATTGTATTTGGGAAATTGTTTTCGGGAAATTGTTTTCCGGAAATTTTCCGCAGAGGCTCCGAAATATTACCGCCACAGTTATCCTAAGTGGTGGGTCGGTAGTGGTTTGGGGGTGTATGGGGATTGAAATACTGGTTGTGATTAAAGGGACGATGGATAAAAATGTTTATCTGAACATATTAAAGAACAATTTACATCGAAGTGCAGCATCTTCCAACAAGGATTTGCGGAAAATTTCCCGAAAACAATTTCCCGAAAACAATTTCCCGAAAAGAATTTCCCGAAAACAATTTCCCGAAATTACAATTTCCCGAACACAATTTCCCGAAATGACAATTTCCCGAAATTACAATTTCCCGAACACAATTTCCCGAAATTACAATTTCCCTAAATTACAATTTCCTGAAATACAATTTCACGAACACAATTTCTCGAAACTACAATTTCCCGAAATTACTATTTCTTCAAAGAGCTTGTTGATGGCATTTCCGAAACAATACCTTGATGTAGTGGTCCGGGCAAGATCTTTCAGCTCATTAACGATTTTTTCTTTAGCAACGAAAGCCGCTTCGGCACTGTGATTGTGAAGAGCCTCTTTTTTTTTAGTATCGATGTTATGACCCTACCGGTACAATGTATTCCTCGATAAAGGATACAACGCCAATAAACGCTATCAACGGACTGACCGTCGTCATGATACAAGAGACCATTCAAAAGAAACCTCGGTTTACCTTTTTCGCTATCCAGGAATTCGAGTGGCACAGTAACTGAGTATTACAACCCAAATAACTAAAAAACTTCGCTATGCAATATGGTAATGATTCCGTAGCAGCTACTGCATGGGCAGGATGTGATGAAGTAGGCGTTATCCGTCGGGAAGTCCGAATACCGAAGTGTTCAAAGTCACAATGAAAAAATAAGCGTATGACACTCCAATAAATAGGTCCGGATGACGAGGGAGGGAGGAAGAGGAAGGGCGCGGTACGGGGTGGGGGAATTGTTTTTTCGAGAAGTCGTATACTCGGGAAATTGTTTTTTCAAGAAATCGTATGCAGAAAGTTTTTTTTATGCGGGAAATCAAGAATATATGGGAAGTTGTAAACTAAAAATAGGGAAATTGTAATTTCGGGAAATTTTTTTCGGGAAATCGTAATTTCGGGAAATTGTTTTCGGGAAATTGTAATTACGGGAAATTGTTTTCGGGGAATTGTTTTTCGGGGAATTGTTTTTTCGGGCAATTGTTTTCGGGCAATTGTATTTGAGAAATTGTTTTCGGGAAATTGTTTCGGGAAATTTTCCGCAGACGTCCAACAAGATATTGATCCTAAGAGTGACTGTTATATTCCATAAAACATTTATGGGTATTTCTTGAAAGATAAATCAGGAAGCGTGAGATAACAAGCAAAGATACGTCAAAGGTAGTACTTCTTGAAAAATAGGAAAAACTTCAACATTTTGTAACTCAAAACCTGATAAACTCCATGCCTTCAATGTTAAAAGCCAAGGTCTACTCAAGAAAATATTAATGCTGTTTGAGTACAAAAACGGAATAGCTTTTTTAAATTTAAATTTTTTTTTTCGTTTTATTTTGGAAATTATGGCTAAGAAATGAATTACTTTAATATTTGGTTTTCTGTTGCAATCCTTAAGTTTGCTCCATAAATAAATAAAAAATATTATTTTTATCAATACGATTAACCTATCTTTTTTGACCTTCCAATATAAAAAAAACATTGTACTTTTAATTGCCTATAATTCAGTATTTTAAAAATAGTCCAATTATTTTTGCTTTTATTAACTGAATATAATGGCGTTTAACGGAAGCTACCTTTTCTGTCACCTCTTAATACATAGACCTGGCATTACTTACCAAAAAATTTATTTAATATTTTTAGTACCCCATAATATTGGTATGGTGGTTTAAGAGAGAAACTCACCACATTTTGACAATAATATATTTTATATGTAATCTTTTTTAAGTGAATAAAATCACCGTTTATGAAATTTATTATTTATGGAGATACCTATAAAATTTTTGACTTGATTTTGTTTTTCATTGTTTTCTTAAGAAATATGCCTTTATTCTATAACTGAAAAAGCTTTAAAAATCGAATTATCTAGACGAACGTAACGTTTAAGTTAACAAAAAAAAATTAAAAGATCAAAATTTGCATATTAATTACAGTAATAATTGCAATATGTCTGAAAATGACGTCAAAATCTAACGGGCATAAAATTTTTTGGTTTTTTCGAAAGAGTTGTAATTTATAGACTTTGAAAAATTTGTTATTTTATTGTTAGCAGAATCAAAATGACCAAAATTTAATTATATATTAAATAAACCAGAAAATTATAGCCAGTCTAAGCTGACTATAAGATACCTACATGACTACACCAACACGTGTTTAGAAGCCGTTATTTCAAAACTAACCTAATAATTTCTGTTTGATTCTGATATGGATACCACACATGCCAAATGGATTAACTCCACTTTCAAAACAAATTTATGTAATGATAAGGAAGTGTTATTGGTGTTATTTCTTATTACTAGAGAAATTTGTTTTGAAAATTTAGCCATCAATCAAGAGCTTTGACATTAAAATTTTCAAGTGAGGCATCCATATAATAACTAAAGTTTTGGTTTTATTGGTCAAGTATTTTAGAAACATAATTGAGTTAAAAACTGACCGAATTTTGGATATTTCAACCTTTACGTAGAATATTTTCGAAGGGAATTAATTGTGTTTATACAATCTTTACCCATAACGTAGACATGCCAGGTCAACATTTATACATAATCTATATCTCCTTCAAAAATCAAGCCCAGTGGATTAAACAACAAATAAATTACTTATACCATGGTCCTAGGTCTAACTAATTATATGTCTATATTAAATAAGCACGAACCAAACTTGTGCGAAAAATTAAAAACTTCATTAATTTTTTGACATAACCATACTATCAGATAGTCAAGCTGCTATTCGAGCACTGAGCTCCTATGAAGTAGACTCCAAGTTAGTATGGGACTGTCTACAGAAGCTAAATGAGCTAGGTAAACACAACAAGGTTAGCCTTTGTTGGGTCACGGGACATATTGGGATTCAAGGTAATGAGCAAGCTGATGAACTTGCCAGAAGGGGAGCTTCCACAAAATTAATAGGACCGGAACCGTTTTGTGGAATAGGAAAAGGAGTAATGGAAGGCGTACTCAGAGAACATGAGAATTATGTTAGACGGAAACTTTTCTCGAGCCACTTGAGCTTAAGGCAATCCAAACTGTTGTTGAATGACCACATCAATAAGAAATTTAGGTCGTGCATTGGGTTATCGAAGAACGGACTGAGAATACTAACCGGGATTTTAACTGGTAACTGTTTGCTCAGGGAACATCTGAGCAGGTTAGGAATTGTAGCAAACCCCATGTGCAGATTCAGTGATGAGGAAGACGAATCATCAGAGCAATACTTGGGGACTGTGGGCTCCTTCCAAATACTTTGTAGCGACATAAAATTACTAGAACCAACCAACTACCTCGAATTACTGAGTGTTTCAGGGTTGCATGAGATTTTATAGGGACAACCTATCAGCAGAGGGCAGTACAATAGATCACTCGGTCGCAGTACTTCAAACACCTCTATATACAATACAATACAATTTTTTGTTGTTTGGCCAATTTATATGAATATTTTGTGTTTTTTATAAAACAGTACAGTAAATCTATAGTTGGTATTCATATTGCTGACGCCCTCTTTCAAATTCATAGTTCGTTTTATATTCTGCATTCCTTGCCTAGTATCTTGATTTTTTCGGTTTTGATGTTCCCCCATTCGTGTAGATAAAGCTCTCTTTGTATATTGCACATCTCTGATCTAATCTTTGTATATTGCACATCTCTGACGTAATCCTCAGAAACACGGATAATTTGTGGTGTCGAACGGACAAAGCTTATTCGGAAACGTTTGCTAAACATTTAGAAAATATATTTCAACCATTTCAACACAATTGCCGTTCATAAAGAAATACACAACTTTTTAGAATCACCTTATCAAATAGATTTTCCTGTAAGACACATTTCACCTAATGAAGTTAACATTGAAATTAAACAGTTCAACAAGAAAAAGTCTCCTGGTTTCGACTGAATAAGTGGATTTGTGGTGAAAAATCTTACGAGAAAAAGTGTAATATATTTAATTTTTTTGGCTACAGATATGAAAAAGTTCATATCGGGTGATTTTTTATTTTTATTTTATTTATTTAATTGCATTATAAGAACAATAAGTATATAATTCTTTTATAGTTCAAAAGTTATTACATAATGAAAGTCATAATTAGTACATTTTTAAAAAATTATAAAAAATTAAAATTAAAACATTAATACAAATTTAGCAATATAAATTTAATATTACAAATTTAACAATACAAATGGGGAGTTGATTATCAAGGTCAAGGACTAAAATGAAATATAAGTAAATAAGATAGCAATTTAGAAAATCAAAGTTAGGAAAATTAGTAGTTAGAAAGGGAAATATTAAATTGTTTCTAGTAATGTATTCGAAAATTGATTGCTTAAAGCTATTTTTCCTTGCAATTAGTTTTAAGTTTGCAGGTAAGGTGTTCCAAAGTTTAATGGCATTAACGAAAAATAATCTGCTGGTGTTTTGGTGTCTGTATCGTGGAATAATCAATGTTATACATCTTGTAGACCTACCGAAATCAATACAGATACGCGGGTGTTTTCTGGTGAAGTAATTTATGTAGGAATGATAAGTTTCTCATTCGAAGAAAGTCCACTAAGTCACAACCAAGTATCATTTTTCTCCACCCTGAAATGCTACTAAACCGCCGCAGACCATACACATATCGTGTAGCATTGTTAAAAGAGACCTGCAGCTTATGCAAAGAGTGGGAGTCAAGTTTGCTGTAAACTTCAGCGGAATATGAAATTAGTGGGGCTATCAACTGAGTTATGAGTTTTTGCTTAATTTTATTCGGTGTAAAGTTGGAGGACAATCTAAGGTTACGAAGGGTAAGATACACATTACGTACTATATTATTAATATGATCACCACATGAAAGGGTGGAGTTAATATAAAAGTAAAAGTATTTTACCTTTCCACATACTTAAGAGCATAACTTCCCAGGAAAATTCCTGGAAGTGAATTAAGTTTGTATCTACTAATTGGTAAAACAGTTGATTTATTTGATTTAAGCAGAAGATTATTCACATCTGTCCACTTCCCTATTACCTCTAAGTCTTTGTTAACTTTGCAGCATGTTACGTCGATAGAATCAGTTCAATTCGAGATGTAAAGCTGTAAATCATCAGCATATGCATGAGCTCGGACTTATTTGCAAACACTAAAAACATTATTTACAAAAACACTGAATAAAAGGGGTCCAAGAACAGATCCCTGTGGGACCCCAGATGTAACCATCTTCATACAAGATTCCCTATCGGCCACTATAACCTTCTGAACTCGCCCAGACAAGTAATTTTTGAAAAGAGTAATGGCTGAATCGGTAAAACCGAAGAGATGTGTTAATTTACGACAAAGTATCATATGATTTACGCTATCAAAAGCCTTCGAAAAGTCCAACAAGCACATAAATGACAAATTCCTAGAATCATATTCTGGTCTTATGTCATCAATAACTTTCAAAGCTGCTGTTGTACAGCTATGGAAAGAACGAAATCCGGATTGAGCTGGAGAGAGAAGTTCATTAGTATTAAGATATTCGGTAATTTGCTTTGACATAAGAGACTCAAATATTTTCGACAGAACAGAAAGAATACAAATTGGGCGATAGTCACTAGGTCAGGTGGCAGATGTAACCTTTGCCACAGGAATTACCCTACCAATTTTCCACAACTTTGGGAAAGTTGATGTAGTTAGACAATGATTGAATATATGTGTAAGGGGTGCTATAATAAAGGATAATGTTATTTTCAGGAATTTAATAGATACACCATCTTCGCCAACTGCATTAGATCTAACGTTTCTAATGGCAGAACATACATACATCCACTTCGGTAACAGCAGTGAATTCAAAAGTAGGAAAGCCGTTAGCAAGAGATTGAAGGTTAGATGCATTGTTAGGGGCTAATTGTCATAGTGGTTGTACAAAAGAAATCATTTAACTCATACGGGTCCAGACAGCAGTCAGATGAACCCCGCGAGTGGATGCCTAATTTCTTAATATTCTTCCATAACTGACCTGATGGTAAGGATATGTCAAGCCTTCGAGTAAAATAATTCCCCTTTGCTTGACGAGTAACCAAATTGGCCTGATTTCTAGCCCTGTTATACGCCTCTCTATTAGAAGACGATGGATGTCGTTTCCAAGTATTATAACAACGGGATCGTTCACAGTATCATTGTATCAAGGACATGAGCAATTTTTCACATTAAAACTTCTTTCTGGAACATATCTATTAAATAAGTCTTGCAAAGAAGTAATAAAAACATCTAATTTTCCATCAACTGTAGATTGAAACCAACAGTCATTCAAGTTTGTGATGGACAGTTCGGAATATAATGAAGGAAAATCGACAGAGTTATAATCTCTAAATGTAACACGACGAGAATATTCACTTCTATTTAGTTTTACATAACTAGTGCAAAAGAGAAGGTCATGAAAGGATAACTGGTCAAACAGAAGTAACAATTCAGAGTCTGAAATCAAAATCAAGTCGAGTAAACTCGGTCTACAATTATGGGAAAAACGTGTTGGCGCCTGATCATGCACTAATGTAAGGCCAGCAGAACTTATGAGGTCGGCCAGAGCAGTGTCATCGTATGGTTAAAATAATACTTAAATGTCATGAGAAAACACGATATTGTTCAGCTGTTTTTCATGACGTGCAACAGGCTTTTGATAGAGTATGGCACCAAGGCTTACTGTACCAAATCAAGAAAATTTTAACCGCACCATACTTCTTATTTTTTAGAAATTAACTTACTGATCGATGTTTTTACGTCAAAAGCAAAGATGAAGGGTCAAATATCTTCCAAATCTATGCTGGTACTCTGCAAGTTACCGTACTTGGCCCGATTTTATACCCAATATATGCAGCTGATAGCCAACAACACCATATAAAGGGTTTTTCAACAACGACGCTACAAAAGTAGAAAGACAGGGACAGCAAACGACGCCATATTTCTTGCCGCTCTTTATGGCGCGCTACTTCCAATTTATGGTCGTCATAATCGTCCTAGCAGATCAAGAATTGAGCGTCAAGTGGAAAAATTTGAATCCACAGGCACAGTACAAAATGTTCCCATGCCAGTGAGACAAAGAAGTGCCCGTAATGTTGCTGCCGCTGAGGCTTCAGTTGAAGAAAGCCCAAATGTGTCTCTCACACATGGTTCTCAAGCGATGGGCATCTCTGTGACGTCGTTGTGGCGAATTTTGCGAAAAGATCTTGGCCTACATCCTTACAAGATCAAACTGACGCAAGAACTGAAGCCGCTTGACCACCAGAAGCGTCGTATGTTCGTGAATTGGGCTGAGCAACAACTTGAAAATTATTCGGATTTTCATCGAAAAATCATCTTCAGCGATGAGGCTCATTTCTGGCTGAATGGCTTCGTCAATAAACTAAATATGCATTATTGGTCAGACAGCAATCCACACGTACTCCATGAGTCATAATTGTATCCCGAAAAAATTACGGTTTGGTGCGGTTTATAGGCCGGCGGCGTCATTGGGCCGTACTTCTTCCGTGATGATCAAGACCGGCACGTTACTGTGAATGGGAATCGAGACCGTTCAATGATAACCGAATATTTTTGGCCCCAATTGGATGATATGGACTTGGAGGACATGTGGTTCCAACAGGACGGCGCCACAAGCCACACAGCGAATGTCACAATCAATTTATTGGAAACCAAGTTTGAAGAACGTGTTATCTCACGAAATGGTCCAAACGATTGGCCGCCTCGGTCGTGCGATTTGACGCCGTTGGACTATTTCCTGTGGGGCTACGTCAAGTCTATGGTCTATGCCAACAAGCCAGCGACGATTGATGAACTTCGTACGAATATCGAACGTGAAATTGCAGCAGTATCGGCCGATTTATGCTTGAAAACCATCGAAAATTGGGTTCAGCGTCTGGACTTCTGCAAGCGTGCCCGTGGTGGCCATGCAAAAGAGATCGATTTCCATACATAATGGCATCGAACGTACTTTCACAGGAATAAAGAATTTCATTGACATCCAAAACCGTTTTTGTTTTATTTAAAAAAACTTTTATAGCGCTCTTATTGAAAACCCTTTAGTAGCCACTTATGAAGACGATTCGGCTATTGTTGCTACCAGTGACTCAGAAACCGAAGCATCATTATTTATTTAAAATGATCTTAATTTACTTGAAATACGGCTTTTAAAATGAAATATTAAAGTGAATTCTGAAAAGTCTACTCATACTACATTTTCGTTAAGGCGCAAAGATTGCCATTAACATTTATCAAGAAGAAATACCTAAAAGTGAAGCAGAAATATATTTGGGAATGACAACGGGAATGCATACATTTCATTATTTATATTTAATAAATTCATTTTATACTAATAGTTAATTGTATAAAGTTATGTAATTTAATGGAATTACATAATACATGTTAATGTATATGTATGCTAATCAATTTTAGAAAATTCACAATTCAATACAGGGCTTTCGATATTTATAATAAACACACACAGTATGTGTTTTATGTTTGTGTTAGTAGTAATTTTAAATGAGCATTTTTAAAAAAGAATGTTCCAGACGGTGCAAATCTGTAAATCTGGTGGACAGCTAAAAATAAATACCTTTCAAATGAAGTATGTTTGTTCAAAATCGGTTATTAACTACAATTTGTATATCGGTCACAAGTAATCGCCCTGCCTATATTACAGAGATTATTATCTATTGTCCTCTGTCTTAGTAATTAAATACCATTTATAAAAAAAATATACAAAATTTCATAATTTTTGCTATATATAGTTTGTACAGGCTTACATTGACACAAGGATAGACAGACAGAACGATAGGCGATTGCTAAATCGACTCCGAAAATGACCCTCAGTCGACAGATATAATAAAAGGTGGGTAGTTATGTACATCAGCATAAATTCGTTTTACATTGACCACAGCTGGGTGTAGGGTATAAAAAGGAACTGGTTTTGGACATTTCATAATTTAGCTGTTGTCAGTTAATAGCAGACCCTTTTTGAAGAATTCCATCAAAATAAGTTTAATAAAATAATTTAAACGTCAATTCAAAAAAAAAAAAAAAAAAAATATAAAAATAGATGTTGTTTTTTTAAACCATTAAGTATGATTGAAATGCTGTTTATGCCTAGCGGTTATAAAGTTAGTAATTTATATATACGATTATTATACGACTGTCTGTAAATGATAATATAACAAAAACATTAATTAATCTTTCTGCAAATAATTCTAAATGATTATATATTTGATTAATTAATTATTTAACATACATACATACATACATACGTATGTACATACCGCATATAAAATATGTTTACTACAGATTATAAAGTACAAAATATTAAGCATTAAAACTAAGAAAATATAACCCAGTAATAAAAATACCAATTTTGAAGCAGGACAAAACGAAATTGCATATGTAAACGCTTTCTTTTTTTACATTTGTTTGTAAGGCAAGACGTTTAAAATGCAAAAAACTAGAACTTCCAAGAGGGAATTATCCATATAGAAATTATGCCTAACTCGTTTCCCTTATAAACACGCTTATTGAAATATGTATATTTGAATTTCAATCCTCATATACAGTTGAATAACATTTGAGAAAATAATAAATTTTTTTGAAAATGATTATGTTTTGCCCCATCTCTCTTTGAAATCATTAACGAACTGTTAGGTGATAAAATGCAGCACATCATAAAAACCACACAAAAAAAAGAAAAAGAAACAATAAACAAAGTGCATCATTACTTAAGGTGTGTTAACACTACATACATATGTGTATTTTCCATATGTAAATTCAGTTTTACGATCCTTACGTAATTCCGTGTGTGTGTCAAAATTGGCGTTTTACATACGATTCATAATTTTTGCGTTCAAACGTACATATGTATTTCCGTATGACATAACCTCTAAATGTAAACAACAGCTGATTTAATTTGTGAATTTACAAAAATTTATTGTTAAAAATAAAGTTATATATTTTATATATTTTGTAATTGTTAATTAATATTAAACAATTTATTTTTTTTTCAACATTTATCTTTATAATTTACTCTGTTTTTTTTCGTCACAAGCAGTGTTGTATTTTCATATGGTTGTCATGCCAAAATAGAACCTGCTCTAATTGAAAAATTTACATATGTCTTGCCAAATGTATTGTACATAAACAATTTTTGAAAGGGTTCACACTATGTGTACAAATTGCACGTGCTAAAAAAATAAGAAAAACACAAGCAAAACACATAGTGTGAACGCAGCTTTAGTTGCCGATAATTGATGAAATAAAAGAAGAAAAATTCCAAATGTGGAAATCGTTTATACCGAATAGGTTTTACCCTAAAGAAAATAAGAAAATTTTAATTTATTTTATAACCTTCAGTTAAACTAGCCTTGACGCAGAAGATCCACTCATGAGTCCATTTAACTATTGGCTTCAGGACAAAATTGGCGCATGTTCGGACCTAGTACCAACAAATTAAGACTTTTTAATTGGAACGGAATTGCGACCCTATAATTATGAAAGGGCATGTTGAAGGGAACATTATACTAGATGAAAAATATGCTGTACAAGCATAACACTTTTTGATTTCCCTTTCAATCTCTCTTCCAACACTTTCATATACTTATGAAACCTATCACCGTGTTCACTTTGAACCGCTCCAAGGTTTTCTTTAAGAAAATTGAGATGTGAGTGCAGAAAATGCAGCTTTAGTAACGTCTTAACGCCAATATTGTTATTAGCATGCTTTCAATATTTCCTGCATAGTTTTGTGCTTTTGAGTTTTCAAGGAATTCTGTTATAACAAGGTACATAAAGTCAAATGCTGTCTTTTGCATATTGGACATAGGAGAATAATATTCTTTATCTTGTAGTAATTATATCGGGTCCAACGAGCATTCCTAGAAAAGGCAATTTACATTAAATTAAATAAATTCTTTCTTTTAACCGTATTTCACCTTCTTTTAATTTTTGTTGCAGATAATCTGGGGAAAATTGTTTGAATGCGTTTGAAATCATTTCGTTGTGCGTTTAAGCTTTTAATAAAATTCTTCAGCATGCCCAACTTTATTTTTATGTCACAAGGGAAGAGTCAAATGGAAGCTTTATATATTTCAGAACCTCTTCAATCTGGAACATAATATTTCGGCTTTCTCTTTTGTCAGTCCTTTTGTTTGCCGTATAATTTACATTTACATGATACAACTCAGCCGTATGATTTTTCGACATAAAAATCCGATGAAATTCATCGGACTGTCATAAAGTCGTACCGACATTAATTCTGCTTACTTAGCCCGTTTAAACCATCACTCAAGTCTTATGAAAACGGCTTTTTCATAATACTCGACTTATTGACACGTCGTATTACAAAGTGTGATTGATAGTGTAAACTGGCCTTAATTAAGCGTAAAGAGCTTTATTTAGAACTTTGGTGTCTTTGGTGTTTTTAGTGACCCCCACTGAAATTTTCCGGCAAAAATTTTCGTAGAATAATTTACTACATAAATGTTTGAAAGGACTTTTTTTGATTTTCTTGAAAAAGAGTCAAATTGGCCCAAAAAGAAAGGAGCTAGATGGTTAAGATCTTCCAAATAAATGATCCTCATAAAATTCCACGACATTAAGAATTTTCTCAGACATTAAATTCAACATTTTTCTCATTTAGTATAATGCTCCCTTCGACCAAAAAATGAAAACTTTGACCCACTGGACTATAAGTTTATTCTACAAAAATGATCGACTCAACATGCCCTTTCCAAAAATGCTGTTGGACACTGTAATTACTGAACTACTTTAAAAATGGCTCATTGCGAATAATTCAATTAATCGACTAAAACGCTAAAAATTATCGTTATTTTATAAAAAGAGGGTTACTTTTATATTTTGCGTAAAATTATCAAAAATGGCTTTTTTTTTTCCAAAATACCCTTCATGAGTTTCAACAAATATTCGATGGAATTTTTTTTACTATGAAACGAGGTAACTCCCAAACATTTCCTTTAAACGCTTCAATCGCTTCTTCAAGCTTCTTTTATTATTGATGCGTGGGAATAAAATAAATCCTTGGGTGCCTAATCAGCGATGTACCAGCCGGATGACCCACCAATTAAAAGTTTTAAGTGCTCAAAAAGTCATTTGTTTGAGCCGATCTTCCTAATTTCTCCAAAGGCTTCTATCAACAAATAGTGCTTTACTATTCCGAATTGACTACTATACATTGCTCTATTGGCACGGCGGCAATATGTCCGGTTTTACCTAAGTAAAAGGCAACAATTCGCTTCGCGTTGCTTCGTACGCGAACAACTTTTGTTGGATTTGGTTCGTCTTCAAAGATCCATACATTTTAGACTGCTCTTAACTTTTGTGTTCATTGTGGTTTTAGATCCATAATTTTTCAAGCACCGCGATCGCATTTCTTTAGACCATTCTATACGAACCTTTTTTTAAACGATTATCAAATTTTGCGTTAGATAATGCTAGGAAATCTTTTTAACGGCCAATTTTTCATTCAATTTAAAATGTATGATCCTTATGCATGCCTCAATTTCACAATAATTTACAAGACGATTGTTCCAATATCAGTTCCCGCACAATATTCACATTTTCAGAAACAACATTCGATTTGGATGAACTTCATGAAATCTGTCCTTGAGTAAATGACGACTACGATTGAATCATCACCAAAAGTCGAAGCGAGGGGCTCGGCTCACTATGGTTGAAAACTATAAAAAAATGTTCACGATTTAATGCCATGTCTTTCCCGAGATGAGTTTCCAAGTCTCGCGTGGAGCACGAGTGCCTTTAAAAACGTCAAACTTTATGATTCTGATGTCAGATGTGACGTACAAGGATGAGCCAATGAGTCTTCACAAATCATATCTTATATATTAATCTTATACGTATATTAAAAGAATTTATGAATAAACTTTGCATTCAAGATTTTTTTCAATATTTTTCTTCTCTCAAACCTCTATAACTAGAGTTCTAATTAACGTAGGCTGTTGACATAGGTCTAAGAACACTCAGTGGATCAAGCTCCTTCTTTTTAGCTATTAACTGCTTAAATTCGTTGGGTTTGAGGAAAGTTATGGGTGGAGAATCAACTTTACTTTTACTGTACGTTAACTTATCTTGGCATATTTTGGCATTACTGTACGTTAACTTCTCTTGGCAAATTCGTAGGGTTTGAGGAAAGTTATGCGTGGACAATCAACTTTACTTTTACTGTACGTTAACTTCTCTTGGCATATTTTGGCATTACTGTACGTTAACTTCTCTTGGCAAATTTTGGTATTATATTATAAAAATTAATATAATATAACATAATGCTGCGGAGCAGCAGGGGTCCTCTAGTAAGAATTTAAAACGAAGTAGGTTTCTAAACAAATGTTGCAAAAGGCGACTGCCTAATTTTTGGGCAAATCCTTCATTCATTCTCATTTAAACAGTCGATTTGTTGCTACAACTTTGGCTATTTTTAAACACTGCGTTTAAGACTTTCTACGATTGGGCAAATGAATTCAAATAATAAACCTCATTGTGGACGTTCGGCAATCTTCGATGAAATTTACGATACAATTCGGATTGACTGACGACTTAAATTGCTTGAATTAGTTGACGGCACGGGCATCATGTGTCAGATTCAGTAGCTAGTTTAGAGCTTTTCGGTTACGATCCTTATGAGCTTCTTCTTCGATACATAAATGTTGGTGAAACATGGATTCACCACTATACCCCAGAAAAGAAACAACAGTCAAAGCCTTGGATTTTACCCGGTGTTTTAGCCCGAAAAAAGCAAAGACGGTGAAATCGGTTAGGATATGTACAGAAATATCTACATTGACTACTTGAAACAAGTAAAAATAATTTTGGAGAATATTATATTATGTCGATATGACATATAATTGCGATATAATTGCGATAATTCAACGTGCATGTCGTTGAAAATATCGTGGCTAAGAAGCACCGCCTGACAACACTATTCGTCGTTTAGTGTGTAATTTTGTTGAATACGGGACAGTGGGAGATCGTCCACTTGCCCAAGACATTCCAATGAACTGGATGAAGCGGTAAGAGAAATTGTTGCCGAAAACTCAAATGAGTCGTATCGCCACCGCGTTCGGTAATATGGCGTCAGTGGAACCACTTTGCGATGCATATTGAAATATAATTTGTATTATTTCCATTAAAAATGCAATAGGGCCAAACAGTCGCTGGAAGCAAATTTTAATGACCGACGAAGCCCATTTCACACTCTATGGCTGGAAAATTGCCAAAATTTGGGAACGAATCCAAAAAAATATGTTTTTCTAAGGACTTAATGACTCCCACTCGTGCGATTATTATTTTCATGGAATTATCAAGGATTGATCTTGGGATAAATAAACTCTAGATTATAAAATTCTTTTGTGCCGAAATAACCATTAACTAGTATAACCCAGCACTCGAAATTCGTGTGCAAATTCTAGGAAATGTTATTTTTTCGTATAATTTGTTTTCAATGTTTTTTTAATCTATATATATATATATATATGTGACCTTCTCCGAGAAAAGGGACCTAGTGTGTCAAAAAACGGGTTGTGTCAAAAACGGTGGATTCTGGTACCTAAAAGAGTGTAGAAACTTTTTTTTTTTTTTTTTTTATCTAAACATTTTTATTTGCAATCTATTTTTACAACATTTAGCAAATTTAATAATAAAAATAAAACACTTAACATACGTTATTAAACTCCAACAAGCTTAATAAACTATCTTGAAAAAAAAAAAAAAAATTTTTTTTTTGTTTACTTTAATATTTACATTTTGTTAAATATTTACATTATTTACATTTATATAAAGTAATAAAGTTTATTTCCTGTACGGGAGATCTAACATATGAAACCTTTTCAGTCTTCTAACCTCTTCTGTTTCATCTAATAAAGATATTGCTAAAGCATTACAATGGTTACTAAGTCGGTCTATATATCGAGAGCTAAATTTGTTTATTTCATCTTTTATGTATGGTATTTTAAGGTCTTGATGAATTTGCTTATTTGTTATAAACCAAGGAGCATTTACTATACACCTTAGAGTTTTAGACTGATATCGCTGTAATATTTCTATATTTGAATTACTTGTTGTTCCCCATAATTGGGTTCCATATGTCCATACGGGTTTCAGAATACACTTATATAATTTAATTTTGTTTTCTAGACTGAGTTCAGACTTTCGGCCTAACAACCAGTACATCTTTTTAGTTTTAATATTAAGATGTTCTCTCTTCGCTTTAATGTGATCTTTCCACGTAAGTCGACGGTCAAGATGCATTCCCAAATATTTTACCGTATTTTGTTTTGGTATTTCAGAACCGTTTATATATAATGGTGGACACTCATCTTTTCTTAACGTAAATGTGATATGACTTGATTTTTCTGTATTGATGCTTATCTTCCATTGTGTTAACCATTGTTGTAGGTTATCTAATTCTCTTTGTACCCAATAAGATGCTTCCAGTGGAGACTCATTTGATGCTATTATAGCAGTGTCATCCGCATAAGTGGCTAATGTTACGTTATCAGATACTGGCATATCTGAAGTATATATGGTGTACAATATTGGGCCTAGCACACTGCCTTGTGGCACGCCTGTTTTTATGTGACATATATTAGATGCTTCATCGCTTACTTTTACATAATATGTTCGTTCCTCCAAGTACGATTTTAAAAACAAATAATATGGGGTTGGTAATATCAATTTGAGCTTGTATAAAAGTCCATCGTGCCATACTCTATCAAAAGCTTGTTTAACATCTAGAAACACTGCAGAGCAATACATTTTTCTTTCAAGAGTATCTATGATAACATTTACGATTCGGTGACACTGTTCCGGTGTTCCATGCTTATGACGAAAGCCAAATTGATGATCCGGTATAATATTCTGAGCCTCTAAAATTGGTAACAATCTACATGAGAATAATCTCTCAAAAAGTTTGGAAAATATTGGCAACAAACTTATTGGCCTATATGATGAAATTAAATTTTCTGGTTTGTTTGGCTTTGGGATCATTAAAATTTCTGCGCATTTCCATTGACATGGAAAGTGGGACAGTCTTAAAATAGAGTTGTATATGAGCGTTAAAAACAGTATGCATTTCTTTGATAAAGACTTGGCCACTATAGCATCTATTTTATGATAACCAGGAGACTTGTTGTTATTGAGTTTGGAGATTTCGGATTGCACCTCTCTTGGTGAGAACGATTTTATCGGAAGATCCATTTGGCAAGGCGATTTTAAAAATGTCAGTACATTACATTCATTGGTTGAATTATTTGTTGGAAATGGTTCAAATATTTTCTCCAAATATTCAGAAAACGAGTCAGCTTTACTTTTATTACTTCTGCATCAATTACCGTTCGTGCCTTTTATTGGAACATTTCTTTTAACTGGTTTCTTTAAATACTTTGTGGCTTTCCATAAACTGTACTCACTATTGTTAGTTGTATCTAGGTTTCTTAAGAAATTAGATAATTCATCATTCTTCAGATCAGAAATTCTTTTTTTGAGGTAGTTTGATGCTTGGTTATAGTTCGTTTTATCTCTTGGATTTCTGCTTGATTGCCATATTCTGCGTAGCCTTCTTTTATTTCTTATTAAATTTCGTATTTCTGAGGAAATAATGACCTTTCTACCGTTTTGTGGTGTTGTTTGAGGAGTAGACAGTAATGCGGCTTCATGAATCAGATTTGTGAATTTTTCAACAGCTGTTTCAATTTCATCACTTGACTTCAAATGTATATTAAGTTGTAAATTCTGATCCATCCAGTATTGAAAAGAGTTGATGTCAGTTTTGTGTGAAATTATCTTACAGTTTTTGTTTACATTTTGTAAAAAAGTGCTGTAATTTAAAATTATAGGTGTGTGATCAGAACTAAGATCATCACAATCTTTGATATCAAGTAGATGGCTAGATATACCAGAGCAAACAAAAAAGTCCAATAAATCAGGTATTTTATAAGGGTCGCTTGGCCAATATGTTGGTCTACCTGTAGATACAGTCTTATAATTGTGCTTAGTTATACATTTATAAAGCTCCTTTCCCTTAGGATTGGCAAGTCTTGAGCCCCACCAAGGATGTTTGGCATTAAAATCGCCGCCAACAATAAATCTGGGACCAAGCTTTTGGAAAAAATCTTCATAATTTTTAAGTGTTAAACTATGACGAGGAGGAAAATAAATTGAGTAGACAGGGATATCGATGTCATCACATTTGATTTTAATGCCACTTGCTTGAATTGAAGGTGTGATAATGGGTTCTAAAATATCAAGGAAATAAATTTTCTTAATTTTAACCATATAGACATGTATTATATACATGCAGAGCGGCGTGTGCTTTACTTATTCAGGATGATTGCCTGAATGAGATCGTATACCCACTAGTGTGTTTCAGATATCAATAACATGTCTATATGGTTAAAATTAAGGAAAATTTCTATTTCCTTGATATGATTGGAAGCACCATTGGCATTCCATGATGCAATCCTAAGATTTATTTGCATAATTTTACCATTATTTGTGTCATCATATCAAACAATTTTTCCATCATCCGTTCCAATCTCTCCATAAGCCTGTTTTCAGGACTGCTTGTTGTATTGCCTATGACTGCTTGTGAGTATGAAACATTAGCACCACTGCTATTATTGTTATTTTGCGGATTTCTTAACGAGTTCAATTGTGGGAACTGTTCATAATTTGGTGTAGTTTGTTGATGTCTTGTTTGATTTGAAGTTCTTGAATTGGCAGCTCTTTTTTTATGCAAAAGTTGTTGGTAGATATTGCATCCCTTGTAGTTAGCAGTATGAGTCTGTAGACAGTGTACACATTTTGGAGGCGTGGAAATGCAGCAATCAGCTGCAGAATGGTGTGAGTCACATTTAACACACCTAAATGGCTTCTTACAGTAAGATTTTGTATGCCCAAAATCCTGGCAGCGATAGCATTGAACCAAATCATCGGTCTTCTTAGGGGGTTCAACAGTAACAATAGCATTATTGATGTGTCTTATATTAAAAATATCTTTGTTATTTGGTTTTGGGTCAAGATCAACGAAAAACATTGCTAAAGGCAATTTTGTCACCCGGCTTTTAACATTAACTACGTCTCTAACTTCATGACCTAAAGATAATAATTCATTAATAATATCATTAATTGGTGTTGAATAATGTAAACCCTTGATTACAGCCCTATAAGCTCGCTCCTGCTTTAGTTGGTATGTATGATAACTTATGTTTTTGGTTTCAAAATGTTTAACAATTTTTCTAAAAGCATCTATATTTTTTACTAATAATCTAATTTGACCGTCTCTCATAGATTTATAATTAAATTCATTACAAGATATTTCTTTTCCAATTGCTTTAACCATCTTGGCTATGTCTGAAACATTAGGTATATAAATTGGTGGCGGCTTTGGTGATGTTTGTTCTTTATCTTCTTCGTCTGGCCTTCCTTCTACAGTTGCTTTTTCTGCGAGTAACTGGAATTGATTACCTTTTGAAGTACTAGGTTCTTGGGAAGCATGAAATTTTTTATGCTGATGCACATTTGGTGAATTAGTTAACCGCCTTTTGTTTGTTTTAGTTAGTGGTACTTGTTGCCAAATACCATCACTTTCGTCACTATCAATTTCACTTAAGCTTGTCATAATGACAAGCTCTTGTTGTTATAACAGGAATGTTTTTTTTTTTTTCTTTTAGTTATTGTGTATTTTTTTTTTGTTTGGTTGTTTTTGTTTTTCTTTTTTTTATTTGGATATTACTAATCCAACATTGGATTGTTAATCCCTTTGTTTGTTTTTAGTTTTTAACAACTTTGTTGTTTATGTTTTAAGAATGTTTTTGCTAATAACACACACTGTACGTCTACTCACAACCGCGGTTTATTTGAGACTGTAGAAACTTTAAATGCGTTTTTTTTTTCTCAAAACTTAATTTTCACACACTAGGTCCCTTTTCTCGGAGAAGGTCACATATATACAAATTTTCGAATATTTAAATGAGCATACAGGTATGCTAATCAATTTTAGTAATTCATAATTCAACACAGGGCGTTGATATAAAATTTAAATCATTCGCATTAACAGGGTGTAACGAATTATTATAAATATTTTATATTAGTTAATTTAATATATTTTTAAGACATATTATACATAAATTTTATCATTCTCAGCTTCTCACACAAATTCATTGAACGTTAAAATTCCATTGCAAATTTTTGAGCATTTGAAAATTTGAGTTTAAAAACAAATTTTTGAAATTACTTATAGTATAAATTACTTAAAGTATGCATGTTGTAGGGTACAGTACATAAATTATATCTACATATATATAACCGGTGTTAAATTTACGATTAATCATAAAACAAAGCCGATACAAAACAGGTTATTAAATGAAGATTTTTATGTAAATTTTTGTGTAAAGAAAATAACTTCTGTTGATAAGTTGAGGGTAAATAATATAAAATTGTACATACTCGTATGCACTATGTAAACAACAACATCAAACTAAACGATGTCTGTCTTTCGTTCAACAGGCATTACTATAAATATGTGAAGGTCATTGTCTAGATGTAACCCATTTCGTTGTGATAATTTATTAATGAAGAAGAAATTTAATAGACAATCCACAAAAAAACGTGCACTTTTGTTTAATGTATTTTGTGTATGAAAAATGTAAATGTAAATAAAAACTTTTATTATACCCTATAGTGATCAGGGCATAATGAGTTTGTGCTTATGTTTGTAACTACAAAAATATATTTGACCTAGACTATTTTTTTTATTATACCAATCAACTTCGCATCACTTTCTGAGTTGATTTAGTGATGTCCGTTCGTCCGTCCTTCTGTCTGTGTGTCCATGTAAACCTTGTAATCTAACTACAGGTCACATATATGAATATATCTTAATGAAATTAGCTATTTAAGCGTTTAACGGCTATTGAAATTGGTTAAATGGGTGCATGTTCGAAACTAGTTCCCACACAAATGACCCCTATAAATTCGACTTAAATTGGCATAAGATCCGAATTATCATATAAATTTGGGTCAAATTTAGATTGTGTGTGTTTATTATATCCGCTAATCAGTAGTCCAAAAATAAATCTTATAGGACATTTCTTAGTGATAGCTCCCATATAAAGCTGCTTCCCGATCTTCTCTTAAATCTCAAACATTTTGCACATATTTTTGTCAAATTGGTTTGTATATGTTTCTGCAATAAATACGTTAATACCAAATATGGTCTGGATCGATCCATTTTTCGACCTAGCTCCCATATACACATTATTTACAATGCCATTCAAATATGATTTATGATTTTTTCTCTACCTAATTAGCAGGACTTGAGGCCATTTCTTTAAATGCATGGAATACTGTATCGAATAGTCGGTCTAGACCGACTAGAATTTTCATACCTGTTTATTTTTATTTTACTAATGCCGTTTTCTTTTCTGACAAAAATGTCGCCCTTTTTTGCCCTTTTTTCGAAAAGTTTATTTTTTTATATATTCTGAATTAAGAGCAACCTTATCTTATACATCAATCGGAAGGTGTCAAAGTCGAGCCCTCGTAAATCACAAAAAATTCGAGCCATTGACTTCTTTCAGGTCATAGTGTGAGAATAATTCCCCATTATTCCCCTTTTTTGAATATTTTCACCATATGACTTCCAAAAGGATAATAATGAAAATTTTTTTTGCATATATGAACACAGCACTTTGAGACCTTTCGATTGATATATAATATAAGGTTGCTCTTAATTCAGAATATATAAAAAATACACTTTTCGACAAATTGATAAATGTTTTTGTAATATTTACATTTAACGCTTTTGAGATTGCTTAACCTAGGACTACGTTTCAAAATGTAAGTATATATGTACATCGCAGTGCTATCAGTTCCACTATGCAACAAACAATTTTAATTTGTCTGAATTTTAAGTGTATTATTGGACAGTTTTTGTTTTTGTGATTTCTTGGAATTTTTATACCATATACCACTATGTGGTTTGGGTATAATGACTTTGTGTTGCTGTTTGTAATTACTAAAAATATTTGACCTAGACCCATCTTTTATTATACCGATCGACTCAGAATCACTTTCTGAGTCGATTTAGCGATGTCCGTCCGTCCGTCTGTGTGTCCATGTAAACCTTGTAATCAAACTACAGGTAGCAAATATGAATGTATTTTGATGAAACTTGGTATGTAAGCTTTTATCAGCCATAAGATGAACGCTGTTGAAATTGGTGAAATTCGGTCCATGTTGAGACCTAGTCCCCATACAAATGACCCCTATGAAATCGATATAAATTGCCATAACATCCAAATTATCACATAGATCTCAGTCAAATTTGGTTTGTATGTGTTTATTATATCCATTAATCAATAGTCCAAAAATAATCCCTATAGGACAATTCTTAGTCATAGGCCCTATATAAAGCTGCTTCCCGATCTTCACTTAAATCTATCAAAAAACAAAAATATTGCACAGATTTTTCTCAAATTTAATTCGTATATATTTTTTCAAAATATAAGTGACTTTACCAAATATGGTCAGGATCGGTCCATTTTTCGACCTAGTCCCCATATAAATATAGACCCGATAAGAACTTCTTCATATCTGCAGCCAAATAAATTAATAACAATGCCACTTAAATTTGGTTTATGCTTATTTTCTATATCGAATTAGTTGGACCGAATAGATATGTAGGTCTCTAAACCATGGTATAGGGTATCGTATAGTCGGTCTAGACCGACTATAATTTCTTACTTGTTTTTTATATTAATTTTATTAGACCATATCTCGAGTTAAAGTCGTTCAGTCCTGCAAAATAATCCTCGAAAATATTTAAATTCAATCGTAAATTTAAAAATTAGGATAATTTATAAATTGTACTTTTGGGAAGTGAATTGTACCAAGAAAGCACAATAGTACCGGCTTTATTTTAATTTTCATGATACATAAACAAACAAATTAGTTGTAAAGCGCAGTAGAACCTATTTTACCCTCCGATTATAACTTAAATCTGTCTTTAGTCAATAAACTTTTTTAATGAAAAATATTTTTAAGAAAAGTTACGTTTTTATGAAAAGGTACTTTTTAAGGAAAATTTACTTTTTAAATATCCTTTTTTAAAGAAATCGTACTTTTATAAGAAAACTTTTTTTTAAGGAAGAATAACTTTTTAAAGAAAATTTACTTATAAAGAAAATGTAATAAAATCTACTTTTTTAAGAAAATTTATTTTTTTTAAGAGAATGTGGTTTTTATTTAAGTAGTTTATTTAAGTTTTTAAGAAAAAGTAGTCTTTTAGGAAAATGTATCTTTTAAGAACAGGTTTTTTTAAGAAAATTAATTTTTTTAAAAAGAGGTACGTTTTGCTCAAAGAAAATGTACTTCTTTAATAAAACGATACTTTTTTTAAGAAAAGGTGTTTTTTTTTTTAGAAAAGGTTCTTTCTTACGAATAGGTACCTTTTTTTTTTGAAAATGTACTCTTTTTAGAAAAGGTACGTTTTTAGAAAAGGTACGTTTTTAGAAAAGGTACGTTTTTAGAAAAGGTACGCTTTTAAGAAATGGTATTTTTCAAGAAAAGGTAATATTGTAAGAAAATGTAATTTTAAGAAAAAATACTTTTTGAAGAAAATTTAACTTTTAAGAACAGATACTATTTAAGGGAAAGATACTGTTTTAAGAAAAGGTACTTTTTTAACATAAAGTACTGTTTTAAGAAAAGGTACTTTTTTAAGATAAAGTACTTCTTTCAGAAAAGCTATTCTTTAAGAAAAGGTAATTTTTTAAGAAAGGTACTATCTTAAGAAAATATGCCTTTTTTAATAAAGTGTAATTTTTTAAGAAATGGCTCTTTTTACTTATTTATTTTAGAATATGTACTTATTTAGAATATGTATTTTTTAAGAACAAGTTCTTTTTAAAGAAAATTTATCTTTTAAGAAAACGTACAAAAAAAAGTTTTTTTATGAAACTGTTCTTCCTTAAGAAAATGTACTTATTTAAGAAAACGTATTTTTTTTTAGAGAAAAGGTACTTTTTAAGAACAGTTTTTGTTTAAAGAAACGATACTTATTTGAAAAGGCATGTTTTTAAGAAAAGGTACTTTTTTAAGAAAGTGAACTTTTTTAACAAATAATTTTTTAGGAAAAAATCATTTTTTAAGAAAATATACTATTTTACGAAGAATTACTTTTCTAAGAAAAGACACTAAGAATATGGTTTTTTTTTAAAAGGTACTTTTTTTTGGAAAATTAACTTTTTGTTGGAAAAGGCTCTTGTTAGGAAAATGTACTTTTTAAAGAAAATGATATTTTTTTTTACGAAGAATTACTTTTCTAAGAAAAGACACTTTTTAAGGATATGAATTTTTTTTGAAAAGGTAGTTATTTTGAAAAATGAACTTTTTTTGTAAAAGGCGCTTGTCAGGAAGTAAATGTTAGAAGTAAATGTACTTTGGCCAGAAAAGTTTCTTTGTTTATTAAATGAGGTGATAAAATATTTACTTTTAAAGTTACGATTTTGTAATTTTATGTTAATATACTTGAATGTATAGTTGTCATTGTTATCACTGACTCGCTGATTAGATGAATGTAATAACGCTGTACGTATATGTATGTGTTTGTATGTATATGTTTAAGGATTTATTAAAATTGAAAATTAGGCGTGCTGGAGCAAAATAGTTGACATTTCACAACACCCCATATGAAGTGGACAGTACCTATTTTTAGGGGGACCAGATAGAAAACTTTAAAATTTTTGTGTGGAACATAAAATCGCTTATATAAAAAATAAACGATGTGCCGCAGAGCAAAATGGAGCACTCCATACGAATTGTGTAAATTCGTAAATTTGAAGAACAAGGCTAAGAGAAAAGACCGGATTTCATTTGTTGCAGCTGGCTACTATGTTGAACTGGTAAACAAGATGATTAATAGTTTCAAATCCCTTGACTCTAACATGAGATAGTTTTCCTGAAAATTTAGGAGATACTACACCTTTTCCAACTGTATTTCAGAAAACATCAACTGAATTTCAGAAAGTATCAACTGTATTTCAGAAAATATCAACTGAATTTCAGAAAATATTAACTGAATTTCAGAAAACATCAACTGAATTTCAGAAAGTATCAATTATATTTCAGAAAGTATCAACTGTATTTCAGAAAATATCGAATGTATTTCAGAAAACATCAAATGCATTTTAGAAAACATCAATTGAATTGCAAAAAGTCTCAATAGTATTTCCGAAAACATCAATTGAATTTCAGAAAACATCAAATATATTTCAGAGATGATCAAATGCATTTCAGAAAACATCAATTGAATTACAGAAAATATCAAATGAATTTCAGATTCAAAATAGTTACCATACAATGCAGAAAAGTTACTATTGCTTCTATGAGTGAATTGGAGTCACAGAAAATGTTTGCCAATATTTGAATTTATTCTTTATGCACTGGAAAACAAACTATCATGGGTGGAATCTTAATGGTGAAAAGATGAGAACTTTATTTTTTAATCAGCTACAATCGGGAATAAAGTTTTGGCTGCATCGTGGTGCCCGTTTTTAAAAAACTCGTTTATAGTTTACAAGAAATGTGATACCTAAAAAAAATATATTTTTTGTACAGCGTTCTAACTAATTTTCTGAAATTCAATTGATATTTTCTGAAATAGATTTGATACTTTCTGAAATGCAATTGATGTTTTCTGAAATATAATTGACACTTTCTGAAATTCAATTGATGTTTTCTGAAATATAATTGGAAAAGGTTTAGTTAAGAACAATGTGAAAGATCTCACCAGGATATTAAAACTATGGAGGACAATTACAAAGGAAGATGGAATACACCCATGATGGCAGATTACTGCTAGAGTTTAAAAATTAACTGTTCTAATTTACAGCCAAGAAAGAATATTCCATAGTGTTCATCGACTATATAGATGATTTTGTTCTCCATCTTTGTATATAATGTTATTTGTATCAGCGCTGAAACAGTGTTCTTCGATGCCATAGCGTCCATTCCAATCCTTTTTAACGCTTCGTACCGAGTGGGTACCTTTTTCTTCGTGTTGGAAGATTGCCAGGGTCGATTTTAATGCTCGAAAGACCCAGTGTTGTTTATTGACCCATAGACCGGCCATGGAGTCATCAATGTCATCTGTATCCATGAGTGGTGTAGATATTGACGAATCAGACGCTCTTGATGTTCTGGGTACATTTTGCAACTCTCAAAAGAAGCTTTCACCTACCTAGGTTTCCAAAATCGGTGTAGGAAATACTTCACCCCATCTGATCTCCCTAAGATTTATACCACCTATAGCCGACCAAAATTGGAATACAACTACCATATATCGGCACACAATGGTTGAAAATTGTTTTTCATTGGCCAAAATTCTGTAACTTTTGAACCGATAAAAATATTTAAGTATTTCTTTTTCTAGTGGGTAGATATACTGAGTTGAGCTTGAGTCTTTTTTAATTTCGTTAAAATTGATTCAGTACTTTTTAAGAACTTCTAGGTCAAAGTTGAACTTTTAATTTTTTTAACTTTTAACGTGAAATATGGGTTTTTTATTTTTTTTGTCATATTTGGATCTTAATAATAATTGCAAGCATTTTTTGTAATCATGGGATTTTTTTAATGTTTACGCTCAAAAAATTTGTACACTCAAAAAAAAAAAAAAAAGTAAAATCAACTGGAAATTTTTATATTACTACTGAAAAATTAAAAATTTTTTGCTGTCAAATTTGCAAATTTGTTACTTCCACTTAAAAAAACGTTAGTAATATTATCTAGTAGCCTCGCTATTACTACAGAAAAATGTATAATTTTTTGCTGTCAAATTTGTTAATTTTTGCAAAGTAAATCTGCTGAACATTAGCGCAATGATTCTGATTTTGATATGAAAATAAGGGCTTTTATTTTTTTAATCTTTCCTATTTATTAAAACATTTCATACATAAGTGGGTAAAAACCTTTTAAAAACAAGTAAGAAAATTATAGTCAGTCTAGACCGACTATACGATACCCTATACCATGCGTTTAGAGACCGTCTCTTAGGTCCAACTAATTGGATATAGAAAATAAGCACAAACAAAATTTGAGTGGCATTTTTATTAATTTTTTTTGGCTGCGGATATGAAAAAGGTAATATCGGATGCTATATTTATATGGGGTCTAGGTCGAAAAATGGACCGATCCTGACCATATTTGGTAAAGTCGCTTATATAATATTATATTAAAAAATATACACAAACCAAATTGAGAAAAATCTGTGAAATATTTTGTTTTTTGATAGATTTAAGTGAAGATCGGGAAGCAGCTCTATATGGGGCCTATGAATAAGAATTGACCTATAGGGATTATTTTTGGACTACTGATTAATGGATGTAATATACACATACAAATCCAATTTGACTGATATCTATATGATAATTTGGATGTTATGGCAATTTATGTCGATTTCATATGGGTCATTTGTATGGGAACTAGGTCGGAACATGGACCGATTCTCACCAATTTCAATAGCGTTCATTCTATGGCCGATAAAGGCGTATATACCAAATTTCATCAAAATATATTTATAGTTGCGACCTGAAGTTTGATTACAAGGTTTACATGGTTACACAGACGGACGGACGGACATTGCTAAATCGACTCAAAAAGTGATTCTCAGTCGATCGGTATACTTGTATTGTATACTTATAGGGCTGTTTAAATTACCGTAATTTGAAATTTTTTTGAGTTATTTCATTAATATGAGAAAAATGTTCTACCCACGGGTCGCCACGGGTGCAAAAGTATATATAGGTTTAAAAGGAACACTTTCACCTTTCTCCGGGTAGTGTACGTTTCCTATTTTGTTCCCTAGAAGTTCTATTCCACTAAAGTTGATTTTTGACCCAATTATAGTAGTTTAATAAATACTAGCAAATTCCAGTACTCGAAATTCGAGCGCAAATTCTAGGAAACTTTATTTTTCATTTAATAGAGACCCTAAAGGTATGCTTCACAATTCAACGCATTTTGAATGAAGAAAATTAAACTCAACACATTAACACAAACACATTAACAGATTTAATAAACACACACATAGCATTGTATAATTTTATGTATGTGTTTGTAGCAACTTTAAACGGTCATAACTCCAAAAAAATATTCCAGACGATGAAAATCTGTAAATCTAGGTAACAGCTAAAAAGAAATATCTTTCAAATGTCAAAATCGGGGTAAAACTGTGAAACTTACATCGGTAACAAAAAATCGCCTAGCCTATTCATATTATAGATTTCAGAACACCCCTAATATTAAACGGTAGGGTTGTGATCACTTACAACAACTAAAACTGCAATCCTACCAACCTTGTAAAGAAGACAGGCAGGTCATTATCGATGATAACATGCGAGTGTAACCATTTATTTTTGATAAAAAAAACAAAAAAATCACCTTTTTCTTAAATAAAAAAACAGCTGAGTTTGACAGCATGCCACGCCCACAATTAGCAATAGTTTAACTTAATGGCTACATTAGCTACAAAATTGCGTTAAAATTTTAAAAATCGGTGACAAAAAAATTGGACTTTTGGCCAATGAAATCAAAATTTCAGCCACAGTGCGGCAGAGGCATCATTTGATGCTTTTGCATTTTGATGCTTCTGGACCATGTGCAAAGGAGGGCGTTGGTGCTTATCAATGACAGTAGGATAAGCAACTCTGTTAACACATTGGAGCATCGTCAGAATGTTGGTTGTGCTTTTTCTACGCACCACTCGCTCATCTAGTATATCGCATTAATTTGCAGTCCATTGTCCAGTGAATCGCATAACGCATTACCGCGAAAATTCGTTCATTAGGCGCACAAGCCGTATGTGGAACAAACTTCCCGCTGAGGTCTTTCCTGTTACTTACAATAAATTCAAGTCAAATATCCATAAATACTAATACCTCTTTCCTAATTCTTATAACATATTTTCCTGATATCAGCACAGTGCACTGCATTAATAGGGGACATCTCCTGAGTGTTGATGTATATTTCATTAAAATGTTATATCTTGAGCACCTAGGCATATATTAAAGCCATATTTATTTGTGGGCATTAAATTCATATATAATATTCAAATTGCCGTTAAACAAGCATGATGTTGTGTTTGTATTTTACGTTCACTTTTACGGTATTTTAATAACTCGGTTTTGTAACATTTTTTATTTGTAACGACATAAAAAGTTTAGCATTTAAATAGATTTTTCTAACAAAAACACATCGACCCACAAACTTTTGTTTTAATTATATGCATGGCAAAAGTTAACTAACTTCCTCTCAGACAAGCAGTTACAAATTAAAAACCCTTAAAATTTATTTTAAATTGAAACGTGCTATTAATTGCAATACGTGTGCTTTGAAGATGCAAACTTCAAACAGTTTTGCTGTTTTATAATGGCATTAAAAAAAAGAAGATATATTTTTTTTATTTTTTGCAATTAAAACAACACAAGCAGGAATGGAAAACAATGAAAAATTATTGGGCGGGGTGGTATTTGAAAATTGACTTAAATAATAATTAAACTTGTATGTAATCAAGAAATAATTCACTTTACACTTACCTCTTCAAGAAATAGTTTGCGAAAACCTTCTCGTGTATGTTTCCCCTCACCCAAAAGAGAGCTACATTCTGATATCAACAACCAACGGATTTTATCACGTCTCGCTTCCAATTCCATAGAACTACAAGTATTCTTATCTAAATTAATATTGTAACGTTCCCTGTACTTAACAGCGTGCGTAGTTGCTTCTTCTTCACTGATCTCTTGCAAACTGGAAGAGTGGGGCGGTGCTGCAGAGGTATTGATGGCAAGTGAAGTTGTTGCTGCTACTATTGATAAGGGTACAGTGATTAAAGACCGTGGTGGTTTATAAGGTGGTTCGGTGGATGCATTCGATATTGCTGATGAATTTGAAGATTCTGAAGATGATTTGATAGAATGGGCCATTATGGTAGAGGGTGTCGTTATATCAAATGGAGATGGCGACCGTGTTAAGGGGGAATTGTTAGTTGCTACATTTGTTATTTCCAATATAGCGGGGGCAGGTGAAGGTGGTTTTGTTGCCGCTACACTTTCATTGGAATTTAAATTTATATTTAAACTACTTTTAAATTTATTCGTATTCGTATTCGAATTGAAATTGTTATTCTTGGATTCAACACTATGTGAACCGTGTAATTTTTCTAAATACTGAGCTGCTTGTATTAACATGAAATCAACAGGATTATTTGCCTGCACTTCCATGTCCAATTTTGAGGTATTTTCCGTATTAATATCCGAGGTAGTTTTATTGTACGTGTTATTTAGTTTATCATTATTGGTGGTTGGGCTAGGTGCAATAGTTGTAGGTGTTTCTGCTGTTATATTTGTTGATGTAGTATTGAAGAAATCATCGGAAAACGACACTTTCTTGGGTGATCTTGTGGGTGTCGGTGGCACCTCTAAGGAGTTTGTAGACGACACTGAACCCCGATGATTTTCTATATTTGTATTTATACTTAATTTAAGATTGTTATCCATTTTAGTTCGATTTAATTTAGCATTTTATTTTTATTATATTAAATAATTTATTTTAAAAATAAGTTCTCTGCGCACTTTCTAACTATTTTATTAAAAAAAGTTTATGATTTTAGTTCAATAATTATGGGCTTTTAAATTGAATTGATAAAATTATATTTAAGCAAATTTTTCGAAGGATTAGAATTCATAGTTTTTTATATAATTACTTAGTAACATTTGATATCCAGTCCAGCAATAATTTGAAAACTTTCAAAAATCTATTTAATACAAAATATTTAAGTTAGGATAATTGGAAATGTTTTAAAATTAAAATACTTGCTGTGTGGACCTTTTTCTATAAGTTGAAATTTAGAGTTCTTAAAAGAAAAAGTGCTTACATCTAAAGTGTTGCAAAATAATTTACGAAAATCAGTTTTTATAAATAATGCGGTACTTTTTTAAAGAAAATATACTTATTTATTATTACTAACAGGTTCCAGCCCTCGAAATTCGAGCGCAAATTCTAGGAAATTTTATGCTAATCAATTATAGCCAATTCACAAATCAACACAAAAAACAAACTCATTTTTATTACAAACACATTAACAAATTTAACAAAAACACACACATAGCATTGTATTATTTTATGTATGTGTTAGTGACAACTTTAAATGCAATTTACTCAAAACAAAGGAAAAAAAATAAAAATCTGTAAATCTGCAAAACGGCTAAAAAGAAGTACCTTTCAAATAATATACATTTGGCCAAAGTCGGGATAAAACGATAGAACAAAACATCAGTCACAAGAAATCGCCTAGTCTATTAATATTAAAGATTATATCCTCCAACCCAGTGTGCAGAGGGTATATATAAATTTGTCATTCCGTTTGCAATAATTAGAAAAAAAATTTTGGACCCCATAAAATATATATATTTGTGATCCTTATAACAAGAGGAGTTGATATAGCGATGTCCGTCTGTCTGTCTGTGGAAATCACGATGACGGCTTCAATCGGGCAGCTAGGGTGCTCGTTGGCATAAAAAATGATTCATTAACATCCTGAGAAGTTTGCTATTTAAAATCGTCTAAATCGGTTCATTAGGTCCCGAGAATTGAATGAAGAAGTAAAAAAGTCTTGACTAAATATGATTTGTCTATGCTGTTCTTGTCACGATCACGACCTCAATAGGACAACTGGGGTGCTCGTTTTTAGTGAGAATGATTAATGCCGTTTTCTTTTCTGACAAAAAATGTCGCCCTTTTTTGTCCTTTTTAGGAAAAGTGTATTTTTTATATATTCTGAATTAAGAACAACCTTATATTATATATCAATCGAAAGCTCTCAAAGTGTTGTGTATATAAATGCAAAAAAAAATTTATTTTTATCCTCTTGGAAGTCATAGGGTGAAAATATTCATAAAAGGGGAACAGTGGGGAAATATTCTCACACTATGACCTGAAAGAAGTCAATGGCTGGAATTTTTTGTGATTTGCGAGGGCTCGAATTTGAGACCTTTCGATTGATGTATAAGAAAAGGTTGCTCTTAATACAGAATATATAAAAAAGTACACTTTTCGAAAAAAGGGCAAAAAAAGGGGGCGACATTTTTTGTCAGAAAAGAAAACGGCATAAGTAACATCATGAGAAGGTGTCTGTTTGAAAAATCGTGAAAATCGGTTTAATAGGTCCCGAGAAATCACTGAAGAAGTAAAAAAAAAATTGAAAAATATATGTTTCTGTATTGTTCTTGTTGTTATTCTAAATGTTGTGTTGTTATCATAGCTGGACTTGTTGTTTTTGTGGTCGTTGTTGTAATAATATAATAAAAACTAACCCTTTGTACATTTTTTTTTATCAACTCTGGTATAAAAATTTTAAAGTTTCCATTGTTTTGGCATCACTACAAAAATTTGTTAGATAATTTTTGTCATCGCCACGAGCCTGCCTGCAAAGTTTCAGATCGATTGGGTAAAGTGAAAGTGGTTAAAAATCGATCCAAAATTTTGTCGGCAAAATGAAAAACGAGTTAATATAAAGGTAGCAAAAATTCACCAACATCTAAAGCAAATAATGCTAAACTGCCTAGTTGGTAATAAAAAAAAACAATATAAATTACCAAAAAAAAATGTTATGCTTTAATTTATTTAAAGAAAACCAAGAATAACTTTTGATGTTGTATTTTTTGTGTGTAATATTTACATATACATACATTCATATATTAAATAATAAAATAATATACATATATTCTATATATGTACATGTATACATATATTCTATATACATATGTATATTCATAATAACCGCATGTTAGAAATAAATCGTTATATTATTTTATTTATATAAAATTCTGCAATATTTTGTTTTAGGGACAATACATTTATTTTGTATTAACAAACAGTGTCACTTCATTTTGCTCAGTGTAGCTATGCCACAGTAGGTGGCGCCACAATTTATGTTCTTTGCATTAGTTCTATTTTAACAGGAATGTCAACATTTTCAATTAGACATCAACGACAACAATGTCAAGAGTACACACAGGGCTGGTCTTTTATTTCATACGTTTTTCCATTATTCTTTTACAAATATGACCATAAGTTTGGCATATTAACTTTTTGTTTTGTTAACAAATAGAGTTACCGAGTTCATCAATGAGTTTTTATACCCTATACCACATATTGGTATAGAATCACCATCTGATTCGATTTAACGATGTCCGTCCGTCCGTCTGTGTGTCCATATAAAGCTTGTAATCAAACTGCAGGTCGCAAATATAAATATATTTTGATGAAATTTGGTATATAAGCTTTTATCGGCCATATGATAAACGGTATTGAAATTGGTGAGAATCGGTCCATGTTCAGACCTAGCCCCCATACAAATGACCCCAATGAAATCGACTTAAATTGCCATAAGATCCAAATTATCATATAAATCTTAGTCAAATTGGGTTTGTATGTGTTTATTACATCCATTAATCAGTAGTGCAAAAATGATCCATATGGGACGACTCTTAGTCACAGGCCCCATATAGAGCTGATTCCCGATCTTCACTTAAATCTATCAAAAAACAAAAATATTGCACTGATTCTTCTCAAATTTTGTTTGTATATATTTTTACTTGTTATTAAAAACAAAAATATTGCACTGATTCTTCTCAAATTTTGTTTGTATATATTTTTACTTGTTATTAATTTTTTTGGCTGCAGATACGAAAAACTTCATATAGGATGATATATCCAAACCACATAGTGGTATAGGGTATAAAAATCCCACTCAAATTTGGTTTATGCTTATTTTCCATATCCAGTTAGTTGGGCCTGAGAGATAGGGTCTATAAACGCATGGTATAGGGTATCGTATAGACGGTCTAGACCGACTATAATTTTCTTACTTGTTTGCTTTCAAAACAGTTCTACATAGTAATATAAAATTATTATTTATTTAATATTACATATAATTTTTAAAAAGCATTACTATAAATACAAAATTGCACCTTTTAAATTTTCCATTAAAATTTAAGAAAATATCAATTCTAAAAATTGGAATTCAGATTTCCAATTATAAATTAGAAAATATCAATTGAATTTCAGAAAATCATATTAAAATTAAAAAAAAAAATTTTTTCTTAACAAATAACCATTAAAAAACATTTCTTAAAAATCTACATTTTCTTAAAAATCTACCCATTTTTAAAAAGAACATTTTTTTAAAAAGTATTTTTTTAAAGTACTCTTTTTTTAAAAAAGTACCTTTTTATAATGATAACTTTCTTCCTAAAGTAAATTTTCTTAGAAAGTTACCTTTTCTCAAACAAGGATCTTTTATATATTTAATAACTTTTTGTAAATAAATTTGTTTTAAAAAAGTAAATTCTTTTAAAGTAGTTTAAAAAAAAAAAACACATTTTCCTGGTATATGGCAAACCAAAAATTGCCAAGATTTTTAGAAACTTTTATTTTGAAATACCGAATAATTTTTAGCTCTCAAAACATTGAAAAGTATTATTGAACAATGAATTGCGACCCCATAAAGTATTTGTATTCTTAATCCCTATAACAACTCGAATCCATATAATGTCCGTACATTCAACAAAATAAACTATTCAACTGGGTAAAGTTAAAATAATATCGTTTGTCGTTACTACGAACAGGTTCATATTTGAAATGGTTTAAATCGGGCATCACTTTATGTCAATATATGGTCTAAAATATGGAGATACCTCCAAAAATGCTAAAAATCAGTGTATTTGCTGAAATAATTTGGTAGCAAGTTAATCAAATTGTTTTCTTTTTCAAATATTTTGTTTATATTTATTATCAATACTCAAACCGAGCTGGATTCAAAGATTCGGTACAACCGAATTAAACACTTACTTGTTTTTCTTTCATATTGGCGATTTTTTATGTTTAATTAGGGATTCCGTTGAAAAAGGTGTGGCAATGTCACCCTAAACTAATATGACATGTGGCGTATAACGATACATAAGCACTCATTATGTAAAGGTGCTGTTACACTACATGTTTTTTACATATGTACTTTCATTATTTTATCCATATGTAATTCCGTGTGTCTGTCAAAATTTTCGTTTTACATACGATTCATAATTTTTGCTATCACATTTGCATATATATTTTCGTATGACAGACCCTCTAAATGTAAACAACAGCTGATTTTTAAATTTGTGAATTTACAAAATTAATTGTTGAAAATATATATATCTTATATACTTTTCAATTGTTAATTAATATTAAACAATTTATTTTTCTTTTAATATTAATCTTATTAATTTAATCTCTTTTTCTTTCGCCACAAGCAGTGCTGTATTTTCATATGTTTTGTCATGTTAAAATAGAACTTGTTCTAATTGAAAAATTTACATGTGACTTTCTACATATATTTTAGATATGCAATGTTTCATATTTATCACACGATGTGTACAACTTTTGCAGTGCGAAACTTTGACATTACATACGTAAAAAACACGTCGTGTAATAGCACCTTAAATACTACAAACATACGACCACCAGAACAACAACAATTTCAGCTATGAAACATAAGCTACAAAAATTAGAATAAAAACATTAACAAGAGCGACATAGAAAAATCATATTTTTCATAAATATATCGGGACCTATTAAACCGATTTTGATGATTTTAAAAAGCAACCTGCTCAGGATGACAATAAATTATATTCACTAAAAATCATCAAACCGGCTGACCTATTGAGGGCTTGATCGTGATTTCCATAGACGGACAGACGGACATCGCTTTATCAACTCTGCTTGTTATATGGATCAAGAATTTTATTTCTAATTATTGAATGCACACTGGTGTGGAGGGTATAATAAAAATATATGTTCAAAATAGATAAATAATATTAGATTTAACCCGCGACGGATCGAAAGTTATATCATATATATATTATCAAAAAATTGTTCTCATTTCTCACTTTGGTGTTTCCAAAAATATTTTTTTTTGTAATTTGGTCCTGCTAGATTTGCATTTTTTTTTTAAAAAGCATCCGTCAGGTAAATAAATGTTATACAAATATTCTATTTTTTTTCATAGCTCTAGCTAGAATTTAGGTAAATTCGATATATCTGTAGAAATTTAAAATTAATTTGTGCGGACTTGAATAAAATTTTTACATAGATCAAAATAAGGGACTTATGGCTATAAATTCCAAAAAGCTTTTGCAGTTTTATAGCATTAAGCAACAAAAAAATGTGTTGCGAAAAAATTTTAGCGTAAAAATACGCTGAACAAATAGAACCACACTAGCGTTTATTTGTTTGGAATTTTGTTTTCCTCTTTACTTTCGATATGCTAGTTATTGCTGTTACTAAAGTGTTTATATTTAAATTAATTAACAAATTTTTTTTCGAAATGGGTTTGTTCTGTGTAATTATGTTTAAGTATCTAATTAAATGTATAAAGCTATTAATCTGTAGCTTCCCTGACTTTTTGGAGATAAATGTTAACATTTATGGCATTTGGTGAAAAATAAAAATACGATTTTAAACAAAATACGTATTAATATTTATTGTTTGAACTTTTTTAAAAACTCATCAATTATACTTTAATTTGGACTTTGACTTATTAATTTATCTTTTTTTTAAGATCCTATAAGGTACATTTTAACTTCAGCTTAGGATGTCATGGGAAATTACGTCTTCTGTATAGCTATTTTTAAGAAATATTTTAAACATTTCATTATCAATATACATATGTTTTTGGGAAAAATAAGTGACTTTATCAAATATGGTTATGACGATCAATTCTTCGAATTAGTCCTAATATTCAAATAGCATCCAATAGCAACAAATTCATAAAAATCCCACTCAAATTGTATTTATGCTTAGTTTCTATATTCAATTAGTTGGACCTAATAGTTTGTTCAGACGGCAAAATGAAACACTTGATTCGCTCTCTGAATCATGATTGTGAACCTTGGTGTTCAGACGAGTGTTCTTGTTTTATTTTGACGTTTACATTTTTTGTGCAAATGTTTGAAGACATACTTCTACACTTTACGTTTCACTATTTAATTTTTTCCATTTTATTTGAATATATGTATATGTGACCTTCTCCGAGAAAAGGGACCTAGTATGTCAAAAAACGGTTGTATCAAAAACGGTGGATTCTGGTACCTAAAAGGGTGTAGAAACTTTAAATGCGTTTTTTTTCTCAAAACTTAATTTTCACACACTAGGTCCCTTTTCTCGGAGAAGGTCACATATATGTAAATATATACTTTTTATTTGTTAAATGTTTCTATTTATTTTATAGCACACATTAATTTTTTGTTTTTTCTTTGTTTATATATTTTTGATAGCTAGTTCAGATAAACTAGCGATAATTTTTTTTAATCAAAATTGGAGATGACAGTCAATTTTTCTAGGTTCACAACTAGGTTCAAAGAACCAAGCAAGTTCGCTCTCAAAATTCTGTATGGCGAATCATGTAGATTCAATCATGATTGGGGCGCGAACCGTGAATGAGAGAGCGAACCGCGAATCTCGCTATCCGTGTGAACGTAGCATAAGACTCCTTATCTAAACCGAATGTCATTTTCTTACTAGTTTTTTTTTTTTTAGTTTTAACATTTTTTGTGAATGAATAAATCCTGACTCTGGTGCGTCAAACGAAAAACGCAAGATTTCAGACTCACTGGGGTGTACCCTAATACACTTCTCTCGTTGAACAGTGTAATTGATATTGAAATTGGAAGAACTGATATGGAATTAAATTAAAATATTGTAAAAAGAAAACAAAACTAGTAAGAAAATCATAGTTGGTCTAGACCGACTACACAATACCTATGCGTTTAGAGAGGGGGTCTTAAGTCCAACTAATTGGATATAGAAAATAAGCATAAGCCAAGTTACAGTGGCATTGTAATTAATTTTTTTGCCTGCAGATATGAAAATGTTCATAACGGTTGCTATATTTTGTGTGCAATAATTTTGTTTTTTTAAATAGATTTAAGTGAGATCGGGCTTCATATGAGGACTATAACAGAAAGTTCCTACAGGGCTTATTTTTGGACAACTGATTAATGGGTATAATGCACACAAACAAATCAAATTTGACCCAGATCAATGTGATAATTTAGGTCTTATGGCAATTTAAGTCTCATAGGGGTCATTTGTATTGGGACTAGGTCTGAATATGCACCGATTTTTTACCAATTTTAACAGTATTCGTCCTATGGCTTATATACTGAATTGCATCAAAATGTATTCATATTTCCGTCCTGTTGTTTGATTACAAGGCTTACATGGGCACTAGGCATACCATACACTTGTTTAAGACAATTATGGTTCAAAAATGTTCCGCAGCAAACGCGATTTCAAAAAAAATTTTGATTATTTGTTACATTTTTATTTTAAAGTTTTTTCAATTGGTGTATGAAATAAATTTTAAGTTTAAAATATGTGATGATTTACACAATGCAAAATGCCACAATTTTAATTGCACATTCTATGCAGATGTTGCTCCGATGAACTTCCTCAATAGCTAGGTTTTTTGACCCAATGTCTGTGAAAACATTAATTCGCTTTTGTGAAGCCGGCCAATGATTTTTGTAGTGTGATGAAATTATTTTTGTTGAAAGTATGCTCAGAAAACCAGATTTCGTTCCAAGCACCACATATAAACCCAAAGATAGGCTAAGTATAAAGGACAAAAGTGCCAGAATAGCTCTAGAATTCCAACAGGCATTACTGAGTGCTAATAATGCTTTAAAATTTTGTAAGGAAAATATTAATTTTTCTCGAAGTATTTAAAAGCTGGGACCAATTCATACAAATATAGCATGTCATTTCGCCGTTTAATGTTTTTAACCTTCATACACTCTATATTTTGTTTATATTTATTTTTTTTTTGATCATCGCTATTTGCTATTAAATTAGAATAAAACTGTATGAAATATTGGGTGATGATATTTTTCCCTCTAAAAGCTCATCCATGACATGTCTTAATATCAAATCTAGCACATGATGTTGACAAGCAATATACAGTGGCGCGGGTAATGAAAAGGAGTAAAAACAATTTTGTAGTCGAGTAACACCACCATGCTGTCTGCCAGTATGCACACTAGGTATATTGCATCATTTTAATGGATTTCAACAAGTCGAAATCACATTAATATTTCTTTTCTTCCGTGAAATATCGTCGACGCTTTTCAGTCTTTCAGAACTAGTACACGTAATTTTACTTCCTAAGAAGCACTATGACCTGATATTCTTTCTTTCTATTTTTTTACCGTCAAAATATGAGCACCAGCTTTAATTTTTAAGAGTGAATTTGAACAATTTTTTCTCTTTTGGTGTAAGCAGACAACTCTTTACATATTTTTGCTGCCTTTCTAGTGCTAACATTTGCATTCATAACTAAGTTCTTCTTTTTTGGTAATAGTCTGGCAGGTAGGTCGTAGGTAATATCATCATCTGATGATACCTGATCACTCATCCAACGGCTAGTGATCGGTATTATATATTGAAATTGGGAAATGCTCCGATCGTCTGATTTTATTAAAATTATATTTATTAGGGCGTTTTAAAAAGATTTTGTATGACCCTATCTAATTTTTCCACATTTCTTTCAATAGACCTTGAGGTAACTGTTTTAAAATTGAGTTTCTCCCACAGAACTGAAAGTTCATAAACGATAATTTTTGTTCTTATTTTGTTGTGCCTTATTTCTTTTGCAAGGCTATTAAATCTGCCAATAACAAACAGTACTTTGGGCTTTTTACATAGTTTGAACAATGGAGTGTCCACATTTTTTATGCAGTGTGTATTATTAGCTAAATTCTATTTCCACGTATTACAATTTTTTTCCACACCTTTAGCACTTTTCTTAAAAATTTTTCCACAATATTTATTTAAATTTTTAAATTGAATGTTAAACCAATTTATTGTTACCGATGTTTTGTCCTACCGTTTTATCCCGATTTTGACCAAACGTATATTACTTGAAATGTATTTCTTTTTAGCCGTTTTGCAGATTTACAGATTTTTAAATTTTTCCCTTTATTTTGAGTAAAATGCATTTAAAGTTGCTACTAACACATACATAAAATTATACATATGCTCTGTGTGTTTTACTAAATTTGCTAATGTGTTTGTTGTCTTCATTCATAATAATAAACCATAAAAGTGTTGGTTTGTGAATTGGCTAAGTTGAAAAATAAAGCTGCCTGGGAATCGCGTTCGAATTTCGAGCGCTGGAATCTGCTAGTTATTATTATTTCACTATGTATATGAAGAGAAACGTGTACAAAAGTTCGTTTTTTTAAGCAGTTCTGATAAAAATTAATTGCGTTTGGTGCGGAAAGTTTTTTGCAATTTGATACCCTATTCGACTATGCTATGCCATTTTTATACCCTATACCACTATGGTTTGGGTATAATGACTTTGTGCTGCTGTTTGTAACAACCAAAAATATTTGACCTAGACCCATCTTTTATTATACCGATCGAATCGGAATCACTTTTTGAGTCGATTTAACGATGTCCGTCCGTCCGTCCGTCTGTGTGTCCATGTAAACCTTGTAATCAAACTGCAGGTCGCAAATATGAATATATTTTGACGAAATTTGGTATATAAGATTTTATCGGCCATAGGATGAACGCTATTGAAATTGGTGAGAATCGGTCCATGTTCAGACCTAGCCCCCATACAAATGACCCCTATAAAATCGACATAAATTGCCATAAGATCCAAATTGTCGTATAGATTTTACTCAAATTGGGTTTGTATGTGTTTATTACATCCATAATTGAATAGTCCAAAAACGATATCTATGGGACAACTCTTAGTCATAGGCCCCATATAGAGCTGCTTCCCGATCTTCACTTAAATCTATCAAAAAAAAAAAAAAAATATTGCACTGATTCTTCTCAAATTTTGTTTGTATATATTTTCGCAAAATACAAGAGACTTTACCGACCATGGTCAGGATGGGTCCATTTTTGGACCTAGTTCCCATATAGACATAGCATCCGATATGAACTTTTTCATATCTGCAGCCAAAAAAATTAATAAAGATGACACTCAAATTTGGTTTATGCTTATTTTCTATATCCAATTAGTTGGGCATAAGAGATAGGGTCTTTAAACGCTTGGTATAGGGTATCGTATAGTCGGTCTCGACCGACTATAATTTTCTTACTTGTTTCTATTTGCAGAAATTGTAAAAAGTTATATGCCTAATGGACCGAGGGACGGACGGACATCGCTAAATCGACTCGGAAAGTGATAGGTAAAATATTTTTGTTAGTTACAGACATCAGCACAAACTCATTATACTCTCACCACATAGTCTGTGGTATAGGGTATAAAAATTGTAAAATTTTTTTAGAAATGTGTAGAACTTCCGTTCCTTAAGTTTGGGATAAATCCTAGAAGGTTAACCCATTATTTGCCAAGGCCACCCTTAGATTTTAAGATATTTTTATATAAAAATTGCCGAAAACGAGTTTTTCTATTAAACTCCATGAAACCGCTATTTAGAATTTAAGAAAAATAATTCGGTTAAATTTTATTTATTTAACCCTTCAGTGCTCCTGGGATCAAAATAGTCCATGTGATATATCTTTGCTGCAATTATCTGCTTATTGCTCGCGAATATAAATTCAAACAACTTTTAACCAATTTTGTTATAAAATTCCTTTATGTATAAAAACTATCTACATTTTTCTAAAACGGAAGTGATATTGTTGCAAAAATAAAAGTGGTAAATAATACAGCAGAAGGCGGTGTTAAATTGATTGATGAGTATAATAACATATTAACAAAGAACGAACAAGAAAAGCAATACTTATTGCAAGTCGTAAGTGATTACAGAAAACAATTTGAATCGCACACTAAATGATTCTTAAATACACAAAAATAAATATAATTAATGTTATATTTCATATCCTTTTAAATAAATTGTCTTTTATTAGCTTTGGTTCATTTGTGGGTCTTCTTATTTTATTTAGAAAAATATAGATAGTTTTTAAACATAAAGTAATTTTATAACAAAATTGGTTAAAAGTTCTTTTAATTTATATTCGCGAGCAATAAGCATATAATTGCACCAAAGATATATCATAATGGATTATTTAGATCCCAGGAGCACTGTAGGGTTAAACATATAAAAATTTACCGAATTACTTTTCTTAAATTCTAAATAGTGGTTTCATCGGGTTTAATAGAAAAACTCGTTTCGGTGATTTTTATTTAAAAATATCTTAAAATCCAAGGCTGGCCTTGGCAAACAATGGGTTAACGTTCTCCTATTTATCCCAAATTTTAGGAACGGAAGTGCTACACATTTCCTTAGTATATTTTAAGCGTCGCATCTAAAAATTCAACTGCACTTACAAAATATTTGAATTTTTTGAATAAATTGTCTTTTAGTAGCTTGGTGTCATATGTGATCCCAATTCTAAAAGGGTTAATGGGGGCATATTATTTTTTTCCGAATCTCTAGGCAATTAATATAAAATATAACATTTAAAAGTAGAAAATTGATGAATTTTTGATACAAAGTATTTAGGAAGAGTACATTTACAGAATATTTTACAAAAATCCCATTTTCCTCGAAATCCGAAAAAATAAACTCCTTGTCAAAAAATTTTTGGCATAGGGACTATTTTTATTAAGGGCCACCCTAATGTTCAAGTATTTTGAAATGAAATGTATTGGTCGGTATGGGCCGTTGATTAACAATTAACTTTCTTCGTTTGAATTCATTCATTCCCAGCAAAATCTTGGTAATGATTAGTTATTATCATTTGCATTTCATGGTAATGTTTATTCCATACCTTTTAAGTTATTTAAAGCTAAATGTAAGGACTTCAAGATAATTATTTATGAAAATACTTAATGGTAATGACCACTGTGTGTGTTATGAAAAACTGTTAATAATGAGTTAAATTTAGTGAAACAAACTATTTCGCGGTGATAGTCATCATTGGACACAAAACGCAGCAAAAGCTGTTAAATTTTACACTACATAATTTTCAACATATTGTGCAGTGCTAATGTGTTGTTTTTGCATGTAACAAATTGCTCAAAACCCTTCTTGTTATCTAAAAAGTAACTAGTTATTTGTATCAGTACCTAGTAAGGTGCCTGTAAGGCTTTTCCTCGAATGACACCCCCATGTTAAAATAATGGGTATCATAATGGAAAGGTAACTACTGAATACTTTGATTTCTTATTCTAAAGCTCATTACATGTAATGGAAAGTTTTGCTGGCTTTTTGCTCCAAAAATAAAGACTTAAAGACTGCTGAATATTTCGCTTTCAATATTAATTTAATTTAATGAAATTAATATATAATATTTAATTTAATTCATATTTAATTTAATTTAATTTCTAGCTGTTTGGGCCATACTTTGAATTTTACGAATTTGATCTGCACTTTAATTTTTTTTTTAAATTTTTGGAATTTTTTGTAAAAAATACATCCTACATTCATATTTTAGTTTATTATTTAAAGAAGACGGCGTCATACCTCGCTTCACTTTTACTGTTTAATAGAGACCATAATGCGTTAACTGTGACAAACTAAAATTAATATTATTTATTTTGGAAAATAAAAAATAATTGAGATAAAAATTTCGATATCGAATGCGACGATTAGAGCCCTGACTTAACAGATCCGTTTGAAAGTGTTACCCAATAGTAAATTTTCTTCTTGTTAAATAAATTTTTTATTTAAACATGTTTTCCTTTATTCGATATTCTTAGACCGAGTTTTTAGGATGTCAGTTAAACTTAGTTTAGTTAAACTCAGATATTTTAACACCTATAACTTTAAAACTATTTGATTAAAGCATTAAAAATAGTAAGTTTAACTAAACTAAGTTTATATGACAACCTAGAAACTCGCTTTTAATTATACCACTATGTGGTTTGGGTATAATGACTTTGTGCTGCTGTTTGTAACTACCAAAAATATTTGACCTAGACCCATCTTTTATTATACCGATCGACTCAGAATCACTTTCTGAGTCGATTTAGCGATGTCCGTCCGTCCGTCCGTCTGTGCGTCCATGTAAACCTTGTAATGAAACTACAGGTCGCAAATATGAATATATTTTAATGAAATTTGGCATACAAGCTTTTATCAGCCATAGTATAAACGCTATTGAAATTGGTGAAATTCGGTCCATGTTCAGTCCTAGTCCCGATACAAATGACCCCTACGAAATCGACTTAAATTGCCATAAGATCCAAATTATCAAATATATCTCGGTAAAATTGGGTTTGTGTATGTTCATTACATCTATTTATCATTTGTCCAAAAATAAACCCCATATGGCAAGCCCCCGTATAAAGCTGCTTCACGATTTTCACTTAAATCTATCAAAAAACAAAAATATTTCATAGATTTTTCTGAAATTTGGTTTGTATATATTTTTTCAAAATATAAGTGACCTTACCAAATATGGTCACGATCGGTCCATTTTTCGACCTAGTCCCCATATAAATATAGCATCAGATATGAACTTTTTCATATCTGCAGCCAAAAAAATTAATAATGTTACTCAAATTTGGTTTATGCTTGAATTCTATATCGAATTAGTTGGACCGAAGAGATAGGGTCTCTAAACGATGGTATAGGGTATCGTATAGTCGGTCTAGACCGACTAAAATTTTCTCACTTGTTTAGTAATGTAGCAGCGAACTCGATATCCTATGGTTTTTTTCTTGTTTTTGTTGGTATTGTGCAGATTTGAAATTTTAGTTTTTTCACTATAACAAAATATGAACATCTTTGAGAGTTGTTTGGAACCACATCCAAAGAATGTTTCCTTTTGAAAGCAATGCGATTTTGTAATGACTTCATTGTATTTACCATCAAAAATGCACATTAACAATATTCGAATGCAAAATAAGTTAGAAGTACTGATTGTAAATTCCTGGACACTTACGTACACTGGGAAAGTTGGTAAAAATTTTGACATTTCCGTGATCCCGATGATACGAACAAAATAAAAAATTTCATATTAATTTATTTCAGCATTATTTTAATTAAGAATTCATAAGCTCAACTAATATTTTATAATACTAAACAAACTAGCAATAGAAAATCAATTAACAGAAATTCCGGAAAACGGGTCTAGAAATATGATGAGCTCTCTTGGAATTCCGGGAGCCCAAATACCGGGATGTATTCCTTATTTATATGCTATAAATCGTAAGCCCCCCACAAAAAAAAAAAAACTTGTGGGTTTGTAAACTATTTTTTTTAAAGATCGATCGAATAAAGCTTTTATAATGAGTACATAAACTGGTTTTTTGTTCTCCTGAATAATAGGTTTCTTTTGCGTTTATTAAAAATTTTATTATTTTTTTAAAGTAAATGGTTTAAAATTTTTTTTCAATGATCCATTTTTGCACATTGTCCACTTATTTCTATTTTCAATTTATGTTATGAAATATTTAATATTGTATATACTTTTCATTACTAGTTTTTTGTTTAAAAATGTATAAGAACGAACGTTAAAATATTTTGTGATCATTATTAGTTAAATGATTGAGTTTTGTATATTCACATATAAAATTAAATTAAATTATTTTAAAATTATTTCAAATTTGTTCATTCGGATTTTTGTTTAAATTAAATTGATGTATTTTTGATCATTTTGATTTTATTGATTACGTAAAGATGTTATATATTTATATCAAACACAATTTGGCTATTTTCGTTTTGGAATTTTTTCTTAAAATTTTTAAAAATTATTTAAAATTTGTTTTCTAACATTTTGTTTATTTAGAAATTAGAAAAAAACTAAAGCTTTTTATTATTATCAATTTAAAGATTTCACACATTTTCTAATTAAAAAAAAAAAAAAAAAAATCTAAAAATAAAAATTAGTATATATTGATCATTAATAATTTATACACTAAGTAAAAATTTTATATGTATATTTTTATAATCAAACACATTTAAGCTATATTTTTTTATTATATTAACAAAAATTTTCTTTTTGGATTTTTTAAATTATTAAAAATATTTTTTATAGGTATTATAAAAACAAAAATTTTAATATTTATTGATCATTTAAAAACTAGAAATTTTTTTTTAAATTATTTAATTTTTGTGTTTAAAAATCTTTAAATAAAAAAATATTTTTTTTGATCATTATTGTTTTATTGATTAAGTAAAAAATTAAGTAAAAATTTAATTTGTGTTATTAAGCACAATTTAGTTTTTTTTTATTTCTATTATTATTATTTTTTTTAATTTTTTAAAAATATATTTTATAAATTATTTATAGTTTTTTCTTAAAATTTTTTGTTGTTAAAAATTATAAAAACAAAAATTCAAATGTATTCTGATCATTATAAATTTAATGATTGAATGATGATTTTTTTTCTGCTTAAAAAATGTAAAATTTACTTTATGGATTTTTTAAAAATTTATTTATTTTTATAATAAACACTATTTAGTTTATTTTTTATTTTCATGATTTATTTTATTTTATATTTTTTTCAAAAATATTTGAACTTTTATTTCCAATTTTTTGTTTATAAAAATTAACAAAACACCAAATTATATGCTTCTGATCATTATCAATTTAATGACTGAGTAAAGATTTTATATATTAATTTTTATTTTATTTTTTTTAATATATTTTAATATGTGTGTATACGTATATATATATTTTTTTTATTTATTGATTCAGCTAATTAACTTTGATATCTATTAATGATTTTATTTTTTGCTTGTTTTCATTTTTTTTTAAATATAATTGTTTGATTTATTTTTAATTTGATAATTATATATTTTTTTTTAAATTTATTAGTTATTTTATTTTTGGTTTTTTTTTAATTTTTTTGTATAAAATTTTGTATGTGTATATATGAATTTACTTTTTCCTTTCAGTTTGTTGATTATTAGAAAAAGGTCTTTCGCATACTTTATTATTTATCATTTTCAAATCACACTTTCATTTCTAATAAGAAATTTTTTTTTGTAAATATTTCCTTAAGAAATTCTCTTTTCCATTAATCTCAATTATATTTTTATTGTCTTTTTTTTTTGTTTTTTTTTTTTGTAATTAACCGTCGTTATTTATATTTCACCACTAATAAAATTTTTACATTTTAAATGAGCTATAGAAAGCGAAATGAATATTTTATTCAACAAACGTATTCAGCAGCAAATAAGCAACTGAAAGGGAAATTTAAAGAATTGTTACACAATGGTTGTTAGCAGAAATCATTAAAACTTCAACACAGATTTCTCTCTTATACGTGAAGAAAAAAAAACATACAATCCACACAACTTCTTACAATCCACTTAAAAATATTTTTAAGCGATCGTATTTTATCGTGTGTTTAAGTATGAGTTGGATTCGGAGATGTTTTTGTTGTGGCATTGCTTTGATTTTTTTTTTTTTTTAGAAGTTTTCACTGTATTTTCTGCTGGCGTTTGGGCTTGAAGTTTCATTTGCTGTTTTACAATTTTCCGATTAGTTGAATTTTTCAAACGATCATCGTTAGACTAGACGGGGCCAATAGAAAAACACTTTAATACTAACACAATTGAAAAAATATGTGACGCTAATTAATACGTTACGAAAATTTTAAAGTTATTAAAGTTTTTTATTTCAAAAATATTTTTTTTTGCAAACGTTTTATATATTTTTTTTAAAATACCCGTTTATATCGTTAATTCACGTTTAGATTGTTGTTGTTTCAACGAAGCGTTTTGTTTTTTTTTTCTCGAGATGCACTGCGGTCAAGTTTAAAATTCGAACTGAACACGTTTTGTTAACAATTGTTAACACCAGGCTAAAATATTTACTTTTTTTTTTGTTATTAAGCAAAAACCAAAAAGAAATATAATAAATACTAAAAATCGAAAAGAAGCCCTCCTGCTCGTTTACTTGGTCTGGCGATCACACACCGAATTAAAAAAAAAACAAATGAATAAAAATAAAAAAAAGAAATATTTACGAGTATTTTGGAATAATTAGTGTGTTGTTTCGTTTACTTTTGAAATACTTGTTGTTGTTGTTTCATCAAAATCGAATATTATTGAAATGTTGAAATCATTATTTAAAATGGTGCGTATTGCACTTGAATATCTTTTTTAGATAGATATTCGTATTGTTTAAGTATTTGTTAATCTGTGTTAAGATGTTTGAAAGTGTGTTTTGTTTTGTTAATTCTTTAAAATGGGATTAAATGCATATTCATTTATTGAAATTATCATAGTTAATGATTAAGTGTGTTGATATAAAAAAAAAACATAAATAAAGGTCAAATTGTAAGTGTTAAAACATTTAAAAATATAAATTAAATAATTAAATATTATAAAATGATGGTCCAGCACAAAATGTTTGACGGCGTGCCTCGAAATGCTTTTGGTCTTTTTCAAAGTGCTGTCAAATTCTTAACTAAAATACTTTATTTTATTATACACTTCACACCAGTGTGCAGAGGGTATATATAAATATATTTGTAATTTCGTTTGTAATAATTAGAAGAAATAAAAAATCTCGACCCCATAAAATATATATAGATTCATGATCCTTATAATAAACGGAATTTATAAAACGATCTCCGTCTGTCCGTCTATGGAAATGACAGGCACACCCTCAATAGGTTAGCTGGGCTGCTCATTTTTAGTGAAAATGTTTCAGTGACGTCCTGAAATCATTAAAATCCGTTCAATAGGTCCCTAAATATCAATAAAAATTTAAAAAACTTTTGAAAAGTTATGATTTTTTCTATGTTCTAGCTGTTGTTGTTATTCAAAATTTTGTAATTTGTTTGCTGTAATTATTGTGGTCATTGTGTTTTTGTTGCATTTTCTTAATAAGTGTGTATGTATTGTTATACTCCACGTGTCATATTACTTTAGGCTGGTACTGTCACATTAAAAAATTTTCTAAAAAGGACCTAGTGATTTATTAACAAGTAAGAACAACGTTGTCGGTTTGGAACGACTATACGATACCCTATATCATGCGTTTAGAGACGCCATCTCTTCGGTCCAACTAATTGGATATAGAAAATAAGCATAAACCAAATTTGGGTGGCATTGTTATTAATTTTTATGGCTGGAGATATGAAAAAGTAAGGGTGTGAAGTTAGCGACGAAAGTTAACTACGTTTTTTAAAAATGTTAAATATTTAACAGAGACTGTTAAATTAACAGAATTTTTGTAAAGATAACTACGAAAGTTGAATACGTTTTACAAATAAGTTGAGGGGTTTAGATATATAGTGGCATTAGTAAACTATAAAAAAAAAATAAAAATAAGTTGAATTTTACAAAAACATAAAAGTCTAAACAAATACAACAAAATTGTTTCTACTATAATATGGGAAAACTAAATGACAAAATTTGACGAAATGGTCCGGTTAGGGGCTTAGCCTTATATGACAGTTTGTAGATTGGGACCAGTACTTTACAAAAAGACCCCAAATACGAAAATCGTTAGGAACGTTTTTCAGAAATATCGTTTCAAAAAAAAAAAACACATGAGTTTTGGTGTAAATGGTGGTCATTTTTTCTTCCCATTGCTATTATGTTTGGCGTAAATCAACCTTCATTGGATCATTTATTTCTAAAGACTCCACTAAATTAAAAAATATCACATATACCCGTATGGTCAACTTCTGTAAATATTGTTGGACAAGCAACGCCAGAATTTGTATAAAAATATCTTAAAACATTTTTTTTTTTTACTTTAGTAAGATAATTCTTGTGCAATTATTTAATATATTAACAATAAAAAGCAGCAAAAAAATTACATAATCACAACTTCGAAAAATGATATTAGTTTTTAAAATTATTGTTTGAAAAAATGAATAAGAAACAATATTTAATCGCTGTTTATGAAATGAGGGTATGAAATATTTGTCCTTTATTATTGTTTATATTATTATTTGCAACAGCAATTTTTGAAATTAATATAATTTTGCTTTTAAATTTTGACGTTAATATATTAAATTGTTATAAGTTTTTAAAAATGTATTTTTTAGAAAACACTGCAAAGTTTGTTAGTATTATTTTTCCCACCACTTTATATGACTATAAATATTAATATCTATATCTCCTGATTTTATATTTATTAATAATATTTATAAACGGATAATACAAATGGACTTTCCGTTTGTCAGACTGTATATAATAAAAGATAAAAAATAATATCATATGTGATAATTACTGCTTATATTATTTTTTTAAATTTTTTTGTCCTCGAACTTTAATTTTGTTTTTTTTACATTATAGTAATGTAATCAGCTTTTTTCGGTATAGAGCTTTTATAGGAACGATCTCATACCATGTGCTTCTAATAATTTCAAATTTTTTCTTTCTTTTACATAAAACTCCATTCCTGTTTTTGAAATAGTATTAAACAAAAAAATATGTCATTTAAGTTTAAGATCATCTATTTTTGTAACACTATGCACATATATGAAAAAAAAAAAAAATATATTATCTAATTCGAATTTATTTTCATATCATATTATTATTTATTATTATAAATATAATTATTATATTTATATTATTATATTAAAAAGACTAAATTACCCAATTTCAATATATTTTTATACCAGCATGTTTAATATGAATTATTTTTATACCCTCCACTCCAGTGTGCAGAGGGTATATAAGTTTGTCATTCCGTTTGTAATAATTAGAAAAAAAAATTTTGGACCCCATAAAATATATATATTTGTGATCCTTATAACAACCGGAGTTGATATAGCGATGTCCGTCTGTCCGTCTGTCCGTCTGTCCGTCTGTCCGTCTGTGGAAATCACGATGACGGCATCAATCGGGCAGCTAGGGTACTCGTTGACATAAAAAATGATTCACTAACATCCTGAGAAGTTTGCTATTTGAAATCGTCCAAATCGGTCAATTAGGGCCCGAGATTTGAATAAAGAACTAAAAAAAGTCTTGAAAAAATATAATTTTCTATGTTGTTCTTGTCACGATCACGCCCTCAATAGGATAGCTAAGGCGATCATTTTTAGTGAGAATGATTCTCCAAGTTCATGGGAAGATTTCAATTTCAAAAATCATTAAAATCTCTGAAAAAGTAAAAAAAAAATGAAAAATATGATGTTTCTATATTGTTCTTGTTGTTATTCTAAATGTTGTATTGTTGTCATAGCTGGACTTGTTGTTTTTGTGGTCGTTGTGGTACTAATATAATAAAAACTAACTCTTTGTACATTTTTTTTATCAACTCTGGTAGAAAAATTTTAAAGTTTCCATTGTTTTGGCATCACTAAAAAAATTTACTAGATCATTTCTGTCATTGCCACGAGCCTGCTTGCAAAGTTTCAGATCGATTGGGTCACGGGAAAGGGGTTAAAATCGATCCAAAATTTTTTCGACAAGCAGACACTACGAATTAATATAAAGGGAGTAAAAATTCACCAGCATATAAAGCAAATAATGCTAAAATATGTATCTTGTTGTTAATAAAAAAACAATGTAAATTTAGAAAAAAAATTTTTATATATTAATTTATTTAAAGAGAAAAATTACGTTTGATGTTGTATTTTTTGTGTGTAATATTTACATATACATACATACACATATTAAATAATACAAATAATATACATATATTCTATATATGTATATCCATAACAACTGCATGTTAGAAATAATTCGGTACATTATTTTATTTACATAAAATTCTGCAATATTTTGTTGTGGGGAAAATACATTTCTATTGCATTAACAGAGTGTCACTTCATTTTGCTCAGCGTGACTATGCCACAGTAGATGGCGCCACAATTTTTGTTCTAATTAGCTTTGCAATAGTTATTTCTATTTTAACATGAATGTCAATATTTTCAAATAGATATCATACAGAACAATGTTAAGAGTATACACGGGCTGGTCCTTTATTTCATACGTTTTTTCATTATTCTTTTACAAATATGAACATAAGTTTGGCATGTTAACTTTTTGTTGTCTTTATAAAATAGAGTTACCGAGTTCATCAATGAGTTTTTTGCTTTCAAAACAGTTCTACATATTTATATAGAATTATTATTCTGCTTTACCTACAAAATATCTGATTGCGATTACATCTAATTTTTAAAAATTGTTTATAATTACTAAAGCATTATTATACACATAAATACAAAATTGCACTTTTTAAATTTTCCATTCAAATTTTAGGAAATATCAATTCTAAAAACTGGAATTAAAATTTCCAATTATAAATTATAAAATATTAATTGAATTTCAGAAAATCATATCAAAACGTCGGAAATAATAATTTTAAATTTAGAAGACATCAATTGCATCAAATTCCAAAAACAACACCAAATATGTTTACATTTAAAAAATGTTTACATTAAAAAAAATATTGGCATTCAGGAGAAATTAATAGCTTTTCAGTAAGTTCTTTTAACGATTGTCGAATCGTTAAAAAGAAAAGCAAAATTATCAGTAAAATTTTTAAACGATATTCGTTGTTATTAAAGTCAGCTGTTGTTGTTATCTAAACGACAACCATTTTTGTGTTGTTTATTCAATCGATAAAAACTTAAATTTTTAGGTTGAAATGTCGTCATACATAAATAAAAATCATAAAATAGCGAAAATATTTTGCTTCTATTAAAAAACTTTTTTATATAAATAAAAAAATTAAATAGCATATTCAATTCATTATTTAATTTTCAAATAAATAAACAGAAATATTAGTAAAAAAAATAGAGATATTAAACATAAACATAAAATCATCCCGTCAAACACGAAGTAATTTGTTTTTTTCTATTCTTCTTTGTGTTTTTCGCTTATTTTAACAGAGATGCCACTCGTTTACAATTTAAATAAATAGAAAAATAGTTTTGTCGACTGTCGTTAAGATGTGTGTACTTAGTAATTCACTTAATCCTCAGTGCAAACAACAGTAGCTGTCGATATATTTTGCGATTTTCGGATCGTTGAAATTCTGTCGGATCGTTGAATTCGCACTACAGAAAACATTAATTTAAATTCAATGAATTTTAGAACACCTCAAATGATATTTAAGAATTGCGAACATAAAAATTGTTACATAAATAAACGCAATTTGATGAGAATGTTATATATTATTTTTCACAATTTTTTTTTGGATGAATATTTGAAGTTTTTCAGAAAATAAAGATAATAAATTATTTTATTTAAAATGTTTGGGACATTTGGTTTTTTGCGTTTGGCATCCCTAATTTAATTATTTATTATTATAAATTTATTCTCTATGTTTTCCAAATATGGCAATATTTTAATAAAAAAATTGAGAGAGCTTTTTTTTTTGGTTATTATTTTGTTACTCCATCCGACCTATATGGCCGCAATGAAAAAATATTTCGCCAGTTAAAATAAACTATACAGCCATCACAATTAGCACGATTTAATGCATATAGTCACCCTACACAACCATTACCTATGCAATGGAACTTAGGGCGAGCTATTTAATTAGCAAAAACTAAATTAAACGAGAAGTTATGTCATAACCGGAAACGCATGCATATAGGAAACGCATACATATTTTTCCAATATTTTGTTTACATTTATTATCAATACTCAAACCGAGGTGGAGGGTATCAAAGATTCGGCACAGCCGAATTTAACACTCTTACTTGTTTTTTATAACTTTGTAATTAAAATATTTGTTTTGGATTGATATAAATACTTTAATATATTAACAGAATTTTTTTTGTTAGATTTAATAGATTTAATATTTTTAAATTATGTATTAATATTTATAAACAGTTTACCAGTTTAACAAATTATTTTTAAAACATATTCTCTTAGATTATAATTTTTTTATATTAATTATAAAAAATATCACATTTTCCCTTTTCGTACAAAACCAATAACCCTGTTTTTATACCCTATACCACTATGTGGTTTGGGTATAATGACTTTGTGCTGCTGTTTGTAACAACCAAAAATATTTGACCTAGACCCATCTTTAATTATACCGATCGAATCAGAATCACTTTCTGAGTTGATTTAACAATGTCCGTCCGTCCGTCCGTCCGTCCGTCCGTATGAATATATTTTGATGAAATTTGGTATATAAGCTTTTATCGGCCATGGGATGAACGCTATTGAAATTGGTGAGAATCGGTCCATGTTCAGACCTAGCCCCCATACAAATTACCCATATGAAATCGACATAAATTGCCATAAGATCCAAATTGTCATATAGATCTTACTCAAATTGGGTTTGTATGCGTTCATTACATCCACTAATGAGTAGTCCAAAAATGATCCCTTTGACCCCATATAGAGCTGCTTCCCGTTCTTCACTTAATTCTATTAAAAAACAAAAATATTGCACTGATTCTTCTCAAATTTTGTTTGTACATATTTTTGCAAAATACAAGAGACTTTACCAAACATGATCAGGATCGGTCCATTTTTGGACCTAGTCCCTTTATAGATATAGCATCCGATATGAACTTTTTCATATCTGCAGCCAAAAAAATTAATAAAATTCCCACTCAAATTTGGTTTTTGCTTATTTCCAATGTCCAGTTAGTTGGGCCTAAGAGATAGGGTTTCTAAACGCATGGTATAGGGTATCGTATAGTCGGTCTAGACCGACTATAATTTTCTTACTTGTTAAACCTGAATTTGAACAACAGAGGAATCAATTTTTTTTTAACAAAATTGAAACCAGAAACTATACAGTTGATATTTAATATAAGTGATATTTAAAAAAACAATTATTCTCATCTCATTTTGATATGTTATAAAATATATCTGAACAAATTTTATTAAAACTTTATAATACAAACAATTGCTCTGTGTTAATGTAAATACGTTAATATATTAACATTATTATTTTTTGTTCCCCATTTTTATTATTATTTTATATTTTTGTTCTTATCATTTTTAAACCTGATGTCAATTTGCAAAAAAACAAAACCAAAATATGTATTTTTTTTAATAAGTTCTGTTGCGTTATATGTTTATTGTTTTTTATTATGTTAGTTGTTAGAAAAGGGGAGTAAGGGAAGGGCTTTGTAAAAGTGAGAAAATGCATGCTAAATTATGGGAAAATACCTGTTAAGTCTATAGGAAATGCATGCCAAATGGTAAAAATGCATGTCAAAAATGGCAAAATGTTTGCTGAATTTGGCCAAATTTATGAGAAAATGCATGCTAAAAATGGGAATTTTTCTGTTAAAAATTAGAAAAATTTGCATGCTGAATTAAGAGAAATGATTTTCACAGCTGCTATTTGCTATTAAATCTTGCGAAAAAACAAAAACCACAAATACAAAAGAATTATCAACAGTATGAAAATGTATGTTTGTGCCATCTTATATTTGAATCTTACTTAATAAAATAAGATCTTTTAAAATTTTTTCTGACATGCATTTTTACCATTTAGCATGCATTTCCTATAGACTTAACAGGCATTTTCCCATAATTTAGCATGTATTTTCCCATTTCTGTACAGCAAAACCAATTCTCTCTTAGAAAAGCTACATGTTATATCATATTTTATTTATTTATTAAATGATTTTATATTTCTTTTTAAGTTTCGATATTTTTATACCCTATACCACTATGTGGTTTGGGTATAATGACTTTGTGCTGCTGTTTGTAACAACCAAAAATATTTGACCTAGACCCATCTTTAATTATACCGATCGAATCAGAACCACTTGCTGAGTTGATTTAACAATGTCCGTCCGTCCGTTCGTCCCTCCGTCCGTCCGTCCGTCCGTCCGTCTGTGTGTCCATGTAAAGCTTGTAATCAAACTGCAAGTCGCAAATATGAATATATTTTGACGAAATTTGGTATATAAGCTTTTATCGGCCATGGGATGAACGCTATTGAAATTGGTGAGAATCGGTCCATGTTCAGACCTAGCCCCCATACAAATTACCCATATGAAATCGACATAAATTGCCATAAGATCCAAATTGTCATATAGATCTTACTCAAATTGATCCCTTTGACCCCATATAGAGCTGCTTCCCGTTCTTCACTTAATTCTATTAAAAAACAAAAATATTGCACTGATTCTTCTCAAATTTTGTTTGTACATATTTTTGCAAAATACAAGAGACTTTACCAAACATGATCAGGATCGGTCCATTTTTGGACCTAGTCCCTTTATAGATATAGCATCCGATATGAACTTTTTCATATCTGCAGCCAAAAAAATTAATAAAAATCCCACTCAAATTTGGTTTTTGCTTATTTTCAATGTCCAGTTAGTTGGGCCTAAGAGATAGGGTTTCTAAACGCATGGTATAGGGTATCGTATAGTCGGTCTAGACCGACTATAATTTTCTTACTTGTTTGTTTTTGTTTTTCAAAGAAATTAATTACTTATTTGATTTAATAAATTTCAAACTTATGGATAAATAATGTAACCCATAAAAACAAAGTTTTTATTAAAACTCTTTCTTTCTTTATGCATATGAGTTTCAAATCTCTCCGTGACTGTGCATGACTTTGCGTGACTGTGTGCGACTATGTCGAAGTAATTTTTTTTTTACAGCAAGTATATCGACCAAGTTTCAGATTGAATGTATGAGGGGAAATCCGTTTTAAATCTCTCCGTGACTGTGCGTGCCCATGCGTGACTGTGCGTGACTAAGCCAAAGTTAATCTTAATTTCACAGCAAGTGTATGGACCAAGTTTCAGATCGATCAGATGAGGGGAAGTGACACTTAGATCACTCCGTGAGAGTGCGTGACTGTGCATGACTACCCCAAATTAAATCTGTAGTCACAACAAGACTATTTAGACCATTTAGTTTTCCCCTATAGTAGTAGAAAAATATTTCATATGTTTTTTTTTTTGAAACGATATTTCTGAAAAACGTTCCTAACGATTTTCGTATTTGGAGTCTTTTTGTAAACAATTAGTCCCAATCTACAAACTGCCATATAGGGCTAAGCCCCTAATCGGACCATTTCGTTTTCCCATATTGTAGTAGAAACAATTTTGTTGTATTTGTTTAGACTTTTATCTTTTTGTAAAATTCAATTTATTTTTATTTTTTTTTATAATTTAATAATGCCATTATATGTATATCTAAACCCCTCAACTTATTTGTAAAACGTATTTAACTTTCATAGTTATCTTTACAAAAATTCTGTTAATTTAACAGTCTCTGTTAGGTATTTAAAATTTTTGAAAAACGTAGTTATCTGTCGTCGCTAACTTCACACCCTTTGAAAAAGTTCATATCGGATGCTATATTTTTATGCGGACAATGTCTAAAAATCGACCAATCCTCACCATATTTGGCAAAGTCGCTTATATTTTCCAAAAACACATACAAACCAAATTTGAGAAAAATCTGTCGAATATTTTTGTTTTTTTGATAAATTTAAGTGAAGATCGGTAAGCAGCTTTATATGGGGGGCTATGACTAAGAATTGTCCCATGAGGCTTATCTTTGGACAACTGATAAATGGATGTAATAAACATATGCAGACCTAATTTGACCGATATCCTTATAATAATTTGGATATTATGACCATTTAAGTCGATCTCATAGGGGTCATTTGTATGGAGGCTGGGTAGGAACAAGCACCGATTTTCACTAATTTCAACAGGGTTCATCTTGTGGCCGGTAGCAGCTAATGTACTAAATTTCGTCCACACATATTCATATTTGACCTGTATCTGTCTGTGGACACACAGACAGACGGACATAAAAATGATAGATTTTAATAAAAAAAAAAATTAATCAGATATTCATCACTTGTTCATATACATACAAGTTTTTTAGTTTGTAAACATTCTTAATTTTCAAAAAAAATTTTTTTTTTATACAATTTATCATGTTTTGATGAATTCAAGACATTTTTTTTGCAGAAAAACTCTTAGATTAGAAATTGTAAGCATTTTGAATATATTTCCTATTGCGTACATTATTTTTTCCTATAGAACCATCTCGAATCAACAAAGCTTAAGACTAGTTAATATATCCCATGGACTTGACAAATGAAACAGCTAGGTTTTGATTTTATCAATTGATTTTTATACCCAACACCATTTCGTGCGGATGTTTGTAACTACCAAAAATATTTGACCTACAGCCATCTCTTATTATACCGATCATCTCAAATGTCCGTCTGTCCGGACAGATCGCAAATATTAATATATTTTGATGAAATTTAGTATCGGCCATGGGATGAACGCTATTGAAATTGGTGAAAATCGGTTACTGTTCAGACCTAGTCCCCATACAAATTACCATAATATCCAAATTATCATATAGATCGCGGTTAAATTGGGTTTGTGTTTGTGCCCCCATATGAAGCTGATTCCCGATCTTCACTTAAACTTACCAAAAAACAAAAATATTGCACAGATTCTTCTCAAAAATGGTTTGTATATAAGTGACTATACCAAATATGGTCAGGATCGGATCATTTTTGACCTAGTCCCCATATAATATAGCATTCTATATCTAATTAGTTAGATCTAAGAGATAGGGTATAGGCCACCGTATAGTCGGTCTAGACCGACTAAAATTTTCTTGCTGGTTATTTTTTATTCAAAGCTTTAAACATAAAGTAAATTCTCACAAAGAGATATGGGCATTTCCATTATGTCGAACGTGATCGTCGAAGGCATTTAAAGTGAAAAAAGTCAAAATAAAAGCGATTTTTATTTTCACAGTAGGTTTAACTTATAGCTCCTAAGTAGCCTTCTAATTGGAGTGGTTTTCGCGGCCAACAATTTAAGCGCCGATTTCAGCGAAACCTGAGGCAATATTTCAATGCGACATGTCGCTTGGGACATGTTGCGTGGGACATTCCATCATGATGTTTATGTTGTTTCTGTTGCTCTGAAAAACTGAGTGCTCACCACCAACTTTAATTTTCAAATGAAAATATTCATTATTAAAAATGTATATTTTGTCGAAACTCTTTTTATTTTTTTTATGTACCATACTGGAGCGTTTATTATTACTAGCGGATTGCGGCCCTCGAAATTCGAGTGCAAATTCTAGGAAATTTTATTTTTTCTTAAATAAAGAAAAAAATTCACAAATCAATACAGAAAAACACCCATTTTTATTACAAACGCATTAATTTAATTTAATAACGCATTAACATTTAATAAACACACACATAGCATTGTATAATTTTATGTATGTGTTAGTAGCAACTTTAAATGCAATTTACTCAAAATAAAGAAAAAAATTTATAAATCTGCAAATCTGCAAAATGGCTAAAAAGAAATACCTTTTAAATAGTATACGTTTGCTCAAAATCGGGATAAAACGGTAGAACAAAACATCGGTCACAAGGAATCGCCTAGCCTACTAATATTATAGATGTACTTGAATATTTAAAATGAATTTCATAATTCCAAATTTTAAAACAAAAACAAAAGTAAACAAAATTTTATCTCGAAAAAATGAGTGCTCACTTGTACTTAAATTTTGTTTTGCTACTTACTGGAGAAAAATAAAGGTACTTTTTAAAAATAAAACGTAATAAAATTGAAAGGTTGTTATACCTTTCTTAATAAAATTAATAGCAAATTCCAGTTTTGTGATATATGTACGTTGAATCAGATACGTTGAACTTATGCGATTCCAAAAAATTTCAATGAGACAAATTGAAGATATAATAAAAGGACCACATTCCACAGTAAAAAAAAATTATTGATAAAAAAAACACAAAAAAGTCGACGTATGAGCCCAGATCTGGGCGGCTACATTCCTGTCTGAAGCTCAAAAATGTAATATAGTTCGGGAAATTAAACAAAATCCAAAACTTGTGGCTACAAAACTTACGGAAACGATAAATATAAAGTTTGGTCTGAATATTTCTGTAAATACAGTCCATAATATACTCTATGCAGCTGGTTATCACGGTCGGGTTGCCAGGAAGAAATCATTAATAAGCAAGGCGAACAAGAAAAAACGCTTTGAGTATTCTAAAACCCATAAAAATAAAAATAAAATCATGTTATTTTTCAGACGAAAGCAAATTTAACATGTATGGCAATGATGGAAGGTGTAAAGTGTGGAGAAAGCCCAATGAAAAATTAATAGATAAATCCCACTTTAAACAGTATTGGTGTACAAAAAATTGGTCTGTCGCCAAATTAAATCTTCACCAAGGACAACGACCCAAAACATACGACCACCAATACTAAGTTATGGCTTCTCTATAACACTCCAAAAAGGATGAACACAGCTCCCCAGTCTCTGGACCTTAACCCCATCGAAAATCTAAGAGAAAGAGAAATTCACAATAAATTTGATCTGGTTAAACCTCTATAGGAAGAATAGGTGAAAATTACCGCGGAGGTGACCCAAAAAATGATAAATTCTGTTCAGAGACGATTAGAAACCATTATTAAAAACAAGTAAGAAAATTATAGTCGATCTAGACCGACTATACGATACCCTATACCATGGTTTTGAGACCCTATCGCTTCGGTCCAACTAATTGGATATAGCAAATAAGCATAAACAAAATTTGAGCGGAATTGTTTTTAATTTTTTGGCTGCAGATATGAAAAAATTCATATCGGGTGCTATATTTATTTGGGGATTAGGTCGAAAAATAACAAGATCCAGACCATATTTGGTAAAGTCACTTATATTTTGAAAAAATATATACAAACCAAATTTGAGAAAAATCTGTGCAATATTTTTGTTATACCCTCCACTCCAGTGTGCAGAGAGTATATATAAGTTTGTCATTCCGTTTGTAATAATTAGAAAAAAAATTTTGGACCCGTTAAAATATATATATTTGTGATCCTTATAACAACCGGAGTTGATATAGCGATGTCCGTCTGTCCGTCTATCCGTCTGTGGAAATCACGATGACCGCATCAATCGGGCAGCTAGAGTGCTCGTTGACATAAAAAATGATTCATTATCATCCTGAAAAGTTTGCTATTTAAAATCGTCCAAATCGGTCGATTAGGGCCCGAGATTTGAATGAAGAACTAAAAAAAGTATTGAAAAACTATAATTTTCTATGTTGTTCTTGTCACGATCACGCCCTCAATAGTGCAGCTATAGTTATCATTTTTAGTGAGATTGATTTACCAAATTCATGGGAAGATTTCTATTTCAAAAACCATTAAAATCGGTGGAACAGGTCCAGGGAAATCTCTGAAAAAGTAAAAAAAAAATGAAAAATATGATGTTTCTATATTCTTCTTGTTGTTCTAAATGTTGTGTTGTTGTCATAGCTGGGCTTGCTGTTTTTGTGGTCGTTGTGGTAATAATATAATAAAAACTAACCCTTTGTACATTTTTTTATTAACTCTGGTAGAAAAATTTAAAAGTTTCCATTGTTTTGGCATCACTAAAAAAATTTGTTAGATCATTTCTGTTATTACCATGTGCGTGCCTGCAAAATTTCAGATCGAATGGGTCACGGGAAATTGGTTAAAATCGATCCAAAATTTTTTCGACAAGCAGACACTACGAGTTAATATAAAGGGAGTAGAAATTCACCAATATCTAAAGCAAATAATGATAAAATACCTAGTTGTTAATAAAAAAAAAACAATGTAAATTTAGCAAAAAAAAATTTTATGTATAAATTTATTTAAAGAGAAAAACATAAAAATAACGTTTGATGTTGTATTTTTTGTGTATAATATTTACATATACATACATACACATATTAAATAATACAAATAATATACATATATTCTTTATACATATGTATATCCATAATAACTGTAGGTTAGAAATAAATCGGTATATTATTTTATTTACATAAATTTCTGCAATATTTTGTTGTGGGGAAAATACATTTCTTTTCATTTAACAGAGTGTCACTTCATTTTGCTCAGCGTGACTATGCCACAGTAGATGGCGCCACAATTTTTGTTTGTTCTAATTAGCTTTGCAATAGTTATTTCTATTTTAACATGAATATTAATATTTTCAACTGGATATCATACAGAACAATGTTAAGAGTATACACGGGCTGGTATTTTATTTCATACGTATTTTCATTATTCTGTTACAAATATGAACATAAGTTTGGCATATTAACTTGTTGTTGTCTTTACAAAATAGAGTTACCGAGTTCATCAATGAGTTTTTTGCTTTCAAAACAGTTCTACATAGTTATATAGAATTATTATTCTGCTTTACCTACAAAATATCTGATTGCGATTACATCTAATTTTTAAAAATTGTTTATAATTACTAAAGCATTATTATTCACATAAATACAAAATTGCACTTTTTAAATTTTCCATTCAAATTTAAGAAAATATCAATTCTAAAAACTGGAATTAAAAATTTCCAATAAATTGAATTTCAGAAAATCATATCAAAACGTCGGAAATTATAATTTTAAATTTAGAAGACATCAATTGCATCTTTAATATATAAATTTTATTCGTTAAACACAAATTGAAATTCCAAAAAAAAAAAAAAAAATACCAAATACCTATGTTTACATTTAAAAAATTTTTACATTTAAAAAAAATATTGACATTCAGGAGAAATTAATAGCTTTTCAGTACCGCGATTCAGTAACTTCTTTTAACGATAGTCGAATCGTTAAAAAAAAGAAAATAGCAAAATTATCAGTAAAATTTTTAAACGATATTCGCTATTGTTAAACTCAGCTGTTGTTGTTATCTAAACGACAACCATTTTTGTGTTGTTTATTCAATCGATAAAAACTTAAATTTTTAGGTTGAAATGTCGTCATACATAAATAAAAATCATAAAATATATAAATAAAAAAATTAAATAGCATATTCAATTCATTATTTCATTTTCAAATAAATACACAAAAATATTAGTAAAAAAAATAAAGATATTAAAATAAACATAAAATCATCCTGTCAAACACGAAGTAATTGTGTTTTTCGCTTATTTTGACAGAGATGCGACTCGTTTACAATTTAAATAAATAGAAAAACAGATTTGTCGACTGTCGTTAAGATGTATGTACTTAGTGAATCACTTAATCCTTAGTGCAAACAACAATAGCTGTCGATATATTTTGCGATTGTCGGATCGTTGAAATTTACAGAATCGGACAACAGAAAACATTAATTTAAAGTCAATGAATTTTAGAAAACGTCAAATGATATTTAAGAATTGCGAACATAAAACTGTTACATAAATAAACGAAATTTGATGAGAATGTTATTTTTTATATATATACTTTCACAATTTTTTTTGGATGAAAATTTTAAGTTTTTCAGAAAATAAAGAGAACAAATTATTTTATTTAAAATGTTTGGGACATTTGGTTTTTTGCGTTTGGCATCCCTAATTTGATTATTTATTATTATTAAAAATTTATTCTCTATGCTTTCCAAATATGGCAATATTTTAATAAAAAAGTTGAGAGTGCTTTCTTTTGGTTATTATTTTGTTAGTCCATCCGACCTATATGGCCGCAATAAAGAAATATTTGGCCAGTTAAAAGAAACTATACAGCCATCTCTAATTAGCACGATTTAATGCATATAGCTACCCTACACAACCATTACCTTTACAATGGAGGTTAGGGCGAGCTATTTAATTAGCAAAAACTAAATTAAACGAGAAGTTATGTCATATAACCGGAAACGCATGTATATAGGTATATAACCAAAATGCATGCCGATCAGCAACCACGATGACCAAAAAGCAAACACCGAAATAAATCCGAAATAATAGAAAAGACGAAAACCAACCCAAAGAATTTGCTGAAATAATTTGGTATGAAGTTTAACAAATTGTTTACTTTTTCATTTACATTTATTATTAAGACTCAAACCGAGGTGAGGGTATCAAAGATTCGGCACAGCCGAATTTAACACTCTTACTTGTTTTTTTAATAGACTTAAGTGAATATCGGGAAGAAGTTCTATATGGGGCCTACGACTAAGAATTGTCCTATAGGAATTATTTTTGGACTACTGATTAATGGATATAATAAACACATACAAACTCAATTTGACTGAGATCTATATAATAATTTGGATCTTATGGCAATTTATGTTGATTTCATAGGGGTAATTCGTATGGGGACTAGTTCTAAACATGGACCGAATTTCATCATTTTTAATAGCGTTTATCCCATGGCCGATAAAAGTTTATATACCATATTTCATCAAAATATATTCATTTTTGCGACCTGTAGTTTGATTACAAGGTTTACATGGACGCACAGACGGACGGACGGACAGACGGACGGACATTGCTAAATTGACTCAGAGAGTGATTCTGAGTCGATCGGTATAATAAAAGATGGGTTTAAGTCAAGTATTTTTGGTTGTTACAAACAGCAGCACAAAGTCATTATACCCAAACCACATGGTGGTAAAGGGTATAACAACAAAAAATAGTTTAAGGTATTCAATTATATCGCGCTTTACATTCAATTATTCTGCGGATTTAAATGTCTTGTGAATCTACAAGGTATGTTAAAATTTAAATTGGATAAAAAAATATCTGAGTCAACATCAGGTAACTCCTAACATGGTCTATCAGTATGTGATGGTAAGTCATCATAACTCCAACCTAATGACCAACCAATGACTTAATTGCATTGGAGTGAATCTGATAATATGGATTCCATATTTCTGATGCATATTCCAAATAAGGTCTTACAAAATCGAGAAATGTTCGAACGGTATCGAATACTATTCTATTAACGCAATTCTCGTTTGAAACATCTTTTTGTAAAATACCATATGTTTTCATTTCTTAAAATTCAGTTCCATCAAGTCACATTACACCATTTAACTAATGAATCAAGCTCACGTTGAAGAGTAATAAGACCATTTATGTCATTGAAACTGTGTAATAACTAAACATTATCTGTATACATAAGGACGTTGCAAAATGACTGCCTTGGGGAATGCCAGAAGTAACATTTGCAATCTTAGATTTAATATTGCGAAACAATATTGAATCATAACATACGTAACATACGATTCAATCCACAGAATAATAGATTCAGGTATGCCAATGAGTCTTAGTTTAAGAAGTAAAACATTATGATCCACAATATCAAAAGCTTTACTAAAATCAGTGCTCACATCCGTCTGCTCACCACGGGCGAAACCTTTAAAAACATGAGTCGAAAATTCTAGAAGATTAGTAACTGTTGACCTTGATTTCAAAAAGCCATGTTGAAATTAAGACATATTCGACTTTAGTTGATATGAGAGCAAAACAATAACAAGTTTCTCCACTTAGGAATATCACTTAGCTTTGTTATTCCCTTATACCTAAGTACATTCGCCCATCTGACTAATAGAAACGTAAAATACATGATTCTTTCCAAGAAGTAGAAAAATAAGCGATTTGCAAATGACTGTTGAACATATATTTTATGAGCACACCTAGAGTCTGAGCGCAATTTCTCAAAATACAAGCAGGAACACCATCAGGACCAGGCTTGTATGAAAATTTCAACTGAATCAGAGACTTAAAAACAGTTTCCGTGTCAAAGAGCGGAATGATAATCAGAGGATGAATTATCATTGCAAGACATTGATCAGCGGATATTAGAAAAATAATTTTTAGCAAATAAATAGCATTTTTATATATTTTATAAAACAATACTACAAATGTTAAAAGTGGCTTTATTTTCATGATCTGAAGAGGAGGATGAATATAGTACAAATGAATTGTTAGCAATTAGAAAGCAGTTATGACAACAATCTAATATATTTTCGATACCAAAGAAGTTATTTTTTTGGAGAATTAAAATAACGGCGTCATTAATATGTTAATTGATTTTTATTGTCAATTCAGGTTATAAAAAACTTAAAAAAACGGGGAAAAAAGTAAAAATAAAATAACGTTTAAGAAATCACTTCAAAGTTCTTCAAATAATTTTTTTTTTATTTTATTTCTATTTCAGTTTCTCTGAGTTGAATTAAAAATTTTCTGTGGTCCTCATTTTTTAAAGCATTATCTTTTCTTCCTTCAGCTCAAATGTCTTCCGGGTATATCTTTCTATTTTCTTTTGTATTTTTAACTCATCAAAGAGACGATGTTATCTTTCCGTTAACGATAATATCTTCGTATACAATTCCGTTTCGCTTTTTAGCTGCTCTGATATGAGATCGTTTTTCTGTTTTTTGTTTGTTTTCGTTCTAATGGGTTCATGAGTTTCTTGTTTTATATCTTTATCTGAACTTTCGCCACTTGTACGATTATCTTCTATCTGTTCGGTTTCCTTTTCAAAACTATTTATTGGATTAGTGTTCATTCGATCAGTTGCTCTGCGTTGGACTTTGAATGTTGGCCTTTCATTATTAATTATTGAGAATAACTGCAATATGTTTGATGCAGCTTCTTCAGTTGGAGTTAAAATAAACTGCTTAAATAAACTTGCTCCGCACAGTGGTTGAAAATCATTTTTCACTGGCCAAAATTCTGTAACATTTGAAACGATGAAAATATGTAGTCTTTTCTTAAGGATAGATATTTAGTTGAACTTGAGTTAGTTTTAATTTCATTAAAATTAAAATTAATATAAAAATTGATTAATTATTTTTTTTTTTTGGAATTCTAGGTCAAAGTTGAACTTTTATTTTTTTTTAACCTTTTTATTTATTAAAAAATGTCATGTTTAGATTTTTATAATAATTATAAGCATTTTTTGTAATATAATGGGTTTTTTATGTTTACACTCAATAAAATTTTGTACACTCAAAAAAAAAAAAAAAAAAAAAAAAATAATAAATTAAAATCTACTGGAAAATTACTACTGAAAAGTTAAAAGTGTTTTGCTCTCAAATTTGAAAAATTGTTTATACTCAAAGAATATCTACGCTTAAAAAATGTTAGTAATATTATCTAAAAGTCTAGTTATTACTACAGAAAAATTTATCATTTTTTGTTGTCAAATTTGTTAATTTTAACAAAATAAATCTTCTGAACATTAGCGCAATGATTCTGATTTTTTTTAAATTTTGATATGGGTTTTTATTTTTTCATACTTGTGTGGGTAAGAAAACCTTTTAAAAATAAAAACTGCAATAGATTTTAATAGCTTTTGTAAAAATGGGCGGTTCCGTTTATTATTATTTTTTACTAATACTATGTTTTTCTACTTAAATAACAACGAAAGGCAATTATAATTACAAGCAGATTCCAGCCCTCGAAATTCGAGTGCAAATTCTAAGAAATTTTATTTTTTTCCTTAAATAAAGACCCTAAAGGTATGCTAATCAATTATAGCCAGTTCACAAATCAACACAAAAATCAAACTCATTTTTATTACAAACACATTAACAAATGTAATAAACACACATATAGCATTGTATAATTTTATATATGTGTTAGTAGCAACTTTAAATGCAATTTACTCAAAATAAAGGAAAAAAAATTAAAAATCTGTAAATCTGCAAAATGACTAAAAAGAAACACACTTCAAATAATAGACGTTTGGTCAAAATCGGGATAAAATGGTAGAACAAAACATCGGTTACATGGAATCGCCTAGCCTATTAATATTATAGATTATTCTTTTGATTCAAATATTGTTTGCAAATATTCCATATATTGTTTTTTGCTATTTCTGTTATTTATTAGTTTTTCGACTTCTTCATCGAAATCCCGATGCCCCACTTTCCATTGATTTCGAATACTGGAGATGAATGGATCTGACGTTACCAATAATATATTAAAAAGATCATTTGTGGAATTTTGTGAAATTTTTCTAGTGTTGTGCTCTCTATAAAATCTGTATCCTCATTCCTTTTTTCCTGAGCATCCTCTGATAGATCTCAAAGTGGCACCAAGTGATATTTAATTACATCTTCTGTATGAGAAAGGATTTTGTGAACTGTTGTAGACATATTTCTCCAAATTATCTAGATTCAATTTCTTCATTGCACGCAAGTACTTCTAAGATTATTTTAAATTTGAAAATAAGGTTTAAATCCACTCCTGTTATTTCAGATGCTGTTACTGGATCTGAAAAGAATCTTGCTGTATTGCCTGACCCTTGTTTTGGCTGATTGATAATCAATCCGAATTTACGATATTCATCTTGAATATGTTCCTTTTTGAACTTCTTAACTCTTTGATGGTTTCGTTGTTTCTTATTGATCCTGAAGACCCGAAATCCAAATCATAACTGATTTTTAGTATGTGTTCCATAAGTCGTATTCTTGCATGCAGTGGTGATAATCCAAATTCATAATATGAATTTCATATGCATCTGTATTATCTAATGATTTTGTCGGGACTTGGTTAATTTTCTTGATGTTATTTGGGGAGGTGTACTTATTGCAGTCGCTAGCTGTTTTTCATCTGAATTGTTTCTGTCTGACTCTTTCTGATACTGAATTTATTTGCTTAAAAATAAACCTAAAAAATAAACAAACATTTTTAACCTGCTATTATATCCCTCCGTACGCTGATCATTCTGTTTATGAAAACCATCTTCGAGCTATTAAACATGTGGTACACTCTTCAAACTCAACGGATTCTGTTTTTGTAGTTGGCGGTTTTAATTTACCAGCTATCTCACGGAATTATCCACCTGACTCTCCATATTTGGTTTCTTTAAATTCTGATGGCTTCTAAAACGATATTTCTGACTTCTGCCTGTATCAAATAAATGGTATATACAACGTCAATGGAAAATTGCTGCATTTAGTATTCGTCAATGATCCAAATGAATGCACAATAATACGATCCTGTGCGATCACTAAACCAGAAGACCGTCACCATCCCACTATTGAAATAAGATGTCCGTTTCCTTTTTCTCATGTCCACAAACAACGTGTAAAAAGTGAGAAAGTATTTTGTTTTAAGCAATCTAATTATGATTTTTATACGTAACACTGATTGGCATGAATTGTTGGTTATTACTAATAACAGCCCTTTTAATATTGATATGATGATTGATACATTCTAAAAAACCATTTATTGCATTATGGATAAATGTATTCCCTCCTTGGAGTTCCAAGCAACTATCGATGTTAAAAAATAAACTTTGTAAGGCAACTTTAACTCTTAATGATTACGGCAAAAATTTTACTCGCCGGGCTAAGTACAATTTATTGAATACTAGTCCTTACAACAGTTATATAAACTAGCATATTCCAGCCCTCGAAATTCGAGTGCAAATTCTAGGAAATTGTAATTTTTCATTAAATAAAGACCCTAAAGGTATGCTAATCAATTATAGCCAATTCACAAATCAACACAAAAACAACACTCATTTTTATTACAAACACATTAACAAATTTAATAAACACACACATAGCATTGTATAATTTTATGTATTTTTTAGTAGCAACTTTAAATGCAGTTTACTCCAAACAAAATTTAAAATTTTAAAATCTGTAAATGGGGCGGACAGCTAAAAAGAAATAGCTTTCAAATGAGGCATGTGTGGTCAAAGTAGGATTAAAACTGACACAGTAGAATCGGTAACAAGATATCGCCTTGCCTATTAATATTATGGATAAAAAGAAAACTAATTTCAAGCTGAATCCAAAATCGTTCTATAATTTTGTAAATTCTAAATGAAGATCTCATGAATTTCCGCCTCTTATAAAATTTCAAAACTACGAATCTGATGATGATATGGCTATAAGTAACATGTTTGCTGACTTTTTTTGCTACAACTTATTCAGATGCCCAATATGATAACTCTAGTTGTTATCCTTTTGTTCTTGCTTCAAATCAAATAATTCGTTTACCATTTATTGAACTTGCTGAAGTTGCACGTGAATTAAAGAGATTTAAAACTTCATTTAACCATGGTGTTTCCCATTGCTTTCAATTAAAAAAGCGCAAAAATACCTAAAATTTTCGTTAATTATTTTTGTAATTTTAATAATCATTGTAAAAAATCTAACCATTATAATTTGAAATCCACCCTTTTGTCTTTTAGTGTTGACAAACTTGATTATAATATTGTAATTAGAACCTGGGTGGTGGGTATCAAAGAGTCGGCACAGCCAAATTTTATTTAAACTAATAACACTGGTCTACAAATTTAAGAAAAAAATTGACTGCAGAAACGAAGCATTTTTTTTTAACTAATCTGGGTGCGCTGAATTCGAATCTGGCTATCACGTCTTATTAATTTTTTATCGCATGCTGGCAATACTGTAAAACACTCAATACTGACACTACAATTTCACAATTATTAATTTGACAGAAGCCCACATTCATTCTAAATCTTCATAATAAAGGGTCCGCCAAATAACTTTTTTTTGAAAATGCTGTAAAAAAAACTACTGAATATTATCTCAAATTTCTTTTTTTATTTGAAAGTACAATCCTTCCCGTTAATAATGGAAAATAATTTCATTCAAATGGCTGCCTCGGCTGGCCATGCAGTAGCCTACACGATCGGTCCAATTTTAAAGCACATTATCGATTGTGTGCAGCTGTATTTCACCAATGGCTTCACGAATATTGTCCTTTAAAGCGTCAATTGTCTCTGGCTTGTTGGCGTAACACTTATCTTTGAGGGCAACCCACAAATAATAGTCCAACGGTGTCAAATCGCATCTCCGAGGTGGCCAAACGACATCAGCTCTGCGGCTGATAATGCGATCTTCAAAACAGGGCGCAAAACATCGAGTGTAGCTTCGGCTGTGTGGCACGTAGCGCCGTCCTGTTGAAACCAAATTTTGCCAATATTCTCCTTTTCAATTTTTGTGAACAAAAATTCATTCAACATGGCCCGATAACGATCGCCATTGACTGTAACGGCCACTCCTTGCTCATTTTCGAAGAAAAATGGCCCAATTATGCCTCTGGACCAAAATCCGCACCAAACAGTGACTCGTTTGGGTGTATCGGCTTTTCAATGTATGCGTGCGGGTTTTCTGTGCCCCAAATGCGACAATTTTGCTTGTTTACATACCCGCCAAGATCAAAATGAGCTTCATCTGAAAAGATGATTTTTTTTTGGCAAAATCGGCATCTTCTGTAAGTCGATCGCAGGCCCACTTAGCGAAGCGAAAACGCATTGGATGGTCAGTTGGCTTCAAGTCCTGAACCAATTGGACTTTGTGTGGCGTCATACCAAGGTCTTTATGCAAAATTCGTCTCAACGATGCCTCCGAAATGTTCAATTCTTGAGAACGACGGTGAATTGATGTTGATGGCGCTTCACGCACACTTTCTGCCACAGCAGCAATATTCTTGGGTGTACGCACTGTTTTTGGCTTTTCACGCTTTGGTGTATCGATGAGGATGCCAGTTTCTTTCACTTTTTTCACAAGATAACGAACATACGGAGCTGACGGTGCTTCTCTTCTTCCAAAATCCGTACGCAATTTTCGCACGCATTCTGCAACATTACCATGATTTTCAAAGTAATGTCGCAATATTTCCCAGCGTTGTTCAAGCGTATACACAACCATATTCGTTCAGCGGAAGGATAAAACTAATTATCTGTCAAATCAGACATGAGCTAAGTGTTACCATTCACGAAATAAGCACTAGTTGAAAAAAAATACGTTAGATGGCGGACCCTTTAGTAGCGTTTAAGCATGTCAGGGAGGTCGTGTATTACAAGCTTTGTGTGTGTGTGCTGAATATTTGGTGAATCATTAAAATATGCATATTTATATTATTTTGGTGTTGCTGTTAGAAACTTGGACAAACCGTGGACACCGACAGTGTTTTGCAATAGTTGCAGAACTGTTTTATACAAGTGGTCAAATGGCAAGAAGAACAATTACGATTTTTCAATTCCAGTACTTTGGAGAGAAAAGTTGCTGGATTCATATGAAAAATCGGTTTCCAAACCAGTTCAACGTCCACCAAATGATCCATTACCAGTCATTCCTAGTGCTACAAGCAGTGAGTCCGAAACATATTTCACCAGAAGTGGTAGTTTGTATAAGGCTGATGATGAACGCCATTTAGTGACTCAAGCTGAGCTGAATGATCCAAATCGGTATTTACATATAACGAAGCAAGAATTACTAGCTTCGCGGATGTATCAGTGGAAACATCTTGCAGTTGCGACAAAAGTAACAATCTATAGAAATAGAAGCTTGGAATTGGCTGCGTATTTTGAAAAGAAACACTCTATTCTATAATGTACTGATGTTGATGGTTTATTTAAAAAAATGAACCAGCCATATGACAAAACTGAATGGAGATTATTTATTGATGGCTCCAAGTACAGTTTAAAGGCACTTCTTTTGCATAATGGGAATGAAAAACCATCCATACCAATTGCGCATGCCATTATTACAAAGGAAAATTACGAATCAATGACTGAAATTTTGACATTACTCAAATACAACGATCATAAATGGAAGATCAGTGGTGACCTTAAAGTGTGTAATTTAAATTTCTTTGTATATATAGTATAGACCATCATAAATAACTGCAAATTAATCTGTTTCAGGTCATTGTTTTGTTGACTGGTATGCAACGAGGTTTCACAAAATATTGTTGTTTCCTTTGTCTATGGGAAAGTCGCGCTACATGTCATCATTACGTCAGGACAGAGTGGCCAAAAAGAACTGAGTATTCACCAGGAAAACAAAACATTTCAAATAAACCACCGCTGAACATAAAATTGGGCCTTTTTAAGAACTTTGTCAAGGCTCTGGACAAATATGGTGCAGCATTTAAATATTTGTTAGCGGTTTTCCTAAAATTTCATTGCCAAAATCAAAGAAGGCATTCAGATCGGGAAGCTATTGAACGATGACAATTTTTCACAATGTTTATTGGGGAAAGAATATGCAGCCTGAAAATCTTTCAAGATCATCGTGGACAATAAGACAGAAAACTGCAGACAAATTGTTACTGAATTCGTAGATAAATTTTTTTCCACTAAACCTAGGTGCGATGAGCGACGAACAATGGGAGCGTGTTCACCAAGATTTAATGAAAATTGAAAGAAATTATCAAGGATTTTGGGACAAAAGCATGCTGGGAGATTATTGCTGGACTCTAATATGTGAAATCGAACCAACAAAGTACAAACGAAGTTCAAATAACGCCATTCAATATTGAAAATTCATTGATTTTTAAATAAACTAATGATTTTTTATGTAAAAAACGAATAAAACTTTTTTGTATCTCGAAAACCTGACGTGATAGAGAACACCCAATTACAGATTCCAATTCAGCCCACCAAATTAACCTAGGAAAGACATTTGGTTGCTCTAGTCCAAAACCTTGTTGGCTAGTGTAATCGGCACACACTTTCATCCAACCCTTGCCATTCGAGCAGAAGGTCCCAGTTTATTTAAATTCCCTTCAAATTTGTTTTCTTTTCGGCCGTTTTAATCACTTATTTAAAGCGGTCGTGATCAAAATTTTTAACGGCACTTCTCGAACAATTCGACAATTAAACATGTGAGAGTGTTAAATTCTATTATGCCGACTCTTTAATACCCTCCACCTGGGTTTTAAATTTTCATTGATATTACAAAAATTTTTATGGGATTGGGGAATTTGTTCGTGATGAAAAAATTACCCAACGTTTACGTTTTTGGGGGAGAAACTTCATTTTTTATTTCAATTTAAAATATTTTAATTATATAATTTAGAAGTTTTTTATAAGAAGCAAAAGCAAAACTGCTTCAAAAATAAGCTGCGAAACCGCTTAAAGTTTTTTTTTTTAAGTTTATTTATTTTGTAAACATCAAATATAACGGAATCGTTAGCAAATTAAAGGAATCAGACCTTTTAAAAATTTAATTACTTAATTCAATAAGTAATCATCATTGAGCAGAGACGTCAAATTTATAGAAGTTTCAAAAATGGAAAATGGATGCGACGTTTAAACTTGTACCGCAAGGTTGCTTTAAGCAACTGCTTGTAGTATATGTATGGCCTATTTGGATCAACAGGTAAGTATTGCACATACGTAGATAAAATTTATCATAAGTCATTTCACTGAGCTGTGTGTCGCGTCCGAGTCCACGCGTTTGGCAGGTACACCCGAATGAATTTGGGTAGTAAGTTAATTTTTTTATTTCGTTTTTAGAAAACTTGGAGAATTTATTCATTTCTTTTGGGAACCTTTTTTTTTGAAATTTGGGGAATTTTTTCATCGTAAAGTTATTCCCAAATTTTATGGGGAATAAGTTAATTTTTTTTTGGGGAATTGTTCATTGGGAACTAAGTACTCAGCGCCTGCTTACCATTGCAACTATCTATGTTTATGCATGGATTATTTTGAGTGTATGATGTCTAGAAGTTACGAGTTTTAGTTATGCGAGAGCTTTAGGATATACAACATTTCTTGTTTTTCCGTCTGGTGCATATAGGAAAAAATTGTACTGGCTCCCAACTCTGGAGCAGGCGACATATAATTGTCCATGAGAAAAACCGGGAGACTCTAAGTTGATACCTGCTGTCTTAAGAGATTGTCCTTGTGCTTTATAAATTGTCATAGCAAATGCAAGACGTACTGGGAATTGTAGTATTTTAAAATCAAAGGGCATTTCGCTTCATATCACGGGTATTCTTGGTATAAAATCGTTGTCAGCAGCTCCAGGTTTTGTGAGTATTGAAAAATAATAATTTGTATAGCGAACAAATATATCAAAAAACAGAAAATGAATCTTAGAAAGTGGGCGTAAAAGTAGGCGTGGCCGGTAAGAAGCATACGGTGACCTTCTCTGAAGTACAGAGATCGTGCGTAAAAAATTTCAGAGAAATCCGTTGAAAAATAAAAGTTTTTATAGCGAACATATATACAAAAAAACAGAGAAGGAATTTTGTATAAAAGGTGGACGTAAAAGTAGGTGTAGCCGGGAAGAAGCATACGCTGACCTTCTCTGAAGTACACAGATCGTGTGTACCAAATTTCAGAGAAATCCGTTGAAAAATAAAAATTGTTATAGCGGTCAAACAAACAAACAAACAAATAAACAAACAAACAAACAAACAGAAAATTATTTTTATGTATCTGTGGTCACAAGCATTAACCGCATTAGTCGAAAATCATGCCTTTGAGAAAAATAACTTTTTATATAAATGTAATGGGGCTTCATTATGACTTAGGTCAGTATGTTTTCATTAATAACTTTTTAATAAACAGTGTAAGAGAAATGGGGATTTCATGTAAAATTAAAGCGTTTTTAGTAGAACATGATAGCAAATATAACCCAAATCATCGAACACCATGCTTTCGAGAAAAAAAATCATGTGAAATTTTTGTCGTTTTACAGCAAAGGGTTGTTGAATTAGCTGAAATAATTTTATATCATAATTTTTTCACCAATACAATCATAAGTCACACCGATTTGTCTTACGGCTCACAGCGTAACATGTGAGCTCACATGTTACGCTGTTTTTGTGATTGTATTATGAAATAGAAATTAACCCCTGTGCTTATAGATGTTTACACATCGAACTTACTTTTTATGTAAATGTAATGGGGCTTTATTACGACTTAAGTCAGTTTGTTTTCATTAATAACTTTTTATTAAACAGTGGTAGAGAAATGGGGATTTCACGTAAATATAAAGCGTTTTTAGTAGAATATGATAGCATACATAACTCAAATCGTTCTTAAGTTGACTTAGGTGGTTACCGCTTGTGACCACAGATATAAAGATTTCAACTGGTTAATTTTAAATTTTTCATTTTTCGTTTTTAATTTTTTATTGTTTATTTTTCATTTTTCAAAATATTTTTATAACGCTATTCGCTGCCTCATTTTATCTCTAAACACTTCCCAATGAAATCATACCTTCCTAATCTTTTCACCAATACAATCGTACATCACACCGTTTTTGTCTTACACTGTTTTTGTGATTGTATTTTGAAAAAGATTTTTACCGCCCTGAGCGTATAGATGTTTACACATCAAAAATATGTAGATATTTATATAGCATGAAATTGGTTTAAAATCTCGTTTGCTCAAAATCTTTTTTAAGCTCTAGTACCGGTTACATGTGGTTATTATTTCATTTATTTATTAAAAATAATATTAAATGCAGTGATAGTTAATTGTTTAATATATATGGAATAAATTGTAATGTTTTGAATAATTTTAAATGAAATTTTAAAAATTAATTATAAATGTTTATAAAAAGAAATGTTTAATAAAATAGCAACATTCTATATGGAATACAGAAATTAAGTCCCTGGTTTAGAACAAAACGTTTTTATAGCGCTATTCGTTCCCTGATTTTATCTCCACACACTTCCTAATGAAATCGTGCCTTCCTTTTGTCTCCAAACACTTCCCAATGAATTGTGCCTTCATTTTTATCTCCAAACACTTCCTTTTTACTGTCACTCATTTATTTTTTATTTTTATTAATGTTTGATTAGCATTAATATTAAATGCGGTGATAATTGTGTTATTTATATGGAATAAATTATAAAGTTAAGAATACTTTTAAATGATTGAGGAAATAAATATAAATGTTTATAAAAAGTGAAGAAATATAATGCAGAAAACAGCAAAAAAATGTTATTACATATCATAATTTTTTCGCCGATTTTGTTTTACGTCTTACATCTTACGCTGTTTTTGCGATTGTATTGTGAAATAGATTTTTAGCTCCCTGTGCGTACAGATGTTTACACGCCAAATAACTAATACAAAAAAATTTATAAATCGATTTAAATTGTTTTTTTTTTACGAATTATCGGTAATTTCAACTATACAACTCTTATAGCTGTAATAAAATTCACATCTTGCGCTAATTAAAATTTTACCTACATTTAAATATTCCCAAAGAATAAAACAGGAATTTTTTTTTGTAAAATAATAAAACTTGTATTGAATTAGTACTAAAAGAACGCAAATTTAATACTGCAAAAGCGAAAAAAATGTATACTTATATAAATTTCGCTTACTATAGGCAGAATAATGCTGACGATATATAATTCGTGTTGTTCAAAAGTTGGTACTACATCTGGCGCTGTCTTCAATTCTTTCGTATTTGTCTTACATTATAGAACATATATCCATTCTATTATTAGAAATTAAAATCATGATTTCAACCGCACAGAATTAAAAACTTATTATTATTTTTTAACATTTTTAATAGAACAAAAAAAAAAAAAAAAAAAAAAATCATATAACAAAGATACTTATTTGTATATCAGTGTTTGTTTGTTTATAATTTGTATACAATTTTTTTTGGCCATTAATTAACATTAAAATCGAATAGTCATCCTATATAAATAAAAAACAAATAATAGCTTTAATCTAAATACAATTAATCTAATTACAAGCGCTAAAAGTTCATTTAAAACTTCTTAGGAGTTAATTTAAAACCCCCAAAAAATTCAACACCTTAATTTGGGGTAAATTTTTGTTTGCCTTTTGCATAAGACAAAACAATATTCAGGTTAAGTTCAATATTCGTATAATTAGAAAATAGCTTTGTAGAACTTACAGAGATTTTTAATTTATCTACATTCGTTTGGTTTGTTTTTGTGCAAATTATTATATAATCAAACAAAACATAAAAAAGAATTTTTAACAAAAATCACGTATGAAAAATTATTATTATTACACAATAACTAAAACCGTAACAAAAATACAAACCAATTTCTAATTACACTTCCAAAAGTTATGTTTGAAATTAATTCGTAAGTATACTTGTAATCTACGAAAATGAGTTGTCAAATTAGCAAATTGTATTCAAAGAATGGTCACGGTTTTGTTTAAGTAGTTTGAAATGTAACATTATGCAATTGTAGTTTTTTTTTTTCTGTATAAAAAAAAATTGCTTGAAATTATTTGAAATACAATAAATATAGATAATTTAAGACTAAAAGGTAATGTCTTAAAACTTTTAAAGCTAAAATAATTTTAAGTATTTCATAACTTAAATTTTTTGATTCATTCAGCTACTCTGAAGCTCTTTTATTAGCAACAAATATAAAATGAGATTGGCACAAAAATTGAGTCAAATTGTTGATTTTAGATAGATATGTTTAATCTAAGAATAAAAAGAAAAACGAATATGATTCAGAGTAACTTATTCCAAACAATTTTTTTACTCAAATAAATATAATGGGTTGAGTAATTACAAAATGGTAACAATTTAAATAATTTAATTTCAATTTTATTATTTTCTATAAAAATAAAAATCTCATTTTCGATCTTTATCATTTTAATGATTGAGTTAGAAATTATTCACGCTCAAGATAAAGTGTTTTTACTTTATATAAAACAAAAAAATATTGGCACATTTCAAAAATTGATCTAAATTCTGCATGACAGGTTATACAGCTATTTCGGGTCGAGTCACCAACCCTGAGGGTAGTAACAAAATTAAAAATGCGGAGGGCACGCCGTTAACGCTGATTGCAAGTTTAGCAAAAAAAAAAATTGTTTATCTTTTTTTGAAAACAAAAAAAAAAAAAAAAAAAACACGTATATTGTAGTATGCAATGTGTACTCATATACAAACATAATTGTTTCAAAGTTGTTTTATATTTTTGTTTGTTATAATGGAGGAGGTTTTAATAGTATAACTCCTCGCTTTGATTCTCACTTGGTTGTTTTCAGAAAATGTATATGAATTTAACTTTTTACCAAACAATCTACCTACTGCTTTTGTTTACTGATGAGGGTTAGTGACTGGACCTGAAAAAGCTGTATAACCTCGCAGAATATTGATCAATTTTTGAAACATATGTGTCAATGTTTTTGCTTTATTTAAAGTAAAAATATTTGATCTTGAGCCTGCATAATTTCTAACTCAGTCATTAAAATTTATTTTCATCTTCATTCAAAACACCATCCGCCAGTTTGTCGTAATCTTGTTTCCAGTGTTGCCATTTTAGCATTTTATTTGCTAGATTTAGCAACTTTTTTTTGTCGTTTAACTTAGCATCTTTTATTAATAAAAAGTTGCTTTTAGCATCTTTTTTTTTTTTGATTTTTTCATTAGTTTTGAATATACAATCTTAATTTTAATGGTATTGATATGTTTTAATTTCTCAAAGTGTAATACGAGAATTTTGTGTAACTACTCTTTTTACCACTCTGCTAGTTTCTTTCAACAAATATAACAGAACATTTTGAAATAGAAGAATGTAAACACCAACAACAGTTTTTAATGAATTAAAAAGTTGATTGCCATAAAATATTATTGTTTTAAAAAAATGCCAAAATTTTCAATACAAAATACATTAAACCGGGTAAAAGAACCGATAACCAATATATTAGAAGAGTTTAAATTTAGATCATCTGAAACAGAAAAAATTCAAATCCAATGGAGTTATATCACAGAACAATATTGGGATACAACACTGAATACAACCTCTTTATGGATTGAAGTTAACAAAAATTCTATTGGCGAAAATACATTTAAAGAGTTATCAATATTTGCATTGTCTACATTAGTTTTGTCTTTCTCAAAAGCCGAAGTTAAACGTTTGTTAAGTTTAATGGCTTAAAAAAAATACAGATGAAATCCAAAATAATTTGAATTAAAATTTAAAAAATATAAATCGAAACTTATGTTTTATATAAATTTTTCGAATTCAAAACCAAAGAATTTATTAATAAGTATTTAATTTTTCAATATAAAGGTAATGGAATTTGAAAAAAAATTTAGCATCTTTTTTTTTGTCTCCAGTACGTTTTAGCATCTTTCTTTTTGCAATTTAGCATCTTTACAATTTCAAATTATGGCAACACTGCTTGTTTCCTTTTAGTTAAGTTTAAAGTTTCAAATAATTACACTTTTCAAAAAATATTTTTAAAATTTATATTCGTCGCACAATTCCCCTATTGGTGTTAAATGATGCATGAAACACATAGACGACAGCGGCTACACGATAACAGTAAGGAAATTTAACATTGTGTATAATAACAATTAAAAATAATAATAAAAAAGTTTAATATAAAAATTAATTATTTAATAAACGAATTAAAATAGAAAACCAATAATTTATAGAAATTAAAAGGGCCTTTTTAAATTGCATTGCGTTGCTTATAAACTGAATGTTTGAAGGTTGGAACTTCCAAAGACGAATTGAGTTAATGAAAAACTGCCATTCAGATGTTAGTGTTCGATGTCTAACAGGTATTAAATCATTTGGTCTGCGAGATCGACCTCTGATTTAGCATAAGACAGACCAACTCCCCATTCAAAAGACTTTTAAGAAAGACATACAGAAGGTTTACAAAACACAGTTTTACTATTCTGCAATATGCCTTCTGGGAGCCTGAAATCAGTGAAGTTAGCATACTTAAGTGTTTAAAAGTAAACAAAGAACATAAATATTATAAGAATTATATTCCAAAAATTTTATAGATAAATGTATTAGAATAATTATTATTTACAGAAACATAATTGATTTTAAGGATTATATGAAATACAGCATAGTTACAGTCCAAATACTATAACTTAGTTAATGTATCTGAGCCGTACATAGATGTTCAATCGTACAAGCTGGAAATAAGTGGATTATCTGATAATGTGCAGAAAAATTTAAAGTGCTCCGTGGTAGAGTATATTCTATCACGTATTAAACTAATATTGTTATTGTTGTGAAGATCTTTGGTTGAGAAGTGCCATGGCAGATTTAGCATAATTTTGATCAGTTTATTTTGACAAATTTGCAATTTCTTGACATCCGACATAGCGCAAACACCCCAGACTGGGCTTGCATGTAGGATAATAGAACCTTTGCTAAAATGATTTTGTTAACAATACTTAATGGAGATCCACCTTTTATAAGAGGGTATAACATGTTTCTTTTTTCTGTTTCTTGATATGTATACCCCCAAATATTTAACATTATCGACCCACGGTACACTAGTTCGATTAATTTCCAATTTGCTTGTAGAATAAAAACAAGATTTGCATTTTCGGGTAAAAAATACAGCTTGAGTCTTATCCTCATTAATTCTTTCTTCCACTTTTGGAAATAAACTACCAATAAGTCCAATGCGCACTGCAGTTCAGTCACTATATCTGGACCAAACTGGTGCAAAAAAAATATGCAGGTGTTGTCAGCATATGCTGCACACTCACATCTACTCAGATCAGGCATGTCTGAACAAAATAATGTATATAATACTGGGCCCAGAACGGAGCCTTGTGGGACTCCAACTGGGATCTCAAAGAAATCGGAATAACTATCATTTAGACATACACAATATAATCAATTTTTTTAAAAGTATTCTATGGTCTTAACAAGATAAAGTGGAAAATTGAATTGGATCATTTTATACAATAATCCATTATACCATACGGAGTCAAATGCTTTTGCAATGTCCAAAGTAATAAGAATTGTCGAATTTCAATTTCCAAAACCAGTATTTATATGGTTGCAAATCCGTTTAAATCTGGTGAACGGTACTATGAAATAGCCTGAACCCAAATTGATTCCTTGGAATAATATTAAATCGTTCCATAAACTTCCAAATTCTCGCTTTAAGAATTTTTCCCAGTACTTTACTCAGGCTACTGAGTAAACTTATTGGTCTGTAGCTTCTGGCTGAATTTGGGGGTTGTTTCGGTTTTCGGAAAATATTGCAGTTTTAAATAACAGTTTATTATAAAGCACAGATATATAATTGAAGACTTCGGTAATTGTCTTAACATAAAGTTATTAATACCATCTAAACCAGATGTCTTCGTTGGTTTCAAGTCTCTAATAATATTTCGAATCTCATTAACATCTGTAAATTCTTCCCTAGCCGAAAAGAATTCTAGTGAAGATGATCTTTCAATTACATTATTAACCCATGAGATATGTGTTTGAAACTCAATAATATGTTGTAGAATTTTCCAATAAGGGTGGTATAAACATTTTCTTTTTTCTTAAGCATTTTGATATATTCCAAAAAGGTTTTGACGCTTATCCTCAATTTTGAAATATCATTACGAATTTTTGCGCAATACCACTTCATAGTTTCCAGGTAGAGCGGACTCCTGTATCTAATATATTGTCGACGTTAATAACTTCGTATACTTATCAATTGTCTAATATGGGATGGTAATTGGTTTGTCATTAGGTCCAAATTTAGCTTTGGAACCGCAGTATCAACATCATCTAATATGCTTTTAGTCAAAATATCGACACTAACTTCAATTGTGTTAGTGTTTGTTACATTGCCCATCTTACAAGGTAAATGGGAGACTGACGTCTAAAAATAGAAATAACTCTGGCGAATAAGATGTGTGCTAGATCAATTCGAACTTTAATTTATAGATTTTGGCCATCGCAATAGTGGTTGGTTGAACTGCTGCATTGTTTTGATGAAACAACACTTTCTTTTTCGTCAAATGTGACCATTTTTTTTCTCTTAGTTTCACTTAAACACTGCAATAAGTTAGCATAATACTCGCCGTTGATTGTTTTTTATTTTTGAAGATAATCATTAAAAATTGTCCCACGCGAATCCCAAAAGGCAGACGCCATGACCTTGCTTGCAGATGAAACTGTCTTCGCTTTCTTTGGTCACGATTCTCTCATTTGAGTTCACTGTTTTGACTGTTCCTCTGTATCAGCTGCTGTTGAAAACGAGCCCTAAAACATCACTTCCATGTTTAATAGTTGGTTTAAGATTTCTGGGCAACAGCGCTTCATTGGGCTCTCTCCGACTCGAAGAGGTTAAATTTGCTGTCGACATTGAATAAAACCTTTTGCCAGAAAGTAATTTCACGTAGTCTGTGGTCTTTAGGGAACTGAAAACATTTTTTCTTATTAGCTACGCATATAAATGGTTTTTTCAGCATTTTCTTCCTCCAAAATTTTCTTTTCGTAGCATATTTCGGATGCGGGAAACACTGGCTGTTTTCCCAAATCTGTGTCAGCTATTTATGCCAAATTCCGTTCATCAGCTTCACAAAATCGTTTAATTGTTGCGTTTTTGGTCACCTGGCAATATCTTGAAACTTTTTATAGTGATTTACGATATTATAAACGGTGGAATTGCTTCTGTGCCCCGGTCTTCCAATCTCGTTTATCGTTTCTCCACTTATTATAAGTTCACAAATGTCTGTTGAAGGTTGCTCCCATTGTCGGTCCATTTTAAAAATTGAAATCACGGCTTAATTCAGTTTGTATTTTTTTTTTAATTTCTGACTCTTAAAATTATTTTTGATTAAAATTTATGACAGATAACGCAAATTAAATTAAATTTTTTTGCATTTTCATTAAGTGTCCCAGTTTTCTTTGGGACTAAGTTTTTAATTCCACTTAATGGACTTAATCTTTAATTATACCAGTAAAAAAGTGATAAAATGCTCTAGTGCAAAAAAAAAAAAAAAAAAAAAAAAATTGGCGATGTATAACTTTTAAATCAATTTTTTTTTTTAAAAACTGAAAATAGACATATAGTTTATCCCACTGACTTCTACCATCTTCAAGTTCCAGCACAAAAATTTAATTCAAGTTCTTATAACAAAATATTTATTTTGATTCATATATATGTGCACATATACTCGTATCCATATATTTATTTTAAATTCTTACAATAAAAATTATATTCAGCAAAAGCTCAAAACTTTCCATCAATAAACTGTCACACTCATTGTGTTCTCAAACGTTTTCCAGTAAAATTTTGTAATAATCTGTACAAATTCTTAAAAATTATGCGTACTCGAAAAAATCTATTACTATAAAATTCATCTTGAAAACTGATAAATGGAGATCTATACGATAAATTTGGATATTATGACCATTTAAGTCGACCTCATAGGGGTCATATGTATGGAGACTAGGTCTGAACATGCACCGATATATGGGGACTAGGTCCAAAAATGGACCGATCCTGACCATGTTTGGTGAAGTCTCTTGTATTTTGCAAAAATATATACAAACAAAATTTGAGAAGAGTCAGTGCAATATTTTTGATTTTTGATAGATTTAAGTGAAGGTCGGGAAGCAGCTCTATATGGGGCCTATGACTAAGAGTTGTCCAATAGGTATAATTTTTGGACTACTGATTAATGGATGTAATATATACATACAAACCCAATTTGACTAAGATGTGTATGATAATTTGGATCTTATGGCAATATATGTTGATTTCATAGGGGTCACTTGTATGGGGGCTAGGTCTGAACATGGACCGATTCTCACCAATTTCAACAGCGTTCATCCCATGGCCGATAGAAGATCAAATACCAAATTTCACCGAAATATATTCATATTTGCGACCTGCAGTTTGATTACAAGCTTTACATGGACACACAGACGGACGGACGGACGGACGGACGGACATCGTTAAATCGAATTAGATAGTGATTCTGATTCGATCGGTATAATTAAATCAAATATTTTTGGTTGTTACAAACAGCAGCACAAAGCCATTATACCCAAACCACATAGTGGTATAGGGTATAAAAACGTAAATTATTTACTTGTTACGATGACTGATTTCATCTTTGATTGGTTGGAAAATCGGAATATGCATTCTGTTGATGCATCCCAAAACAAAGGGAAACGGATTATAACGCAGGTTTGAATATTCCTCACTTATTAGTTTTTGTTCAGCTGGAGTTTTAATAGGGTTCATCATAAGGCCGGTAGGAACTTACATACTAAATTTAATCAAAATATATTCATATTTGCGACCTGTACTTTGATTACAAAATTTGCATAGACGCGCAGACGGACATCGCTAAATCGACTCAGAAAGTGATTCTGAGTCGATCGGTATAATAAAAGATGTGTCTAGGTCAAGTATTTTTGTTAGTTACAAACATCAGCACAAAGTCATTATACCATAACCACATAGTGGTATAGGGTAAACATAAAATTAGTTCCGTTTACCATTCAAATTCTTTTTACGAATTACTTAACTAATTTAATTGAGACAATTTAATAAAAACCGAGAATAGCTTCAATTATAAATATTGGCGGCTGCAACTACTAATTCTATTTTAATAACATATTTCAAACCGAAAATAGTTAAACAAATATTGTGAGAAATAATAGGTTAGAGCACTACATATAATATTTGTATTTATAATTATTTTTCGGTTATAATAAAAGAAACTCAAACTTTTGAACTCTTTTGGTATTTCCAACCGAAAGGAAATTGTGTGAATCAGTTTCTGTTATAGATAAAATTATGTTTAGCCATACCAAATTTGTTGATTTAATTTTTAATTTTAAGTTTTTAAAATGAAATAAATGCAATACAAAAAAAAAAAAAAATCATGTGAGTCCGATCACAAGGGAGATGTGTAAACATATAATAATTAAAGAAAACATCAACATCATATTTTCCAGTGCATAAAAAATAAGTAGATTATGCTGTTTTCTGAAATTCAATTGATGTTTTTTGAAATTCAATTGATGTTTTCTGAAATTCTAATTATGTTTTCTGAAATTCAAATGATGTTTTCTGAAACACAATTGATGTTTTCTGAAATACAATTGATGTTTTCTGAAATTCTATTGATGTTTCCTGAAATTCAATTGATGTTTTCTGAAACTCGAATGATGTATTCTGAAATTATATTGATGTTTTCTGAAATTCTATTTATGTTTTCTGAAATTCAAATGATGTTTTCTGAAATACAATTGATGTTTTCTGAAATACAATTGATGATTTCTGAAATTCTATTGATGTTTTCTAAAATTCAATTGATGTTTTCTGAAACTCGAGTGATGTTTTCTGAAATTATATTGACGTTTTCGGAAATTCTATTGATGTTTCCTGAAATTCAATTGATGTTTTCTGAAACTCGAATGATGTTTTCTGAAATTATATTGATGTTTTCTGAAATTCTATTTATGTTTTGTGAAATTCAATTGATGTTTTCTGAAATACAATTGATGTTTTCTGAAACACAATAGATGTTTTCTGGAATTCTAATGATGTTTTCTGAAATTCTATTTATATTTTCTGAAATTCAAATGATGTTTTCTGAAATATAATTGATGTTTTCTGAAATTCTATTGATGTTTTCTGAAATTCAATTGATGTTTTCTGAAACTCGAATGATGTTTTCTGAAATTATATTGATGTTTTCTGAAATCCTATTTATGTTTTCTGAAATTCAAATGATGTGTTCTGAAACTCGAATGATGTTTTCTGAAATTATATTGATGTTTTCTGAAATTCAAATGATGTTTTCTGAAATTATATTGATGTTTTCTGAAATTATATTGATGTTTTCTGAAATTCTATTTATGTTTTCTGAAATTCAAATGATGTTTTCTGAAATTATATTGATGTTTTCTGAAATTATATTGATGTTTTCTGAAATTCCATTTATGTTTTCTGAAATTCAAATGATGTTTTCTGAAATAATATTGATGGTTTCTGAAATACAATTGATGTTTTCTGAAATTCTATTTATGTTTTCTGAAATTCAAATGATGTTTTCTGAAATTATATTGATGGTTTCTGAAATACAATTGATGTTTTCGGAAATTCAAATGATGTTTTCTGAAATCCTATTTATGTTTTCTGATATTCAAATGATGTGTTCTGAAACTCGAATGATGTTTTCTGAAATTATATTGATGTTTTCTGAAATTCAAATGATGTTTTCTGAAATTATATTGATGGTTTCTGAAATACAATTGAAGTTTTCTGAAATTCAAATGATGTTTTCTGAAATTATATTGATGTTTTCTGAAATTATATTGATGTTTTCTGAAATTCAATTGATGTTTTGTGAAACTCGAATGATGTTTTCTGAAATTATATTGATGGTTTCTGAAATACAATTGATGTTTTCTGAAATTCTATTTATGTTTTCTGAAATTATATCGATGTTTTCTGAAATTATATTGATGGTTTCTGAAATACATTTGATGTTTTCTGAAATTCAAATGATGTTTTCTGAAATCCTATTTATGTTTTCTGAAATTCAAATGATGTGTTCTGAAACTCGAATGATGTTTTCTGAAATTATATTGATGTTTTCTGAAAATCAAATGATGTTTTCTGAAATTATATTGACGGTTTCTGAAATACAATTGATATTTTCTGAAACTCGAATGATGCTTTCTAAAATTATATTGATGTTTTCTGAAATTCTATTGATGCTTTCTGAAATTCAATTGATGTTTTCTGAAACTCGAATGATGTTTTCTGAAATTATATTGATGTTTTCTGAAATTCTATTTATGTTTTCTGAAATTCAAATGATGTTTTCTGAAATTATATTGATGGTTTCTGAAATACAATTAATGTTTTCTGAAATTCTATTGATGTTTTCTGAAATTCAATTGATGTTTTCTGAAACTCGAATTATGTTTTCTGAAATTATATTGATGTTTTCTGAAATTCTATTTATGTTTTCTGAAATTCAAGTGATGTTTTCTGAAATTCTATTGATGTTTTCTGAAATTCAAATGATGTGTTCTGAAACTCGAATGATGTTTTCTGAAATTATATTGATGTTTTCTGAAATTCAAATGATGTTTTCTGAAATTATATTGATGGTTTCTGAAATACAATTGATATTTTCTGAAACTCGAATGATGCTTTCTAAAATTATATTGATGTTTTCTGAAATTCTATTGATGCTTTCTGAAATTCAATTGATGTTTTCTGAAACTCGAATGATGTTTTCTGAAATTATATTGATGTTTTCTGAAATTCTATTTATGTTTTCTGAAATTCAAATGATGTTTTCTGAAATTATATTGATGGTTTCTGAAATACAATTAATGTTTTCTGAAATTCTATTGATGTTTTCTGAAATTCAATTGATGTTTTCTGAAACTCGAATTATGTTTTCTGAAATTATATTGATGTTTTCTGAAATTCTATTTATGTTTTCTGAAATTCAAGTGATGTTTTCTGAAATTCTATTGATGTTTTCTGAAATTCAAATGATGTGTTCTGAAACTCGAATGATGTTTTCTGAAATTATATTGATGTTTTCTGAAATTCAAATGATGTTTTCTGAAATTATATTGATGGTTTCTGAAATACAATTGATATTTTCTGAAACTCGAATGATGCTTTCTAAAATTATATTGATGTTTTCTGAAATTCTATTGATGCTTTCTGAAATTCAATTGATGTTTTCTGAAACTCGAATGATGTTTTCTGAAATTATATTGATGTTTTCTGAAATTCTATTTATGTTTTCTGAAATTCAAATGATGTTTTCTGAAATTATATTGATGGTTTCTGAAATACAATTAATGTTTTCTGAAATTCTATTGATGTTTTCTGAAATTCAATTGATGTTTTCTGAAACTCGAATTATGTTTTCTGAAATTATATTGATGTTTTCTGAAGTTCTATTTATGTTTTCTGAAATTCACATGATGTTTTCTGAAATTATATTGATGGTTTCTGAAATACAATTGATGTTTTCTGAAATTCTATTTATGCTTTCTGAAATTCAAATTATGTTTTCTGAAATACAATTGATGTTTTCTGAAATAAAATTGATGTTTTCTGAAATTCTATTGATGTTTTCTGAAATTCAAATGATGTGTTCTGAAATTATATTGATGTTTTTTGAAATTCTATTGATGTTTTCTGAAATTCAATTGATGTTTTCTGAAACTCGAATGATGTTTTCTGAAATAATATTGATATTTTCTGAAATTCTATTGATGTTTTCTTAAATTCAATTGATGTTTTCTGAAACTCGAATGATGTTTTCTGAAATAATATTGATGTTTTCTGAAATTCTATTTATGTTTTCTGAAATTCAAATGATGTTTTCTGAAATTATATTGATGGTTTCTGAAGTACAATTGATGTTTTCTGAAATACAATTGATGTTTTTTGAAAGACAATTGGAAAATGTTTAGAAAAGAACATATGATAATTTTTTCACCAATACAATCATAAGTCACACAGCGTTATCTGCTTCAGATCACACCGATATGAGTTACGCTGTTTTTGTGATTGTATTGTGAAATAGAAATTTACCCCCTGCGCGTATAGATGTTTACACATCAAAAACATTTAAATATGTATAACGTAATAATTTATTTTATGTAACAAAAGATAACGTGCGAAAAAGTGCCAAGTTATTTAAAAAAATTATTGAGCGAAGGGTTTACAAGAAATATACATCATTCTGAAAATCGAAAATGTAATTGTGTCTACATGGCATGAGTTTTTTTTTGTATTTACGGTGAAATTATACGAAGCAAATATGTCATCCAACTGCTCACTACTCAATACTCAGAGATAGCCCCTAGCAGACTGACTAAAATTGTCGCAAGATCCATATTATCATATATATATATAAATATATCGATAAAATTTTGTGTATATGTGCACAGAGAAAAACAATTCACCAACCGAATTGTCTAAAAGTTCAATAAGTCTGGGTTCACACAAGGCAATTTTTGTTGCGCAAATTTTTTTCAATTCTCTTTTAAAGTTGCCTCAATGTTCACACAGAGAAATTTATTGCCTCAACTTTTCGTTTTCTTTTGCTTTCTTACATTTTTGACAGTTCACTTTATTAGTTTGTGTAAAAAGAATTTATTATTGGTTCAAAATGAAAAATCTATTTGTGTGAAAAAATGGAAGTCAAAGAAAAAATGAAATAATAAAAAAAAAAAATAATAAAATAAATGAAATAGTAATAATAACATTTCACAGCGAAGCAAAAAATAAAAAAAAATGTCAAATAATAAGCTGCAGCGAACTTCATGTTTATAATTGGGAATGGCAGAACAAAACGAGTTGCCGAGTACAAGCAACTTCGTACCAAATACCTCTCTTCTTTCCCCTCTCTCCTACAAACTCAAAAATTGCGCAACAAAACTTGCCTTGTGTGAACACAGACTAACTGAATTTTCGATTGTATCAACATAAATTTAAGAGGAGTTACATGTTTTCTATTGTGATCAAACATTTACTTTTCCGACAGCAGAATTTAATTCGTAATTAACTCGAAATTCGGTTAGTAGCTTCATCGCAATTTGGTTGGCAGTAAACTCGGTAGTCACAATGAATCTGTTTTCTGTGTGTGTGTATTATACTCACCAATCAGTAGTCCAAAAGTAAATCCTGTAGGATCACTTTTGGTCATATTTCCCATATAAAGCTGATTTGTGATATTAACTTAAACTAGCAGATTCCAGTCCTCGAAATTCGATTGCAAATTCTAGGAAATTTTATATTTTCATTAAATAAAGACCCTAAATGTATGCTAATTACTTATAGCCAATTCACAAATCAACACAAAAAACAAACTCATTTTTATTACAAGCACATTAACAAATTTAATAAACACACACATAGCATTTTATAATTTTATGTATGTGTTAGTAGCAACTTTAAATGCAATTTACTCAAAATAAAAGAAAAAATTTAAAATTCTGTAAATCTGCAAACCGGCTAAAAAGAAATACCTTTCAAATAATATACGTTTGGCCAAAATCGGGATAAAACGGTAGAACAAAACATCGATCACAAGAAATCGCCTAGCCCATTAATATTGTAGATTTATGTAAAACAAAAATATTACATAGTTTTTTTTTTAAATTTGGTTTGAACATATGTTTGAGAAAAGTAATTAACTTTACTAAATACGGTCAGATCGCTCCATTTATCGATCTAACACCCCGTAAAAAAATAACGTCGGATATGAACTTTTACTAATATGCACGCCACAAGTTAATAATAATAGCACTAAAGTTTAGCTTAGGCTTATTTTCTATATCCAGGTATTGCCTCAGCAAAGTTGGGTCCAAGACCCTCTCTCGAAATGCACGATATAGGGAAACGTATATTTTGTCTATAATTACGTTTTTAATTTTTTTTCTTTCATATGCTTGTTTAAACTAATATGACATGTGAAGTATAACGTTACATACTCACTCATTTAGCAAATGCTACAAGCACAACGACCACAACAACAACAACAACAGCTATGGCTATCACACACAAACTAAAAAATTTGGGATAACAATACTAAAAAAAAAAAACAACAGAAAAATTATATTTTATCAAGAGTTTTTTTACATTTTCATTAAATTCTGGGGTCTTATTGGACCGATTTTGATGATATTAAATAGCCACCTGCTAAGGATGTCAGCGAATTATTTTCACTAAAAGCAAGTAACCCAGCTGATCTATTGAGGGTTTGATTGCGATTTCCGCAGACGGACAGACGGACGTTGCTATATTATCTCTGCTTGTTATACGGATCAAAAATTTATATATGGGGTTCAGATTTTTTTTTTGTAATTATTACACATTGGTGTGGAGGCTATAAACATGAGTAAAGGATAATTTAGAATAAATGGAATGAAACGAAAAGTGTGTTGTTTTAAATTGTCTAAATTATTTAGCTAAAGTTAGAATGTTTTTAAAATTACATAAAGTAAATTTTAGAGTAAAGTTTTATATAAGCGTAGTCACTAATTTTGTACTTATGTAAACTAACTCTGTGGTTTTCTGGAATAACCGCGTATGTCCATTCTTCTTAGTTTTGAGTTAACGATGCCAAATATAATAATTTTTAACGCTCTTTACATGTGTTATACTAAAAAAGAAAAATATTGACCATTTCTGAGCTTTTTCTTTAAATAACGACGTAACTTAAATGTTTATTAAATTAATTTGCAGCACTAACGACGTATGTCAACCTGCGGTTGATCGCTGACAAATTATTTTCTCAGAAAACGACACATAGCGACATACGTTGTTATTAATGAAAAAAAAAAAAATGCAAAATAATTTTGGATTAGTTTTCAGTTTATAACCACTTGTAAAAACTAGTGTGTTTATTTCTGTTATTTTTTGTCACTATTATTCTTGAAACGTTGTTATATTCTCATCCTAAGTCCCGCTAACTTTTTGTTGACGAACAAAAAATCCATTTTCAAGCAACTAAAACTTATGTCTATTCCTCTGAAGATTTTTAACTCAAAATTTTATATAAAGTATTTATTACCCATATCTACAGGGCTGTTAAATAAAAAGCTCTAAACTCTTTATATCGAGCCCATAATTTCAAATATAACGTTTTTTGGCTCCCCTGAATATTTTGATTTAATGACATACGCGGTTATTCTAGAAAACCACAGAACTATTCAATTCTTAAAACTAATACTTAAATATTTAGTCCAGTCTTTTGTTTCAAAATGTTTTGATTGTTGCATGTCTTGAACTAAGTATATATTTATATAACGAGTTCTGAGTTAGTGATACTCTTCTAAGGTATTAGTTACAGAACACGTTCTGTGGAATCGCCTTCGAATATACCTGGTCTAAAGTATTCATCCCTGTAAACCCTAAAATTCTTTAATAATCCTATTGTTATCTCAAGATATAATGAAAAATTCCCACCATCAACTGTCACATCAATTTAACGAACACACAAGCAATATTTCTATTTCAATTTTCAAACTCTTGTCACATTTGATTTAATTATTACGAGTATTACGAGTATCGTTTTGAAGCACTCATTAGCTACCTGAAAACTAATAATTTTTTTTTGCTAAATCATTAAATAACTATTAAAAAATACAGTTTCTGACAAAAAAAAATATTTATATGCCTTCAAGACAACAACACTATAAAGCTTAACAGTTCTCCAAACATTTTCTCCTTTTATTTTATGATACAGGTGGGTGGATTTATTATTGACACCGTTGTGGGCTTCTGGTCGGTCTTAAGGCTAGGCGGTAAAATATATTGCCTTAGAAACAAACAACCAAACAACAGCAGACAATACACACACATACAAAGAGTTCTAATTTTAATGATCTTTGAAAGATAATAAACTGAAATTTTTGACATTTTTAAAAGCTCTACACTTTAGGATAATAAATGTAACATTAAAGGGGCAAAGACTGAATCTAAAATGCTCGGTTTGTAATGAATGAATGAAAAGGCAAAATGAGTGACTGACTGACTGGCTGGTTGGCTGACTGAGTGGAATACATGAACAGAAAGAAAATTTATTATGCCGGCTTTGGTTTTTTCTTCTTTGAGTTCTCTTTAGAGTCTTTATTTTTGTAGTATATTAAAGTTGATTATGGTAGGTGATTAAAATGACGTTTGTTATATATTGTAACGGCTTCATTATGGTAACAAATCAAACCCACTGTTTTTGTAAGTTCTTAAAAAGCAAAAAAAATCTCACAGGATGATAAGGGGTATTTTTTAGTTAATCCTTCAATTTGATTTATTTGTTTTTATTTAAATATATTTTAAATTAAGTACTTTTTTATAGACAAACTATGTAAGCTGCCATATAATATTTAATACTTAGAAATCTTTAGCAAAATCTTTTATAATTCCAGTTAACTCATTTTGTTTTTAAACCTGCTCTATATTACGAGGGCAGATCGACAAATCCTTGACTTTTTGAATAAAGACAGTTTTTTTGGAAAAAAAGCTAGCTTCGTACACTTTGTCTAACGTTTCTCCTATTAATAGGATTTCACAAGGTCCCCGAATAAGGCATTTACTTGGTCACAGCTATATCTAGTTCCTTCGAGACATTTCTTTAGGTTTGGAAATAGAAAAAAGTGACTGGGGGCTATACCGTAGAATATCTAAGATTATAATTGCCTGCTTTTGTGCCATTACGAGGTTCGTTTGATATTTTATTTTATCATATTTTATTTCTCAATTTTTCGAATTTTTTCATTCATTCCAACTAATAAGTTTTCTCAATGTCCTTAAAACAGGCGGTTGTTCTTTACCGCCGAGCTATTTGGAATTGGGAAATAATTGCAAGGGGCTTAATTTGGATTATATGATGGATGTGGTGGCAGATTGTAACCCTAAATATGGACTATTGTCATAGCGACTATACACGTCAATATACAAATCAATGTCGAATCTGTCCGACAGCTTTGAATAATATTCGCCGATGATCGTTTTAGCCATTTCAAGGTTAGCGATGTGAATGACACCGCATTCAGAAAAAAACTGCCGCCACAACCTTATTGGCTGATGTACCCACCTTGGGTCCATCTGCTTTGACTGTTTCTTGGTCTCTGGTGTATTGTGATGAATATATTTTTCATCAACGGTTACGGAACGTTGAAAAAACTCCCCCGAATTGCGAATTGTTTACACGGGTGCACTTCTAGTCAAGTGTGAACAATATACATGTTAAATTGATGTACCCGTTCAGTTGCACCATATTTTTTTTTTTAGTTTTGCGAAAATTCTCGTGGTTGTCTGCTTCCAATAGCTGTGAAACACAAACTGAATGATGCAATTTGCTAAAAATTTTACATAACCCTGTTAACAGATGCTAGTTGATTTTTAATTAACTAAGGGGGAAGTTTAAACAGTCAGGAACTTATTGTTCCACCCTCGTACATACCTAAGGTAACCATTAAGTGTTAAAGGAAAATCATTAGATTCATAGAAATTTGTTTGTTTGAGAAAAATCCCAATTATAATTCCTAGCTGTTACTGAATTTTCAGCTTAGGTACGAAGATCACGGTATAACACTAACTCAATTTTGTCTCGACTTGATTCAATATTGTACTCCTTGTGTCCACATATAATAATAAATTAATATATAGTTTGAACTAATTTTTTTTCTTATCAACTCAATATAAATCGATTAAAAAAAAATATTTTACTAAAAAACTCAGTAAATTGATTGAAAAAGTTATTTTATTATCATACTAGCTAGACCCACCTTTTGGAATACCAATCGACTCAGCATCAATTTCTAAGTTGATTTTTGGACATAGCCATCACATAACCACCAGGTCCGATATGAACTTTACCATATTATCAGACAAGATATACAGGATAATCTCTATTTAATTTGGTGTATGATAATAGTCTATATCCATAATTGAAGGTGGTCAATCATGAAATGGGGTATCAACTATTCGGTCTAGTCCGAATGTAATTTTATTGATTGTTTATCTACACTAATATAAAAAAGAGGTAATGTGTGTTTTGTTTTGTTTGTAGGAGGTAATCTTCGTAACTACTTATCTGATTTTAGAAATGTTGCCTCCAAAATTTAGAATGGTCCTTAAGGATGGATATAGGCTATAATTTTTTGATATTTATAGTGGGCGTGGCACTTCCCATATAAAGTGATTATATAATATCATATATATATTGTGTACTATGACAGAGTTGCCACGCTGAAAATGGGCTGGATCAGATAAGTGGACGTGGCACCTCCCATACGAAATAATAATTAAATCTATATTAACATAATAAAGAGGTAATGCGTGTTTGTTTGTTTGTAGGAGGTAATCTCCGTCACTAATCACCTAATTTTATAAATGTTGGTTTCAATATTTTGAATTGTCCTTAAGGATGGAAATAGGCTATAAATGTTTGTGATAGAGTGGGCGTGGCACCTCCCATATAATCAACTTTTAATACCATATATATTAAGTAACAGACAGAGAGAGCTTTGCAAATTTGTATGATCTATTATTACTGTTAGTAGCATACCAAAAATGGGTCGGATTGGACAAGTGGGCGTGGCACCTCCCATACAAAGTGATAATTCAATATTATATATCTCGAGTTATATGACAGAGGCAGCTTTGAAAATTTGTTTGAGGCCATCTATTATTAATGTGAGCAGTCAGACAAAAATAGGCATGATCAGACCAATGCGCGTGGTACCTCCCATACAAAGTATATACAAAATGTCATATATCTGAAGTACTGTAATAGTGAGAGCCTTGGGACTTTGCGTGCACCCATAAGTTTTTCATGTGAATATTCGAACAAAAAGAGACGTGATTGGATCAGCGGGCGTGGCACCGCCTACACAAAGAAAATATATAGTATCATATAACTAGTATACTATAAATGGGAAAGCCTTGACACTTTGCACGAGCCCATCAGTTATTAATGAGAGTAGTCCGATAAAAAATGGGCAGGATCGGACCATTGGGTGTGGCACCACCATAAAAAGTAATACTAAATGTCATATATCTGGAGTACTGTAGTTGTAAGTGCCTTGCAACTTTGCGGGAGCCCTTAAGTTATTCATATGATTGGCCGTGGCACCACCCATAGTACTGGAGTACTATAAAGGGAAAGCCTTGAAAATTTGTCTATCAGATATTGATGTAAGTAGTCAGTTAAAAAATGGGCGGGATACTATTGGTGGGCGTGGTACCTCCAATACAAAAAAAAAATATAAATTGCTATGAAAGCAACAGTCTTTAAATTTTTACAATACCGAAAATCGAGAAAATATTAAAATCGCCAAAAACAAAAAACTTCAAAATCAAAAATGGGCGAAATTAAAAATTGCTTAAATTAGAAATTACCAATGATATTCTAAATTGAAGGCCAATAGTTAAGTATTGCCGGATTTATTTTGGAATATACATATTCTTCTCATGGGCTGCTATATGTATCTTGCCCCAAAGTAGGAACGTTGAGAAAATTGATAATTGATATTGTTTAAGTATATGTACTTAAAAAAAAAACAAGTAAGAATATTCATATCGGATGCTATATTAATATGAGGACTAGGTCGAAAAATGGACCGATCCTGACCATATTTGATAATGGCAGTTATTTTTTGCCAAAAAAATATACAAACCAAATTTGATAAATATTTGTAGAATATTTTTGTTTTTGATAAGTTTAAGTGAAGATCGGGAAGCAGCTTTATATGGGGGCTATGCCTATCAATTGTACGACCTATATCGAATTCATTCAATATCAGTAAAAAAATTCGTTTTTTATATTTGTTCATTCAAAGAGTAAATAAAAAAACGAATTTTTGACTTAAATTGAATGAAATCGATACAGGTCGTATATGGGTACCCCACATAATTTTCACCGCTGCATATTTTGGGCTATTTTAAATATAATTTCGTCAATTTTCGTCAAAAAGGTGAAAAAAATCCACAAAGGCTGTTAAAAATAAATGTGAAAAATTGATTTCCCGACCCAAATAACCCCCGGTATGGTTCGGCTAGATCGACAATAATTTTCTTACTTGTATAAGCGAAGCTTATTGAAATATCTATTAATTAGAATATTTGGAAATACTGTAGGGTATCCTTTTTTCGATCTATAACATTTGAACTTTTCAACTAAAATAAATATACAAAAAATGTTCTACAAAAAAAGTGCTAAAAGAAACAACCAACCAACTAACCAAATAGACAAATATGGCAGTTAAACCCATATGGCCAATACCAAGGCAGACCAACAGCAATACACACATATGTACATACATACTTACATAATTATCTAGTGGATTGGACACTACAGCTGTGTGCTGAAGTATATTGGCGGCGTTAGCATATTGTCACGTCCGGTAGGCATATTTAAGCTTGCTGAGCTGACTCCAATTCTCTCCAGCTCACACAATGTATATAATGTAATTGCCAATTATTGCACGCCTGCTAGCAGCAATAGCAATACCAATAACAGCAACAACTGGAAACAAGCTCAACCATGCAATGTACAAAGTTGGTAATAGGACCAAAAACAAAAAAAAAAAAATAAATATTCCCCATAGCTATAAACATTAGAGTAGCTAATATTTGAAGGGTTAGTTTTAATCCTTTCGTATCCCAATTATTTCTGGCACGAGAAAAATTGTACGTTTATATGGTAGAATAATTTTAAAGATTTATTAAAATTGATCTAGTGGGACGACTTTTGGAGCATTTAGCGGAAAGCAGTTCTAGTAAGCTGATGCACTAAGGAAATTTTCTATTAAAAAAAGTGAAGTTAAATTCATTGTTTATCAATTTGTTTAGAAAATATACCCTCTTATTAATCTCTTATTGATCTAGTGGGACGACTTTTGGAGCATTTAGCGGAAAGCAGTTCTAGTAAGCTGATGCACTAAGGAAATTTTCTATTAAAAAAAGTGAAGTTAAATTCATTGTTTATCAATTTGTTTAGAAAATATACCCTCTTATTAAAAAAGAAAATAAAAAAAAAAACAAATAAGAAAATTATAGTCGGTCTAGACCGACTATACGATACCCTATACCATGCGTTTAGATACCCTATCCTAACTGAACATAGAAAATAAGCATAAACCAAATTTGAGTGGGATTTTTATTATTTTTTGGGCTGCAGATATGAAAAAGTTTATATCGGATGCTATATCTGTATGGGGACTAGGGCCAAAATTGGACCGATCCTGACCATGTTTGGTAAACTCTTGTATTTTGCAAAAATATATACAAACAAAATTTGCATTATTTTTGTTTTTTGATAGATTTAAGTGAGGATCGGGAAGCAGCTCTATATGAGGCCTATGAGTAAGGGTTGTCGCATAGGGATCATTTTTGGACTACTCATTAATGGATGTAATAAACGCATACAAGCTCAATTTGAGTAAGATTTATATGACAATTTGCATCTTATGGCAATTTATGTCGGTTTCAGAGGGGACATTTGTATGGGGGCTAGGTCTGAACATGGACCGATTCTCACCAATTTCATCCTATGGCGGATAGCAGCTTATGTACCAAATTTTGTCAAAATATGTTCATATTTGCGACCTGCAGTTTGATTACAAGGTTTATATGGACACACAGACGGACGGACGGACATCGTTAAATCGAATCAGATAGTGATTCTGATTCGATCGGTATAATCAAAGATGAGTCTAGGTCAAATATTTTTGGTAGTTACAAACAGCAGCACATAGTCATTATACCCAAACCATATAGTGGTATAGGGTATAACAAGTAAAAACTTCTGGTACTAAGAAAACTCGGAGAACAATACAGAAATTGGTATTGGAAAATTATCAACATTTGTATCTAATGAAATAGATGTAGATAATATCAATAAAGCTTGCATGAATCTCCCTACTATTACTTCAAACATGAACTTTTATGATCAAAGATAAATTTTAGCACTTGAATACAATTCATTCTGTTTTAGAAGAAGATGTATTTTCAAGCTGTCAAGCAATTAAATCTAATGCTGATAACATGCATCCTAAATTAAAAAAAAATAATTTTTCTGTATATTCTGCCATTTATAACACATAACCGCAAACAACGATTATCGTCCAATTGCCATACTACCCTATCTATCTACGGTTTTTGAATGACTGCTTCATAGACAAATTGGGAAGCATATTAATGATAACTAGCGGATTCCAGCCCTCGAAATTCGGGTGCAAATTCTAAGAAATCTTAATTTTTCATTAAATAAAGGTATGCTAATCAATTATAGCCAATTCACAAATCAACACAAAAACAAACTCATTTTTATTACAAACACATTAACAAATTTACTAAACACACACATAGTATTGTATAATTTTATGTATGTGTTAGTAGCAACTTTAAATGCAATTTACTCAAAATATAGGAAAAAATTAAAAAATCTGTAAATCTGCAAAACCGCTAAAAAGAAGTACCTTTCAAATAAAATACGTTTGACCAAAATCGGGATAAAACGGTAGAACAAAACATCAGTCACAAGAAATCGCCTAGCCTGTCAATATTATAGATGATTTACTGACAAAAAGGCAATCAGGTTTCCGATCCAAGCATAGTTGTTTGTCAGCACTCATAGATGTTGCAGAGTTTATACGAGGTATTATTGATGCTAGAGCCATTTCTTTTCTTGTCTTACTTGATCATTCCAAAGTATTTGACATGGTGGATCATGAGTTCTCTGCTTTAATTTACACACAATTCGTCATTCCTCTCCTTGGTCTATTCGTTTGTTGTCTTCATATCTGTTGAATTGTAGCCAGTCTGTTTTTGCAACCAATAAAACCTTTCGTGTGTTGCCTGTTATGAAGGGCGTACTCCTACTTTTTACCATCTACGTGAATGATCTAGTAGAACAATTATTGGTTTACAATTTACACATATATGCTGATGATGTTCAGTTATATATAACTACTAGCATAATCAGCATAAATGATTGTGTTGAAAAATTAAATTTCTTTAAATATCTTAATAAGACTTATACAAGAACAGGTGCAAATGGTTTATGCTTCAACCCTTCTAAGTCAACGTGTCTGATTATTTTAAGGAGAACAATGAAACTCTCTTTTGAACCATTGATTATGTTAAACAACCAGATAATTGAAATCGTTTCAATAGCAAAAAATAGGGTATTATATTTAATGATAATCTCACATGGTCTAATCATTTTACTTCTGCTGCTGAGAGAACTTACTCAATGGTTAGAAATTTACGGTTGCAAAAACATACCTTATGCCCACTCTACTACTATATGGTGCGAAATATATACAAGTACTGATTGCAAGAGTTACAAAAAGCTTGAGTCCACTATCAATGCAATCTTAAGATATGTTTTTGATATATGAAAATATGATCCGATTTCGTACTAATTGAAAAAACTTTATGGAGTAACATTTGAAAATTTGTATTTGAATTTATTTATTAAATGCGATTTTCCATTACAACAAGACACAGCATCATAAATTACAGTAATGGAATCAGATAAGTTATTCACTATATATTTAACATCAGTTACTCTTAATCTAAATTTAAAATATTATAAATTACAATTAAAAAACATTACAAAAAAAAAAATCAAATAAAATCAATTAAAGTATTGGTATAGTAATTTTCTAAACCCTATTGCGTTGCTTGTATTTTGCATGACATTAGGAAGCTGATTCCAGAGACGAATAGTTAGAATAAAAAATTGACATTCAGAGGCATGGTCCCGGTATTTAAATTGAATTATTCGATTCCCTCTGGAAGATCCTGCGAACTTTAATCGTTCAAAAAGATATTTTGGAGCCTTTGTTATAATAATTTTGTGTATAAATATAATGTTCTTGAATTCAATATAGTTGTCAAATGGCATGTGTAAGACATGACACGAGTATTGGGATACATGATCAAATTTTCTCAATCCAAAAATAAAGCGAATAATGTTGTTGAAAGTTACAGTTAGTTTTCTGTTATCCATAGAGTTGCAACCTGTGAAAACCTCAGATGCATTTAGTAATGTTGGTAAAAGATATGCAATCTTATTTTCGGTGGAGTAAAGTGGTGTGTTAACCATAAGCTTCTCAACATACTATAAATTCTGCCACATGATTGATTAGTATGATCTGACCAAGTCAGAGTTCCATTAAACACAACTCCGAGATTTCGTACAGTGTCCACGATGTCAATTTTAGAGCCCCCAAGGAAGACATTAATCTCATTCTCCAAATGCATCATTTTGTTCTTTATTATAATACTCTTAGATTTATTTGGATTAAGTCATATACCATTTTCCGTTGCCCAATTTAGAATACATTTGAGATCATAATTTAGTTCTTGAGTTTTGGAAATAATTGAATCCTTGGTACTACTTAAATATAGCTGAATGTCATCAGCGTACATCTGAACCTTATGCCGTTTTCTTTTCTGACAAAAAATGTCGCCCCTTTTTTGCCCTTATTTCGAAAAGTGTATTTTTTTATATATTCCGAATTAAGAGCAACCTTATATTATACATCAATCGAAAGGTCTTAAAGCTCGTAAATAACAAAAAATTCCAGCCATTGACTTCTTTTAGGTCATAGTGTGAGAATATTTCCCCATTGTTCCCCTTTTTTGAATATTTTCAGGAGGATAATAATCAAAATTTTTTTGCATTTATGAACACAGTACTTTGAGACCTTTCGATTGATATATAATATAAGGTTGCTCTTAATTCAGAATAAATAAAAAAATACACTTTTCCCAAAAAGGGCATAAAAAGGGCGACATTTTTTTGTCAGAAAAGAAAACGGCATTAGAGAATTTAGTTTGCTGTGGAAGATCATTGGCATATATCGAATAAAGTAATGGTCCTAGGATTGAATCCTGTGGTACCCCTCTTATAACTTGTAGTGAGTTTTAGATGAAGCTACCATTAGCAACAGATTGGGATCTGTTTGTGAGATATGAAAACATGAGTCTAACTGCTAATGTAGAAAAGTTAAAAAACCTCTTCAGTTTGAGGCATAAAATTGAGTGGTGCACCGTGTCAAATGCCTCTGAGTGGTCCACTAAAACCAAAAAAGATATTTTTCCATCATCCATGTTGCTTCTTATCTCCTCAACTATATCAGATAAAGCTGTTATACCGCTATATTGCGGTCTGAAACCAGATTGACGCTCTGTAAGTAAGTTGTTGTCGTTTAAATACCTAAAGATTTGTCTGTGTAAAAGGTGTTCCAAAACCTTTGAGAGATATTGCAATCGGGCGGTATTCGTTACCCGCTTTTGGTATTGGTATAATTTTGGCACATTGGAAAGATGCTAGTAGTGATTATGGAGTTAAACAAGTACATTATGAAACGGACAATCCATGGTAAAATCATTTTTATAAATCTGGGGTGTATATTATCAAGGCCCACTGCATTTGATTTAATAGCATTGAAACTTTCAACTACCTCTGTAAGTGTTACACACTGAAAGTTAAATTTGGGAATGTTTAAATTATTACAGGGCAAATCATCATAAAATTCGTTATTTACGGCTGGTAGAGGAATATTTACAAAAGCTTCATTTAGCGCATTAATGTCAACATTCATTGATTGATTAATTGTCTTTTTTATTCCAATTTCGCGTATTTGTTTCCCGGTTTTTTTTTACTTCCAATAGCTGTATTAAATTTGTTAAAATAATAGGAAGACTTATCATGCCTTATTTTGGAAACAACCGCTTTCCTAGCCATCTTATATTCGTCGTCATATTCTGATATCCTGTAACGTTTCCACTTCTGATACAGATTATCACGGTGTTCTATTAGCATCTTTGTTTCCATTGTAAACCAAGGTTTATATCTATTTTTGATAGTTTTCATTTTGTCGAGGACATGTTTGTTGTAAATTCCTAAAATTTTACCATTAAGAAATGACAGTTGTTCTCCAACAGTCGGTAAATAGAAAATTTGATCCCATGGAGTAGAGCAAAGATCACATCCCAAAGCCAAGATGTCAATATTATTAAAATCACGATAAGTAAATGTTTGGGGCTGGGTTTCTATTGCAAAATCATATGATAGGAAGAGTAGATCGTGCTTCCAGAATGCTGGTGCTGCTAACTGATCATAATGAAGGACTTTACTTTCATTACTGGTACAGAAAAGATCAAGCAAAGTGCTATTTGTTGACGTGAAGTGTGTAGGTATCGTTGTGTTGACAGCTGACAAGTTAAACACCAACATTATAGTGGTAAGATTTGAGTCATCGAAAAGATTGTTATTAACATATCTGAATGACAGACTCGTTTTTATGCACACCGCTAGAAATCATGACATAATGTACATTAAATACCAATATTTAGTATCCAAATGGCAATTTTATATCTCCTTAATCTCCTCAATATAAATCATGCCATAGATACCGATATTTAGTATCCAAATGGGAATTTTATATCTCCTCAATACGTCTGTGGAATTCGCTACCATCATCCATTAAAATGATAAACAACGCTATGCAATTTAAGAGGGAACTTTTTTACATTTTTTAGCAGATGCTTTTTCTTATTTTTAAAATTTTTTGCTGACCCTTTTTCTTAATCTTCCCTTATTTTATTTTTTATTTTATTTTTTATTTTGATTTTATATTTATTTTGTTTGTCTTTATTTTTATTATTAAACTCTTTCTTTTAACTCGTACTCTATGTCTGTCTGTCTGTCGTGGGTCAACCAAATTCCCCCTCATCCAATTGATCTGAAACTTGGCCCATAGTCTTGTTGTGACTACAGATTACTTTTGGGGTAGTCACGCACAGTCACGGAGTGATCTAAATGTCATTTCCCCTCATCGGATCGATCTGACTCTTGGTTCATACATTTGCTATGGAAAAAAGATTTGACTTAGTCACGCATTGCCACGCACAGTCACGGAGTGATGGAAACCGGATGTTCCCTCATCCAATCAATCTGAAACTTGGTCGATATACTTGGTGTAAAGAAAGATTAACTTCGACATAGTCACGCATAGTCACGCACAGTCACGGAATGATTTAAAACCCATTTCCCCTTATCCCATCGATCCGAAACTTTGTCCATAGACTTGTTGTGGCCATAGATTAATTTTAAGATAGTTACATACTGCCACGCACAGCCACGGATATATTCAAAACTGATATGCATATGGAAAGAAAGATTTTTAATAAAAACTTTATTTTTATGGGTTAGATTTTTCCTTAAAATTATTTAATATTTTTAAACTCTTTTAACTCAATCTCACCGTCTGTCGTGGGGCAATTAATCCAATTATTCTGAAACTTGACCCATAGTCTTGTTGTGACTACAGATTAATTTTGGGGTAGTCACACACAGTCACGCGTGGTCACGCACACTCACGGAGTGATCTAAATGTCATTTCCCCTCATCCGATCAATCTGAAACTTGGTCCATACACTTGCTGTGGAAAAAAGGTTAACTTTGACTTAGTTACGCGCAGTCACGCACGGTCACGCTCAGTCACGGAGTGATTTAGAACCCATTTCCCCTTATCCGACCGATCTGAAACTTTGTCCATAGACTTGTTGTAACCAACTTTGTTTGTATGGGCTATATTATTATATTTACATTTAATATTTTTGAATACCAATTTGTTCAAACTTCTATTTCAATTTAATTTGAAACTTTTACACTTTAATTATAAGATTATAAATCATGTTGTATGGGAAATCATCTATAATATTAATAGGCTAGGCGATTTCTTGTGACCGGTGTTTTGTTCTATCGTTTTATCCCGTACATTATTTGAAAGGTATTTATTTTTAGCGGTTTTGCATATTTACAGATTTTTTAATTGTTTCCTTTATTTTGAGTAAATTACATTTAAAGTTGCTACTAACACATACATAAAATTATACAATGCTATGTGTGTGTTTATTAAATTTGTTAATGTGTTCGTAATAAAAATGAGTTTGTTTTTTGTGTTGATTTGTGAATTGGCTATAATTGATTAGCATACCTTTAGTCTTTATTTAATGAAAAAATAAAATATCCTAGAATTTGCACTCGAATTTCGAGGGCTGGAATCTGCTAGTATAAATAAATAAATAAATAAATAAATAAATAAAATAAAGTGAAAAAATTATAGACGAACTAGACCGACTATGTAATATCCTATACCATATGTTTAGAAAAAGTTTCTTAGGTACAACTAATTGGATATAGAAAAAATAAGCACGAAATTTAAGTGGCATCGTAATTTTATTTTTGTGGCTGCAGATATGAAAAACTTAATATCGGATGCTAGGTCATAAAATGGACCGATCCATATTTGGTAAAGACACTTCTTTTTTTGCAAAACATTTCCAAAACTTTTTTTCTTATAGATTTAATGACTGTCATAGTCGTAGAGTTTATTTTTGGATTACTAATTAATGTGTGTAATAAGCACACGCAAATCAAATTGACCAATTTAAGTCGATCTCATAGGTGACATTTGTATGGACACTAGGTCTGAATATGTACCGAATTTCAATAATTTCATTAGCGTTGTCCTATGGCTGTTTAAGCTTATGTACCAAATTTCATCAAAATATATTCTTATTTGCGACCTGTGGTTTGATTACCATGTTTTCTTGGATACACAGACGGACGGACACCGCTAAATCGAATTAGAGGGTGATTCTGAATGATTCGGTTTGGTAGTTACAAACATCAGCACAAACACACCTCATAGTGCCATAGGGTATACAAAATTTAAATCAGTAAATAAGCACACTTTCGGAAAATCGTTCTCAAACAAAAAAGTCCATGATTGAAAAGATGGATCGATAAAGAAATAAAAGTGTTTAGTTTTATTTGAAAGAGAAGTTTCAAAGTTTCGTTAAATAATAAAAAAAAAATTGCATTAAATTTTTTATTTATTTAGTGAGTTCATATTTTCCATTGTTAAGCTTGAAAAATAAAAGCCACCTTACTTTACATTCAAACAATTTAGATTTTGTTCACGCATATTTTATTAGAATTGAAGTTAAACTCAAGCGGCGACCCACACAATGACTTTATAAAGTTCCACTATAAATTTGACCACCTTTTTCTAAGCTAGCCAAATCTCCTCCTTCACTTCTATCTTTACTCTAATCAAGCTTCAAGCTATCTGTTTTATTATTCTCACACATGTCGATAATAAATATAAAAAAAAGAAAAAAAAAATATTAAAAAAAAAACAACTTCAATTACGCAACATTACGATGGCAAACTGTCACTTGCCACAGTAGGGTGTCATTGTTTCGTATTGTAAGATTTATTGTTTCTTGAAATAAATTGCCAATAATATTTTTGTTAATTTTATAACGATTATTATGGATAATTGTATAAATTTTCCTATTCTATACGTGTGACCATTGTGACCATGTTTAAATAAGGAAAAAATACCAAAAAGATTTATGTGTCTGGCTTGTTTAAATTGTAGCTAAGATGTGGTGTCTTTTTTTTTTCCTTTTAATTCTTTACAGTTTTATTGCCTGAACTAGCACAAATTTCACCATCTCCACTATATTGTATGAGTATTATGATGTAGGTTGTAGTGCCCGACAAAATCTGGTTAAAAAATTAAATTAATATGATTTAAAAGATTTTTAACATTTAATTAAATTAAATGTAACACTTACAGATGTAATTAAGGATCCATCTAAATTAAACAAACCAAATAGGGTAAAAATCCTTAAATTGTTATAAATATATGCAGACAATTGTGTAAGCTGGAAGTAAATTTAAGAAAAATTATTTAAAACATTTTTAATAGTTTCTGAAATTTTGATAAAAATATCTTTGATCATCTGAAAATTTTTAAACGGGAAAATATATCTCACATCGTCTAATAACATTAATTTTTTTCATATCCATCTTTTTGATACATTTAATTACTCTAAAAAAATAACAACAATTTGAATATATTATTCTATATTTTTACCTCACAGTAAATACTGTAGATCATAAATTGTTTTTTTATTATTATACCCTCCACACCTCAGAGGCAGAGGGTATATATAGGTTTTTCATTCCATTTGTAACGCATCGAAATAAATTCGAAGTCATTGCAGTTGTGTTAATATTAATACTGCACGTGTCACATTGGCCTAAGCAAGTATTACCACATATTTTTTCAAAAATTCAAAATTAAAAATTTAAAATTAATAATTAAAAATTAAAAATTAGAAATTAAAAACTAAAAATTAAAAATTAAAAATTAAAAATTAAAAATTAAAAATTAAAAATTAAAAATTAAAAATTAAAAATTAAAAATTAAAAATTAAAAATTAAAAATTAAAAATTAAAAATTAAAAATTAAAAATTAAAAATTAAAAATTAAAAATTAAAAATTAAAAATTAAAAATTAAAAATTAAAAATTAAAAATTAAAAATTAAAAATTAAAAATTAGAAATTAAAAATTAAAAGTTAAAAATTAAAATTAAAATTAAAATTTAAATATTAAAAATTAAAAATTAAAATTTAAATATTAAAAATTAAAAATTTTGGTTTCATTCTGTAGTTTCTTACCTGTTTTTATTATTTTTGTTTTTTTTTATTGAATACAATTATTTTAAAATTTCCTTTTTTAATATTAATAATTTGTAGCCAAGAATCATTGGAATTTTTTTTTTGAGTTATGATATGACTTCTAAGGTCTCAAAACAGGCTTATAGGAATCAAACTTTGGGTATTATCATGATGCCGGCTGAGTTAAATAATGAATTTTATTCGTGTTCTATGAAGTACTTAGGGGTTATCTGTCTAGTAAAAGAAAAATAATGAAATTTTTCAAATAGTAATTAATTCTTTTAAAGTATCATTGTTTGTTATAATAGAAATTGGCCAACGAGAAAACCAATCAACTTCAAATTTAATTGGTATTCGGATTTAATATGTCAGTATCGGCAATAGCTTCAAAGTGCTATACGTACCCAATATTGGGTGGAGGGTATCAAAAATTCGGCAATCCGAATTTAACACTCTTACTTGTTTTATGTTTGAAAGGAAAATATGAGTTATTATTAATTTACGGCCCTATGCTTCTTGCAGGAGTAAAACGAACAAAGATATATATATTAATTTAAAGTAAGCTTATATGTTGCTTGAATTAATTTTAGTAAAAATGTTTGATAGAGTTTTGTTATTAGTACAACACGAATTAAAATGATTTCACTTTATATTTTTGTATATTACCCTGCAACTAAAGTTAAAAGACCTATTTACCTTATAAGAAAATATGTATATGTCTTTAATTTTAGTATTCCTATACTTCAAATGAACATAAACTCTTGCATTTAAAAAGTTTTTAAATGCTCTTATACTGAAAACACAAAAACAGCAATTTAGTTAGAAATTGCTAAGTGTAGCATGAAAAGCGCTAACTTGACATCGCTGATTGTAATATTTGTTATGTTTTAATTGATGAGATTGCTTCTGTATGAAGTATTTCCTATTTAGGGCGGCCGTGAGGTGTGAACCTGCGTCATCTCACATACACTTACATTTAGATGTTTTGGTTATGTATTTTAACGCACTCATACACAGCTTTTACTTTGTATTAACAAACATCACAATAGTTATATGTCAGTTTCGTAAGAGTTTTTTTTTTTATAATTATACCCTATACCACTATGTGGTTTGGGTATAATGACTTTGTGCTGCTGTTTGTAACAACCAAAAATATTTGACCTAGACCCATCTTTAATTATACCGATCGAATCAGAATCACTTTCTAATTCGGTCTAGACCGACTATAATTTTCTTACTTGTTTTCTTTTATTAATGTAAATTGCATTACATATTTTTGTATACAAAATTTTTTTTATAGTGATAAAAAGTTAAAATATTTTTTGAAAATTAAAATATTTTTTTATCAATATAAAAAAATTTTTATCAATATAAAAAAAAAATTTTTATCAATATAAAAAAATTTTTTTTACTCAAAACTAATGTTAATATTTATACCCTATACCACTATGTGGTTTGGGTATAATGACTTTGTGCTGCTGTTTGTAACAACCAAAAATATTTGACCTAGACCCATCTTTAATTATACCGATCGAATCAGAATCACTTTTTGAGTTGATTTAACAATGTCCGTCCGTCCGTCCGTCCGTCCGTCCGTCTGTGTGTCCATGTAAAGCTTGTAATCAAACTGCAGGTCGCAAATATGAATATATTTTGAGGAAATTTGGTATGTAAGCTTTCTTCGGCCATGGGATGAACGCTATTGAAATTGGTGAGAATCGGTCCATGTTCAGACCTAGCCCCCATACAAATTACCCCTATGAAATCGACATAAATTTCCATAAGATCCAAATTGTCATATAGATCTTACTCAAATTGGGTTTGTATGCGTTCATTACATCCACTAATGAGTAGTCCAAAAATGATCCCTTTGGCCCCATATAGAGCTGCTTCCCGATCTTCACTTAAATCTATTAAAAAACAAAAATATTGCACTGATTCTTCTCAAATTTTGTTTGTACATATTTTTGCAAAATACAAAAGACTTTACCAAACATGATCGGGATCGGTCCATTTTTAGACCTAGTACCCATATAGATATAGCATCCGATATGAACTTTTTCATATCTGCAGCCAAAAAAATTAATAAAAATCCCACTCAAATTTGGTTTTTGCTTATTTTCTATGTTCAGTTAGTTGGGCCTAAGAGATAGGGTTTCTAAACGCATGGTATAGGGTATCGTATAGTCGGTCTAGACCGACTATAATTTTCTTACTTGTTTTATTTTGTTTTTAAATAATGCCTACTTTACACTTTGTCATATTCAGTGACATCAAAAAATTACTTCAAATGACATCTTATTATTTTCATTAATTATGTTTTTAATAAATCTTATAAACTGACAACAAAGCCGTTTGATCAACGAAAACAAATTGCTAAAATGTTTTCAATTTCATTTTAGATGTGTTGCAAATGACAATACATATATTTCAACCTGTTTTCATATAACAACAAAAGATATATTGGAAACCAGGCATGACATAAGTTAATTTGGGAAAGGCTGCCTAGAACTTCCCAAAAATGATTTTAAACTCACTCACCCTTAATTTTATAGTGTCATCTGATATATAGATATTCAAATGATCGACTATAGTGCCAGTTCTTCGAATCTGTTGTAATAAAAAGGGTTAAACAAATCATTTGGTAATTATTTTATCATATTACAGCGTTTAAAATAATTTACCATTTCATAGAGATTGTGATAAATCATAACACTCATTATGGTATCCATTAGGGAACTGACGATATGATAACCATAGAAAAATAATAATTTGGCCAATGACAATTTTACTTCGCCCGCATTAGAGGCTATTTTCAATAAAAACACTACCAAATTATAAGAATTGAATATGATGGAGAGGGCACATTGAAAAAATATACAACCCATTTGTACACGACGGTAGTTGGCAATATTTTCACTTAAGTGAATTAGAGATTGTTGTAACTACAATAACAACAGCATAGACAAACATTTTAAAATCTCTTTAGGAATTTGTGTCACAAAAGGTCTTACAATCATTATACGTTTTATAATATCCATCAGTTCATCTTTTTGCACTAAAGGTTTAACGATTTTTAAACCCTTTTCTCTATCCTTACGCTGCAAATGATGCTGCTGCAGATGCCTTTTAATGATATTCCATTTCATGTTCTGCATTACTTTAGGTTTATCACTAGTTTTTATTGGGCCATTACGATAGTGCGTTTTACGTTTTTGCATCGTCTGCAATTTGTTTTCAATTTTTGCCCGCAATTCATAGTCGTTGTTCGGTTGCATGGTGAAAATGTTACTAACTATTGTCTTTAGAGTGAGTGGTTTGTTTAATGGTTAAGGAAAATCGATGATTAATTTTTAAAAAATAATTGTATATTTATTATCGCATTTCAATTAATCTAAATTGTTTGTTAAACAAATTTATAAAAATAATACAAACGTACTCGTATGTATTTTCAATTATTTTGGGAATTGTTAACCATGAACTTATTATTACTGAACTAGGTATGATAGACCACGCAACTATTTTAATGTCATTTTGTTATTTCAATAATCAGAGAATGTGATGGGGTTAGTACTATAAGAATATTTTAAATATATTTGTATATAGTTGCGCTCATCACTGACTCACTGATTGACCCACTGACTGACCTACTGTTATATAATGCTATGTTATGATTAATATATTATTTCATAAAACTATCAGTCATACTTCTAAGTATTAATATCTTGGAGCTAGTAACTTGAAGATTGGAATGTATTTTTCCCTAACGTACCTTTTTTTTAAAATATGTTTTTCTTTAAAAAGAGTATTTTTTTTAAAAATATTATCTTCTTAGAAAAGTTAATTTTCTTAAAAGATTACTTTTCTTAAAAATGTTCCTTTTTTAAAATCTGTCGTTTTGAAAAGAGTGCCTTTTCCAAATAAAAGTATATATTCTTTAAAAAGAACCTTTCTTTTAAAAAATTTTTACTAAAAAGTAACTTTTATTAAAAGAGTTCTTAGAAACGTACCTTCTGTGGAAAGGGTACCTATACTAAAAAAGTACCTATTCTAAAACAAACACAAAACTTGCTGTTCTTAACAAGTACATTTTTTTTTAAAAACAGTACATTTTCTTAAAAACATAAATTTTCTTAGAAAAGTACTTTTTCTTTAAATAACAGCACTTTCTTTAAAAACTGTGTACAAAAGTACATTTTCAAAGGAAGTATAATTTCAAAAAGTCCCTTTTTTAGAAAAGTACATTTTCGTAGAAAGTACCTTTTCTTAAAAAGTATATCTTAAAAAAGTGAATTTTCTTAAATAAGTACATATTCTTAATAATTTACCTTTTCTTTAAAAAGTAACTTTTCTTAAAAAGTAGTTGTTCCAATAAAGTAACTTTTCTTAAAAGAGTATCCTCAAATGGGTAATTTTTTTTTTTTTTAAATACCCTCTCTTAAAAATAACATTTTCTAAAAAAGTTAAATTTTCAAAAAAAAAAAAGAAAAAAATTACAGTTTCCTAAAATAGTTCTTGAAAAAGAATATTTGCTTAAAAAGTACTCTTTTCTTAAAAAAGGAAATATTATTGAAAAAGTGCCTTTCTTAAAAGTGTTCCTCGTTTTAAAAAAGTGGCTTTTCTTAAAAAAGTAAATTTTGTTAAAGCATTTCTTGGTTAAAAATACATTTTCTTATGTAAATTTTCCAAAAAAATAAATTTTTGATAAAAGTACCTTTTCCTTAAATAAGAAAATTTTCTTAAAGTGCCTATTCGTCCAAAAAAAAACCCTTCCTAAAAAAAGTAAATTTTCTTAAAAAGTACCTTTTAAAAAAAAAACCTTTTCTTTGAAAACTACCTTTTCTTAAAAAGTAATTTTCCTAAACAAAGTACGTTTTCCTTAAGGAGTACCTTTACTTAGAAGAGTGAGTTTTCTTTAAAAAAGTATCCTTCCTTAAAAAAGCACCTTTTCTAAAAAAATAATTTTTCTAAATCCAATCTGAAAAGTGTAACTGTTCCTAAAGAAGTGGCTCTTCTTATAAAAGTGCATTGCTTTTCTTAAGACAAGTAATTTTTCTTAAAAATTTACTTTTTCTTATAAAAGTACCTTTTCTTAAAACGTATTTTTTTAAAGTACATTTTCTTAAAAAGGCGCCCTTACACAAAAAAGTACTTCTGCTTAAAATGGTACCTTTTCTTAAAGAAGCACATTTTCTTAAAAAAGTAATTTTTTCTCAAAATGTACATTTTCTTAAAAAACTGAATTTTGTTAAAAAAACGTATCCATTCTTAAATAGCGTCTTTTCTTAATAAATTTTCTAAAGAATACATTTTATTAGAGAACTACCTCTTGTTAAAAAAGGACCTTTCCCTAAAAGAAAGCCTTTCTTAAAAAAGAGATTTTTCTTTAAAAAAAAGTAGCCACTTGGGGGAAGCGAACATTAATTTTTTCTTTTGTCATAAATCCGATTTTTGTCTTAAAAATTTGAATTTCTAGCTTAACTTATTTTGAAGACTTTAAATCAAACCAACAAGATATTTTGTGTCATCGAAGGTATTTTTCTTTAAATTTCCGCTTTGACAGCTAATCCAATTGGAAAAGACTGGTTCACTTAATGCGAACCACAATAAATCCTTCCTTGAGTCTTATAAATACATTTTAAATTTTTTTAAGCGAGGGGAAGTCTGTGTAATTTTAAGAAAGTCGACGTAATCTTAATTATTCAATGGTGTGGGCGCAGTTCTTTGTGATATTTTTGGTATTTGAATGTTGTTCCGAACTGCAGGTATTCTATTCTCAATAGTCCTTGGTATCAACATTTATTTTTGAGTTTTAAAACCGGAATATTCTTAACTAACTAGGTTTTGTTTCAATTTTAATATTATTCTCCACCAGTTCTGCCTTCGAAATGAAAGGTTTTTCAAATTCCCTATCAAAATGACAAATAATTCCATTTTTAGTTTTGGACGAATTTTCTCAAGGAAGTGTTCAAATTGTTTACGACGTTCTAATTCATTAAATGTTACTGAATGAATGTCATTGATTCAGAACTTTCGAATTTAGCTTTTTATCTTGTTTCAAATTATTATCTTTGAGTTAAGTTAATAATTATTCAAATAACAATAATTCCCCCAAAAGTAATCAAACATTTATCAAACATTGTTCTCAAGACATGGTGGCATTCTTTGTGACCGATGACAATAACACGGAGCCAAAAAATCAAAAATTATTATTTAATCCACAATCAAAATTCTAATAAAATGTGTGTCTCTAAATATTAAAGTGAATGGATTTTTCCAATTTTTTTCACAAACCTGTATTAGCTTTAAAAGTATAAATTTATTAAAGTCTTTATATTTATTTCGTAAAATACATAAGTATTTATATTTATTATACATGAAACAGCATGTAACCAGCAATTAATGAATATGTATGTATGCATGTGCTTACGCATTTAATTGTATTTTGATTTGTGATTATAACAAAGTGTTAGTATGATATTTTATTTTCAAATTGCATACTTGTACAATGAATAATGCATTTAAGAATTCAAAAATCTTTGAAATAAAATTATGTGTAGGTAAAAGCAACACAGCAGTGCCATGTTGCCAGACCCACAAACATCGAGTTAATATTTTTTGTTTTATTAGATTTAAATTGGATGATTATAAGAGGAGTTTTATGTTGTTGGAATTTATTTGTATATGATTACTTGGCATATTCATAATTTTTAAACAAATCCAAGGCTAATACAATATTTGCCAAACCTCATGTTTTCGTATATTATAACTTTCATTTTCCTATCGTTTCTTTTAACAGTAGGATAATCGTGGGGTTCATTAGTTCTAGGCGATTTGATTTGAAGTATTGAATTATAAATGATTAATAACTTACAGTATTTTGATATATCATATATAAAGTATTAAGAAGTCTATACATTTTTAATTGCACTGTGGGCTGGGTTTCTGCAGAATCTAAATTCAAATTCAAATCGAGTATACTAAACTGCGAGCGTTCCGCTGATTGGTCATTTTATAGCAAAATTTCTGTTAAATATAACTTTTTATAAAAATTTTAATAAATTTGTTTCAAAATTATACTAATTTAAAGTAGAAAAAAGTTATTGTGTGATCGCACCTTAATGTATCTCATTGAATGAGAAAACTTTTAAAATTAAAAATACCGGATCCAACGAAGAATGAATATAAAATAGATTATAAATCTGAATATATAGTATGCTCATAACTTAAGCTGTATATATATATTTAATTTTAATATATAAAAAACACACAAAATAAACTTGTAAAAACGCAAAAAACGCAAAATCGTAAAAAACCCAGGAGTGTAAATTACTTTTTTTTTATTATTATTTATTAGGTCAATGGAATAAATCCTTACAGACCTGTATTAGTGATATAATTACATATTTACATATACTGAAACAATTAAATAGATTTACAAATAAAAACAAAAGTTAGGAATTTAAGAAAATAATGATATTACGTTTAATTACATCAGTGTTCAACGAAAAATCAATTAATTGATAAAGATTATTATAATCACAACAAATTCTTCTAAAAGGATCAGCTAGAGCATAGTTGGTTTTAAAAGATTTAACAAAGAGTGGCTTGAATTGGCGTGATAATAGTCGAGGAACATTAAAAGTTACTAGTATAGCGCAGCACTCGAAATTCGAGTGCAAATTCTGGGAAATTATTCATAAATTTAAATGCGCCTAAAGGTATGTTAATCAATTTTAGCAATTCATAATTCAACACAGAGCGCCTGATATATAATTTAAATCAGTCGCATTAACAGGGTGTAACGAATTATTATAGATATTTTATTTTATTTAATTTAATATATTTTTAAGACAGATTAAACATAAATTTTATCATTCTAAGCTTCTCCTCCATATGAACTCTAGCTATGCCAATTTTTACACATCTCCGTGTCCGCATATTGCTTAAAAAGGGAACTAAAAATTTACCTTCACGTATTAATATATACTAGCAGATTCCAGCCCTCGAAATTCGAGCGCAAATTATAGGAATTTTTTTTTGCATTAAATAAAGACCCAAAAGTATGCTAATCAATTATAACCAATTCACAAATCTACACAAAAAACAAATAAAAATTATTACAAACACATTAACAAATTTAATATACACACACATAGCATTGTATAAAGTAACACATTTTAAAATCTGTAAATCTGCAAAACGGCTAAAAAGAAATACGTTTCAAATAATATACGTTTGGTCAAAATTGGGATAAAACATTAGAACAAAACATCAGTCACAAGAAATCGCCTAGCCTATTAATATTATAGATATTATATTGCTGACAAGAAAGTCAGAATAGATTTCAGCATTAATTAGGTTGATCATAAATGTTACTTTTAGCATAATCCTACGGCTTTCCAAAGTAAGTAATTTTATAAATTTAAGTCTATCAACGTATGAAGGTAGATTAATTTCGGGATTCCAAGGTAAGACACGTAAGCAAAAGAGTGGAAATTGATTTTGTACAGACTTGATTTGTTGAATATGAATGTTATAGTAGAGATCCCAGATTATTAAGAATATGGTCTTACAAGGGATGTAAAAAGTTGTTTGGTTATGTAAGGATCGATAAATTCTCTTGCCCATCGTTTGTACAAAGTTTAATTTAGGAACAAGTAGAATCCCTAAATCGAGAAAATTATCAACAAATTCAAGTTTATATCGGCTCAAAGAGTAGTTAGCAGGGATAAGATTATTTCTTTAAAAACGCATACATTTACATTTTTTCAAGTTTATTTCCATTAGGTTATGGTGAGACCACAACAGTGTTGCCATTTTAGCATTTTAGTTGCTAGATTTAGCAACTTTTTGTCGTTTAGCATCTAAAATTTATGAAAAGTTGCTAGATGATAACTTAGCACCTTTTATTAATAAAAAGTTGCTTTTAGCATCTTTTTTTTTGATTTTTTTCATTATTTTTTAATATACAATTTTAATTTTAATGGCATTGATAAGTTTTAATTTCTCAAAGTGTAATACAAGAATTTTGTGTTCTACTCATTTACCACTCTGCTCGTTTCTTTCAACAAGTATAACAAAACATTTTGAAATAGAAGAATGTAAACACCAACAACAGCTTTTAATGAATCAAAAAGTCGATTGCCAAAAAATATTATTGTATTAAAAAAATGCTAAAATTTTCATTACAAAATACATTAAACCGGGTAAAAGAACCGATATCCAATATATTAAAAGAGCTTAAATTTAGATCATCTGAGACAGAAAGAACACAGAACAATATTGGGATACAACACTGAATACAACCTCTTTATGGATTGAAGTTAACAAAAATTCTATTGGCGAAAATCCATTTAAAGAGTTATCAATATTTGTATTGTCTTTATTAGTTTTGTCTTTCTCAAAAAGACGAAATTGAACGTTTGTTTAGTTTAATGGCTTTATTTAAAAGCATACAGAATAAAATCCGAGTTGCTATGTTCTGTAATACGTATAAAAGAAGGTTTGAAATTGAAAAATGGGTGCTGTAACACTTACAATATACCGAGCGATGTCGGTGATAAAAGTCGATTGTCAGAAAAATATCAGAACTTGAAGATGAAGACATCTTTTGATAATGTGAGTTCTGTTATATTTGAAATTATAAAAAATCCTTCTAAAATTAAAAATATTTAATTTAAAGTTAAAAAACTCAATTTGATGAAAAAAAAAAAATTACAAATAAAATCCAAAATAATTTTAATTAAAATTTAAAAAATATAAATCGAAACTTATGTTTTATATTAATTTTTCGATTTAAAAACCAAAGAATTTATTAATAAATATTTAATTTTTCAATATAAAGGTAATGGAATTTGAAAAAAAATTTAGCATCTTTTTTTTTTTGTCTCCAGTACGTTTTAGCATTTTTTTTTTTTTTTTTTTTTTTTGCCATTTAGTATCTTTACAATTTCAAATTATGGCAATACTGCACCACAAAAAGAAGTTGTTGAGATCTGATTGAAGATGAATGTGATCAACATGCTGATAGTAACCAAGAAAATTTTAACATCATTAAAAATTTATCACTTTTGAAAGATCGTTGATAAAAAGGGAAAAAAGAATTGGCTCAAGATGGCTGCCTTGAGGAACACCAGAAGTCACAGTAATATCTTTAGATAACACATTATTATATATTGCACGTTGTGTTCTCTCAGAAAGATATGATTTTATCCATTTAAGGCTTAATGGTGTTAAACATAATAAATCCAATTTGATCAGTAGAAGGTTATGGTTTACTTTATCGAAAGCCTTAATAAAATCGGTGTATACTGCATCTATTTGTTTTTTTCTTGACAAAACCTTCATTAATTAGTGTCCTAAAATGAAGCACATTTGTAAGTAAAGCATCCTTTCCGTAATCCATGTTGAAATGGTGACAAAACTGACGATGAGTGATAGCGCAAAAAATCTGTAATAAATTTCTCGAAAAGCTTACGGATTGCACTAAGTTTAGCAAAACCACGGTAATTAGAAACATCCGATCTATTTCCTGATTTAAATAAGGGAATGCTGTAAGAAGCTCACAAAAATTTAGGAAAATAAGCATTTTTTATTGACGCATTAAATAAAAGAGTTAATGGTGTTGCCAAGGAAGTAGCACAATAATTTAGTATAGAACTAGGTACTCCATCAGGTCCATGAGTAAATGAAATTTAAAGTTTCTTTAGGCTATTAACAAGTTCTGCCTTATCAATAAGGGGAAAAGATATCGCTTGATTTGTGTTTAATGGATATAAATATCTGTTGGAAGAGTATTGAGTAACAGAATACGTACTAGCAAAAAGTCTGCAAACATGTTACTTTTTATAGTATCATCACTAGATTTGCTAGCGTTAAATTTCATTACAGATGGATGCCCAGTAAGTTTTCTTTTGGAATTAACAAAGTTGTAATATGATTTAGGATCACGATTGAAATCTTCCTTTTGTTCATTTTCATTTTGTTTAGAGAGTTTCTGTACCGTATTCGGCACGATGAACGAAGTATTTTTCAAAAAATATAAGAGAACCAAAAATTTTATACTTTTTATAATATTTGTTCTAAAATTTTTTTAATCTTGACAGTTTTGAGTTACAAGAGGGCCAGTTTGTTTGTAGACAGAGTACTTTGGGATGCATTCATCCATAAAAGAACACATCACTCTAAAAAAGATCTCCACCATTAAATAAATAGAAAAATTACACATCAAATCATTCCAGTTAGTGTTTGAAATCTAATGATGCTGTTTTATAGAAAAGTGATTCACTAAGAAAAATCCGTAATTTGTTTTAGTAAACATTAATATTTTGTCTTAAAAAAATCTTATGAAGTCACTTGAATATTGTACATGCTTATGTGTGTCTTTTTTATTCACATTCAGTATTTTGTTTTTAAGCGAATTAAAATGGCTTTATGATATTCAGCGTTTGCAGTTAGGTCCGGCTACCTCCGTCTTCTTACTGCAACAAATTGAATGGTGAGAGCTGTTCTTTCAATTAACAAAAAAAAAAAAAAAAAAAATCCACCGACTTTCCTCTATCGCCGAACAAACTTATAAGTTTTCTGAAAAAGGGGTTTTGCTAGTTTCAATAAGTACTTTGAAAACCGTACATGAGAAGGAGTTTGCATTTTATCTGTTGTGTAATTGTGGGAATGATTTCATTTTGTGTTACATATAGTGAATTGTATAAGGAACTTAATAATTGCGGTAATAATGTTGATTTAATAAAAGCAAAAAACTCAGTGTTCACGATTAATAAAATTGAAATACTGAGAAAATCAATTCAAAAGCGTTTTCTAAATCACTTTTATAAACGCTAAACGAAAAATGGTGCTTGGCTAAAAAGAACGTTCTGAAACCAAAAATCATTTATTGTGAATTTTGAATAACATAAAAAATTTTTTTGTAGCTAAATTTGAAGTATCACTTGCTGATGAGCAACCTAGTTCTACAAGGAAAACGGGAAGGCCAGCTGAGGAATTCAGTGATTGCAAACGATAACGTTTAACATTATTTGAAATAAAGTAAATAAATGTATTATTTAAAAAAATATATATGGGGCGTTTCGTGGGGCGTTTTGAAACCGATGTCTTCCGATCGAGATGAAATATGCACCAAGGTTAGTCCAATTAGTTGAGACACAATTTTTCAACAAGATCGGTCCAGACTCTCTGAGTTAGAGGGGGTCAAAATTTGACATTTTGGCCAAACAGGTGTTTTTTCTCATCCATGTAACTTTGTACCTATTGTTCTTAGCAAAATTTGTCCCAAATAGTTTAGATAGCTATTTCTCCAATCTTTCGGAAACAAAATTTAAAAAAAAATTTTTTTTTTTTAACTTTTTTTTTTTTTGCAAAATCAAACATTTTTTTACTTTTTTTCAAAAAAGGCCTTTTTTTGCTCAAAAGAAAGCTGAGGTTTTTCCTTTAAGAGCTTTTTGGTCGCTTAGTGGGATGCGAGTCGAGCTTAGTGGGATGCGTTAACTAAAGTCAACGCTTTTTCAATTTTTAGCATGTGCACTACTTTGAATTTCGTCACTACACGCTCAAATAAAATAATGAAATACATACTCTATGGAAAAGTGATCTGTGATCGAAGCACTGATATCTAAGCTTATTGCATTTGGGGTCGGTAATGACTTCTCTCGATTTATATCGAGTTTTTTCAAAGATCGAGCAATACGAGTTGTTATTGATGGGGTCCCATCTAATGAGTTTCAGCTTAATTCAGGGGTACTCCAAGGTTCCGTTCTTTCTCCTTCTCTTTTCCTTATCTTTCCGAACGACCTTCTTGGTCAAACTTTTAACTCTATATACTCTTTCGCAGATGACAGCAGCATTTGTCATTCATTTTCCTTTAATTGCAGGCCAAGCCTCTTGGAGGTTGGGGTCAAAAGGCGGACAATGAATGACACACTCAATCAAGACCTGTCTACAATCTCCGAGTGGGGTAAAACGAATAGGGTTGATTTTAATGCGCTGAAGACTCAATGTTGTATGTTGACCCATATGGCCATGGATTCAACAATGTCATCTGTATATATGGCTGGTATAGGTATTGAGGACTCGGATACTCTTGATGTTCTAGGCATGAGAATTCAATGTGATGTTCGTTGGAACGAGCATGTTTTTAAGTGTCGAAAGAAGGATTCAAGTGTCTTGGTTTTCTAAAACGGTGCAAAAATTACTTCACTCCTTCTGATCTCCTTAAAATCTATACCACTAGTCGTATGTGGAATAAACTCCCCGCAGAGGTCTTTCCTGACAGTTATAATCTAATAAAATTTAAGTCAAATATCCACAAACACTACTCCCTCTTTCCTCCTTCCCATAACTTATTTTCCTGAGATCAACACAATGCACTGTATCTGTAGGGGCATCCCCTGAGTGTTGGTTAATAAATAAAAAAAAAAAAAAATAAGATTTCAAAGCAAGAAAACAAGCATCGAACTTAGATGGAATTTAAAGAACGAATGAACTTGCGAGTTGATGCTGTACAACAAGGAAATGGGTCTTCCAACGATGACAACACTGCACTTGTTGCTGATATAACATGTGTTGATGAAGAATTTCTAGATCACTTCCGAATTGCTGTTCAGATAATAATATGTTGCCAGAAAATTGAAACTGTAATGTTTCAAAAATTTGCCTGGGAAACGACTGAACTATTTGTTAAAAAATATAAGTGATACTTCAAGCCTGTTACTGCCCATAAAAGCAAAAAAAGCGAGTAATGAAGATAACAGGAATTATAGATTAATGTTTTCGAGAAAGTGCAACAGAATTTCAACAAATACTGATGTCTTACATCGTTGCATCGTCTGATTCGTACATAAGTATATTAGAGGTCAAATGGAACTAATCTTGCCATTTACTATATTAATTATATTAAGCATAATATTTCAACGGGAGTCATGTTACGACTGCCTAGCAAAAATCTTAAAGAATATGAATAGCGTAGATACATCAAACGTATCTTGAGCCATCGGTAAACGTTGACCACGTACTAGACCGACTTCATAATTGGATAAAATCATACAATTTCTACGTTAATAGATTGTTGTTCAAGCAAATTGTTTTCAGTACAAATGAAAATTTAGTTGTTTTTGGAAGAAATGTTTATTTAAACTTTTTCGATAATTCTTCTAAACATACCACTGTACCTAACTTATTTTTTCGGTTTCAGTTGTTTTTTTTTTCACTTATTTGAAATTAAACTCCATGGTTTCCGTTTTATAGTTATTGTTTTCAATAAAAAAAAAAATTGATATTAATTCTTTTATTCTGTTTTTTAAAATGTTTGTTTGTATACAATGTTATATCAATTCAAATTATGTATACGACTGACGTGTACAACATGTTGCTACAACAGATGTCTATAACACTTCACTATAGGTAATTTGGTAATTTTTTTTTTCCAAAATTCAAATTTCGGACTTTAGAAAATCAAGTTTTTTATTGCAATATGATAAAGAATACCTCAGATAAAATAGAGGTCGATTTTGTTTTTATATAAAACCAAGAGAATGCTCCACTAATTTTATCATAACTTGAGAACAAATTGTCAAATTTTATCATCAAAGACATCAAAAAATTTTAGTTTGAACTGACTCTAAGTTATGCTAATATTAGTTTTTATATACTGAACAATTTAGAATGAAATGCTGAAAATAAAATTTTTTTCATAGAATTGAACGAGTTTTAGTCTTTAAAAGTTCATAAAAAATATAAATTGGCAAACCATGAAATTTTCTATTGATAAAGAAATGCTAAATACACTGCAAATAAAAAGAGCCGTATACCATGAATATATATTGGTAAATGTTTATTTTATTCTTAATGAAGTGAAGGTACCTGGTTTTGACCAAAATTGTGAATTTTTATTTTTTTAAGTTTTAAAAGTAAAAAAAAAAAACGATTTCGACTTTTGTTTTGTATAGTGTGAAAGCTGTTGAGTAATTTCTTTGCTACTGTTTACAAATAATCTCCATTCACTTGCATCATATGTTCGGCCGAGCTTTCCAAGAAGTCCACTTATGTCGTAATAAAATCATTATTGTCTTTGTTTGTATAAGAATATGCATATGGCTTGCGTTGGTAACGGTATAATGTTGTTTTTCTAACAAATGTCTATCTTTTAAGCGAGATGCAAGGAACGCCAATTTTTCATGTGCTACACTTGTTTGAAGACTTAGTTAAAGGGGATGACGAAATGAATCACTATATGTAGCATTCGAATTTTCATGATATGGAACCTCATCTGAACTTACAACTAGAAGTGTAAATCCACCACATGAAATCGTGGATTTAAACCATCGTATATGTTTTCCGAAACCGCAAAAGTAGTAATCGGATGTATGACTCACTATTTCTCTCCATAGGTTTTCTAATTTTCACGTATCTTTTGTAAAACATGAAAAAACATTCAAGGAGAGTAAAAAATATTTATGTAGATCTTATGTATTAAAAGAATTTATGAATAAACTTTGCATTCAAGATTTTTTTCAATATTTTTCTTCGCTCAAACCTCTATAACTAGAGTTCTAATTAACGTAGGCTGTTGACATAGGTCTAAGAACACTCAGTGGATCAAGCTCCTTCTTTTGAGCTATTAACTGATAAAATTCGTTGGGTTTGGGGAAAGTTATGCGTGGAGAATCAACTTTACTTTTACTGTACGTTAACTTATCTTGGCATATTTTGGCATTACTGTACGTTAACTTCTCTTGGCAAATTTTGGTATTATAAAAATTAATATAATATAATATAATGCTTCGGAGCAGCAGGGGTCCTCTAGTATTATTTTACGAGTATTTACTGAAAGTATGAATCGCATCTTTTCAAAATATATTTGCACTTATCCTATATTGAACTAGGCGCCCAGTTTTGGTAAATATTTCTTACATTTTTTTTATAATCTGCATAGGATTTTTTGTGGTGGCATATTTGCCTCACACATAAAATATATCCGGGTCGTTTATGCACAATATCTTTCTAAATTTCTTGCTCAATTTTTTAAATTTTTACAAAAAAATTAATTTTTTTTAACAAATATCCATTTTTTTTTACAAATATGTATCTTTTTCGCGTCAAAACTTGGTGAAGTCTGCAACGAGCGTGGTGAACGATTTCACCAACAACTAAAGTAGTCCAAAAATAAAACCTATAGGACAATTCTTAGTCATAGTCTCCATATAAATCTAAATCTATCACTTAAATTTATCAAAAAACAAAAATATCGCACAGATTTTCTTCAAATTTGGTTTGTATATTTGTTTGCAAAAAATAAGTGACTTGACCAAATATGGTCAGGATCTGGCCATTTCATATCCGAAGGCAAAATAATTAATTACAGTGCCACTCAAATTTGGTTTATGCTTATTGGCTATATCTAATTTGTTGAACCAAAGAGATTGGTATTGATTATTGTATAGTCGGTCTTGACCGAAGCTTCCGAACGGACCGTGCAATGCGAGTTTATTGAAGCCGAGTTTATTGAACTGAAAATTGCCGACCAATATCAGCAGAGTATTACTGCCGATCTTCGCGAATGGGCAAGTTTTAAACAATATGATGCTAAATTGTATTGCAAACCCTAAATAGAGGAAAATCAATTGTGTTCTTACTTACAAAAGGTTTTTAGGATCCTTACGTAGACTCTAGACATGACTTCGATTCGCAAGCCGGCGACAAAGTCCAATTTTTGGGATATTTTGTGATTTTTATTGCCAGTTTTAACATATTTTTAGTTTATTTAAAATTATATCCTATTGAAGAATTTATAGTTTACACTAAAAAAACAAGGAATTAGTAATTTTTATTTATAAGGTGTGTTTCATAATTATAAGGTCATCAATGCTTTACTGTGTCCCCAGAACGACATATTTAAGATAAGATTACTTTCTGTACGAACTGTATATGTACACTAGGGTGGCCCTTAATAAAAAAAGTGTTCAAACTGTCGGTCTCACCTCCCTAGAAATATGCGAATAGCAAAAAAACTGAGAAATACAAAGTTTTGGGCCAATCAAAAAACGTTTAGTCGTGGCGCAAAGCGATTGAAAATTTCAAGTGTGTTTATATGGGGAAAATATGACTTTTTTTTCAGATTTTACGAAAATTTCGTTCTATAATATAATTTTTCCGACAAGCTGTTACATAATTCGGGATCAGTATTAAAATATCCTTTCAAAAGGCTATAAACCTTCAAAATCGTATGAAACCTCGCCAAGAAATAGTAATTGCCCCAGACCACTTTCGTGCCAAAAAAAACTAGGTCATGAAATTTGATTAAAGCCATCATTCTTTTTTTGTCTCTATACATATAAGTACTCAGATATGAAGTATTGTTTTATTACCACGTTGTTAACCTATTGCGCATTGAGACCGAAAATTGGAAATTTTTTTGCTGGTTTTGATTCTAATGAACCATTCTATATAAATGAAGCTCTAACCAGATTTAACCACAATCTTCTTAAGGAAGCAATTAAGTTAAAACGGAAAAAACTACTCTCATCAGTTTACACTCGCCGTGGCCGTATTTATGCCAAACGCTCTAAGTCCATAGTGCGTTTTGTGTGGAGAATGTGCATTTTCTGGAAAATATCGAAACATCGAAAAACACACGTGACAACTTTCCAGTTTCTGTAGTAGAAGGGTTTCGCCAGTAATATTTTAAAATTTAAAACTGTCGTAATTATTTCCATAACCTTTTTGTATTTTCTTTATATCTTTCCTTTTTATTATGCCTTTTTATTTTAAATTTTTTGAGTATTTCTTATTTGATGTTGATATTTGGTTAATACTTTATGACTTCTTCTAATATTCGGTCGAGTTCCAAATACAACACTCATTCTATGATTCGTATAACTGGTAAACAAAAGGAAGGTTTAAAAATTTGTCACTTAAATGCTCAAAGTCTTTTTTGTAAATTTGATGAATTTCGATACATTTTTGAAAACTCAGGAATTGATGTAATTTGTGTATCTGAAACATGGTTCAATCCGAATAAGATAAAAAACTTTCAGGTCAAAATAGACGGCTATGATTTATTTCGAGCTGATAGGAATACTGGTAAACGTTCTGGAGGCGTTGCAATGTATGTCAAGAAACAATTACGTTCTCGATATGTTTGCAAATCTATCGATGAAGAATATGATTTTGTATTTATTGAACTTCCTTGTGACGTAAGCAAATGTCTCATAGGTGTTTTATATAGGCCTAATGATTCACTAGATATTTCCCGGTTGTTAATATGTTAGATGAAAATTGTTTATCTTATAGTGATATTATTCTTTCTGGAGACCTAAATGGAAATTTGCTCATTGATTCTGATCTAATTTCACTTTTCCAACCGATTGGGCTTACAGCTGTAAACACTACTATCCCCACTCACTTCACTTCAATGAGTAATACCCTTATTGACGTGTTCTTTGTCTCAGATATTAGAAGAGTTCTTTTGCATGACCAGTTTTCTTCTCCTAATTTCTCTAAACATGACGTCATTTATATGACCTTTAACCTTCCTTTTTTAAACATGAAAAACCACAGCATATTACTTTCCGTGATTACAAGAATATTAACTATGATGCTCTTTTAAATGGAATTAATATAATCAATTGGAATTAATATAATCTACAGTAATCCTGATTTAAACCAACAGATATCCTTTTTTTATGAAGCTACCACATAATCAAAATATTTGTGATTAAATAGTTAAAAGAAATTCTGCTTACGATAAGTGGAAAAGATATAAAACTATACAGTCAAATGAAATTTTTAAATCACTACGTAGATCTGTTACTAGAGAAGTAAAGTTAGGTAAGCAACGCTATTATAGTCGTGTATTTTCAGAGGCTATGGATACTAAAAATATGTGGAAAGAGATAAAGAAAACTGGTTATAAAGATGAAAGTGAATCGGTAAATCTTTCCACTTTTGAACTAAATGAATTGAATAGACAATTTACTTCAAATGACTTAACTCCTCTTCGTTCTGACTCTTATGCAAATCTACCAAATTGCAATCTGGATTCTTTATTTAGTTTTTCCTGCGTTAACCAGGAGGATGTTCTGGAAGCTTTTCTTTCCATAAAGTCAAAATCAATTGGTCTAGACGGTATGAATCCAATATTTATTAAAGCTATTTTACCACAGGTCTTACCCTATATCACTCATATTTTTAACACTATTTTTACAAAATCTATTTTCCCTGATTTGTGGAAATGGGCAAAAGTAATTCCCTTGCCGAAATCTAATAAAGAATACAGGCCAATTTCCGTACTTCCTTTTCTTTCGAAAGTTTTCGAAAAAATTATGAGCAAACAAATGAATGAACACATATCCAATAACAATCTTTTATCATCTAACCAATCTGGTTTTCGCAGGAAAAGAGGGTGTATCACTACTTTAATTGATGTATCGGTAATATTGCTTTTTTGACTTTATTGGACCACTCTAAAGCTTTTGACTCAGTGGACCATGATATTCTTATTAAAAAGCTTAAACATATTTTTGGTTTTTCTGAAACCTCCTCTAAATTGATTAGCTTTTATCTTCGGAATAGAGAGCAAGTAGTTGTCTCTAAAGACAAGTCGTCTACCTCTGCGTCTTTAAGTAGGGGTGTTCCGCAGGGGTCTATACTTGGCCCTCTTTTGTTTTCTATTTACATAAATGATCTACCACGCGTAATTAATTCATGCCAAATGCACATGTACGCTGACGACGTTAAGTTATACACATCATGTAACGTACGAGATGTGGAAAATTGTGTACAGAACCTGAATACTGAACTGAACCACGTATTTGAATGGGCTAGGTTGAATTGTCTTACCTTAAATCCGAAAAAATCTCAGTGCCTTGTTATTTTTAAAAAGATATATGATACCACTTGTCTTCCGAAAGTTAGTATTAATGGAGTGGATATCGCCTACGTTGCGAATGCTAAAAACTTTGGAATGATTTTTAATAATACCCTAACGTGGAATGATCAAATTAACAAAGCTTCTGGAAAAGTTTATAGTATTCTCCGTAGTCTTTGGTCTTCTCAGTACTTCACACCGCAGAAAATTAGATTTGTTCTTGCAAAATCGTTTACTCACCTACGCTTTTATATGGTTGTGAATTGTTGTCAGGTTGTGATAGTGCAGACATGGTAAACTTACACGCGTCTTTAAAAGTGTAGTTAGATATGTTTGTGGTTTACGCAAATATGATAGTATCTCCGCTTTTCTAAATAAAATTTATGGCATTTCTTTTGAAGACTATCTTAAATTTAGAACTTTACTTATGGTTCATAAAATTATTTTCACTAAAGAACCCGTTTACCTTTTCGAGCGATTACTATTTACAAGATCTAACCGTAATAACTGTCTTGTACCAATATTGTACAATAGACTAATATCCGAAAGACACTTTTTTGTAAATGGCATACGTCTTTGGAACTCGTTACATACTTTAAATAATCAACTTCACAAAATATCAAATACATCATTTAAGAAAGAACTATTTAAACTTTTTCTAAATTGATTTTTAATACTTCATTTTAATTTCTTTAGTTAATTTAATTTTAATTTCTATATAATTTTTACCTGGTGTGAAGGATATTTTTACACTTTATTTTTAAATTTTTATTTTATTTTTTATATATTTTATATTATATTTTATTTTATATTATTCTTCTAATTTTAATTATAAATTAAACTTACATACATACATTCTTCCTATTGAAAATTAATTTGTTATCACTAATGTTGTTTTATAAGATTTTAAATCTTGTTACATTAGGATTTTCATTAATAAAGATTAATAATAAAATTAAAAAATAATAAAATAAATATAAATTTTTAAAACTCCTTTTTCAAGTTTGAAAAAATTTTCTTAAACAAAATTTAAAAAAATGAATCTATCACTTTAAGGTTTTATTAAATACATGTTGCAGATTAACTGTGTTTATTTTTAAGTAAATGCCTCTAACAGAATTTTTTTGACAAGGATTTTATGTTCGCGGATTTCGAGAAAAATTGGATTTTTGTGAAATATTCTGTAAATGTACTCTTTCTAAATGCTTTGTATCAAAAATTCATCACTTTTCCACTTTTAAATATTATATTTTATCTTAATAACCTAGGGTTTCGAAAAAAAATAATATGACTCCATTAACCCTTTTGGAATTGGGGTCATATATGACCCCAAACTAATAAAAGACTATTTATTCAAAAAATTCTAATATTTTGTAAGTGCTGTCCAATTTTTAGATGCGACACTTAAAATATAATAACCAAATATGTAGAAGTTTCGTTCCAAAAATTTGGGATAAATCCGAGAACGTTAACCCATTATTTGCCAAGGCCAGCTTTGGATTTTAAGATATTTTAAAATAAAAATGACCTAAAACGAGTTTTTCTATTAAACTCGTTGATACCACTATTTAGAATTTAAGAAAAATAATTCGGTTAATTATTATTTATTTAACCCTTCAGTGCTCCTGAGATCAAAATTATCCATTGTGATATATCTCTGGTGCAATTATCTGCTTATTGCTCGCGAATATAAATTAAAACAACTTAAGTCATATGTCTAAAAAATAGGACGTTTTTTGAAATTCACTTTGATTTAATTTTGTAATTTATTCCGTTAAGAGTAGTATTAATTTAATATTACCTTTTATATATATAATTATATTTGAAATTTACTTTTATTTAATAAACTATTTAAAACTGGGAAATAATTTGGTAGAAGTTTCAAAACATGTAGGTGACATTGAAGATAATATAAAGCGACCGATTATAAAAAATCAAAAAATGTCGACCATTATAAGTAATGGCATCTTCACCGATTGACCTGAAATTTTTTTTTTTGGCGTTTTTTATCAATATCCACCAAATTGGTAGGTGAAACAGCAAGAAATTCAACTATTACTTTATTACATAAAGTAATTTTATAACAAAACTGGTTAAAAGTTGTTTTAATTTGTATTCGCGAGCAATAAGCAGATAATTGCACCAAAGATATATCACAATGGATTATTTTGCTCCTAGGAGCACTGAATGGTTAAATAAATAAAAATTAACAGAATTATTTTTCTTAAATTCTAAATAGTGGCATCAACGAGTTTAATAGAAAAACTCGTTTTAGGTCATTTTTATTTTAAAATATCTTAAAATCCAAAGCTGGCCTTGGCAAATAATGGGTTAACGTTCTCGGATTTATCCCAAATTTTTGGAACGAAACTTCTACATATTTGGTTATTATATTTTAAGTGTCGCATCTAAAAATTGGACAGCACTTACAAAATATTAGAATTTTTTGAATAAATAGTCTTTTATTAGTTTGGGGTCATATATGACCCCAATTCCAAAAGGGTTAATGGAGTCATATTATTTTTTTCCGAAACCCTAGGTTATTAAGATAGAATATAATATTTAAAAGTGGAAAAGTGATGAATTTTTGATACAAAGTATTTAGAAAGAGTACATTTACAGAATATTTCACAAAAATCCAATTTTTCTCGAAATTCGCGAAAATAAAATCCTTGTCAAAAAAATTCTGGCAGAGGGATTTACTTAAAAATTCACACAGTTAATCTGCAACATGTATTTAATAAAACCTTGAAGTGATAGATTAATTTTTTTAAATTTCCAATTTTCGGCCTCAATGCGCAATAGGTTAACAACGTGGTAATAAAACAATACTTCATATCTGAGTACTTATATGTATAGAGACAAAAAAAGAATGATGGTTTAAATCAATTTCTCAAAGTTGAAAAAAATGCCATCAAATTTCATGACCTAGTTTTTTTTGGCACGAAAGTAGTCTGGGGCATTTTCTATTTCTTGGCTTTTTGAAGTTTATAGCCTTTTGAAAGGATAATTTAATACTCATCGCGAATTATGTAACAGCTTGTCGGAAAAATATAAACACATTTGAAATTTTCAATCGCTTTGCGCCACGACTAAACGTTTTTCGATTGGCCCAAAACTTTGTATTTCTCAGTTTTTTTGCTATTCGCATATTTCTAGGGGGTGAGACAGACAGTTTGAACACTTTTTTTTCCCTCCATATAACGAAGGGCCACCCTAATGTACACACAGAAATTAAATTCACCAATCCAATTGTTCCAAAGCTTAATAACTGTATTTTCGATTGTATCAACAGAAAATTAAAAGGATCTGCATATTTTCCTTTGTGATAAAACATTTACTATTACAAAAGAATTTTGTTCGTAATTGTCCCAAAATTCTGCTATTAGCTTCATCGAAATTTGGTTGGCTGTAAATTCGGTAGCCACAATGAATGTTTTCTGTGTAGCGAAAAATGCGAAGAACAACAAAATATATTTTTTTACTAACGGTACATTCATTAATTAACAATTAAAAAAATACAAGCGTTTCACAATTAAGCATTTTAAACGAAAAGTAAAGAAATGTCAAAATTTATAGAAAAGGATTATTGTATACAATCTCCTTTCTTCAATTCATTATTTCATATCTCCAATAGGGTTTGGTCAATTCTTTGGCATTCTTCCTTTACATTGGTTATTTAACTTAAAGTTGACTCAAACTGTTGATTGATTACTTCTATATACTGTTGTGCCCACAACAGATCGGGTGTTGAAATCCACTGTTTTGTCAATCACTTAACATTTCTTCGAGCGTTATTTTGTTGAAAATACCACTGTGAGTCACATTTTTCCTTTAAAAATGACAGCAGACTTTTCTCGAGAAGTTGTATGTTGTCTGTGCTCTTCATCCGAAGTTCAAAGCAACCCTCAGCTGAAAATGCCCCCAGCACCAAAATTAAGTTTTGTGAAACCATCTGGCCTATCCAAATTCCACTTTTTTTCTTCGGAAAATAAAACCTAAAGTGGTTTGATTCAATATAAACTAAGATTGCAAAGTAGATGAAAATACAACTTACCCTCTCCCAATTGATGTGCATGTTTTTACTATCAAAATTAACTCTTCTTGGTGGCGCTTTCTTATTTAAGGAATTTTTTCTGCTTCCCAAATTCTAAATTTTTGTTACATTTGAATGTCCTTCAGATCGTTGTCTATGACACAATTTCGTTCACCGATGTTCTTACGTCCATTAGTAGCGACATGTACGACTTGCTGGCCTTGCGTGCAATGCGAGTCTCAGTTCGCAGATCCAACTTTCGTTTGGCTTCAGGACGGTTGTTTGTACCTTATATTTTCGGATTTTTTAAAAAATGTTGTACAACATTAAGGCCAGTTCACGCGTGATTCGTGAAATGTGTAAAAATCAAACATATTTAGTTAACATTGCCATTTCATCTGTGTACTGTAAAAAATGTTTTTCGTGCACTTTGAATATTTTATAGTCGTCATAATAGACCCACTGAGCAAGCAATTCAAGGATATAAAGCTACGTACTTGCATTCATACAGTGTGTACGGAATAAAATGTCGCTGCTGTCGTGCACTTTGAATATTTTATAGTAGTCATAATAGACCCACTGAGCAAGCAATTCAAGGATATAAAGCTACGTACTTGCATTCATACAGTGTGTGCAGAATAAACTGTCGCTGCTGTAGCCGCCAGTGTTGTTAAAGACCGCGATTTGTCCATCCATCGCTGTCCCCAGCAATTGGGATTGTGTTACTCGACTACGTGGAAAATTTGTCGCAAGGATCTTCGCCTAATTTTCGGTGAATAGGCCTTGGAAAAACGTAAAGAAGATTCAGTTTTTTACAGAGAAATTGTGTTCATTGACGAAGCTTATTTCTGGTTAAATGGGGATGTGAATAAGCAGAAAGGTAGCATTTAGTGTGAAGAGCAACCAGATACAAAACAAGAGGTGCCAATGCACCCAAAAAATGTACTGTTTGATATTTATTCAAAGATTATTGTGGCTGCAGCGGTACTGTTAATGGCGCCCGCTATAGTTCTTTGATTTCGAACCATTTTTTAAATGCACGAGCTGAATCTGGTTTCATCAAACAATGACGGTGAGCAATTTATCTCACTTTTTGGACCGGTGATTTGACCGCCTCTAGACCATCTTTTGTGGGGTTACGTTAAGACAGCGACAATTGAAGCCTTGAAAAACAACATTACACGTATTATTAGCGATATAGTAGCCAATATTATGGAAAAAGTGGTTAAAAATAAAACTTATCGCATCGATCACTTAAGTCGTATTCGAAGCCAAAATTTACAAGAAATAATATTTAAAAAGTAAATGACAAGCATTGATATATCGACTCAAAAAAGATCAACACATTTCTGCAACTGTATCGTCTTTTTTTTTGAAAATAGAAAACCAAAAAATTAAAAAATCACACCTTACTAAAAAATTGAATGAGCTTATAATTGTGAAACGCACCTTATAAACAAAAATTGGACTTGTATATAACATTTAATTGATTTCATACCTTGTGATTTACAATAGACTGGATTTTTATTATTCATTAAGTTTCATGGGTTTACATATTAATACCTACTAGCAGATTCCAGCGCACGAAATTCGAGTGCAATTTCTAGGCTGCTTTATTTTTAAACTTAACCAATTCACAAACCAACACTTTTATGGTTTATTATTATTGTGAATGAAGATAACAAACTTATTAACAAACACATTAACAAATTTAATAAAACACACATAGTATATGTATAATTTTATATATGTGTTGGTAGCAACTTTAAATGCAATTTACTCAAAATAAAGGAAAAAATTTAAAAATCTGTAAATCTACAAAACGGCGAAAAAGAAATACCTTTCAAGTAATATACGTTTGGTCAAAATGGGGATAAAACGGTAGATCAAACATCGGTCACAAGAAATCGCCTAGCCTATTAATATTATAGATTGTAACTGTTACCTCAATTTAAATCTTTTTGCTTTTTACTAAATATTTTAAAAAATCCAAAATTTCCATTCCATAATGTATGTTTTAAGCTCATATTTTAAATGTTTTACTTCATGAAAGGTGGAGTACTGGTCATGAGACGAATAAATAACTATTTCTGTGTACCATGTTGTTAGAGAAACTTTAAATTACATATTTTTTTCTTTTCATTTTATGCTTATTAAGTAAATTAATTTTGATTACGAACAAGTTTTAAATAGAATAAAGAAAAAAAACTATTATTTTTTGTGATGTTCGTTTGTTTATTAATTTTTTGTTAAAAGTTTAGTATTAGCAACGGATATTGAATAATTATATTAAGATTGTTCTTTCAATACACAAAAAAAAAGAATGTTCAAAAAACAACAACAGACCAAAAAAAACAAATTAAGATAATAAAACGTATTAAAAAACAATTTTCAATTTAATTGTAATAAATCTATAATTGACAATACAAAGAATAAATTTGGGAGAAACAAATATTTAAAATAAAAGAAAAAAAACACTCACGAAATTTAAACAGCACCTAATATATAAAACACTTCAATTAAACTTCCGGTAATGAGAAAAACAGACATATTCTTTAAAAATAATTAACAAAAACCAGCATGACTCATATCAAGTATCTTGTGGGTCCAGTTGTACAGTTTGTTTATTTAATGCTTTTATTACTTTGATATAAAAAAGGTGAAACCTTAACAAGGCCACTGTTACTTTCGAAAGTCATTGAACTGTTTTGTTAGTGAACTTGTCTTTTAAGGTACGCGATCAGTACTACAACACTCCAATATTTAATGTGGTAGCTAAGAGAGAGATAGTGAGAGAGAGAGAGAGAGAGAAAAAAAAAACAACATCAATATAAAAAGAACAGTGATTAATTATTCTACAAGGAAGTTAAAAATTAAAAAAAAAAACAATACGAAATTTTATCATAAATATATATCATTTTAATATTTAATTTCAAAAAGCTTCTAATTGTCAATTACTATCAGTTTGTGATAGTGTTTGTAACACCTAATAAGTATTTAATCCTCTTGATTTATATAGATCGCTCGGTCAGGCCTGTAGTGGAACTTTTGTTACAGTAATTTTACTATAATTTTAACGAGAATCCCGCTTCTGAAATCATTGATGGTATTGATATATATAATTCGAATTATTTTATATAAAATTAAGCTACTTTTCAGAAATTTGTGTTAACAAATAAATTAAGTTTCTGACCGTAACTTCCTCTACAAATATTCAATTAAGTGTAAAAACACGTTTCATAGAAAATTAGATAATTGCATGACGGGAAGACGTGCCTCAGCGGACTTAAAGTTACGAAATGGCATTACAATAAAGAAAAATATAAATTAATTTTGACAAAATTCGTAATATTGCGAATTGCGTTTTAATTAAAGTTATTCATAATAGTAATTTGCTGTACAAAATAATAATAACTAAAACAGGATGAAAGAAATTTCCCTAGTCAACTAATTCATCGCATATCTCTTGATTTAGAAATTCGATCTCAAATGAAATCAAAAATGAAATTTTCCCATTCTTACAGATCCAAAATATTCAAATGTCTAGTATTTTTAATTTTTAATCACTGCTAAATTAAATTAATTAAAAAAGGTTTTTAGAACTTTTTTCGAATCTCTAATTTTACTTTTTAAGAAATTATGTTAAAGAAATTAAAAATTTTTTTCAAGAAATTAATGTTGGCCGATATAAGGGTTTAAGAATGTTAAATATTGTAAATATCCCTTCGTCATTTGGTGTAATTTTTGTGACTTATTTTACTTTTATGCTAAATGTTTTTTCTTCTGTTTCCATATTCCCATATTTATATTATAATGTAAATTAATTAATAATGTAAATCAATGTAAATAATTAATAATATAAAATACACTTACCTGGCTTGTTTTAAGGTCCAAGGTCAAATATTAGGGGATTTTGATTTAAAAAAACCATATATAATCAAAAGATATTTGTAAACGCATTTTGATAAAACTCTTACTAGGTCTAATAAATAATATCCTGAACTTAATTTCTGAAATCAACCTGTTAATACTGAATTCGATAGAATTTTCTTCTTATATTAAAAAAAAAAAAAAACATGTGAGTCCCATCGCAGGGTGTGTGTAAACATCTAGTAATTAAAGATTTTTATATGGCACTTTTTTAAAATCAAACAGAAAGCATCATCTATGAATCACTTATAGCAATCAATTACAGGCGCTCTGCTAATGTAACAATATATATTATTATTTCTTATTTCAACTGGTTAATTTTTAATTTTTCGTTTTTCAATTTTCATTTTTCATTTTTCGTTTTTCATTTTTCATTTTTTATATTTCAGTTTTCATTTTTCAGTTTTCATTTTTCATTTTTAATTTTCATTTTTAATTTTTTCATTTTTTATTTTCCATCTTTAATTTTTTATTTTTTATTTTCCATTTTTCATTTTTTAATTTTAATTTTTTATTTTTGATTTTTTGTTTTTCATTTTTCATTTTATATTTTTCATAATTTTCATATATTAATTTTTTTCACCAATACAATCATAAGTCAGACCGATTTTGTCTTACGTCCTACATCCCAATAAACATTTTTGTTTGCTATCAACTTGAGGTGAATTTGAGATCAAATACATTTCTTAAATCTCCAACGTTAATTCTCAAATGCACCTCAATAGTCCGTTATAGTCTTCTCAACTCAGGGCACATTTATATACCCTCCACTCCAGTGTGCAGAGGGTATACATAAGTTTCTCATTCCGTGTGTAATAATGAGAAAACAAATTTTGGACCCCATAAAATATATATATTTGTGATCCTTATAACAACCGGAGTTGATATAGCGATGTCCGTCTGTCCGTCTGTGGAAATCACGATGACGGCATCAAGCGGGCAGCTAGGGCGCTCTTTGACATAAAAAATGATTCTCTAACATCCTGAGAAGATTGCTGTGTAAAATCGTCGAAATCGGTCGATTAGGGCCCGAGATTTGAATAAAGAACTAAAAAAAGTCTTGAAAAAATATAATTTTCTATGTTGTTCTTGTCGCGATCGCGCCCTCAATAGGATAGCTAGGGTGATCATTTTTTAGTGAGAATGATTCACCAAGTTCACGGGAAGATTTCTGTCTCAAAAATCAATCAAATCGGTGGAACAGGTCCAGGGAAATCTCTGAAAAAGTAAAAAAAAAAAAGAAAACATGATGTTCCCATATTTTTCTTGTTGTTATTCTAAATGTTGCATTGTTGTCATAGATGGACTTGTTGTTTTTGTGGTCGTTATGGTAATAATATAATAAAAACAAACCCTTTTACATTTTTTTATCAACTCTGGTAGAAAAATTTAAAAGTTTCCATTGTTTTGGCATCACTAAAAAAAATTTGTTAGATCATTTCTGTCATTGCCACGAGCCTGCCTGCAAAATTTCAGATCGATTGGGTCACGGGAAAGTGGTTAAAATCGGTCCAAAATTTGTTCGACAAGCAGACACTATGAGTTAATATAAAGTGAGTAAAAATTCACCAACATCTAAAGCAAATAACGCTAAAATACCTAGTTGTTAATAAAAAAAACAATGTAAATTTAGCAAAAAAAAAAAAAAATGTATGTATTAATTTATTTAAAACACAAAATAACGTTTGATGTTGTATTTTTTGTGTGTAATATTTACATATACATACATACACATATTAAATAATACAAATAATATACATATATTATATATACGTATGTATGTATATCCATAGTAACTGCATGTTAGAAATAAATCGGTATATTATTTTATTTACATAAAATTCTGCAATATTTTGTTGTGGGGAAAATACATTTCTTTTGCATTAACAGAGTGTCACTTCATTTTGCTCAGCGTGACTATGCTGCAGTAGATGGCGCCACAATTTTTGTTCTAATTAGCTTTGCAATCGTTATTTCTATTTTAACATGAATGTCAACATTTTCAATTAGATATCAAACTTCATTTCGCTCAGTGTTGCTATGCCACAGTAGATGGCGCAGCAATTTTTGTTCTAATTAGCTTTGCAATAGTTATATCTATTTTAACATTGAACTAATTTGCTGCGAAATTATCCTTGCTTTCTTAATTTGCGACACAAATGAAAAGAGGGAGGATTTTCATAAACGTTATAATTTTAATTCAAAGTTTATTTTTAGATTTATATTTAGATATAATTTTAAGGGTAAAATAATTAAATTTAAAACCAATTTCAAAAAAATACAATTGCACTTGCGTCAGATCAAGTGATCGCTCTGGTTACCAGAATACAAGTCATTTTTAAACGTGAAATGTTAGATGCTTATGGTGCTAACTACTTCGGTTAAAAGCCGAAGCAATAGAAAATTTATTGGAAAGTTTATAGAGAGTTCATTCCAACATGCCATTTAGTGGCTTAAGTAAATTACATTGAATTATTTTAGTAATACAATTATGTAGGTAAATACACGAGATAAAATTAACTTCATTTGTAGTGTTCAAACATATGTAGTTTGGACAAACATGAATGTCAATATTTTCAACTAGATATCATACAGAACAATGTTAAGAGTATACACTGGCTGGCCTTTTAATTCATACGTTTTTTCATTATTCTTTTATAAATATGAACATAAGTTTGGCATATTAACTTTTTGTTGTCTTTATAAAATAGAGTTAGCGAGTTCATCAATAAGTTTTTTGCTTTCAAAACAGTTCTACATAGTTATATAGAACTATTATTCTACTTTACCTACAAAAAATCTGATTGCGATTACATCTAATTTTTAAAAACTGTTTATAATTACTAAAGCATTATTATTCACATAACCACAAAAATGCACTTTTAAAATTTTCCATTCAAATTTAAGAAAATATCAATTCTAAAAACTGCAATTAAAAATTCCAATTATAAATTAGAAAATATTAATTGAATTTCAGAAAATCATATCAAATCATATCGAAAAAAATAATTTTAAATTTAGAAGACATCAATTGCATCTTTAATATATAAATTTTATTCGTTAAACACAAATTGAAATTAAAAAAAAAAAAAAAAAAAAAACACCAAATATGTTTACATTTAAAAATGTTTACGTTTAAAAAAAATATTGACATTCAGGAGAAATTAATAACTTTTCAGTACCGCGATTCAGTAACTTCTTTTAACGACAGTCGAATCGTTAAAAAAAGAAAATAGCAAAATTATCAGTAAAATTTTTAAACGATATTCGCTATTGTTAAAGTCAGCTGTTTTTGTTATCTAAACGACAACCATTTTTGTGTTGTTTATTCAATCGATAAAAACTTAAATTTTTAGGTTGAAATGTCGTCATACATAAATAAAAATCATAAATAATGAAAATATTTTGCTTCTATTAAAAAACTTTTTTATATAAATAAAAAAATTAAATAGCATATTCAATTCATTATTTCATTTTCAAATAAATAAACAGAAATCTTAGTAAAAAAATAAAGATATTAAACATAAACATAAAATCATCCTGTCAAACACGAACTAATTTGTTTTTTTTCTATTCTTCTTCGTGTTTTTCGCTTATTTTGACAGAGATGCCACTCCGTTACAATTTAAATAAATAGAAAAATAGATTTGTCGACTGTCGTTAAGATGTATGTACTTAGTGAATCACTTAATCCTTAGTGCAAACAACAATAGCTGTCGACATATTTTGCGATGTCGGATCGTTGAAATTTACAGAATCGCACTACAGAAAACATTAATATAAATTCAAGGAATTTTAGAAAACCTCAAATGATATTTAAGAATTGCTAACATAAAAATTGTTACACAAATAAACGCAATTTGATGAGAATGTTATTTATATATAAATTTTCACAATTTTTTTTTGGATGAAAATTTGAAGTTTTTTAGAAAATAAAGATAACAAATTATTTTATTTAAAATGTTTGGGACTTTTGGTTTTTTGCGTTTGGCATCCCTAATTTTATTATTTATTGTTATAAATTTATTCTCTATGTTTTCCAAATATGGCAATATTTTAATAAAAGAGTTGAGAGCTTTTTTTTTGGTATTATTTTGTTACTCCATCCGACCTATATGGCCACAATGAAGAAATATTTGGCCAATTAAAAGAAACTATACAGCCATCTCCAATTAGCAGATTTAATGCATATAGCCACCCTACACAACCATTACCTTTGCAATGGAACTTAGGGCGAGCTATTTAATTAGCAAAAAGTAAATTAAACGTGAAGTTATGTCATATAACCGGAAACGCATGCATATAGAAAACGCATGCATATTTTTCCAATATTTTGTTTACATATATTATCAATACTCAAACCGAGGTGGAGGGTATCAAAGATTCGGCACAGCCGAATTTAACACTATTACTTGTTTTTATTGTGATTTTCTTAGTTATCAAATTGAGAAATTTGTGATTCTCAACTTGATAGCAAAGAAGTTTCTCTAATCGGTATCAAATGGAAGGTACGGAATTGCCATATTAAAAAAATTATACTAATTTTAGAAATGAAAACAATGTACTTTTTTTAATGTTTCAATTTAATTTCATTACATATTTAACATTATTATGTACATGTTAATATATTTAAAATTTAGAATTAAAAATAAATGAATTAATTATTTGTAAATTTTATGAATATTAGTATTAAATATGTCATAAATAAGAATTTAAATTAAAAAATTCGACAAAAAGCAGGAATAATTAAAAATATGTCAATTAATTATTTCTACTTTTTTCGCATTTTTTAATTTAATTTATTATTTATGACATATTTAAATAATATCTCAAACTTAACACAAATCGTATTCAAGTTGAAAAAATGTTTGGTCTCAAGTGGAGAAAAGTGTTGGATATCCAATTGAGAGTAAAAATATTTCTCAAAGATTGGAAAAAATGTTAAGTCTCAACTTGATGTCAAGTTGAAAGCAAGCAAGGAGAAAAATTGTTCAACTCAAGTTGAGAATTACATTTGACATCAATTTGAGAACTTAACTTTTCTCCAACATTGGAGAAATAATATTTCAATGCATACTGGGATGTTACGCTGATTTTGTGATTGTAGATGTTTACACATAAAAAAAACTTGTAACAGATATCAAATTTTTTTGAAATATGAAAGCAATAAAAAGCCATATGAATAAACAACTAGCAGATTCCAGCGCTCGAAATTCGAGTGCAATTTCTAGGCAGCTTTATTTTTCAACCAATTCACAAACCAACACCTTTATGATTTATTATTATTGTGAATGAAGATAACAAACTCATTAACAAACACATTAACAAAGTTAATAAAACACACATAGCATATGTATAATTTTATGTATGTATTAGTATGTATTGTATTGTATAAAGAGGTGTTCGAAGTACTGCGACCAAAGTGATCTATTGTACTGCTCTCTGCTAATAGGTCGTCCCTATAAACTCTTATCCAACCATGAAGCCCTCAGGATTCTAGTAATTTTATGTCGCTACCTAGTATCTGGAAGGAACCGAGATGCTGTTTCCTTTTGTGCATTAGCGCTCCACAGTTCCCAAGTATGTGCTCTGGTGATTCGGCTTCCTCATCACAGAATCTGCACATAGTGTTTGCTACAATTCCCAACCTGTTCACATGTTCCCTGAGCTTGCAGTGACCAGTTAAAATCCCGGTTAGTATTCTCAGGCCGTTCTTTGACAATCCAATGCACGACCCAAATCTCTTCTTGTTGTAGCCACCCAACAACATTTTGGATTGCCTTAAGCCCAAGTGGCTCGAGAAAAATTCCCGTCTAACACAATTCTCATGTTCCCTGAGTACTCCTTCCCATACTCCTTTTCCTATTCCACAAAATGGTTCCGGCCCTATTAATTTTGTGGAAGCTCCCCTTCTGGCAAGTTCATCAGCTTGCTCATTACCCTGAATCCCAACGTGTCCCGGGATCCAACAAAGGCTAACCTTGTTGTGTTTACCTAGCTCATTTAGCTTCTGTAGACAGTCCCATACTAGCTTAGAGTCTACTTCATAGGAGCTTAGTGCTCGAATAGCAGCTTGACTGTCTGATAATATGGTTATGTTCCTTCTTTTGTACTTCCTATTCAAGTTGATTTGTGCACATCTATCGATGGCGTAAATCTCTGCTTGGAAAATGCTCGTGTGTATTCCCATTGGCTCGAAGTATTTGGTTCTAGGCCCGAAGACTCCCGCCCCTCTTCCACTTTCGGTTTTTGACCCATCTGTGTTCCATTTGATTGTATCTTCTCTTAGAGAATATGCTGTACTTAAACCGCTCCATTCTCTCTTATTGCTAAGTTCCGTAGTAAAGTATTTCCTGAAATCATATTTCTTCTCAGCCCTGTCCATGGGGCAATCTAGGAGGGATTAATCATTAACTTGGCTTATTCGGTTCCTTTGCCCTTCATAAAGCCTGGTTATAGGTTTCTCTCCCTTTATTCTGATTGCCGTTGCCAAAGCTTTCCTCTGCACCACTATATGTAGTGGGCTTAGTTCCAATAGTGCTTCAAGTGATGCCGTTGGGCACGTCCTCATTGCACCCGTTATCGCAATGCACACTAATCTTTGAATCTTACTTAGCTGCATTTGAGTCGACTTCAGATCTGTTCTTTTGGCCCACGCTATAGCTCCATAAGTTACTATTGGGCGGACCATCATCGAGTACATCCAGTGTAAAATGCTGGGTTTACATCCCCAGTTTTTACCCGCTAGCCTTCTGCATATCATTGTAGCTCGCTTGGCTTTCTCAGTGATGTGGTCGACATGTGCCTTCCATGTTAACTTGTTGTCCAGTACTATCCCCAGATACTTCACTTCTGCTTTTGGTTCAATGACTTCTCCCACTTCTACCATCCATTTTGATGTCACAGGGTCTACTCCTCTTTGGTTTAATGCCCTTTCTATTACTTCGTGTGAAGTGTTATCAAAGGCTCCTTCTATATCTAGGAAGGCACAAACGGCTATTTCCTTTTCATCTATTGGTTTCTGAATAGTTCTTACTAGGCTAGTGAGAGCGGTCTCATGTGTTAGTAGAAACTTTAAATGCAATTTACTCAAAATAAAGGAAAAATTAAAAAATCTGTAAATCTGCAAAACGGCTAAAAAGAAATACCTTTCAAATAGTATACGTTTGGTCAAAATCGTAATAAAACGGTAGAACAAATCATCGGTCACAAGAAATCGCCTACCCTATTAATATTATAGATTTGCATGAAGAAAAATTCTCGGCTCAAAGATCGACAGAGAATTTTCATAGATGTTATATGGGGGATCACTCTTTGTTGAATTCGAAATGATTGTTGCTCTATATATTTCTAAGGCATTGAAACTTCATTCATTTATGTCGATTATATTTATTTGTCTCAACCGAATGTTTCGATTATGACAACTTAAATTCGGTTGTGACCAATAAAGTTGACAATTGATTTGATTGTCACAACTGAACAAGTCAATAGTGTGGCTTTATTATTTACAAGTTTCAGTGAAATGCAGTGAGATCTTTTCTATATTCTTCTTCTCTCTCTAAGTAAACATAAATATCAAATTTCTACTCTTATTAACTCTTTTTCAGACGAAAAAAAACATTTTTAATAAATAATTCTATGATCACAGACCAAGTCTTATTGAACTTCGGAGGTAAAAAACACAATATTAATGACATAATAAAGCTCCTCTGACATCCCAATGTTGGATATTATGAAGGTGTTGGGATTGTATAATTGAACGCTAATGTGGACTTGATAAATAGAGTGATATGCCTTGGATTAAAGACATGATACTAATAATAATTGGAACTGATCCTTTAATGCGAATATTGGCTCTGCTAGGTAATGAGGTGAGTAGCATGATACCTTTTTGACGTGATTTTGAACTCTTTGTCAACAACCAGAGAGCATTTGAAGTGCGACTGTTTTCTTTAAATGTATTTTGGCCTACTAAATTCGAAAATCGCAATAAACACAATTTTTTATTGAAAAGTTTTAAATTTTTTTTTTTTTTTTATCATTTTTCGAAAGTAGTTTCATTATTTAGATTACATCTCGAGTAACTCTGATAACTGCAGATACGACTATATTGATTGAAAAAGTTACCCGACATAAGAAGACCCACCAAGTGTGTCAAATTTCATGAATTCACTTTCTTTTTTTGGATTGTTTTTTTAATTTTGATTTAAAAAAATATATATGTATTAAGTATGCATTTGGAGTTTATTTAAATTATTTACAGTGGAATCTCTCTTGAGCGGACAGCCAAGGGACCATTGAAATGTGTCCGGACAAGGGGATGTCCTCTCAAGAGAACACTACAAATTTAAATCAGTAAAATTTGGTTAAGGTTGTGAGTTTTTATTTAAACATCTTTTTATATATATATAAAAAAAAAATAAAGAATTCAATTGGTTTTAATAACAAAAAAAAAAAAAAGAAATCATTAATAAGTATGTATCTAATAATTATTTCAACAAGTATTCCTCCATCCTAGTTTGGCGTCTTTTGGTCTTGGTGATAACATCTTGAAAATGTAAGTCAAGCGTTCAAAGTATATTCGTAGCTTCTGTATCACCTTGGCATTTCATAAACGCTATGAGATCATGCGTTTTAGTCAAAGCACCTTGTTGTTTCTTGCATCTTGAAGACCTAAAGGTTCAATTTCATCTGTTGAGTCATCAGAAATTTCTTGAACTTCAGAAATTTGTTCGGGTAATGGTAACTGGAAATCCAAAGGTGATCCCTCAACTATTAAATCCTTATCGACATTATAAAAATCATTTAAGCTTTTGACAGTGACCCCTGCAAGATATTTTTTCTGAATTTCGGCAATTAGGTTTAATGGCAACTCATCTTCAGGCTCAAAATCAACATAAAATGTTGTCTGACATTCCTGGCTGTCAAACGTAAACCCTGCCTTACGAAAACAATTTTGAACTGTTTCAGAAGTAACTTGGTCCCACGCACTTTTAGCAAAATAAACTGCATCCAATATGTTTATACGTTTAACTAAATCGTGGGCTGAATCAGAAATTTCAATGTTTGTTAGTAAGTGCTTCAGTACCAAAGTTCTGTAATTATTCTTAAAATTTTTAATACGCTGATCAAGTGGTTGGCTGATTGAAGTAGGCAAAAAATGAATTTTAATTTTTTTAAAATTACTGTTTTTTGGATGCGATGCCGCATTATCCAAAAAGAGTAAAATTTGCCTTTTTTGTGCTCCTATTTTTCGATCGAAATTTTCTAACCATTCACTCATAATTTCAGACGTCATCCACGATTTGGTGTTTGATTTCCATGTCACCGGTAAATTATCTTTTTTAAAACTTTTAAAAGCTCTTGGTTTAGATGCCTTGCCAATAGCCAGCAGTTTTTCTTTATCGTAGCACAACTGATCAATTGTTAGTCCTTCAGCACTCAAAAAGCTTTTTTTTTAATTTAAATTTAAATTTGAGTGCCTCTTTTTCGTTAACACTTCTCTTTTCTTTATAATGTCAGAAGCTTGAGTTTTACTAATACTAAAACGCTTCGATAAATTCCTAACACTTATTTTTTCTTTATTCACTTCTATTTTTTGCTTCATGTTTAAATTACACCTTTTTTTTATCATTTTTCAAACGTTTCGATGTGCGTACAAATGTATACTACAAGCCAATGAGCACTGCATTTCCAAACTATTGTAAACAATTACACATCTATGTTATATGGGGAATCACCTAAATCGCGTAAATAAGGGCATAGATTACAAACTGTCAAATAAAAAATGAAATGTCCGTACAACGGAATTATTATTTGTCAAGCGGGTGTCCGCGTCCGCTCATGAGAGTGTCCGTTCAAAGGAGAGCGACTGCAATGCTTTTCTTATAGAACGTAGCCGGGACCTGGAAACTGTGTACGTCCAAAGGGGGTGTCCGCTTAAGGAAAGTGTCCGTTATGGGAGATTCCACTGTATATGCTAATAGCTACTCACATGAAGCTTAAACTCCACTTTGACTTTCAGATTTCAATGCAATTCTTTTTTTTTAAGAAATTAACGAAAACACCAAATCTATAATATATAATATGAACCATAATATTTTGCAGCACAAAAATCTATTTGAATTTTGTACTGAATATTGTTCAAATTCAATTAAATTAATCAGAAACCTTTAAAAACCACAAAAATTTATTTTCAGCGTGATCAATAACCGATTATAAGTTCCGCTAATGCATAAAATACCAGAATAATTTAAATTATGAAACACCTTTATATTATTAAATTTAAATACTTAAATGAACTTACTCTCAAAAAATAAATAAAAATTAACTTATTCATAGTGAAAATATTTTAAAAATTTGTAGAATTTTTCATGCACGTGCAATAACGGAAACGGAATCGCGAATTTTTATACCGACTTCGACTATTATATATATACCACAACTCCGACTCCACAGCACTGGTGACAACGATAAAGACACCCTCATGAAGCAAATGCTACAACTACGACGGCTACAACAATGTAGTGAACCAAAATACCATCACTGTTATTACACAGCTGTTAGTTAAGTAAAGTGTTATAATATGTGAACAGCTGTAATTTAGAACATAAGTTACAACATATGATTAGGATTAAGTTTAGGATTAAAAAAGTAAATAATAAAATAGCTTTAAGTACCGTTAGTTTTATTTATAAGTAGGATAAGAATATTAATAAAAATCAATAATTAAAGTGAACTCAAGCCGAGTAATTGGCTCTGGTTTTTTTTATTGAAACCACTAGCACTCCTAAGTGCTTTAACTCTGGCGACTTTGAAGTGCCGAGTTTTATACAAAAGAGCCAGTGGCGATTGAAACGCCGGCCTAAGAATATTAACCTACAAAAATATATACTTTTTACATTATATGGCGATCCTGCCATTTTAGTATTAACATTATAACAATAAGAAGAATTACAACATATACATATCTTAAGAAAAACAACACACACGTTGAACATTTTTATTTTTCAGGATTTTTTCACATTTTCATTCATATCTCATGCCTCTTTGGACCGATTTTGTTGATTTTAAATTGCATGTTTTTTTTAGAGTCTAGCTTAGTTATAAAGGGAGTATCGTGATTTCCACAGACAGACGGACAGACGGTAAATCAACTTCCCTTGTTATAAGGATGAAGAATATGTATGGTGTTAGGGTCTCCGGAATTTATTTCAATGCGTTAAAAATGGAATCCTATATATACCATCTGTACAGTGATGTGAACGTTATAAAACCGCACTTAAGTATCTTACATCCTTCAAAGTTTTAGATTTTTCAGCGTCTTCTCGTCAAATGTCTCATTGTGCAGCGACCAAAAGAAGACTTGTTTTCTTTTGCATTTCACCCTGTTTGCAGATAGTTTAATACTATAAGACCCACCATGTTTTCTAAAAATACCCAACAACCGAATATCGGTTATATTAATCGAGGAATTCGGTTCGGAAAATACATTCGGTGAACTGTTTTAAATGAGAAAAACGCGTTTATTCAAATATCTAAGCAAAGAATTAAGTGCTACTTCGAAGACTTATTTCGATAAGAGTGGTCATCTACGGGTTACCTAAAAAGTTTGGACCCTCAAGTTATTACCTACAAAACTGATTTGTGACATTCAAATTGGTTGCCAACCGTATTATTCGTTTAAAACAACTAATTCAAATTTGTTTCTCCTGTGTAATGAGTTCAGTCAATAGAGAATACATGCAAAGAACTATTACTATTTAAGAATATTTATAATTTAAAAATTAAATCAATAGATTTCAAAGAATCTAGTGGGAGTTTGATTATCATAAATCAAATAAAATTATGTAGGGTGCATTGAACTATGTTTCCACCAACACAAGCTAAACACTCAGTTCGATATTGTTACTTTGAATTATTTAGAGTTCATTTGTTAAGAGTCATTAAACTTAAGTGCACTATTCATTCAAAAATCAAGAAACTTCTACGTCATAATAATTTATTTATGTATGTATGTATTTCGAACCCACAGTCATTTAACAGATGTTGTTTAACATAAAATTTAGTTATTGTTATAAAAACAGTACAAAAAAAAGTATTAATAATTTTTTGTCTACTTATATCTATGCTGACAAGACAAAACAAATATTTTTAAAAGTTTCAAAGCGATACAAATACACAAATATAAACCCATCATAAATATGAAAAAAAAATCGAATGTGTTGTAGTTAAATTTTTTAAAAAAAGTTTAATTATTCATTTGACAGATACTTGATTATTTTGATTGGTATTGTTATTTTATGATCCCTTCTCAATTATATCCATTTGTTTATTTTTATCAATTGCCACCTTGAACTATACCATGTTCACACGTTTTTGTTGTTTTTGTTTTCGATAAAAATGTAATGAGGTATTTGAGGTAGCAGAGATAAAGTGAATTGATATGCAAATTTTAATTTGCAAGCATTTGAAGTGAGACCAGATAGGGTACCTTTATTACTATGATAGAGTTGCCTCACTGGGTAATGTATATGACGCCGTATATCATTTGATAGCTGATTATTATTAAAATTTGTAAAATCTGATGATATGGAAATTTGATGCAGCTATGCTCAATCAAAAAGAAATAAAAAACAAGTGAGAAAATTATAGTCGGTTTAGACCGACTATGCGATACCCTATACCATGCGTTTATAGACCCTATCTCTTAGGCCTAACTAATTGAATGTAGAAAATAAGCATAAACCAAATTTGAGTGGCATTGTTATTAATTTTCTTTCCTTTGGATATGAAAAAGTTCATATTGGATGCTATATTTATATGAGGACTAGGTCGAAAAATGCACCGATCGTGACCATATTTGGTAAGGTTACTTAGTTTTTACAGAAACATATACAAACCAAATTTAAGTTAAATCTGTTTAATATTTTTGTTTTTTTTTGTAGATTTAAGTGAAGATCGGGAAGCAGCTTTATATGAGAGCTATGACTAAGAATTGTCCTATAGGTTTTATGTTTGGACTACTGATTAATGGGTGTAATAAACACACACAAACCCAATTTGACTGAGATCTATATAATAATTTGGATCATATGGCAATTTAAGTCGATTTCATAGGTGTCATTTGTATGGGGACTATGTCTGAGCATGTACCGATTTTCACTAATTTCAATAGCTATGGCTGATAGAAGCTTACGTAGCAAATTTTATCAAAATATGTTCACATTTGATTACAAGGTATACATGGACACACAGACGGACAGACGTAAGGACGGACATCGCTAAATCGACTCAGAAAGTGATTCAGAAAGTGATTCTGAGTCGATCGCTATAATAAAAGGTGGGTCTTGGTAAAATATTTTGGGTAGTTACAAACATCAGCACAAAGTGATTATACCCTGACCGCATAGTATAGGATATAATTATAAGGGGAACGCAGCATCTATTAGAATATTTTGTATGACAGCACGACGCAAACTAACGAAATTCCTAAATTTTTTATATATATTTAGTAATGTCCATGACAAAATGAAAAATGTAATAGCCGGAAAAATTCAGCTAAAATCCGAAAAAACGCGATTAAAGAAAAATTATATAGCGATTATAGTGAAATACGTGAAATTTAAGTAGAATAGAGATTCGAGATTAACATATGCTAATTTAATCGAAAAAACTGAACATCTGCCTATAAAACCTATAAAAATTATAATCTCTTACTGAATATATATAATACGCGGACATGCTTGTGCCGAAGTATTAAGAGGCCCCAAAAAATTCTATACGAACAGAGTCTTCGTGGTAAAATTATTTCAGCTCCTCGGGGGCGATAATAGCTTTTCGATTTGTTAAAAGAGTAAATAATAATGCTAGTTCTACTTATTTATTTATTTATTTATTTACATAATTAACTTAAAATTAAAATTATAAGCTAATTGTTATATACTGAGCAATAGCTACCTAGGCTTTAAGCTCAAATTAAGTTCATAGTAATAATAATATTACTTAGGTTAAATAAAGTTATAGATTTTAGTTATTTTCAGGAATTCAATTATACTTTTAATGTTGTCTATAGTAGGATCGGATATCAAGGATAAAGGATTTTCATTTTTAAATATTTGTCGTCTTATATTTTGGTATTGGGGGCAATGAGATAAGATATGTTCGTGGGATGAAGGACTTATAATGTTACAGTTACATGTTGGTATGTTGGGAATGTTTATCAAAGGGCCATGTGTGTATTTTGAGTGGCCTAGACGGATCCTTAGAAACTTTATAATATCCCTTCGATTTAGTTTGTTTATTTCACTGTTAAAATATTTTCTAATATTAAACTTATCTTTATTAACAGTTTTGTACCAATGCGAGGTCTGAGAATAGGTGTCATTATGTTCGGCGTAGTAATTTTTGATATATTTCAAAAGGTCCCTTGTATTGTAATTTTCAGTACCTATTAGGGGGGATCTTAGGGCGTTTTTCGCTACACTGTCAGCGTATTCATTTCCTTCAATGCTACAATGACCCGGTGTCCAAACAACAGTTATATCATTTTGTCTATGTATCAAAGTATTTCTTATTATTGGAAATATTCATAATCATTTTCAGGGCCGATAGAGAATCAGAGCATATTGCGTACTTCCCTCTTTTGGGGCCAACGTATTTTATTGCCTGGTATATGGCAATCAATTCTGCGGATAGAATGGAACTATATGATGGTAGTTTTGAGGTTATTATAACTTCGCGATTAGTTGTAACACTAAATCCTACTAAGTTCTCCGATCTGGATCCATCTGTAAATATAAATTTGTGAAGAGGTAAATCTTCCCGAAGTTGCTTGAACAAAGTGAGAAATAGAGATGAATTATGTTGGCTTTTGTTGAATAAATGGAGTGAGGTATTTACGTTATTCTGATTAAGCAACCACGGGGGGTAATTTTTGATTTTAGTTCTAAATGGTTTTACAAGGATTCCAAGGGTATCGCAATTTGTCTTTATTCTAGCAATAATGGAATAAATTTTTGGATTTCTCCTTGATTTGGTGATCTTCTCCATGATGGAACTAAGTAATTTGTTAGGGTTTGTACGGAATGTACTAGACAACTTTGCTAAAACTATATTTAATTGAGTTTCCAAACATGGTATGTTTGACTCATGTAACATATTTCTGCAGGGTGTTGTACGAAAGGCACCAAGAGAGTTCCTGACTGCTGAGTTCAATAGTGTGTTTAATTTACTTAGCCTAGATTTTGAAGAATATCCGAAAAATGGTAAAGTATATCTTATTTTCGATATGATCAATGCGTTTATAATCGATAACAAATTTAATATGTTGCAGTTTAATTTATGGCTCGATAGGCATTTAATAATGTTCAAAGATCCATTTAAGGACTTCACGAGATTATCAATGTGTGTGTTCCATGTGTATCTTTTGCTCAGATGTAAACCCAATACCCTCAGGCTATCAACTTCGGTTAGTTGACAGTTTGAAGTTGTAATGGTACATTTGCATTCTCTCTTACGGCATATATGTATGAATTTGCATTTACCTATTGAAAGGGACGCGCCGGAGCCCTTACACCATTGATCGATGTTATTAAATAAACCATCTAGATTGATTACTGGGTTTTTCGATTTGCCCGAGTTAATGATCAAATTAAAATCATCAGCGTAGGCCGTGAAATCAATTTCCCTGTTCATTTCAATAATCGAACTAAGCTTGTTAAAAGCTATAAGAAACAAGATTACTGATAATGGCGAACCCTGTGGGATACCATTTTGAATTGGGTAAGAAGCTGATGACTGGTTGCAAATTCTAACCGAAAGTTTGCGGTTGGTCATGAAATTTATAATGTACTTTATAATACGTGGGCCGATTCCCCAGTGAACTAATTGATCAACGATAGTGTGTATACCGACTTTATCAAAAGCTTTCTCAAAATCTAACGATACTATGGTCGTGTGTTTACCCTTGGATAGACTGTTCGCAATATGATAATCTAAGTATAGTAGACTATCTATTGTTGATCTACCACGTATAAAGCCAAACTGTCGGCTATTGAGTAGTTTGTAATTTGTTAAGAACCACCAGAGCCTATTGGCGACCATCTTGTCTAGCGTTTTAGCTAGACAAGAGTTTAATGAAATCGGTCTGTATGAATCAAGTGACGTTTTATCCTTCCCTGGTTTGTATATAGGAATAATAATGCTCATTTTAAATTGCTGAGGTATAAAATTCTCAAAAATATTGTTGTAGAGCTTCAATAGCCGATTTTTCATTTCAAATGGTAAGTGTTTAAGCATTGGGTAAGAGATCCGATCTCTACCTGGGGTTTTTCCCCTTACCTTACTTAAGGCTGTCTGGAGTTCAAGGAGGTTAAAATCCTCCTCAATAACAGAAGCTTCTGGGTTTGGTAAAAATAGTGGTATGTTATTGAGCAGATCAGATTTGTACCTATTAAACTCATGTGGAAAATTTGAGTCGAGCGAATTGAGGGACCAGAAGTTCCCAATCTCATTTGCTATTTCAGAGTTGTTGGTCAGAAAAACATCAGGGTTATTTATAGACTCAATGCAATGAATACCATTTCTAGATTTGTACCCTGTAAAATTTTTAATAGTTGACCATATTTTCCCCGGACTAGTTGAGGGATTGATTGTGGACGTGAAGTCCAAAATAGTGTCCCTCTTGGATATTCTTATTTGTCTTCTAAGATGGGCGTTAGCTCTTTTGTAATTAATTAGGTTCACTGTGGTTATATCGCGTTTAAATATGTTCCAAAATTGGTTTTTTATTCTCTTAAGTTGCTCTAGATTCGAGTTCCACCAGTGAAGTCTTGGTTTAGTCGAGTAACGTGTTTGTGGAATTGCCCTATTTGCCGATTCCAAAATAATTTTGCTAATATTTGCTGTTTCCTTATTGATATTATCGCTAGTTTCCCTTTTCGACTGGCATTCAATGCAGAGATTTTTGTATAAATGCCAATTTGCGTTATCTAGTTTGAATTTCGGTTTAAAAATATTATCAGTATCACAACGGTTATAGGGGAAAAGAGATATTGTTATGGGGAAATGATCACTTCCGTATAGGGTTTTCTCGATGCTCCATTCAACATGGGTTGCAAGGGAGGGGGAGCAAAATGTTAAATCGACGTTTGATAAAGTAGAATGGGTGTTGAAGAGGGTGGGAGAATTATCATTTAGTAATATATAATTAGATCTGGTAATGAATTTGGCAAGAGTATTACCTCTCATATTGTTAGATAGTGACCCCCACAATGAGTGCCAACTATTGAAGTCACCAGTAACAAGTACCGGTGCGTTGGTGTTAGTTAAGACGTTCTCCAGGTTTATTTTGGTAAATTTTTTATTAGGAGGTATATATGCCGAAACAATCCTGAATTTTATTTTCGATTGTATTTCGATGCAAACTGCGTCAAAATCGCTTGATAGAGGTAGAAGTTTATGTTGTAAGGAAATGTGTACTAACAGTGCAACACCACCGTAACGAGTAGTGGACGTGTTAATAGAATAACAAGTAAGAGTGTTAAATTCGGCTGTGCCGAATCTTTGATACCCTCCACCTCGGTTTGAGTCTTGATAATAAATGTAAATGAAAAAGTAAACAATTTGTTAAACTTAATACCAAATTATTTCAGCAAATTCTTTGGGTTGGTTTTCTTCTTTTCTATTATTTCGGATTTATTTCGGTGTTTGCTTTTTGGTCATCGTGGTTGCTGATCGGCATGCATTTTGGTTATATTTAATTTTTTTATTTATATAAAAAAGTTTTTTAATTAAAGCAAAATATTTTCACTATATCATGATTTTTATTTATGTATGACGACATTTCAACCTAAAAATTTAAGTTTTTATCGATTGGATAAACAACACAAAAATGGTTGTCGTTTAGATAACAACAACAGCTGACTTTAACAATAGCGAATATCGTTTCAAAATTTTACTGATAATTTTTCAATTTTCTTTTTTTTTACAATTCGACTATCGTTAAAAGAAGTTACTGAATCGCGGTACTGAAAAGTTATTAATATCTCCTGAATGGCAATATTTTTTTTAAATGTAAACATTTTTAAATGTAAAGATATTTCTAAATTTAAAATTATTATTTCCGACGTTTTGATATGATTTTCTGAAACTCAATTAATATTTTCTAATTTATAATTGGAAATTTTATTTTCAGTTTTTATTATAATTGATATTTTCTTAAATTTGAATGGAAAATTTAAAAAGTGAAATTTTGTATTTATGTGAATAATAATGCTTTATTAATTATAAACAATTTTTAAAAATTAGATGTAATCGCAATCAGATATTTTATAGGTAAAGCAGAATAATAATTCTATATAACTATGTAGAACTGTTTTGTAAGCAAAAAACTCATTGACGAACACGGTAACTCTATTTTGTAAAGAAAACAAAAATTTAACCCCCCAATCTCACATCACACTGAAATTGTAAAATCGTTGTGTACGTATTATCAACGAAAAATTGTTCGAATTAGTCGAATCCATCGCCATTAAATTTTATGCTCAAACATCTGACTGCAATCTCATTTTTAAAATGTTGTCGAAGCGTAAACTTGAAAACATTTGTATACTTCTCTCTCTTATTTTATTTTAAGTAGAGTTACCAAGTTTATTATACAGGCACATGTTTGAGGGAAAATGTTTACATTTATTATTATTAGTATTATTTTAATAATAGTTAATAATATTTATGCTCTATAATTAACAAACTTGCGTTTTTGTATGCGCATTTCAAAAAATAAATCATTATAATAGATTTAACAAGTTAAAACTTTAATTACAATTTTACAGAATCCAGTAAATTTGCATTAAATTTATAACAGGGTAACATTAATCATCGTTAGTGTCTGCCACTATTCGCACGAAAAATTTGGTGCCATTAGTGTGACCACTGCGGAAAATGTGTGTGTATTAGTAAAAAAAATGTGAGTGTATTGAGTTTTTCGAACTTGCAGTGTGATGTGAGATTGGTGGGTAATATGCCAAACTTATGTTCATATTTGTAAAAGAATAATGAAAAAACGTATGAAATAAAAGACCAACCCGTGTATACTCTTAACATTGTTCTGTATGATATCTGGTTGAAAATATTAACATTCATGTTAAAATAGAAATAACTATTGCAAAGCTAATTAGAACAAACAAAAATTATGGCGGCATCTACTGTGGCATAGTCACGCTGAGCAAAATGAAGTGACACTCTGTTATACAAAAGAAATGTATTTTCCCCACAACAAAATACTGCAGAATTTTATGTAAATAAAATAACCGATTTATTTCTAACATGCAGTTACTATGAATATACATACATACATATATATAATATATGTACATTATTTGTATTATATAATATGTGTATGTATGTATATTTAAATATTACACACAAAAAATACAACATCAAACGTTATTTTTGTGTTTTTCTCTTTAAATAAATTAATACATAAATTTTTTTGCTAAATTTACATTTGGGCAATTCACAACAGGTGTTGTATATTGTATGTTGTATTGAAATACACAATACAATCATTTGTTGTGAACACTCAGTTGTATTTTCATATTGTAAAACGCTTTCTTTAGTAATTTTCGATCCAACGAGGAAAGATCGCTTCGTCGCTTCTGCTATTTTGTATAAGAGAAAACACTTGTCAGTGTTTGCTTTTTGGTCGTGAGATGTACCCTGGAGTTTTAGTTACGTACCTCTTGCATTTTAATTTATAATGAAAAAAAAATGTTAAATGTTTTGGTTGGTACTGAAAGAGAAAATACATACTAAAAATATAAACATTAATTTTTATATAAATAAACTTATCGATGTATTTGCGTTATTTGCCATATTTTATTTTATAATTATTTATGCTGATAATATTGTATGTATTTGTTTTTTCTTTTTCATAAAAACTGGCATTCACTTGGAACTGATATGTTATGATACAATATACAACATTTACTAAACATAGCAAATGAAGTTGGATCGTGTATCAGACTTTTCAGTGAAAATTACCAACAACAATTTTACACTATTGTAAAGTGATACACGATACAAGAGATACAACGATACATTACCCATTGTGAATTGCCCAATTGTTTTTTTTATTAACAACTAGGTATTTTAGCATTATTTGCTTTAGATGTTGGTGAATTTTTACTCCCTTTATATTAACTCGTAGTGTCTGCTTGTCGAAAAAATTTTGGATCGATTTTAACCACTTTCCCGTGACCCAATCGATCTGAAATTTTGCAGGCAGGCTTGTGGCAATGACAGAAATGATCTAACATATTTTTTTAGTGATGCCAAAACAATGGAAACTTTTAAATTTTTCTACCAGAGTTGATAAAAAAATGTACAAAGGGTTTGTTTTTGTTATATTATTACCATAACGACCACAAAAACAACAAGTCCAGCTATGAAAACAATGCAACATTTAGAATAACAACAAGAACAATATAGAAATATCATGTTTTTTTTATTTTTTTTTACTTTTTCAGAGATTTCCCTGGACCTGTTCCACCGATTTTAATGATTTTTGAAGTAGAAATCTTTCCATGAATTTGGTGAATCATTCTCACTAAAAATGATCACTGTAGCTGCACTATTGAGGGCGTGATCGTGACAAGAACAACATAGAAAATTATTTTTTTTTCAAGACTTTTTTAGTTCTTCATTCAAATCTCGGGCCCTAATCGACCGATTTGGACGATTTTAAATAGCAAATTTCTCAGGATGTTAGTGAATCATTTTTATGTCAACGAGTACCCTAGCTGCCGGATTGATGCCGTCATCGTGATTTCCACAGACGGACAGACGGACATCGCTATATCAACTCCGGTTGTTATAAGGATCACAAATATATAAATTTTATGGGGTCCAAAATTTTTTTTCTAATTATTACAAACGGAATGACAAACTTATATATACCCTCTGCACACTGGAGTGGAGGGTATAACAACTCTACAACAGCAACAATGAGTCATATGTTTTTCAAATAGGAAAAAACTGTTTATGTGTTAGTTTCGGTCATTCCCCAGTATGCATTGAAATATTATTTCGCCAATGTTGGAGAAAAGTTAAGTTCTTAAATTGATGTGAAATGTAATTCTCAACTTGGGTTGAACAATTTTTCTCCTTGTTTGCTTTCAACTTGACATCAAGTTGAGACTTAACATTTTTTCCAATCTTTGGGAAACATTTTTACTCTCAATTGGATATCCAACACTTTTCTCCACTTGAGACCAAACATTTTTTCAACTTGAATACGATTTGTGTTAAGTCTGAGATATTATTTAAATATGTCATAAATAATAAATTAAATTAAAAAATGCCAAAAAAGTACAAATAAATCATTGATATATTTTTAATTATTTCTGCTTTTTGTCAAATTTTTCAAAAAATGTACAACTAATTAATTCATTTATTTTTAATTCTAGATTTTAAAAAATGTACATAATATGTACATTTAATGTTAAATATGTACATAGTAATGTTAAATATATAATGAAATTAAATTGAAAATTGAAACATTAAAAAAAGTAATTGTTTTCATTTCTAAAATTAGTATAATATTTTTTAATATGGCAATTCCGTACCTTCCATTTGATACCGATTGGAAATATTTCTTTGCTATCAAGTTGAGAATCACAAATTTCTCAATTTGATAACTATGAAAATCGCCATATAAAAAATGTGCCTTTTAAGTTGAGAAGACTATATTCGAACTATTGAGGGCATTTGAGAATTAACGTTGGAGATTTGAAAAATGTATTTGATCTCAAATGCACCTCAACTTGATAGCAAACAAAAATGTTTAGTGGGACATTTATTGTAGGGTCGTTTGCACACACACAAAAAATAGAAAATAAATTGTCAATAAGCAAAGCAAGTGGCTTCGAAATTCGATGATGCCAGTTAATCATTTTTTGTTCACGCGGAATTTATAATTGGAGGAATTTTTTTCTCGAGAAATGTATTTTCCGTGAGAAAGAAATTCCTTGAGAATATTCATAATTGGGATGAATAACTTTTAATTGGAACTTTTTAGTCAGAATAAATCATAATTCTAGTTAGATATTAGTTAATATTTAATTAGAAAAAATATTGTGGTGGCATCTACGCAATTATTGAGGCAGTCACGGAAAAATTAAATGCAAGTCTGTTTTTTTTAATATAACAAAAATGGATTTTCCCTTTAACAAAATATGGCAGAATTCTTTATAAATGAAATGCAAAATGGAAAATCAATTTTGTGCTAATTCTTAACAAAATTAATAAAATATATATATGTATTATTATATTTATTAATATTTGTAATTTTATTTGACACAATTTCACACACAGTTTTACAGATCAACTGTTTTAATTAGAAAAAATATTTTGGTGGCATCTACGCAATTATTGAGGCAGTCACGGAAAAATTAAATGCAAGTCTGTTTTTTTTAATATAACAAAAATGGATTTTCCCTTTAACAAAATATGGCAGAATTCTTTATAAATGAAATGCAAAATGGAAAATCAATTTTGTGCTAATTCTTAACAAAATTAATAATATATATATATATGTATTATTATATTTATTAATATTTGTAATTTTATTTGACACAATTTCACACACAGTTTTACAGATCAACTGTTTTCAACTGATTTAGAAGTTTTCTGTTTTTGAAACAGTAGTGCCAATTTGTAATATTTTGTGATGTAATGAAAATCGCAGAATAATAAGTTAATACACAATAAAAAATATTAAATTTTTAAGTTTTATATACATATTGCAATAAAAAAAACTTTGGTAAATTTACATTGAAGATGGTCAGAAATGAATGAGAACAAATATATAGGCATTTCAGAAAAGCACATTTAATATTAAACTTTATGCACAAAATATATGGGTTTTTGTTGTTTCGAATTTAACTGTGGCTCTAAGTGAAAAGTTTTAGACCGATCGTATATTACATCTTGAGGATCCTCACCTAATATTTTCAAATATATTAAATTCTTTTTAACTCATTTAACCTCATTACGAAAATAGTAAAACAGTAAATATGGAAAATCCACGCACCTCAAAAAATTGTTTTCTATGAAATAAATTAAAGACATTTCATATTATACAATTTTCTTTCAAAAATGTATCAATTATTGCAAATTTGAAATTTGACATATAGTATTTGTACATATATTTGTATAGATTTCGCAGTATGAAAAGAACTATTATTTCTTTATTTAGAATATATGTAAGTATTGCTCGCAAAAAAATGCAACATCATGAATGAAACACATAGACGACTGCTGGCAGCAGCATTTGTAGTCGTATAGTCAGCTACTTGATTTTTCTGAATACGACAGCAACATATAATACAAATGCTTTTTATTTAAATATACAATTACTTTTACTTATTTAAAATGCATTAGTACAACGTAAAAATAAATAAATTAGTTTAACGCCTTTTGATTATTAATGGAATTATAGCCTTTCATTTTGCGATTTTTTTTTTAAACAAAATAAAATATTTCATAGCACTAACTTCTTTTACATATTTTGTTATATTGTCAACACTATTTTTGTTTTGTAGCCAACAAAACACACTTGCAGTTTTTTTTTTCTATTTGAAGAACATATGACTGCCATTGTTGCTGTTGTAGAGTTGTTTTTTTTTTGATTTTGTTTCGTTAACTCTTTTGTATTAAAGCACCTCCAATATATGTATCCATTTTAGTTTGCAAATTCAGTATATTTATAATTTATTACTTACAGCAAAAAATAATAGAAACAATTTTATCAGTTATGCTTACGAAACTATATAAATAGACTTGAAGTTGGCTGCAAAAGCAGTAGCCTGTGTAAAGAACAAGTTAGCGACATGTAACTGTTACGTAACGTGTCAGCCTTTTTTTCACATGAAAAGTATTGGGACGTTCCGGTTACGTTCGGTAACTGTTTTAAATGATTTTCATGTAAAAAAAAACAAATGACTCGTTACGATTACGGGTAGAAAACATTGACCTTTTATATGTATTATAATGCTATGAATGCATTTATCTTTATTTTATTTTATTTATATATTCTTTTTTTTTGTATTGTATATTATTTTTTTTTATTATTATTACTATTTCATTTAATTATTTTTTTCTTTAAATAAATTAATACATAAAAATTTGTTTTTTAAATTATTGGTGAACTTTTACTCCCTTTACTTACTGCCTTTATATTAACTGGTAGTGTCTGCTTGTCGACAAAATTTTGGATCGATTTTTAGCCCCTTTCCCGTCAGCCAATCGATCTGAAATTTTGCATGCAGGCTCGTGGCAATGACAGAAATGATCTAACAAATTTTTTTAGTGATGCCAAAACAATGGAAACTTTTAAAATTTTCTACCAGAGTTCACAAAAAAATGTACAAAGGGTTTGTTTTTATTATATTATTACCACAACGACCACAAAAACAACAAGTCCAGCTATGACAACAATGCAACATTTAGAATAACAACAGGAACAATATGGAAACATCATGTTTTTCATTTTTTTTTTAATTTTTCATAGATTTACCTGGACCTGTTCCACCGATTTTAATGATTTTTTGAAGTAGAAATCTTCCCATGAATTTGGTGAATCATTCTCACTAAAAATTATCACCCTAGCTATCCTATTGAGGGCGTGATCGTGACAAGAACAACATAGAAAATTATATTTTTTCAAGACTTTTTTTAGTTCTTCATTCAAATCTCGGGCCCTAATTGACCGATTTGGACGATTTTAAATAGCAAACTTTTCAGGATGTTAATGAATCATTTTTTATGCCAACGAGCACCCTAGCTGCCCGATTGATGCCGTCATCGTGATTTCCACAGACGGACAGACGGACAGACGGACAGACGGACAGACGGACATCGCTATATCAACTCCGGTTGTTATAAGGATCACAAATATATATATTTTATGGGGTCCAAATTTTTTTTTCTAATTATTACAAACGGAATGACAAACTTATATATACCCTCTGCACACTGGAGTGGAGGGTATAAAGAGTATAGTTAATAGGTGTTGGATAAATTGTGTTGACGTGAATATGGGTTTCCTGTAGTGAAATTATTTTCGGATTAAAACGTTTAATAAGTATCATCAGTTCGTTATAATTATTAGAAAATCCGTTAATATTCCATTGAATAATATTAAGGGTCATTATAAGTGTATGAAAAATGATTAAATAAGTTAAATTTAAGTGTGTTAAGGTTATGAACTAAAGTGTTTTTAATAGTTTTTTGTTTTGTTAGTGTTAATAATCTGTAGTTAATGTTTATTGTAATAATGAACATTGATAATGCAGTTTGGCTCTCTATGCCGGGCAGACGGTGCCGACCAGATTTGGTGAAATGGAGAACCGAATGGATACCAAGACCGACCCGGTTAGCCGAATCGCCATCGAACCCAATCGGAACCAAACCCGACCGCAAGAACCAAACTGCCTCATCAATGTGTACTATTGATACTTAAATTAGTTGTTTTTTTGACGTTTGTTTGAGGCTTCTGCTTGTTTCTTTAACCTTTGTCGTGTTCTTTTTGATGTGTTTGTTTGGAGAATTTGTACCTTTTTGACATCTTTTACATTGCTGGTTTGTGATGAATTGCTGGTTGTTTCTGTATCTGCATCGGATGTGTCTGTTATAATATCAGAATAATCTTTCATGCTTCGTGTTGTTATTGAAGACGTTGGTGGAGGCATGGTTGTTGTTTTTGAATTTTTGTTGTTATTTATTAGTTGTATATTACTTGAGATCGATGACGAGTGTGGTGAGTTTATATATGTTGTTTTCGCTACACTGGCGTAGGATGACGTAGATATGTTTCTGTCGTTATATTTCTGAACAGCTGTTTTTTTGTTTACTTTTTCTAAAGTAATTATTGCTTGTATCTCTTTTTCCTTTAAGAATACTGGGCATGTTTTGTTTATGGGTGAATGGTTTGTATTTTCTTTGTTGTTTTCAACACAGTTAATGCATGACAGTGGTTCATCGCAAGTTTTGTTGTTTTCTAAATCAATGTGAAATTCTTTTGAGCATGCTGTACATAGCTTTTTGTTGTTACAATTATTAAAGTGGTGGCCAAAGCGTAAACAATTTTTACATTTTAAAGGGAGTGGGATATAAGGTCTTACTCTCACACTCTCGTATCCAATTAAAATCTCGGATGGCAGAGTAGTTGAGCTAAAAGTGAGGATAATTAACCCAGTTTCTTTTAATTCGTTATTTACTTTTCTCATTATTTTGTTCACTTTGTAAATATTTTGTCGCTTTAACTCATTTAGTATTTCTTCTTCGGGAATTTCACGTAGATCGTTTGAGTATATTACTCCGCGTACGAAGTTAAGAGAGTTATGTTCAGTCATATCTATTTCAATGTCGTGGTTCAGTGAGCATAAATGAATAAGTTTACTTGCTTGGGTGTAAGTTTTTGTTCTTATTAGTATTGTTCCATTTCGTAATTTTTTGCACATCTCTACCTCTCCTCCACAAGTGCTATCAACGACCTTCTTTATTAAGAAAGGTGAAACATTAGCTAGAGTATTTTCACTATTTTTGCGAGTCATAACCAAATATTTTGGACCGGTTGACAAAATTGATAATTTTTTTGTTTGATCATATCTGATAGGGGGTTTGTACCCCTCATCTGGTGGATCTTTCATTTCGAATTACACAAAGTCTATTTTTATTTATTTATTATATTATTTTAAATAAGGTTGATAGAGTACTCGTAACTTTAACACAATCCAAATTGAAGTTGTTGCTGTCAATAATCCGTGATTTATGTGTTGCTTACTTGGCGAACTGACACGAACTCTGCTAGTTCTACTATTCCATCTTTTATAATGAAATACCATATATTCACTGACCCGGTTAATAAGTTGAACCATTCCCAAACTCGAAGAAGTATCATGTAGTCCGACTCTTGCTGGAAGGTTGGCAATGTCTAACCAATCCCTAAAAAGTGTGAGGCTAACAACTCTGCATCTACTGTAATCTGCTCTGCGCTCTCAAAGGGGATGGAAAGCATGATTAATTACCATCTTGTCTACTATTTACAAGCCAACTTTCTTCATAATAATCGAGAGTATGACTTCCTCTGTCGGTTTTGTACGGCCGACCTGTTATCTCTCTTTCCGATCTAGTAGAGTAGATCCATTCCCAATTTTTGTGCAAGTAAAGTAGCTGCTCTTGACATTTCCAAGGCGTTTGATCGCGAGTTGAACGGTGCATTAATATCAAACCTTATTTGATTTATATCAAGTTTTCTTAGAGACCGCACAATACGGTTTTTATTTATGGGGTATTAACGACTGAGTTTCAGTTAAATCCAAGGTACCCCAAGGTTGTGTTCTTTCTCCCTCTATTTGCCTTATCTTTCTTAAGACCTTCTTAGTGAAACGTTCACTCTTATCTACTCTTTCGCAGATGATAACAACATTTTTCATTCATTTCCCTTCAATTGCAGATCAAGCCTTTGTGAGGTTGTTGCAAAAGGCTGAAAATGAATGTCACACTCAACTAAGACCAACTAACAATCTCTGAGTGGGATAGAGCGTATAGCATTGATTTTAATGCGCGGAAGACCCATATGGTCTTGGGTGGTATAGTTATTAAGGAATCGGATGCTTTGGATGAATTCCCATGCCCAGAACGAACATGATTTTCAAGTGTCGAAAGAAGCATTAAAGTTTATTGGTTTTCTAAAACGGTGTAAAACTTACTTCAAAAATTGAAAATGGAATACAACTACCACATGTGGGCAGGAGCTTCAAGGTCTATTTTAGAGCTACTGGACAATGTACAATGGAGGGCATTGATGATCATTAAGGACAGTAGGAGTTTGGGTTGTGTAACACTGTTCCATAGATGTAGTCATTGGAAATGTTCTGCTGAAATTTGTGAACTCATTCCAAGTGTCCGAGTTTCAGTTCATACTAACCGCTTCTCTAGTAGATCAGAACCGTTTGTAGTCAATTGTCCAGTTCACTGGACAATGCATTACACACTAGTCGTGTGTGGAATAAACTCCTGGTATCAACACAAGGCACTGCATTTGTAGGGGGCATCCCCTGAGTGTTGGTTTATAATATAATGCACGTTTTCAGAAACATGCGGAAATTTCGGTGATGAAATCAGATCAAAAAATCAAATTGTAAAGTGTAAAATTTAAGATGGAGTTTTCGAAACAAAGTTTTATTTTGGCAGGTTATTTGTAGGTGTGGGCAAGTAAGCAATTCGTATAAGAGGGTTACCGTTAATTTCTAATACAATGGCCTGATATTTCATCTTGTATAATTATAAATGGGACAAGGTCGAGAAATAGCGCGATCCTGAACGTATTTGGTAAAGTAACTTATTTTCTGCAAAAACAAAAACAGTTTGAGATCAGGAAGCAGTGAAGATTGGGAAGCGGCTTTATATGGGGGCTATGACGAAGAATTGTCCTATTGGGTTTACTTTCGTACTACTTGATATATTTTAACTTTGTAAATTTAAACCTGTTTCAATTATTTCTGTTAAAACAATATTTCTTTGAATTTTTAATTTTGTTTTGTCAATTTGTATATTTTTATCATCCAAAAATTTAATTTTAATAAATCACAACTATTTGTTTTTGTTATAAAATATTGTGGAAACATTTTATTGCCAACGAGAATTTTTTAATAATGGAGGAAATTCTAACCGAAGTCCAAAAATGACAACTGTAGTGGTTCCAGCGACTGTTATCTAAGAAACAATAATTTTGCAGCTTGGCATCGAGTTTTACGGCAGTTCCAAAATTTCATTTTGACGATGAACGCAACGATTTTGATACTTCAAATGCAGCTTGAAAAACATTTCAAAGATACGGAGTAGAAGACAACGATAAAAAACGTTAATTTTTTCTTTCATGGGTTGGAGATAAAACTTTCTGGCTTCTTCAAAAGTTAGTTAGAAAACAGAACGCCAAAATTTATAGCATCAAGATGTGATTTCCAATTTGGGCAATCATTAAAGGAGCAAGATACATGCAATTGAAACCAGGTATGAGTTTTATAAAAGGGAAAAGCATGTGGTTGAGACACATAACCAGTGGGTTACTGAACTACGAGATAAGGCAAGAGACTGTAATTTTATTTATAAAACAAGCAATTGCAATTCTAAATACGTGGACACGGATTATCCTTCACTTCAAGAGGTGTTACAAATTTCAGAGACATATGAAGCAACACAGAAGACTTTAGATACATATATAAAAAATAAGAATTATATCAATAATGAAGTATTTGCAGCATGGCTTCCCATTACTCGAGCTTCGAGCTATTCGAGCTACTCGAGCTGCTCGATTAGTTGATGAGCTAGTCAAGCTCAACGAGTATCTCGAGTAGAGAAAATTAGCATTTTTCATGTTTGAAAGCATGTAAAAAGTTAAATATAGGTATTTAGTATAACAACTGTATACTATTTGGAATCATACAGATACCAGGAATATCATCATTAAATTTCACTTGAATCGGAGTGTCCCAAACTACTAACTACTCGAAAAAGCTCGACGACTTTCCATACAAATGTATGAAAATATTAACTTCATAGATGTTTGATTTCATGTAAGATAAAATTTTCCCAAAATCCATGGTATAATTTTATATATTTTGAAGTTACACTGATAGATTACCCTCCTGAAATATTAAAACATTCTGATAAAAACTATGGAGTGGGCTAAATACTACTCGAAAAAGATCATCCACTTTTCACTCAAATGTATGAAAATATATCTTCGTATATGTTTGATGCCTATTTACAAAAAATTTTTCAAGAACACTTGGAAAAAGCTCTTAGTATTTTAATCTGAATATATGTAGGGAATATGTTTTCAAAATTTCAAAGCATTTCGACAAAAAAAAGTTGGCGTGTGGGAACAACTACTCGAAAAAGATCGGAAATTTTGCAAAAAGGGTAAAAAAATAAAATTTTTTTTTTAATTTTCTCACTGTCTGTAATTGACTATATTCAGGGATTACTCGCAAAAAATTTTAAACCAAAATTTCCGACCAAAATTGTATAATTGTCGGTATAGCACTACTCAACTGATATTGGCCACTTTCTATACAATTATGTAAAAATATGCTCTTATTTGAAGTTTGATGATATTTTCCAGAAAATTTTCCACAATGACGTAATAAAAAATTATATTCGTTAGAGCTGTATATACAAAGAGAACGCTTTTTTCGAATTTGAAAGCGTTCGGCCAAAAACTGAAGCTTGGACGAATTAATACTCAACGAAAAACAAAAAATAAAAAATAAACTTTTCAAAAAATTTTTTTACTGCCCGTAATTGACCTTATTCACAGATGACTCATTTAAAAAATTAAGTCATTCCGATTAAAATTGAGCTCTGGGCGAACAACTTCTCGAAAAAGATCAGCCACTTTCTATACAAATGTGTGAAAATTTACTCTTATTTCAAGTTTGATGTAATTTTAAAAAAAATTTCCATCACGACTTGCTAAAATTTTTTTCTGTTTGTAGTTGCAAATATATCAAGATAATCTTCTTAAAATTTCAAAGTTTTCCGACAATAATTGTGTTGTTGGCGAACTATTCCTCGAAAAAGCTCGACCACTTTCCATACAAATATATGAAAAAATTCACTTCATGCAAGTTTGACATCGACTTACATAAAATATTTAAGGCACACATGGTACAAATTTATGCTTTTTAAAGTTGTAAATATGATTTCATATCGTACACGAAATTTCAACGTAATCTGTCCAAAATTGTGGCTCGGACGAACTGCTACTCGAAAAAGAACAAACTCTTCCCATACATAAGTGTGAAAATTTGCTCTTATTTCATGTTTGAAATAATTTTACAGATAATTTTTTATAGTGACATAGCCAAAAGTTATATTTTTTAGATTTAGAAATGTAAGGAGAGTATTTCTTTTAAATTTCAAACCTTTCCGACAATAATTGTGGGGTGGACAAACTACGACTCGAAAAAGCTCGACTACTTTCCATACAAATGTATGAAAATATTCACTTCATGGTCATAAATGGTCAATATTAATACAAATTGTAGTTCTAAAATATTGAAACACTCGGGTGAAAGGTGTGGGGTGGGCGAATTCTATTTCAAAAAATATTTAAGGAACACTTGCTACAAATTTATAAATTCTAAAATAGCATATAAGAGGACATAAAATTTTAGATTTTTATAGTGTTTTGGTGTTTAATATTTTCAAAATTAAGCAATTACATTTTTATTGCGGTTAAGAGGTCAGTAAAGCGATTATTATTTTTATTATTACTGTTTTTTGCCATGTACAACACGTGCACAAATGCACTAAAGGAAAAACAAGCACAATTAGGTACTCCAGAACTAAAATTCTTGCAGTGCAATAAGGCGAGAAAGAACTCAACATATAACATGCTCGATGGTGTCATCCAAAATAGTACATCTTTAATAAACGTGTTGGCGGACAGAAATGTGACTAGTCAGCGAGTGCGGTGGATTTTGAATTATCTGAAGCTGAGTGGAGCAAAATTGAACAAATAAAAAGCGTTCCATAACCACCATACCTTCTTACCGATATTTTGTGCTCTAACAGATCTTAGATTTCGATGGTTCGCCCAATACTAAACCACTGAATTGAAGAGTACTTAAATGGTGATATAACCGACGATAACTGGACAATTTCTTTTAAAACTATCGTAAAGGCAGAATTGGAAAGTCGCTTTCATTTGAAGATCTCACCAGAATGTTGACATCATTTTTGGAGCATGATAATTCACAACTACAAACAGTAAAAAATTTTAGCAAGTCGTGACGGAAATTTTTTTTAAAGTTACATCAAACTTGATATAAGAGCAAATTTCCACACATTTGTTTAGAAAGTGGCTGATCTTTTTCGAGTTCGCCAACAGCACAATTATTGTCGGAATACTTTGAAATTTTATCTTGATTATCTTGATATATTTGCAACTACAAACAGTAAAAAATTTTAGCAAGTTATGGAAATTTTTTTTTAAAAGTTACATCAAACTTGAAATAAGAGCAAATTTCAACACATTTGTATAGGAAGTGGCTGATCTTTTTCGCGAAGTTGTTCGCCCAGAGCTCAATTTTAATCGGAATGACTTAATTTTTTAACTGAGTCATCTGTGAATAAGGTCATTTTTTTACACTTTTTGCAAAATTTCCGATCTTTTCACCAACTTTTTTGTCGAAATGCTTTGAAATTTTGAAAACATATTCTCTACATATATTCAGATTAAAATACTAAGAGCTTTTTCCAAGTGTTCTTGAAAAATTTGTTGTAAATAGGCATCAAGCATATACGAAGATCATATTTTCATACATTCGAGTGGAAAGTGGATGATCTTTTTCGAGTAGTAGTTAGCCCACTCCATAGTTTTTATCAGAATGTTTTAATATTTCAGGAGGGTAATCTTTCAGTGTAACTGACTTCAAAATATATAAAATTATACCATTTATTTTGGGAAAATTTTATCTTAAATGAAGTTAATATTTTCATAAATTTGTATGGAAAGTCGTCGAGCTTTTTCGAGTAGTAGTTTGCCCACGCCAGTGGGACACTCCGATTCAAGTGAAATTTAATGATGAAATTCCTGGTATCTGTATGATTCTAAAAAGTATACATTTATTATACTAAATACCTATATTTAACTTGTTACATGCTTTCAAACATGAAAAACGCTAATTTGTACTATTCGAGCTACTCGTTGAGCTCGAGAAGCTCATCAATTACTCGAGTAGCTCGAGTACTCAAGCTTGACCGTAGACTATGATTTGCAGTTCAACCACCACATGTTCAGCACCACAATAAACAACATCATAATAATAATAATCAACAAAAGAGGAGATTTCAAGCAAATCAGTTACCATCTTGTAATCAATGTTTCAAAACACGTGAGAAGGAGAACTGTAAGTACCTCAAATCGCAGTGTTTTAAATGTAAACGTCATATGGCATCAGTATGTAAGTCCATTCCAAATCATGATAATAGTGTTAATGTAAAAACAGTACGTACTGAGGCAAACAACTGTTGTGCAGTTGTATAAATTTTTTTTTCATGAATTTATTTATTGGATCTTCACATAGTGAACTAACAATAATTATTCAAATCTTAGAAATAATACTTAACTTATTAGACCTGGCCAGTGCCAGAAAAAATTTAATGTTTTTACATAAATTCGAAATAAATAAATATTCATTGGCTTAGATAACCTCAAGCATTTATTATGAGACTTGCAGTCTCTCTCCTTCTTAGGCGTTGCACATTGGGTTGAAATGTGTCAAAATTGAGGATTAATTAAAATGTTGAAATTAATATATTGTAATAAGTTTTGGTACCGGGTTAAAGCAGATAAAATTCACCATCAATAGCTGCCAAAAAAATGTTTCCACATTGTCTATTTTTTTTTTGTTGTATTCTCTCAAAGTTCAATAATTTTCGCTAATTATGTGCAATGTGGTAAAAAGTAATAAACTACGAATTAAAAATATATTTTTTTGGTTGTTTGTTCTAAAATCGAAACTATTTTAAAGGGAAGCTTTAACTTCAGGTATTGCACTATCTTCTTGATAAATTTTCTTTTAGAAAAATGTGGTAGAAATATTTTTAAAATTTTTTTGAATAGTATTCCAAAAAATGGTTATTTTTGAAATAAATATAGAGTTTGAATGTGTTATTGGGTGAGACTGGGTAAAACTGTTTCCATAGTAAATTACTATGGGTTTCAGTTTGTGGATTCCAAGAAAACATTTTGCATATATTACTTTTAATATTTAACTTTCTTTTAAAAATCCCCAGTTGCAAATCAAAATATGCTGCAGATGCAATAGCTAACACTTGTTCATTGTTTTGTTTTGTATTTCTTTTCGTTACTGTGTTGTAAATATGTGACCTAGTATATCAACAACTGATTTTAATGATCATGTATATCAGAGTGCGACGATAGTGAAAAAGAACAATGATAAGACAAATTGTAGAAAACTCTTTAAATTGCAAAAAAAAGTTTCCGATCTGCGAAAAATTCATCGTCTAAATTCAAATGCATTATATTTAATCAAAATCACTACGTTTACTATATTCTACAAATTGTAGAAAACGGTAATAGTGCGTTTACATCTAAGCAAAATCTAGTATATACGAGATTTCGAGCGATAGCTAGCTCATTTTTACTAGATTTCCCATACAAAAAATCTAGCTCATTACCAGATTTGTGCAAAATCTCACAAAATCTTATCAAACTTGGACACTACCAAATGATACTACTGTGTATTTTTATATTGTAGTAGAAAATTGCAACGCAGTGACTGAAACATTGACATTTAAAAACAAAAGCAAACAAGTTGGATAAAATGGAAATAAAATATTAATTATTAACAAAAAAATGACGAATCTATAATAAAAAAAAAAGTTTGAAATTGAAAATTTATAGCTTTTAATACTGACATGTGCCCATTCCAATCTACTAAATAATAATTGTGGAAAATTAATTTCTTTTTGCTGTTCAAACAATACATTTAACAAATGCTGATTTTTTTTTCGCAAAATTTCTATTTCAGTTTTTGCTTTTTTCAGTTTTGATGCATAATGTAATTATAAAATCTGTTCCTTTCTAGAATTTTCCATTTTCCTATTGTTTTGTTTATTTTTCATATTTCTAGTTTATGTTTTATTTTAATCAGCTGTTTATTGTTGTGGAAACAAAATCTCTCAAAATGTCAAAAAAGTTAGATGTAAGCGGTATAGATTTTGAATAGATTTCAACTAAAATCTACTAGATTTTCCTTAGATGTAAACGCACTATAAGTCTCAATATTAAAAATTGTGGAATAACATTTTTTTAATTCAACATACTTAAAATGTATCCTGTGGACATAAGATTCAAGTTTGAAAAGTTTAGAAACTATATCACTACGCGGCCACACATATCGTTAAGCTCTAACCATGGTTTTATATGCTTCCCACATTACATAAATTCTTTATTCACGGGTCAGAAATAGTATCACATGCATTATTGCCAATTGGGCAACTATCTGAGGAAGCTCAAGAAGCTCGAAACAAAGATTTTAAAAATTACTCAGTTCAGATCCATTACTTACCGCCAAAAGAAAGATTTATAAGAAAAAAATTCATCATTTACCACAGATGGCACTGGATTTCATAATTTTGCAAAACACAACAGATGAAGAAGAGGTTAATGATGATGAATACGAAGTTGATGACTATGAAAGTGATGATGATTACGATGGGTGTGAAATATGATGTAATGATGATTACAAGAATGAAAATTTTGTTGATATGGAGCATAATTATTAAAAAAAAAATAAATAAAAATTCAAATACTTTATATTAAATTTAGTATAATATAAAGACATATTTATTTGCTTATTAAATTTTTTAATAGAGCATTAAGTAGAATACTTTAGAATACAAAGTTACACCAAAAATTGTGAACCAAGGTATTTTTTTAGTGAAAAACAAAAAAAGAGCTTCACAGACTTAACAATTTTTTTTAAATTATTTTTTTTCCCAAATGGCAGATTTAAATGCAATAATAATAATTTGTAAAAAAATATATTTTTTTTTTAAATACAGCTTGCCTGAATTAATCCTCATTTTGAGTATCTTCAACCCGCTGTGCGTTGGTGGATGCGATTGCTGAGAAGGTAACGGGTGAGTTTCTAGTTTTTTCAAGTAGCTTGAACAGTTTTTCATAATTTAGACTCTAACTAGGGGTACGTTTTTTCTCTACGCAATAGTAAGCATTAATCTTTAGATAATCCATACATGCTTCATAAATTACACAATTTAACGGATTTGGAAAAATATATTGCTGTTTCGCTAATTAAAAATTATAACATATCGGCAAATTTATTTTCTGCAAAATTTCCTCAAATAATAAATTGGTATTAATTGAGAAAAAAACATCTTTTTTAACGAAACTCAACTTGACCACAGAGTGGTATAACGTAAAGTAAATACAATAAACAAAAAACAAGTAAGAAAATTATAGTCGGTCTAGACCGACTATATGATATCCTATACCATGCGTTTAGAGACCATATCTCACAGGCCCAACTGACTGGACATAGAAAATAAGCATAAACCAAATTTGAGTGTGATTTTTATTATTGTTTTGGCTGCAGATATGAAAAAATTCATATCGGATGCTATATCTATATGGGGACTACGGCCAAAAATGGACCGATCCTGACTATGTTTGGTAAAGTCTCTTGTATTTGGCAAAAATATATACAAACAAAATTTAAGAAGAATCAGTGCAACATTTTTGTTTTTTGATAGATTTAAGTGAAGATCGGGAAGCTGCTCTATATGGGGCCTATGACTAAGAAATGTCCCATAGGGATCATTTTTGGACTACTCATTAATGGATGTAATAAATGCATACAAACCCAATTTGAGTAAGATCTATATGACAATTTGGATCTTATGGCAATTTATGTCGATTTCATAGGGGGTCCTTTGTATGGGGGCTAGGTCTGAACATGGACCGATTTTCACCAATTTCAATAGCTTTCATCCTATGGCCGATAAAAGCTTATGTACCAAATTTCATCAAAATATATTTATATTTGCGACCTGCAGTTTGATTACAAGGTTTACATGGACACACAGACGGACGGACGGACGGACGGACGGACATCGTTAAGTCGAATCAGTTAGTGATTCTGATTCGATCGGTATAATAAAAGATGGGTCTAGGTCAAATTTTTTTGGTAGTTACAAACAGCAGCACAAAGTCATTATACTCAAACCACATAGTGCTAGAGGGTATAATAATCACATATACTTAGGGTGGCCCTTCATTATATGGAGGGGAAAAAAGTGTTCGAATTTAAAGTCTCACCCCCTAGAAATATGCGAATAGCACACAAAGTAAGAAATACAAAGTTTTGGGTGAATCAAAAAAATTTTAGAGGTGCCTCAACGCGACTGAAAATTTCAATTGTGTTTATATGGGGGAAAATATTACTCTTTTTCAGATTTTACGAAAACTTCGTTCTATAGTTTAATTTTTTCGACAACGAATCGATTTTAGTATTAAATTATCTTTTCAAAAAGCTATATATATTCAAAATAGAATAAAAACTCGCCAAGATATAGCAAATGCCTCAGACCACTTTTGTGCCAAAAAAAAACTAAGTCGTGGAACTTGACGGAAACTTTTTCAACTTTACGAAATTAATTAAAGCCATTATTTTTTTTGCTCTTTATACCTATGAGCACTCAGACATGAGGTATTGTTTTATTACCACGTTGTTAACTTATCGCGAAATGAAAAAAAAGATGGAAAATTTTTTTGATAAAATTTTGAAAACTCCTTTTTTAAGTTTTAAAAAATTTTCTTAAACAAAATTTAAAAAACTGGATCTGGCACTTTAAAGTTTTGTTACATATATGTGAGGGATTAACTGTGTGAATTTTTAAGTAAATTCCTCTGCCAGAATTTTTTTACAAAGAATTTTTTTTTGCGCATTTCGAGAAAAAATAGTTTTTTGTGAAATATTCAGTAAACGTACCCTTTCTAAATACTTTGTATCAAAGATTTATCAGTTTTCTATTTTTAAATGTTATGCTTTATCTTAATAGCCTAGGGTTTTTGAAAAAAAATAATATGACCCCATTAAACCGTTTGTACTTGGGGCCGCATATGACCCCAATCGAATGAAATACAACTTATTCAAAAAAATCAAATATTTTGTAAGTGCTGTTGAATTTTTAGATATGACGCTTCAAATATAATAACCAAATGTGCTAGTCTTCCATGCTAAAATTGTGGAATAAATCGAACAGCGCTAACCCTTTCTTTGCCGAGGCCAAGCTATGAATTTTGACATAAATAAATTAATAAAATAAATTAATTATTCTAGTAAAATAGATGAAACCCTTACTATGGGTTGGGAAATAAAATTGTGCTATATTTTACGAAAACGTAACCTTATGTGCTACAATACATCGCGAGACATTTTTGGGCTTTGATGAAATCATCAAACATGAAACATTTTTATAGTTCGTGTGTAGAGACTTGCGGCTTGATAAGATGACCACAGCCTGACGACCAGCGGCGTGGGAACGGTCTCTAATATACTCGAAGTCTTCATACAACGCCTTGAATTTACGTTTCCAAGTTAGGAGTTGTTGCTGAAATCAAAGTCTAGACGTATTGATTTACTGTAATATGAAAATATATAATTTTTGAGTTCTGACCATATCTCTCCACCTTTGACGTAAGTTATGGTAGTGCGTGGTCGAATGGCAGATTGCTTCTCTTAACAATAACCATAAATGTCACGTAAATCCTTCTCGCCTTCTACATCTTCAGGTTCCGTAAAAAAATGTTCTATACAAAATTTTATAAAAACATATTAATATTTACGACCTGTAATTTGATTAAAAAGTTTAAATGGACATACAGACAGACGGACGAACGAACATCGCTAAATCGACTCAGAATATTATTCTAGATCGGTATAACAAAAGACGAAATCTATGTAGAATGGAAAGATAAACATTTTATACTTTTTTCAGAAGTCAATGACAAAAGTGGTGATTAACGCCTGTCATCATGCGGAGTAAGGATAATTTTTTTTGGCATGTTTGGGTGTTCTAGTGGCTTTGGTAAATTTATTAAATCATGCCGTTTTGGATTCACCATAATATAGTTTAAAATCATAAATCTATGAAAGTTTTTAAAAAAGTATTGTTATTCCCAATTGCAATTGAAATTGTACACAAACTCATAAATTTAATCGGAAATAGTTGCAATAGAAAAGCTAACGCTAGACTTGCAATAAAGGAAACTTAACAACAGCAACAGATAACGACAAAAAAATTGGTGCATGTCACATTGCAACATTTACGAAGCAATTAATTTTGGAACTTAATTAAATGAAACCGCATGAGACAAGTGTATAACATACACTACTCCATTGGGACTATTCTAAAATGAATAACAACAACAACAACAAAAATTTAAAGAACAGAGTTTAAGCCAGACCAACCATTACGACTGAATGACTATTGTAAACATATGGCCAACATAGAAGACCAAACCAAACTACAACTAACTACTGACTAACACTTGAACTAACAATACCACAACAACAAAAAGGAAGTCATGCTGTGACAGCTAGCAACAAATGCACTAGAGTTGGTCAACTATTTACGAAACAAATCTTAAGGAAAACATACGAGTAATAACATAGACACTCTCGTGCTAAATGTGAAATTCAAAAGTAATGTTTTATAATTAAGTAATGCTGCCCAGAAGCCAAGAAAAAAAATCATGTTTGAAAACTACAACCAACCAAACAACCACCAGCAACTAAGCTTAATCTTTAATTCCTTAGATTATCTCTGTATAGAATTTAAGAAAACAAAAAAAAAAAAAAAAAAACTACAGTCTTCCTGCTCAAATTTGATATAAGAAATACAGTAGCTCTGAAATGTTTATTCAAGATTGTAACGCAATTCCAAGAAAAGCAGACAGTCAAATACCTAGATAAAGAAACAAACCAGAACAATTTTTTTACAAGTGACAAACACCATGCCTCACTAACTAACAGCAACATGTTAATTTGGTAGCTAGTAAGTTGCCAATGTTTTGGCGACAAAACAACAGTCAGTGCAAAACATTAGATGGCACTGACACTTGTGCTGACATTACAACTGACGCTTGCTTTCTTTCCTATTGAACATAACATGACATTTGACAATATCACGCGTGTTCGAATAGGAGAAAAATTCAATTCAATTTTCAACACAACAACATCACAGTTTATCTTCTCTTTTCTTTTATATATTTAAATGGTTGCTGTGTCTCTGTGTAATCAGACTCAAGAGTAAAGTTGTCAACCATAGGTTAGCTGGTAAAATATTCCATTTTAATGCATTTGCCGATTTCTTGTCATCGATTATCGCTTTGACATAACCATTCGTGTATGGGGCGAAAGCATCGGCAACAAAATCAGCGGCCATGAAGTAGAAACAAATGTCAATCAGTAGTTTTAAATCAATATTAGATGGCAACTCTTATAATTGTAGAATAAACTTCAAATGTAATGAAATTTCAATCAGTTTTATTGCCAAAGCGGATTGAAAAATAGCGATATTTTATGAAACAAATATTGACTTTAACTCATGTACATTCAGTACTAATAAAAGGTACTTCTTTTAAGAAAAGTTACTTTTTAATAAAAGGTACTATTTTAATAAAAGCTATTTTTTTTAAATAAAATGTACTTTTTTAATAAAAAAATACATTTTTAATAAAAAGTACTTTTATGCAATGTTTCATAAAACCAAGAATACCATTAGCTATGTTGACAATTAACGCAATGTGATCCACTAAATTTAAACCTGTGATCTAGCAAAATACCAAGATAAATAATAATGTGAACTTTTACCAGTATTGTGTCTTTAATATAATAGAATCTAATTTTCCAATTCTGAAGGATGACATATGATTACATTTATTATTACTTAGACTCATTAAAAATATTTTACATTGTTGATCAATAGTCTTGAACATTTTGACATCATCTGCATACATTAGTGCTTTAGAATGGAAAATAATGGAAGATGAGATCATTTATAAATACTAGCAGATTGCAGCCCTCGAAATTCGAATGCAAATTCTAGGAAATTTTATTCTTTCATTAAATATAGACCCTAAAGGTATGCTAATCAATTATAGCCAATTCACAAATCAACACAAAAAACAAACTCATTTTTATTACAAACACATTAGCAAATTCAATAAACACACACATAGCATTGTATAATTTTATGTATGTGTTAGTTGCAACTTTAAATGCAATTTACTCAAAATAAAGGAAAAAGTTAAAAATCTGTAAATCTGCAAAACGGCTAAAAAGAAATACAATTCAGTAATAAACGTTTGGCTAAAATTGGGACAAAAAGGCAGAACAAAACATCAGTCACAAGAAATCGCCTAACCTATTAATATTATAGATATATACATAGTATGGGACCCAGACTTCCCTGTGAAACGCCAGAAGAGACTCCAATAAAGTTTTATATAACATTTCTGAACTTTACTTGTTGTCTTCTATTAGTGCTGAAAAACTACATCCCATAAGCGATAATTTGTAAAGTAAAATATAGAACGCTTTACTGAAAGCCGTATAAATTACATCTGTTTGCTTGTTATTATAAAGGCCATTATTTATAATAGTGGTAAGTTCCATGCTGAATATAACAGCGAAAAAGTTTGATGCAGATATAGCATTAAGCTTAGAAATTCCTTTACAGTTTAATACTTCAAGCTTGCTTAACGATGCACGTTCGTCCGTCTTTGTGTTATGAATACAAAAGTTGGTCGTACCGATGTATTTTTCTTGTGTGAGTTTATTTGTTTTTTATACTGACAGAAAAAGGAAACGGTAGAGTTGACACGAGTTGTTATATACTTATGACACACGGTTGAGGCATAATGCGCTTAATTGTTAAATTATATTAATGGGTAAAATCTTTTTTATTTTGACAAGTAAATTTACGTAGGAATTTTTCAAAAACATTAATAGTCGGAATAATTTTGCACATACTGAGCAACCATTGTTACCTACAAGAAATTGAAATACACAAAGAAAAATTTCAATTTTTCCATAAAATTTGAAAATGCTCTCATAGCAAGGCAAAGATGTACAAACGTCAGCAAGGCTGGTTATTAAAGGAACTTATTTTTGAGAGTTCATCTACAACTGCCAACGAAAGTGGAAAAAAGAGTCGACCAGCAAAACCAATTGACGGATGTAGTGAAAGATCTCGAAGGCGCAAGCTGGAAAATACCAATGAAGATATTTCTCAAAGAACTATTGAGAATTCATTTATCCACCAAATTCAACCAACACAAAATAAGAAAGATAAAATTGAAATAATTAAAAAATAGTAGAAGCGAGCCCAAGGCGCACAAGGAGGATTTCGAAAAGCATTCCTACACTAATTGAAGAAAATAAATTTTCTCCACAAGAAGATTTGAAGTTAACCAAAAACCGATATAAGGAATTGCGAACTAATGAAAGAAATTGTGGAATTTTTCCAGAGTATCGAGATTTAGTTTCTGCTAAAAAAGAATGCTTATTTTCACAATCTGGTATTAGTGTCACTTATAGTTCAGCAGAAATAAAATTGCAAGATCTCCTTGAACATACTGAAGAACGATTGCTAAATACGCTTGAAAGAAAATTGGAAATGGCAACATTACTTTAATTTTAAAATTGGGATGTGATGGATCCTCTGGTCAGAACCAATACAAGCAATTTATTGCCGAAAATTCATCAGATGCTAATTTATTTATGGTTTATAGCGGCTTAGAGCAACAGGAATTGACGTATGGAAAAATGAAATCCCTTCTTCAAATAAGTACTGCAGACCAATAATATTTACATTCAAAAAGGAAACCAAAGATGTCATAACTAAAAAAGTTCAAAAAATAAAAGATCAAATTAAAGAACTTCAACCAGTAATATTTAAATTCGATGACCAAGACACTGAAATAAATTTTAAAATGTTGACATTGAAATAAATTTTAAAGTTGTACAAGCTTTAACCGGAAGAAAGTCATCGTCAAGCTGCATTATATGCCAAAATACATCAAGTCAATTAAGCCAACCTCCACCACAAGACGATAGTTTTAAGGAAGCGTACGAATTTAGAATGTCCCCTATTCTTGCTAGAATACGTTTCATGGAGCATATTCTTAAATTGAGTTATGATTTGGAATTTGGTCCGTTAGGCGAAACAGTGAGAAAAAACAAAGAAAATGAAGAAAAAAGAAAGCAAAAAAAAAACAAATTCAACAAAAATATCTACAGCTAGGCCTTGTAATCGACCAACCAAAACAAGGGGAAAGAAACTCAAATGATGGAAGATCTCGAAGAAGTAAGCTGGAGAATATCAATGAAAAAATTTCTCAAAGAATTATTAAGAATTCATTTATGCACCAAATTCAACCAACACAAAATATGAAAGATAAAATTGAAATTATTGAAAAATAGTAGAAGCGAGCCCAAGGCGCACAAGGAGGATTTCGGAAAGCAGCAGTTTCTGGATCGGAAAAAAGTCTTCTTGCAGTATTTCTACTGCAGTATTTCTACTGCAAGAAGATTTTTTAGAAATACTGCAAGAAGATTTTTTCCGATCCAGAAACTGCAGCATCTATCACAGGTGTAGATCATGTATTAACAAGACTATTCAAATCATATAAACGCAAAAAAAGATTGGAGAGTACGCTAATAAAACAGCTATACTTTATAACGAACAAGAAAATTATAGTCGGTCTAGACCGGCTATATGATACCCTATACCATGCGTTTAGAGCCCTATCTCATAGGCCCAACTAACTGGACATAGAAAATAAGCATAAACCAAATTTGAGTGGGATTTTTATTAATTTTTTTGGTTGTCTTTTTTTTACAAAACAATATCTATATGGGGACTAGGCCCAAAAATGAACCGATCGTGAATATGCTTGGTAAGGTCTCTTGTATTTTGCAAAAATAGATACAAACAAAATTTGAGAAGAATCAGTGCAATATTTTTGTTTTTTGATAGATTTAAGTGAAGATTGGGAAGCAGCTCTATATGGGGCCTATGACTAAGAGTTGTCCCATAGGGATCATTTTTGGACTACTCATTAATGGATGTAATAAACGCATACAAACCAAGGTTCAGAAAATACACCCATGAAACACACAATGTTCTGTTCAAAAGTAGCCAACACATATCTTTATTTTCATATCAATTATGTGCGTTTCTAAATTTTCTACGGTGCCCAACACAACCATGACTGTGTTCGTTTTAATATTTCGTTATTTACACGAACATTTTTGTATCACGTACTTTTTGTTTCAATCACACATAAAGCACACATTTTTGAGTATTGCTTTATTTGAAGTTCATGTTCTGGTACGTGTACTGAAAAAAAAAAACAGAACATGATCAATAAACAGGTTCGAGTTCAGTTATATTTTAAGTCGTGTTATGGCTCGTGTAGTAAGAAAAAACAGAACATGTACAATAAACAGGTTCGAGTTCAGTTATATTTTAAACACGACTTATATATTTTAAACACGACTTAACTTATATAACTGAACTCGAACCTGTTTATTGTACATGTTCTGTTTTTTCTTACTACACGAGCCACAACATGACTTAAAATATAACTGAACTCGAACCTGTTTATTGTACATGTTCTGTTCTTTTTTTCAGTACACGTACCAGAACACGTACCAGAAGACTACAGATTCTTTCGCGAGTACAACACAAGAAAAATGTTCATATGTTGCACTAATAAAGACCTTATCACTATATTGTTGTGCACTTCAGATCCATATATGTCCAACATTCGACAAAAATGGTAAACTACCTCTATTGAATTAGACGAAGAAGAAATATTTACTAAAATTGTTTGATTTTATGTAAATTTTTAGTACACTAACAATAAGTTATACTCTTTTTTTTATATAGTTAACAATTTTTTTTGATTTAAAAATTTATGTATTTTATAAATTTACAATAAAAAATGGTATAGAAATATTTAAAAAGACAATAAAAATTTTTAACTGAAGTAAAAACATACGACTTTTTCATTGAAACTTCTCTATCTTGAACCAATAGCAGGTAACTTTAAATTACGTTCGCTGCGTAATAAATTAAATCTTAACTCGGGCTCCTTGATAAGGTTACTGGGGCCAAAGTTTACCATTTTCTGACAAAATTTAACTTGACAAAATTTCTAAAAATTATTAGTTGTAAAATTAATTGAAAAAATAAGACATTATATAAAAAAAAAAAAAAAACTTTTTTAACCTGTTAACACTTCACTTTTGTACTAAAATTCAACTAAAAATGTAAATATATTTTAAACCCTCTATAACTTTTTTTATTATCGATAGATATTTACGAAAATTCCAATCCAGTCAAAGATTATGGATTTTTGACCGCCTTCTCGTGAAATGGTCGACTGTACGCCGGCTGCATTAAGTAATGCATTTTATTGGTATTCTACGAATAACTTAGGGAACTTATAGGTTTTCTACTCTAGTAATAAAAGGTCCGCCATCTAACATTTTTTTTTTCAACTAGTACTTATTTCGTGAATGGTAACACTTAGCTCATGTCTGATTTCACAGATAATTAGTTTTATCCTTCCGCTGAACGAATATGGTTGTGTATACGCTTGAGCAACGCTGGGAAATATTGCGACATTACTTTGAAAATCATGGTAATGTTGCAGAATGTGTGCGAAAATTGCGTACGGATTTTGGAAGAAGAGAAGCGCCGTCAGCTTCGTATGTTTGTTATCTTGTGAAAAAAGTGAAAGAAACTGGCATCCTCAAAGATAAACCAAAGCGTGAAAAGCCAAAAGCAGTGCGTACACCCGAGAATATTGCTGCTGTGGCAGAAAGTGTGCGTGAAGCGCCATCAACATCAATTCACCGTCGTTCTCAAGAATTGAACATTTCGGGGCATCATTGAGATGAATTTTGCATAAAGACCTTGGTATGACGTCATACAAAGTCCAATTGGTTCAGGAGTTGAAGCCAACTGACCATCCAATGTGTTTTCGCTTCGCTAAGTGGGCCTGCGATCGACTTACAGAAGATGCCGATTTTGCCAAAAAAAATCATCTTTTCAGATGAAGCTCATTTTGATCTTGGCGGGTAAAGCAAAATTGTCGTATTTGGGGCACAGAAAACCCGCACGCATACATTGAAAAGCCGACATACCCAAAACGAGTCACTGTTTGGTGCGGATTTTCGTCCAGAGGCATAATTGGGCCATTTTTCTTCGAAAATGAGCAAGGAGTGGCCGTTACAGTCAATGGCGATCGTTATCGGGCCATGTTGAACGAATTGAAGAGGAGGATATTGGCAACATTTGGTTTCAACACGACGACGCTACGTGCCACACAGCCGAAGCTACACTCGATGTTTTGCGCCCTGTTTTTGAACATCGCATTATCAGCCGCAGAGCTGATGTCGTTTGGCCACCTCGGAGCTGCGATTTGACACCGTTGGACTATTATTTGTGGGGTGCCCTCAAAGATAAGTGTTACGCCACACAGTGGCGCCCGTAGAGCAAACAAGGTTGCAAAAATCAAAATTTGCATGTGTGCCGACGAAGTTTTGAATAAACCCATGTTATAGGAAACTTTTCAACGATTTGAAATATGCTACTCTTAATAATATCACATTTTTAGTTTAGAAGATATAACCGTTCAAAGTTGACCGACTTTCGGTTTTCAAAAAAACACACAATTTTAAGTCAATTTGTTGAGATTTCAGGTGTAATATCACGAAAAATAGGTAACGAATAGCCTTATTTTTTGTTTGTATTGATTGATGTATTTATTAGATGTATAATGATAAAAAAAAAATTAACTGTTTGCTTTGTGTTTCTCATGGTAAATCACTATTTAAAAACTATCCGTTTTTTCACTATTTTTCAACTTTGACGGAAAATAAAAAAAAATCTGTATTTTTCTATATTTGCCATACTTGCAAAACATGTTTTTTGATTATTTCTTTACATAATTCAAAAGGTTTTATCTGCCCGTACGTGTCCTTTTGGCTTCTAGAGGTAAAAAAGGTTAAAAAACATGGTTGCAGAAATTGTATGGCGTGCATCCCTTACATGTTTTGACTGACAGTAGTTTGATCGGTTGTCTACCTGTGAGCCTCTGCCAAAGTCTACTCCCAATATTCTGTTATAGACACAGAATGCACAAAAAACTACTCATTGAAATTCGCAGGTACGCACCTCACTTAAAAATTACTTTGGAGTACAAATGGTCAAGAACAATATTGACTTATGGTCCCTCCAGGTAGGCACAAATCATACTTAGACACGTGCATAATATCAAAATTGCATAATTCAGCCTAAATCCATATGTATGCAGGGAACAGGTAAATTTTTAGGCATGGTAGCATAAGCCTATATATTGCAAAATAAGCATAATGCCTGGATTAGTCTACGACTGAAAGTTGGCGCAACAAGTACTGAAACCATGGCGTTAAACAATTTAAAATTATTTGAACTGTTTAGAAGGTCAACCACACCAAAGTTTTTCACGGAAGCTGCTTTAGAAGAACTTGATAGCTTATACGAAAATATTGAGAGAGGCGAAATTATAAAAAATAATTTTTATCTGATATATGCAAATATTAAGGCAAACTGGGTGAAATCTAATCGAACCATTCAGAACTTCAACTGCAAATACGAGGACTGGCTTAATGAAGACACCATCCTGGATATATTGGCAGTAGATAAACCCACCACTTCAACCAGAGGAGCAAAAAGAAGGCCAAAAAAAAGTATTGAGGAGTGTTTAATTTTCACAAGAAAGAGGAAACTTGCCGATGCCACCAATGACTTGACCACGAAGCATTTATCGGACGCGCTGTCTATTAAATATACAAAGGATAGTGAAAGAGTTAGGTCGCAGATTACAAAATCTGTTGCTGATGCAAGCCCACTGCGACTAGAAAGGATTAAGGAGAGCATTCCCACGCCCACAAACGCACACAAAAAAGTATGGTTCCGAAGAAGCCTTGGCCTTGTTTATGGACTTACAACTTTCCAAAGAAAAATATGAGATACTACGGGCGTCCTTGATGCGACACGGGGCTGACGTTTTACCAGGATACAAGCATATTACGCAAGCCAAAATAAATTCACGACCACTGCATACGGAGTTTACGGAAGTCTCTGTGAAAGCCAATCTGCAGGATCTCATGGGCCATACAGCAAAACGGTTGTTGGAGGGTCTTCCTAAAAATGAGGTGAAAATTCTTCCTGAGAAACTGACATTGATCAGCAAATGGGGCTGCGATGGATCATCTGGACAAAGCGTTTATAAGCAAAGGATATCTTCCGATGACGCTACAATATCGGCCGGAAATATATTTATGGCATCTGTTGTTCCTTTGCGGCTAAAATCTGATGTTTCCCTACACTGGAAAAACCACGTCCGTCATCAGTGCATTATTGCCGACCAATAATGTTTCAGTTTGCAAGGGAATCGGCAGAACTCATAAGGACCACGGTGAAGGACATTGAAGAACAAATAAGCAAGATTAAGCCTACAAAGCTGCAAATTGGAGAAGGAAAATATATTGAATGCAATTACGAGTTCCACCTGACCATGGTTGACGGAAAATCATAAACGAACTGACAGGAACAACCTCAACATTGTCATGCCCGATTTGCAAAAACAGTCAGAAGAACTTTGGTAATTTAAACGATTCTACAAACGAGGAGAATTACGAATATGGAATGTCACCATTGTACGCAAGGATAAGGTGTATGGAGTTCTTGCTAAAACTGGCGTATACCCTACCACAAGAGGAGGAAAACTTCGATGAAAATACATCAATAAAGGATAAAGAAAAGATCAGAAAGAAGCAAAGAAGTTGACCCCGACCGTCCATAAAATATTGGCGCATGGCAAAGATATAATTGAGTACCAGTCTTTGCCAATTGGAGAGCTTTCTGAAGAAGCACAGGAGTCTCTTAACAAATTTTATAAAAAATATAGATTGCAGAACACATTCAAAGCATCATGGGTAAGGCAAAATGAGGACCTCTTCAAAATGTTGGCAGCATCTTCCGATTCACTTATTTCTTCCCTGCGGCATGTGAAGTCACGAATAGAGTTAGAAAATAATTATAGTTTAGAAATGATTAGTCTTTTAGATATACCTTCTCTTACGAATTGTGATGAATATTTTACAGAAAATTGAAAAAATAAATTTAAAAAAGAAGTATTTTTTTTTTTTTAATTTGTTGGGTAATAATTTAAAACATAAAACCCTAAAGAAAAAAAATAAAAACAATCTAAAAATGTGAAAATATTTTTTTTTAGTTACCATAAAATTGATTTTTCTACAAATTTTAACTTTGATAACCCATAAGTAGGCCCCTACAAAGCGTAGCACCCTTTCCAAACGCTCATTTCATAGGCTGAACAGTTATCTATCATATGCTGTTTAAACTGTTCAATTATGTTACTCGGTTCAAAAGATATGATTTTTGCAACGAAAAAACTCAAATGGCGCCACTGTGCACCAACAAGCCAGAGACAATTGACGCTTTAAAGGACAATATTCTTGAAGCCATTGGTGAAATACAGCTGCACACAATCGATAATGTGCTTAAAAATTGGACCGATCGTGTAGGCTACTGCATGGCCAGCGGAGGCAGCCATTTGAATGAAATTATTTTCCATTATTAACCGGAAGGATTGTACTTTCAAATAAAAGAAGAAATTTGAGATAATATTCAGTAGTTTTTTTTATAGCATTTGCAAAAAAAAAAAAGTTATTTGGCGGACCCTTTAGAAAAATAGCTCATTTTTTCAAATAACAATTAAGTATTTCTATAGAAGACACGATCATGGTTTTTTTTTAACAAAAAAATAATAATAGAAACTGCCCAAAAAGAAAAGCAATTAACTTAAAATTTAATTGGTATTCGAATTTAAAGTTTGAGTATCGGAAACAGTTTTAAAGCGGTAGCTCTACCCAACATTGAGTTATAGGGTATTTAATATTCATCAAGGACGAGTTTCATTTCTTAATTGTTTAATAAAAGGTACTTTTTTAATAGAGGGTACTCTTTTTTAATAAAATGTAGTTTTTTTTACTAAAATGTACTTTTTAATACGATATTTTTTTAATAAAAGGTCATATTTTAATAAGAGTACTTTTTTATAAAAACTATATTTTTGATTAATTGTCGTTTTTTTAATCAAGGGTCCTTTTTTAAATAAAAGGTAATTTTATAATTAAAGATCCTTTTTTAAATAAATAATAAAAATTAATTGGTAGAAGGTAATACATTCCTTATCTCCGATGAAAGCTGTGTTCAATATCGATTTAAATGAATGCTTTAAATTAAACATGATATATTTAAAACTAGTTTTTTTTTGCATTTCTCATTCAGGTGTTTTAAAATAAATGAAATTTTTCCCACGTCTTAACTGCTACTCAAAAATAAATCATATTTGATTTTAGTAATTAATTAATCACTGTTCTTTTTTTTCAAGTTTGAACTTAAATATCACTTTTATATCAGATTTTAGCAATTAGCTATTGAAACTGAAAAATAATCGATCATTCTCTATATTTTCGATTGCCATAAACAAAAGATATCTTGTTGATATGTTTACCATGGCTAATTGTCACATAATTATATTAATTGCAGCTCTAAGTTGCCATACAATTTTGAAAACGTTTGAAAATGTGGTTTCATGTTTAAATAATATATAAGTATATATATATACATATTCTCATTCAGGTGTTTAACCAATTTGGTTCGAATAATCTAGTCAGCTTCAATGTTTTTAATATCAAACTAATTAAACTTTAAAATACTTTTTGGCTTTTTTGCAATATTTTTCCCATATAAGTCTTCTTAAAAATAGTTTTTGTGATATTGATTTTTGCTCATGTTTCGTAAGTAGGAAAATTTGTTGATACAATTTGTTTACTTTTGTCTTTGATCGTATCTTAATGGAAGTGCGAAATATTTTAGTTATTTTTTCCAATCCAAATTTTATAAAAATGGTATGATATTTATAATCCAGTATAAAATTGATCTTAAATTGACAGAAATGGTATTAAGAGTTAGTGGAATAGTTTTTAAAGATTCTTTAAATATTTTAATTAAAATTTAACAAAAATGTATTGACTATATTTACTTATAGTTTGTGCTGATATTTGGAACTAAAACAATCATATCCCCTCTTAATTGGAACCCAAAACCAGTATTAAAATAAAAAAGTACGGCTCATTTTAAATCATGGGTCGCCACGTAAAATAACTTTCCAATATGTCTTAGAACATAAAATAGAACATATATTTTACATAAAATTATTTAATACTTGAACACACCATTTTTGAACCCTTATTGAATTTTCCTTTAGCTCTGAATAAACCTTTAAAGTAAAATATATTTTTTATAAAAATATATATTTTAAAAGGTACTTTTTAAGGAAAATTTAATAAAATATAATTTTTAATGATTGAGTTTGAAATTATTAAGGCTCAGGATCACTGATGAGGGTTGGTGACTCTTCCCGAAACAGCTGTATAACCTGTCATGCAGAATATAGATCAATTTTTGAAACAATTGGGACAATGTTTTTTGCTTTATTTAAAGTTAAAACATTTGATCTTGAGCCTGAATAATTTCAAACTTAATTATTAAAATGATAAAGATCGAAAATAAGATTTTTTATTTTTATAGAAAATAGTGAAATTAAAATAAATATAATTTTTATAAACAAGATTTTTCAAATGGAAGCTACCTTTTTTATACCCTCCACTCCAGTGTGCAGAGGGTATATATAAGTTTGTCATTCCGTTTGTAATAATTAGAAAAAAAATTGTGGACCCCATAAAATATATATATTTGTGATCCTTATAACAACCGGAGTTGATATAGCGATGTCCGTCTGTCCTTCTGTCCGTCTGTCCGTCTGTGGAAATCACGATGACGGCATCAATCGGGTAGCTAGGGTACTCGTTGACATAAAAAATGATTCACTAACATCCTGAGAAGTTTGCTATTTAAAATCGTCCAAATCGGTCGATTAGGGTCCGAGATTTAAATGAAGAACTAAAAAAAGTCTTGAAAAAATATAATTTTCTATGTTGTTCTTGTCACGATCACGCCCTCAATAGGATAGCTAGGGTGACCATTTATAGTGAGGATGATTCACCAAATTTATGGGAAGATTTCTATTTCAAAAATCATTAAAATCGGTGGAACAGGTCAGGGGAAATCTCTGAAAAATTAAAAAAAAATGAAAAATATGATGTTTCTATATTGTTCTTGTTGTTATTCTAAATGTTGCATTGTTGTCATAGCTGGACTTGTTGTTTTTGTGGTCGTTGTGGTAATAATATAATAAAAACAAACCCTTTGTACATTTTTTTTATCAACTCTGGTAGAAAAATTTAAAAGTTTCCATTATTTTGGCATCACTAAAAAATTTGTTAGATCATTTCTGTCATTGCCACGAGCCTGCCTGCAAAATTTCAGATCGATTGGGTCAGAGGAAAGTGGTTAAAAGTGATCCAAAATTTTTTCGACAAGCAGACACTACGAGTTAATATAAAGGGAGTAAAAATTCACCAACATCTAAAGCAAATAATGCTAAAATACCTAGTTGTTAAAAAAAAAAACAATTGGGCAATTCACATCACTTTACAATCGTGAAAAATTGTTGTTGGTAATTTTCACTGAAAAATCTGATACACGATCCAACTTCATTTGCTATGTTTAGTAAATGTTGTATATTGTATCATAACATATCAGTTCCAAGTGAATGCCAGTTTTTATGAAAAAGAAAAAACAAATACATAGAATATTATCAGCGTAAATAATTATAAAATAAAATATGGCAAATAATGCAAATAACGCAAATACATCGATAAGTTTATTTATATAAAAATTAATGTTTATATTTTTAGTATGTATTTTCTCTTTCAGTACCAACCAAATATTTAAAATTTTTTTTTTCATTATAAATTAAAAAGCAAGAGGTACGTAACTAAAACTCCAGGGTATATCTCACGACCAAAAAGCAAACACTGACAAGTGTTTTCTCTTATATAAAATAGCAGAAGCGACGAAGCGATCTTTCCTCGTTGAATCGAAAATTACAAAAGAAAGCGTTTTACAATATGAAAATACAACTGAGTGCTCACAACAAATGTTTGTATTGTGTATTTCAATACAACATACAATATACAACACCTGTTGTTAATTGCCCAAATGTAAATTTAGCAAAAAAAATTTATGTATTAATTTATTTAAAAAGAAAAACACAAAAATAACGTTTGATGTTGTATTTTGTGTGTGTAATATTTACATATACATCCATACACATATTAAATAATACAAATAATATACATATATTATATATATGTATGTATGTATATTCATAGTAACTGCATGTTATAAATAAATCGGTATATTATTTTATTAACATAAAATTCTGCAATATTTTGTTGTGGGGAAAATACATTTCTTTTGCATTAACAGAGTGTCACTTCATTTTGCTCAGCGTGACTATGCCGCAGTAGATGGCGCCACAATTTTTGTTCTAATTAGCTTTGCAATAGTTATTTCTATTTTAACATGAATGTCAATATTTTCAATTAGATATCATACAGAACAATGTTAAGAGTTTACACGGGCTGGTCTTTTATTTCATACGTTTTTTCATTATTCTTTCATAAATATGAACATAAGTTTGGCATGTTAACTTTTTGTTGTCTTTACAAAATAGAGTTACCGAGTTCATCAATGAGTTTTTTGCTTTCAAAACAGTTCTACATAGTTATATAGAACTATTATTCTGCTTTACCTACAAAATATCTGATTGCGATGCGATTACATCTAATTTTTAAAAATTGTTTATAATTAATAAAGCATTATTATTCACATAAATATAAAATTGCACTTTTTAAATTTTCCATTCAAATTTAAGAAAATATCAATTCTTATAAAAACTGAAACTAAAATTTCCAATTATAAATTAGAAAATATTAATTGAATTTCAGAAAATCATATCAAAACGTCGGAAATAATAATTTTAAATTTAGAAGACATCAATTGCATCTTTAATATATAAATTTTATTCGTTAAACACAAATTGAAATTCCAAAAAAAACACCAAATATGTTTACATTTAAAAATGTTTACATTTAAAAAAAAATATTGCCATTCGGGAGATATTAATAATTTTTCAGTACCGCGATTCAGTAACTTCTTTTAACGATAGTCGAATCAAAAAAGAAAATTGCAAAATTATCAGTAAAATTTTTAAACGATATTCGCTATTGTTAAAGTCAGCTGTTGTTGTTATCTAAACGACAACCATTTTTGTGTTGTTTATTCAATCGATAAAAACTTAAATTTTTAGGTTGAAATGTCGTCATACATAAATAAAAATCATAAAATAGTAAAAATATTTTGCTTTTATTAAAAAACTTTTAACATAAATAAAAAAATTATATAGCATATTCAATTCATCATTTCATTTTCAAATAAATAAACAGAAATATTAGTAAAAAAAAAAAAATAAAGATATTAAACATAAACATAAAATCATCCTGTCAAACACGAAGTAATTTGTTTTTTTCTATTCTTTGTGTTTTTCGCTTATTTTGACAGAGTTGCTACTAGTTTACAATTTAAATAAATAGAAAAACAGATTTGTCGACTGTCGTTAAGATGTATGTACTTAGTGAATCACTTAATCCTTAGTGCAAACAACAATAGCTGTCTATATATTTTGCGATTGTCGGATCGTTGAAATTTACAGAATCGGACTACAGAAAACATTAATTTAAATTCAATGAATTTTAGAAAGCCTCAAATAATATTTAAGAATTGCGAACATAAAAATTGTTACATAAATAAACGCAATTTGATGAGAATGTTATTTTTTATATATAAATGTTCACAATTTTTTTTGGGTGAAAATTTGAAGTTTTTCAGAAAATAAAGATAGCATTATTTTATTTAAAATGTTTGGGACTCTTGGTTTATTGCGTTTGGCATCCCTAATTTGATTATTTTTATTATAAATTTATTCTCTATGTTTTCAAAATATGGCAATATTTTAAAAAAAAGTTGAGAGAGCTTTTTTTCTTTTTGGTTATTATTTTGTTACTCCATCCGACCTATATGGCCACAATCAAGAAATATTTGGCCAGTTAAAAGAAACTATACAGCCATCTCCAATTAGCACGATTTAATGCATATAGCCACTCTCCACAACCATTACCTTTGCAATGGAGGTTAGGACGAGCTATTTAATTAGCAAAAACTAAATTAAACGAGAAGTTATGTCATATAACCGGAAACGCATGCATATAGGTATATAACCTAAATGCATGGCGATCAGCAACCACGATGACCAAAAAGCAGACACCGAAATAAATCCGAAATAATAGAAAAGACGAAAACCATCCCAAAGAAGTTGCTGAAATAATTTTATTAAGTTTAACAAATTGTTTACTTTTTCCAATATTTTGTTTACATTTATCAATACTCAAACCGAGGTGGAGGGTATTAAAGATTCGGCACAGTCGAATTTAACACTCTTACTTGTTTTTTTTAAAACGTACTTTTTTATTAAAAGGTACTTTTTTCTTAGTAAAAAGTACTTTTTTAGTAAAAGGTAAATTTTTAATAAACGGTACTTTTTTTTAATAAAATGTACTTTTAAATAAAAGTAATCTCTCTATATACATATGTATAAAAATTACGTGTATGTTCGTGATCGCTAAACTCAAGAACTACTGCACCGATTTTGACCAAACTTTATGTACATGCTCTATGGGGCGTGAGGAGTGTTTCTGTGTAGTTTGAAGTTCATCCGACAGATGGCGCAATATTTAGTTTTTTTGTGTTTTTGCACCGTAACTCAAGAACTACAGCACCGATTTTGACCAAACTTTATGTACATGCTCTATGGGGCGTGAGGAGTGTTTCTGTGTAGTTTGAAGTTCGTCCGACAGATGGCGCAATATTTAGTTTTTTTGTGTTTTTGCACCGTAACTCAAGAACTACTGCACCAGTTTTGACCAAACATTATATACATGCTCTATGGGGCGTGAGGAGTGTTTCTGTGTAATTTGAAGTTCGTCCGACAGATGGCGCAATATTTAGTTTGTTTGTGTTTTGCCTGATAGAGATTAGCGCGATAAGCCTATGCTGTGTTTCGCTGAAAGCGTTGGGTCCTTAATCAGCGTGTAGTGGCGTTAAATTGCCTGATACCGACTCAAACCTAACATCTTTTCGTGAAAAAAATAATTCGTCCGACAGATGTCGCAATATTTAGTTTTTTTTTTGTGTTTTGCCAGATAGAGATTAGCGCGATAAGCCTATGCTGTGTTTCGCTGAAGGCGTTCGGTCCTTAATCAGCATGTAGTGGCGTTAATTAGCCCGGTACCGACTCAAACCTAACATCTTTTCGTGAAAAAAATTTTTTTTTAAATAAAGTAAATAAATATCACTATTTTTTAAACTCTATTTGCGCGATAACCCTATGTTATGTTTCGCTGAAGGCGTTGGGTGCTTAATCGGCGTGTGCCGGCGTTAAGTATTCCGACACCGACCCATACATAACCTGTTTTCGTGAAAAGTGCGTGGGAGTCTAACGAAAAAAAAAATAACTTATTAAATTGAAGTTAAATTTATTTAAATTTAATATTACATACATTTTAATAAATTAACCCAAGGTGTTAGTGAAAGTAAATTAATTGTATTATTGAAAGCTATTGCATTTCTAATTATAAAAATTTAAATTTTTTACATAAAATATCAAAAAAACATAAACTGTGTGTGTTATTACAATTTTGATTTTTCGATTTTTCAATAAAACATTTTTTTCTATTATAAGTAACTAAAAACACTGATTTTGATTCTCTTCGAGAGGCAGTTCAAAATAAAAGAAAAATTTGGGGCCAGCAACGCGGACCGGGCCCAGCTATCAGAAATAAATAAATCCATTATTTCTGCTTCAGTAAACGGTATTTGAACAATAATTGCTATGTCGATTTAGTGCACCTTTCATTCTTCTTCGAAATATAAATCTACCATGACTTTGCAACGGAACCAGACTTGCAGTGAAAATAAAATTTGAAGGCAAAACAACGTTTGCCCGGGTCAGCTAGTTTTTTCATAAAAGGTAGTTTTTTTATATGAGAAAAATTTTTTATAAAAGGTATTTTTTAATAAAAGGTATTTTTAAGAAGAAGTACTTTTTTAATAATATGTACTTTTTAATAAAAAGAACTTTTTTGTAAAAGGTGTTATTTCTATAATAAGGGTTACTTTTTTATAAAAGGTACTTTTTTATTTTTTTTTCGAAAATTGTTTTTTTTTATGAAAAGTACTTTTTAGTGTTACTTTTTAGAGCCTACGGTCAGTAGCACAATTATTGTAGGAATACGTCCATATATTTGGATCTGCAAACACTAAAATTTTTTACCAAGTCGTCATGGCCAATTTTCTGCAAATTATCCCAAACTCGAAATAAGACCAATTTTTCACATAATTGTATAGAAAGTGGCTGATTTTTTTTTATTAGTTGGCAAATTTTGATCGGAGTGGCGTAATTTTTTTAAATGAGTCCTTTATGAATATAGTTAATTACGGTCAGTGAAAAAAATTAGTTGAAAGCTTTTGAAACTTGAAGGAAGCATTCCCTATATGTATACAGCTTTAAGGAAAACAATTTTTTATTAAATCATTGTGGAAAAATTTCTGAAATATACCAACAAACTTCAAACAACAACAAATTTTTACATATTTGTATGGAATGTGGTCAATATCAGTCGAGTAGTACTATACCGACGCCACAATTTTGGTCGGAACAGTTTATAGTATTTAATGAGTGATCTATGAATATATGTATTAAGTCGAATTTTTTAAGAATTTGATTGGGCTGGCCAGTCCAAAACACTAACTGCATTAGATTGTAGTCATTTGGTCAATTCTTTGGAAGTGTGTTTTGGGTCATTCTCATGTGGGAACTTCCAGACCAGGGGTATATTTTCCTCCACGTATGGATACATTACGTCATTTGCCTGTATCCAATTCCAGTTAAGGTATCTCTTCCTATATGAGTTGAATTCATTCCTTGACCCAAAAACCACCCAATACCATAATATTGCCACCGCCAAACTTAAATTTATTTTATGGGTCTAGTCTTTTTCCCTTTGAGTCTAGTCTTTTTCCTCTTTTTCCTCGAGTTCGAATCTAACTCTCTTTACGAACGGTTGTGTAAAAAATCAAAGCGCTTAGAGTACAACTATTTAAAATTAAAAACAAGTGTATATTTTTGTTTTTGCAATTGCCTATTCTTGATCTCATTTGAACTCACGTGGTAGACAATCCAGCTTAAAACAGGAATATAAATTTTGCGATGGCCCGAGGGGCCAAGTCTTCATCAAAAAGAAAGCTTGTGAATAAGAAGATGACAAAACTTCCTCCGGGTTTTGTTAACCCGAACATGGCGTCAACTTCAAGCAACAGATTTAGCCTGCTTGCTGGCCTCAATGATATGGACGTAACTCCCGTATCAAATATTACCGATGTTAAGGAACACAAACCTCCACCGATTGTTGTAGAAGCTAATGCTTCATTTACAGATATACAAAAGCTGCTTGGTAAGGATTGCATTTTCAAACGTACTTCAATTGGTACCAAAATTTTTGCTCCTAGTAATAAAATGTACGAATGCTACAAACAAATACTTAAAGAGAATAAGATGGAGTTTCACTCTTATGGCTCCAAAGAAAATAGGTTATACACCACCTTTTTACACGGTTTACCCCGCATAAGCTCTGAGGAAATCTCCAAGGAGCTAAAAAACTACAACCTATCCCCCTCTTCCGTAACTGAAATAGTCACCAAATTCAGTTCAAACAATAATGCAGTTTATAAAGTTCAATTTGTTCTTAAAAATTTTAATCCAACTGCTTTAAAAAATGTACGAACAATTTCTAACATTATAATTTCTTGGAAAAAATACAAAACGAAATCCAAGAACAGACCAACTCAATGCTGGAACTGCTTGATGTATGGCCATGGCGGTGAACATTGCCATCGAAGTGCTGCATGTATGATATGTGCAGAACAACATCATACAAGTGTGTGTCCGTTTAACACAAATGAAAAAAGGCCAGCTGTTTTTACTTGCTTTAATTGCAAAAAACAAGGAAAAGAGAGAACTGATCACTCTGCAAACGATATCAACTGTCCGTTACGTTCTCTCTATTTGGAAACTAGAACAAGAGTTACTTCTAAAAGTCCGAATAAAAGCAGACAACAAAATAACTCATTTCAATTTAATGTGGGAGATTTCCCTAATTTAAGAAACAACAACACAAATTTTAACAATAACATCAATAATAACAGCAAAGCTACATATGCTAACCAGCTGAAAACAAACAACGATTTATTTAGCATTGATGAGCTTTTTGATATTTTCACTACAGCTATGGATGATTTGCATAGGTGCACTTCAAAAGTACAACAAATCAAAGTTGTAATGTCAATGGTAAAATACGCCCATGGATTATACTAATAATTTAAACGAATTCAAAATGATTCACTTGAATGCTAATGGCATTTCAAACTTTTCTAAATTAAAACAATTTGAAATACTAATTGAAAGAGAAAATATTAAAATAGCGTCTTTGAATGAAACATTTTTTTCAGAAAATCATAGACCCTTTTTTAAAAATTATTATTTATATAGAAGTGACAGAACAGATGCTAGAGGAGGAGGAGTAGCTCTGTTAATTCATAAATCTGTCGCTCATAAAAACCTCTTTATATCAAACACTTCATCAATCGAAAATATATCAATTGAAGTTATTATAAATAATAGACCTATTGTTGTATCTTCGTTATATTCACCAAGATATACCCATAACTTCTGTGCTGATATCTTGAACCTAACACCTTCCACCAAAGATTACATAGTTTTTGGTGACCTAAATGCCAAACATTGCTCTTGGAATTGCCGTTCAAATAATACTGCAGGAATAGCACTCAACAATCTACAGCAATCAAGCAATTTTTTTATACACTATCCTAATAGTCCAACCCTATTCCCCCATCAACACAATCGCGAAGCATCCACAGTCGATATTATTTTAAGCAATACCGCTTTAAATATAGACGTAAAGACAATGGATTACGAAATACCATCAGACCATCGCCCCATTATGTGTACACTTAAAAGATCAGTGGCCTCGCAGGTTGACCTCAACTATTATGATTATAGTGCAACCAACTGGAACATTTATATGAATTTTTTAGAAAATAAAATCACGTTAAATTCGGATATATACAATACCAAGGTAGTAATTGATCAGGAAATACAAAAATTTATAAATGTAGTCTTCGAAGCAAGGGATGCGTCTACACCTAAAATAACCCAACAAAATGATTACACATTACCAGAAAGTACTGTGAAATATATTAAACTAAGAAGAAGCTTTAAAAGAAAAAGCCAACGATCTTCAAATATAGCCGAGCAAACTTTTTATAATCAATGTTCTAAGTTTCTAAGTAACATGATTGATAAAAGAATTAATTCGGAACGCAATAACAAATGGTGTCAATTATTATCCAATTTAAAACCAGGTGATAAATCATTTTGGAGAATAAGCAGGAACTTGCGAGGAAAAGGAAAAAATCAAATCTCTCACCTTGAGGTTGGAAATACAAGGATAACATCTGATAAGGACAAGGCTGAAGTCCTGGCAAATACATTTGTCAAAGCAAATAACCTCACTTCGAATTACAACCACTCAGCGGATATAGTAATAAATTCAACAGTAAATAATTTTAAGAAGGAAAATCCCACTTCTGAGTCAGCAATTTATACATCTCTAGAAGAAGTAATGAATATTGTCTCATTAATAAAACCCTCAAAATCTCCTGGTTTTGACAATGTTCCCAACCTGCTCTTAAAGAAACTACCACTCAAAGCTCTAAAATTACTGGTTATAATATTTAACAGCTGCATCAAACTCAACTATTTCCCAAACCATTTCAAAAATGCTAAGGTTATAGCTGTCAACAAACCTAGCAAGCCCAAAAATAACCCAAATAGCTATAGACCTATTAGTCTATTAAGTAACTTTGGTAAAATATTTGAAAAAATTCTACATTCTCGTCTTAGTGAATTTGTAACGACCAATTCTATTGTTGCTAAAGAACAATTTGGATTTAAAAAAGGGCATAGCACCACTCACCAAATAAACAGAATTAAAAATCAAATAATCAGCAATAAAAACAATAAACGTTCAACGGGTCTAATATTGTTGGATATCGAAAAAGCGTTTGACACCGTTTGGCATAATGGCCTAGTATTTAAACTTCTTGATGCAAATGTACCAAAATATTTATGCAAACTTATTTCAGATTTCATTCACGGCAGAAGCTTTAAAGTTGCGATTAATAATGAAACATCATCTCCAAAAACCATTACCACAGGGTTACCTCAAGGATCAGTCTTGTCGCCATTGCTTTACTCGATATATACATCCGATTTCAAAGTCCCGAAATATATGAAAATTGCTTACTACGCAGATGATACTGCGTTAATTTCTTCAAACAAACTTACAAGTGCACTCCTGAAGAAAATGGAAAAGGGACTTGTAAATTGCAGTAAATATTTTCACAAATGGAAAATCAAAATTAATCCAAACAAGACCCAAGCAATTATTTTTCCGTTCAACAAATCTCCCAAAAGATTGCCAAGACGTCATCTTCATATTGGAAATAATGTAAATAAATGTAGTTAATCATGTCAAATATCTCGGAGTTGTCTTGGACAAAAAGCTTACTTTTAAACAACATATTATGGCTACGTGCCAAAAAGCTATAAAATCATTTAAAGCATTATGGCCACTTCTAAATAGAAGGTCATTTCTAAACCCCAAAAACAAAAATCTCCTATTCAAAAGTGTTATAAGGCCAATATTAACATACGCGTGTCCTATTTGGAGTGACGCTGCCAACTGCCACCTAAAACGCTTACAAATTATACAAAACAAATGTCTTAAAATGATAAATAAAAAGCCCTGGAGGTATCCTACAAATCTTCTTCATGAAGAAACAGGTTATGAAAAAATTATCGATTTCATAACAAGGATTAACAACAATTATTTTGCCAAAATTGAAAATTCCTCTTACCCACTGATAAGAGAATGTAGAGAAATAACGTAAAATTAAAAAGAAATCACCAAATTGAAAATTATATGCTTATAGAGGTCTATTATTTCTAATAAACCTTCTATAAGCATATAAATATTTTCAGATAGTATTTGAATTTATTAAATCATATAAAGGTTTTTTCCCTCCCATTTTCCTTTAAAAATCATTAAAAAATAAAATAAAAACTATTTAATGTCTTTAGATCCTATATATTATTTGTTGAAATATCTATGTAAAGATAAGATCTCATATGTAAATATCAAATTTGTTAAAATATGTAAATAAAGGAAGAATATATAAATGAAAAAAAATCCTCTTTTTCCTCTAGGCAAAACTTTATTCTTGTCATTGTTTTATAATACTTAATTATAAGATTAAAACATTCAAAAATAAAATTGTTTTTAAAAAGCAGTAGAAAAAAAATTTCAGAAACTATAAATATTTTAAAACCGGCTAAGTTTTTATACATTTTCTTTCATTACCATCTTCTATTCTTATTGTTTTAATCAACTCTGGTACAGGAGTTTAATAGTTTCCATTGTTTTGGCATCACTATAAAATAATTTTTTCCGTTTATCAATTTTTTTATATAGAGAATACGCCAAGGAGAAATTTCGCAAAAAAAAAGAACATAAACAAGTAAAAAAATTATAGTCGATCTGGACCCCATAGCATGCCTTTAGAGCAGCTATGCCCAACGTCAATGTATTCGATTTGTTCGAGTGTGTTGGGTATGCGTAAAAGCTCTTTTATTGTTATTTCGGCAAACAGTGTAGTGGAAAAGTGGCGCACTTCGCCACAACTGACATTAAATATCTTTGCATTACAAATTAGATATTATTTTTGTTAAAAATAAATATTGAGACTTCCGCAAATTACGGTAATTGTCCACATTTTAAGAGGAACGCACTAGTTCATCTATATCTATTTCACTCTTATAATTTTTAATTCGAATGAAATGTGAAAGATGGCTATCGGTCAATCTATGCCGGTATTTATTTAATAATATTTTCATGGTAGAAAAGGCTGACTCACAATTGTTCGTGGACCCAAACATAGAATATAATTTATGTATTTCATTTTTGAGCTTAGGATACTTATCATGATTTATTTGCTTCCAAAACTTTTCACCACTTTCTGAGGGAATAAGAAAATCTTCTCTCATTCGTATTAATTCTTCCTGAAGCTCAATCTTTTGTTCTTGTATTCCTTGTGTAAATCTATGCTTGTTTTGAGAACATCAAAGACTTTAAATCTGAACCTAAAATTTTGCAAAAGTGTTTCTATTATTTTTGAATATTCTTCCGTTCTGTTAAATTCTTCATGTCCATGATAGTTTTGTTTTAAGTTTGGTAAGTTGGATATATTATTTTTAATTTCATTCAACAATATTTGAAAATTTTTTTCAAAATGGTTTTTGATTCGTACTTAATCAAATTTTTTTTATTTTTACCCTGAAGCAGTAAGTTTAATTCATTAATTAATTTAGTGATATCGCTCAAGAAAGCCAAATCAAAAATAAAATCTTTGTCTTTAAAAGCTGAAATACATTTTTCGGCATCTGAACTCATATTCTCTTAAAAAAAGTTATTACTTCTTTTCTAAAATTAAATAATCTTTCCAGGCATTTACCTCTGCTCAGCCACCGTACTTCAGTATATAAAAATAAGTCCGCGTAGTCAGAGTCCAGTTCATCAAGAAGGGATTTAAACTTCCTGCCTCCAATATATTTACCCCATTAACATGTCCATGCCTCAAATGTTATTAATTTATCGTCAACAGATTTGATGCATATTATTAGTTGGCATATATTATTGATATCAGTACTCTCATCCAAACATAGAGCGAATATTTACAATTTTTAAATCTGTTTTTGGTGAAGGAAAAAATATACGAACTAATTTGTTCTGTCCTACGGATAATTGTGTTCCTTGATAATGGCACTTTTTCTAAAATTTTGGCCATATCTCTACCCTTACTTCCAAAACAACCTAGCACTTTTTAGCGAGCACCTTAAAAAAATGCCATCATCAAAAGGACAACAGCGTTTTGATAACGCAAGCGAAACAATAAAAGATGCTTTTTCAACATCATTATTTAAAATGTTTCCTGCTTCTCCTTCAACAACTTTTTTTTTTCAAATTAGCAATTAAAATTTCTCTTTCCTCATCTATAATATCAAAATATTCTTTATGGCAAGACCTATAATGTGTTTCGACATTAAATTTGTGGTTACGTTTAACATTGCGTTGGCATACCAAACATACTGGCTCGCCAACACTGTTTTGCGTAAACAAAAAATAATTTTCCCAAACATCATTAAACATTTTGAGCAATACTGTAATTCGCTTTCTGATTTGCTTGTACCACCTTCTCGCATGAAGTCTATGTGACAACTGATCAACAGTCGTAAAACAAAATAGAGCGCAAGCATTGCTCGAATGTTTTCTAGCTGACCCGATTGCTTACAACCTTTCGCGTATGTGTGAAAGCACAAAGCTCTTTATGTGTACATGTAAAAGCACAAAAAGCTGTTTTGGCTCGCGAGCTCAAGCGGTGGGCATAGCTGCTTTAGAGAATTCGTTTTACGTCCAACTAATTGAAAAAATTCATATCGGATGCTATATATGGGGACTAGGTCGAAAACTGGACCGATCCTAACCATATTTGGTAGGTTAAAGTGAAGATCGGGAATCAGCTTTATATCAGGGCTTTGACTAAGAATTGTCCTACAGATTTATTTTTGGAGTACTGATTACTGGGTGTTAAATAATAATTAATTATGGATATTTAAGTCGATCGCATAGGGGAAATTTATATGGGGACTAGGTCTGAACATCAAAATATTTGCAACCTGTAGTTGGGGACATCGCTAAATCGATTTAGAAAGTGATTCCTAATCGATAGGAATTATAATATATGGGTCTAGGTGAAATATTTTTGGTGGGTATAAACATCAGCACAAACTCATACCCTGATCACATAGTGGTATAGGTTATAAATACATAATGTTCGAACGCGAATTTAAAAAAAAAAAAGCAAAATTGGTAAAATCAGAATTTTGTAAAAGTTTCCAATGTATTGTTGCCCGCTGTCAATCCAATTTAAAACACTGATACATATATGAGGAACATATTCACATACATTTGAGTGGAAAGTGGCTGATCTTTTCAGAGTTGTAGTTAGCCCACTCCACAGTTTTTATCAGAAAATAATCTATGAATGCAACTGACTGGAAAATATATAAAATTATGCCACGCATTTTTGAATTTCGTTTTGTTAAATGATGTCAAACTTGTATGGAAAGTGGTCGAGCTTTTTCAAGTAGTAGTTTGCCCACGCCAGTAGGACAATCTGATTTAAGTGAACTTAAAAGATGATATTCCTGGAACTTATACGATTCCAAAATAAATACACACCAAATACTTGGATTTATCTTTCTGCATGGTTTCAGACATGAAAAATTTTAGTTTTTACCACACGAGATGTTCGTTCTGCTAATAAACTCGTGTAATGGGTAGTTCTAGTACTTATTTTAAAAAATGTATTTTTTAAAGGTACTTTTTTAAAAGGTAGTTTTGAAGTAAAATGTATATTTTATAAAAGGTACTTTTATATGAAAGGTACTTTTTGATAAAAGGTACTTTTTGATGGAAGGTACTTACATATAAAAAGGTAGTTATATATTAAAAGGTACTTTTTGATAAAAGGTACTTTTTAATTGAGATACTTCTTTAAGATACCTCGTTTATGGATGGAATTTTAAATTAAAGGATTTTTTAATAAAAATCATTCATTTTTAAACTATTTCTTTTAACTCATACTCTGTGTCTGTCTGTCGTGGAGCAGCCCCATTCCCCCTTATCCAATTGATCTGAAACTTAGCCCATACTCTTGTTGTGACTACAGATTAATTTTGGGGTAGTCACGAACAGTCACGCATAGTCACGCTCAGTCACGGAGTGGTCTAAATGTCATTTCCACTCATCCGATCGATCTGAAACTTGGTCCATACACTTGCTTTAAAAAAAGATTAACTTCTAATTAGTCACGCGCAGTCACGGAGAGATTTAAAACGGACTTCCCCTCATCCAATCAATCTGAAACTTGGTCGATAGAATTGCTGTGAAAAAAGATTAACTTCGACGTAGTCACGCAGTCACGCATAGTCACGCACAATCCCGGAGTGATTTAAAACCCATTTCCCCTTATCCGATCGATCTGAAACTTGGTCGATAGCCTTGCTGTGAAAAAAGATTAACTTTGACATAGTCACTCACAGTCACGCATAGTAACGCCCAATCACGGAGTGATTTGAACCCCATTTCCCCTCATCCAAGCAATCTGAAACTTGGTCCATAGACTTGTTGTGACGAAAGATTAATTTTAAAATAATTAATTAAAGTCACGCACATTCACGGAGAGATTCAAAACTCATATGAATAAGGAAAGAAAGAGTTTTAATAAAAACTTTGTGTTTATGTGTTAGATTATTAAATGAAATATACTATTTTTATAAAACTTACTTAATTTTCTGTCAATATTTTAAACTTATCTTTGGATTCCTCAAAATTTTGCATACCCAACCTTCATTTTTAATAAATAACCCTGAGATTCCTAAATATGTTATTTGAATAAATGCTGTTTGAAATATGAGTATTAACAATCACACCCATTTGAATTAAATAATTGAAATTAAAAACTCCTTTCTGTCTTAAAGAAATGCATAAATTTAAATAAGCGACCAAGTGACAGTTTAGAATGATTTTGAATATCAACTACATTTTGATTTTTCAACATGTGCGACTGTAATCGTATGCACGCTTTTAATGGTTTGTACCAATCCCAATCGACAATTCTGATATATGCTGGCATTTATCTTTTTTTTTTTTTTTTTGTAAACGTTATGCAGAGATATTTTGTCATTTTTTCCATTAGCCCTCAGGGTATTTTGCATAATATTGGTAGTAGGGTAGCTTAAACAGCATTTGATATCTCAATCGTATATTGGTGAATATTGGGACATATTTTTCAAAATTATTTTAATATTCTTATTTAAGAAGAAAAAAAAAATTAATAAACAGAAAGATGGATTGACGGCTGACGGATGTGTTTAGATTAACGCCTTGAAAACTCGTATGCCACCCTAATGCATGCGTGCGGAACAATCTCTGACAACCGAAATGCGTGTTCAAAATCAATTCAAAAGTCTTTCAAATCGAATGTGTTGGAAAATGAAATGTGTTTAGTATTGTGTACAATATAATTGCATTGCAACATTGTGTAAAAATAAATAAATAAATGCTATATAATTTATTATGACTCTAAAGCTGTTGTTGTTGTTTTTGTTGGTGTTGTCGATATTGTTATAGCCCCTTTGGGGAATTTAAATACATTGATAGTCGTACTATTTAAAGAATCAATTTTGATAGTGTTTATTAAACACAAAGTAATTAACATAATTTTATTTTATTTAAATCGTGAAAATTAAATAAAATGGTAAACAAAAAAAAAAAAAAAAAAAAAACAAAAACAAAACAAACAAGTAAGAAAATTATAGTCGGTCTAGACCGACTATACGATACCCTATACCATGCGTTTAGAGACCCTATCTCTTAGGCCCAACTAACTGGACATAGAAAATAAGCAAAAACCAAATTTGAGTGGGATTTTTATTAATTTTTTTGGTTGTAGATATAAAAAGTTCATATCGGATGCTATATCTATATGGAGACTAGGTCCAAAAATGGACCGATCCTGATCATGTTTGGTAAAGTCTCTTGTATTTTCGAAAAATATATACAAACAAATTTTGAGAAGAATCAGTGCAATATTTTTGTTTTTTAATAGATTTAAGTGAAGATCGGGAAGCAGCTCTATATGGGGCCGAAGATATCATTTTTGGACTACTCATTAATGGATGTAATGAACACATACAAATCCAATTTGAGTAATATCTATATGACAATTTGGATCTTATTGCAATTTATGTCGATTTCATAGGAGTAATTTGTATGGGGGCTAGGTCTGAACATGGACCGATTCTCACCAATTTCAATAGCGTTCATCCCATGGCCGATAAAAGCTTATATACCAAATTTCATCAAAATATATTCATATTTGCGACCTGCAGTTTGATTACAAGGTTTACATGGACACACAGACGGACGGACGGACATTGTTAAATCAACTCAGAAAGTGATTCTGATTCGATCGGTATAATTAAAGATGGGTCTAGGTCAAATATTTTTGGTTGTTACAAACAGCAGCACAAAGTCATTATACCCAAACCACATAGTGGTATAGGGTATAGAAATGCGGATGTAACAGAAATCTTTATTAACAGTTGTTTTTGGTCACCACCGACAAGCAACTGAGTAAAAGCTGCCTTTACATATTGAGCTGTTTACAATTTACCAGTATTTGAAAAATAAAATAAAATGTTAAGCTTATTAGCATTAACCATGCAACGTAACAACGAACACGTGAATAGTATTAAATATGTATGATGTTATCACCATCCAAACGTTAAGAGGACGGGCCAACAGTGATATGATACGATCACTATTCATAAAATCATTGAAAAAAACACTTTAGCAAGTGTAACAAATTCTGAAAAACATAAGCATCGTTTTGTAATCTTATACTTATTCTTAGTAGTTAACAAATGTAAGGACTGTAACATTTAAAATAGATACAATATCCAGAAAAATAACAGTAACTTATCGTCCAAACGGAATTGATTAAATTATCACGCAATAGGTGTAATCTAATAGTAACAATTATGAAAAGTCTTAATAGCTTATTTATATGGGATCAGTTTTGATTTGTTTCAATATTTCGCCTTATTTTTTCCATGGTCTAAAAGTAACAAAAAATTGTTTGTTTCAATCGATGGTAAAAATGAAATCACATGATCAATATGGCATTTGAAAGCAGTCTATTTGGAAATGGCAAATACGAGCGCCATCTCTTAAAGAACGTTTCCGCATACCCTCGTTTTTAATAAAAAAATGATATAAAATGAAAAATCTTTATCGCCTTTCAATCCTCAAAAAAGTTGTTAAAGTTGATTTCCGGTGAGATTTCCGTATAGATTCCAAATGGTGCGATTTTATTAATTGTCCAATAAATTTGTTTTATATTTAAGAATAGTAAGCAATTTAAAAACAAGTAAGAAAATTATAGTCGGACATAAAAATAAGCATAAACCAAATTTGAGTGGAATTTTTATTAATTTTTTTTGGCTGCAGACATGAAAAAGTTCATATCGGATGCTATATCCATATGGAGACTAGGCCCAAAAATGGACCGATCCTGAATATGTTTGGTAAAGTCTCTTGTATTTTGCAAAAATATATACAAATAAAATTTGAGAAAAATCAGTGCAATATTTTTGTTTTTTGATAGATTTAAGTGAAGATCGGGAAGCAGCTCTATATGGGGCCTATGACTAAGAGTTGTCCCATAGGGATCATTTTTGGACTACTCATTAATGGATGTAATTAACGCATACAAACCCAATTTGACAATTTGGATCTTATGGCAATTTATGTCGATTTCATAGGGGTCATTTGTATGGGAGCTAGGTCTGAACATGGACCGATTCTCACCAATTTCAACAGTGTTTATCCTATGGCCGATAACAGCTTATTTACCAAATTTCATCAAAATATATTCATATTTGCGACCTGCAGTTTGATTACAAGCTTTACATGGACACACAGACGGACGGACGGACATCATTAAATCGAATCCGTTAGTGATTCTGATTCGATCGGTATAATAAAAGATGGTTCTAGGTCAAATATTTTTGGTGGTTACAAACAGCAGCACAAAGTCATTATACCCAAACACATAGTGGTATACCCAAACCACATAGTGGTATAGGGTATAAAAATAAAGAAATAAAATACAGTATTAAAAAATCCAAAATATTTTGTAACGTAAATAATAAAATTCAATTATAACAAGTACAGGTGTTAAATTCGATTGTGCCGAATCTTTGATACCTTCCATCTGCATCGTAAACTCAATATTACAGCAAATGTTGGGTACAGCTACCGCTTTTAAAATTGTTTCCGATACTCAGACTTTAAATTCGAATACCAATTTAATTTAAAGTTAATTTTTTTCTCCTTTGGGCCCGTTTCTATTATAATTTCTTATTAGAAGAAATAATGATCATGTCTTTTATAGAAAGAATTAATTAATATTTGACAAATTGCATTATTTTTTCTTTTACTAGAGTAAAAAACTTATAAATTCATAGAACGGTAATGAAATTCATTATGTAACGCAGCCGGCGCACACTGGACCATTTGACGAGAAGGCGGTCAAAAATCTATAACTTTTGATTTGATTGGAATTGTGATATGCGGTTTTTTTTGTTTGGTAGGTGAGACTTTAGCCTTTAAGTGTTGCTATTAAACGTAAATATCAACCGATAATGAAAATAGTTATGGTGGGTTTAAAATACATTTTTATTTTTAGTTGAATGTTAGTACAAAAGTGAAGTGTTAAAAGGTAAAAAAAGGTTTTTTTTTAATATAACGTCTTATTTTTTCAGTTGATTTTACAACTAGTACTTTTTAACAATTTTTTAAGTTAATTTTTCAGAAAATGCCAAACTTTGGCACCCGTAAACTTTTTAGTCCTAATGTGCACAAGGGCCAAAGGTTGTTTTTTTTTTTTGAAAGATCCCAAGTTAAAATATAATTTATTAAGCAGCGAACGTAAAAGTTACCTTATATTGGTTCAAGATAGAGAAGTTTCAATGAAAACTCGTATGTTTTTGCTTTAGTTAAATTTTTATACCCTATACCACTATGTGGTTTGGGTATAATGACTTTGTGCTGCTGTTTGTAACAACCAAAAATATTTGACCTAGACCCATCTTTAATTATACCGATCGAATCAGAATCACTTTCTGAGTTGATTTAACAATGTCCGTCCGTCCGTCCGTCCGTCCGTCCGTCCGTCCGTCCGTCTGTGTGTCCATGTAAAGCTTGTAATCAAACTGCAGGTCGCAAATATGAATATATTTTGATGAAATTTGGTACATAAGCTTTTATCGGCCATGGGATGAACGCTATTGAAATTGGTGAGAATCGGTCCATGTTCAGACCTAGCCCCCATACAAATTACCCATATGAAATCGACATAAATTGCCATAAGATCCAAATTGTCATATAGATCTTACTCAAATTGGGTTTGTATGCGTTCATTACATCCACTAATGAGTAGTCCAAAAATGATCCCTTTGACCCCATATGGAGCTGCTTCCCGATCTTCACTTAAATCTATTAAAAAACAAAAATATTGCACTGATTCTTCTCAAATTTTGTTTCTACATATTTTTGCAAAATACAAGAGACTTTACCAAACATGATCAGGATCGGTCCATTTTTGGACCTAGTCCCTTTATAGATATAGCATCCCATATGAACTTTTTCATATCTGCAGCCAAAAAAATTAATAAAAATCCCACTCAAATTTGGTTTTTGGTTATTTTCACTGTCCAATTAGTTGGGCCTAAGAGATAGGGTTTCTAAACGCATGGTATAGGGTATCGTATAGTCGGTCTAGACCGACTATAATTTTCTTACTTGTTTTTTATTGTCTTTTTAAATTTTCTATATCAATTTTTATGGTAAATTTATGAAATATAACAATTGTAAATTTACAAAATATATAAATTTTTAAATCAAGAAAGTTTTTTAACTATATAAAAAAAGTGTAACTTATTGTTAGTGTAATAAAAAAGTACTTTAAATCACCAATTTTAGTAAAAATTTCTTCTAAATAGCCTTGATTTTCATCTTCTAGAAGTTGTTTGGCTTCTTCGTCTAATTCAATAGAGGTAGTTTTCCATTTTTGACGAATGTTGGACATATATGGATCTGAAGTACACAACAAAATAGTAATAAGGTCTTCATTAGTACAACATCTGGACATTTTCCTTGTGTTGTGCTGGCGAAAGAATCTGTAGTCTTTGTTCCTTTTTTCTTGCGCTTCTTCAGATAGATCTCCTATTGGTAGCATATTGTTTTGAATTATTTGTTCCTCATCGTACAACATTTAATGAACTGTGGATGGCATATATCTCCAAGAGTATTTTTCATTATAAAGTATAGCTGTTTTATTGGCGTACTCTCCAAATTTTTTTGCATTTATCTTTCTGCTGCATGCTAGAACTTGTAATATGATTTTGAATCGTCTTATTAATTCATGATCTACACCTGTGATAGATGCTGCAGTTTCCGGATCGGAATAAAATCTCCTTGCAGTATTTCCATCATTTGTGTTTCCTTCCCCTTGTTTTGGTTAGTCGATTACGAGACCTAGCTGTAAATATTTTTGTTGAATTTGTTATATTTTTGCTTTCTTTTTTCTTCATTTTCTTTGTTTTTTCTCACTGTTTCGCCTAACGGACCAAATTCCAAATCATAACCCAATTTAAGAATATGCTCCATGAAACGAATTCTAGCATGAAGAGGGGACATTCCAAATTCGTAGGCTTCCTTAAAACTATCGTCTTGTGGTGGGGGTTGCCTTAATTGACTTGATGTCTTTTGGCATATAATGAAGTTTGACGTTGACTTTGTTCCAGTTAAAGCTTGTGCAACTTTTCCATCAATCATTGTGAGACACATTTTAAAATGTACTTCAATGTCTTGGTCATCAAATATAAATATTACTGGTTGAAGTTCCTTAATTTGATCTTTTATTTTTTGAACTTCTTCAGTTATGACATCTTTGGTTTCCTTTTTGAATGCAAATTTTATTGGTCTGCAATACTTTTTTGAAGAAGGAATTTCATTTTTCCATATATCAATTTCGGTTGCTCTACTAGTTGACGGCTCTAAGATGCTATACATTTTTGTTAACGCAATGGAACGAAAGATACCATAAATAAATTAGCATCTGATGAATTTTCGGCATTAAATTGCTTGTATTGTTTCTGACCAGAGGATCCATCACATCCCCATTTAGAAATTAAAGTAATGTTGCCATTTCCAATTTTCTTTCAAGCGTATTTAGCAATCGTATGTTCAAGGAGATCTTGCAATTTTATTTCTGCTGAACTTGAAGTGACACTAACAGCACATTATGAAGGTAAGCATTCTTTTTTTGGCAGTAACTAAGGCCCTTATTATGAGTTGCATTCGATCTTCAATCTTCGCTGGCTATCGAACATCGACTATCGAATGTCAAATTCGTATTATGAGCTGGCAGCACGGTCGAAAATTTTGTTGTACAACGAATTTTCAATCGAACACAATTTTGCTTTCGATGCTGGATGGCAGTTTGTAAAATTTATTGAAAATATAAGTTGTAAATTATTTTAGTATCATGAGATTGATCTGCCTTGTGTGCATTGCCGCAGCAGTTCATCTGTAGCAGACAGCAATTCCATAAACGCTTCCTTGCAGTCGAAAATTTGTTTTAAATCTGCAAACAAATGGTACCCTTGTTAAAACCTCGCATACTTCGTAGTGGAATCCCATTTCCAAAGTGTTGGAAGCATCTCTCATGACGAAGCATTCTTCTTCATCAGACGATCATAGAACAATAATTCCATGTTTATAAACAATTAATTATTTTTTTTCTTTAATAAATTTGTAAACAAACAATGTTTGTTCATAGTGCCAGCTGAGTGAAATTCACAATAGCGTTATTTTTATCGAATGTGCGCCATAATACCAAATGAAAATTCGTTCGATCAGTTAATTCGACCACAATCGAAAATCGAAAGTTGCTTATAATAGGCACCTAAATCTCGATACTCTGGGAAAAATCCCACAATTATTTTCATTGGCTCGCTTCCGCAATTCCTTATATTGATTTTTGGTCAACTTCAAATCCAAATTTGGGAGAACGCTTCTTCTGGAGTAAATTTGGTGTAGGAATGCTTTTCAAAATCCTCTTTGTGCGCCTTGGGCTCACTTCTACCATTTGTTTAATTATTTAAATTTTATTTTGCTTATTTTGTGTTGGTTGAATTTGGTGCAAAATGAATCCTTAATAATTCTTTGATAAATTCTTCATTGATATTCTCCAGCTTGTAGATGAACTCTCAAAAATAAATTCCTTTAATAACCAGTCTTGGTGACGTTTGTACATGAGAGCATTCAGTGTACCGTTTTTTTCAAATTTGATGCAAAAGTTTTATTTTTTTTTGTGTATTTAAATTTCTTACAGGTTACAATTCTTAAAGAAATGGTTGCTCAGTATGTGCAAAATTATATCGTCTACACCTTTTTGTTGAAAATAAATATCAGCGAGATCTCTATAACAGTACTTAGCCAATGAATGAATAATAATTATGGAAACATTATTATAAATACTTTTTCTTGCAATTATGTAAAATACAATTTTTTATCTGTTGTTACCACTTTTTGAAGCATAAAAACCCAGACCCTAACCCCTTTTAAAAGGTTGAAGTATAGCTGCTCATATATTAAAAGGGCGTGTCGCAATAGTTTCTGTTTTACCATATATCTGTTATTTAAAATTTTGTCCCCATTTTGTCAGATATTTAAACTATATAACTCAAGTTCCAACTATTAATGTTTTTGAAAAATACCTATGTAAATATACCTGTCAAAATAAAAAAGATATTACCCATAAATATAATTTAACAATTAAGCGCATTATGTCTCAACCGTTGTTTATAAGTATATAACAACTCGAGTCAACTCTATCGTTTCCTTTTTCTGTCAGTATAAAAAACAAATAAACTTGCGCAAAAAAAAAATTCATCGTTACGACCAACTTTTGTATTCATAACACACAGACGGACGGACGGATAGTTAAATCAACTCAGAAAGTGATTTTGAGTCGATCCGTATAATAAAAGATGGGTATTAGGTTCAATATTTTTGGTAGTTACAAACATCAGGGCAAACTCATTAAACTCTAACCACATAGTGGAAAACTTTTGTTTTCATAAATTTTGCACAAAATATCTGACCTCGGGTCAGAATAATTGTTCTGGTGCACACGGGCGGAAACTGGCGCGTATACAATGGGTTATAGGAGTGTAGGGGAGGGTTCAGACTACAGAAGAGTGTAAGATCTTTTTGATGGCTTTTGATGGGAAGGAGTTATTCTCTATGAAGTAGGAGATTTTCGGGAAATTTTGACTTTTTTTTAATTTCTAAACGATTCAATGACTTTATATTTCTAACATTAATAGAAATATAATTTTTGAAAATACTGAGAAAGTCCATTTTCGAAGACCCTGTTCGCTATGGTATAGTTGAAATAGAGTCGCAAATTTTACTGGTATTTAATTTCAAATGAATAACATAACGTTAAAATCGGTAACCATGAAGAAAATGATTTTTGGCCGCCTTCTTAAAATATGGTCCACAGTGCGGCATTATAATACCCAAAGTTTGATCCCTATAAGAATGTTTTGTGACCTTAGAAGTGATACGATAATTTAAAAAAAAAACTCAAATGATTCTTAGCTAAATATGTTCAGATATTAATATTAACAAAAGCAAATTTTAATGTATTTTTAGCTGGTAATGTGTTAATTTATATCCTAAATTTAATACAAAAAACAAGAACAAGAAAAACAGTTAAGAGATCAAAGTCGTTCTACAGAGACAAAAAATATTCCCGATAAAAGCTTATATACCAAAAATCATCCAAATATATATTCATCCAAAAATATTTGTATAATGGCGACCTTTAGTTCGCGTACCAGTTTTACGTGTACCGACACACGGACGGACAATCGTCGTTAAATCGTCTAATAAAGTGTTTTTGAGTCGATTTAGTATAAGACGTGTGTCTATGTAAAATATTATTTACAGTTACAAACATCAACATAAACTTAAGCCGATTTCTTTTCTGACAAAAATGTCACATTTTATTTGCACTTTTTTTTTGAAAATTGTATTTATACCCTATACCACTATGTGGTTTGGGTATAATGACTTTGTGCTGCTGTTTGTAACTACCAAAAATATTTGACCTAGACCCATCTTTTATTATACCGATCGAATCAGAATCACTATCTGATTCGATTTAACAATGTCCGTCCGTCCGTCCGTCTGTGTGTCCAAGTAAATCAAACTGCAGGTCGCAAATATGAATATATTTTGATGAAGTTTGGGATATAAGCTTTTATCTCCTTATCTCCCATAGGATGAACGCTATTGAAATTGGTGAGAATCGGTCCATGTTTAGACCTAGCCCCCATACAAATGACCCCTATGAAATCAACATAAATTGCCATAAGATCCAAATTATCATATAAATCTTAGTCAAATTGGGTTTGTATGTGTTTATTACATCCATTAATCAGTAGTCCAAAAATGATCCCTATGGGACAACTCTTAGTCATATGCCCCATATAGAGCTGCTTCCCGATCTTCACTTAAATCTATCAAAAAACAGAAATATTCCACGGATTCTTTTCAAATTTTGTTTGTATATATTTTTGCAAAATACAAGAGACTTTACCAAACATGGTCAGGATCGGTCCATTTTTGGGTCAAGTTCCCATATAGATATAGCATCCGATATGAATTTTTCATATCTGCAGCCACAAAAATTAATAAAAATCCCATTCAAATATGGTTTATGCTTATTTTCTATATCAAGTTAGTTGGTCCTGAGAGATAGGGTCTCTAAACGCATGGTATAGGGTATCGTGTAGTCGGTCTAGACCGACTATAATTATCTTACTTGTTTTCAACTGAAAATACAGTTCAAGCCAAAACTTATAGAAGTCACCTAACAGCAACTGACTTTTTTCACTTTCAACGTTAATACATGTACGCGTGCTAGAACTGAGACAAAGTTTTTGATATGTACCCATTCATGAACCTTGAGTTGATCAGATGTTGGTAAATTACTTATGCAAAACTCCTTTAACTCCAAATAATATTAATTTTTATTTTTGCTCGAAAAAATACAAAAACAAATCTACCTCATAATAAACAAACCATTAGCAATGCAAAGCTCTTTAAAACAGTAATATTTCGCCACTTTGATTAACTTAATTTTTTGTGTTGCACTTAAATTTTTTTTTTCTTTCTCATTTAAAAAAAAAATTTTAGTTTTTCTTCATTTATTTAAAATATCAATTTTGAACAAAATTATTTTTTTTAAAAAAATTATTAAAATTATTCTTTAATTATGTCATACAATATTATGCTTTTTATACCCTATACCACTATGTGGTTTGGGTATAATGACTTTGTGCTGCTGTTTGTAACAACCAAAAATATTTGACCTAGACCCATCTTTAATTATACCAATCGAATCAGAATCACTTTCTGAGTTGATTTAACAATGTCCGTCCGTCCGTCCGTCCGTCCGTCCGTCCGTCCGTCCGTCCGTCTGTGTGTCCATGTAAAGCTTGTAATCAAACTGCAGGTCGCAAATATGAATATATTTTGACGAAATTTGGTATATAAGATTTTATCGGCCATGGGATGAACGCTATTGAAATTGGTGAGAATCGGTCCATGTTCAGACCTAGCCCCCATACAAATTACCCATATGAAATCGACATAAATTGCCATAAGATCAAAATTGTCATATAGATCTTACTCAAATTGGGTTTGTATGCGTTCATTACATCCACTAATGAGTAGTCCAAAAATGATCCCTTTGACCCCATATAGAGCTGCTTCCCGATCTTCACTTAAATCTATTAAAAAACAAAAATATTGCACTGATTCTTCTCAAATTTTGTTTGTACACATTTTTACAAAATACAAGAGACTTTACCAAACATGATCAGGATTGGTCCATTTTTGGACCTAGTCCCTTTATAGATATAGCATCCGATATGAACTTTTTCATATCTGCAGCCAAAAAAATTAATAAAAATCCCACTCAAATTTGGTTTTTGCTTATTTTCAATGTCCAGTTAGTTGGGCCTAAGAGATAGGGTTTCTAAACGCATGGTATAGGGTATCGTATAGTCGGTCTAGACCGACTATAATTTTCTTACTTGTTTATTTTATGTTAAATTAAATAACACCTTCTGTCTTAACTTTATCTCCCCAGTACTGTAATATTAATAAGATCTATTTCTTGTTGTACTGCATTCTTCAAATAAATAATAAATTAAATTAAATTAAAAAAAAAAATTAAAAAAAAAATCAAAAAATAACCGTTATTCTGACTTTTATGAAAAAAGGAATAATTATTACGGTCCCTGGAAATGAATGTTGATTGTACCTCACTCTTCATTGAAGGCTCTATTTTTTCCAATTAAAATGCTCTTACTTATTGAAGATATTCAATAAATTTGTAGTAAAGAATAATATTAACACTTTCCGGGTTTTTCCTATACTCAAAAGTTCTTAACAATCTGAAAATTTTCGACTTTTGGCTCACGACCTTCCTTGAAGCCTAAGGCGTTGATTATTTTCTTCATCAATAGAACTTTCACTAGAATCCGACATAAAAAGCCATTTTTTCATATAGAAATTGAATTTAAAATTAAATAACTGTCTTTTCTTTGCCCCAATACAAACAAATCAAAATCAGTTCCTCACATTTTAATATCAATAGAATAGTAGAAATAGTTGAATTTTTTCTTCTTTGCCATTTAATATTTTGTTACTTTGGCAATAATTAATAATATTAATTCTTTTAGAATCACTTTTTTTTTTGCAATGTCAAAAGCATCGATGTATCGCCTTATAGTTACTACGTCTTAGCCAAATACACATTAAGGTCAACTAAAATTAAGGATATAAAACTTAATCTGAAGAGTAAGAAAAGTTTTCGAGAGAAAAGATGGGAAATTAATTTTTTGGATCGAAAGAATTTTCATAGATTATAGAACTGAAATAACAATTTTGCGATTTTAACAGACAGACTGCATCGCCAATGATCAATGATCGAAGATATAGACATTAGCGCTATAACCTTTAAACATTTCCTGCTAATATCAAAAAGAAATGAGCCTTGTTAAAAAAAAATCAAACCGATAACGCAATGGAGCTTAGAATACAGATTTGAAAATTTATTTATTATCCGAAATCGTAATATTTATTTTTAAAAATGAATTACATAGGGAACAGTTTTTGTTGCAAAGTAAAAAATCTGTGGTTTTCTGGAATAGCCGCGTATCTAATAAAATCAAGGTTTTATATACTAAGGCAAACACTAAACCTACATTATTTTTGGTAAAAAAAAAACGAAATTAGTCCATATTTTCAAAAATGACCAAAGTAAAAAATTACAAAAACATAAGCAATATGCCAACTAAAAATTGAGAATATTGAAAGCCACAGAAATAACATAATATTGCTCGTCACGTGGAGTAAGGGCTGAAATTGGTTGTAGCTTTTATAGTGACTAGCAGTTTCCAGCGCTCGTAATTCGAGTGCAATTTCTAAACAGCTTTATTTTTCAACTTAGCCAATTCACAAACCAACACTTTTATGGGTTATTAATATTGTGAAGGAAGATAAAAAACTCATTAACAAACACATTAACAAACACATTAACAAATTTAATAAAACACACATGGCATTATATACTAATAGGCTAGGCGATTTTTTGTTACCGATGTAAGTTTCACAGTTTTACCACGATTTTGACAAAAAATTTATCATTTTAAAGGTATTTCTTTTTAGCTGTTACCCAGATTTACATTTTTCATCGTCTGGAATATTTTTTGGAGTTTTGCTCGTTTAAAGTTGCTACTAACACATACATAAAATTATACAATGCTATGTGTGTGTTTATTAAATTTGTTAATGTGTTTGTATTAATGTGTTGAGTTTGTTTTCTTCATTTAAAATGAGTTGAATTGTGAAGCATACCTTTAGAGCAGTGATGGCCACAAAGAGAAATGAGAATGTACTAGTTATGTTACAAAAAAAAGGCGATGTATTGGTACTATGCACTGAACAAAATCACTTTAAATGAAAAAAAATGAAATGAAATGAAATGAAAAAATTCTTTTTTTGTTTTGTTTTTTCGCACTTTATTTTTCAACAGAATTTCTCGTATTTCTTGTATTTGTTGTCGGTCGCCCATAGTTCCCTAGTTACGTGCCGTAAATAAAAATAAAAAAAATAAAATAAATAAAATTATAATAAATGAATAAATAAGTAAATAAAATAAATAAAAAGCGTAAATCAAAATATGGATTCAAGTGTGGATGAACATTTTTTATATTTTTTGATTTTTTTGGAATTTGAATTTTTGAATTTTTTTTTTGAATTTTTATTTTTAATAAAAAGTTAACTCATGTATGAATGATTAAACATCGTCTAAATGAAATGAAGGCACTCAGCTTCATTAAATATATTTAATGTAAATAAAAATTTTTTCCCACTCTACTTTCCACATTTCAAATTAATAATAAAAAATTTTTACACACCAACAAAATTATTCGCAGTGTACTAAAAATGCTGAAAAAGAGAATCATAAAACCACTCAGTTGGGCTGTTTTTTATTTCCAATTTCAAGCGTGTGTTTTGTTTTTGTTTTTTAACAAATATAACGGCCAAATCTGCTTGTTGAAAATTCGGCATACAACTGAATGAAATTATTATTTCTTATGCTGTTGCAGTTCGTTTTGTTAACATTCGCGTCGTGTATGTGAAAATTACGAAAAGCAGTCGGCCCCTCGGGGCATTGTGTGAACATCTATGCTTTAGAGTCTTTATTAAATGGAAAAATAAAATTTCGTAGAATTTGCACTTGAATTTCGAGTGCTGGAATCTGCTAGTATGTATAAATTTATGTATATGTTAGTAGCAACTTTACTCAAAATAAAGGAAAAAATTTTAAAATATCGCTATGTAGCCGTTTTGTGCTACGATCTGGAAAATGTCTTCACTATACCTAAAATGTTCGCGTCGAATTGCTATTATAAGCAAAAACTTTGCATTTACAATTGACGGGAACTCTCATAAAGCATAATGGTGAAAATTAACGTACTGTCTTCTATGAAATAAGTGTTTTGTTGGAAGAGGCGAAAATGACATAGTAAGCACTCTTATAAAAATTCGAATCAATGTAGATGAATGAATGAATGAATTCCATTTAGTAAAATAAAATATATTGATATAATAATGTAAGCATTTATCAAATCGACTATAAACTGACGTGTGGTAAAAAGGAATTGATTTGCAGAAATGTTGAAAAAGAATATATGCGACGCATAATAGGAGAGTCACTCCATAACTCCTTTCAAATAAAATTATCAAAAACTTCATTTCACAAAGTAAAAGATTTGAAAAGCATGATCTGCTTTTCGGAACTTATATGAAGAATTATTCAAAGATTCATAGATAATATTATTCTCATACGTATTTAAAGAATTAGTGACTTTTTCTTTTAATTTTATTTTTCATTGAATAAAGAATTGTTTTGTTCGTATAATTTTGCTTAGTTAATTAACTATGTCTTCTTTTAATAGCCATTGGTTTCTAAAAAAAGTTTCCTTAACATTTTATCACAAAATTTCGCAATTATCTTTTATTAAATTATGTATTTCCAGTAGGCTTTTTGTCGTACGTTCAAAGAAAATAACTTATTGTGACAAAATTTAACACATGGGAGGTTTATATTCAAAAAGTGATATCTGCTTTAACAAAATTTTTGAAGAGAACCAGGAACACCAATTTATTCAATAGATCTAAATCTAATCGTTCGGTTTAGTACAATATCTATTAAAAATTAATCCTACTATTGGTGTTGAAAATTAAAATCATTATTATAGATAACACGTATCTTAGAGATTAGTTTAAAACCAAACATACATTTTATTGTAAATTGCAGATAACACTTTTTGAATATAAACCCTGATATGACAAATGTACTCTGAAACAAATAGGCTAATGACGCCTATGTACTTACAATTACAGTATATTTGACTTAGGCTGATAAAAATAAAATATTCAAATTATATTCAATCCAATTGAAAATTAAAATCATTATTATAGATAACACGTATCTTAGAGATTAGTTTAAAACCAAACATACATTTTATTGTAAATTGCAGATAACACTTTTTGGATATAAACCCTGATATGACAAATGTACTCTGAAACAAATAGGCTAATGACGCCTATGTACTTACAATTACAGTATATTTGACTTAGGCTGATAAAAATAAAATATTCAAATTATATTCAATCCAAAAAAGGAGCCATTTTGAAGATATTTGATGTCGTAGAAAAGAAGAAAAAAATATATTTTTCTAAATATCATATATAATTTGTGAAAATTTTATTCGGATCGATTTCTGAAATTTAGATTATATCAGCGCATGCTAATTCACCTAGTCAAGCCTGCGAGCAACGAAGTCAAGAATTAGTTTCTTTGCCGTACAGATTTTTACTTTATACCAATCTTTTATCGTACAATACTGCAAAAAAACAAGAAAGAAAATTATAGTCGGACCGACTATACGATACCCTATACCATGTTTTAGAGACCCTATCTCTTCGGTCCAACTAATTCGTTATTGTTATTAATTTTTTTGGCTGCAGATATGAAAAAGTTCATATCGGATGCCATATTTATATGGGGACTAGGTCGAAAAATGGACAGATCCTGACCATATTTGGTAAAGTCACTTATATTTTGAAAAAATATGTACAAAACAAAGTTGAGAAAAATCTGTGCAATATTTTTGTTTTTTGATAGATTTAAGTGAAGATCGGGAAGCAGCTCGATATGGGCCTCAAACTACAGGTCGCAAGTATGAATATATTTTGATGAAATTTGGTATATAAGCTTTTATCAGTCATAGGATGAACGCTATTGAAATTGGTGAAATGCGGTCGATATTCAGACCTAGTCCCAATACAAATGACCCCTATGAAATCGACATAAAGTGCCATAAGATCCAAATTATCATATAAATCTCAGTCAAATTGGGTTTGTATGTGTTTATTATATCCATTAATCAGTAGTTCAAAAATAATCCCTATAGAACAACTCTTAGTCAAAAGCCCCATATGAGGCCGCTTCCCGGTCTTCATTTAAATCTATCAAAAAACAAAAATATTGCACAGATTTTTCTAAAATTTGGCTTGTATATATTTTTTCAAAATTTACCAAATATGGTCAGGACCAGTCCAATTTTCGACATAGTCCCCATATAAATATAGCTTCCGATATGAACTTTTTCATATCTGCAGCCAAAAAAATTAATAACAATGCCACTCAAATTTGGTTTATGCTTATTTTCTATATCCACTTAGCTGGACCGAAGAGATAGGGTCTCTAAGCAATGGTATAGGGTATCGTATAGTCGGTCTAGACCGACTATAATTATCTTACTTGTTTTTTATATATTCTGAAATAAGAGCAACCTTATCATATACATCAAGGAAAAGGACTCAAAGTGCTGTGTTCATAAAATGCAAAACAAAATTGATTATTATCCTCTTAGAAGTCATAGGGTGAAAATATTCAAAGAAGGAGAACAAAGAGGAAATATTCTCACACCATGGCCTGAAAGAAGAAGCCTCCAATTTTCTACGATTTACGAGGGCTCGACTTTGAGACCTTTATTTGCTCGTTTATTAATTATATGTTGCAGTTCCTATTATTGTATTTATTATAAAGGCTCAATAAATTTAACTTAACTTATATAAAGCAAAACGTAAGCAAGCTTTAAATTAAAAACTATTTTTTTAATTCACAACATAATTTTAGATAAACATTACTTTGCGTTTCAGAAAATGTCCGAAATTTTTAAATCAAGACCATAATGGAGTATTGCCATTAATGTTTAAAAGTACAGATTATAAACTGAAAATCTTATGGAAGATTTTGACACCAGATTTAGTAAGTCTTTTTAGCACTTATATCTGATCAAAATTTAAATTCTATTTCGGATAAGGTATGAAATTTTCTAATTCGTAAAAAGTGCTATTCAAAAAGAATTCTAAAAACTGCTTATGGGCGTATTTCTTATTGTATGAATGTTAATATAACTACATGGATCTAACATGTAACAAAAAGTTAACTAAACGTGCCTTAAGTTTGGAATTTTCTGTTTGTGTTCGCTGAAAATTCGCTAAATTCACTCCGAGTTGGTGTATATGTTCCAAGTAAACAAACACTAAAAATATAATAAAAGTGCATGTGTACTTTCTTGTAAGGATTGAGTATGCTATGAAATTAAAACACACTAAGGTATCATTCCTTAATACGTCCTTTGATTGTGTTAATTTTTGTTGCAACGTTTACTATGTAACGAGAATTTCACATGCTACATTCCTTCCACATTTAAAAGTTGATTTTCTATTCAAATTCGTGCATTCTTAAATGCATTGTTTGTATTGTTCACTAAATCCCTGTGGAACTAATTTAAAGCGTGTTTTGACGATTTACATAAAAGTCGTGTAAAATATTTACGCTCATTTACTTTAAGTAATCTAGCAAATTTACAAATTTGCAATTCTAATTCATATTATTTGTAGTTACTTTTAAAATTTGCAAGTCTTTGATATTAGATTGTTTGTAGGTACTACGAACACTTGACCCGATCCTGATGAACATAAAATCAATATGAAAATGTTGGAATGAAAATGTTTAAATGAAAATGTTAAAACGAAAATAATAGGAAATTAAATAATGAGAAATAGAGTAATAAGAAATATATATACATTAGGGTGGCCCTTAATAAAAAAGTGTTCAAACTCTCTATTTTAAGCGTCACATCTAAAAATTCAACAGCACTTACAAAATATTTGAATTTTTTGAATAAATTTTTATTTATTACATTGGAATCATATGTCCACGTCCAAGTCCAAGAGGAATAATGGGATCATATAATTTTTTCCGGAACCCTAGGCTTCTAATGGCGTTTTCCTTTCTGGCAAAAATTTTACACGATTTTCCCTTTCGCACTTTTTTTCTCTTTTGTGTTCTTTTCTAAAAAAATGTCAATCTTGCGAAAGGGTAACGTGTTCTTTTCTAAAAATGTCGCACTATAAATATATGAAAAAGGTGAATTTTTCGCACTCTAAAAAATCAGAGGGTGAGAATAACACGATAAAACAGCTGACATTTATGTTGTTTATAAATGTGTATTTGGGTGAAGAAACAAAAAAAAAAAAAAAAATAAGGAAAAGTGTAATTTTTATTGTTTTATTTAAAATAAGTTATTAATATGGAAAATATCAATGTCCTTTTATATATATTTTTTCTTTTTTGGTGTCCAAGAATGAAAGTTGTAATTTTGTGTTATATTCTGACTATTAAAAATGCAACATCTTAAATGGGTGAGGCAAAAATTATAAGAATGTAACATTATAAAGTGTAACATTTTTTTCCGAAAAGAAAACACCATAAGATAAAATATATGATTTAAAAGAAGAAAACTGATAAATCTTCTATACAAAGTATTTAGAAAGAGTACATTTACTAAATATTTCACAAAAAACTCATTTTTCTCGAAATCCGCAAAAAAATTAATTGTAAAAAAAATTCTGACACAGGAATTTACTCAAAAATTCACAAAATTAATTTCTCATATATATTTAATAAAACTTTAAAGTTCCAGATCCATTTTTTAAAATTTTGTTTAAGGAAATTTTTTAAAACTTAAAAAAGGAATTTTCAAAATTTTATCAAAAAAAATTTCCATCTTTGGTCTCATTGAGCAATAGGTTAAAAACATGATAATAAAACAATACTTCATGCCTGAGTGTTCATAGGTATAGAGACTAAAAAAAATAATAGCTTTAATTAATTTCTTAAAGTTGAAAAAATTTCCAAAAAGTTTCACGACCTAGTTTTTTTTTTGGCACAAAAGTGGTCTGGGACGTTTGCTATTTCTTGGCGAGTTTTTGAATATATATAGCTTTTTGAAAAGATAATTTGATACTGAAATCGATTTATGTAATAATTTTTTGAAAAAATTAAACTATAGAACAAAATTTTCGTAAAATCTGAAAAAAATCATATTTTCCCGTATAAACACACTTGAAATTTCTAGTCGCGTTCTAGTCTTTTGACTGACCAAAAACTTTGTATTTCTCAGCTTTTTTGCTATTCGCATGTTTCTAGGGAGTGAGACCGTGAGTTTGAACACTTTTGTTTTTATTAAGGACCACCCTAATATACATACATATAAACATTAGAGCGACTCAAAAAAAAAAAAAAAGTGATTTTGTTACCCCTCTGAAAATAAAGTTTGATATGTTTTATGATGATTCCCAAAATATTTTGGTCTACCATTGACCATCCGTGAGCTGGACCATTTTTAAAAAAGGTATTTTTTTCAGTTTTTTGAATTTTTTTGTACTTTGCTCCAAGACGACATAAATAAAATTTGGTATCATCGAAGCAGCATCCAGTGGTATATAAAACTTGACCAATTGCGATCTACTAGTTGAGATATTTAACTAAATACATATTTTCGCTTCGGGTTTTCATACAAATTCTACGTATTTGGAAATAATGTTTTGCTTTTCAAATTGAATCTGTTTTAAATTAATGTTAATTTATTTTTTTGTAATTATTCACATAAAACGCGAAAATCGCGATATATTTTATCTTTTTCCAAATATAGGCAATATGGGTATCAAAATTTTTCATTTTTCAATTATAATATCCTGGTGTTAAGCAAAAGATCCGTTTTCAAATCCAGGATGCTGTGAGATATATTTAAGTTTTCAAATATTAATTTTCTAATTAAAAACATATTAATCTATTAATGACAGGTGCAGCATAAATTTATAATATTAGACTTAAAAATAAATTTACGAAAACATTAAAAACGGATTTTTCTCCTGTTCTGCTGAACAAAACTAAGCTTCCGACAAATTCCGGTAAAAAGTTTTCCAGCTATATGGAAGAAGCTGGAATAACTGACAAAGAGATATCGGGAAGTCAAAAAGAATCCTAGGCTTTATAATATAAACAATTGGAACGTACTTTTTAACATATCACTGTGTGAATGTCCCCTCAAAATAAGAGCTCCATGCAGGTGTACTGGCAAGAGCAAAATTCCACGATTTGCCTGGAAGTTTTACGTAGATCAAGCTGGGCCAAGAGTAAAAGATATTTTAACATGTGGCTTAGTAAGAGGTGGATAACATAATCCAAATCATTCAGCTGTATGAATTGAAGCAGAAAGCGAGGGCAGCTGTGTCCTAAGATCAATAAATGTAGATGAATCCGACCAAGTTTCATTATCATCTGAGGACGAAGAAAATGTAAAAGTACATACAATGAAACTTCCAACATTTAGTGCTGCCTTGGATCGAGCTGGCGTGTCAAATCGCTATGGAGCCCTATTGGCCAATACTCTGTTAAAAGATTTAAATATCGGAGGCATAATTATAGATCAGCATAAAATAAGAAGATAGCGTAATAAGGCTAGAAAGTATGCAAAAAAGAATTTAATTCACCTTAAAACATGTAGTGATAAATGGGTCTCCACGTAACGTAAAAGTAATGGAAGAGCATGTTACGCTTGTTAAGGAACCAAACCCTTGTTTTATTGGTTACATTACACCAGAGGATGTCAAAGGCAAAGAAATTGCAAAAGGAATTCTCAGTTTCCTAAGTAATGAAGGCATTGCCTTAGATAACCTGGTTGCAGTGAATTGTGATGGCACTAGTACAAATACATAACGGAACTATTTGTACTTTGGAAAGAGAACTTCAGCGACCGTTACAGTGGTTTGTATGCCTGTTTCATTTTCACGAACTGCATTTTCACGAACGAAACTCTGTTGGGAAAAGCTACTGGCCGCCAAAACTGGCCGGGAAATATTGAAAACCTCTTAAGAGATTTCGAAAATATACCGGTAAGTATCACTAGACCATTTTTGAGTTTGTATTTAATTTATTCCTGTATTTAAAATTTCGTTTACTCAAAGCCAATTTCTGATTTTGCACCGATATCGATGGGTGAAATGCCCGAAAGTATTGACCGTGCAGACCGAAAATACTTATTTGAAATGGTCAGATCCGTAAACAGCGGAAATTGTGATAGCCATGTAGCCACTATGAAGCCTGGATTACTGAATTTATCGCGTTGGTTGACGACAGCATCAAGAATTTTAAGACTCTAGGTTACTCAAATCGCCCCCTCAGAAGAATTAACAAAGTTGGCATTTTTCGTTATGAAAGTTTATGCTCCGTTTTGGTTTCTCGTAAAAAGTCAGCCTCATGCCATTCACGGAAGCCGCCACTTACTAAAATATATAAAATGAACACGTATGCTTCCAATCGAACTTCAAGAAATTGTCAATCGTTCCATTCAAATAAATGGGTTTTTTGCACATCCAGAAAACATTTTACTCTCAATGGCAACAGACAAGGAAAAAGAAGTTCGCTTGGAGGCATTAAAAATCATTCTCGAAGCACGCGATAGTAATATTGATGATATTCGACAATTCAATATTCCAAAAATATTATTCGAGTGCGAGTCCTTAAAAGATATGATAAATTGGAATGAAATTGGTTGCAATATTGAACCACCTTGTATACAATTTTATTCCCATCAGTATTTAAAAAATCTTTGTGATTCTGAAGAAATTATTGAAATACCAGGTAAAGTCACAATTTAAAAACTGTTTCTAGAGATAAAATTAACTGCTTCTTTTACCGAAACCAATTTAGAATTCCCATGCCATTCGCAAAACACGGAACGATTTGTTAAGCTAGTAAGCCAATCATGTGTTTCTGTTATCGAAAGTTATCGACCAGGTCATATTGCAAACAAAATGGAATCGTGCAAACTTTATACAAAGATAGAATCGCGAAAAGATTTTTTATAAATTTTATATTTGTTATTCTAATTGTATTTTTCACATTTCGATAATTTTTTTAATTTGTAGTTTGGTTAACTAATTTAATTTGTTCTGTTAGTAACTATTTTTCTCATATATGTATTCAACTAAAAAATTAATAATTGAAAACTTAAATATATCTCACAGCATCCTAGATTGGAAAACAGATATTTTGCTTATCACCGGATTATTATAATTGAAAAATGAAAAAATTTGATACCCATATTGCCTATATTAAAAAAAGATAAAATATATCGCGATTTTCGCGTTTTATGTGAATATTTACAAAAAAAAAAATAAGTTAACATTATTTTAAAACAGATTCCATTTGAAAAGCAAAACATTGTTTCCAAATACGTAGAATTTGTATGAAAACCCGAAACGAAAATATGTATTTAGTTAAATATCTCAACTAGTAGATCGCAATTGGTCAAGTTTTATATATCACTGGATGCTGCTTCAAAAACTCTTTTCGATGATACCAAATTTTATTTATGTCGTCTTGGAGCAAAGTACAAAAAAATTCAAAAAACTGAAAAAAGACCTTTTTTAAAAATGTCCAGCTCACGGATGGTCAATGCTAGAACCAAAATATTTTGGGAATCATCATAAAACATATCAAGATTTATTTTCAGAGGGGTAACAAAATCACTTTTTTCTCTTCCATATAACTTGAGTCGCTCTAATAAACATATATAAACATTTATATAATTTTATTTCTTTTCATTTTAGTTCTAATATTTTTGAATGTTTTTCTAAGCTTTTTAAAATTATTTCTTATTTGTTTTTAAATATAATACAAAATGTTCACAAAATAAAGTGGATTATTTATTTGTAACACTTTGTTATCTTGTCTTTGCGATGAATGACACTATTTCCATTTGGATTCATTTTTTATCTCATGCTATGCGATTGTCCATCTTTCTGGATATTTTTATCCTTCAATGATAATAATCTTTAAACAATTTATTTAAATATTTCTACATTTAAGATTATCTGAAAACATGCAACAACAACAAAAAATCGACATGCTCCTCATGAACTTCTTATACAGTTAGTCTCATATTTGAACGTGCATCAATATTGAAAAAAGTTTTCTTAGATAATTTTAAAACTTATTTGTTACTCCCTCTATAGTCCTCCTTCTATTTGAAACCACTACGAATACAGGGCTTAGTCAAAAATTTTTTACACAGTTTGTATGTTTATAACTCCTTATTCACATTAAATTAATATTTTAATTTGCAAAAAAATCTACATGTTTTTCCTACCGAAGTTGTTAAAATTTTTGAACGGAGTGATCCAGACACTGCTGACAAGAGGAGGCTTTTGGTGCACAAGCCTTAAACAACATTACTTTTAATGTTTTGTGTTCCTTCGTTCGTAATTACGGTTTTTACTTCTTCCGGCGTCGCACAGTGGCTGAAAATCGTTTTCAATGACCAAAATTCTATAACTTTTAAACCGATCAAAATATTTAACTAATTTTTTTTTAGCGGATAGATATTAAGTTCAGCTTGACTCGGTTTTAATTACATTAAAATTGATTAGGGCCTTTTTAAGCAATTCTAGGTCAAAATTGAACTTTTGATTTTTTTTAACTTTTAAACTGAAATATGTGTTTGTTATTTTTTTATTTATTAAAAAATTTAATATTTGGATTTTTTGCAATAATGGAATTTTTTTAATGTTACACTCAAAGAAACTTCTACACTCAAAAAAAAAAAAAAAAAATAGTAAAATCCACTGGAGATTTTGCTATTATTACTGAAAAATTAAAAATTTTTTGTTGTCAAATTTGCAAATTTGTTTACACTCAAAGAATATTTAAACTAAAAAAAAAAACGTTAATAATATTATCTAAAAATCTTGCTATTACTACAGAAAAATTTGTTATTTTTTGCTGTCAAATTTGATAATTTTAAAAAACATTTTAAATATAAAAACTGCAATAGTTTTAATTGCATTTGTAACAATGGTAGGTTCTGATTATTATTATTTTTTACTAATACTATGTTTTTCATACTTAATAAAAGCAATTATAATTATTATTCATTTGACTCAAATATTGATTGCAAATATTCCATATTTTGTTCTGTGTTCTTTCTGTTCTTTAGTAGTTTTTTGACTTCTTCATCTAAATCCGGATGATCCATTTGATTGATTTCGAATACTGGAGATGAACGGGTCTGACGTTGCCAACAATATATTAAATAGATCTTCGTTTGTGGAATTTCGTAAAATTTTTCTAGAATTGTGCTCTCTATAAAATCTGTTATCCTTATTCCCTTTTTTCCTGAGCCTCCTCTGATAGATCTCCAAGTGGCACCAAATGATATTTAATGACATCTTCTCTATGATAAAGGATTTTGTGAACTGTTGCAGACATGGGTAGTTGGTTGTATATATTTTTGCAGTTTCCTTAGCATAATCTCCAAATTTTCTAGAGTCATTGCACGCAAGTACTTCTAGGATTCATTGCACACAAGTACTTCTAGGATTATTTTAAATCTGAAAATAAGGTTTAAAACCACTCCTGTTATTTCAGATGCTGTTTCTGGATCTGAAAAGAATCTTCTTGCGGTATTGCCATCGTTTGTATTGCCTGACCCTTCTTTTGGCTGATCTATAATCAATCCAAATTTGCGATATTCATCTTGAACATGTTTCTTTTCTGAACTTTTTCACTCTTTCTTGGTTTCGTTGTTTCTAATTGATCCGGAAGAATCAAAATCCAAATAGTAACTGATTTTTAGTATATGTTCCATAAGTCATATTCTTGCATGAAGTGGTGATAATCAAAATTCATATGCATCGGTATTATCTAATGATTTTGTCGGGACTTGGTTTAATTGGCTTCATGTTGCTGGTATATAATGCAGATAGATGCAGCCTTCGTGTTAGTCAAAGCCTGACCTACTTTTCCATCTATCATTCAGCCCTGTTCTTGAAACGTTGTTATTTGAATAAGAATGAATATGAAATAACATGAAATTGAAATTTTGGGTTTCTTGAAAACACAAATTTTATATTTTCGAAGTATTTTTCGAAATCATATTTTTTATTATCAAATGACATGAAATATATGGTTTAGCTTCAGAACCATATGTTTTCTAGAAACCGAGGTGCCATATGGTTCTTTAGTCACTTTCACAAAAAAAACTTTAAGTAATTTTTGCATGTTTTTCCTTAAGATTATAAAGAAAGTAAAAAAAAATATTTTCTTTTAAAATAACAATTTACTTGTTCATTTAATTTTTTTTATTCTTCAATTTCATTCAATTAAGAATGACTTCTCTTTTTGAAATAAGTTAGGCATCACCAAAGAAAATTCGAAATTCAAATAAATTGGATTTGACTGGCATCACTACTGTTTCGAACATAAACAAAGTTGTGGCAATCATATGCAAAAAATAAATAAAAATATGTGATTTGAGTGATATATTATTTTAAATTCCTTTATTCGTAATAATTAGTGCATAAAGAATCTATGTTATAATTGAAAAAATTATAATGGAAAATAGATTGTGTAAATAAAAAGTTTTTATTATAGTTATAGAACAGCATCATCGCAAAAGTGTGTTTTATTAACATCGACCACTTATTTCGAGTTTTTTTTTTTTAAATCAACGCAAAATTTAGACGTTTTTAAAATCGTGCTTTGTTTTTCATAAAATTAATGTCTAATTTTTTAAAATAATGACAAGGTTCAATAAAAAACATGTTAGAGTTCAAACATCAATTAGTTTTTTTTTATCTCTTAAGACCTGCTTAGTAGAAAAAAAGGGCATTTGTTTTGATTTCACAAAGCCTTTTCTATGTGAATTAAAACGAGCAAAAATATTCTTATTGAAATTAGAGAACAGCAAAAAACTCGTAGATTTAAGAATTTTTTCATTTACGAGTTTTTTTTGTGATAGTGGTTTCAAGAACAGGGGTGATTGTCAGCAATAATTTGTAGCTTACTTCAATTTGCTGCCTATCTAACTGTAATTGTAATGGCTGTAGTGTTGCAATTTGGGCCTTGATATCACTAACTTCTTTGTTAATGGCATCATGAGTTTCTTTTTTGAATTCAAATTTGCCTGCAGTATTTCGTAGAAGATGTGTCTCATTTTTCCAAATATCCATTGTTTGTGTGTATTGTTCAGAGTTCAGAAAAAAACACACACTGAATAAAAAACTCGTACATATATGTACACAAACATAACTTAGACCAACACACACATATTTTTATTTTCATATCAATTATGTGCGTTTCTAAATTTTCTACGGTGCCCAACACAACCATGACTGTGTTCGTTTTAATATTTCGTTATTTACACGAACATTTTTGTATCACATACTTTTTGTTTCTATCACACATAAAGCACACATTTTTGAGTGTTGCTTTATTTGAAGTTCATGTTCTGCTACGTGTACTGAAAAAAAAACACAGAACATGTACAATAAACAGGTTCGAGTTCAGTTATATTTTAAGTCGTGTTGTGGCTCGTGTAGTAAGAAAAAACACAACATGTACAATAAACAGGTTCGAGTTCAGTTATATTTTAAGTCGGAAAGCTAGAGACCGTGGCTAACTGCTGGTGAAGGAACCAAATCAATTTCGTCAAACGGAAATTTTTTTTTCTAAATTTTGTGAAGTGGCCATTTTTGGGGCAAAATTTTTTTTTGGTTGGGTTGTGGCCAAACCTTGGAAAATATGAAGAAAAACCACTACGAATATAGAAAAATTTAAAGTTTATTTAAAAGCCCTAATTGGCATTATTCAAAGCCCTCATTGGCATTATTATTGAGAAAAACTTAAAACTAAATAAAAAATAATAATGATAAATAAATGGCATTATTCGTCTTCCGAATCACAATTTTCGCGTTTGAAGCAGCTGGCTCGTGTGCCAGCACACTTCAAATGAACGGGCCGGTCGCATCCGAAACAATTGATGGAGTTATTATTGCTTATATGTGTTATATTGCTTACTGGGTAGTTATTTTGACATCAACGACGATATTTCACCATTAAAAAAAAAGGTGGCCACAACCCAACCAATTTTAGTGGCCACAACTCAATTTTGAAGCCATCTTGAGATGTGGTGAAAATTTTTTTTGGTGTCAACATATTGGTTGCAATCGATATTTACTCACAAAGTATAATAAATTTACTGAATAAAAATGAATTGCACTCACATTTTTGATTGATTCACTTCGATTTCTAACTCTATTGAAAAGGGGTAAATATGTATTATTGGTCTTTTTCAAGCACAGAAAAATAAATTTGTTCCTAGCACAAAGCAGACGCGTCTGCCCGTTTCGGTACTCGGTACAAAAAGAACGTGCTGCCATCACACACAAATGACTTTTGCAAGAAAAACACATATGCTTTAGGTCAAAAGATACGCTGGGGTGGCCACAACCGAACCATGGCCACAACCCAACCTCTGCCCCTATACATATAAAAATCCCTTTTGTTCTCACTGGACTAGCTTTAACAACTTTTTCAATGATGTCCACTTTTGTTAATTGGTTCTGTGATCGTAATTGATGTAGGAAAGATTCTTTTAAATTTGTACATCCAATATGATCTTTAACATCTTCAAGTTTCCGCCTCTTAGATCTATCGCTGCAGTTGTCCAATGATTTGCGTGGTCTTCCAGCCTTATCTTGCTTTGCTGTTTCTGCAGCGACAGTAAGTTGGCCTTCTTACCATTTTGCACTTTTTATATAAAAATTTTGTTTACTGTAGCTAACTTCTTTGTAGCGCTTTGTTAGATAATTGCTCTTGTATTTCGGTGCTACACGAATTTAAGTTTAATTTTATTTTAACATAACTAAGAACATTTTCCTGGTTTTTGTTTCTAAAATACTCTTCGGCCAGTTCTTTATAACTGAAGCTCTCCATATTTTTCTGAATATTTTTATTTTCGATCATACTATGTTTCTAGGTAAAGTAAAAAGGTAAGAAAGTGGCATTAGTGCATTACTACCTAAAATAATATATAAAAAACCCATTATACAAATGAATTACCTGTGTGTGTTTTCTTTACTACTTGCGTTAGTGCATTGTTAGGCAAAATAAAAAGGTATAAAAAGGTATGATAATAAAAAAACCCAGGTTATTAGTGAATTACATCCTCTGTGTATTGACATTCTTATTTACAAATATATTATGGTAATAAAAAAAATAATGGCTATTATAAGCTATAAAATACCTAAAGCACAAATTTAATACACCATTGTATACGAGTACTTATAGGGCTGTTTAAATTATCGTAATTTAATTTTTTTCTAGAGTGATTTCATTAAAATGAAAAAAGTGTTCTACCCATCGGTTGTCACGGGTGCAAAAGTGTATATATGGTTAAAGAGGACGCTTTTACCTTTCTCCGGGTGGTATACGTTTCTTGTTCCCTTTTGTTCCCTAGAAGTTCTATTCCACTAAAGTTGAAATTTGAAAAAAATATAGTAGTTTCATAAATATTTCATAACGCCCCTAATATTAAACGGTAGAGCTTGACCACTTACAACAACTAAAGACTACCAACATTATAAAAAAGACCGCAGGTAATTATCGATGGCAGCTTGCGAGTAGTAACCATTTATTTATTTTTGATAAAAAACAAAAAAAATCACATTTTTCTGAAATTAAAAAAACAGTTGAGTTTGACACAATTATGAATAGTTTAACCTCATTTTTTGGCTTCTTTAATCTGGATATACTTGCTGCAAAAAGGCGTTAAAATTTAAAAAATCGGTGACAAAAAAATTAGATTTTTGGCCAACGAAACCACAATTTCAGCCACAGATGTCATACGGGTTTTACGTGCGTGCCTGTCTTGTCGACTTAACCACACGGTGGTCTTAGCACATGGAGAGATACTATGCGTCTTGCCTTCGCCCCGCCATAAGACGGTTACAAGCTGGAGTGATGTGCACGGCATCACTCCACACTTTGTTGTTGTGTCGGGCCTATCTAAAACCCTTTTGCTTTAGAGGTAGCAACACCTGGGTGAATGCACCTCCACATCGATCTGTGATCTGTCCGCGGTACAGGCACCACAGCCACTGCGAAACTCCCCGAGGGGCCGTTCCCAATGAGATCGTAAAAGATTCGTCAAAGACCTCTGCATTGACCTTGCTTACCATTACACTCTTTTCTGAACCATTTTCACGCACTCTTGTATCGTCAAAAGACTTCTACTCATGCTACATCCGACATTCTTGCATCCGATTCATCTTGCGACTCATCTTCCACTCATGCCACCCATACAACGCATATACCAGCTCTTACCACCCCTACTAGTCACACACAGCGATCTCCTCCGCACATCAGATTCGAAAGCCTCTAGTGCCACGTTCGTAATGTGGTCCAACAATACCTTCATTTCAACTTGGATTCACATATATTAAAGGGGTGTGACAACCTTTTCATCTGGTTGGATGTTTCACGATCCACCAGTCGGCTATCAGATTACAGTGTTATGGCTTGCTTGGTCTCCGCAAGAAGTCGAAGAGTCCTCTTTTTGGGCTATTCGATCTCCCCGCAGTACCAAATTTAGCGCCTTTTGGTTAGGCTTCGCTACCAATTAGCCAATTTAGTAACTACCAGTTATCCCCCGTGTGGGATTGCACTGGCAGACATTTCTCTTCCTTAACCTTTAGCCGCTAGGAATAATCACCAGAATTAACTGGCTTTGCCTAGCGTTGCCCAGGAGCACCTCTTGGAGGTAGGTTATAGGCCATTGTATCATGTCTCTGGCAAGCCAATTCATAATGAATACAACTTTTGCTCCCAATTTCAGCCACAGTGCGTCATCGGCTTTCTGGCGTAGAATTTATTTGTAAGAAATCCCTACACTGCATGTTTGAGGAACTATTATAGGACATCTTCGCCAAGCCATCTGTTTGGAAGAAAGTGTCGCAGTGCTTTATCCTATTGGAAATACAATTGGCATTGGTATTAAATGCTAACAGAACTTTCAATTTATTTTTTCTCATATTTTGAAAAGTAAAAATCAATAAAACCACCCTTGCTGCCGTAAATCAAGATGGCGGACTCATTAATATCGGTTTCATCAACGATTACTGCTCTAATTTTACAGCGAAAGCCTTAGATCAGAAATATGTATATCATCTGCACTGGGAGTCTCTCTTCTATTCTTGCTACCAACGATTCCCTGCACGACTCATTAATAATCAAAGCTGAATACATTATTCAACAAAAAATAAACCTAAAATAATGTGTGGCAGAAGAAAAACCAGCACAATAATTGGACACTGCAAATTTTCACACAAATATAATTTTGAAAAATCAACGCCACCTATGTGTACCTCGTGCAACACACAACTTAACGCCAAACATATTCTAGCCGAGTGCACTGCATCTGATTCGTCCAGAACCAATATTTTCGGGTCTAACATCCCTCAGATATGCTAAAAAAAATATATACTCAGACCTGTTTTTGTGCGATGGATAGCGACAGTATTAAAAATAACGCATAAAAAAATCGCACAAAACTTCACGTGTAGCTATAAAAAATAGTTTTCGCAACGCAACTAAAAAATAATAGAATTTCAGAAAACATCAATTGAATTTCAGAAAACATCAATAGAATTTCAGAAAACCTCAATAGAATTTCAGAAAACATCAATTGGATTTCAGAAACATCGAGGTAATATCTTCAAGCGATGAAAGCGATTTTGAACTATGTGGTTCAACACAAAGAAGTTCGCCTATTGTCAGACTACGGAGAATAATGATTCTACCTTCTGAAATGTTTTATTTTATTTGTAAAATAAGCACATATGTAAATCAAATATTTTTAAATATTTCGCATGCTTCATGATTCAGTTTTAGAAAAGCATTTTCTACAACTTTTCCAATTGTATTTTTAAAATTTCATTTGAAGTTTTCTGAAATATGATTGATGTTTTCTGAAATTCAATTGATGTTTTCTGAAATTCTATTGATGTTTTCTGAAATTCTATTGATGTTTTCTGAAATCCAATTGATGTTTTATGAAATCATCAACTTTCTCATTAGCACAAAACAAATCGCACCAAAAAAAAAAAAAAAAAAAAAAAAAACGCAGATAAAAAGGCCGCATAGAAACAGGTTTGAGTGTATGTGAAAATAATATTAAATTAACTGGCGATCTAATACTCGAAAATAGTTTACAAATCATCATTTAAAATTAAAATGTTCAGAGTCGATGCCATTGCAGCTAGTACTCCTTATCCCAAACAAATTATTGTAATTGTATTATCTATAATATTAATCGGCTACGCGATTTCTTGTTACCGATGTTTTGTTCTACCGTTTTATCCCGATTTTGACCAAGCGTATATTATTTGATACGTATTTTTTTTAGCTGTTCGCCGGATTTAAAGAATTTTAATATATTTCCTTTATTTTGAGTAAATTGCAATGAAATTTGCTACTAACACATATATAAAATTATACATATGCTGTGTGTGTGTTAACACACATAGTGTGTTTGTAATGATTTTGTTATCTTCATTCACAATAATAATAAACCAAAAAGTGTTATTTTGTGAATTGGCTAAGTTGAGAAATAAAATTACCTAGAAATTGCACTCGAGTTTCGGGCGCTGGTATCCGTTAGTTGTAATAAATATATAAAAAAAATAAATAAAAAATAAATAAATAAAAATAAATAAATAAAAATAAATTATTTTATTAAAAAAATTTACAAATAGCTGTTATGTTCGGACTCTGGTTATTTGTATTATTTTGCACAACTCTAACAAATAATCGCCAAAAAAAACTTTTTACAGTAAACAAAATGGGTTATTTACAGTAAGCGTTCGTTTTTGCCACGAACTGTAACAACAGTAAAAATATGTAGTAGGAAGATTGTATAAGACTTAACGAATTGGTAACATGCTTAAAAAAAAGTTTTTATGTTAGTTCGATGGTTGGTTGGTGAAATGATGACCAACATTTTTACACCAGACAACACACTGAGTTGATCTGAGTCTCGTTGTACATTTATCGTATGTTGCATTCGATGTAAGTAACAATATCTCTCTACACGTTTATGTTTTGTATAATAATCTAGGATTACAAGAACGACTACAGCTGCACTAGGAAATGTACGAGTACTTAATATCAAGTTGTTAAATATATGATCTTTGCATAATTGATAACATGTTTTCTGTTCCAGTTAACAGAAAGAAAAAATAAAAATAAACATCAAAAGCATAAATATTGATTTCATACACAAGGATTTAGCATATTTTTAACGTAAAACTTATGGCTGCTGTAGTTAAGCATCTACTCAAGTTTCTTGTTGTTCATGTGTTCAGTTTTCTGAAAAAAAAAAAAATGTTGAAAGCTTCTGTTAGTTGTTAAAATAGTACATAAGAAACAAACTGCCAAGTTAAATCATAAGAAAAAAATTAGTGTGATGTACCCCTCCGAAATGAGACCAAAATATATTTTATGACCTGTAGTGCGATTCTGTAAATTTTAACGATTCGACAATCGCAAAACATATCGACAGCTATTGTTGTTTGCACTAACGATTATGGGATTCACTAACTACACCTTAACGAAAGTGGACAAATTTATTTTTCTATATATTTAAATTGTAAACGAGTGGCATCTCTGTCAAAATAAGCGAAAAACACAAAGAAGAATAGAAAAAGAGAACAAATCACTTTGTGTTTGACAGGATGATTTTATGTTTATGTTTATTTTTAATTTCTCTATTTTTTATTAATATTTTTGTTTATTTATTTGAATATAAAATAATGAATTGAATATGCTATTTAATTTTTTTTATTTATATAAAAGCAAAATATTTTCATTATTTGATGATTTTAATTTATGTATGACGACATTTCAACTTAAAAATTTAATTTTTTAACGATTGAGTAAACAACACAAAAATTGTTGTCGTTTATGCTATGTTCACACGGACAGCAATATTCGCGGTTCGGTCTCTCATTCATGATTCGCCATACAAAATTTTGAGAGCGAACCTACTTGGTTCATTTTGAACCTAGTTGTGAACCTAGAAAAATTGACTGTCATCTCCAATTTTGATAAAAAAAAAAATTATCGCTAGTTTATCTGGACTAGCTGTCAAAAATATATAAACAAAGAAAAAACAGAAAATTAATGTGTGCAATAAAGTAAATAGAAACATTTAACAAATAAAAAGTATGTATTTACATATATATATTCAAATAAAAATGGAAAAAATTAAATAGTGAAACGTAAAGTACAGAAGGATGTCTTAAAATATTTGTACAAAACATATAAACGTCAAAATGAAACAAAAACACTCGTCTGAACTCCAAGGTTCACAATCATGATTCAGAGAGCGAATCAAGTGGTTCATTTTGCCGTCTGAACATGCAATTAGATAACAACAATAGCTGACTACTTTAACAATAGTTACTGAACGCACCACTGAGCTAAGCTGTTTTGAAACCCTTTCAATACTGATTATTTTATAAGTAAAATAATAGTAATTTTTTATTTAAATTCTAAATAGATTCAATAATTTTTCTATTCTGCTTTAAAATATTATGAAAATCTTAAGACTTAATCCGTTAAAAAAAATTTTGTGAATAATTTAATCGTAAAATATCGTCGATATTGAGGTCCACATACATAATGTCGAGAATGAGCATATGTTTCTATTTAGCATGCAAGTTGATAGCGACTAAAGAATTTTGCCGATATTTGCTCGAAAAGTTTATTATTTATATGTGACCCTGCATAAGAAAACCCACTTAGTATGCCAAAATTCATGAATTCACTTTCTTTTTTGGATTTGTATGTAAAAATCCTTCAATTTTCATATGAACCCGCTCGCATGTCTCAAAAACATCGGAAAGAAATGTAAAAATGCAATTATATAAAACACACACTACGAAAACAACACAAAGGGGTAACCTTTAATTACGTTTACTCAAAAACTTGTTTTGACACACTAGGTGGGTTTTCTTCTGCACGGGCACATATGCCTATTACTATTTGCAAATTCAACGCCAGAACTAAGAATAAATATTTCTTAAAATAACTTTTATTCAAATTATTGTACATTTTATTACATATTGTACATTTTATTATACATCGTTCAATATTTTATTGTTTATTTTATTTTATTATTTATTAGGTCAATGGAATAAATCCTTACAGACCTGTATAAATGATATAATTACATATGTAAATATATTGAATTAAATTAAATTAAATGATTTAAAAATAAAAACAAATAGTTAGGAATTTAAGAAAATAATGATATTATGCTTAATTACATCAGTGTTCAACGAAAAATCAATTAATTGATAAAGATTATTATAAACACAACAAATTCTTCTAAAAGGATCAGCTAGAGCATAGTTGGTATGAAAAGATTTAACAAAGAGTGGTTGGAATTGGCGTGATACTCGTTGAGGAACATTAAAAGTTATATTGTTGACAAGAAAGTCAGAACAGATTTCACCATTAATTAGGTTGATCATAAATGTTACTTTTAGCATAGTCCTACGGATTTCCAAAGTAGGTAATTTTATTAATTTAAGTCGATCAACGTATGAAGGTAGATTAATTGCAGAATTCCAAGGTAAGCCACGTAAGCAAAAGAGTAGAAATTGTTTCTGTACGGACTCGATTCGTTGAATATGGATGTTATAGAAGGGATCCCATATTATTGACCCATATTCTAAAATAGGTCTTACAAGAGATGTAAAAAGTTGTTTGGTTATGTAAGGATCAATAAATTCTTTTGCCCATCTTTTAATAAAGGCGGGTGTACCTCTAGCTTTATTAACTGTCATGGTGACGTGAGATACAAAGTTTAATTTAGGATCAAGTAGAATCCCTAAATCCAGAAAAGTATCAACAAGTTCAAGCTGATATCCGCCCAAAAAGTAGTTAGCAGGAAAAACATTATTTCTAGAAAAACGCATACATTTACATTTTTTCAAATTCAGTTCCATTAGGTTACGGTTACACCATGAAAAGAAATTGTTGAGATCTGATTGAAGATGAATATGATCATTATGTTGACAGTAACTTAAAAAAATTTTAACATCATCAGCGTACATTAAAACGTTACAAAAATTTATCACTTTTGGAAGATCATTGATGAAAAGGGAGAAAATAATTGGTCCAAGATGGCTGCCTTGAGGAACACCAGAAGTCACAGTAATATCTTTAGATGACATATTATTATACATTACACTTTGTGTTCTCTCAGAAAGATATGATTTTATCAATTTAAGGCTTAATGGTGTTAAACCTAATAAATCCAATTTGATCAGTAGAAGGTTATGGTTTACTTTATCGAAAGCCTTTACTAAAATCGGCGTATACTGCATCTGTTTGTTTTTTCTTGACAAAACCATCATTAATTATTGTCGTAAAATGAAGCACGTTTGTAACGGTAGAGCATCCTTTCCGAAATCCGTGTTGAAATGGTGACGAAATTGACGATGAGTGATAGCACAAAAAATCTGTAATAAATTTCTCGAAAAGCTTAGGGATTGCACTAAGTTTAGAAATACCACGGTAATTAGAAACATCCGATCTATTTCCAGATTTAAATAATGGAATGATGTAAGAAGCTCTCCAAAATTTTGGAAAATAACCGTTTTTTATTGACGCATTAAACAAGAGAGTCAGTGGTGTTGCCAATGAAGTAGAAAAATAATTGAGTATAGAACTAGGTACTCCATCAGGTCCATGAGTAAATGAAGCTTTAAGTTTCTTCAGGCTATTAACAAGTTCTGCCTTATCGATTAGGGGGAAAAATATAGCTTGATTTGTGTTTATTGGATATGAATAGCTGTTGGAATAATATTGAGCAACAGAATATGTACTAGCAAAAAAGTCTGCAAACATGTTACTTATTATAGTATCATCACTAGATTCGATATCGTTAAATTTCATTACAGATGGATAACCAGTAGTTTTTCTTTTTGAATTAACAAAGTTGTAAAATGCTTTAGGATCACGATTGAAATCTTCCTTCATTTTGGTTATATAGTTTTTGTATAAATAATTGTTAAGAATATTATATTCGGCACGATGAATGGAGTATTTTTCAAAAAATACAAGAGAACCAAAAATTTTATACTTTTTATAATACTTGTCCTTCAAATTTTTTAATCTTGATAGTTGTTTTGAGTTCCAAGGCGGGCCAGTTCGTTTGTAGACAGAACGCTTTGGGATGCATAAATAACAAGTAAAAATATTATAGTCGGTCCAGACCGACTATGCGATTGAAATTTTTATTAATTTGTTTGCCTGTAGATCTGAAAAAGTTCAGATCGGTTTCTATATATGGGGACCAGGTCGAAAAATGGACCATTCAAGACCATATTTGGTAAAGTCACTTATTTTTTGCAAAACGTATTCAAACCAAATTTGAGAAAAGTCTATGCAATATTTTTGTTTTTGATAGGTTTAAGCTAAGATCAGGAGGCAGCTTTTTGTTGGGGCTATGACTAAGAATTGTCCTGTAAGTTTTATTTTTGGACTACTTTTTAATGGATGTAATAATCATACACAAACGCAATTTGACCGATGATAATTTCGATCTTAAGACAATTTAAGTCGATCTCATAGCGGTCATTTGTATGGGGTCTAGGTCCGAACATGCACCCATTTTCATTAATATCAACAGCGTTTGTCTTATGGCTGATAGAAGCTCATGTACCAAGTTTCATCATAATATATTCATATTTGCGACCTGTAGTTTGATTACAAGTTTTACATGGACACACAGACGGACGGACGAACACTGTTAAACAAAATTATTTTGAGTCGATCGGTATAGTAAGAGATGGGTTTAAGTCACAAATTTTATATGACCGCATAATGGTGGAGGGTATAAAAATTTCAAAAGTAGTTGTTGTTGTCAATTTTATTACTGCCGTCTCTAAATTAAGTTTAATTTTTTTTTTACAATAACAGTTGTCTACTATAACTTGGTGACTGTTTGCTAATAGTTTTTAAATAAATATTTTGTTTTCTCTAAAACCGAGAGAAAAGATATTAATGTAGTTGATATTATTAGAGCTGGCGCGGTTTTGGTGGTAGATAGTGACATGATTGTTGATGATGATTACAATAATAGGGAGAATTTTAAGAATTGTTTTAAATTTCCATGCAAGTACAGTGTTTATGAAATGTTGACATTTGCTTTATATCTTGGTATTCTACAAGCTTTTGTTCATCTTCAGATTCAGATTCTTCTTCAGCATTTTGTAGCCATTCAACAAATTTCTTCATTTGTTCAAGGAAATGCATTTTACCCTTGCTTGAATGGGCATCCTTATACCAACGTAAGATAACCTCTTCCGATAGTATTTCAGTTTTATAGAATAGCAGTATGATTTTCGAAAATGCTTTCATAAAGTTCATGTTTTCATAACAGAATTCTTGAACTTTGAAGATCAAAGCCAATTCAGAACGATCGGTACTGGTGAAGGCCTGGAATAGAGGACAGTAGTTTTTCAAATGGCGTACAGCTTGATCGGTAACCAGTTCCTCTTTCTTATTCTATTCGCTGAGTGAGATAATGGTGGACCATATAATTATGATTATTTCATTATCGAGAATGTTGGATTTAGCGGCAAATTCTTTAATGTCTGTTGCAATTTCTAAGTGGGCAATTCACGTTTAGCCTCCTGACTGGCTTGGGATTTATGCAATTTAATTATTTCATTAAGTTCTTTATCAAGAAAAACTTGTTTAAAATTCTCTTCAGTTCGTTTGTTAGGTGGGAAAAATTCCATAAGTTTGCTTTCTAAACCACTTTTTTTAAGTGTTTCTATTAGGGAGGCAATGCCCTTTTCTTGTTTAAAGGTGACAAACAGTTCAACCAAAAAAATCAAGTGCAATACCACCATCCTTGATTAAATGTTCATTGTTGAGTACCTTTAAAACAGTGGGCGCCACAGAGCCATTAACTAACCATAGCGCTGTCATACGCGCAAGTTTGGTGAGTTCGCTGGGAGTAAAACCTTTAATGAAGACTAATACTTTCTTCATTTCCTCCTCGAACATCTTCTCCAAGTACTTATATTGACGCATGAGCTTGATGAATACCTGCTCATGGTTATGCATTGCTTCCATATCTTCGGCGGCTTCAAATATGCAATAATTTGTGCTTGGCTTTTCGCCATCCTGAGAGATTGACCCACCAGGAACTAAGAGACCACCAGCAATTAATATATTGACCCACCAGGAACAAAGAGACCACCAGCAATTAATATATCAAAAAGTACTTCGCCGTAACGGCGCACTGTGGTCAATATTTTGAGATAGCGGCCAAAACTCCTTTTGGTTTTTGTTCTCCGATTTTAAAGTTATTGGACTCATACGAATGTAGATAGTAGTAAACCTCGGGAGCCAAAAAATTAGAACTCTATTTCAACTATTTCACTGAGAACAGGGTGGGCCAAAATGGGCTTTTTCAGAATTAATAAATTTATGATATTTTTAGTTAATTTTTAAAGTTTCAAGATTTTTGGACGAAAAAAATTTTGTGTTGTAACTTAACTTATTTCCTATTACTGGTAGAACAATTGAAGCTCTACTGTTTTCAGAACAATTTAAATTTTTTTTTTAAAAAAGGTCAAATTTCTCGGAAATTTCCTACTTCATAGAGCACAACTCCTGTGAGTCAAGCTGAGTCAAAACACAAATTTACTATTTTGTAGTCCTAACTCTCCCCTACATTCCTATATATACATGTCCATGCATCGGGACTGCACTTTTTGAGCTACAGCAATTTTTCTGACCCAAGGTAAGATATTCGGTACAAATGCACGTCATATTTTTTGAGAAGTTATTTGTATGTGAAAGTGGCTATTATGCATATATTTTGATGAAATTTTGTACAAGAGTTCTTATTGACCCATAAAATAATTCTGTTGAAATTAGGAGAAGTTGGTCCATATTTGGACCTAGTCCACATAGAAGGGTGTATAAAAATTTTGACAAAAATGACAATAGAACTCTTATGTGGTATCTGGCAATTCATTTGGAAAAGGTAAAAAAGATTTTATTGCCATCTAATATTACACAACTTAAATACGTGAAAATTGCAAATAAATTTAAAACCAATGGAAATAACTGGTAAAACCAACTACCTGTTATATTATATTTCAAAGAGGTAAAAAAGATCATGTTGAAACTTCGAGCAATAGTATATTAATCCATGCATTCATTTTTTTCTTCATTATTGTTTAAACAATGGCTAAATTCAGTTATAGTGTTCTATCTGATATATATTTTGAACGGAAAGATGAAAACGACATTATTTTACATATAATGAATAATCCATTCTTAAAAATATGCGACAAACAAGAAATTAAAATTCATAACTTAAAAATAAAAAACTTTTTAAATACTTTAAGAAAACGGTACAATCAATGTTCCAGAAACAATAAATTGTTTTACTCACGCAACCAAGAATGGCTAAGAAATAAACTTATTTTTAAAAAGCCATCAGTAACTACCACGGAAACTGGAAAAGGTGGTCGACCAGCAAAGCCAATTGATAATTGTAGTGAAAGATCACGAAGACGCAAGCTTAAACATATCAATGAAGAAGTTTCTTGTAGCATCATAAAGGATTCATTTCTGCATCAAATTCAACCATCGAAAACTAAAAAGGGTAAAATTGCTATCATTGAAAAAATAGTGGAGGCAAGCCCCAGACGCACAAAAAGGATTTTAGAAAGTATGCCGACACCAACTGAAGAAAATAAATTTACTACAGAAGAAGAATTTGCACTATTTTTGGATTTGAATATGACTAAAAACCAATATACAGAATTGCGGAAGCGAACCAATGAAAAAAATTGTGGAATTTTTCCATCATATCGAGATATAGTTTCTGCCAAAAAAGATTGCTTACCTTCACCAACTGCTATTAGTGTAACTTCAAGTTCAGCAGAAATAAAATTGCAGGATCTTCTTGAACACACTGCAGAACGATTATTAAAGACATTTGATGCTGACTATTTAAAGAAGTTTAAAAATTGCAGCATGACTTTAATTTCTAAATGGGAATGTGATGGGTCCTCTGGCCAGAAACAATACAAACAATGTAATGCGGAAAATTCATCAGGTGCCAATTTATTCATGATTTCTTTCGTTCCATTACGTTTAACAAAAACTTATATTGGTTCAGAGCCATCAACTAGTATAGCTGCAGAGATAGATGTATGGAAGAATGAAATTCCCTCGTCAACAAAATTTTGTAGACCAATAAAGTTTGCTTACAAAAAGGAGACTCAAGATGTCATAGAGGAAAAAGTTCGAAAAATAAATGATCAAATTAAAGAACTTCAACCAGTAACATTTAAATTTGATGATCAAGACATTGAAGTAAATTTTAAAATGTGTCTCACAATGATTGATGGAAAAGTTGCACAAGCTTTAACCAAAACAAAGTCATCGTCAAGCTGCACCATATGCCAAAAAACATCAAGTCAATTGAGCCAACCACCAACACAAGACGATAGTTTTAATGAAGCATATGAATTTGGAATGTCACCTCTTCATGCTAGAATTCGTTTTATGGAGCATATTCTTAAATTGGGATACGATTTGGAATTTGGCCCGTTAGGCGAAACAGTGAGAAACAACAAAGAAAATTTGGAAAAAAGAAAGCAAAAAAAAAGATATTCAAGAAAAATACCGTGAGATAGGCCTTATAATTGACCAGCCAAAGCAAGGAGAAGGAAATTCTAATGATGGAAACACAGCAAGGAGATTTTTTTCCGATCCAGAAACTGCAGCTTCTATAACTGGAGTAGATTATGATTTAACACGACGATTCCAAATCATATTACAAGTTATAGCATGTAGCAAAAAGATAGATGCAAAAAAATTTGGTCAGTATGCTAATGAGACAGCAACCCTTTATAACCAAAAATATTCTTGGAGACATATGCCAACCACAGTTCACAAAATTTTGTTCCATGAGGAACAAATAATTCAGCACAATATGCTTCCAATTGGAGATCTCTCAGAAGAAGCCCAAGAAAAAAGGAACAAAGACTACAGATTCTTTCGCGAGCACAATACAAGAAAAATTTCCAGATATTGTACTAATGAAGATCTTATTAATATTTTGTTGTGCACATCAGATCCATATATATCCAGTATTCGACAAAAATGGAAATCAACCTCATTAGAGTTAGATGAAGAAGCTAAACAACTACTACAAAATGAAAATCAAAGCTATTTGGAAGATATTTTTACTAATATTGTTTAATTAATACTGGTTTAAAGATTATAATTTGTTTCTAATTTTAGTATAAATTTTTATTAATACATTTAAATAAAATATATGTGCACTTTAAATCAATAGTAAAAGTTTACTTAAAATTTTATCGATGTTGTGTTCTGTATATAATATATCCAAATGGTATTGATATTGTTGAGAATTTCAGTGTTATTTTTCAGTTTAATCCTCACAAGAATTAGCTTTCTTCCAAAAAAACCAACCTTTGGCCCCTGTGAATATTGAGACTAAATAAATGTCAGGAGCCAAATGTTGGCATTTTCTGACCAAAATTAAGTTTAGGAATAATAAATAAGTATTGGTTGTAAAATACGATTGAAGAAAATAAGAAATTATAAAAAAAATACCTATTTAAAATGTCAAAATATTCAACTTTTACATGGAAACTCAACAAAAAATTAAAATGCATTTTTAACTCCAAATTACTTACGTTCCTATCAGTCGATTTTTACGTTTGAACACGCAAATTGAAGCTTAAAGTCCCTCCTATTGAACAAAACAAATTGCGTAAAAAAATACCAATCCGGTCAAAAGTTATAGAGTTTTGACCGCTATCTCGCGAAATTGACCACTGTGCGGCGATAATCAAGTTTATTACCAGCGATATCTAAATATTTAGAGATTTGATCTAAGTCACCTTCTGTTTTTTCGAGACCAGCAATGACCGCATCACGGAATCCCGTTGGGTCATTTTTTTCTCTTTCATCTCTTTTTCTGGTCTTGATGCACTGACCTGATAATACTGGTCTTTCTATTTTCTGACTCATACAATAATGAAATAATTTAAAATCATTTTATCAAAGTTATACATACAATTTTTAAATGACTTGGCACTTAAATATTGCGCTGAATTTAAATATTTATATGCATTTATATTTAATTTAAATTTGTATTTCTTATTTAGGTACATACACTTAACTTTAAACAAAACAATCGTCAAAATCTTGAAATGCGCAAATGTTTTTGATTAGCAATAATATCGAGTTTCTTAAAAATATAGACTTTATATAGTTCGAAATTGATACATTTTTCTAAAAAATATATGCGCTAGATTATATTATATCGAAAGCGACTATTTTTTTATGTAGTAAGCTGCTTCCTCGAAACTCTGCTGACTACGAAGATAGGGATATTTCTTTGATATTTTTTAAGACGATTTAATTTGCAAAACATCATTGGAAAGTATTAACTGATGATTAGAAACGAAAACAACAGCAAATACCTTTCCAACGATGACTTAAAAATCAAATCAGTCAGAGAATGTCTGACTGTATGTGAGGAATAATTGGCATGGTACAGTTGGGGAATAATTAAAATCTAGAATTACTTGCAGCAGTCAATAACTTTTCAAAATTGTATTAGATATGAAAAACCGATGAGAAATACCAGTTATTTAAGAAACGAAACACAAAAAAAAATTGGAATTAGATATCTCAACTATTTTTTTATTTATAAACAATATGAATTTTGGAGGCTTTTTCAAAACGGTTTGGCTAAACATTTTTGAAAACGTGATGAAATAAGTCTATGTTAATTCTCAGAGTGAAGCATTTACTTTTCTTTGGTCTCATGTTTTTAATAATTATTATGTGTAATGATTAAACATAGTAACTGAATTGTTTAAACTGAATGAATAAATATAAGTACGTGCTAAAAATTAAAATTTTTTCGAATCCAATTGACTGACGCCAAACTGTTTCCAATGTTATTAAATAGGACAATAGATGGAACACCTAGTTCGGAAAGAAAGAAAGGTACATATAATGTTTGTAAGGCCAAGGATATAGAAAGCATATTAAAAAGAGTTCCCAACACATCCTTTATAAAAGTAGTCTGGTTAGCTCAGTGCTCGGTTTGAAAACACATGAAGTCTGAAAAGTTTCAGACAGAGACGCTATAAAAAATTTAGATGCCAAAAACAGACCACGGAAATTGAAATCGTGTTTCAATTTGAGAGCTTCAGGGTCAAAATTTTTATGCTGTTAATGCTAGAAAAAAATTTTGGAGATAATTTAGGATTCAAAATTACTGGTATTGCAAGCAATATGCAGTTGGGGCGAAAGAAGTAAACTCATTTGTTACAATGGGCTTTATAAATACCGAAATTTATATTGAGTGTTTGTCAAAAAGACTTTTTAACCCAACACAATGTGTCTACCTATTTTCAGCCTCATTTTTATTCTGTGACTACGGTACGGTACCAAGGTAGGCAAATTCTCCATTCTTCCCGCAGCTTAGGCCAGTGGAGGGATATTAGGCTTTTGTAGAAAGGGAGCTGAAGAACATTAAATGGATGTCCCAAAATTGGCAAGATTTTAAACGAAAATGGACTACCTGTTCAAAAAAGTGACAGAAACTATAAAAACCCCTAATGGGTTGATATCCGGGAAAGGTCCATCAGTTCATAAGTAGTGATTAGAACTGTAAAAGTTATTTTTTTTTTGTAAGCTTTAACATAATTTAAAAAAGCAAAACTCGGTTTAATGGTTTTCTTATTATTACATTTTATCTATGTTAAGATTTATTCGATCTCACTCTTTGTATGCATAATCTTTGATCGAAAAAGTTTATAAAATTAAATTTATTTAGTTTGAAAATCAAAATAAGAAAGAATTGTGCTTACAAATGTTTCGATTAAAAAAGAGAAACAAGAATTTAAATATTTAAACATAAACATCCTTTTTTATAACCTACTAGCAGAACCCGGCGTGCTTCGCTACCCCTCTTCGTTATAAAATAAAATGAAATAAAAAAAAAAATATTTATACATTAACAAAATATTATTTATTTAATTTAGAATTATTGCACTAACAACTTTATATAGTCAAGGGCTTAATAGAAGTTATTATGGATTTTAATTTTTCTAAAAAGGGCGTGGTCCCGCCCAGTTTTCTTGTATTACTATTTCTATTAATTTCAATACGATATATACCAAATATCATCGCCGTAGGTTAAAAAATGGCCGAGGTATGACGATTTTAAATTTTGGGTTATATGGGCGGGACCACGCCCCTTTGCCCACTAACAACTTTATATAGTTAAGGACTTATTATTTCGCAAAAATATCCTTCTGTGAAAATTTCATTAGAAGATTTTACGATTTTTTATTTTTCTAAAAAGGGGCGTGGTCCCGCCCACTTTTCTTCTGGTGTGTATTTATGTTCATGCCAATACCATTTGTACCAAAATGACCGCCGTAGGTCAAAAAATTCCCGAGATATGACGATTTCAAATTTTGGGTTATATTGGCGTGGCACCGCCCCTTTGTCCAATCAAAAATTTATATAGCCTATTATTCCTTCCAGAGCCACAGTAACACGCTGTTTAAATTTCAGGAAGATCGGTTCAGGGGTTTGGCCTCCTATAAAGCACAAACAAACACACATTCATTTTTATATATATAGATTGAAAGCAGATTAATTATAATTTAAGGTAAAATGGGGCGAAAAAGGGGGATTTGGTAATGAAAAAATGTATGGCTACCTTACCTGTAGATAAAAAGTGTATAAAACTTTAGGTAAATACATATTACAAAAAAAGTATTTTGTATAGCAAACATTGTTAGTGGTATAAGTAAGTATCTGAATTAAAAAAAGGGGGCGGTGAAGTGGGCGTAATTCATAGTTATATGGCGACGTTAACACTATTAAGAGCAATATACTACCAAATAAAAAAAAAATACTTTGGAAGGAACAAATTTGTACAGAGAACAAAAAGTTTAAAACTTTCAAACAAAATTTGGCATGAAAAGGGGGCGTGAAAGGGGGCGTGGCGTAAGAAATGTTTATTTCTACCTCGCCTGGTGTATAATGTATATACAATTTGAAATAAAACTGTTAAAAACTATATGGGAGCAATTACATAATTTTAAAATAGTGGGCTTAAAAGTGGGCGTGGGTGAAAAAAGTACCCTATTAATCAGAGTCCCAGTTAAATGCTGTGAAAATTTCAGGAAGATCGGTCCAGAGGTTTGGCCTCCAATAAGGTACAAACAAACAAACAAATAAACAAATAAACAAACATACATTCCATTTTATATATATAGATGGGTCCAATCCATGTGAAATCAACCAATAACAAAATACTTTTGGAAGTTGATATTTCCAATTTAGTTGATTTTTTTGTATGTTGGTAGTACTATTGGTTTATGTTAAAAATCCAAAATTTTGAATTTTTTCAACAAGCGGTTTATGAGATATTGACTTTTGAAATTTTTAAAATTGCGTAATTTTTGCATTGTTTTGAAATCTTCAAATGGCTCTATCTTGAAAACTACAGAAAGAGCTAAAATTAGTGTTGTTCTCTTGAGATTTACATAAGCTTTAATTTGATATATAACTTGGCTGTATTATAAAGCTTGAAAAAAAAAAAATTTTAAAAGCATTTTTTCAAAAAAATTTCAAAATCTCGAAATCGAAATCTTTAATTTTTTTGAAAAAAATATATTGTATTCATGCAGTTCTTGTACCAAATTTGAAGATGCGATGACAATGGGTTCATATTGAAATAAATATTTGTTTATAGCAGTGCATCATAAATTCATTGGTAATGATAGATATATCGCACAATTTGATTTTTAATAAAAGTGCTATACATCTAAAAATATTACCATAAGCTGGAAGTTTTCAAAATAATTGTACAGTTTTAAGTTTTATTATTAAATTGAAGTAAATTTTGTTTAAAACAATTTGTATTGAAATGAAAAATATATATCTATTTATAAAGATTTTCTTGGTTTTTTAAACAAAATCTGAGATGCAACCATCATTTCTTCAGCTGTAAATTTAAATTTAAATTTAAATTAAATTTATAAATTTTTTTTTTTTGGTGTAAACATTTAAAAAATTCCATTATTACAAAAAATGTTTATAATTATTACTAAAATCCAAATATTACATTTTTTAATATATAAAAAAAATAAAAAAAAACAATATTTCACGCTGAAAGTGAAGAGAAAAAACAAATCAAAAGTTAAACTTTGACCTAAAATTCCTTAAAAAAACTGAATCAATTTTAATAAAATTAAAACTAAGTCAAGTTCAACTAAATATCCAATGAAAAATGATTTTCAGCCACTGTGCGCTTCACGAATTTTTACTTATTTCTGCTAAAGGTTTTATTTGCAGTAATTTTTCTTTAAAATCTTAAAATCTTAATCTTCTTAAATCAAACCATATAATGATCACATCCTATATGAACTTTAAAATATCTGCAGGTAACATTATATTTATCAACTCTATCATACATACGAGTAATTTATTCCATTTTTTAAATTCTTTGATAATCATATCCAGGGTGTTTTAAATTAAATCATTTTTAAATTATATTTAACTGCTTTCATAGAAAATCGTTTGACTTGTATCTGGGCTATTTATATTTAGTACATAATATTTTTTTTTTGTAATTTTTTTATTCTAATATTTCTTAAACTTACAAAAAAGCATTATTTAAATTGTCAACAACTTTTGTAAAGTTTAAAATCACGATTTTGCCATTGTTTTTTTTCGAAGATTAAATCAATATTTCCATATCGACTTTAATGATTGTTTATTATTGGTGGCTTATCGCTGCCGCTGTTTTATTTTTTTTAAATAATTGTTTGATCTCAACATTTTGCCCCTTTATACTCAACATATTCTCAACTATAATTTAACGTCATGAGCAGCATACTTTGTTTGTTTTAACAGCATTTTAATGTTGAATGTCAGACCACCTGGAACGTGTTGTCAATTTTCGAGAGGAATAGTATAAACTAGTTTCAACGGAATACCACTTTAAATTTTTTTTTTAAAGAAGGAACAACAAATGCACAGATTTGCATGGTGCATCAGCATGAATTCTTCGTCTAAATGTGCATATGTATCATATTTATGATCAGAAAGATATTTAGATGACCAATTAAATGAAATGGCTTAGAAAACGAAGTAGTTAATCTTAAACCTATAATGTATAAAGGGGTCATTTTATGGACGAACGCTATTAAATTGGTATAATATAACATTGTCTTGTTTGCTTTTAACATTTCTTAGTTTACTTAAGGATATTTGTCATACTAAGCAACACCTCAAGCTTTTACAATTGCACCACTCTGTGGCACAGTATAATGGGTTTGTGACAATGTGTGTAACTATCAAAAATTGTGTTTATGTGTCGATTTCACCAAAACAAAAATATTTTAATTTTTGCAACTTTTATAGAAGAATTAATGTTTTAGTCCAAAAGATTTCCGAGATTTTTTTAAGATTTTACGGCAGTTGCACGGGGACGTTGAAATAGGTTTTATTTAAAAATGAGTTTATAAAACATAAATTTTTTTCTTACTCGATATATCTGTGGTCACAAGCGATAACCGCGTAAGTCGACTTAAGAACGATTTGAGTTATGTGTGCTGTCATATTCTACTAAAAAATCTTTATATTTATGTGAAATCCCCATTTCTCTAACACCGCTATTTAAAAAGATATTAATACAAATATTCTGACCTAAGTCGTAATGAAGCGCTATTACATTTATATAAAAAGCTATTTTTCTCAAAAGCATGATTTTCGAGTTAGGCGGTTATTGCTTGTGACCACAGAATATATGCACAAAGTTAGATCCGATACATAGGCCTTCAAAATATCTTTTATTTTATTTGATATTGGCCACTTTAGGATAGATTTAAATTTAGTAACCTCATTACATTTCACATAAACATGAGGTTTGTACCAAAATATGCAAATTTGGAGTCGGGTTCAAGTGAAAGATATTTCTAAGCTTTGTTGAACGCCTTTGATTGCACTCTTTTGAAATGATTTATCAGATTTTTTGAAAATCTAACACTAGAGAATAAAAATTTGTTTCTTTGGATAAAATCGATTTGACCGACCTCAAAAAAATCTTAAAAAAATTCTCAAAAATCCTTTGGACTATATGAGTTCATAGTGGTGAAACGCCCTAGTGTCACAGTTAATCATGGCTAGCAAAATCGAGCATCTTTAGAAGTGAAATATATGATATTCTTGGGATCCGAGAGTGCTGAAAAGTTGTAGCTTCATCAATGAATTTAACATGGGCTTGCCATTTATGGATACTGTGAGGAATATTTTAACTAGCGCTTAGGATGTCATCGCAAATCATTGCTTTTAAATAGGTATTGTTTTGAACAATTTTTAGAAGTACTTCTATGCACTTTTTATCAACTGTAACTTCTCATTTTCAATATTAATTTTTCTTTTCGCAATACAAACTTTTATTAACTCAATATCAGCTCCTTCAATTTTGATATTAAGTTTCTTTTTCTCAATATTTTTTTTAAAATACATTTTTTATTTAATTTTTTTTTCGATTTCTCGATATAAATTTGTAACCCTATATTTACTTGAATAATCATAATTTCCTTTTATATTGTGAATATATAAAAGTGAAGTTTATTTATAATAACTGGCAGATTCCAGCCCTCGAGATTCGAGCACAAATTCAAGGAAATTGTATTTTTTCATTAAATAAAGGTCCTAAAAGTATGCTAATCAATTATAGCCAATTCACAAATCAACCCAAGAAACAAACTCATTTTTATTACAAACACATTAACAAATTTAACAAGTAAGAAAATTATAGGCGGTCTTGACCGACTATACGATACCCTATACCTTGCGTTTAGAAACCCCATCTCTTAGTCCCTACTAATTGGATATAGAAAATAAGCATAAACCAAATTTGAGTGGCATTTTTATTAATTTTTTTGGCTGCAGATATGAAAAAGTTCATATCGGATGCTATATCTATATGGGGACTAGGTCCAAAAATGGACCAATCCTGATCATGTTTGGTAAAGTCTCTTGTATTTTGCAAAAATATATACAAACAAAATTTGAGAAGAATCAGTGCATTATTTTTGTTTTTAATAGATTTAAGTGAAGATCGGGAAGCAGTCTATATGGGGCCAAAGGGATCATTTTTGGACTACTCATTAATGGATGTAATGAACGCATACAAACCCAATTTGAGTAAGGTCTATATGACAATTTGGACCTTGTGGCAATTTATGTCGATTTCATAGGGGTAATTTGTATGGGGGCTAGGTCTGAACATGGACCGATTCTCATCAGTTTCAATACCGTTCATCCCATGGCCGATAAAAGCTTATATACCAAATTTCATCAAAATATATTCATATTTGCGACCTGCAGTTTGATTACAAGGTTTACATGGACACACAGACGGACGGACGGACGGACGGACATTGTTAAATCAACTCAAAAAGTGATTCTGATTCGATCGGTATAATTAAACATGGGTCTAGGTCAAATATTTTTGGTTGTTACAAACAGCAGCACAAAGTCATTATACCCAAACCACATAGTGGTATAGGGTATAATAAAACAAGTAAGAAAATTATAGTCGGTCTAGACCGACTATACGATACCCTATACCATGCGTTTAGAAACCCTATCTCTTAGGCCCAACTAACTGCACATAGAAAATAAGCAAAAACCAAATTTTAAAAATTTTGAAAAAGTTCATATCGGATGCTATATCTATATGGGGACTAGGTCCAAAAATGGACCGATCCTGATCATGGTTGGTAACGTCTCTTGTATTTTGCAAAAACATACACAAACAAAATTTGAGAAGAATCAGTGCAATATTTTTGTTTTTTAATAGATTTAAGTGAAGATCGGGAAGCAGCTCTATATGGGGTCAAAGGGATCATTTTTGAACTACTCATTAATGGATGTAATGAACACATACAAACCCAATTTTAGTAAGATCTATATGACAATTCGGATCTTATGGCAATTTATGTCGATTTCATATGGGTAATTTGTATGGGGGCTAGGTCTGAACATGGACCGATTCTCACCAATTTCAATAGCGTTCATGCTATGGCCGATAAAAGCTTATGTACCAAATTTCGTCAAAATACATTCATATTTGCGACCTGCAGTTTGATTACAAGCTTTACATGGACACACAGACGGACGGACGGACGGACGGACGGACGGACATTGTTAAATCAACTCAGAAAGTGATTCTGATTCGATCGGTATAATTAAAGATGGGTCTATGTCAAATATTTTTGGTTGTTACAAACAGCAGCACAAAGTCATTATACCCAAACAACATAGTGGTATAGGGTATAAACACACATAGCATTGTATAATTATACCCTATAAAATATTTAAAATATTTAAAAATTTAACATTTTCCGCAATAAATAATTTTGTTGGAAATTTATTCAATAATTTTTTATTATTTTTTAATTTTTATGCTTAAAAATATTATAGATTTTATTCGAACTATTTTGTTTTTACATTTGTTTAATTTTTTTCTATTATTTTACGAAATAACTTTATTACATGAGATAATTTCGTTGTTGTATATTTCTTTTTTTTTTCATCTTTATTTAAGTTAATACTACGACTAGTCTATATAGACTAACTAATAGTTTAATTCTAATTACAATATTTAATAAGAGCTACAGATATAGAAGTTTTATTAATAAACTCAATCCGGGGTAAATCGGACTATCTGGTCATGGGGTATGTAGCGATTAAGCCTTCTTGCTAGACCCGCATAACAAATGGTATGAAATTTGTTTGTTTGTTAGTGAAGTTAATATGTGATGGTTTAAAGCTATTTAATTTAACTAGCAGATTCCAGCGCTCGAAATTCGAGTGCAATTTCTAGGCAACTTTATTTTTCAACATAGCCAGTTCACAAACCAACACTTTTTTGGTTTATTATTATTGTGAATGAAGAAAACAAACTCATCTTCATGCTGTACTTGAAAGAATCCGTCTCTCAAATATGATTTCAGAAGTTTACTATAATGTTTAGGCAACAACATATCTAGCTTATAAATTAGTCCATCTTACCAAACACCATCGAATGATTTTGCAACATCTAAGATTACGGCGAAACATACCTCTTTCGTTTCTAGAAAGATTTCTATCGAATGTGTTATTGTCGTATTTGTTCTACTGTCGAGTGTTTCTCACGGAATCTAAATTGGTGAAAAGGTATCAGTCCTTTATTTATTTATTTATTTAATGAATAAAACTATTCAATAATAAATTTTTATAAAGTAATTGTGTTAAAAAGGAGCACTAGCTACTGTGACCATCAGCTCTTCGTTTACAAAATAATTTTAAATGTGAAGATCCATAAATATTTTATATATAAGGATTTACAAGTTATATTAAATATATATATATATATGTACATACATATATATTTTTTAAATTTGTTTAAGGTAATTCATTTTAGTTAATAATTAAAATTAATTTACATTATATTTTGGTATAGACATGTAATTGTTTTAAAAAAATAATAAGGTTGATTACATTATCCTTTGTTATATAGAGAAGTATAGAGTAGTTGTTAATGCAAATGGATTTGATGTAATTACAATCGTTTACTATATGGTTCATTGAGATGACTGTACAGAATGTACATTGAGGTGCTGGGATCTTCCTCATGAGGTGTTGGTGTGTTAGACGGGTGTGGCCTAATCTCATCCTAATGTACTTTTGTAACTGTGTCCTTGAAATATCCGCAGGATATATAGGTGGTTTTCCATCTGGGTTGAACTTCTTATAAATGTGAGAGAACGTATTCCACTCAAGTTTTTGCTTATTGAAAAAAAAAAAAATTGGATTGTTGAGTAAGTTAAACATTTATTTTGAGTGTTTTCCATTATAAGTTTTTTTTTTTTTTGTATTATCTTGTATTCATTTTGTACAATATTTCTTAAAGCTAGACCCGCGAAGCCATTTGGCTTGTCTGCAGATCGCAGCGAATTTTTTGCCATCTTGTCAGCTGTTCCATTGCCTGTTATATGGGAATGTGTCGGTATCCACATTATTTTTATTTTTGTCGGGAATCGTATCAGGTTGTCTTTTATTTCACAGATAATGTCTTCTTGATTTAATAAATTTTGTATTGCTAAAACATATGATTTAGAGTCAGTACAAATAATATGTTTAGAATGTTGATTTTTTGCCCAATATCGCTAAGGCCTCAGCATGAAAAATTGAGTAATTTTGATCAATCAATCCGCATTTAATTGTATGGAAATGGTTATCTATTATGGCATAAGATACTCCAATATTTGATTTTAATCCGTCTGTATTCTTCTTTTTTTTTGGAGAAAGAGTGAAATGTAAATTTCTTGCGGTATTGTTTGTTTATAGTTAGACATTAGTGAGGAATTAATGCTAAGTAACCGAGGTGGGCACAAGCAATTAAATTTTTTTTTTGGAATGGGGTTAATATCAATCAACTTAATGTACTCAGTGATTCGCTGTATTGCTAATTTTAATTTTTTGTTGCGTTTTGTTTTTGTATTATATTCGACAATTTGACTTTCAGTTGGCATGAGTAATTTTGTTGCTAACTTTGCAGTATTTAGTTAAGTGAGTTGTTTGAATGTTAAAAGTCAAGTTTCAGTTAGAATATTATGAATGGGTGTTGATTTAAAATCGCCAATCGCAAATCTTGCAGCTGAGTGGTATGCTGATTGATTTTTTCTTAATTCTGTTTTTGCAGCGTTACCATATAGTGGAAGACCGTATTCAATTTTTGCTATAAGTAGGGCTGGGATTTTCATGCACTAAAAAATAGAAAATATGCGCTTAAAAAAAATATCCAAAATATGCACTAAAAAATAAGAAATATGCACTAAAAACTTAAAAAATTTCAATAAAAATATATATTTTTTTTAATTTTACTTAAAATAAAAGAAATAATAATAATACAATATATTTTAAAAATTTAATAACTAATCTAAATTTTCGTTTGTATAAACAAATAAATACTTTTTTATGTTACCAAAAGTTATCAAAACTTTGTCTGTTCGGAAAATTTTTGTATATGGAAAATGTTCTCTCAACGTCAACCGAAATTATAGGAGCATACTTGAAGGATGCCGATTTATTTGGAGAATATTTTCTAATTTAAATCCCACATTTGGTTCCAGATCAAAAATATTTTAAATTTGTTTTATGTTTTGAAATCCTTCATTTTTTTGCAAAACGTTTTGGATTTTTTTCTCAATTTGTTGGGCTATTCTTCTTTCCACATTGTTGATTTTACTTTCTGCAATGTCAAGTAATTAAGTGAACTAAATCCCTGCAATTTAGCTATTGTTTCACCAATATACCCGTAGTTGGAAAATACAAATGCTCATTGACTTTTGATGTTATTTAAATTTAATATATCTTTTATTTTTTTAATTGCATAAGCATCGGTATCAACAAGCTCTTCCATAACATTGCTCCATAACGTTGCTCAAAGTTTTTTGAATAGTATTCTACAGCATCTAGCCAGGTTCTCCATCCTTTTAATACTGGCTTCGGTGTAAAAGGAACCAAGGGATGCATTTAATTAAAAATTGCAACTCGTGAAGGAACCTTTAAAAGTATTTTTTTTTCTGTATGCCAAAACATTCAAAAATATGCATTTATAAATTTACGGTATGCAAAAAATATAGATTTAAATCCAACATATGCAAAAATATGCATTTTTACCAAAATATGCAAAAAAAAAAAAAAAAAAATCAATGCCATTTTAACGCAAATTTATTGATTCGGAAAGATAAGTGGTCGACATCGTTAGATTATCGACAAAAACATGCATTTGTATGGAAATCGCAGCCCTAGTTATAAGTAATGATTTTATAATATTTATTGTGGTATTTCGGTTATAATTGCAATAAAGACTGGAAATGCACTTTATTAGATTTAATCATTTTTCAATGGCCTTTTTAAGGAATAATATATGCTCCATCCAGTTAAATTTCTAGTCGAAAACAAAGCCTAATATTTTCATTTGCTCTACTTGATCAATGTTATGTGTTTGTACAGTTATTGGTGTTTGTGTACAATTGCGATTAACTACGCAAAAATGTATTGCTTTAGGCTTTTCGAAAGAGATTTTTGCACCGTATTCATCGCACCAAGTTTTTAATCCCGAAATTAAGTTTTCTATTTTTGCTTGTTCTATTGTTTGCCCTATTTTTTTTTTTTTTTTTATTATAATGAATAAATCATCAGCATACATGCAGTGATTAAATGTTGAGTGTTTTAGAATAGTATAGTTAATTTTTTCATAAGCAATTTGGAATAAAATAACTGAAATAGGTGAGCCATGTGGTATTTCATAGTCTAGGGGGAAGATGTGAGAATAAGTTTTATTTATTTTCACTCTAAATTTTCTATTGATTAAGAAGCTAAAAATAAATTTTAACATTTTAAATCCAATACGCCATTCATTTAGTTGATTTATAATGGCATTAATGCCTATTCCATCGAAGTCCATTGATAGAACTGTTAGATGATTTCCGTTATATAGAGTTTTGGTGATTTGTTGATCAAGGTTTGAAGGCCAATTATTTTGGGTGAAAGACTTTATTTTTATGAAGAAACCATGAAAGCCATTTGTCAATTATCTTCTCCAGTTGTTTACTCATACAGGGAAGTAAGGAAATAGGTCTGTATCCATTCAGTTTGTTCTTATCCTTACCGGGTTTTGGAAGAGCTATGATGGTGGATATTTTCCACTCTTGTGGCATAATCCCATAATTAAATATATTTTTAAATAATTTAACGATACTTACTTTGCCTAAAGTAGGCACGTTTATTAACATGGGGTAGTTTATGTTGTCAAACCCCGCAGTTTTCCCTTTTTAGGAGTTTAGAGCTGAATTAAGTCGAAGCGTGTGGTGTGTAGTTGTGCAAAATATTAACTTTGTTTTTTTTTTGTTTATAAAGTTTTGATTGAAATTGGAATCGCTGGATTGAAAAGACCACTCACTTCCAAAGATAGTGGCCATTTTTTCCATATAGCTTGTTTACGTTACGCCAAATATTTTGAATACAAGAAGAAGGATTTGTTGCTGATGTAAATTCGTAAAAAACTTTGTTTTCTTAGATGTTTTTGCTTGTGTTTTAAAAAGTGCATTAGCTTTTCGGTATTCTATTTTGTTTTTCACCGAAGGTTTTCTCTTTAATTTATGCCAACTATTTTGCTTGCTTTTTCGAAGATGTGATCATTTAGTGTTCACGAATTTTCGGAGGATACGATATTTGAGTTTATAAAAATTAATTTCGGAAGAGCAACTTCACGCCGCTTGTAGCATTTCTGTTGCAAAATGTTGAACTTCCCTTTCTAGGTCTTCCACAGTAAGTATCTGTGATGAGGTGTTTATTTTTTCATTTATTAGTGATTTATAAAAAATGTAATCAGTGTGTTTGTTTGATAATCTCAGGTTCGGAGTTTTTCGTAGAACATCGCAGAAATACGTCAGATATATCGGCGAATGAACAGAGCTTAAATCATATCCTTCTTTTATTTTTACAGACAGTTAACTACTTTTCTTGTTATAAAGAAATCAATCAAATCGGGTCGTTTATTTTTATTCTTTGGTTAAAAGTAGGAGAGCCTGGGGAAATACATGCACTACCTATATTGTATCTATACTAATATAATAAAGAGGTAATGTGTGTTTGTTTGTTTGTTTGTTTGTTTGTTTGTAGGGGGTAATCTCCGTAACTAGCCATCTGATCTTCCTGAAATTTTCACAGGGTCTTACTGCGGATATGGGAAGTGCTATAGGCTATAATTTTTTTAATATTTTTAGTGGGCGTGGCACCTCCCACACAAAGTAAATTTTTAATATCATATACATATATTGAGTATTATGATAGAGAGAGCTTTGCAAATTTGTGTGAGGTCACCTATTGTTAATATTAGTAGCCATGCCGGAAATGGGCCGGATCAGGGGCCTCCCATACAAGTAATAATTCAATGTTATATATCTCGAGTACTATGATAGAGAGAGTTTTTCAAATTTGTCTGATGTCACCTATTATTAATGTGAGCAGTCGGACAAAAAATGGGCAGTATCGGACCAATAGGCGTGGTACCTGCCATACAAATAAAATATATAATGCCATATATCTGGAGTACTGTTATAGTGAGAGTCTTGGGACTTTGTGTAAACCCATAAGTTAATCATATGATTAGTTAGACAACAAATGGGCGTGATCGGAGAAGTGGGCGTGGCACCGCCCGTACAAAGTAAATATATGATATCATATAACTGGTGTACTAAAAGAGGGAAGCTTTGGCACTTTGCAAGACACCATCTTAATATGAGTAGTCAGATAAAAAATTGGCGGGTTCACAGCAATGGGCGTGGAACTCCCCATGCAAAGTAACTATTTAATGTCATATATTTGGAGTACTGTAAAAGAGAGAGCTTTGTGGCTTTGCGTGAGCCCATAGGTTCTTTGTGTGATTAGTCGAACAAAAAAATGGGCGTGATCGAAGCAGTGGGCGTAGCACCGCCCATGTAAAGTAGATATCTAATATCATATAATTGGGAAAGGCTCGACATTTTGCACGAGTCCATCAGATATTAATGTGAGTAGTCCAATAAAAATTGGGCGGGATGGGATAAGTGGGCGTGGCACCTCCTATATCAAAAATATGATGTACTACGAAAGCAACAGTCTTTTGACAAGTACATTAGTTATCAATGTGATTTGTCGTGGAAAATATATCGTCAAAATCAAAAATCGCCAAACCCAAAAATCGCGAAAAATAAAAATCGCGGACGTGGCACCTCCCATACAAAGTAAATTTTTAACATCATATATATTAAGTACTATGATAGAGAGAGCTTTGAAAATTTATCTCAGGTTATCTATTATTAACGTGAGTAGTCAGACAAAAAAATGGGCGGGATTGAACAAATGCGCATGGCACCCTTTACAAACTTAATATTAAATGTGATATATCTGAATAACTGTGTTAGTGAGAGCCTTGGGACTTTGCGTGAGCCTTTTCATAACAATTCGGAAGGGCGGGGGAGGGGGAGGGTGTAGCGAAGCACACCGGGTTACATCTAGTATTGTATATTTCTGCTTGGAAATTTTGCCCAATTTTTTCCCATGTGGTAAATTTCTTTCCCAAAAGTTTTTTTGTTGTTAAATATATTTATTCTACATTTTTACGTATCGAACAAATATAATATTTTTTTAATATTGTTTTTTAGTTTTGCTTTAAAATGCTGCGGAAAAAATGTAATCAATTTCATAATTTTTTTTCGTGAAAATATTTGTGAACAATTTTTATTACATGTAATATTTTTTATTTGTTTTAAAATATACGCAAACGGTTTAACCAAACATAAAGACGAACTTGATTATTTTCTTAGAGACAATAAAATTGATATTTTGCTTGTCTCTGAAACTCACTTGACTCGTTCACTTTGTATGATACTAAGAATCTAAGAGGTAGAGCATGTGGTGGCTCAGCTATCCTAATTAAATCCAGATTAAAACATTCTTTAATGTGTGATCATTGTGAAAACTACCTTTAAGCTACTACTATTTGCTTTGAAGAACTTGGAAACAGCCTAGTGATTTCATCAATATATTCTCCCCCAAGGTTTTCTATATCAGAAAATTAATATACAAGTTTGTTTAAATCACTAGGCCCTCGTTTCATAGTTGCTGGCGATTTTAATGCCAAGCATACATTCTGAGGGTCAGGGCTTATTTCCTCGAAGGGTCGTGTTTTGTTGAACACAATTTCTAAAATGGGTATGGATGTGGTCTCAAGTGGAGAACCAACGTACAGGCCAACAGATGGGCAAAAAATACCCGATTTGATCGATTTCGGATTAACGAAGAACATCGCAAAAGAACTTGTGCATGCAGAATCTTCATTGGAACTCTCGTCTGACCACACACCCGTTATTGTTACTATTTCGAACCCCCAAAAAATTGTGTCCCCATCTGGTAATTTAACGCTTTTAAGCAATATTGATTGGCTAAAATACAAAAAGTTTCTTAGTACCAGATGATATTGACCTCTCGATTGTTACTAAACCTCCTCGTCACACCAGGCCATATAGAACTACTTCTGTAGATGTTGAAATGCTGAAAGGAAGAATTCGAAGAGAATGGCAACTGCATAGATCTCTTCAACTTAAGCAGCAATTGAAAGAATGCACGAAAAACCTACAGAAACTGCTTGAAACACAAAGAAATGCTAATTTGAATAGTTATCTTGAAAAACTGGATCCAACAGAAAAAACTGATTACTCTTTGTGGCGTGCTACAAAAAATATTAAAAGACCTAATTTATGTTACAATGATACCTAACCCAGATCACACAAAGGTCGATTCGTATGGACCAATAAGTTTACTGTCCAACTTGTCAAAATTATTCGAGAGAATTTTGGTAAACAAACTTACAATATCCGTAGATCAAAATAATGTCATTCCAGCACATCAATTTGATTTCAGATGAAAACACAGCACCACTGAGCAAGTTCACAGAATTTTAAGTGCCACGAGGGACTCCTCCTTTAAGTTAAACAGTTGTTGCCCCCGAACACACGTAAGCTAATGGAGAGCTATATAATTAATAGAAAATTCTCTATAAGAGAGAAACGCTTTGTGACCCCTCCACAGGCAATTCATGCTGGTGTACCACAAAGTAGTATCTTGGGTCCGCTTCTGTACATCCTTTACACATCAGACATGCCAACAAATGAAAACACACTTACGTCGACTTTTGCGGATAAGACTGCAATTCTTACAGAGCCATATTGAAGAGCTGGAAGATTGTGGAAGATATGTGGAAGATTAAAGTAAATGAACAAAAGTATATCCGTGTAACTTTTACCCTAAGAAGGGAGACTTGCCCTCAAATTCGAATTAGGAACCATTCTGTACCTCAACATTCCTCTGTTAAATATCTCGGACTACATATTGATCGCCGACTTACCTGGAAAAGTCATTTAGACGCTAAATTGACACAAATAAAATTGAAATTAGTCCAATTCACATGGCTAATTGGCAGGAACTCAAAGTTAAGTCTCGATTGTAAGCTCTTGATTTACAAGTTTACAAGTTTTTGTTTGTTGTTTTTTGTTTGATTTTGTTTTTTTCTGTTAGAAATATGCTTATAACTATACACGATCAAAGTATAGCTCTTGATTAGTAACTCGATTTTCAAACCAATTTGGTGGTATGGTAAACAGTTATGGAGAACAGCCTCAGTTTCAAACACAGAAAGAATACAAAGATGCCAAAACAAGATTTTGGGAATGATTACAGGCGCACCACGGTACGTGAAAAACTCACATTTGCACAGAGATTTAAATGTTTCTCTAGTAAAGTACGAGATCACTAGATATAGTGCAAACTATTTGGAAAAGCTAATAAAAAGAATAAAATATTTTTATAGTTGCTCGAAAAATTTTGTTCATATATTTTTTAAAATATATATATGGGGGGTTTCATGTCAAGTGCAACAACTTTTGAAACTGATGTCTTCCGATTTGCACCAAGGTTAGTCCTATTGGATAGTAGTTTAAACACAATTTTTCAATAAGATCGGTCCAGATCTCTTTGAGTTAGAGGGGATCAAAATTTGACATTTTGGCCAAACAGGTGTTTCTTCTCATCCATGTAACTTATTACCTATCGTTCTCAGAAAATTTTCTCCCAAATAGTTTAGATAGATATTTCCTCAATATTTCGGAAAAAAATACTTTAAAAAAAAAATTTTTTTTTTTTACTTTTTTTTTTTGCTAAATTAAAGCATTTTTTTTGCCTTTTTTTCAAAAAAGTGCATTTTTTTATTTTTATTTTTTCATAAGAAAGCTTAGGATTTTTCCTTTAAGAGCTTTTTGGGCGCTTAGTGGGATGGGAGTGGGATATCTATCAAAATAAATGTTTTGTAACTCAAGACAACGGTTTTTCAATTTTTCACAAATGCACTATTTTGAATTTTTTCCTATTTGTGTGTAAAACCTTACAAATAAAACTTATACTGAGAAACTAGACAAATTAACCTTTCCGAAGGTATGTAACATAACTTCATAACATAACAGAAGAGAATGGTTATCTGTAACCTGAAACAGTTATTTGCAACATTTCAATCTGGCTTCACGAAGTTAACCCAAATTTACCATGAAAATGTTAAACTGATGTGGAAGGAAATCAACTTAAAGTATTTAACAGATGATTCGGCAGAAGATTTACACGATTACCGCGATTGCCTTAAATTGGCTATGTGTCCTAATGCAACAACTTCTTGCCACTTAGGTGAATGTACCAATTGCCCGAAAAACACATTCATCAAAGAAAATTTAATCAACTCTTTAGATCGAGAATATATAGAGGAGGTCAAATTTGATTCTTGGATTCAGACTGACAGATGCACATTGAAAACAATCATTTTAAATGTGGATGATTTTGTGAAAGAAATGTGTACAGGATTGCTAAACTTGAGAAACCATGACTTTTTAGTCAAAGAGCAACGGTCATTCTTCAAGGATTTGAAGACACATTTGAAGTCTGGTGAATTCGTTATTTCATATGATTTCGCAGAAAACTATAAATATGTTCTTCAGGATGCCATACAAGCATTCCACTTCAATAACGACCAAGCAACTATATTCACAGTAGTTATTTACTACATGAAAGATGAAAAACTGGAACACAAAAGTATGTCAATCATATCCTACGATTTAAAACATGATAGCGTTGCAGTTTATGAGTACCAGAAGAGAATACTAAAATTTCTAAAATCTAAATTTACAGTAAAGAAGGTATACTACGTTTCGGACGGAGCTCGTCAACATTTTAAAAACAAAAGTAGCTTGGCAAATCTTATGGCCCATGAAAAAGATTTTGGAATGCCAGCTGAGTGGCATTTTCATCCTACTGCTCATGGTAAAGGAGCATGTGATGATATTGGAGCAAACCTTAAAAGAAATGCAGCGAAGTGTAGCCGCCAGTGCTCTCATCAAGATCGCATCTTAGATGCGAGTGCTTTATTCCATTGGGCAAAGAGTTATTGTAAAGAAACTAAAATAGTTTTTAGTAGCAAAGAGGATCATCAGGAAACATTGAAAACACTGAAGAGCAGATTCGATGCTGCGGTAACAATCGATGGCACCGCTCAATACCATGCTTTTATACCGCTTGTCAATGGAAGACTCAAGTTGAAAAAGTTTTCTGCCTCTATTTAATGCGATTTCTTTCCAAAGACAACAAATAAACCAGCAGCGAAATCAACAGCTAAACCTAGTAACGCCAAGAAAGGATTGACAAAAAAACGCAGTAAATAAAGGCGACAAAAAAGCTGGATGAAAGACTGGGTATTTAAAAACTTACAAGACTTAAATACTTCATCAGCTACAATAAATTAAGTATAAAAATAGTTATGATATAAATGGATCTAATGCAATTAAGATTAAATTTTAATAAATTATTTATCTTTTTATTTTAAATATTATTATTATACATTAATTTAATTATTATTAAAAATAAATAAAAAAATAATAATTTTTCAACATTTCTATAGAAAAAAAGCGATTTTTTTCCTGAGGTTAACATATTCTGGGTATTACAGTATCGAGGGTATAAAATTTTAGTTAGGTATGTTATATACCTTCAGAAAGGTTAATTTGTCTAGTTTCTCAGTATAAGTTTTATTTGTAAGGTTTTGCACACAAATAGGAAAAAATTCAAAATAGTGCATTTGTGAAAAATTGAAAAACCGTTGTCTTGAGTTACAAAACATTTATTTTGATAGATATCCCACTCCCATCCCACTAAGCGACCAAAAAGCTCTTAAAGGAAAAATCCTAAGCTTTCTTATGAAAAAATAAAAAATAAAAAAAAAGCACTTTTTGAAAAAAAAGGCAAAAAATGCTTTAATTTAGCAAAAAAAAAGTCTAAAAATTTTTTTTTTTTAAGTATTTTTTCCGAAATATTGAAGAAATAGCTACCTAAACTCTTTAGGAGAAAATTTTCTAAGAACAATAGGTAATAAGTTACATGGATGAGAAAAAACACCTGTTAGGCCAAAATGTCAAATTTTGATCCCTCTAACTCAGAGAGATCTGGACCGATCTTGTTGAAAAATTGTGTCTAAACTACTATCCAATAGGACTAACCTTGGTGCAAATTTCATCCCGATCGGAAGACATCGGTTTTAAAAGTTGGTGCACTTGACATGAAATCCCCCATATATATTTTTGTAAATCAATAATTTTATGGTACAACATTTTTTTTTTTCGATAACATCGTGGAGTTTATAAAAAGTTTATTTCAGTTGAATTTAATCTCTTTTTGGCTGCGGTGCTTTTTTCATCTCCTTTTTTCATTCCTTTAAATTTGGGATTTTTATTTTTAATGCTCTCCACTACATTTTTTAGTTTTCTATAAAAACAATGCGCACTTTAGCAGGTTAAGAGGAAAAGTTACTTTGAAAAAAAAAGCAGAAGCTATGCAATCGATCTGATGAAACTGATGATGGTAATGATTTGGTTGAAAAAAAGCCAAGACAAAACTAATACATTTTGGAATTAGATTTCTCTAGATGTTTTTTAAGGCAGCTGTGAAAAGCAAAACATGCACCACAAGGAGATGATGTAGTAGAAGAAGTAGCTGGAAATACATTAATAGCCTGCAGCCGGATATCATGATCAATATAATTCAAGAAGTTTCTTCTCCAAATGCAAGTCTACAACAAGTGCATGAGTAGTTAAATAAAATGAAATGCTTTGAGTTTATAAATCCTTTGGGTTCTTATCGTCAGATTTTTTTTTTTTAATATTCTTGCAGCGTTTGTTTTTTGTGAAGTCAGGAATGGCTTTTAATTTAAGTTTGTTTTTTTTTTTTTTGCCATGATTTTCCAGATTTAAAATCTTGTTACTTTTGCTATGCCATTTGAAATGTTCAAAGTGAATGGCTGCTGGCCATAAAGTTGATTGTTGGTTTTGTGTCTTGTCTAGTTTGTGTCTGGAAGTGTGAAGCTTAATTGTTGTGTTTGATTGACACTTGATCACCTTTTATGTGGGCACTACGTATTCCATCACCTTCATTGAAACAGTTTGTCACTAAGTCACCCATCAACCGCATAGATTTGTTCGCATTTTTTGTTTTGTTTTTCTTCTTTAATCACCTAATTAAATAAAACTTGTTTTTATTCAATTAATTTTATTCAATTCAGTGTTGTTTAAGAAGAAGAAGGCATTGTGAACAATTTATTTTAATATTGTTGGTCGAAAAAAGAGTAACTAATTTCAGTTCAATAATAATGTCATGTAATTAATGAATAATTACTTGGCTGCCAAATTCCTGTTCATTTATTTTTGAGTAGTTTAATAAGCCATGTTGTAAATCTTCTGAAAACCATTTTAACATGATGCATTTGCCAAGTTTTATTTGACAGTTAACTTGTGGTCAAAATACGAGTATCCACCATATGATTTAAAACTGAGAAAAATCATACAGAAAAAAAATGTCATCACACCTTTTTTCAATGTAGCAAAGGCGTTTTGTTGCTTCAGCCGAAGTTGTTAGAACAACTTAAAACTTCGGCCATCTTCAATATTAAACTATAACAGTTTTGTTATTAATGATGTCATTTCTTTATTTTTGTAACTGATTTTCAGATTCCTTAAAGTTGTTATTATGAAAAAAATTTAAAATAAGTCACCGGAAAATAATGTTAATTTTGAAGTATTAAGAGTAATTGCTTTTCTTTTCTTCAAGTAGAAGTGGAAAATCGTGTCCCATTTTTGGCTTATACGCTCGAATAGTTTTAATTCCAGGAATCGAAGAGTTAATAATAGGAAATTGAGAATACCAGAACTTCTGTTATTGTTTTCCTGGAATAATTAAAAATGATGCCATATTCAACGTGTTTTTTAATGTTTATTTATTTATTGAATCTTCAGTTAATTAACTATGTACTAACAATATGTATTCAAATCTTAAAACTACACCTAAATATTGTGTCCAACCAATATGTCGAGCCCTTTCAAAATTTAACTTAAATGAAGGAGCTAACAATTATGATATTTCATACATACAAAAAAAGTATCCATACACTTGAAAATGAAAATTTTAAATATTAATAAGAAATTTAATAAAACGTTTTATATTATCGGTTTATTTTCCGAACCTTTTTCGCCATTGTGCTAATATTCCCTTTGTCAATGGTTCGAGCTTTTGTTTTACTTATTTCTTGAATTAAGTAGTTAACATTTTTGCATGATAAACATTTCTATATGCATTTTTCTCCAAATTTGTCAAAATAGTCCTTGTTGGGGATAATTTTTGGATAGGGTTCATTTGGTACAAATTCAATTTTTTTGCTTTTTTAAGAAGACGCTAAATCGGGCCAGAAAATTATTTTGTTTCGTATTTTGGTATTTTTCTATAAAGTTCAGGAATACATCGTGTTATTGCTACTTATTCAGTGCTTCCTCACTGAAAGACTTAAAAAATACGACTTTCATTCATTTCCGTTATCTGTAAGGTAAAACTTTTAAACTGAGAGGAGGCGGAAAGTTGACACAACTTGCATTTGATCGATTTCTTTTTCTAGCTCGCGTAGATTTCGGAATTTTTGCCAATGCAAATTTTTTTTATCTGTATCCATCCCATGTACAGTGTATGCACGGTATTCGCGACTACATATTATCGTTATTTTTAGCTTTATAATGGCGACAGTTGAAAAAAAGGTTCTATCTTTGCGACTTTTATCTTCTTTTTTTCAAATTGTAATACGAATATCTACTTCCCTGGTATGAGTGCAATGTTTTGCTACATTTTTTGTCTCAACGAAAGCAGTAATAAGGAGAATCTCCTAATTTTGTCGTACATGAGGCTCTTTGGACAATTTTGGTGATTCATTTTATCAGTTAATTGGTGTTTGCAGTGCATTGTTTAAGTATGGGAATAGTCCAAAATATATTAAAGCCCACGGTTACTCAAAAATTTGATATTAAAAACAAAAACTCAAAAGTGCACATAAGAAGTTTTAGCGTCGACACGGAATTAGATATTTAGAAAGAAAAATTGTCTTCAAAATCTCAACTTCTTGATCCATTTGTGCAAGAGTTTGAAGATTACGTTTGAAGATTACGTTGAATGGGTTGACCCTTGATCAAATCTACAACATCGACGAATCTGGTTTCTATTATTCCAAATCACAGCGTAGTAAGACAACGACACCCGGAAGGACAGTTTGTATGGAGCGAATAACTTTTTTGCCCTGTTAAAATGCGAATAGCACAGACAAACAGAAATTGTTGATGATTGGAAAATCGAAATTTCTACGCGCTCTTAAAGGTTTTTTCAATAATCAAGTAATATACAAATCCAGTAAAAACAAGTAGATTATATCATTAATTTTTATCGCGAATTTATTCCAAATGGTAAAATTCTCCATTTGGTAAAATTAAAATGTACATAAAAAACTTTTTTCGTGTCAGAGAATTTTTGGCTTCAAAAGGTCTGCCGCAAAAAATAGTATTGAATGGAAACAAGTTACTGTGGTTTATGTGGCGCTGCGAACTTAGCCCTAAGGAACAAATGCCCCACAAAAAAGTGAAAAAATTCCCCCAAAAAATTGGGGCGTAACAAAAGCCCCAAATCCTTAAAAACTCCCAAAAAAATTAACAAATGCCCCAATCTTTCAAAAAACCAAATAAAAACAAGTAAGAAAATTATAGTCGGTCTAGACCGACTATACGATACCCTATACCGTGCGTTTAAAGACCCTATCTCTTATGCCCAACTAATTGGATATAGAAAATAAGCATAAACCAAATTTGAGTGGCATCTTTATTAATTTTTTTGGCTGCAGATATGAAAAAGTTCATATCGGATGCTATGTCTATATGGGGACTAGGTCCAAAAATGGATCGATCCTGACCATGGCTGGTAAAGTCTCTTGTATTTTGCGAAAATATATACAAACAAAATTTGAGAAGAATCAATGCAATATTTTTTTTTTTATATAGATTTAAGTGAAGATCGGGAAGCAGCCCTATATGGGGCCTATGACTAAGAGTTGTCCATACAAACCCAATTTTAGTAAAATATATACGACAATTTGGATCTTATGGCAATTTATGTCGATTTTATAGGGGTCATTTGTATGGGGGCTAGGTCTGAACATGGACCGATTCTCACCAATTTCAACAGCGTTCATCCTATGGCCGATAAAAGCTTATATACCAAATTTCATCAAAATATATTCATATTTGCGACCTGCAGTTTGATTACAAACTTTACATGGACACACAGACGGACGGACGGACGGACAGACATCGTTAAATCGACTCAAAAAGTGATTCTGATTCGATCGGTATAATAAAAGATGGATCTAGGTCAAATATTTTTGGTTGTTACAAACATCAGCACAAAGTCATTATACCCAAACCACATAGTGGTATAGGGTATAAAAATGAACATTCCGCGCAAAATTTTTCCCATATTTTTATTTAATGGGGTTTTTTAGCCAAATATCTATTCAAATGAAAATTTGCTCTGACTGCTCTCAATATTTCTCCTACAATAAACGTATTTAAGTTCTGTATTCTTTTGCAGCTGCATCATTTAGCTCGCAACCCCATATTATATCTTGCAATGTTTGCAAAACTTTCATTTCATAGCATGGTATATGGTATCGTATAGTCGGTCTTGACCGACTATAATTTTTTTACTTGTTTTTTATTGTTTTTATTTTTAAGGATTGATATTTTTATTTATGTAAATAGTTTTTAATTTGATTAATAAATACCATGATAAAATATAGTTGATCTTTTTATCTTTTTATCATGATCGAATTTGGTATGTGATTGTTTCATATATTCATAAATCTTGACTCCAAAATTTTAGGATGTAGGACCAATTTTAGCGATTGTCCTATAGGAAGCAGCCTCCCGATGTTTACTTAAATGTATGTTTTGATTTACGAATATAATGTATTTTTCTCAAATTTGGTTCTTATATGTTTTTCGAACACGTAAGTAACATCTCTTAATATGGTCTCGACCGGACTATTTTTTGGAGCTGGTCCCCCTTTAATAATCGCATTTGTATTTAGTAAAATATTTGCTATCAAAGTATCTGACAATCTCATATTTTTATATCTATTCATATATCGAATAATTTTCTTACTTGTTTATTTTTCACTCAAAACTTCCCAGCAACATAAAATTTAAGATATTCTAAAATAATTACTTAGGTATTCCTTCCAAAGTAGCAACATATGACGACTTTCCGATTCTTTAGAAGTAGTTTTAAGCAACTTCCAAAAATTTTAATACACAGTGATTCCCAACAGCAAAAAGTGAAATCATTCTGAATGAATCACTTTTGCATTGCTTCTAAAGTAGAAGTATGTAAAGATTTTCTTCTCATAGGAAGTTGTTTGTAACAACTTCTCAAAATTTAAATATCAATATGTGGTAATATCCTATCAGGACATGCTAGTGTCTCGTGTTAAACTAAACATATTTTTATTTATGAAAAAGAACATCAGAAAATCAGGTTTTCATCACGAACTTTCCAGGATCCATAAAAGACAATTTCCGACCTATGAAAACACTGTGTTTAATTCATTGTAGTTGATACAATTTTTCACCATATTCGGATCTTTCGTATAGGATCTTTTTCACTGCTTTAAATGTTTTTTTTTTTTTTCTTTTACTTTTCATTTAAATTCATATTTCCTTTATAGGTTTTTGACACTGAACTATTTATTATCTTGTTAATTTTTTTCAAACATTTTTCTATTTTTTTTATTATTTTATATTCATCTTTAAACATTTTCCCGTAAGTAATTGGATCTGAAAGTATTGTGAGGTATAAAAACTCTGGCATCAGGCGTGTCCGGAATGTGAAATTGAATAATTATTTGGGATCTTTCCAAAAGCTAAATTGAATATTTTATAATAACTTTTACTCTAAAACAAAATTCAGCTTATCTTTTTATGAATAAAACCTGGTTTTAAATTTTTGTTTCTTTATGTGTGACAAGCTCATCGTTATTGTAGGCCTTCCTAAACATTAAAGTACATTTTACGTTTTTAATAAATATGCAGTGCTAAATTTGATAAAGATTTACTTGAGATATTCTGACCGAAGCTTTTTATACGACCGACCGTATCCTTCATCGTCGCAATCATTGCTAAGCAAATCTTCTCATTTTTTACTCGTACATTAACTAGGTTGTTGTTGTTGTTACTGTTGTTGTTTAATTTCAGTTTTTTGATCTTAACACCTTGTGTCAAGAAATATGTTAACCACATGCATTACAACATTTGCATCGTGTAGATTTCTTGCTTCTTGTAAAAACGCCAAAACCATTAAATACTCGCAATTACAGTAGGTATATTCCAAACTGGGACAAAGTATACGTCTATGTATGTCTATTTTCCATTTAGGAAAAAAGTTATTTAAAAGTTGTATATCTAAAAGTTGTATATTTAAAAGTTGTATATTTTTCTTTTATGTGTCTTCTAGGACATTTTATCACCTTTTTACTGGTATAATTAAAGATTAAATCAATAAAGTGGAAGCATAATAAATCAACATTAAAGTAAAAAACTACAAAAAATTTGATGTCAACCATACTTCTTTCGAATTTTCTGAGATAAATTTTAATAAAAAATAAATTTTAATTTAATTTAAAAAAATTTACAAACTGAATTAATCTGTGATATAAATTTTTTAAATGGATCGACAACGGAATAGTAAGCCACCATAAAAATGGAAAAACGATAAGAGATATTGTAATCAGAAACCATTCTACCGTTCATAATATCATTAAGCCCTATAAAAAGCTATACAATGACGCAAACAGACCAAAACGCAAGCAATTAAAATATGATCTGAAGCTTATGAGCATTATTTGGTAAGAAAAATCAAAAGAAACCACTTTCTGACTGCTCCAAAGTTGGCAGAAATAGCTGAGACAGATTTAGAAAAAGAGCCTGGTTATCACGTTGAGGTCAGCATACCAAGTTGTTAGCAAGAATGATTTAACGAATTGTTCTATCCACGAATGATATAAGTTTTTTGCGTTAGACAGGCATATGAGCAGTTCCAGGTTGTATTCAAGAATCTGACCATATCCAAGTTGTATTCAAAATGCTTACCACTGCCTATCTTTCCGGTTAGAATATCAAGAAGGCGGTCGTTATTGTGGAGTCGTCCAATTGACCAAGAAGATTATTCTTCGATGGGGTAAGTAATGAGCTTCTGCTGATGTTGGCTGCAAATATACTTCACCTGGACAAAATCTTTATAATGTCGCGGACAGCAAAAATCACTATTACATGACTTTTAGTAGAAGTACAGGTCGCAAATATAAATAATGCTAAACAAATTTCATACAGAGCAAAATATTGAACAGCTATTTAAATTTGTGAAAAGGAGTACATGTTAAGGCCTAGACCAAATACTTATGAATTGGCTTTAAATGGCACTATTACAAACTTCTTACGCGTTCGAATTGAGTTTGCAATGATTTGCAATCGATCGAAAAATAACCGATATATGATGACCTTTTTCAGTTATTGTATCAACAGTTACCCTAAATGTGAAAAATATTGGATGGAATATTATATTATACAATTCAGTAAATGTCTTTAAAATATATAAATGACGTCATTTGACAACCCCTAATACTAATTATACTAATTTTATTCCCATACAAATGAATCTAGATATTTCTTATTATTGAACCTAGACCAAATTATAAATGGACACAGCTATAATAAAAATATTTAATATTTTACATATGGCAGCAGAAAATATAGACATGCCGATATGGTATAAATGAACAGCATATTTCAATCAAAAACGTTTTGTCTTATGGGATCGACATCATGAAGCCAGGGATAGCAAATTATTTTTTTTTTTATCATATGAGATATGTTTAATTTCGTTCAGTGTAACATAAAAAATAAATATAAAATAATATTTTGTTTCTTTTTTTATGGTTGTAACAACCTATAATATATATAAGTGTTGCGCTTCGCTACGACTTACCGAGACTTATTATAATCAATTTTCCCTATAAAGTTTGTATTGTGCCTTAATTGCGAGTGTACTAATTAATAAATCTATTATTTCATTTATTCAAATATCATTTCATTCATTTGCATTCTGAAATTTTTTCTATGGATTTAAAATTAATTTATTGTTCATTAATATCCCTAAAATTTGTGTTAACATACATATGTATAATACTTGTATTAAAATACAATATTTGTAAAGTGCATTTAAAATAATGTTGCGTTGGAAGCTAATACACTCAGTTGGGCTTTTTTTCCAGCTATTTATCACAACTGACACCTCTTATTAATGCTTGAAAATATTTTTTTTAATGTTCAGTCTATAAAAGAGGACAAAATTTGGTATATAACCATTGCCTCTAAAACTTGTGTCCAATTTGTTGTAAGGTAGTCACAACTGTAAAAAGAGCTATGTATAATGATCACAAAAGCCTGCTTTATGTTAAAATTGCAACTAAATCTGAGCTATGGAGTATCTACTATATTACAAATTTTTATAACAATTCTTTGAATCACTTCAGAATAAATTGATTTTAATTACTTGCAAAAAATGTCATAGTGTAAAGTGAGTCGCGTGGAATTGTCCATATGGAATTGCAATTTTTTTTTATTTCTATGCATATATACAATTTCGACATGCGTACTAATAATTTTAAATAACAGATTACCTCACACAAATTTGCAAAACTCTCCCTGTATGGTATTTAAAATTCACTAAAAATATTAACAAAAATTCAGGAAAATCGGTCCAATTGTTTAGCTTTCTATAAATTACAAATAAAGAAGCATATGTATAGAAGATAGATATCACCAAATTACGGTAATATGTATTATATACATAGTACATGGAACAACCAAATTCGATTGGCAATAAATTCGGAGCAACAAAGTCATGGCTTTTGTTAAGAATTTATGGGATTGTTTGGGATAATGGCTTAAAAATCATACTATTTCCGAAAAATTAGTAAAATTAGCAGGAAGTGTGTTGTATAATGTTGTCCCACTTATTTATATACCTAAATAATAAAAAGGTATTAAAAGGTTGTGGCAGCTGAATTTATTGTCAACTCAATTTTGATAGTCCTATGTATTATCACATATATCTGTTCTGATTGCTAAATAATATTTTCGAAGTAACCATACGAAATATAAGGCAGCTGATATTTTCAGAATATTCGAATTTTTAAATAGTGTGGATTGTTAAATTAAGTTCATTCAATGCAATAATTATAACTACCCTTTTAAATAATTTTATATACAGTTTTTCTATTGTATTTTTATCAATTAAAAAGAAATAAAATAAAAATATGTTAATATTAATTCTTCTCAGATAACTATTGGTGCCAGTTGGTGATAAGTAATGTACCCTTTGTAACTTTTTGGGTATAGATATTTTAAGTTATGGATAAAAAATAATCGAATTAAATATCTACAGGTCGTAAATGAAAAACATCGGGTTGCTGCATTTGTTGATCAGGGAATTCCTTAGCCGAGGCGAATGAGATCATAACTTGCCGCCGTAACCACATCATAAATGGTGCAAAATAACAACTCTGCACTTTTAGTTAAACATTATACGTAGAAGTCACGGGGCTCACTGTCATATAATACTAATTTTTATTATTATATTTATGAAAATGGATGTGATATGTTGGGGAGTTTGTACCAATCATGGTACATAATTCAGTGTTGTGCACGAATTTATATTTTCACAGTCTGTGTTGCTGGTGAAATTGATATTGAGCGGTGTAACGAAGTATTATAATTGAAGTTTTGTTAACCTTGTTTTTTGAGAGGACTTCCCTAATGCGTATTAGCAGCATTGTTGTATGACAATTGGATATCAAATCTGCTATTTGTCGTGAAATCGGTGGCCAGTTAAATTTAAAACGATACTTTTTTTATATTTCTGTATTATGTTCTGATAACTCTCGAATCGGTAAAAAACTAAAAGACAACAAGCAAAAAAAAATTATAGTCGGTCTTGACCGACTATACGATACCCTATACCATGCGTTTAGAGACCCTATCTTTTGGGCCAACTAATTGGATATAGAAAATAAGCCAAATTTGAGTGGCATTGTTTTAACTTGTTTTCCTTTGAATATGAAAAAGTTCATATTGGATGCTATATTTATATGAGGACTAGGTCGAAAAATGGACCGATCCTGACCATATTTGGTAAGGTTACTTACTTTTTGCAAAAACATATACAAACCAAATTTGAGAAAACTCTTTGTTTTTTGATAGATTTAAGAGAAGATCGGGAAGCAGCTTTATATGGGGGCTATGACTAAGAATGTCGTATAGGTTTTATTTTTGGAATACTGATTAATGGGTGTAAAAAACACAGACAAACCCAATTTGACTGAGATCTATATGATAATTTGGATCATATGGCAATTTAAGTCGATTTCAGAGGTGTCATTTGTATGGGGACTATACCTGAAAATGCACCAATTTTCGCCAATTTCAATAACGTTCATGCTATGGCTGATGGAAGCTTACATACTAAATTTCATCAAAATATGTTCACATTTGCGACCTGTAGTTTGATTACAAGGTTTACAAGGACACAGAGACGGACGGACATCGCTATATCGAATCAGAAAGTGATTCTGAGTCGATCGGTAAAATAAAAGGTGGGTCTAGGTAAAATATTTTTGGTAGTTATGAACATCAGCATAAAGTCATTATACCCTGACCACGTAATGATACAGGGTATAATGAAGAATTTGTGAACATCGTTTGTGTGGTCTCATAATGGATGTTTATACGAGTAAGTAAATTATAGTCGGTCTAGACCGACTATATGATACCTTATACCATGCGTTTAGAGACCCTATCTCATAGGCCCAACTAACTGGACATAGCAAATAAGCATAAACCAAATTTGAGTGGGATTTTTATTAATTTTTTTGGCTGCAGATATGAAAAAGTTCATATCGAATGTTATATTTGTATGTGTTTATTGTATCCATTAATCAGAAGGCCATTAATCATAAGCCTCATATAGAGCTGCTTCCCGGTCTTCACTTAAATTTATCAAAAAACAAAAATAAAATTTTGTTCATCAAATCACATATTTTTTATTTTTTTGCATATGTTCGAAACAGTAGTGATGCCAGTCAAATCCAATTTATTTGAATATCGAAATTTTTTTTGGTGATGCCTTACTTTTTAAAAATAGAAGAATCATTTTTAATTGAATGAAATTGAAGAACAAAAACAATTAAATGAACAAATTAGTTGTTATTTTAAAAGAAAATATTTTTCTTTATACTTTTTCTTTAAACTTAAGAAAAAACATGCACAAAATACTTAAAAGTTTTTTGTGAAACTGAATAAAGAACCATATGGCACCTCGGTTTCTAGAGAACATATGTTCTTAACGCAAACATATGGTTCTTAACTCAAACATATGTTTCCATTAAATAAATAAAAAAAGTGGTTTCAAGAAACCCAAAATTTCAATTTCATGTGATTTTAAATTCACTCTAATAACAACGTTTCAAGAACAGGGCTATATATGTTTTTGTTGGTAAAGGAATTCGTTACAATCTTTTTTCTGTGTGTACACAATAAAAATTTGGTGATTTTTAATTTTTGTGCGTATTAAGTAGTTGAAAAAATACCTGTCCCAATTTGGATTACACCTACTGTATACAGTCAACGAATATTCCATTGTTGTTTTTGTTTTACTTCCAAATTCAATCTGGTTTAAAAAATACTATAAAAATTACTTCGAAATGAGTTGGAAACATTTGGACTCTACAAGAAGAACAACAACTACTAACTTTGTTGTGGACATCATAAAGAAATAAGATGCCAGCTTTCTAGAAAGCCAGCTACATTTAAGAGCACCCTACGTAAGCTGAAGTTAAAGGCAACGAAAAAGACGACAAAGAATTACGTAGCATGTCATATCCAAGACTATGATTAGGTATTATTTTTATTTCTTTTAATTTTTTTTCATGAGCTTGGCTTAGAAAAACTTAAGATAAGCAGAAAGTTTTCATATCTGCTTAGAGAATTTTATATATTTTTTTGTTCTTGTAGACGCGTCATGTTGTCGCACCTAAAGTGAAATGCAATGTCTTTATAAAGCCAAAATGTAGACAGACAGAAAGTTAGGTAGACCTCAGCCAGTCAGCTAGCCAGCCAACCAACTATTCAGACCATTCCAATCAATTTATCGTTAATACTTTTCTTTTTTTTTCAGCTTTTGAAGTACACCTTTTACCTACGGTACTCGCCAATGTTATTTTGGCCCGTGATTAGCTAATAATGTATTCGTACTAAGAAAAACATGGTCTGTGTAGGCGTTATGCTCTGGATACAAATTTCCAATCGATTTCTTGTTTTCAACTTTTCCTATAGAATCATTTTTACCATAAACTCACAATTTTATGTTTCTTTTTTTTTTGCTTTTCTTGTCTGCCAATATCAAGTTGCAAATAATTTTTGTTTGTTATAAGTGCGGTAATAAAGATTTCATTATATGTACCGTGGCCACAATTAACTGCATTCTACAATTTGTTGTGCATTGGTTTAGTATGATTATTAAAATTGTTATGCTCTTATCTGTCAATTATGGATTATTAGAAAATTGAGGTCTTGAAAGAATTATGAAGTTTTTTTTAACTGTGTTTTTTGTTGGCTTACTTCTGAAAGTCATAATGAAGTTGTAAAGTTGTATAGATTTTTTTTGTGGCATTTTTATAACTTTACAGCTTTTTATAAACAAGAAACAACGTTATTGGCAATAAAAAAAAAGACATTTTTAAGTTTATTAAACATATTTTAATGAACATTAAAGTAATATCAAGCAACATCTTGCATTAAAATAAAATTAATTTAATATGTAAAGTTTTCTGAAGGGAACCTGTTTTAGAGAAAAAATTCTTAAAATCTAACAAACTGTTATTATGTTTAGGAAACAAATTCAGAAACGTTGAACATTTTACTACATTTTTATTAACTCACTTTCTTGTCTGTTTGATAGTTCGTTTGGCAGTTTGTCTATTCGGAAAAAATTTGCAAAAATTAATAAAAGATAATTTCATGGTGTAAGAATTTTTCTATGGAAAGAATTTCTTAACAAAGACTAGTAAGTAATTTCCTGAAATATAACTTTAACATTAAATATGTTCTCAAGGATAAGTCTTCCGACTTTTTTCTTTTTAAACTCTTTCTTTTAACTCATACTCTCTGTCTGTCTGTAGTGGGGCAATCCCATTCCCCCTTATCCAACTGATCTGAAACTTGGCTCATGGTCTTGTTGTGACTAAAGATAAATTTTGGGGTAGTCACGCACAGTCACGCATAGTCACGCCATCCGATCGATCTGAAACTGAAACTTGGTCCATACACTTGCTGTGAAAAAAGGATTAACTTCGACTTAGTCACGCACAGTCGCGGAGAGAACTAAAACGGATTTCCCCTCATCCAATCAATCTGAAACTTGGCCGATATACTTGCTGTGAAAAAAGAGCAACTTTGACATAGTCACGCACAGTCACGCATAGTGACGCACAGTCACGGAGAGATTAAAACCTCACTTCCCCTCATCCGATCGATCTCAAACTTTGTCCATAGACTTGTTGTGGGCAAAGATTAATTTTATGATAGTCACACACAGTCACGCACAGTCACGGAGATATTAAAAACTCATATGCATAAGGAAAGAAAGAGTTTTAAAAGCAGAATTATTGCAAATCTAAGCTTAATATTTTTAATAATTTTTAAATTATTTCGTTTTGCTTTTGAATTTTATTATTGTTGAGATAAAATTTTAAGAATTTCACAAATTTCACTTTTTTTATTTTATCCCTGCCGTTGCTTTTTATACCCTATACCACTATGTGGTTTGGGTATAATGACTTTGTGCTGCTGTTTGTAACAACCAAAAATATTTGACCTACACCCATCTTTAATTATACCGATCGAATCAAAATCACTATCTGATTCGATTTAACGATGTCCGTCCGTCCGTCCGTCTGTGTGTCCATGTAAAGCTTGTAATCAAACTGCAGGTCGCAAATATGAATATATTTTGCTGAAATTTGGTATATAAGCTTTTGTCGGCCATGGGATGAACGCTATTGAAATTGGTGAGAATCGGTCCATGTTCAGACCTAGCCCCCATACAAATGACCCCTTTGAAATCAACATATATTGCCATAAGATCCAAATTATCATACAAATCTTAGTCAAATTGGGTTTGTATGTACATATTACATCCATTAATTAGTAGTCCAAAAATGATCCCTATTGGACAACTCTTAGTCATAGGCCCCATATAGAGCTGCTTCCCGATCTTCACTTAAATCTATCAAAAAACAAAAATATTGCACTGATTCTTCTCAAATTTTGTTTGTATATATTTTTGCAAAATACAAGAGACTTTACCAAACATGGTTAGGATCGGTCCATTTTGGGGCCTAGTGCCCATATAGATATGGCATCCGATATGAACTTTTTCATCTCTGCAGCCGAAAAAATTAATAAAAATCCCACTCAAATTTGGTTTATGCTTATTTTCTATATCCAGTTAGTTGGGTCTATGAGATAGGGTCTCTAAATTCATGGTATAGGATATCGTATAGTCGGTCTAGACCGACTATAATTTTCTTACTTGTTATTCATTAATTATTTTATTTATTTACTTTTTTTTATTACTTTTTAGTTAGTTATGTTTTACTTTTTAAATTTGTGACTATTTCTGTGAATTGCTGATCGAGCCAAGCGCTGCCAAATTCGATTTTATTCAAGGAGCCATATTTTTGAGAGTTCGGTATAAACTAACAAAAAAAATTATAGATATCCTAAAATGAGAGCAAAAATTTAATTCACTATAAGTGAAAGATCGTTATAAAGAATGTTCGCTATAATCGAAGCGATTTGCATAAAAAATGCCAACAAAACCGTTAAAAATAAATGTTCGTTATAAGCAATCTTTACTATATAAGCTAAAATTTATTAAGTTTAATAAGTGCAAGTATAAAAAATTTTAAATAAATATTATAATAATAATCCCCTCAAACACTTTGTTTTTTCAAGTTAAATAAAGTCAATGCATTGAGTTGTTTTGTTGCTGTACATACATAAAACGACACTATGGCTGTAGATGATGACGAAGCTGATAAAGGTATTGATATAGAATTGAAAAAAATTAAAAATAACCGAAAACGACAACAATCTGGTTCTCCTAAATTATACAAAACAAATACAGAACAATTGTTAATAACGATGATCAACCAACTAGCAGCAACCAATTTGCAATGTTACAAAATGATGATGAAAAAGATGATAAACATGGAGAAGCTATTAAATTTGTTATACGTACTGGCAATCCGGATGACTCTGTTATTGTTCTTGGAGATTTCAATTTGTCTTCAATCTGGTGGAAGTTCTTTCCTGAAGAAAAATACTTTGTTCCGATAAAATCAAAAGATAAATGTGATGAGTTTTTATACCCTATACCACTATGTGGTTTGGGTATAATGACTTTGTGCTGCTGTTTGTAACAACCAAAAATATTTGACCTAGACCCATCTTTAATTATACCGATCGAATCAGAATCACTTTCTGAGTTGATTTAACAATGTCCGTCCGTCCGTCCGTCCGTCCGTCCGTCTGTGTGTCCATGTAAAGCTTGTAATCAAACTGCAGGTCGCAAATATGAATATATTTTGATGAAATTTGGTATATAAGCTTTTATCGGCCATGGGATGAACGCTATTGAAATTGGTGAGAATCGGTCCATGTTCAGACCTAGCCCCCATACAAATTACCCATATGAAATCGACATAAATTGCCATAAGATCCAAATTGTCATATAGATCTTACTCAAATTGGGTTTGCATGCGTTCATTACATCCACTAATGAGTAGTCCAAAAATGATCCCTTTGACCCCATATAGAGCTGCTTCCCGATCTTCACTTAAATCTATTAAAAAACAAAAATATTGCACTGATTCTTCTCAAATTTTGTTTGTATATATTTTTGCAAAATACAAGAGACTTTACCAAACATGATCAGGATCGGTCCATTTTTGGACCTAGTCCCTTTATAGATATAGCATCCGATATGAACTTTTTCATATCTGCAGCCAAAAAAAATTAATAAAAATCCCACTCAAATTTGGTTTTTGCTTATTTTCAATGTCCAGTTAGTTGGGCCTAAGAGATAGGGTTTCTAAACGCATGGTATAGGGTATCGTATAGTCGGTCTAGACCGACTATAATTTTCTTACTTGTTTAAAATTTCATTTGATTTACATATTTTTCAATTAAATCAAATTCCTAATGATCGTTCAAAATTATTGGATTTAATATTTTTTAATGAAATTTCTGAATGTTATATCAAGCGCTCACCCCCTGTTTCTATTCCTGAAGACGGATATCACCCTGCTATGTAAGTAAATATATCCATTCCATCTGGACTTGTAAAAACACCTAGAAAATGTGATGACGTGTTTTGTTTTGCTCAAACAAATTACACTATGTTTAATGAACTTATAGGTATTACAAACTGACATAATTTATTAACGTTTTCTACTATTACAACTCTTGCTATTGATCAAATGACTGAAGTCTTTTATCACAAGATGTATTCTTTTAGTCAGTTATGTGTACCTAAGCAGTTTTTGAAAAACAATTGTGGACCTCCTTGGAATACTAGGAAACTGGCTAGTATTAAGAATGAAAAAAAAAAAATATTACAAAAAATATTACAAAAAAAAATGTTCTCTTGTTGATCATGGTAAATACTCCATTTGTCTAAATACTCTAATGCCCGTTTTCTCAATAGGCGATTATCTTCTATCCTAACGAGAAAATGCCGATTAAAGAAATTTGGTTTTCTCAATGTTTTCTCAATACAGATAAATTATTTTCCCAACTTTCATATCAATTTTGAGAGGCATTGCCAACTGAAAATAATTCTCCCAACTTTTATACGTATTTTGGGAGGCATTGCTAACTGAAAATAATGTTTTTGTCGGTACATTGAGAAAACCAAAATTGTTAACCGGCAGTTTATCGGTCCAATAAATGTATGTCCTGGTTAAGTAACAGGCAGTTTGACGATACATTGAGAAAACCGGCATAAATAATTCATGTTATTTAAACTATTTAAACAAAATGAAAAATAATGTTAAATGAAATCTGAAGTTAGATTTATAGTCATTTTTCAGACATATTGCAATTACTACTGTAATTAATATGCAAATTTTAATTTTGTTTAAATGGTGCGTGGTAAAGAAGAAGAAAGCATATATTTCAAAAATTCATAACTGCACTGTATTCTTAATCGGACCGGTTTCTGGCATTTCAGCCGTCATCAGCGATTTATTGAACATTGTGATAATTGTTATGTTTTAATTGAATAGATTGTTTTTATATGAAAATTTTTTCTAGTTAGGGCGGCCGTCATTCTACAAATTTTTTAACTCTAAGAGTAAAACTAATGGCTATCCTGCTGTTATCAAATTCTTACATAATGAATCCTGTGATGATAGTATTGTATGCAATTTATTCGCTAATTTCTACTCTACTACTTACTCCGATGCAACTTTTGATGATACTAATATCTGCTCATATACACTGACTACTACTCAAATGATATCCATTCCTTCTCTCGCTATGTCTGTTTCTAATGAATTGAAAAACTAAAATTTTTCTACAACAGTAGTCCAGATAAAATTCCCTCTTGCATTTTAATAAAATGTGTTGATGTTTTAGCTGTACAATTAACACTCATGTTTAATACCTCAATTAAATACGGTTATTTTCCAAATAATTGGAAGCATTCATTCATTATTTCACTATTCAAATCTGGTAACAAGGCTGATATTACTAATTATCGTGGAATTGCTAAATTAATGTTATACCTAAAAATTTTTTAAAAAATTATAACGGCTTATCTATGCCATCGAGTAAAGACGTTAATTTCTCCCTTCCAACATGGTTTCCAAATCCGTTGCAATTTGCCACAGTTGTCAATCGTGATTTTCTTGAACACAAACAACCGGATGCAATTTATACTGACTTCAGCAAGGCTTTTGATAAAGTCAATCATAAACTTATTCTTAAGAAATTACATTTGATGGGGTTAACTAATATTAGCCCTAACTGGATGTATTCTTATTTAACCAATAGAACACCAAAAGCACATCAAACATACAATGTTCTGTTCCAAAGCAGCCAACACATATTTTCATTTTCATACCAATTATGTGTGTTTCTAAATTTTGTACGGTGTCGAACACAATCATGACTATGTTTTGTTTTATAAAAAAATAAGTTATAAAAAATAAAAATAAAAAGGTAGTAATAAAATAGAAAATAGAGAAATTTTATATGTTGTTTATGACTTAATTTAGTTTTTTTTTTATTTTTTTAATTTTATTTTTTTTTTCTATTTTTATTATCGTTCAGCAAATCCTGGTTACGGTTGTGACACAAAGTACACCTTTACCGGGTGATTGCAGCTATCCTGTCTTATGAAAACATTATGAAAAATTTTTGGGGTTTAGCACTCACCTAAAGGTACAATTATGGAACCTTCATTTATCCAATTTAATATTGTACTAATTGCAAAACATTAATTTGCTGTTGTTACGGTTGTGACACAATTGGTGACACATATTATTTCCCTTGATGATAATTTCACGTTTTGTGCCCCCTTGAGGAAAATACAGAAATCAAAAAATGTAATTGTCAAAACAGATATATATTTAACTATTTAGAGTTGTATTCAAAAATTTTTCTCTCTTGGTCCCCTAGAAAAAAGATATTAAAAAGTTGTTACGGTTGTGACATGTGCGTTACGGTTGTGACATAGTACAGAAATAAATAGAAATTCAGCATTTATCATAGAGTTTATGAAACCCACAAGCGAGAAACTTTCAAGGAAAAAAAAAAAAAAAACAAATGAATTGGCATTAGTTTTATTATAAACAATTTCCATTACAACGAAAATCTCGTTATTATGAAACATCTTAACGGTCCCTTGGAGTTTGTTGTAACTGTATAGCTATTACAATATTGATATTACAATGTTATGAATACACTTAATTTAAAAACTTGTTATCTTTGAAATACAATTTCCCCGAACTTCTTTAGGAATAGGCAAATAATTTTTAATATGTTCTATTCCACATCAGTTTCAAAATCATCATTAGTAGGTTAAATATAATGCGGCAACTTTCCCTCTTTTTTTCTTAAGTACTGAATGCAAATTTTGGCATCTTTCACGTCATTATAGTACCCAAGATAATGTAATGGTTTGTTTAAGTCTGCTAACTTATTATCTAATGATTTATATTTATATTGAATGACTACATAATTATTAACCCATTCGTTTCCACTGTACTCGCTTGAGTACAAAACGTCAATTTTGTGATGCTATATCTCTCAGTGTCCGTCTGTTTCAATTTCACTTCGTCCGTCTGCTATTCTGCACTCATCGCCCTTTAACACTTACCGATCTTCTTAACCCTTCTTTGTACGATCCCATATATATTGTTGAATTAAGAAATTCAGTCAATTCAATAATATATGTGAGCTCTTACATTGTGTATGAGTGTTATTTATACATCGTGTGATTGATTTGCATTGTGTATGATTGTTGTTTTTACACGTGTGTGGAAACTAAATTTTACCCCATATTTATAGTGTGTAAATAACAGCAACAAAAATGTCACAACCGAAACATTTTGTGTCACAACCGTAACACTAATTAAATATAGTTATTACTGGGCAAAATAGCATTTTTGTTTACATTATGTTTGCATACATGGCCAGTATTACTTTTGATAAATTACACATGTTACAAAACAGTAATGAGTACAGAATCCGTTTTATTCTAACAGAAAGGATACTTTTTGTTACGGTTGTGACATCCTAATTGGTATTTCTAAAAAGAATATTATTAACCTTTAAACTTGAGATTTAGCAATTCCTTTGATAAAAAACACACCACTGATGTCTCAACCAACTTAGAACATCAAGTTAGCCATTTTGGACTGCATCGTTTGGAGAAAAACATGTTACCAGATTGCAACTAATATGATAATTAAAAAATGTTGAGAACAATCATCGCAGATATGGCTTTAGTAGCACCATTTCTTAAAACAGTTAAATTATTTTGTTAGATTATTGAAGTAGAGATCTTGTGCTTTAACATTTTTGCTTGGTGTTCACCTTTTCTCAGGATTTGCTGCTTTATTATTATTATTTTTATTTTCTTACAACTGCTAATGTATTATTTTAGTTTTTTTAAATAAGTTTGGTTGAAACAATTGCTGTCATTATTATAGGGGTGTATCAAATTTTTCCGATCGCGAGTGGATGTTTTAATTTTTAGATGTACGCGTTCGAGAACATGATCTGTTTTATTTAGCTGTACACATGCAAGAACACGAACTTAAAATAAAGCTACACTCGAACCTGTGTGGTTTATGTGTGTTCGAAACAAAAAATACATGGTAGAAACATGTTCGTGTATATAACGAAATATTAAAACGAAACACAGTCATGATTGTGTTCGACACCGTACAAAATTTAGAAACACACATAATTGATATCAAATTAAAAATATGTGTTTGTTGGTCTGAGCTATGTTTGTCTACATATATGTACGAGATTTTTATTCAGTGTGTGTTCTTTCTGAACTCTGACCAAAAGTATGTTCTAACAAGTATGATTGTCAAATTCGGCTGTGCCGAATCTTTGATACCATCCACCTCGGTTTGAGTAAACAAAATATTGGAAAAAGTAAAAAATTTGCTAAACTTAACATCTAATTAATTCAGCAAATTCTTTGGGTTGGTTTTCGTCTTTTCTATTATTTCGGATTTATTTCGGTGTTTGCTTTTTGGTCATCGTGGTTGCTGATCGGCATGCATTTAGGTTATATACCTATATGCATGCGTTTCCGGTTATATGACATAACTTCTCGTTTAATTTAGTTTTCGCTAATTAAATAGATAGCCCTAACCTCCATTGCAAAGGTAATGGCTGTATAGTTTCTTTTATCTGGCGAAATATTTCTTCATTGCGGCCATATAGGTCGGATGGAGTAACAAAATAATAACCAAAAAAAAGCTCTCTCAACTTTTTTATTAAAATATTGCCATATTTGGAAAACATAGAGAATAAATTTATAATAATAAATAATTAAATTAGGGATGCCAAACGCAACGATCCGACTATCGCAAAATATATCGACAGCTATTGTTGTTTGCACTAAGGATTAAGTGATTCACTAAGTACAGATATCTTAACGACAGTCGACATCTCTATTTTTCTATTTATTTAAATTGCAAACGAGTGGCATCTCTGTCAAAATAAGCGAAAAACACAAAGAAGAATATAAAAAAACAAATTACTTCGTGTTTGACAGGATGATTTTATCTTTATGTTTAATATCTTTATTTTGTTTACTAATATTTCTGTTTATTTATTTGAAAATGAAATAATTAATTGAATATGCTATTTAATTTTTTTATTTATATAAAAAAGTTTTTTAATAGAAGCAAAATATTTTCACTATTTTATGATTTCTATTTATGTATGACGACATTTCAACCTAAAAATTTAAGTTTTTATCGATTGAATAAACAACACAAAAATGGTTGTCGTTTAGATAACGACAACAGCTGACTTTAACAATAGCGAATATTGTTTAAAAATTTTACTGATAATTTTGCTATTTCCTTTTTATAACGATTCGGTTATCGTTAAAAGAATTTACTGAAAAGCTATTATGCCAATGCCAATATTTTATTTAAATGTAATCATTTTTCAAATGTAAACATATTTGGTGTTTTGTTTTGGAATTTCAATTTGTGTTTAACGAATAAAATTTATATATTAAAGATGCAATTGATGTCTTCTAAATTTAAAATTATTATTTCCGACGTTTTGATATGATTTTCTGAAATTCAATTAATATTTTCTAATTTATAATTTGAAATTTTAATTCCAGTTTTCAGAATTGATATTTTCTAAAATTTGAATGGAAAATTTAAAAAGTGCAATTTTGTATTTATTTGAATAATAATGCTTTAGAAATTATAAACAATTTTTAAAAATTAGATGTAATCGCAATCAGATATTTTGTTGGTAAAGCAGAATAATAATTTTACATAACTATGTAGAACTGTTTTGAAAGCAAAAAAATCATTGGTGAACTCGGTAACTCTATTTTGTGAAGACAACACAAAGTTAATATGCCAAACTTATGTTCATATTTGTAAAAGAATAATGAAAAAAACCTATGAAATAAAAGACCAGCCCGTGTATACTCTTAACATTGTTCTGTATGATATTTATTTGAAAATGTTGACATTCGTGTTAAAATAGAAATAACTATGTACCTATTGCAAAGCTAATTATAACAAAAATTGTGGCGGCATCTACTGTGGCATAGTCACGCTGAGCAAAATGAAGTGACACTCTGTTAAAGCAAAAGAAATGTATTTTCCCCACAACAAAATATTGCAGAATTTTATGAAAATAAAATAATATACCGATTTATTTCTAACATGCAGTTATTATGGATATACATATATAGAATATATGTATATTATTTGTAATATTTAATATGTGTATGTATGTATATGTAAATATTACACACAAAAAATACAACATCAAACGTTATTTTTGTGTTTTTCTCTTAAAAATAAATTAATACATAAAATTTTTTTTTGCTAAATTTCCATTGTTTTTTTTTAAGTAACAACTACGTATTTTAGCATTATTTGCATTAGATGCTGGTGAATTTTTACTCCCTTTATATTAACTCGTGGTATCTGCTTGTCGAAAAAATTTTGGGTCGATTTTAACCCCTTTCCCGTGACCCAATCGATCTGAAACTTTGCAGGCAGGCTCGTGGCGATGACAGAACTGATCTAATAAATTTTTAAGTGATGCCAAAACAATGGAAACTTTTAAATTTTTCTACCTGAGTTCATAAAAAAGAGTACAAAGGTTAGTTTTAATTTATTATTACCACAACGACCACAAAAACAACAAGTCCAGCTACGACAACAATACAACATTTAGAATAACAACAAGAACAATATAGAAATATTGTATATATAACTCCAGATATATTGGATTTCATGGTTTATTCCGGTAGTCCTAGATATCTTTTGGATATTCTGGATACTGATGAGCTAAGTTCGGATAATTCACCACTTACACTCAACTATAGCACAAACTTATCTCTTCTAGAACCGATTCAAACTCATTTAAATATTGGTTAGAACAAAATATTAGTCTAAGTCTTCGAATAAAAGTTAGATCGGAACTTGATCGTACTGTGGAAAATTTTTCGCAAATAAGTAATGGAAATAAGGTACCAGTATCAACATAAATCTTATAATAAATAAAAGAAGATTCAGGAGAATTTAATTTAATTTTTTTTTGAAAAGGAAATTTTTGCAAGAAAAGGTATTTCCTAAAGAGATATTTTTTAAGAGAAGGTAAAAAAGTTAGCTTTTGAATAAAAGGTACTTTTTTTAAGAAAGATACTTTAAAAAACGTAATTTTTCAGGAAATTTTTAAGAAAGTATATTTTTTAAGAAAATGTATTTTTTTGAGAAAATTTATTGTTTTTAATACAAAGCTCTTTTTTAAAAAACGGATACTTATTAAAGGAAAGGCCCTTTTTAAAAGAAGGTACTTTTTTAGGGATTATAATTTTTCTTTCATAATATATCGTGATTATGATAAAAAAAAGTGATGTGGCAATATTTGTTTAAGCTAATGCGGCATGAGCAGTACACATACCCTTATGAAAGCAATGCTATAGCTACAAATCCGATAATAATAAAGAAAAAAATCACAAAATATAAGAAAAACAACATATTGAACATTGTTATTTTTAAAGAGTATTTCACATTTTCATTCATATCTCATCACTAATTGCACCGATTTTGATGATTTTAAACAGCAACGCAACCTGGATGTTAGCAAACTAGACTATATAAAAAATAAGATTCTAGCTTAGTTATTGAAGGTGCGATCGGTATTTCCACAGACAGAAGGACAGACGAAATTTTATTATAAATTAAATTCTCTTGCTACAAGGATCAAGAGAATATATGAATTTATTTCGATGCATCCGGACCACTGTACAGAGGGTATAACAAAGCCAAAACGACAAAATTTTTGATATGCTAAAACACTTTCTTGACAGACTCTAACTGTTTTCAAACTTATTCTACCCAAACATAACTAATAGAACAATATAAATCAAAACTTATTCTACCCAAACATAACTAATAGAACAATATAAATCAAAACATATGTAAATAATGTGAAAAAATATTTTCACATTTTGTACAAAGTTAGAGATTCAAAAAAAAAAAAAAAAAACTATGGAATCGTTGAATTTTTGTCGTTTTAAATAACAAAACATTCAAATAACTAAAACTAATTTATTCACACAGTTTTAAAAGGCGTTACCGCTATTTCGATATATAACATATGAAATGACAAACCTCATAACATACAGTGGAGGATGTAAAACAAAACTTCGTTCAAAATGTTACACATGAAAATTTGTTCATTACATTTTATAGTAAAACCTTGTTAAAAATTAACAATATCATCGAAACATGTCAAAAGGTGTAACAAAAAATTTGTTATCTCTATAAAACGAGTGCAAAACAAACAACTCTCGACTTATATAGAGTTACAAAATAATAAAAATTATGATTATTCGCAACGAACAAATATGAAAACATCATAAAAAAAAGCTAGTCAAACATCATTAGTAACGAAAAAATCCATAGTTAAAAAATCCAAAAAAAGATAAAGAAATCATCTGAACCAAAAATGGACGATATGCACATATGTATGTGTGCATTGAACAACGCAAAGTCGTCTCACATTAGTTGCAGTGTATAGCGGAAAATATTTTAACACATTCAACTGTTGTCGTTTGGTTGGTACCCGTGCTCGTGGAAATAACTAATGACAAGATTCTCACGCGACATGATCATAATTCATAATTCTGTTTGTATATTCTTTTTCAGAGTTTGGCAATTGTAGGCTTGCGTAGAGGAAAATTGCCTTTATATAGGGTTTACGAAATGGTTAGTTAGTTAGAAATATTTTTATGTGTGTGTTTGTTTTTGTTCGGTTTGTTCGAACAACCATAACGAAATGTTGTTGAACATGACAAGGAGATCATGTTTACTTAACAAATGTTTTCCAAAAAAACAAAACAAAAAAAAAAAAACATACAACACAAAAGTTTAACATTGTTTTTTAAAATATGGAAATATGATAAATTATAGAATATTCTAAAATTTATGTATGGGTTACACAAGTTCTTAAAAAAAAAAAAAAAAAAAAAACAATTTAAGTTTATTTGGTTGAGAGTGAGGATAATTAAAGTTAACAATTGCGGTATACACTAGAAAAAATTCAATAGAATTGATTTTAATAAAACTCTAGTTATATTTTACATTAAGGTTTGCAAATTGGTGTCGTTTTAATAATTCAAAACTTAATCTTCATCTATTCCAGAGGCTTAGAGCCTGACAACTTATACGGCGAATAGAAAATTTGAGAGATAAACAAAAACAAAACATAACTTGATTTTTATTGCGGCCAGTAAATTTGCTTGAACTGAAAACAAAAAATAAAAATAAATAAATAATAAATTTACCATTTAGCGTTATTTTTAGAAATTATAAGTAAAAATTTAATGACCTTTAAATTGTTTATAAAAAATATAACATTCCAGTTAAGTAGCGTCGGGTGAACAAGAGAATATCATATTATTTTCCAGAGTTCAGGAAAAAATACACACTGAAAAAAACTCGTACATATATGTAAACAAACGTAGCTCAGACCAACAAACACATATTTTTCTTTTGATATTAATTAAGTGTGTTTCTAAATTCTGTACGGTGCCGAACACAATGATGACTGTGTTTCGTTTTAGTATTTCGTTATGTAAACGAACATGTTTCTATCACGTATTTTTGGTTTCGGAAACACATAAACCACACACATTCGAGTGTATCTTTATTTTAAGTTCGTGTTCTTGCACGTGTACTGCTAAAAAAAACAGAACATGTTCTTAAACGCGTACATCTAAAAATTAAAACATTATCCACTCGTGAACGGAAAAATCTGATACACCCCTATAAAAACTACAACAATTGTTTCAACCAAATCGATTTAGCGATGTCTGTGTGTTCATATAAACCTTGTTATCAAACTTCTGGTCGCAAATGTGAATATATTTTGATGAAATTTGGTATATAAGTTTTTGTTGGCCATAGGAATATCGCTATTAAATTTATAAAAATCGGTGCATGCTCAGACCTAGCTCCCGTACAGATAGTCCCTATATTTAAATTACTCTAAGATCCAAATTATCGTTTATATATCGGCTACATTTGTTATATGTGTGTTAAGTACACAAAAATAAAACTGTATGACCATTTCTAGTCACTTAAATCTATCAAAAAACAAATATATTGCATAGATTTTTTCAACTTTGGTCAAACGACGCTCGTGATATTGGTGATTTTAACAATGTCTGATTTTGTTGAACAAGAAGTTCAATTATTTATGGTTTTCAGAAAGAAATTTCTGCTGCAGAAAGGTTAAGTATGTTGCATAGGGCTTTTGGAGACCAGTAGCGCAATTCAGAAATTTCTTTTAATGATAATCGAATCGTTAAAAAAAGAAAACAACAAAATTATCGATTTTGGTATTCACTAAAATTTTTAAACGATATTCACTTTTGTTAGTCAGCTGTTGTTGTTATCTAAACGGCAACCATTTTTGTGTTGTATATTCAATCGATAAAAAGTTAAATTTTTAGGTTAAATAAAAATCATAAAATAGTGAAAATATTTTGCTTTTATTATAAAAACTTTTTATATAAACAAAAAATTATATAGCAATTCATTATTTTATTTTCAAAAAAAAAAAAATAAAGATATTAATTTTATTTTCTACTCTTATTTCGACAGAGATGCCACTTGCTTACAATTTAAATATATAGAAAAATAGATTTGTCGGCTGTTGTTTAGGTGTACTTAGTGAATCACTTAACCGTTAGTGCAAACAACAATAGCTGTCGATATGTTTTGCGATTGTCGAATCGTTAATATTTACAGAATCGTACTACAGGTGGTACACCCGGTTCCAAGAAGGCAGACAAAGAGGCCCGGACGAGAAAATGCTTCATTTTATGAACAGCGCGACTAGGAAATAAATTATTTTGTGCTGAAAAATCACCGTTTGACAATTAGAGATATTTAAAAAATATATTTTGGGCCACAAATGCGTCAAACTGAAACAAAACTTTCTGACTACCAGAACGAATTGAAACTCACGATTGGATATGACTTGGATCTATGCCTACGATTTCGAAAGACTGAAAAGATCACGGTAAAGTCGTTCAAAAAACTGTTAGCAAGTAATATTAGTTGAATGTTAAGCATGGTTTGCATGAAGGTATTGGCAAAAAGAAGCCACAATTTTTGCACCACGAAAATGCAACGTCATCGAGATCGTTTCGCAAAAATTCGATCATTGCAAGGTTTGGAAATAACGTTGGTATAGGTGTATTATATATTATAAGAGGACTATTTTGAAGCTGATGAAATCGATGTGGAAAAATAAATAAAGATTTTTCGTTTAATAATTAAAGTCACTATTCATTTGAACACAGGGGTCGAATCGTCGCATTCATTATCGAAATTTTTCGATCGAAATTATTTTTTATTTTCCAAAATAAAATACTAAGAGTAATTTTACTCTTTCACAGCTAACGAGTTATGGTCCACAGTTAATAGTAAAAGTGAAACGAGGTCTGATGATTGTCCGATTTCTGTAAATAATTGTGTTCCTCATGCATTTATTTATTGGATCTTAACTTAGTGAACTAACAATAATTATTCAAATCTTATAACTAATACTTAACTTATTAAATCCGGCCAGTGCCAGAAAAAATTTAATGTTTGTACATAAATTCGAGATAAATAAATATTCATTGTCTTAGTGATATGCAGTCTCCCTCCTTCTTAGGCGTTGGTGGATGCGATTGTGGAGAAGGTCACGGGTGAGTTTCTAGTTTTTTCAAGTAGCTTGAACAGTTTTTCATAATTTCGACTTTAACTACGGGTACGTTTAGTTCTCTATGCAATTGTGAGTTTCTCACACAGAATGAGGCGTGGGTAATCAACTTTATGATCTTTAGCATCTTTGTATTTTCTCTAAATTAGAAGCTGAAGCAGTTCCCCATAACTGTATACCGTAGCACCAAATGGGTTCCATAATTGAATTATATATCAATAACTTGCAATCAAGACTTAGCTTTGAATCTTAAATAATAAACCAAAATTGATTGCGTTGATAAAGTCAAACTCTTCCTATACTCCCAACACGATGCATTCAAAATATCGTTTATCGATATCTGCCGTGAATTTTTTGTCACCACTTGTAAACACAGATGTTGTGAAAAGTTGTGAAATTGCTTTTATTGCAGCGTTTAAGATAATTAAAAATTATAATGAAAATTTATAATGGCATAATGTATTTTTTAAATAAAAAATTACATTCTGATGACGGAACGATTTTTTAAATTATCTTTTATAATTTTAATTTATTCCAGTAAATTAGGTAATGCGGTAAAGTTTTATAAAACGTTAAATGCTGATGGTGATATTAGTACTAAATTCGGTAGATTTTCATCAACTTTTGAGATCATTATAACATATTTGATAATATCTTTATCATAAATTTACAACGAAGTTCAGACTTTTTGAGACATTATATTGCAATAATATAATAGATCAGTTTATTTAAATAAATTAATAAATTTCGGAAAATTCTTTAAATCTGGTACGTACGTTAAAAATCTTTTAAAAAACAGATAAATCTATACTAAATAGTTGTTATATATAGAATTAAAGATAATCGTTAATTCATTTTAATCTGTTTATCGATTATCGATATTGGTTTCACAAAGCCTAGATTTATAGTTATAGTTTGCGATTCAACTGAACGTGAAGGTTGCGGACTTTAACTTTAAACATACTATATTTTAACACTTATTGCGTGATCTCTTTTTCTCTAAAGTTTTTTTAAGCGTGCAAAAATCACAAACCAGTACCTAAAAAGTGCTAAAGGCGCTAAATTAGAATGAAACGAAAATTGCTAGCATTTGATGTTACTTCTAAAGTGTATATTAATAAAAAAATATGAAATACAGGGTGGGCCAAAAGTAACCATAGGGTTTAAAAATTTTATAACTTTTTCGTTTACCTATATATTTATACCCTACACCACTTTGTAGTTCAGGTATAATGACTTTGTGCTGCTGTTTGTAACTACCAAAAATATTTGACCTAGACCCATTTTTATTATACCGATCGACTCAGAATCACTTTATGAGTCGATTTAGCGACTTCCCTCCGTTCATCTGTCCGTCTATGTGTCCATGTGAACCTATCAGCCATAGGATGAGCGTTATTGAAATTTGTGAAAATCGGTTCATGTTCAGACCTAGTCCCCACACAAATTAACGCTATAAGATCGACGTAAATTGTCATAATATCCAAATTATCACATAGATCTTGGTTAAATTGGATTTGTATACGTTTTTACATCCATTTATCACAATATTGCAAGATACGTTTACGTTCTCAGTAATTATAGAACTAATGGAGATTACCTCAATATAACTCCTTATTCTAAGAGAATATTTGGTGTGTTGTTCGAAGACCTGCTAAAATTAAGGACTTCACATAATATATTAAAAAAACAAATATATTGCACAGATTTTTCTCAAATTTGGTTTGTATATGTTTTTGCAAAATATAAGTGACTTTATGAAATATAATCAGGATCGGTCCATTTCTCGACCTAGGCCGCATATAAATATAGCATCCGATATGAACTTTTTCATATCTGCAGCCAAAAAAAATTAATAACAATGGCACTCAAATTTGTTTTATGCTTATTTTCTATATCAAATTAGTTGTAACTTAGAGGTAGGGTCCCTAAACGCATGGTATAGGGTATCATATAGTCTGTCTATAACGACTATAATTTTCTTACTGAAGAATAAATAATGGAGAGATTCACAACTGAGCAAAGAACCAGAATAATATAATTTCATTATTCAAATAAGCGATCAATTATTTTAACGCAAAGATCATGTCGTAGCAATTTTACCGTCAGGATTGCGCCCTCTGAAGCAGTGATTAGTTGCTAAGTTCAATGTCACCACCAACTTGGCACCAACATTGTTGCAGAAATTCAAACGCTACAGCCACAAATTTTGAAAATGTGGAAAATGCTCTAAAACGAGCCCATCATTGCGAAGCTGAAATTGACGGGGGTCATTTAAGTGACTTTTTTTTCCATATGTTGTTTAAAAAATTTTCCTTTTGTGTATTTTATAATCTAAAAAAAAAAAAAAAAAAAAACAAAAATATATATATGTATGTATATTAACGAAAAAATTATTTAATTTCAAAACCCTATGTGACTTTTGGCCCACCCTGTACGTGAACAAATTTTGTTCCAACTATTTATTTTCAAGTAAAATCGTATCTATTTTCTTCCTCAAGTCTAGGCACAAAATTTTCACTAAATTTTTATTCTTTTATATGTTAATCAATATGAAATATATATTGAAGAATTAACGGAATTATGTATTAAAGAATTTTAAAATTTTCTTGTCCTGAACACTCTTTCGACTTTAGCGTTTGGGTACGGAAATGTCAATATATCTATAATGAAACTTTATAATTCAAAAAACGGGTAACTTCGAGCTCTTTTTTACGTTTTAAAAATTCTTAACAATTTTAGCATTTAAAAAAAGGAGTAATGAATTTTTTTTTTTAATTTTTAAAAATTAGATGAGAACTTAGCTCGTACCTAATAAATATGAGATTTTGTCAACAAATTAAATACTTTTTTAGTAAATTTGTTTGTCCGAATCTTCAATATTACTTCGAAAACGGACCATTTCAAAGCTATAACTTAAAAAGATAAAAAATAATTTTTGATGACAATAAAGTTTTAAATTAACCTTAATTTTTAAATAAACTTTGAGTTGTATCCTTTACCACTCTGTGCTAGTGACATAAACTACCTCCCATGAAACCACACAAGATAGGCTAAATTGTAACATGACTATATGATTTCTTTGCAATTTTTTCCAAGTGTAGAATTTATTCATATTAGTTTCAAAGACATATTCAAAAGTTTGTATTTAAGCCTTAATGACATATGATGTGCGTATGTATATTAAATTTATGTTACTTACCTCTACCACAATGTACAAATCGACAAAGTCGAGGGGTATTAAAACCTGTTACAAATTTGCATATAGATGAGCAAAGTTGTTAAGTGCGTCGCTGCAATTGCCGCCTAAGATTTACCGAAGACATCATAGGTGATTGTATGAAGATCATGATGATGATGACGACTATAAAGCTGTTGTTTTCACTTCTTGTTAATCTTCTTATGCATAACTAGAAGGAAAATGGCTATTCTATCTAATAGTCATGCCATGGAGTAGCCTGTCGTTATCTTGATTGTAATTTATGAATTTCGTAGTGGCTAATTTTTGTTTTATTTTTTTTTTAGTTAATTTGTTTAAAAATTCATTGTACAACAGATTTTTTTATTAAGATAATTATTTAATATGGACGAAAGTAAATAAATAACTCTTAAGACTCTAACTCATCATAATTAAATGAATTTTTTGTATTCCCCAAATCCGCTAACACTTGTTGGTAATTGAAATATTTTTTACCGAAAACAAACATGTTACTAAAGAAATACTTCAGCCATATAAAGAATAATACTCGTAGTTAAAACTTGTGTGGTATTTGACAAGAAACTCTAGAGACTACTCATTCTAGTATGTTAAAAATTACCCAAAAAAAAAAGTAAATAAAAACAAAGCAAAGAAATACCAAAATAAACTATGTGCCCAACAACATAAGGGGACCAACGATTTTTTTCGCTATCAGCAAAACACCGAAATGAAATTTTTTCCAAAAAGGCTTAATTTTTAAATAATGAGTTGCGACAGTTGAGTTTTTCGAATTTTTATGGGAAACTTCTTCAGGAGAGAAAAATTTTTTTAAAATAACTTTTTCCTTCTGATGCAGTCAATATGAGAAACATGTTTTTCATCAGTTTCACCATTTTATTAACATTTGATTATTATCTTTAGATTTTATCTCATAACTAAACGAACTAAATTGCTGAGGTCAACAATAAATTGTTACTAAGATATAGTTTCACCGCTCTCCTGAATAACCCCGGTTTGATCATGATTTACACAGACAGAAGGTGGCCATCGCTAGATATACAGAGTCGTTCGAAACATTTTAGAGAGAAATCATGTTTCCACATTTCTGGAAATAATGAAAAATTTAACTCTTATTTAAGGCGGATCCCAGTTTTCAACAAAAACATTAATTTATTTCAATATTTACAAACAAATTTAAATACAAACAAAGCTTTAAACACCAAGTGAGAAAACATTTTGAACAAGTTGAATATATCAATATTTTGCGCGATGGCTTAATTTTTTTTTTAAATCTGTGCATTTCTTTGTATGGAACTCATTGGATTTTTGATGGTCGTCATTGAAACTACTGATCAATCATACTGAATGGCTTCGAGTAGCAATTTTAGATTTTACCGCCGTACTTCACTATTGATCTTTTTGTTGATAATATCCCATAGATTTTCAATTAAGTCAATGTATGGGGACTGTGCAAACCTCTTCATGACATTGACTCCTTTTTGATTCAACAAAATTTTGAACAACTTTTTTGTGTGTTTGTCTTTTTGTAATATCCATAAACTGTATTTTTTCATGGGCATGGTGTAGTATTGTACGAGGGCGAATCAATAAGTCCGTGAACCTCCCTCGTATTTAATTAAAATTTAACACTACCTGTTAATACACTACTGTCAAATTTTAAACGAGCTCCATCATTTAGCTTTCATTTGATACCTATTTAAAGACAAAATGCTTGCGTGATTATTCATAAACTGGGTTTGACACCGGAACTTTTCGTTTAATCGATCAAAAAAAAAAAAAAAAAAAAAAATATTCGATCAAACGAATTAAAAATTGTGATTTTCAATTTGTGTCGATTAATCAAATAAATCAAATATTTAAAAACCAGAGCTGTTAAATTCCGATTACGATTAGTAATCAATTACTTTAAATTTTAGAAAGAATTGTAATGATTATAAAATCGTCTATTGCGCAATTCTTGATTACTAATGGATTACGATTACAAATAATCTAGAAATAATCTAATAATAATACCATAAAAGAATCAAAAGTAACCAAAAAATAATTCGACTGCTCTCAAAAATTACTTTTGATTCTTTTCAAAATTTATTGCATTAGCAACATTAAAAATAAATCATAATTAGATGTGTTTTGCGTAAAAAAAATATATGTACACATATTAGCAGATGCCAGCGCTCGAACTTTGAGTGTAATTTCTAGGCAAATTTATTTTTCAACTTAGCCAATTCACAAACCAACACTTTTTTGGTTCATTATTATTGTGAATGAAGATAACAAACTCATTAACAAACACATTAACAAATTTAATAAACACATACATAGCATATGTATAACTTTATGTATGTGTTGGTAGCAACTTTAAATGCAATTTACTCAAAGTAAAGGAAAAATTTAAAAATCTGTAAATCTGATGAACAGCTAAAAAGAAATACCTTTCAAATGATATACGCTTGGTCAAAATCGGGATAGAACGGTAGAACAAAACTTCGGTAACTAGAAATCACCTAGCCTATTAATACTATAGATAAAAACACAGTTTAAGTAATTCATAACTAAAAAAAGAAATAATAAAGGAAAACAAATACATTCGATGTACATTAGTATTCTTATTTACAAATATTTGCAATTGGTTTTCATTAAAACTAATTTTTCAAACGAAAAATCAGACAATGATTGCCGGAAAGGAAAACAGTCGTTCAACTAGAGCTGAAGACGTTAAGGGCGTCGTAAAATAAATATATGATTCTTTTAGAAAATAATATTTTTGCCAAATCTCATCAGCGCACGAATTGTCATTTAAATAGCTGAAGAACTTATTTTTTATTGTGGGCTGTCGATCTTGTGGAGAAAAACTCGTTTCAATTTCACAGCTGCAAAAAAATTTAATGCATGCATTAACACCATCATTAAAATCATTTCAAAATTATACACACAGAAAAAAAATTGGTTGGAATTCGGTTACAACTAGAAAAATTTGTTGAAGAAATTAGAACTTTCTTTGTCCTTCTCAAATACTTAGAAACAAAATAAATATTTTATTGAAACTATCGTCTAATGACAATTCATTTAAAATTAGGATATCTACAAAAACAATATTAGTTACGTTTACCAATCAATATCTTTATGTAAATGTTTAAACTAATTTAATTGAGGCAACCTAATAAAACCAACAATAACATGCTTCAATGCTAAATATTGGCGACTGCAACTACTAATTCTATTATAACAACATTTTTTAAACCAAAAATTTTTAAACAGGTATTGTAGCAAATAATTGGTTAGAGCACTACATATAAAATTTGAAATAAGAATGGTTTTTCGGTTGTAATAAAAGAAACCCAAATTTGTACTCTCTTTTGGTATTTCTAACCGAAAGGAAATTCTATGAATCAATTTCTGTTGAAAATAGAAAAAAAAAATATAAGAATATAATTAGCCAGACCGAATTGTTGTTTAAATTTGTCATTTGTCAAATAAAATAAAATAAAAAAAACTAATAAATATATTGTAATAATTTAATTTTATAATTTATAATCATAACGTGTCAAAAAGTGCTAAATTATTGTTAAAAATGAATGATCACATAGTATACAAAAAATACCCGTTATTATGGAACCTGAAGATGTTATCGAGTTCAAACGGTATGTGATTTTCCTGGTGGTTATAGTTTAGAAAAGAGTGTACTATCGTTCCCTGCATCAAAGATATACAGATACAGATACTCAGAATGTAGTCAGGCTTTTATTTCGGTGGCTACTCGTGATTTAGCAACACAAATTCAACGCGTTGTAACGGGTGATTTTTTTGAGGTTAGGATTTTCATGCATTAGTATTTGACAGATCACGTGGGATTTCAGACATGGTGTCAAAGAGAAAGATGCTCAGTATGCTTTGACATTTCATCATGAATAGACTTACTAACGAGCAACGCTTGCAAATCATTGAATTTTATTACCAAAATCAGTGTTCGGTTCGAAATGTGTTTCGCGCTTTACGTCCGATTTATGGTCTACATAATCGACCAAGTGAGCAAACAATTAATGCGATTGTGACCAAGTTTCGCACTCAGTTTACTTTATTGGACATTAAACCAACCACACGAATGCGTACAGTGCGTACAGAAGAGAATATTGCGTCTGTTTCTGAGAGTGTTACTGAAGACCGTGAAATGTCGATTCGTCGCCGTTCGCAGCAATTGGGTTTGTGTTATTCGACCACATGGAAGATTTTACGCAAAGATCTTGGTGTAAAACCGTATAAAATACAGCTCGTGCAAGAACTGAAGCCGAACGATCTGCCACAACGTCTAATTTTCAGTGAATGGGCCCTAGAAAAGTTGGCAGAAAATCCGCTTTTTTATCGACAAATTTTGTTCAGCGATGAGGCTCATTTCTGGTTGAATGGCTTCGTAAATAAGCAAAATTGCCGTATTTGGAGTGAAGAGCAACCAGAAGCCGTTCAAGAACTGCCCATGCATCCCGAAAAATGCACTGTTTGGTGTGGTTTGTACGCTGGTGGAATCATTGGACCGTATTTTTTCAAAGATGCTGTTGGACGCAACGTTACGGTGAATGGCGATCGCTATCGTTCGATGCTAACAAACTTTTTGTTGCCAAAAATGGAAGAACTGAACTTGGTTGACATGTGGTTTCAACAAGATGGCGCTACATGCCACACAGCTCGCGATTCTATGGCCATTTTGAGGGAAAACTTCGGAGAACAATTCATCTCAAGAAATGGACCGGTAAGTTGGCCACCAAGATCATGCGATTTGACGCCTTTAGACTATTTTTTGTGGGGCTACGTCAAGTCTAAAGTCTACAGAAATAAGCCAGCAACTATTCCAGCTTTGGAAGACAACATTTCCGAAGAAATTCGGGCTATTCCGGCCGAAATGCTCGAAAAAGTTGCCCAAAATTGGACTTTCCGAATGGACCACCTAAGACGCAGCCGCGGTCAACATTTAAATGAAATTATCTTCAAAAAGTAAATGTCATGGACCAATCTAACGTTTCAAATAAAGAACCGATGAGATTTTGCAAATTTTATGCGTTTTTTTTAAAAAAAAAGTTATCAAGCTCTTAAAAAATCACCCGTTATAACACTCGTGAAGTAAATGAAAATTCCTTAGCGCTAGCTGTTGTCAGCACACCCAGTTATAAGCAGGCATGATTAACAGCAATGTTCTACGAACGAATAAAATCAAATTTTTGTATTAGACTAGGCACATGAACAGTTCCAAGATATATTGAAGGATCTGACCAGATCCAAGATGTATTCGAGAAGCTTATCACTGATTTTTTTTTCAGTTAGAATGTCACGAAGACAATAGTTATGGCAAAGTCGATTATCATAGCGAGGAGCATATTAAAAGATTGCGTAAGTAATGATTTTTTGAAGATATGTATTTGTACCACTCAATTTACTTGACCTGGACAGATTTTTTATAATTTCGACTGACGACACAAAATCACTTTTTCTTCACTTCTAATAAAACTATCGTTCGCAACATCAATTATGCTTATTAAATAACATTTTATGATACAGCCATATAAATATGTTAGAAAAGTGCATGTAATGGCCTAGATCAAATGTAACTGTTCCATATGAGTTCGGTTTAAATAAACTTCCTATGCGTTCGAATTCAGTTTGAAATCGATCGAAAAATAACTAATGTAGGAGTCTTTTCAGTCATAGTATCCACATAGTATCCCTAGATGTAAAAATATTTGATGTGATATGTATTATCTAATTCAATAAATGTCTTTAAAATATATAAATAATGTTATATAAAAAATGGATACAGCTTTAATAATAATATTAATTTAAAAAGTGTGTTTTTGTTGTTGTGACCAATTGTTAATATATAAATTAGATTTAAAATGGGGGGTTACCTTACGGGCTATTTTGGTCAATAATCACTTTTTATGTATAAATAAAAATCAATTTAATGTCATGTTTCTGCTCGACGTTTCGTTTGATTTATTCAAACTTCCTCAGGAGCGTAAAATGATTCTTTGTTATATCGTCAGGAAATATAATTTGTAAAATTTATTTGTAAATAAAAAACTGGACATTACTACACAGAATTTTAAAAAATATAAATAAATAATTAAATAAATATTGACAACACAGTACATGCAAAATCACAGGTCAAAGTTCTGTGATGCTACATTAAGTTTGACCTGTGATTTTGCGTGTACTGTGTTGTCAATATTTATTTAATTATTTATTTATATTTTTTAAAATTCTGTGTAGTAATGTAAAGTCTTTTATTTACAAATAAATTTTACAAATTATATTCCTTGACGATGTAACAAAGAATCATTTCATAATAAATTTACGCTCCTGAGGAAGTTTGAATAAAGCAAACGAAACGTCGAGCAGAAACATGACATTAAATTGATTTTTATTTACACATAAAAACTGATTATTGACCAAAATAGCCCGTAAGGTAACCCCCATTTTAAATATTAATTTAATAATAATAATATTTATTCTTTTAGAAATACTAGCAGAAAACACGTGAGGATAATATAAAACTTTAAATTGGTGATTTGAATTCAAAATCGTTTATATAGTGAAGCGAAGGGTAATTGTCTAATTGTTTTTATCTTATGAAATATGTTTCATTTATTTTAATGTAAAATGTGAAAATTATTCAAAAATAAATACTGAAAATAAATAATTATAAGATTTGATATATTTCATATGTATTAGTAAAAATCCCGATTAATGGTCGTAGCAACCTATAATTAAAATTAAGAATTCCACTGTATCAACTAAAATCATAATTCATAGAATCGAATTTATATGTAACATCAATTGCTTTTACCTTTGTACGGTAATATGTGCCATATAATTCAGTAATCATAACAGAATATTGGATAGTACATGGGACTGCGAAAATTCGGTTGGCAACAAATTCACTTGCAACAATGAATCTGTTTTCTGTGTGTATGAATGGCAATCTTTTGCGTAAAAACTGTAAAGTGTATCCAAATTTCTTCTGGTTATATTCTCAAAAGTTAATTCCTGCAATTCTGGACTTAATCTCTGCAACATGTTGATGCTTGGAATTAGCACTGTTACCGCAAGTGCGATATTTGCCTCAGGCTGCAACATGAAATATGGTTGAAACCTTTCTCTTAACTGCTGTTCCATTTTCAAAATAACAGAGGATTTATGTTGCAGCTCCTGGATTCTGCTTTTTGGTGTATCAGACAGCAAATTTACACAGAATTTTTTGAGGAGCGTTCCTTATTCATCAATTATTGACTTTTGCTTTTTACTTGTGGATGTATTAAAGTCCGGATCCACAATATTGTCGTTTGCGAAAAAATCGCTTTCGGAACAACTTTGATTTTTTTTTTTATAACTCCTCTTTATTTATTGAATCTTCACATAGGTTTGTGAACTAACAATAAGTTATTCAAATCTTCAAACTAAAACTTAAATATTAAATCCAGCCAGTGCCAGACAAAATTTCATTTATTCTATATACATACGTAATCTAATGATAAAAAAGAAAAAATAATAGTATCAATCCATTTTTCATCCAATGAGATCAGCAGTCTCCCTCCTTCTTAAGCGTTGATGGATACGAATGTTGATTAAGTTACGTGCTAGAGGATTCGGGTGAGACTCTAGCTTTTCCAAATAGTTTGCACTATATGTAGTGATTTCGTACTTTACTAGAGAAACATTTAAGTCTCTGTGCAAATGTGAGTTTCTCACGTACCATGGTGCGCCTGTAATCATTCTCAATATCTTGTTTTGGCATCTTTGTATTCTTTCTGTGTTTGAAGCTGAGGCTGTTCCCCATAACTGTATACCATAGCACCAAATGGGTTTGAAAATCGAGTTAAAAATCAAGAACTTACAATCGAGGCTTAACTTTGAGTTCCTGCCAATTAGCCATGTGAATTGGACTAATTTCAATTTTATTTCTGTCAATTTAGCGTCTATATGACTTTTCCAGGTAAGTCGGCGATTAAGATGAAGTCCGAGATATTTAACAGAGGGATGTTGAGGTACAGAATGGTTCCTAATTCGAATTTGAGGGCAAGTCTCCCTTCTTAGGGTAAAAGTTACGCGGATATACTTTTGTTCATTTACTTTAATCTTCCACATATCTTCCACAATCTTCCAGCTCTTCAATATGGCTCTGTAAAAGAAGAGATGCTTTTGAGGGGTTTTCGTGTATGCTTAAAATTGCAGTATCATCCGCAAAAGTCGACGTAAGTGTGTTTTCATTTGCTGGCATATCTGATGTGTAAAGGATGTACAGAAGCGGACCCAAGATACTACTTTGTGGTACACCAGCATGAATTGTCTGTGGAGTGCTCACAAAGCTTTTCTCTCTTATAGAGAATTTTCTATTAATTATATATGTAGCTCTCCATTAGCTTACGTGTGTTGGGGGGCAACAACTGTTTAACTTTATAGAGGAGTCCCTCGTGCCAAACTCAGTCGAAGGCTTGCGAGACGTTTATAAAAAGTGCAGAGCAGTACTTTTTCTCTTCAAAAGCTCTTCTTATGGCACTTACATTCTATGAACTTGCTGGATGGTGCTGTGTTTTCGTCTGAAACCAAATTGATGTGCTGGAATGACATTATTTTGATCTACTGATATTGTAAGTTTGTTTACCAAAATTCTCTCGAATAATTTTGATAAGTTGGACAGTAAACTTATTGGTCTATACGAATCGACCTTTGTGTGATCTTTACCTGGTTTAGGTATCATTGTAACGAGTAAAACTTTCCATTCTGGGGGAAAATGTTCAAGGCGTATCATAGCATTAAAATTGAAAAGAATTACTCTTAATGCTATTCGGGGTAACCCCAAAAGCATTTGATTACTGATCCCATCGATCCCCGATGCTTTTTTTGGGGCTTAAATCAAAACGAAGGGACACTGCTCTATACTGTGAAGTAACAGGTGAACTAGGGGTTATATTTGGAGTAAAAACTTTTTTTAGATGTTCCACAAACAGATCTCCCTTCTCTTTGTCATTCCTAGGCCATCCTCCACTTTCCTTTCTTAGAGGAGGCTTACATAAAACAGGTCTTTTAAGATTTTTTGTAGCACGCCACAAAGAGTAATCAATTTTTTCTGTTGGATCCAGTTTTTCAAGCTAACTATTCAAATTAGCATTTCTTTGTGTTTCAAGCAGTTTCCGTAGGTTTTTCGTGCATTCTTTCAATTTTTGCTTAAGTTGAGGAGATCTGTGCAGTTTGCCACTCTCTTCGAATTCTTCTTTTTTCACCTAATAGCCTTTCAACATCTACAGAAGAAGTTCTATATGTCCTTGTGTGACGAGGGGGTTTAGTAGCAAGTTTAGCAGCTAGTTTGAGATTTTGTTCGAAGTTAACAATCGAGAGGTCAATATCATCTGGTGTTCTTAGCGGAAAGCTTTCTGTGCAATGGGTACTAAGAAACTTTTTGTATTTTAGCCAAACAATATTGCTTGAAAGCGTTTAATCGCCAACTGGGGACACAATTTTTTGGGGGTTCGAAATAGTAACAATAACGGGTGTGTGGTCAGACGAGAGTTCCAATGAAGATCCTACATCCACAAGTTCTTTTGCGATGTTCTTCGTTAATCCGAAATCGATCAAATCGGGTATTTTTTGCCCATCTGTTGGCCAGTACGTTGGTTCTCCGCTTGAGACCACATCCATACCCATTTTAGAAATTGTGTTGAACAAAACACGACCCTTCGGGGAAATAAGCCGTGACCCCCAGAACGTATGCTTGGCATTGAAATCGCCGTCAACTATGAAACGAGGGCCTAGTGATTTAAAAAAACTTGTATATTGATTTTCTGATATAGAAAACCTTGGGGGAGAATATATTGATGAAATCACTAGGCTGACTAAATAAATTTTATTATTAACAGTTTACAACATTTCTCACCAATGTATTGGAACCCAAAAAAGTATTATATGGCGTGTTGTTCCAAATTTAATAACAGAATGCAAATTTTATTAACAAATTCCAGAAAGTATTTTGTTGACAAGTAATGTAATTATAAATCTAACACAAAAAATGTAATGTACTAATAGTATAGGTACAACTAGATCACAATTGAAGTTAAAAATAAATATAAAACAAAATACTGGTACATAGCAAGAATAAAAAATACCGCTATATTATTTGAGTATTTTTTCAATATGGCAAAATGTGTGAATACAAGTAACTATAATATTCAAAAACATAGAAATGCGGAAGAGAGAGATACTTATGTAATTTACTAATGTATGTACTAATGTACTAATGTATGTACTAATAATTAAGTAGATACTAAAATCTCCATTAAGTGGAAAAATGACATTCAATAAGTGCGAATTTAATATAGTTTGAAAATAACCAAAAATAATCAAAAGTAATCTTTGTGAGTACTCGAATTATTTTTTGATTACTTTTGATTCTTTTTGATTATTTTATGATAGTTAATTTCAAGTAACTGTTATTACTTTTAGATTATTTGTAATCGTGATCATAAACACGACTATAAAACTGAATATAATCGTAATTTAATTATTAATCTAATTAGTAATTATTATGATTACTAATCATTATTTAACAGCTATGTTATAGAAAGTGTTTTAAAGAAGAAAAAAATATTCTATTTCTGAAAAATTATTAATCTATACTAAAATAAAAAAAAGTAGGAAAATATAAAAATAGAAAAATAGATTACATAAATTTGGCTTATTTCAAAGAATATGACCTGGCATATTTTAGACAGTTTTCTCTTAGTCAACAATTATAAAAAGAAAAATAAAAAATTACTTAAAAGAAATAGTGAATTTCTCAATAAATAAAACTAATTTTTAATTTTTTCTTTCTTTTTTTATCTATTGCACTTAAAGGACAAAAAAAAAAATAAATAAAATAAGTGTCATTCATTTCAAGTTTTTGTGTTTATTAAATTTTTTAAATAATAAAATTTATCAAAATATTTTGAAACAATAAAAAAATATAAAATATGATTTCAATATTTTATTATGTTTATTTGTATGAATTTTTTAAATAACAAAAATTTTCTGGATAAAACAATAAAAGGTGAATATTATTGCAACTTGTAGCTTGTTTCCATAACTTGTTTAATCTCAGACGAAAAATTTCTGTATTATTTGTTTTTGTACTTCTTACGAATTTTTGTAATGGCAATTTAAAAATTCCATAAATTTTTGCTACCTCATCGGCCAGTGACTATATTCTATTGCCAAACCTAAACCTTTAGCTCCAGTGATGAAATACTTGATCAAAAATAACCTGTTTTGATGACCTTGGGAAATCTTATTATGTGGAAGGGATAAAACAAATTGGACAAAAGTTGGACAATGTGTGTTGAGGTTAAAAGTGACTAAATTGTTTAAAAAGTCACATAGAGATTTATATCGTTAAAGAATTAGAATAAAAAGTTAAAGAAATATATAAAGCTTGATTAAATAATTGGAATAATTTATTAAAACTTATGAATTGAACTACTTGTATGAGTAATGTTCTGAAAATTTTTTGCTAGCTATTTTTGTCATGCCCTCCATACCACCGCGCAGAGGATATATATCAATCCCTTTGTAACGCATAGAAAAATTAAGTTGCGACCCTATAAATTATATAAATTCTTGATCCTTATAACAGCTCGAGTCGATGCAAAATAAACCATTTACCTGGATAAACTATTTCGCACATGTTGGTATTTAAAATCTGGTAAATCAAGCATTATTGTGATATGTCCTCTAAAAATGCTAACAAATCAGTGTGTTTCTTGTAATAATTTAGTATTAAGTTTATCAAAATCTTTACTTTTTCTAATATTTTGTTTACATTTGTTATAAATAGTGTAGTAAATATGTAGTCCAGATATTAAGTACTGATGCTTTTTGAAGAGATATCAGAGAAATCCGTTGAAAAATACAAATTTGTATAGCGAACAAATGTACCCAAAAAACAGAAAATTAGTTTTATAAAAAAGTGGGCGTAAAGGTAGGCGTGGCCAGAAAGAGATACAATCTGACCTTCGCTGGAGTACAGAGATCACGTGTTCCAAATTTCAGAGAAAGGCGTTGAAAAATAAAAGTTTGTATAGTAGTCAAACAAAGAAACAAATAAAAGGGAAACAAAAATTTATGTACAGAGAAGTAGGCGTAAAAGTAGGCGTGGCTGTTAAGAATCATACGGCGACCTTTTCTGGAGTACAGAAATCGTGTGTACCAAATTTCAGAGAAATCCGTTGAAAAATAAAAATTTTTATAGCGAACAAATCTACCAAAGAACAGAGTGGCGTTAAAGTAGGCGTGGCCGGTAAGAATCATATGGCGACTTTTCCTGGAGTATAGAGATAGTGCGTACCAAATTTAAGAGAAATCCGTCGAAAAATAAAATTTTTTATAGCCAACAAGTATACCAAAATGAAAATGAATTTTGTATAAAAAATGGGCGTAAAAGTAGTCGTGACCGGTAGAAATCATATGGCGACCTTTCCCGGAGTACAGAGATCGGGCGTACAAAATTTTAGAGAAATCCGTTGAAAAATAAAAATTTTTGGCGTTATCATTTAAATTTCTTAAATATATTTTAGTGTATTTACCACACGACAAAAATATAAAAAAAAAAACAAATTTCACAAATTTTTGTTTGTTCATAACCAAATAAATAAAAGTACGTTACCACCACATATTTTTATACACCAATTCATTTGGTCAAAAGTAATCGGTTATTCGTTTGGTGTTGCCACATTATCAAAAATGTTAATTTTATTTTACTGGGAAGTTGTAATAACAAAAACAGTTAAATGTCACTTTATTGCTCACTTTATCTAAAGTCACCTTTTACTAACAGTTACTTTAAAGACAAGTTGTAATAATAACCCTAAGAGGTTACAACTTTGAATTTTAAGAATTTGAAACGAAACGTCTTTTATTTAGTATTAGAAGTATACTAAATTTATTTTGGCTTAGTCAGTTTGAAATAGTAAGGTAGCAGTTGGTCACATTTAGCACATAATATTATTGCAGCTAATAAATATATTTCTATGTGCTTTAGTTTTATCTCTGTTTTTTTTGTTTGTTGCTTTACGAACTTTTCAACGCTTTCAGCACGGCGCGTAAAAACAGTTTTAGTATATGACAACTACGAGTGCACTTGTAGCATGTAATAATTCTTGTGAGATTTACACGTAATTCATACAACACAGATTTCTACACTCAACCAACTACACTCGATTCAATTCTGTCGAAGGAAGGAACTTCTTACCATTGAATAAAATTTTTTTGTAAGATTATTTTTTTGTTTTGATATAAAGTTGCATCCATGACAGTCTGAGATGTGTAAAGTCAAGACATTTATGAATATGAAATTGTATATATTATAAGCACCATCATCATGATACATCATGTCTAGGCTGTGGTACATGGTGTATTGTCAACATATACTATATAATAAGGCCAATTAAAGAAAAAATTGATAGTAAAGAATATTTTAAATCTATTTTTTTTTGTTCAGTTTAGCAATTTAAATTATGGGAATTTTAACGATTAAAAAGAGTAATCAGTGTTTAAAATGCTATACTAATGGGATTTATAAATGTCACCAGAGATTTCAATTAGAGATATCAATAGTCAAAGGATTTGCATAGTTTTTCTTATTTTAATTTTATTTTATAGCAAATTTTACTAATTTTATAAAGTACAACCTCTTGAAGGTATATTGTGAAATTGTTGTTTGGTTTTTATATTGATAGTTTTGGCGGATCTACTGCGATGAAGGCTGGGACTATTTTCCAATATACTTAACGAATTGGTGTACTGAAGACCAAGCCACCTTTTGTATCCTTTCAGAGTGACTGATTTTTTTTTTACTCCTTCATTTTTCAGAAGAAAATAGTATTTTCAGAATATCAATTTAAAAACCTCATAAATAATTCAACAAATATATTTCATTAATGAATCCAAATTAGAAACGCTTTTAAAAGTATCATCTTAAAAAGTCTAAATTTTATGAGCTTGCAGATTTCCCGTTTGTAACAGTGTAGTTGATACCAATTAAATCCATTAAAAAAATTAACATATTTTTTTTCTTTAATTTATAAAATTTTTTCATAAATATTTATCACAAATAACATAATTAGCACTATTTCAGCCAGCATTAAATTTTTTCTAAACATAACAAAAACAACAGCAACAGCAACAAAAACAACTTTAAAAAACGCATAAACAATTAATAAGAAAACACGTACAATTGTGTTTTTCATGTAACTCTTAACAAATTATACTTTATAATCGAGTAAAAACTTATAAAATCTTAAAGAAAATATAAGAATTTTCTACACATATTAAAAAAAACTGTTGATAAAAAAATGTAGCGGCCTTATGTTGTTTAATTTGGCCAACATACTCGTAGCAAGTGTGTTGCATTCGAGTACCGCCCATTTTTTTTAATCATATAATAATTGCATTAAAAATGTATTCTGCGTACCATGAAACATTTGAGATGCAATACCACTAACCATTCCACGGCCATACCCTACTACTACGCATATACACGTTTACACTGGGGCAGAGGTTTTTATGAGGTATATATGGATGTCTCACTTGCCAAATGGTTTAACTCTACTTTCTGAAATATGAAAATTTGAATGCCACAGTGACTGATTTAAGATCAGCTGTTTATATTCAAAACAAATTTCTTTAATGCGAGGTCCGAGAACAGCCTGAGCTGACGTATAGATAGCGGAAGTAGTTTAAACAAAAAAAATATATTTCAAGTTTTAGCGCGCCACGTTGTTTACTATTTTTTATATTTTTTTTTTTTTAACCATCGAAAGCAAACGAGCTCAGTGAATTTGGAAACATGGACAAAATTGGTCATTGTTATGCAATTCAATACTTTCATTTGAAAGGTCTCAGTCCAACCAATATTAAAACCGAACTAGATTCTACTCTGGGGAGTCTGTTCCTTCGTTTACGACTATGTAGTATAGCTGCGTCTAAACGTGGACGTACGAGCTGCCGATCGCAAAATCGGAACAAAAACAGTGCCGTGAAGATGTTTCAATAGAATGTTCGGTGATGTTTCACCGCAATAAAGCCGGGTTGGTGCGTCAATTCGCGAACATTAGGGCGGGTCAATTATTTTCACTCCAAGGGCTCGTCGCGATTTTGGTGCTATGGGCCATAACAAGTATATGCCTAAGGTACCATACCTCTAAAACCATTTTCGAACCCTCCAAAATTTCGAAAAATCGATTTATGTCATATATTGGTATCCCACATAAAGTTATGTATAAATCGCGATGAGCCCTACATGTTGACCCACTCTCGTACACATGGATAAGACATGGGTCCACCATTTCATTCCTGATACAAAGCAGCAGTCAAAATAGCAGCGAAATAAGAAAATCTTGTCCAAATAAGGCGAAAACAGTTCCATCTGCAGGCAAGGTTATGGCGTCTGTTTTTTTGGGATGTGCGTGGGATAATTTGTATTGATAAATTGTAAATTGAAAAATAATTAACGGCGAGTTTTATGCTAACTTATTGCAGCGCTTAACTGAATAAATTAAGCACAAATGACGACATTTTGCGAAGAATAAAGTGTTGTTTCATCAAGACAATGCACCAGTTCACACATCCACTATTGCGATGGCCTAAATCCAGGCATTAAAATTCGAATTGCTTCATCACGCAACTTATTCCCCAGATTTAGCTCCCTCCTATTTCCAAACTTGGAAAAATGTCTCCGTGGTTAAAGATTTGCCAACAATGAAGAGGTGGAGTCTGCGGTTAATGGATATTTTGAGGAGGTAAACAGCTTTTACTCAGAACGGGGTATCGCAGCTATTTTATATCGAAATTATGTTCTGGGATGTTGTGGTACCGATCTCGTAATAAAGTGGTGCTAAAGGTGTTAATCCTTATTATTGGAGAAATTTGATATAAATAGTTACGCATCAATCAAGCCCTTTCGCATTAAAATTTTCATAAATCAGAAAGTGGAGCTAATCGATTTGGGAAGTGCGGCATCCATATCAAAGTTAATTGGTCGTATATGTATTTCAGGGCGTTTCACCAAAAACATTTTTTTTTGTTTTTGCAACTATTAAACCGAAATATGAATTCATATGGCTCCAAAGATGTTTGAGAAATTTTTCAGATTTTTGTGGGTCTATTTTATCCAAAAATTAGATTATGAAACATATTTTTTTCCTTCAGTGCTTTAAATCACTTCTCAGGTAAGTCACTTCTCAATAGTAGTACTCTTCTAATAAATACTTTCCGCAGGAAAAAAGATTAGTTCAAGGGAAACTTTGATAACCTTTAAATTAAAAATTCAGTTTTTCCCAATTCAAAACTTGATCACTCGAGAAAACGTTGTTTTGCCATATAACTTATTTCTAGTGAATATTTTTGTTGTTAATTAAAAAACGACGAATGTATTGTAAGTGCATGGGGACGTGATCTATGACAGAAAAGGAATGTAGCACTGTAGACCACGATCGTCGATGAAAACAAAACAAAAAACTTCAACCATTTATTTTCTCAATACAATGTACTAATTAATGTATTTAACGTAAATTTAATGTAAAGAACAGAAATAAAAAATTTAAAAAAAATTTAAAAAAAATTTTTTATTAGAAAGAATTTGATATTCACTGTAAGTCGTAGCGAAGCACGACAGGGTAGAATATATTTTTTTTTGTGTGGGAGATGCCACGCCCACATATTTGATACCGCCCATTTTTGGTCCTGCTTCTCATATTATTAACTTATGTACTCCTACAAAGATTCAGGACTATTGCTATCATAGAGCACCAGATATATGATATTAAAATTTGTTTATATATGGGAGGTGCCACGCCCACTTCGTATATTAAAAAAATATACCTTTGTAATGGTGCGGCGTTGGTGGAAGATCCGCTTCCGTTTCCCTGAGCCTTTGCTGGTCGCACGTGCTGGCGTAGGGGCCTAGCTCGCCGGATGGGTGGGGTCTTGCTCAGGCCCAGGGAAACCGCACTACAGATTTTCACATGCGATTAAAAAAAAAAACAACTGTCAAAAAAAAACGGATACTAAGTGGGACGGATGGCCATACTTACCTTGGGATTGGGGACTAGGTGTTCTGCCCCTTTTGCCCTCCCTACCATGTTGCCTCGACTCCATCTTACTTGGAGGTAACCCACTAAATAATAAGGTTTGGTTTGGTTTGGTTTTCTACATTGGGTTTTAACAAAAAAAAACTTCATTTAAGGTTTCAAAATTTAAATTATACATATTTAGCAAAACTTATTTAATTTTTTTATATTTTAGCAAAATTTTACTTTTTAGAAAAAATTTTAAGTTTGGCAACATTTTATTTTCAACCAAATTCTAATTTAGAAAAATTTTTAATTTTAGCTTATTTTAAATTCAGCTTAAGTATAGAATTAGGAAAATTTTAATTTAAATCTTATAATTAGAAGACTTTTATGTAATTTTAGATAAATTTTGTATTTAGGTAAATTTTTATATTTAGAATATTTGATATTTAGCTAATTTTTACTTACAAAAATTTGCTTTAATTAATTAATTAATTAGAAAATTTTTAAATTCTAATTAGAAAAACCTTTAGAAAAAAAATTCTATTTATAGTTAGATAAATCTTAGAAAATTTTTGTTTTCCTTTTTTTCTCTTTTTTTTATTTATTTAATTTTATACCATAATTAGTAAGATTTAGGAAAAGTTTAATTCTAGGACAATTTTTTTTTAATTTTGGGAAAATTCTTAATTTTTAGGAAAAATTTTTAATAGTAGAACGATTTTAATTCTAGTACAATTTTAATTTTAGCAAAAAAAATATTTGATATTTAGTTGAAATTTATAATTAGAAAAAAATTTTTGATTTATAATTAGAAAAATCTTTAAAAATAATTTTAATTTATAGTTAGACAAATCTTAGGAAATTTTTTTTTTAATTTAGATTTAAGAAAACATTTTAATTAGTTTCTTTTAATTACCGCCATAAGGTTGTAGTTGTTGAGGATGAAGCTGCTGCCGCCAGACGCCGCACAGTGGCTGAAAATCATTTTTCATTGGCCAAAATTCTGTAACTTTTGAACCGATCAAAATATTTTAGTACTGTTTTTTTTAATAGATAGATAGATAGTTGATCTTGACTCAGTGTGAATTTCATTTAAATTGATTGAGTACTTTTTAAGGAATTCTAGGTCAAAGTTTAACTTTTGATTTTTTTTAACTTTTAGCGTGATATATGTTTTTTTTTATTTATTTTTATTTATTAGAAAGTGTCATATTTGGAGTTAAATAATTATTATAAACATTTTTTGTAATAATGAAATTTTTTTAATGCTTACACTCAAAAAAATTTTTACACTCAAAAAAATTTTTACACGCAACAAAATAGTAAAATTCACTAGAAATTTAACTAGTATTACTAAAAAATTAAAAATGTTTGCTATCAAATTTGCAATTTGCTTACACTCAAGGAATATTATTATTACTACAGAAAAATTTATTAGTGTTTGCTGCCTAATTTGTTACACTAGCTAAATAAATCTGCTAAACATTAGCGCAATGATTCTAATTTTTTTTTTAATTTTGATATGAAAATATGGGTTCTTATTTTTTGAATCTTTCTTATCTATTAAAACATTGCATTCATATGTGGGAAACCTTTTAAGAATAAAAACTGCAATAGATTTAAATAGCATTTGTAACAATGGTAGGTTCTGTTTATTATTATTTTTTACTAATACTATGTTTTTCGTACTTAAATAACAATGAAAGGCAATTATAATTATTATTCATTAGACTCAAATATTGATTGCAAATATTCCATATTTTGTTCTGTGCTATTTCTGTTCTTTAGTAGTTTTTTGGCTTCTTCATCTAAATCCCGATGTTCCACTTTCCATTGATTTCGAATACTGGAGATGAACGGATCTGACGTTGCCAATAATATATTAAATAGATCTTCATTTGTGGAATTTCGTGACATTTTTCTAGTATTGTGCTGTCTATAAAATCTGTAATCCTTGTTCCTTTTTTCCTGAGCCTCCTCTGATAGATCTCCAAGTGGCACCAAATGATATTTAATGACATCTTCTCCATGATAAAGGATTTTGTGGACTGTTGCAGACATATTTCTCCATGGGTAGTTGGTTGTATATATTTTTGCAGTTTCCTTAGCATAATCTCCAAATTTTCTAGAGTCAATTTCTTCATTGCACGCAAGTACTTCTAGGATTATTTTAAATCTGAAAATAAGGTTTAAATCCACTCCTGTTATTTCAGATGCTGTTTCTGGATCTGAAAAGAATCTTCTTGCGGTATTGCCATCATTTGTATTGCCTGACCCTTGTTTTGGCTGATCTATAATCAATCCAAATTTGCGATATTCATCTTGAACATGTTTCTTTTTTGAACTTCTTAACTCTTTGTTGGTTTCGTTGTTTCTTATTGATCCTGAAGGCCCGAAATCCAAATCATAACTGATTTTTAGTATGTGTTCCATAAGTCGTATTCTTGCATGTAGTGGTGATAATCCAAATTCGAAGGCATCGGTATTATCGAATGATTTTGTCGGGACTTGGTTTAATTGGCTTGATGTTGCTTGGCATATAATGCAGCTGGATGCAGCCTTCGTGTTAGTCAAAGCCTGACCTACTTTTCCATCTATCATTGTCAGCACTAATTGGTAGCTTACTTCAATTTGCTGCCCATCTAACTGTAATTGTAATGGCTGTAGTGTTGCTATTTGGGCCTTGATATCACTAACTTCTTTGTTAATGGCATCATGACTTTCTTTTTTGAATTCAAATTTGATTGGCCTGCAGTATTTCGTAGAAGATGGTGTCTCATTTTTCCAAATATCCATTGTTTGCGTTGTACTACTCGAAGGCTCCGAATCTTCCAAAATCTTTTTCAATCGCAATGGTACAAATGATACCATGAACATATCTGAGTCCGAAATATTTTCACATACAACTTGTTTGTATTGTTTTTGTCCCGAAGAACCATCACATCCCCATTTACAAAATAGAATTAACTTTGTGTTTCCATATTTCTTTAACTCAGTTCCTGTTATTGATTGTAGCAAGCGTTTGGCTGTGTGATCAAGTAAAGATTGTAGTTGTACTTCTGCCGAAATTGGTGTGATTGTAATAGTGTCCTTTGATGGCAAACAGTCTATTTTAGCAGCTGTTATGTGATGATATGCTGGATACATATTTGAGCCTTTTTCAATCGCACGCAATCTGAGCTGAATATATTGGTGTTTTGTTAATTTCAAATCCAGAAATAATGCTAATGCCTCCTCATTTGTGAACTGTTTTGCATCGCTCGGAGTTGGTATACTTTTAAGAATTCGCTTTGTTCTCACTGGACTAGCATTACAAGTTTTTTCAATGATATCCACTTTTGTTAATTGGTTTTGTGCTCGTAATTGATGTAGAAAAGATTCTTTTATATTTGTAGAACCAATTTCCTCGTTAAAATTTTTAAGTTTCCGCCTCTTAGATCTATCGCTGCAGTTGTCCAATGATTTGCGTGGTCTTCCAGCCTTATCTAGCTTTGCTGTTTCTCCACCAACATTAAGTTGGCCTTCTAACCAGTTTGCACTTTTATTATAAAACTTTTGTTTACAGTAGTTAACTTCTTTCAATCGTTTTTTTAGTACTTTGACGAAATTAGATAATTGCTCTTGTATTTCGGTACTAGACGAATTTAAGTTTAATTTTATTTTAACGTAACTAAGAACATCTTCCTGGTTTTTGTTTCGAAAATACTCTTCGGCCAGTTCTTTTTAACTAAAGTTCTCCATATTTTTCTCAATATTTTTATTTGCGTCTGTTATCACTTTTTTATCACTTTTTATCACTTGCGAATATACGTCCGTACACTTGAAGTATTAACTTATTATTGAGTAATCCCTTATAGAATCCGTCATTTTATACATTTTTAGGTACATGTTATTCACACATTGATCTTTAATTTCATAGCAGGTAATACTTAAATTGAACAAAACTGCACTTGTTATCCAGACTTCAATATCAGGTAAAACTAATTAGTTTCTCGCCAATATGGGGTGGTTTTTTATCTTTAGTGGTTTAGTGCCGCGATTATTGACAAACTTATAAAATTGTTTATGACTTTGGTTGACCCTTAAATTTGACAACAGGTAAATTAAGAAAGAGATCATTTGTTTACTGTAGAACCTATTGTGATCATTTTATGACTTATTTTTTTGCTGATCAAAACAAAGCCAATAAACCCTTTCGCAGGTATTTTATTTAATTATTTTACTTTTACGTAGTCTAAAGTAAAAAAACAAAATTTTTTTTAGAGTAATTTTTTTAGAGTAATTTCATTAAAATGAAAAAAGTGTTCTACCGGGGGCTCGTGGGGGGTGCAAAAGTATATATAGGGTTAAACAGGATACATTCGCCTTTCTCCGGGTGGTATACGTTTCTTGTTCCCTTACTTCCTTTAGAAGTTCTATTCCACTAAAGTTTAAATTTGAGAAAAATATAGTGGTTTCATAAATATTTCATAACGCCCCTAATATCAAACGTTAGAACTGTGACTACTTACAAAAACTAAAGACTATAATCCTACTAACATTATAAAAAAGACCGCAGGCCAATATCGATGATAGCTTGCGAGTAGTAACCATTTATTTTTGATAAAAAACAAAAAAAAAACACCTTTTGCTGAATTAAAAAAAACAGTTGAGTTTGACAGCATGCCACGCCCACAATTATCAATAGTTTAACCTAATTTTTTGGCTACCTTAATCTGGATATATAAGCTACAAAAAGGAGTAAAAATTTTAAAAATCGATGACAAAAAAAAATTTGACTTTTGGCCAATGAAATCAAAATTTGAGCCACAGTGCGCCGTGGTTGTGTTTCGCAATATTCCATTGAAAAAATCGGCCATAGCTGCATTAATAATGATATTGTTGCTGATTTCAATATAAAATGTTTATATGGAGATAGTAAACACCAAAGAACTATTTATGCGACTTGGTTGTATAAGCTTGATCGGTTTATGAGGTAAACTTTAATTTAATTCCTTAATTTCGTTTTAACTTGTGTTGTCTTATATGTTTATTGTATTTTTCAATTATTTATTTTTAAACATTATTTTCTCTCTTAACATTAGTGTCTCTTTTTTTTTTTTTATTATTTAAATTAACTTAAAATTTTGCTCAGAACGCTTTCTTCTTTTTCTAAATTCACATTTCACTAAAATCTAAAGTTTTTTTTTTTTTTCTTAAAGTTTCTAAAATTAAAACTACATTTTTTTTTAATTTTTAAGAGGTTTTTCCTCAACCTTCTTTTGTAACTATCAAAATTCAACTCTTAAAATTTATTTTAATATTTTAATAAATTTTAATAAATTCACTTTATTTTAAGTTTCTTACTTTCTAAATTTTTTCTTCTTTTTGAACAACTGTCCTTACACTACATTTTAAATTATTCAGAGGGTTTTACCTCAACCTTTACGTTCAAATGCCAAACTTCAACCCCCTTAAAAAACTACTTTTTAATTTCAAAAACAAAACTTCACTCTTAAAATTTATTTTAAACTTTACTTATTTTAAATTATAAATATATATATTTTTTTTTTTTTTTTTTAATTTTAAGACTACATTTTTAATTTTTTAATTAAGGGTTTTTCCTCAACCTCTTTCTGCGACATTCAAACTTCAACTCCCGGTTTAATTTTAAATGTCTTGTTAATCAAGCTAAACTTCTTCATTCATTCCTCTGCAGATAAAAACCGGTTTATTAAACAAACAAAATCACCACCAATTCATTGAGAACATTCATATGCATTCATAATATTCTCTAGTATAACACTCCCACTCATATATGACTATGAGAGCAAGTGAGATCAATACAAGAAAATACGTGGTTTGACCAGCATGATTGCATATGAATGTGTTCATGATTTAATACAACACAATGAAGAGAAACAAACGCCATAAATCAGTTTGCTAAAAAAAAAAAAAAATGCCATCAACCTATTACCATATAAGGTGTTGTTTACTTGTACATACTTGAACTTGAAAATAATTTCAAGATCAAGGTTATTATTTTTTCTTCTTTCTTATTCTGCCTGTACCAGAAATTCTTTTGCTACAGTGCAGAGCAAAAAAGATCACCGTCACACCTTATTTTACTTTCCCGATATGAACTTACACATTCTTAAAATTTCAAGAAAATCGGTCTTATGGTTTAGCCACTTAAATCCGTTAAATCTGTGCTCACAAGCATTAACCGCCTAAGTCGAAAATCATGCTTTCGAGAAAAATAACTTTTTATATAAATGTAATGAGGCTTCATTGCGACTTAGCTCAGTATATTTTTATTAATATTTTTTTTAATAAATAGTGTTAGAGAAATGGGGATTTCACGGAAATATAAAGCGTTTTAAGTAGAATATGATAGCAGACATAACTCAAATCATTGTTAAGTCAACTTAGGCGGTTATCGCTTGTGACCACAGAAATAGTCCTTCATCTAATACCTTTCATTTGAAACCAATCAGTGAATTTCATGTTGCGCTTCAATTGTAAGGTATTTCGAAAGCCTATCTAGAGCATTTTATTTAACGGCCAAATATTGCCAATTTCTCGGGTAATTAATTGAGTCTGGAATTACTCAGTTGTTATTTGAAAGCTCCTTAAACTAATAAATTTTACCGCGAATGACACTTATACCCTATACTAAGTGGCACGGCTACAATGAGTTTGTATGGATGTTTGTAACTATCAAAACCATCTGATCTAACTTTTATTACACCGATCGACTCAGAATCACTTTCAGAGACTATTTAGCCATATCCGTCCGTTCGTCCGTCTGTCTGTATGTCCATCTATCTGTATCTCTGCTTGTCGGTCTGTCTGTCTATCCGTTTAACTACTGACCGAATATATAATTATATTTTTCTAAAATTTGGAATTTAAGCTTTTGTCGGCCATGTCGATGTTTAGACCTATCCCACACATAAAAAGCTCCTATGGCTTAAATTGCGTAAGATCCATATTATCATATAGATAACAGTCAAATTTGGTTTATGTGTGATTATAACATACATAAAAAAGTAGTCCAAAGATAAACCTTCTATGACCTTTTTTATTCATAATTCTCAGATAGAGTTGCTTCCCGAGATTCACTTTAATCTACCAAAATACAAAAATATTGCTTAGATCGTTCTCAAATTTGGTTAGTATTTGTTTTTAAGTAAAATTAATGACTTTACTAACTATGGTAATGAATGGTACATTATTTTACCTGGTCCCCATAAAAATAGAATCCGATATGAACTTTTTCATATTCTGTACGGTGCAAATGAATAACAATGCCGCTCATTAAAAAAAGAAAATTGACAAAAATCTTTCGGACACAAGAATTAATATTCCACGCTCTATTATATATGCATCAAATTAAAAATAATAAAATTTAATACCATGACACATACACTGGCGTTCACTTGAATAATAATTGAAATGTATAGAAAAAATTAACCGGCTGAGTAGAAATGACGGAAATGATTTTTAAGCTCCTTAATACAATAGGTTGGAGTAACGTTATATGAGATTTATTATTTACACATGAAATTTTAGACCCATCAGGGTTCATCTTCAGCCCATTGTGGCATTTTATAAACTAAATCAAATGAAACAACAAAAAAATTATTATAGAAATTAAAAAAAACTCCAACATCTCTAACAAACGAGTTCAATTCTTTTAGGCGACGTGATCTTGTTACTGATCTCACTAAGCTCATGTAATCCATCATTGTGTATTTGACAATACTTTGGGATTTTATGTCTATTCTGTTGCTTTGTAACAAGGTTCAGTTAAATGTGAGTACATTACCCGGATTGTTTGGTGTATTATCTGAATGTGTGTGGAAGTTTTTCAGCCAAGTATTAATAAATACCATTGTTTAGGTGTCACTGTTTGCAAAAATACAAAAAAATATGGAACTCATATGCAATTGATTTTGGTACTTAGATCCATATAAAGATAAGAATATCAAAAACTTCATGAAGTAAAAAAACATTTTTAAATTTTTAGTAGTTGGTATGATATTTTTTGAAATAATTTTTAAAAAATTCTAAAGAATTGACGCCATATCCTACTTGGCAATATTTTATCATTATTTTTTTTCTTTTTTTTACATAAAACATTTTTTCTTTATCTTGTAAACGTTTAAGATTCTTTAAGCCTTCTGATATAATTTACCTTTACAAGGTAATTTCCTTTTATAGTGTGGGTTGCAAGACGCGTTCATAAATCTCCATTAACAAAATAAAAGTTATGCTGTTTAATCGTTTTGACAGTCTTTAACTTAACTTTATCATTTAGCAGAAATGACACATTGAAAAAATTTTACAACAATCCGATTATTTGCAAGGAATAGACAAAAAAAAACAATCAATTAAATTTAATTAATATCGTCAGTCTAAGCAAATATGTTTGAGTCACGTTCTCTATTTCTTCAATCAGTGATTTATGTTAAAGTATTGCATAGTGTAACACTAGACCTAAGACTTTAATCCAGATTATTGTTTTGAGAGTAAAATATTGCATTGTTGCAAATGCTTTTAGTGGCAAGAACTTAAAAGATTGAAATCTTTTGTAATTAATTTCTTAAAAGCTATTATTTTGAAAATTTTTTCAGACTCAAGATCAAATATTTTAACTTTAAAATAAAGTAATTTAAAATAAAGTGAAAACATTGGCACATTTGTTTCAAAAATTGATCTATATTCTGCATGACAGGTTATACAGTTGTTACGGGAAGAGCCACCAACCCTCATCAGTAACCAAAAGCAGTAGATAGTTTGTTTGATAAAAAGTTAATGTTCAACTTAAAAGTTTTTATAAAAAAAAAAAAATAGAAAAATAATTACTAGCTAGTAGAATACACATTACATAATTTCAGTTCGTTAAAAAGGAAACAAGATCAGTAAATAAAAAAACTTGAAACTCAGTTTTCCTCCATTTGGTCTCTAGTTTCAGACGTATATCATCCGTTTCGTCATATGTAAAGAAAGTTTGTTTTTTCTATTGGATGTTTTTATATTCGTATTTATCATAAAATAGTTAGAGCATGTTTTGGCTTTATTTGTTATATACTTATCTTTTATACTTATATTTGTCATTTGTTATAATATTAAATTTCCTTAATTTAAGACAATATCCCATACAACAATTAAAATAAAAACTATAATCTAATTATTATCATGTGAAATATTTTGTTTCGAGAAGTTATTTAACATTTTTATATATCTGTGGTTTTCTAGAATAACCGCGTATGTCATAATATTAAAATGTTCAGGGGAGCCAAAAAACGTTATATTTGAAATTATGGGCTCGATATAAAGATTTTAGAGCTTTTTATTTAACAGGCCTGTAGATATGGGCAATAAATACTTTATATAAAATTTTGAGTCAAAAATCTTCAGAGGAATAGATCCTAGAAAAGAACGAAAGAAACAATATGTAAATTACACTTAAAGTGTGTGCAGATAAAACAACTTATGGCGACAAACGGCGTTTTCTTTGAAAAAGAAAACTACCAATGCAACCACCCATGTAGACATAAGTTTTTGTGGCTTGAAAAATGAATTTTTTTGTTCGTCTATAGAAAGTTAACGGGACTTAAGATGAGAATATAACAACGTATCAAGAATAATAGTGACAAAAAATAACAGAAATAAACACACAAGTTTTTAGAAGTGGTTATAAACTGAAAACTAATCCAAAATTATTTTGCATTTTTTTCATTAATAACAACGTATGTCGCTATGTGTCGTTTTCTGAGAAAATAATTTGTCAGCGATCAAACTTAGGTTGACATACGTCGTTAGTGCTGTAAATTAATTTAATAAACATTTAAGTTATTATTTAAATAAAAAACATCGTTAACTTAAAACTGACGAAAATGGACATACGCGGTTATTCCAGAAAACCACAGATATAACTGTGAAATTTGTGCACATATTTTAATTATATTCAATACCAAACTCCTCGGAACAGTAAATAAAAACAGCCATCTCCGTTTCCGTTCATCATATTTTCAACATACTTAACTGAACTGGGTACTGTATTCTTTTAAAGCTCCGCTACAGATAATACGTAGATAAATACTAATTTATGGCATTATATAAAGTTTTTCAATTGTCAAAAAAATGGCAGAACCTTTAATTGCAGAACGAAAATACATTGAAATCGTTGCAATGAGAAGTGAACATAGAAATCTTGTTTACCAAAAAAAAAAAAAAAACAAGTAAGAAAATTATAGTCGGTCTAGACCGACTATACGATACCCTATACCATGCGTTTAGAAACCCTATCTCTTAGGCCCAACTAACTGGACATTGAAAATAAGCAAAAACCAAATTTGAGTGGGATTTTTATTAATTTTTTTGCCTGCAGATATGAAAAAGTTCATATCGGATGCTATATCTATAAACGGACTAGGTCCAAAAATGGACCGATCCTGATCATGTTTGGTAAAGTCTCTTGTATTTTGCAAAAATATGTACAAACAAAATTTGAGAAGAATCAGTGCAATATTTTTGTTTTTTAATAGATTTAAGTGAAGATCGGGAAGCAGCTCTATATGGGGTCAAAGGGATCATTTTTGGACTACTCATTAGTGGATGTAATGAACGCATACAAACCCAATTTGAGTAAGATCTATATGACAATTTGGATCTTATGGCAATTTATGTCGATTTCATATGGGTAATTTGTATGGGGGCTAGGTCTGAACATGGACCGATTCTCACCAATTTCAATAGCGTTCATCCCATGGCCGATAAAAGCTTATATACCAAATTTCATCAAAATATATTCATATTTGCGACCTGCAGTTTGATTACAAGCTTTACATGGACACAGACGGACGGACGGACGGACGGACGGACATTGTTAAATCAACTCAGAAAGTGATTCTGATTCGATCGGTATAATTAAAGATGGGTCTAGGTCAAATATTTTTGGTTGTTACAAACAGCAGCACAAAGTCATTATACCCAAACCACATAGTGGTATAGGGTATAAAAATAAAAATTTTAATTGTAGTTAAATGTGAGTTAGATCGGTCGGTACACAGGGACCGAATTATTTCGAAGTTCTTCTTGCTCGTACTATTTTGTTTGGATATGGCTCAACTTCAATAACCAATCAGTTCACTGAACTTTGCTTTCGGACTACAATCTTATAGATGTTTTTTACAGCAACATGATTGGTGTTTTGATGTGTAAACATCTATACGCGCAAGGGGGTAAATTTCACAATACAATCACAAAAACAGTGTAACACAAATCGGTGTTTGACTTATGATTGGATTGGTGTAAAAATTATGATATAAAATTGTTTTTTATGCCACTTTTTTAAAAGCGTCATCTATGTATCACTTATATACGTTTATATTGGGATATTTTTAACGTTTTACAGCAAAGGGTTGTCGAATTAGCTGAAACAATTTTTGCTATAAAAAAATTACATAAAAAATCTTTAATTACTAGATGTTTACACATCTCCCCTGTGATGGGACCCACATAATTTTTTTCTTTCGCCAATCGACAGGATTGTGTTCAGCGATTTTGAATTAAAAAAAAAATTTTTTTTATTTCATTAGCATTTGTCATAATTGCCATATCTATATATAGAAAATGGAATGTGTGTTTGTTTATTTGTTTATTTGTTTGTTCGTTTGTTTGTACCTTATAGGAGACCAAACCTCTGGACCGATCTTCCTGAAATTTTCACAGCATTTAACTGGGACTCTGGCATGATTAATAGCACTTTCAAGCCCACTTTTTTAAAATTATGTAATTGCTCCCATATAGTTTTTAACAGATTTACTTCAAATTGTATACACATTATACTCCAGCGAGGTAGAAATAAACATTTCTTACGCCACGCCCCCTTTCACGCCAAATTTTGTTTGAAAGTTTTAAACTTTTTGTTCTCTGTACAAATTTGTTCCTTCCAACGGATTTTTTTTTATTTGGTAGTATATTGCTCTTAATACTTTTAACGTCGCCATATAACTATGAACCACGCCCACTTCACCGCCTCCTTTTATTTAATTCAGATACTTACTTATACCACTAACAATGTTTGCTATACAAAATACTTTTTTTGTAATATGTATTTACCTAAAGTTTTATACACTTTTTATCTACAGCTAAGGTAGCCATACATTTTTTTATTACCAAATCCCCATTTTTCACCCCATTTTACCTTAAATTAAAATTAATCTGCTTTCAATCTGTATATATAAAAATGAATGTGTGTTTGTTTGTGCTTTATAGGAGGCCAAACCCCTGAACCGATCTTCCTGAAATTTTCACAGCGTGTTACTGTGACTCTGGAAGGAATAATAGGCTATATATTTTTGATTGGACAAAGGGGCGGTGCCACGCCCATATAACCCAAAATTTGAAATCGTCATATCTCGGGAATTTTTTGACCTACAGTGGTCATATTTGGTAAATATGGTATTGGCATGAATATAAATACATACCAGAATAAAAGTGGGCGGGACCACGCACCTTTTTAGAAAAATAAAAAATCTTCTAAACTACTGGAAGGATCGTCATGAAATTTTCACAAAAGGATATTTTTGCGAAATAATAAGTCCTTAACTATATAAAGTTGTTAGTGGGCAAAGGGGCGTGGTCGAAAAATAAACCCTATAGCACAATTCTTAGTCATAGCCACCATATAAAGCTGCTTCCCGATCTTCACTTAAATCTATCAAAAACAGAAATATTGCACAATTTTTCTCTAATTTGGTATTTATATATTTTTGCAAAAAATAAGTGACCTTACCAAATATGGTCAGGATCGGTCCTCTTTTCGACCTAGTCCCAAGTGTGCGAAGTTAGCCCCCCATTTTTGAAAATACAATTTTTTGAAGATTGTTCTAAATTGTTCTAGGATTTTTCCAAAAACGATGAATTTCAAAAATGTAATTTGTACCGCTAAATCGAAAAAAACGAATTTTAAGCTTAGTATTTCCAAAAATGGGGGGCTAACTTCGCACACTTAAGTAGCTGATATATATGAAGTAGCACTTATCCCACACCACGGTTTTTATCAAAATGTTTCAATATTTCAGCGGAGTAATCTAGCAATATAACTGACTCGAAAATATAGAAATTATACTAAATATGTATTTTTGGAAAATTTTTTATAATTGAACTTTTTTGAGTAGTTTGCCCATGCCAGAAGGACAATCTAAATCAAGTGAAATTGAAGGATGATATTCCTGAATATTGAATATATATTTGTTATACTAAATACTTGAATTTATCTTTTTACATAGTGTCAAGCATAAACATTTTTAGTTTTTACTACTCGAGTTTGATCGTAGAGTCTACTGTTATTTCTTGAAATGCCTTAAGAATAAAATTCGACTTCAACTCTTTTAAAAGCGTTAACACATTTATTTCTTAAACAATGTATTTCGACTTGATTGAGAAAAAAAAAACAATACTAAACTACTCAAACAAGCCAGGTTGTGAATATGGACCATAAATATGTTATAGCTTTTATATGCGTATAAAATTATTATCATTTTTTCTCTCGTTGGCTTCTACTTAATAACTTAAATTTTTATAACTTCATGTATGCCAAGAGCATTATGTTGTTACATTGTCTATTCACATTCATTTTAAATTTGTATGGAAACTACATGGAACTTACGTGAGAAGTAAGTACGATGCTTGTTTTTTAGTGGAAGAGTTGGAATTCTGTTTAACTGATTTGAACAACATTTAAAGCTTCATTGACGACGACTTGCTTAACAGCAACAACAACCACAAATTTGTTGTCGTCTGTCAGTGTGGCAGTCAAAGTTTGTTGAAATTTATTAAAATCAATTTGCAATTAGTGCTGAAAACATATTGACCATTTTGATCTCAGCAAACACCAAAGTCTATCATCTCTTAGCCATGGCTTATTAACAAAAATTCAAAGTTTTTTTTTTCGTTTGCCAATTTATTGATTTATATTTTCCCGTGTGAAATTTACATTGATTCATTTTATTTTATTTTTGTTTTGTGCATTTTTAATTTTTTTTTTTTTATTAATTAAGTCTTAAGTTGAACATCATGTTTTCTTTAAGCCAAAAGGATGTTTAGTTCTCTTGCTATGTGGAGCAGAAATCGATGTTATTAAAACCGCCAATATCTATACAGCATCTATGTCTGCATAATGGCAAATTTATATTCATAGTTTTGTCTTGCTTGTTTTTTTTTTCTTTCATTTTTCTGTTGAATAGTCAACAGTTATCAGACAGAGCGATGATAAAGTTGGTTTCCCTAGCAAATTCAATTTCCGCTTATAACAAGAAAAAAAATCAACCAATTTTTGTGGCCTTAATAAAACAACTCCATACTGGACTTCAAATGGCCAGTATTCCTTTTCATACTCGTAAGACAGTTAGTTCATTTTGTTAAAGTTGGCAAGTGTCTTTTAGTGTGTAGAGTATAAAAGATGTTGGTAAGCTGAAGAACACGAAGAAGAAGTATGAGACTTCTTTTTTAAGTGGTTCTTAATGATATGTTTTGCATAATGACCATTCTTTGGCAATTCTTCTTATGTTGGTTGATTTATAAGAGCTATTAATATGGTAATGCAATTTCATGTATTTGTTTTGTGAACTTTTAGCTTCTTTCCGCTGTTGATAGAGTGTAATTATTGTTAATTGAATGAAACAGGTCAATACATATCTGTCGTGGAATCGACATGTTTCTAGAACTAAGATTAATAAATATTAATTACGAATTGTTAACTTTCAAATATAGTTTTTGACTTGAAACGAAATTTTTAAGAGATTTTTTGCTCACTATCTTCTATGGTATTTTAATAAACCCAACAAATATTTGATTCAGAAGTAAAGTTTTTAGCTGGGATATTTCCTTGCGGTGTTTTTCATAAGTGGCATTAAAATAACGCAGAGCTTTCCGCACTGAAAAAACATTTATTCTCACATTCTGTTATTTAAAGTTATATTTCATTCATAATGTTGCCATATTTTTACAAAATTGCTAAGATGAATAGCAATTTTGTAAACAAAACAAGTAAGAAAATTATAGTCGATCTAGACCGACTCTACGATACCCTATACCATGCGTTTGGAAACCCGGTCTCTTAGGCCCAACTAACTGGACATAGAAAATAAGCAAAAACCAAATTTGAGTGGGATTTTTATTAATTTTTTTGGCTGCAGATATGAAAAAGTTCATATCGGATGCTATATCTATATGGGGACTAGGTCCAAAAATGGACCGATCCTGACCATGGTTGGTAACGTCTCTTGTATTTTGCAAAAACATATACAAACAAAATTTGAGAAGAATCAGTGCAATATTTTTGGTTTTTAATTGATTTAAGTGAATATCGGGAAGCAGCTCTGTAAGGGGCCAAAGGGATCATTTTTGGACTACTCATTAATGGATGTAATGAACGCATACAAACCCAATTTGAGTAAGATCTATATGACAATTTGGATCTTATGGCAATTTATGTCGATTTCATAGGGGTAATTTGTATGGGGGCTAGGTCTGAACATGGACCGAATTTCACCAATTTCAATAGCGTTCATCCCATGGTCGATAAAAGCTTATATACCAAATTTCATCAAAATATATTCATATTTGCGACCTGCACTTTGATTACAAGCTTTACATGGACACACAGACGGACGGACGGACGGACGGACGGACGGACGGACGGACGGACGGACGGACGGACGGACATTGTTAAATCAACTCAAAAAGTGATTCTGATTCGATCGGTATAATTAAAGATGGGTCTGGGTCAAATATTTTTGGTTGTTACAAACAGCAGCACAAAGTCATTATACCCAAACCACATAGTGGTATAGGGTATAAACATATGTATTTTATATTTACAGAATACTTTGAAAAAGAGTTTATATCGAAAATTAAAAGTAAATATAAATTTAACAAATTCGCTTACTCCAAATAGACACTGGCGAAAAATGCAAAGACTTTATATGTTTTATTTGTTGTTAAAACAGAAAACTTGTAGAAAACATTTAAAAATGATTTATATAAAAATTATGAAAAAAAAATCTAATTTTTGGGTATTCCAAAATTAAATTTATACATCTACGGCCGTATTCATAATGAAAAGTTATGCAGTATCTAGCATGAGTATTATTTATAATGCACTTGCTCTGCGTTTGCTAAACTCAGATCATTAACCTTTCAAACACTGACTAAGTATGTTAAAACAGCTGATGTGTGTCAAACTAAGCAAAACAAAATATATAACTTATTTTTAAGTACAAATAAATATTTTTTTCTTTGCGGATCTTTTAAACATTTTTTAACATAATTTTCAAATTAAAATAATTTTGTCGTAAACTTAACACTTGTAAATATTAATTTTAAAAAATGAAGGAGTGAAATCACACAAATTGATTTGTAAACAGAGTTGATTTTCACTATATCAGGTGGCATTAATGCAAAAAATATGGTGGCATTACAAGTTTCAGAGTTGTTTTTAAAGCTATTAGATGACAACAAAAAATTGATTATGAATAAACTATGTGCTAACTAAAAACTAAGGGTAATCGGTTGACTAGTAAGAACCTCGCGCTCAAGCGACATGTAAGCAGCAGCTAACTTTTCATTATGAATACGGGGGCTAATTTCTAAATCTTTTTGTGGCTCATTACAGAATGATCATAAAAAAAAATATTTTAGAAGTCAAAAAAAGTCAAGAGAGCTCTCTGTTGGTGGTGAAGTATTATTTTGTAGCCTTGAAAAGTCAATACACTATAGGAGTTTTCAAAAACGAAATTAGTTCCTTCATCTCAAAAGGAGGGGAATCAAGAAATGGCTCGAGAAATTCATTTACAAATTCTGATGCATACAAAAGGATTTGAAAGGGATTATAGTGAATGAAGATAACAAACTCATTAACAAACACTTTAACAAATTTAATAAAACACACATAGCATACGTAAAATTTTATGGTAGAATAAAATATAGTTATTTGTTTATTTTAGTTGTTTGTTTTTTTTTACAATATATTAATAATATATATATAGAATATAATTCTTATATGGTTCAATTGGGATTACACAAGTAAAGTCATTATTAAAAATAAATGAATAAATAAATATATTTTTTTATTAGAAAAGTAAAAGACAATAATAATAAATTAACAAAATGATGAAGTCAATTAATGAGCTTGCTATGTAGTTTTGAGAAGAGAGAAGTAGTGAAAAAGAAATTGAAAAAAAAAATAATAATAAAATTAATGATAGGTATGTAAAAAAAAAAGAGCTAGTTATTGGGAGTTATATGTTCAAATAGGGTTTTCTTGAAACTGTTTATTCGCGATATAAGTTTAATGTTCATGGAAAGGGCATTCCATAACTTAATGGCGTTAATGAAAAAAATCTACTTTGGGTATTATTAAAAAAATGGATCTTGTAGATCTTTAAAAAAAAGTTTTTCGAAGAAATATGTAGGAGTTTTGTGATGCAGAATCTTGTGCAAAAATATTAGGTTACGCATGCTAAGGTAGTCATCCAAATCACAACCAAGGACCATTTTTCGCCAGGATGATATCCTATCAAACCGCGCCAGACCATATACATATCGCGTAGCATTATTAAAAGACATCGGTAATTTGTGCATTGAGTGTGAATCTAACTTGCTATATTCCTCAGCTGAATATGTTATCAGTGGGAGTATTAAATGAACAACAAGCTTTCTCTTAGTTTCGACTGGTGTAAAGTAAGACGACACTCGTAAATTATGTAGCACAAGAAAAATATTACGAAATATTACGCACAACATTGTTTATGTGGTCTGTACATGACAAGGTGGAGTTTATGAAAGTCGACATACATCAGGGGTGAGGAACCAAGATGTAATGCTGGGAAATAACTACGGCTGAGTATGAATTTACTTATAGATAAAACAACCGATTTTTTAGAATTTAGTATTAAATTATTAGTATCAGCCCAAGTTTTTATAGCATCTAAGTCCTCATTAAGTCTGCAACATGTATCTTCTATCAAACCAAGACGATTAGATATATATAGTTGAATATCATCTGCATAACCATGCATCCGAGCATACTTCATACACTAAATACATCATTAATAAAAATGCTAAATAACAGAGGACCTAGAACGGATCCTTGCAGTACCCTAGTTACCTTCTGAGCACTTCCAGTCAAGTAATTCTTCATAAGAATTAAAGCTGCATCACTAAAACCAAAATAGTGCTTTAATTTCTGACAAAAAATAGCTTGATCTACTTTATCGAATGCCTTAGAAAAATCTAACAAACACATGAATATCAAATTTCCCAGGTAAGACTTAGGTCTGACATCATCCATTACCTTTAAGGCAGCTGTAGTACAGCTATGAGCAGCACGGGTTCAAAAACTATAGCAAAAACTGGAAGAATACTTATCGGTCGGTAATCGCATGTATTTACAGCAGTGGATACTTTTGCCATGGGAATTACTCTTCCCATTTTCCATAATTTAGGAAAGATGGACGTTGTTATGCAATGATTAAATATATGCGTTAGTGATGTATGTATTAGTAGCAATTTTAAATGCAATTTACTCAAAATAAAGGAAAAAATTCAAAAATCTTTAAATCTGCAAAACGGCTAAAAAGAAATACCTTTCAAATAATATATGTTTGGTCAAAATCAGGATAAAATGGCAGAACAAAACATTAGTCACAAGAAATCGCCCGCCTTATCTAAGAAAGATAATAGTTTTCTCCCTTCCCCGTCAATTGTGCTGTAATTAAACATTCGAGAGTTTGAAACTAAAGGTAAATTAACCAACATGTTATCATCCAGTTTATAAGATTTATAAATTTCTCAAAATCGTGAGCCCAATTATTGCAGTTAAGGTAGCTTGGAGTAAAATGAAAACCATCATTTAGTTTGGCAGATAAAGTTACACGGTTAGCAAATTCACAGAATTTTAATATAAATTTATTCTGTAAGCTTTTCTTAAAACCATACAAACAACCACCTTTGTCATGGATTTTAGTGGCATCCACACCCAGTAAAGAACATAATTATTTAAAAAGATAGAATAGTTATTGCATTTATCAGGAAGACCATGTGTCTCATAAAAAATAAAAATGAAAATTGTAAATGTAATTAAAGAAGCCACCGAATTTGAGCTTACTATTTAGGTTATCAACATTTTATGAAACCAATCGACACATTACTAAGAGCTAGCTAATTGCTGTACAAAATATTTAACGCAGCAATACCAGGAATGGTTTTTTGGTAATCTCTCACCACAATATTACAATCTTAATTCCCTTTGGACAATACTTTTTTTTTTAATTCTGCATCCGTCTTCTTTCCCGCAATGAGTTTGTCGCCGCTACTGGAAAACGATTTTTCAGCAATAAAAATGCGATAGGCCCCATATCGAACTTTGATTTTCTTATCTGCTAATTTCACATTTTTACCTATCTGGTGTAAAAAAATCTATTGTAGCAATCATCAGTTGAAGATTATCTTTATCAATAAAAACTCTAGTGTCAACGAGAAACCGCCTTTTAGATAGAACAGGAGTAATTCTATAGGGGTATTGAAGGTGGAGAGCAATTACTTTCCAACCACATTGAACGCCACATTCGCTTGTAAGCCCACTTAAAATATTATTGTTACGTCTACTAGCTTTGTCACCTAATTCCAGTCTACTCTTAACACTTTGCAGTTCTTTCTGTAGGCTAGTGTTTTCAAGACGCAATTGTTGGACCTTTGTAGAAATTGGGACAAGATCATCTTTTGTTTAGTCAAATACGGCCCAAGAAAAACAATTCATATCGGCAGGCGGAATAACAGCTGTTGTGGTAGATGAGTTATTAAATATTACGGCAGTATTATCACCAAAAATATCTGGCGCCGTTCGTTGCAGACTCCTTTGTGGTGCATCCATAAAATATATGGTTAACAGAAACCGTATAAAAATTTGTATAAAAGTTGTTTTGTTTACGTTTTACATTTATTAAGAGGAAAATAATAATTTGTTTATAAAAATTAAAGAGCGTTTCAGAGCAGGGCTGTAAGCTTTCTAAAGGGAATCTATAATATTAATAGGCTAGGCGATTTCTTGGACCGATGTTTTGTTCTATCGTTTTATCCCGATGTTGACCAAACCTATGTTATTTCAAAGGTAGTTCTTTTTCGCCATTTTGTAGATTAAATTAAATTTTGTAAATTTTTTCCTATATAAAGTTGCTACTAACACATACATAAAATTGTACATATGCTATGTGTGTTTTGTTAAATTTGTTAACGTGTTAATAATAATAAACCATAAAAGTGTTGGTTTGTGAATTGGCTAAGTTGAAAAATAAAGCTGCCTTGAAATTGCACTCGAATTACGGGCGCTGGAATCTGCTAGTTAAATTAAATGCTACAATATTTTAAACTCTTTCTTTTAACACAATCTCTCTGTCTGTCGTAGGGCAACCCCATTCCCCCTTATCCAATTGATCTGAAACTTGACCCATAGTCTTGTTGTGACTACAGATTTATTTTGGGGTAGTCACGCTCAGTCACGGAGTGATTTAAAACCAATTTCCCCTTATCCGATCAATCTGAAACTTGGTCGATAGAATTGCTGTGAAAAAAGATTAACTTTGACATAGTCACGCACAGTCACACACAATCACGGAGAGATTAAAACTCCACTGCCCCTCATTCGATGGATCTGACTCTTTGTCCATAGACTTGTTGTTGCCAAAGATTAATTTTAAGATAGTCACTCACAGTCACGCAGTCACGGAGATATTCAAAACAATTTTTAACAAGTAAGAAAATTATAGTCGGTCTAGACCGACTATACGATACCCTATACCATGCGTTTAGAAACCCTATCTCTTAGGCCCAACTAACTGGACATTGAAAATAAGCAAAAACCAAATTTGAGTGGGATTTTTATTAATTTTTTTGGCTGCAGATATGAAAAAGTTCATATCGGATGCTATATCTATAAAGGGACTAGGTCCAAAAATGGACCGATCCTGATCATGTTTGGTAAAGTCTCTTGTATTTTGCAAAAATATGTACAAACAAAATTTGAGAAGAATCAGTGCAATATTTTTGTTTTTTAATAGATTTAAGTGAAGATCGGGAAGCAGCTCTATATGGGGTCAAAGGGATCATTTTTGGACTACTCATTAGTGGATGTAATGAATGCATACAAACCCAATTTGAGTAAGATCTATATGACAATTTGGATCTTATGGCAATTTATGTCGATTTCATATGGGTAATTTGTATGGGGGCTAGGTCTGAACATGGACCGATTCTCACCAATTTCAATAGCGTTCATCCCATGGCCGATAAAAGCTTATATACCAAATTTCATCAAAATATATTCATATTTGCGACCTGCAGTTTGATTACAAGCTTTACATGGACACACAGACGGACGGACGGACGCACGGAAGGACGGACGGACGGACATTGTTAAATCAACTCAGAAAGTGATTCTGATTCGATCGGTATAATTAAAGATGGGTCTAGGTCAAATATTTTTGGTTGTTACAAACAGCAGCACAAAGTCATTATACCCAAACCACATAGTGGTATAGGGTATAAAAATTATATGTAATCGCAATCAGATATTGTGTAGGTGAGCAGAATTATAATATTATATATCTATGTAGAACTGTTTTGGAAGCAAAAAACTCATTGATGAACTTGGTAACTCTATTTTGCAAGCAAAACAAAAAGTTAATATACCAAACTTATCGTCATATTTGTAAAGAATAATGGAAAAACGTATGAAATAAAAGTTCAGCCCTGTGTATACTCTTAACATTGCATTGTTGTGTTTGATATGTAACCCAGCGATCTCACATCACACTGAAAGTTCGAAAAACTCAATACACTCACATTTTTTTACTAATACACACACATTTTCCGCAGTGGTCACACTAATGGCACAAAATTTTTCGTGCGAGTAGTGGCAGACACTAACGATGATTAATGTTACCCTGTTATAAATTTAATGCAAATTTACTGGATTCTGTAAAATTGTAATTAAAGTTTTAACTTGTTAAACCTATTATAATGATTTATTTTTTGAAATGCGCATACAAAAACGCAAGTTTGTTAATTATAGAGCATAAATATTATTAACTATTATTAAAATAATACTAATAATAATAAATGTAAACATTTTCCCTCAAACATGTGCCTGTATAATAAACTCGGTAACTCTACTTAAAATAAAATAAGAGAGAGAAGTATACAAATTTTTTCAAGTTTACGCTTCGACAACATTTTAAAAATGAGATTGCAGTCAGATGTTTGAGCATAAAATTTAATGGCGATGGATTCGACTAATTCGAACAATTTTTCGTTGATAATACGTACACAACGATTTTACAATTTCAGTGTGATGTGAGATTGGGGGGTTACCCAACCATCTCACATCACACTGCAAGTTCGAAAAACTCAATACACTCACATTTTTTTTACTAATACACACACATTTTCCGCAGTGGTCACACTAATGGCACCAAACTTTTCGTGCGAGTAGTGGCAGACACTAACGATGATTAATGTTACCGTTATAAATTTAATGCAAATTTGCTGGACTCTGTAAAATTGTAATTAAAGTTTTAACTTGTTAAATCTATTATAATGATTTATTTTTTGAAATGCGCATACAAAAACGCAAGTTTGTTAATTATAGAGCATAAATATTATTAACTATTATTAAAATAATACTAATAATAATAAATGTAAACATTTTCCCTGAAACATGTGCCTGTATAATAAACTCGGTAACTCTACTTAAAATAAAATAAGAGAGAGAAGTATACAAATTTATTCAAGTTTACGCTTCGACAACATTTTAAAAATGAGATTGCAGTCAGATGTATGAGCATAAAATTTAATGGCGACGGATTCGACTAATTCGAACAATTTTTCGTTGATAATACGTACACAACGATTTTACAATTTCAGTGTGATGTGAGATTGGGGGGTAATTGAAAATGTTGACATTCATGTTAAAATAGAAATAGCGATTGCAAAACTAATTAGAACAAAAATTGCGGCGCCATCTACTGTGGCATAGTTTGTTAATACAAAAGAAATGTATTTGCTCTAAAACAAAATACATATTGGTGAATTTTATATAAATACAATAATATACCGATTTATTTCTAACATGCGGTTATTATGAATATACACGTATAGAATATACATATATGTATATTATTTTGTTATTTAATATATCGTCACCTTAAAGACCGAACAACCTATCAGCACTTTTCAAAAGTTTACAGGAGAGAGAAAAAACGTTATAAAATTGGAACTATTTGCAATATTGAAACGAAAATTGTATATACTTAATTTGGTAATAGCTTGGTTATTTGTAAAATTAGGCGTTCAAAATTTAGCATACGTATGCGTTATGATATAGGGAATAATATTAAATAAAAAACTCAATTTTGAATTTTTTGCTGATAGGTTGTTTGGTCTTTAAGGTGACGATATGCATGTATGTACATATATGTATATATTACACACTAAAAATACAACACCAAAACTTATTTTCGTGTTTTTCGTTAAATAAATTAATACATAAAATTTTGTTTGGTAAATTTACATTGTTTTTTTTTTATTAACAACTAGGTGGTTTAACCTTATTTACTTAAGATGTTGGTGCATTTTTAATCCCTTCATATTAACTCGTAGTGTCTGCTTGTCGAAAAAATTTTGGATTGATTTTTAACCCATTTCCCGTGACCCAATCGATCTGAAACTTTGCAGACAGGCTCGTGGCGATGACAGGAATGATCTAAAAAATTTTTTTAGTGATGCCAAAACAATGGAAACTTTAACATTTTTCTAGCAGAGTGAATAATAAAAATTAACAAAGGCTTAGTTTTTATAATATAATTACCATCACGACCACAAAAACAACAAGTCCAGCTATGACGACAATACATCATTTAGAATAAAAACAAGAACATTATAGAAACATCATATTTTTTTCATTTTTTTTTTTAAATTTTCAGAGATTTCCCTGGAGCTGTTCCACCGGTTTTTAATTATTTTTGAAACAAAAAACTTCCCATGATCTTGGTGAATCATTCTCACTAAAAATTATCATCCTAGCTGTCCTATTGAGGCCGCGATCGTGACAAGAACAACATAGAAGATCATATTTTTTTAAGACTTTTTTTAGTTCTTCATTCAGATCTCGGGCCCTATTCCACCTATTTGGACTATTTTAAACAGCAAACTTTTCAGAAAGTCATTGAATCATTATTTGTGCAAACGAGCACTGTAGCTGCCCGATTGAAGTTATCATCGTGATTTCCACAGACGGACAGACGGACATCGCTATATCAACTCGGCTTGTTATAAGGATCACAAATATATATATATATGTTATGGGGTCCAGAATTTTTTTTCTAATTATTACAAACATAATGACAAACTTATATATACCCTTTGCAAACTGGGGTGGAGGATATAAAAAGATATTAAAAGTAAATTTTTGTTATTAATAAAAGATGCTAAATTAGCATCTAGCATCTTTTTATACATTTTGGATGCTAAACGACAGAAAAAGTTACTAAGTCTAGCAACTAAAATGCTAGACGCGTTACACCACTAGCATAATAAATATTTACCAAATCTGAAAGATTTTCTTAAGAGAAATTTTAACTTTCTTGAAACTAGCTCAGCATCTCACTAGTCTCTGTGATGGTTTCCGTTTAGAAAATGGAATAGTTTTCTAAAAGGGAAAAATCATTCGAGCTCAAAGCACTCATGACAAATTTAAAGCTTTTCGTAGGAATCTTTAAAACGAAATTCTCGCAACCACTGAAGCTTTTCCACTGATTCCGATATGGCTATGAATCCGATATGTTTAAACTTTCATAAAAAAATCTGAATTTCTTTTAAATTATTCAAATGCATCAAACCATAAAAAAAAGAGCTAAGATCAACTTTTTTTTAAACTTATCTAAAAAAAATAATTAAAGCATTTCGTAAAACTACAAATCTAAATATTTTGTACAGCTATTCCTAAGAAAATATCAAACATAATTTTTTTGTTAAGTATTTTTTTTTATTTTAAAGATCTTATTCTACCTTCAACATATCAATTTGTTCTTATTGATTACAAAAAAATTTATGAGCGTAACGGTGTTTAATTTTATTATTTTTATCTTTTTTTTTTTTTTTTTTGTTGGCTTTCAAATTTAACAAACAAAACATTTGTTAAAACAACTTCGTGATCTGAATCCATTAAACGCATTTTTTTTTGTTTCAAATACTCCCCCTACCAAAAACAAAAAAAAAATAAGTAATAGGATTAGAATAGAACAGTAGCAATTGTTGCTTATTGTATGCATTTCTAACTCGTTTTTAAGGTTTTCAGTTAAACAATTTTTTTAAAAGCCCCTGAATAATGACTATGCTTCCAAAACAACAACAAAAAAGTTAAAAAAAACGGTTTGTCAAATGTAAACGTTGCTGACAGTAGCAGGATTTTTTTACATTGTACATAGAATGTAAAAAGATCTATACGCATAACAGATAGAACTTTGTACCACACATGATTCTACATATTTGTTGTTATTGTAGCTACCTCCGCTGCAGATGTTGTGGCTGTTGTCTTAATGGTCCGAGCAATTTGTCAGTTGTTAAAGGCAGTCACTCACAATCAAACCAAAGTACTAATACGAAGTAAAGTATTCACCACCATATTTTACGAACACAACAAAAAAAAAAAAAAAAACGCCAGACACTCTCAATCACAGTGGGATACCTGGCCAGAGTAAAATTATCATAAGTTTTTTTTTGTAACTTTGGAAAGGTTTTTATAGGAAAAAGCTTTATGACCAACTTTAGCGAGAAGTATAAAAAGTTTTACATTTTCATTGTGTTGTTAAATTGTTATTGTTGAACAACAAAATAAATATAATAATTCATTGCTAAAAAAAAAATTATTCAACAATGCCATTAAAAATGTTCTAAATTTATTTTCTTGTGGATATATTCCATCTATAAAATGTTCTTAAATGTGGTTGTTAAAGAAGGTCTTCTAAGGAGACCTCTCAGAATGCGCTGTAATTGCGATGTATGATAGAAAAACCAAAACTCAAAGATTTGTTATAGGCCCAATCTCACATTTGCTCCAAAGTAATCACAAGCAAATTGAGTAACAAATGCACAAACCATTGTAAATTTTTTTCGTTATTCCATACTGGCGTAATACTTACAACCTGACTTTGAATTTCTCACCGCCCAGATAAGGGTCCCTAAAATGTTCAACAGTGGTTTTTGCCAAGTTATAAGGTTGGCAACACGGGGTGGCTACTCAGAGTGCAAAAAATAAACAATCTTCTTGTCACTTTCATGTCAAATATGAGCTTTGAATTCAATTCTATAAAAGCTAGTGACACATTAGTGATACTTATTTGAGCCAAGTACGTTTTAAAGTTTCTTGACACGGCTGTTCTTGACGTAGCATTGCTGGCGTCACGAATAACACGAACTATGTTGGCCTCCAATGCTTTAATTGTACCTGGTTTATCAGCATAAACCAATAACTTCACGTAGCCCCACAGGATATAATCGCGAGGAGTACAATTGCACGACCTTGGATCTTCTTACAGTGTAAGAATGATTTCATTTTGTGTGTCATATCGCACCTTAAAATTTAAGTTATGGATAAAAGAGATTAAATGTTCCACACATTTTGTTTAACATTTTCAGAATGTAAGATTTAAAATTTTAAAACAACAAAATATATTTAAAATTTTACCATATTCTTCGTGAACTCAACTATTTCCCCTTTTATGCATTCATATAAACATTCATACAAAATCTACACAAACCCATTTAATATCGGCGTTGTGTTACGTCCATGGATTTCGATCAGTGTAGTACAACTAACACATGCTCATAAACACTATTACTATCTCAATTCTCTCGATGGCCACCACTGTCTTACACACTTTCGTTTACAGCGGCGATATTCTCTTCAGTACGCACATTTCTTCGACTTGTTGGTGTTATTGCATCATTTAGAGAGTATGTGGCATAAAATCAATCCACAATTCGACGGATGGTTGCGCAAATCGATGAATGATTTTCAAACTAAATTTAAATAATTTAGTAGCGTTTTTATAGTGTGAATAAATTCATGATCATTTGCCAGAGCATACTGATCGTATATGTCAAAAAGTGATATTTGACATTTGACAGCAAACCGTTTCGTAAGTTCTATCTAAGCAACAAAAAATAAAGTTATAATTAGTATTCAACTAAAGCCACATTCCAGAATTGCTTTAAGTGTTCTTTCTATAGTTAGTGTTACTATCGCACTTTTTCTTGGCTTATCGAAATCTTATATAAGTAGCTTGTTATATATTTTTTGACTTACTGACCAATTATGAGTCTCTTTTTCCAAAAAGTTTAAACTTGGAGGGAAGTTGTTGTTTAGAAAAGCGCCAATTTAGAGCTTATTTTAAAAAGACGCTAAATCGAAAAAAATCGTCTTTGGGTAGTTGAAAAAACGCTAAATCTAGCCCGAAAAGCGCTGTGTTGGCACCGCTGTCCATAAGCCATCTTTGAATCTTTAAAGCATTTCTTAGAGACGTGTATATTCGTGTTCCACTGTAACTTTCAAATATATGTTAACTTAAATAAAATTCATTTGAAAAAAATATTTGCTCTGGATGTTCATTTCGAAACTGTATTTGTTGCGGTCTTTAATGGTTTAACAAACAGAAGCCAAATGGTCATACTACGCATACAGATTCCTTAAGCAAACATACATACGCACTAACAGAGAAACATTCCATGATGGATTGGTTAATTGTTGGCATGTGGAGCGTGGTTTCATATTGTGAGGTCTCAAATATCACGAAAAACCACAACAAAAAAACTATGTCAAATTATAGTGACTGCTTATTTTCCGGAAGGGGGGGGGGGGGGAATATTTACATTTTTTTTTTTTTTGCTTAATATTTTGTATAAAACATTTTTCATGACAAAGTTTTGTTTCCCCCCTTGAAAATGATTTAATGATCAAGATTTGCAAAAGAGGCTTTGCAATATAAATATAAGAAAAAAAACCATTGTGTCCTGTTTAGGCACAGGCGCATAGTTAACGCATGCGTAGAAAATGTAATCATTGATTATGTTCCGATATGGTCAAAGCAACGAACGAACATTTGTTCACATTGGCTCTAGTCACTAACATATTCTATGGTTTATTAAGTTAAAGGCTAACGAAATGTTTATAACAAAGATGGTGAATATGAAAGAAATTGAGATAAACAAAAGACAACATATTTCACAAATAGACCGACCGCCTTTAGAAAAAATTGAAATTGTTACGTGAGTTTATCATCCTCTAAAAAAGAAAAAGAAAAGCCCACAACATGCTTTACATTTTTGTTCGTTCCTTCATCTGAGTTGTGTCATTGTAGTTGTTTGTTGTTTCTGGCATGATTTGGGTCACTTTCAGATATGACTAAGAAATTGTTACTCTTGCATAGATATCTAAGGCCAGGCTATCATTGCATCTAACAACATGAGCAAATTAAATGGCACCTCTTACAATATAATTTATGACTGAATAGAATGTAGTTTCAACTATTTTTTTTTCCTGATTTTTATCTTAAGACATGGTTACAATTTATTATGGACGGGTAGAGAAACATGTTTATGCGCCAAAAGGGTGGTGAGCCTGATAATAATTAATATTAATGTTTGACATTCTTTTGCGTTTTTTAGATTTTCAGGTTAGCTTGTTGGTGCAGTTCTTATTGTAATTTTAAACTATAAGTTAAAGTCAGTTAAACAATTCTTTAGTTAAAAAAAAAAAAAAAAAAATTAAACACAAGTTAGAAAATAATAACTTAGGCAATTTACGTTTTAATTTTAATTTCAAGAAATTATTAACATAATGAAAAATAATTATAACGTAATTTATAAAAGTTTTTCGATTTTATTTATTTGTTTTTAATTTCATTATTTTTGTTAGATATCGTCGAAGCACTTTATTTTGTTATTCCATTCAAATATTGTTTTTATACCCTATACCACTATGTAGTTACGTTATAATGACTTTGTGCTGATGTTTGTAACTAGCAAAAATATTTGACCTAGACCCATCTTTTATTATACCGATCGACTCAGAATCATTTTCTGAGAATCATTTTCTGATTTAGATGTCCGTCCGTCCGACCGTCTGTGTGCCCATGTAAATCTTGTAATCATGCTAATTTGAAGATATTTTGATCAAGTTTGAATATAAGCTTCTAATAGCCATAGAACAAACTCTATAAAAGTTGATGAAAATCGGTGCATATTCAGGCCTAGTGCTCATACAAAATGACGCTATTAGATCGACTTAAATTGCCATAACATCCAAATTATCATATAGAACTCGGTAACATTGGGTTTGTGTATATTTACTACATCCACTAATAAGTCATTCAAAAATAAACCCTATAAGACAATTCTTAGTAATAGTCCACACATAAAGTTGCTTCCCGATCTTCACTTAATCCTTTCAAAAACAAAAAAAAAAATGGCATTTTTATGCCATTCAGATTCGGGTTACGGTTAATTTTTATACCAATTATTTGGACCTAAGACCAATTCTCTACACGCATGGTGTAGACCGAATATAATATTTTTTACTTGTTTAATGTTTTAATTGTGTTAATATATTATATTGTTTTAAAATTTACAGGCAAAAATTTACATATATAATATTTTCGCTATAGTCATGATCCAACCTAGTAAACTCATATATTTATGAATACTAGCAGATTCCAGCCCTCGAAATTCGAGCGCAAATTCTAGGAAATTTAATTTGTTCATTAAATAAAGATCCTAAAAGTATGCTAATCAATTATAGTTAATTCACAAATCAACACAAAAAACAAACTCATTTTTATTACAAACACATTAACAAATTTAATAAACACACACATAGCATTGTATAATTTTATGTATGTGTTAGTAGCAACTTTAAATGCAATTTCCTCAAAATAAAGGAAAACAATTTAAAATCTGTAAATCTGCGAAACGGCTAAAAAGAAATACCTTTCTAATAATATACTTTTGGTCAAAATCGGGATGAAACAGTAGAACAAAACATCGGTCACAAAAAATCGCCTAGCCTATTAATATTATAGATATTGTTTTAGATGTACATAGTTAAATAATATAATATTTTTTTTTTTTAATGCAAACATCCATTTATATTTTAAAATATAGCTTATGAAAATATTGTTAATTGATGTGAAAAAAATATACATTAATCGGTGTTACTTAAATACAATTGCACTTTTTTTAAATCTATGCCATATTGTACTTAAGATATTATATATCTTTTTAATTTAGGTACGTTTCGATACGATTTCCATAAGAACATATATTTAAAATTTTAATTCTATATTCGAATTTACAAAACAAACTTAATCTAATTACAGTTCAGGATTCACTGCTGATATAATACCAACATATACATCTCCGTTATTTGATGTTATCAATCAACAGTAGATGACAGAATTTAGAAAATAACATAAACAATCATCTGTTTTTTTGTGGATATTTGTATAAAATTTAATTTTTTCTGGTTTTGCTTATAACAATATCAACAAAATGGGCAAACGACAGCATCAAAAAGATAAAATGTAAGTTTTTGTTAATTTAAACAAACAAAATATTCGTAATTATTTCTTTTTTCATAATTAATATAAAGGTACTTGACCTACACGGAATGGACGGAATTGTATGGTGGCAAAAAGTTTGAGTCGGCCGAAAATGAACACATCAAATTCAAAAGATTGCCTTTCGATAGTTGTTGTATCTCCCTTGTGCCCTTTGAGACACCCTATTGTGATTTGGAAGGAAATATATTTGAATTGGAGGCCATACACAATTTTCTAAAAAAATTCAAACTGAATCCTATTACGGGCAAACCTCTAGAAGTTAAGAAACTGATTAAGTTGAATTTCTTTAAGAATGCCGAGGATGAATATCATTGTCCGGCCTTGTTTAAACCATTTACTAAAAATTCCCATATAGTAGCGGTGGCTACCACGGGAAATGTTTTCTGTTGGGAGGCTATAGAACAATTAAATATTAAAGCCAAAAATTGGAAAGATTTAGTGTACGATACACCTTTTCTTAGGAAAGATATCATAACTATACAAGATCCTCAAAAGTTGGAGAAGTATGATATATCCAAATTTTATCACATTAAAAAGAATCTACGAGTTCTAACCGAAGAAGAAGAACTGGAAAAGAAGGATCCAACCAAAAAGATCAAAACTATGAATTTAGAAACTAGGGAAACCTTGGCTCAATTAGAAAGAGATTATAAACCGGCTGTAGACCAACCATCTACCTCGAAACTGTCAGCTGATAAATTTAATGCTGCTCATTATTCTACCGGAGCGGTGGCTGCCAGTTTTACGTCAACTGCTTTGGCTCCTGTATACCACCATGAGGCTGCCATTATACATGAAGACCTTGTTAAATACGAACGTGTAAAGAAAAAGGGTTATGTTCGCTTGACTACCAATATGGGTCCCTTAAATTTTGAGCTATATTGTGACCAAGTTCCAAAAACCTGTGATAATTTTATACGTCACTGTAATGATGATTATTATGTCGGTAGCAAGTTTCATCGATCAATAAGAAATTTTATGGTAATTTTTGCAAAAAAAAAAATACACAAAAGAAATGAAATTAATTTTGTTTTATAATTTTAGATACAAGGTGGTGATCCTACAGGCTCTGGTTCCGGGGGTCAGTCAATATGGGGTCAGAAATTTGAGGATGAATTTAAACCAAATCTATCACACACCGGCAGAGGTATGCTTTCTATGGCTAATTCTGGGCCTAATACAAATGGATCACAATTGTAAGTAGCTGGTAATGATTTATAATATATTTTGAAAACTTGAATACCAACAGATTCAACATGTAAATAATCTTTTTCATACATTTTTCCATAATTATTCTCGTTCTCATAGCTTTAATTTTTGTGTATTTTCAGCTTTATCACCTACCGTTCCTGCAAACATTTAGATGGTAAACATACTATTTTTGGAAAATTGGTGGGTGGTCTTGACACTCTTCAAAAAATGGAACAAATTGAGGTGGACAACAAAGATCGTCCTATTGAAGATATAATTATAGAATTAACACAAGTGTTTGTTGATCCCTTCAAAGAAGCTGAAGACCAGCTGATACAAGAACGTGCCGAAGAAGTAGAAAAACAGCAGCAAGAAGTTAACGAAGAGAATAAACAGAAACGCCTAAAAGAACCTTTGAAAGTGTATCGTCAAGGCGTAGGAAAATATTTAAACCTACAAGGTATTAAACAAACGGTAAAAGCAGAAGCACCTGTCACCTCATTAGCTGCAGGGCCCATCAGGAAAAAAGCATCTTCCAAGGTGGGATTTGGTGATTTTTCAGCATGGTGAAAGTAAAGTATTGATATTTTTTAATTACTTTAATCAAAACATAATTTTGTTCTCAATAGTTCAAAGAAAATAAAAATTTATTATTAGAGCGTTAAGTTACTTATTTAACTGTTGAAGCAGTTTTCAAATTATTTTAAGCTGGCTACTCTTTTTCTCTTGTTATTTCTGTCGTATCCTGTTCTTCGCGTTCTTTCCATTTTTGTTTCATATCTAGCATTTTATTTTGCCTTCTCTTACGTTCTGCCGATTTTTTACCCTCTAATATTTTTAATTGTGACTGTATCGCGTGCTCTCCATTAAGGTGTAGATCTAGTTTTTCTAAAAGAATTTTTCTAGCCTCCGCACGATTTTTGGAAGTCAATCGATGTGTATGACATTTAACTAAAATATTTGTTGGTATATGTCTTAGCAAAACACAATTCGAGGTCTTATTGACAGCTTGTCCTCCTGGTCCACTACCGCGTGTGAAATGTTCCTCTAATTCATCCTCAATCAATTTGGGGTAACGAGAATAATCTAAATGGCTGTGTTTAAGACGACAAGGAACAGTAAGTAGGCATGAAGTAGAAACAGGTTTTAAAATAGTATTAAAAGGCAGTAGCAGTTGTTTTACAAACACCTTTGCTAGCGTAGCAGTCATATTTGTTGTTTTTTATTTTTACAAAATGCGGCCTTTACGCAATAGTGTTTCTCCTCTCTAGAAAATAGAAGAAAAAAAATAAGTCATGAATTTTCTTTTTTAAAAGTTAATCAATTTGTTTTCCTTTCTTGCCTTAAAATTGAATTCAATTTTATGAATTTCCGTTTCTTTCCTACTTTCACGAAACTCCCGGCGTACACGACCCAAAAAGTAAGATTTGTCGGTTAACTGCAATTGATTGCCGTAGCGTATTAAATGTTTGTATAAACGTAGCACTTGTTGTTTAGAAGGCTGAAACATTGCTTTAGTTAACTTGCACAAGTTTTTATTAGTTTAATTGTATATTATTTTTTTTTTTTGATTTCTTATAAATCAGTAAAGTTAATTTTTACCACATTTTTTGAAGCAGATGTTAAATCAGCTGTTTATTATTTACAAATAGTAAGTATGTTTTTACTTTGCATAGTTGTTTTTTAATGTACTATATGAAAGTTGTTGCTCCTAAACTGTACTGTACCGTTATAAGTTTAAATAATGTTTAATATATACAGAGCTCCGTAGGTTTGAGTAAATACTTAAACCTGATTAAATTCCTGTAATTTTATTGAAACATAAGTTTTAATGAAATTTTGCTTTGAATATCAAATATAATTGAGAAAAAAAAAAATATCGATTCAAATAATAAAATAACATTCATACTTAAAACTTCAAAATTAGCACAAATAAAAACTACCTTGTTAAAATAAAATTATAACTACCTATATCATTTAAATATGTCCTCTGAATTAATGTTGATAATTTAGGTATTCTATTTTTTTACGGAACTTAACATAAATACCAATTATTGCCTAATTCAGTTTTTCATATCTTAAAAATCGATAGTGAAACAATAATATTTATATATCCACCATTTATATTTCCCTTCGAAATGCTAAGGCCACACAAGTGTCATTCATGAGACAACATGTTTAAATAAACTTCATTCAATTCAGTTCTTTTCATTGTAAGTTATTATTATTTTTATTGAACTTATAAAAAAGATTAAACAAATAAAAATATTTATTTGTGTCCACTTTTCGACTTTAAAAATCTGTAAATTAAGAATAAATGTAAATTGATTTTTTCAACCCAATAATCTAGGTTACATGACATTGATTTATTTAAATAATAACAAAAACAAAATAAATTTATTAAAATGTCTTAATTTTTTTTTCTCAAAATCCATATTCAACAACTTCAAATTTCCATTACATTTAAACCTAAAAAACAAACTCTCAAAATGGCGTTTTAGTTAAAGTTACCACTATGACACTATTAAAAGCACCAAAACAATAAAAAAACGACATTCTCCATGTTGTATTTCTATGAAAATCAAAGATACACATTACACTAAAAACAATGCGTAATACAAAACTTAAAATATTAAAAAGTAAACTCAATATAAATTTTTTTCTAAAATGTTGTTTTTCATTTGTAGCTTTAGCCAATCCGCTTTAGACAGCTTAACAACAACAAAATAATCACCTTAAATTACATTTATTAAAAAAAAAAACAACATAAAATTTTCATAGTATTTTCGTAAACCAAACAGGTGTTGCAGGTCTACAGGCCGCAAAAACATTTGAACACACATTTTGGTGAACGCATAAAGAAGAGAAAAAAAAAAACTTCAAACTAAAAACGTTGAAAAACGTTAAGCACGCGTTTTGAATTCATTTGCTATAATGTATCATGAAATTTATCAAGTGCTAAAGCTTGATTTTGGTTTAAGTTTTTCTTGTGCAAGGCAATACAGTAATGGTGCTGCTGTACGTCTGTCTGCTAATACAAAACTAAGCTAATACAATCTAATATTTTTTTTTGTTATGTTTAAACAAGTATAACGATATTTTTGATTTGGATTTAGTTTAAAAAAAAATATTGCGTGCATGTTGGATTTGTTTTTTTTTTTAAATTTTTTTTAGAACAGTAGGCGGGATTTCCTAAGGTGAAGTATTTAATATGTAATTTATCAATTTATGTGTTCAATAAAAATGATTTGTGGGGTTATAGCAAGAATCAGAGAATTTTACATATTTTCTTAGGGGGTATTCGTCATGAAGCTAATTATAATAAACGTGAACTATGGAATACAATCATTACAATGACCATCAAACTTTAGTTCTTGAAGTTTGAGAAAGTACCCTACAAGAAATGAATGACTGAAACTAACACATAAACAATTTTTGTACTAACACACTTGCAGTTTTTTCTATTTGAAAAACATATGACTGTAATTGTTGCTGTTGTAGAGTTGTTTTTTTTTTCATTTTTTTCGTTAAACAGCAATATTTGTGAATTACCGGGTTTTATTTATTATTGGCTGTAGGAAAATTAAAAATAATTGTGAAGTGTTAACTTAAATTGTTAAAATCAACAAAAATATACACATAAATAAAGTTAATGCTTTATACATGTATATTAAAAAAGCTATTTAAATGATTCAACTGATATCGCACACAGGTTGGTTAAAGAATTTAATATGAAAAATGACTGTCCAAATGCGAAAACTTATAGAGGTGTTGTCCAATGACTTTGCCTCCTCCCAAGATTCTAATTGGCTTGGCGGCTACAAGTTTAGGTTTAGGAAAGGTAAGTAATTAATTAAATTAAAAATTCAAGTTAATTTTTGTTGTTTCTTTAGGACTCTTCAAAATATTTCAGTGAATTTGTTAGTGCCATTCTCAATTGTGGTAGCACGTCCCTCAATTACACCCCTTCACGATTTATTTTTTGCTCGCGTCTTGTGGCCTATTCCTGTTGGATTGTTTACTTAAAGAAATTGCTGTAGAATCTTCACAAACTTTCAATTTAGAAGCTTTTATACCTCTTAAGAAATGCATTTATGTAAAGAATTGTATTGTTCGACAATATGTTATATTCTGGATTTCGATTGTGAATGATGTACCAGAAAATAATATGGTTATCTATTTGGTATTATTGATGGACTTTTTATGATGTTGGAAGATAATACACAAGAAATACAAATGTATGAAACTACGCTGACACAGTTTATTCAATCGATTCGTAATGATTACAGTTCAGTGCGCATGGAAGTCACTATAATTATATTGTTGATACATGCGCAATCACCAAATGAACTTATTAAGGTAATGCACTGACATTTTATTAAAAATTCTAGCTAGAAACAAAGTAAATCTTTCTTGCAGAATTTTACACTAATCCTTTATCTATCTTTCAGTCTGTTGTCATAACATGGATATGGGAGTTTTTTTTAATATTTGGCTCGAATATTTTAATTTATGCCATTCTGGAGTATAGTGTCTGGAATATAATGTTGATAATATGAACAATATTAAGGAATGTGCAGTATCCGTAAATTCGTCCATAATGAAATTAGTTTTCAAAGGAATAAAGATCTCAGAATATTGAACAAATTGACTTATGGAGGTATTATCACAATATCTCACACACCGTTCTGTGCAAACAATGTGCCAAATGAAGTGTATCAGTTTTGGCCGAAATTGTTAATTCACAACACTCAAAAGGTGAGCTTTAATATAAATTGTTGATATATATGTGTTATAATATATTATTTTCTTTAAGAAACCACTGATTGCACTAACGCCCATTACCGGAAATTTCTATTGAGTTTAGTAAATTTATTCAGTGCTAAGTTACGTACCGCTTTGAGGGATGTTTCGAGTGAAAAGTCAGCAAAGTTGTTTAAACATTCAACATTGTCTCAAAGTTATCGACACGTTTCGGAATTGGTGATATTGTTGTGTTTTTAATATTTTAATGTTTAATGTTTATTTCTATTTTTGAAATTGGTAGAGTGAGCAGTTCAGATATATATTCTATGGTTTACATACTTTCATAGGTTAGAGTAAGATGCAAAATCACATGTACACAACAGTTTCGGTCATTTTTGTCATATTGGCCTTAATAAAATGATAGAAACTTTGTTCTACGCGATGACAAAAACTTCAGTGAAACGTCTATCACCGGTCAAATGACCGTCACTGTTCTTGTAGGGTACTTACCAATAACGGTTGTTTACTATATTATAGATATTTATTGTTTAATCGATTAAGTTGGCAATAATTTTTTAATTTTTATTTTTCGAGCAAAAATAGCAGTTATTTTTTGATTTTTATTTTTTCAAACAAAAATAACAGTAATTTTTTTATTTATATTTTTTCAAACAAAAATAACAGTAATTTTCTGATTTTTATTTTTTCAAGCAAAAATAAAAGTTAATATTTTTATTGTTTCTACAGTATGATTTATATACTCTGACAAAAATACTGATGAGGATTTGATGGAATACTGAAACAGTAAGAAATATGTATTTCCCTGGCTAGGTAGACTGGCATCTGTTGTGCATTCTGTACCTGCGACACAAGTTAGTTAGAGATCCTTTTCAGCACTTATACTGATTCTATGAGAGTTGCAGTACAATTTGTCAGTGGAAAATTTGGAAGCACTACTAAATTCTGATGTTTAAAATATACTTGACATTAGCATTGATATTGTTGAAAAAAAAAAAAAAATAAAAAATAACTTATTTTTACTCGAAAAAATAAAACTCAAAAAATAACTGTTATTTTTGTTTAAAAAATAACAATTAAAAAATAACTGTTATTTTTGCCCAAAAAAATAAAAGTCAAACAATAACTTTTATTTTTGCTCGAAAAAATAAAAATCTAAAAATAACAGTTATTTTTGTTGAAAAAATAAAAATTAAAAAATAACTGTTTTGCTCGAAAAAATAAAAATCAAAAAATACCTGTTACTTTTGTTTGAAAAAATAAAAATTAAAAAAATAACTGTTTTGCTCGAAAAAACAAAAATCAAAAAATACCTGTTATTTTTGTTTGAAAAAATAAAAATCAAAAAATAACTGTTATTTTTGCTTGAAAAAAATAAAAATCAAAAAGTAACTGTTATTTTTGCTCAAAAAAATAAAAATAAAAAAGTAAAAATTAAAAAATAACTGTTTTGCTCGAAAAAATAAAAATCAAAAAATACCTGTTACTTTTGTTTGAAAAAATAAAAATTAAAAAAATAACTGTTTTGCTCGAAAAAATAAAAATGAAAAAATAACTGTTATTTTTGCTCGAAAAAACAAAAATCAAAAAATACCTGTTATTTTTGTTTGAAAAAATAAAAATCAAAAAATAACTGTCATTTTTGCTTGAAAAAAATAAAAATCAAAAAATAACTGTTATTTTTGTTTGAAAAAATAAAAAAATAACAGTTATTTTCACTCTAAAAATTAAAAATAAACAAGTAAGAAAATTATTGTCGATCTAGACCGACTATACGATACCCTATACCATGCGTTTAGAAACCCTATCTCTTAGGCCCAACTAACTGGACATAGAAAATAAGCAAAAACCAAATTTGAGTGGGATTTTTATTAATTTTTTTGGCTGCAGATATAAAAAAGTTCATATCGGATGCTATATCTATAAAGGGGCTAGGTCCAAAAATGGACCGATCCTGATCATGTTTGGTAAAGTCTCTTGTATTTTGCAAAAATATGTACAAACAAAATTTGAGAAGAATCAGTGCAATATTTTTGTTTTTTAATTGATTTAACTGAAGATCGGGAAGCAGCTCTATATGGGGTCAAAGGTATCATTTTTGGACTACTCATTAGTGGATGTAATGAACGCATACAAACCCAATTTGCGTAAGATCTATATGACAATTTGGATCTTATGGCAATTTATGTCGATTTCATATGGGTAATTTGTATGGGGGCTAGGTCTGAACATGGACCGATTCTCACCAATTTCAATAGCGTTCATCCCATGGCCGATAAAGGCTTATATACCAAATTTCATCAAAATATATTCATATTTGCGACCTGCAGTTTGATTACAAGCTTTACATGGACACACAGACGGACGGACGGACGGACGGACGGACGGACATTGTTAAATCAACTCAGAAAGTGATTCTGATTCGATCGGTATAATTAAAGATGGGTCTAGGTCAAATATTTTTGGGTGTTACAAACAGCAGCACAAAGTCATTATACCCAAACCACATAGTGGTATAGGGTATAAAAATAACTGTTTTTTTTTTTGCTAAAAAATCAAAAAATAACTATTATTTTTGTTTCGAAAAATAAAAATGAAAAAATAACTGTTATTTTTGTTTGAAAAACTAAAAATCAAAAAATAACTGTTATTTTTGCTCGAAAAAATAAAAATCAAAATTTTAAATATCGATACATTTTTCATAGATTAGTTCATAAGGATGAATATGGTATACTTGAATCAGTTTTCCGACGTTTACTTCTATATGCTTTTTATACCCTATACCACTATGTGGTTTGGGTATAATGACTTTGTGCTGCTGTTTGTAACAACCAAAAATATTTGACCTAGACCCATCTTTAATTATACCGATCGAATCAGAATCACTTTCTGAGTTGATTTAACAATGTCCGTCCGTCCGTCCGTCCGTCCGTCCGTCCGTTCGTCCGTCCGTCTGTGTGTCCATGTAAAGCTTGTAATCAAACTGCAGGTCGCAAATATGAATATATTTTGATGAAATTTGGTATATAAGCTTATATCGGCCATGGGATGAACGCTATTGAAATTGGTGATAATCGGTCCATGTTCAGACCTAGCCCCCATACGAATTACCCATATGAAATCGACATAATTGCCATAAGATCCAAATTGTCATATAGATCTTACTCAAATTGGGTTTGTATGCGTTCATTACATCCACTAATGAGTAGTCCAAAAATGATCCCTTTGACCCCATATAGAGCTGCTTCCCGATCTTCAGTTAAATCTATTAAAAAACAAAAATATTGCACTGATTCTTCTCAAATTTTGTTTGTACATATTTTTGCAAAATACAAGAGACTTTACCAAACATGATCAGGATCGGTCCATTTTTGGACATAGCCCCTTTATAGATATAGCATCCGATATGAACTTTTTTTATATCTGCAGCCAAAAAAATTAATAAAAATCCCACTCAAATTTGGTTTTTGCATATTTTCTATGTCCAGTTAGTTGGGCCTAAGAGATAGGGTTTCTAAACGCATGGTATAGGGTATCGTATAGTCGGTCTAGACCGACTATAATTTTCTTACTTGTTTTATTTTAAAATTTCAAAATAACTGTTATATTCGGTCCCTGATCTACACAGGTTTAAAAAATAGAAAATTCTACACACAATTTAAGACTTCCATATGTTTATTTTTTTTTCTTAGGAAATATGGAGAAATTTGAACAGCAAATGCAGAAATTTATTTTTACCCTAAAGAAACTTTCTTAGTGATTTGAAATCTCATTACAAGATTTTTATATATAAATTTGGTCAGGCTAGAACACCGTGATTAGGCCGATTGTAGTCAAGAATAGAAGCTTTAAAAAACTTAAATTTTGTACACCCAATTATAACATAGGTGAGTTACGGAATATGTAATTTTTTAAAAGCGAGCAAATTTTTATACCCTATACCACTATGTGGTTTGGGTATAATGACTTTGTGCTGCTGTTTGTAACTACCAAAAATATTTGACCTACACCCATCTTTAATTATACCGATCGAATCAGAATCACTATATGATTCGATTTAACGATGTCCGTCCGTCCGTCCGTCTGTGTGTCCATGTAAAGCTTGCAATCAAACTGCAGGTTGCAAATATGAATATATTTTGACGAAATTTGGTATTTGATCTTTTATCGGCCATGGGATGAACGCTATTGAAATTGGTGAGAATCGGTCCATGTTCAGACCTAGCCCCCATACAAATGACCCCTATGAAATCAACATATATTGCCATAAGATCCAAATTCTCATACAAATCTTAGTCAAATTGGGTTTATATGTATATATTATATCCATTAATGAGTAGTCCAAAAATTATCCCCACTGGACAACTCTTAGTCATAGGCCCCATATAGAGCTGCTTCCCGATCTTCACATAAATATATCAAAAAACAAAAATATTGCACTGATTCTTCTCAAATTTTGTTTATATAAATTTTTGCAAAATACAAGAGACTTTACCAAACATGGTCAAGATCGGTCCATTTTTGGGCCTAGTCCCATATAGATATAGCATCCGATATGAACTTTTTCATATCTGCAGCCGAAAAAATTAATAAAAATCCCACTCATATTTGGTTTAAGCTTATTTTCTATATCGAGTTAGTTGGGCCTAAGAGATAGGGTCTCTAAACGCATGGTATAGGGTATCGTATAGTCGGTCTTACTTGTTTAATTTAATTTAAAACAAACTTGCTTGTATGCAACGAGGCCAAGTTTTTTCAAGCATAAATTGCAAAATAATACCTCAGAAAGCGCTAAAAGACGTTAAATTATAATGAAATGAAAAACGCTAAAAACGCTGGTATTTGATGTAATTTTTAAACAGCCGAATTCATAACCAAATTTTAGCAGTCCATATACATCGCACACAACGAGCTGCTTATTAGAATACCGATTAACCCTCTGCAACTGACGTCGTAGTCTGACAGACACCGCAAAAACAAAATTTGTTTGTACCTTCGTACTATTGCAGGTTACGACCTCTATGCACTCGTTACCTTTTCGGTTTTTATTTCTACGTTGATCAGTGTGAAAAGAGCGGTCGTGGTCAACGCACGTGTGCAGCTGCGCGGTAAGGTGTCTGTAATACCCACACATCAGCATTAGTGTAAGTACCTAGCAGACCACCACGTCAGTGTTATTGTCAAATTCCATAGTGTCTACAAGACCTCACGTCAGTAATATCGTAAAATTACCATAGTGTCTTTCTGACCTCACGACAGTAAAATTTTATATCAACTGTTATTATGTATATTTTTGCAGGCGTTAGACTGAGACAAAATGACTTCCATCAAAAGAACTTCAGCCGGAACTTTTAAAAGCAGTGAGCAGCAAATAATTAATTGGCTCGAGGAAATTGAAGAAGAAGAAGATTTCAGCGACGACGATGTAACAAAACATTCAAATTTTGAACCCGAACAAATTATATTTGATAGCGACGAAATTTGTTTGGAAGCGGATGTTCAAGAGGAAAATAGTGGCTTTATGGAATTTCACACAGAATCCATAAGTGAGAATTTTCATAGAGGTAAAAATGGATTTGTTTGGTCTGATCAGGAGAGTCGAAGAAATTCCAGAGTGGCGGCTCATAATATTATAAGGCTACCAAAGCTTTCAACTACGTCAAAATTTGAAAGTTATGTTGATCTTTGGACAAAATTTTTTGATGAGTCTATGCTTTCGAACTTGATAACATACACCAACCAAAAACTTTATATGTAGAAGCCAGTTCAAAAATAACAGTCGAGCAAAACTTATTGACACAAATGAGACTGAAATGAAAGCATTTATATGACTCTTATATTACTCGTCGGTATTCAAATGTAACAACTGTGATCTCAATACAGTATTTGCTAATGATGGCACAGGCCATGAAATATTTCGATGCGTTATGACTAAATACAGATTTTCATGTTTAGTCAACTGTTTGAGATTTGATGATTTTATGACCAGAGCAGAACGTATAAAAGAGGATCCTCTAGCTTCTATATCAAATATATTTAACAAGTTCATCTCAAATTCTCAAGCTCAGTACTCCCCTGGCGCCTATATATGCACTAACGAGATGTTAGTTCCATTTAGGGGTCGTTGTAAATTTGTAATCTACATGCCACAAAAACCTACTAAATATGGACTGAAGATCATGATTTAATGTGACGCTAGAACTTTTTACACCTATAATGCTTACATCTATTATGGTAAAAATTCCGATGGAGTAGGATTAAATGAAGGAGAGAAGAAATTATCAGTGCCATCGCAATCAGTCTTACGACTTGTGAAAGTTGTTGAAGGCACAAACCGTAACATCACAGCTGACAACTGGTTTAGTTCCATCCCACTAATGGAAGCTTTATTAACAAAGAATCTAACCTACATCGGAACACTGAAAAAGAATAAGAGAGATATACCTACAAACTTTTTGCCAAACAAAGAAAGAGAAGTTGGAAGTTCACTTTACGGTTTCACCAAGGACTTTACATTATTATCCTTTGTTCCAAAGAAAAATAAGGCAGTTCTTTTAGTCTCATCCACACATCACTTTCGAGAATCCGACACTGAGTCAGGCCAACCAATAATGATTGTAGATTATAATCACACTAAGGGAGGCGTTGATGAGATCGACAAGAAATGCTCAGTGTATTCGCAGTGCAGTCGCAAAACTCGCCGCTGGCCAATGACAATTTTTTACAGAATACTGGATATGATAGGTATCAACTGTTTCGTTGCAAACCAAGCATCTGAAAATATGGAGTCCAAAATGAGAAGAGGAATATTCTTGTTAAATATGGCTCGGGAAATGGTGCTAGATAATATGAAAGCACGTGTATACAACGAAAGGTTACCAAGAGAATTACGCATGACCATCAGTCGAGTTCTTGGAAAAGACTTGCCTCCTCCACCTCCAAAAATTCAGCCCGAGGCAGCTACTGGTAGAAAGCTTTGTCATATATGTCCGCCTAAAATTAAAAGAAAAACAAATTACAGCTGTTGTTCTTGTTTAAAGCATATTTGTTTGCAGTGTTCCAGCCCTCTATGTGAAAACTGCCAAGAAAAAATGTAATATTTTGAGACTGTATAATAAATGATCTCACCGTATGAATGTACCTAAAGTGTGTTTGCAAAGATAATGAAAGAAGTTCCTTCAAATTTATTGGAATAAGTGGTCCTTTTTTTGTTTATAAGAGAAGAGTATTATTTTTGTTGTTTTAATTAAACTAAATAAAATAAGTCGTAACTTCACAGAAACGTCTTTTATTTCAAATTTTAATCTTATGTTAGCTTGAAAACTAATAAAGGCCAGTTTACACTATCACACTTTGTAATACGATCTGTCAGAAATTCGAGTATTATGAAAAAGTCGTATGATGTAAAAAGCTTTTGTTATGAAATTGACAGTCTGTAGGATTTCATTTTCGAAGTCCGATGGTTTTTGAAACATTTCTAAAAACTTGCCATTTTCATCGGACCAGAGTTGTTTTTTTTTTGGTAATATTAAAAAAATGGTAAACAAAAACAAAGAAAGTGAAAATAAAATATAAATTTCAAAATAAATTTGCTTATTATTCTAAACAGCTGTTTTCATAAGACTTGAGTGTTATGGTGTAAATGGCCTAAGTATGCAGAAATAATGTCGGTACGACTTTATGACAGTCCGATGAATTTCATCGGATTTTTATTTCGAAAAATCATACGACTGAGTGGTATCATGTAAATGGGCCTTAACTGTTATAAATAAATAAGTCAAAGAAGATGCCATGTCAGAAATTTTGCGTAGGAAGTGAGCTTAAAAGTGAGGTCTGCTAGACCCCACGTCAGTTATTTTGTTAAAATTAGTGCACGTCAGTTGCAGAGGGTTAAGCCAAGCATTAATTTAGCACAGAGTTTATTCGTAACCAATATTATTCTGTCAACTAAAAGTTAAAATATCAGCTCTGAATTTTGTGACGCCATTTATTTTTATTTTTATGGTTGGTATTTGATATCATGTTTAGCAAGTGTTTGAAAGTTCTTTAGAATGAATTTAACAAGTGAATTATAAATAACACACTTGCTAAGAGACTGCTAAATATTGGTTATGAATTCGGCTGTAAGTGTATATAAATAAGAAATTATAATATATATGAAAAATTTTTGTTCCAACTGTATATTTAAGTATTGGTTTTATATGATATGGTTCAAAGATACAAAGGACATTATGTCCCTTTAAAACCCGAAATAAACAAAAAATCGTAGAAAGCAAAAGAATCAAGAAAGTTGTCTGAACTTTTGGAAAAAAAATTACGGCGTTGTTATCGATGAAAAGTACGTCCAAGCTGACTTCATCACGGTGTTCACGGCTATAATAAAAACAAATTGTTTGAAGAACAGTAACCATGCTGCCAGTGATATAAAATATTTTGAAGATTCTGATGGAGGACATTCAGAAAAAGCTGAGAACGGAATGACTTTATTTTATAAAATCAAATAAACACACGTAAGAAAACTAAAGTCGATCTATACCGACTATACTAACCCATATACCGTGAGTTTTGAGAAAATATCCAACTCAAGCATATACCAAATCTGAGTATCGTGGTTATAAATATGTTGTCTGTGGCTATGAAAAAGTTCATATGCTACTTTTATATAATAAAACAGAAAGAAAGAATACTAGATTTACATTCTTCTTTAAATACTTCTTTAAATGTAAAAGACCACCAACAACAACTACCGTTAAATAATAAAAAACTATTTTTGGGACATTCTAAGGATAATTAGAAAAAATTGTGTTTATGGCGGTTCCTGTTCTTTCATTGGTCATATTTTGCAATATTTTAATAAAAAAGATGGTTAATAATATGTACTCAGTGCAAGTAAAAAAAAAATAATAAATATACAATATTAGTAAGTAATGCGATTTCTTGCGACCGACGATTTGTTCAACAGTTTTCTCCAGATTTTGACCAAACGTACCTTATTTGAAAGCTTTTTCTTTTTAGCTGTCCATCAGGGTTACAGATTTTTAAACTTTTACATTCGTTTGGAGTTATGCTTATTAAAAGATGCTGCTAACACATACATAAAATTATACAATGCTATGTGTGTTTATAAAATTTTTTAATTTGTTTGCAAAAAAAAATTTGTTTACTTCGTTCACAATGAAATTAAATTGAAAAAATATTTTGGACATAAACCAAAAAAGTGTTGAATTCTGAATTGTCTAAACTTGATTAGCATACCTTTAGGGACAACAATTAATTAAATGAAAAAGTAAAATTTCCTAGAATTAGCACTCGAATTTTGAGGGCTGGGATCTGCTAGTTATTATAAAAGAGGCGAATAAGGGACATCCATTGCAAATGAATTTGTAGTAAATCATAGTTTGGTTTCGCGTATTTATTAGCCGTTTCCGTACTTCAGGAAGGTGAAGGTGGTCGGCAGCGGAAAACTAGCAAACGGTACGACCAGGCAATGCTCCGATTAATAAAAAAGGATCCCTTTATATCAGCAAGGTCGATTTGCGAACCAATTGCAAGTAAATATTTCAAAAAAACGAGTTGTTGAAGGTGGGTAAAAATCATACCATACCATAAGTGAAAAAAAAACCCATTTATTTTCGTCAAAAATACAATAGCTAGAATGGAGTTTGCAAAATAACACATAAACTAGATTACAACCCAATGGAAGACCGTACTTTTCTCTGATGAGTCGAAGTTTAATTTAAAAAGTTCTGATGTATTTATGCTAGTACGCTGACCTAAACCCTCGGTATACTCAAGGCACTGTAAAACAGGAGGAGGGAATGTTTTGGTCTGGGGTGTTTTTCTGGTCATGGCATCGGACCAATACATAAACTAAATGGCATAATGGATCATTTCATGTATTACGATATCCTAAAAAGTGTAATGCTGCCACAAGCAGAGGAGGAAATGCCATTTAAGTGGAGGTATCAACATGACAACGACCCAAAACACAAGGCTAAATGCGTGAAAGAATGGTTCATAAACAGTAAGATTATCGTTTTGAAATGGCCAGCACAATCACCTGATCTCAATCCCATAGAATATCTATGAAATGGAATTTTCGGTGAAATGGTATCTAATCTAATAGAGTCCATACCAAGCAGATGTCAATAAGTTTTAAAAAATAAGAGCTACGCAACTAAATGTCAGTGAAATTCTAATTTTTATTGAATAAACAAAAAAAATGTGCTATTGTTTTGTTGCGTACCAGAAACTTTATTGAAGATTTAATATGAATTTTTTTTTATTTTTGATAAAATAATGTGAAACCCAAATGTGTTGTCATTGTTATTAAGCCATGTTGTGTTAACCACAAGCTCGTGCATATGTTTTGTCCCAAACTGTATATATGATAATTTGAATCATTAGGCAATTTATATCGGTCTCATCGGGGTCATTTGTATGGGGACAAGATCTGGACATGCACCGATTTTCACTAATTTCAGTAACGTTCATGCCATTGGCGACAAAAGCTTATATACAAAATATCATTAATACGAGTATATTAATTCATATTTGCCAGTAGTTTGATTACGGACGGAAGATGCTGTTAAATCGACTTAGAAAGTAATTCTGATTCGATGAATTTAGGTCAGATATTTTCTGTAGTTACGAACATCAGTACAAACTAATTATTGACCTCGTAGGGTATAAAAGTTACTTAAATAACATCATAAAGGGTGACCCAATAAAAGTGCACGACTGTGAATGGAATTCATTTCAGGTACATGATAACGGAATTCTTGTGGCCTCAACTGGATAGTATGGATGTGATTTCAACAGGCGCCACCTACCACAACGCACACGAAACAATCGATTTATTGGAGCAACGATTTCCAGACTGAATCATCTTACGAATTGCTGCCAAATCGTGCGATTTCTTTCTTTGGGGCTTTTTGAAATCTTAAGTTTATGTGAACAAATCACAAATAATTTTAGTGATCAAGGCCAAGAACCAACGTTCCATCGCACAGTGGGTTCGATTTCCCCAAAATGGAGATTAATTCAACGAAGGGTCTAATTGATTAGGTAGTATTTTTTTTTGGATTAGTTATACATAAGTTATAAAAAAAAACAAAAATATTGTATACTTTTGAAGAGAACTTTTTCTATTTATTTAATTTAACTAATATTATATTAAAGAATTTGCATTAATATTTCTCAAATCTAGCAACTGGAGAGCCTTACGACATCCGATTTTGATGAAATTTGCTATGAGTGTTGTACCTTACACCACCAAGTGAAAATGACAATTTTGGAACTTTAACCCATTTTGTCCCACACTTGTCTAGTCATTAAATCATTTTGTTGATGTTATTCTTGGTTTTTATACTGTTTTCCTATATTATTCGAGAAATGAAAATTATATTTATAGCCTTTTATCGAAAAAGTAGCAAAAATATATACATTTTATTTTGTAAAGTGTTTCTAACCTGTTTTTTTAGAATATATGTCCAAACTCTTCAGATTCCCATCCATCGACACCGTCACCCTCATCATCGTCATCTATATAATAAGCGATTTCTGTTTCTGTCGGCAAAATTGACGGCGAAATTAATAGCTCCACTGCTGATTTTGGGAGGTGTTTTATTTTATTTTTATTTAACTTCATTTTTCCAGAAATAATTGGATCTGAGGTTAATAGAAACCTATTTAGTATATCCCGATTCGATTATTCCCGGCTACATTTACGCGAAAAGTTTTCTCTGTAGTTTTTAAAATCCTTATTTCGAGCTTCTTGTGCTTCTTCTGACAGTTGGCCAATCGGTAATAAAGCGTGCAGAGTAGGAGGCATGTTAAACCACGGATATTTCTCTACAAAAAGTCGAGCTGTATTATATGAAAATTGCCTGAATTTTTCAACATCAATTTCATGACCAGAAGATACAACAATTAAAATTGTGTGCATCTTTTCAATTAGTTCAAAATCAATTTTCGTTATATCTGCTGATATACTAGCGTTTTCAAAAAATCTTCTAGCCGTGTTGCCATCATTCGAATTGCCGAAGCCGGGTTTTGGTTGGTCTATAATAAGACCAGTTTTATTTCTAAATTCCGTTTGAATTCGTCTCTTGTTTTCAGCAACTATTGTTTTATCGGAATCAGTTCTAGCTTGCCATTTTTTTATTGGTAATTTATACGACACGTGTAAAAGACATTCATAAAAACGAATCCAACCATGTAATATAGATAGACCAAAATCCAACGTATCTGTTTTTACCTCCTTGGCGATCATTCTTTCCACATTATTAAAATCTTTACTGGATGACCCACATAAATAACACCTCTGGGTTGATTTTGTGTCTGTGAGTGCATTGCAAACTTTTCCATCTACCATTACTAACATAAGCTTATGAGCTACGCTTACAGATCTGTGTTCTGGGAATACAAGAGAATTTTCAAGCTCATTTATCTCTTCATCCACCCTTTTTTTTTCTTGTGTGGAGACACTCAAACATTCTTTAACAAATTCAATTTTTAATGGCCTACAAAATCTTGTTGATGATGGGCGAGGATTTTGCCAGATAACTTTTTTTTGACACACCATTCTAAGTGGAACAATGCACGTTATGAAAACCGCTGCGTCACTTGCACCATGACCATGGAAAGCTTGTTTGTATGAGCTGTGTCCGGAGCTTCCATCAAATCTCCACTTTGTGTATAAGATAATTTTTGACAATTCGTAATCAGATAAGGTGGCAATAACATCTTTTTGCAGTAAAACTAAACGCTCAACAGTGTGATTAAGAAGAGCTTGCAGACTTATTTGAGCTGTTGTTTCGGTTACTCGTATTGCGTCTTCCATTGGGTAACAATCTTTTTTCGCTTATTGGACGATTGTGTAAGAAGGAAACTTCTCCGGAGCAGCTTTTCTAATCACATTATACTGGCTACGAGTAAGCTTTGCTTCTGCCAGCACTATAAGCGCAGATTCTGCACTTAGTTGTTTTGCACGTTCTTGTGATGTCAAACTTGCCTTATATTTTGCAGCTCTAGATGGGGAAGAAGTAACATCTTTCAATATTTTTGATGCTTCTATATGGAAAGAAGCTCGTAAACTCATTTGAGTGGCATAGCTTAACACAGACAGCGATGACTTATCTCTTATATCCTTGCATTTCTTTGTTTTTGTTTTTGATGAACATTCATCAAACTCCATTTCTTTGCGGCCTCTTTTATTTGTGTGCACTACAAATGAGATGGAAGAATCTAACCAGTTTTTATTATCTCTACAAAAACGGCCATCATGTCTATTTGATTTAGACCATCGACTCTTAAAATCAAAAACGTAACTATTAAATTTAGTTTGAAAATCTTTCATATCAACAGGGTTTGTACGTTTTATTATTTCTTCTTTCAAAATATTAATTTTTTCTTTAAATAGCAAAGAGTCTGCATTCCGAAAAATATCGTAAAGACTCTGACGAGAGAAAAATACTGTTTTGGAGCTTGTTCCTAAAAAGTTTAGACAGTAGCATATTATAAATCAGAAGCTTAAAGTATTTGTTTGTACCAATTACCCAATAACAAACTTTACAGCACTTTCAGTACATTTGACGTTTTCACAAACACAAAAATAACGAATAACTAGTAACCAGGCTTGCCATTTTTACATCTTGGGTGCTAGATCTAGCACAATCTAGCAACCAACATTTTTAAAATTTGCTATTTTTTTGTTTAGCTCTTTTTAAAACTTTTTTTTATTGTTTCTAAATTTAATAATTTTATTTTTTGCGTATTTAGTAATTTTACTAGTTTTTTTTCTGCAGGGCCTTTAATTAATTTTTAAGAGCTGTTTAGCAACTTTTTTTAAATGCCCTAGCACTATTTCATATTTGTCTTATGGCAACACTGCTACCAACAAACAAAAAAATTGTAGTATAACAATAACAACAATAACAATCATAACAACGAAAACGAGAACAAAACAAATTAAAGACAACAAGAACCGCTTTTTTATGAGTGGCTATTTTTTTAATTTATTAAATATATTTAATTGGCGCAAAAACGCGCAACATTTTTTTTATAAATATGAAAGCTTACATACTACAGTTTAATACACAATTTACACTTTTACCCAATTTTACCCTATTCCCATTTAAAACTCCACATATATTTTAAAAATAGCCCAAATTTAAGCATATTTAAAAAAAAAAGTTAAAAATATTTCTACATATTTTTTGATAATTTTTTTTTTTAAATTACGTTAAAATACCTGACGTTGAAGATTCCATAATAAAAGTATCACTTTTGACTGTTAAAAATAAAAATATTTAGCTTTAAAGTATGACAAATTTCAATTTTCACAACTATTAGAAAAAAACTTAAAAATTTCTTAACTTTAAGGCTACGTAGCAAGAAAAGTAAAAAACATATGACATTGAAATTTTCGGTAGTGATGTAGAATTTAGTACTCTTTAATCGAGTAATAAGTATTTTTTAAAAAACTTCATTTTCATTATTCAATTAATCTCCATTTTTTGCGATTTCAACCCAATGTGCATCGGTGAGATGGAGCCACATCTTTGTCAAGATGTCAAATTAAAATTTAATTAAAAGTGCAAGGCTCTCTATTCACAACTGCAGGGTCCATATGACGGATATTTTATTTCATCCATAATCTGAACATGTCTACTTTACAATGCAATAAAAATATCATCACACGCTCAAAAAAAAAAAAAAATGTCCGATCACAGGGGAGATGTTTAAACATCTACACCTTTTCCAATTGCATTTCATAAAGTTTCAAATGTATTTCAGAAAACATCAAATGTATTTCAGAAAGTATCAAATATATTTCAGAAAATGTCAAACGTATTTCAGAAATTATCAAATTTATTTCAGAAAATATCAATTGAATTTCAGAAAATATCTATTGAAATTCAGAATTAAAAAGTAGTTAACCCTACAATACCGAAAAGTTATTATTGTCTCTACTAGTGATTTGATGTCGCAGAAAATGTTTAGAAATATTTGGACTTATTTGTTATGCACTGGAAAATAAACTATCAAGGGAGGCCTTTTAATCGAAAGAAGATGAGGACTTCATTTGTTAATCAGCTACAATATAAACACCAGGAATGAATTTTGAGCAATTTTGGAGTCACCATTTTGAAAAAACACATTTGACTTTTTGTATTATAGTTACGGCCTTTTACTTAAAAACTGAATAAAAATCCATCTGTATTTTTCAGCTTAATTCTAAAATTTGGGTATTAAGTTTAAAGTAGTTTTGTTTTATGATGTTTTTTGCTTCTCCTGTAAAAAAATAAAAATATTAGTTACGGCCTTTTGAAATTTAAGCTGACGATATGTAGTTTTCCACTAATATTACAAACCCAGTGTAATACTTAAAAAACATGTTTTTATATAGCGTTCTGACTATTTTTCTGAAATTCAAATGAAATTTTCTGAAATACATTTGATGGTTTCTGAAATACATTTGATAATTTCTGAAATATATTTGATCTTTTCTGAAATACATCTTTGCTGAAATACATTTGATATTTACTTAATAATTTACTGAATTTAATAATTTCTGAAATACATTTGATGCTTTCTGATATACATTTGATATTTTCTGAAATACATTTGATAATTTCAGAAATATATTTTATGTGTTCTGAAATACATTTGATTGATGTTTTCTGAAATACATTTGATGGTTTCTGAAATAAATTTGATAATTTCTGAAATATATTTGATCTTTTCTGAAATACATCTTTGCTGAAATACATTTGATATTTACTTAATAATTTACTGAATTTAATAATTTCTGAAATACATTTGATGCTTTCTGATATACATTTGATATTTTCTGAAATACATTTGATAATTTCAGAAATATATTTTATGTTTTCTGAAATACATTTGATTGATGTTTTCTGAAATACATTTGATGGTTTCTGAAATACATTTGATAATTTCTGAAATACATTTGATCTTTTCTGAAATATATTTGATATTTACTTAAATACATTTGATAATTTCTGAAGCTCAATTGATATTTTCTGAAATTCAATTGATATTTTCTGAAATACAAATGATACTTTCTGAAAATAATTTAATGCTTTCTGAAATACAATTGATTATTACTGAAAATCAATTGATGTTTTCTGAAATTCAATTGATACTTTCTGAAAGCCAATTGATGTTTTCTGAAATACAATTGATATTTTCTGAAATACAATTGGAAAAGGTGTAGTAATTAAAAAAAAAACACCTAAGTTTATTTTTGACTTCTTCAAATTTTTCCTAGTATTTAGCTTTTTAAACTCACAGCACACCTAGCGGTTCTGCTTACTAGAAAAGTTCTGTCAATAACAAATATATACTTGAATATTAAAAAAAAACTCTGTAAGTTTTGAACATGTTAAACTCACAGCTCATCTAGCGGTCAATAGCTTGAATATTTAAAATTAATGAAAAAGATTTGTGATTTTGCTAAACAGATAGCGAACTCGGCGGTTCTGCTTACTAAAAAAGTTCTGTCAATAGCGAATATATAGTTGAATCTTAAAAAAAAAAACAACTCTTTAAGTTTGTGAACATGTTAAACTCACAGCACACCTAGCGGTCAATAGCTTGAATATTTAAAATTAATGAAAAAGATTTGTGATATTGCTAAACAGACAGCGAACTCGGCGGTTCTGCTTACTAAATACACCAATACAGTTACATACATATACCGCACACCGATTTTCCCTTACTCTGTTTTTGTGATTGTATTGTGAAATTGAATTTTACCCCCCCTGAGCGCATAGACGTTTACACATAAAAAAAAATGAGTTTTATTTTTAAATTAAATCATGCACTCTTATTGGGTCACCTTTAATTTGATCCACAACCTATTTTGAGTTTCACGAATTTGAAACGAAAAAATTGTGCACTCTTATTGGCTCATCCATAACCTACTTAGAGTTATACGAATTTGAAATGAAGCATTTCATATAAAATGATATTTTTTGGAATTAGTTTCTAAAATTTTTTTTTAATAAATATGTTAGTTTAACATTTTCTATCATACACAATATATTCTTTAAAGGATTGGTTTAAGCGGGAAAAATTTTTAAAATTAATTTACTTATTAAGGAATATGACATTTAAATTTCGATGCTGTTCAACTATGTATACAAAACTATGTATATACAACATGTAATCGAGCCGGTTTCAATGATTGATCAATAATATAACTACTATAGAGTGTTGTTAAAAACTGATGGAGCAGGTGGCAGATGATACTATAATCACTAATTTTTATCAGCATTTTGTATAGAAAATGTGGCCGAATGCTTAAAGCAACTAAACATTTTATTTTGTATTATCATAAAAAAAATACATTTGTACAAAAAAGAAATCAACAACATGCTGAAAGAACCAGCCAAAAGAAGAACCAGAAGCAACAGGAAATTATATACGAGTACAATTACGCGAATGTTGCAAATAGAATTACGGTGGGCAATTTTATTGAATATCAATATCATCAATCAAAGAAAAGAGTAAAGTGTTTTTTATTTCATTACATATCATTTTGTTTTTGTTTTTGCCGCTTCCTACATATTGAAAATGATAAAGAATGTACTTTTTCGCATGTGATTCACAAGAATGGGGCCCAATTAAAACTAGTGTTGTAATTGATAGATAGCGATCACCCATCATGGTTGCCTGCTATAAAATAAATCTCATTATTTACAAGTGCAAAAAGTAATAAAATAAAAGAATACTGAAATAACGACAGTAACAACAACCAGCAACCTAATCATCTCTTTAATGAGCGTAATCATTTGAAACTATTTTATGTCCATTTACTAATTGTGGTAATTAATATCAAGTGGCTGGCTTCAGGCACTGTGCCCCAGTCGGCTGTTTTGCTTTTTGAACAGCCTTTGTGCCTATGTTGGCTTAAATGCTGTATGATTTGGAATAGGCAAAAATTCCAAAATATACTTAACCATTGATATGATGTGTTTTTTTTTCTTTCTTCATCGTAATGTCAACCATTAACTAGAGTTAATTATTTAATTACTCAGTTTTCAGTTTAGTAGAGAAAACGAAATATAAATCTTCTTGTGGTATGTTGGGTTATTTGATTTAACTTTTTTTTTAAGAATTAAATTTTATATAAATTTTTGAGTATAGAAAATGTGTCATATTCTGATATATAAGTATTCCTTAATTGTTGTTAACAATTTTTATTAAAGATTATTTTTTCTTCTATCATTTCAGATTCTCAATATGGCTGTTAAAGATCTAGTTCAATTCAAGACGAATACTGAGAATAATTATGATCAATTTTAATAATGTATTGAAATATCAAAAATTTTATAATAATTTATTAAATGAAATTTATATAAGAATAAATATACTTTAAAATATTGCCTTACTCTTTGATGTTAAAACGATTTTAAGAATGAATAGAAATAATATTTTAATTTTTCCACTATATGTTCATAGGCAAAAAATTTAACATTTCGATGGTGAGGATATTACCATTCGTGAAAATAAAAGAAATTTTCAAGTATGTAAGTGGGCGAAAATGTTATTATGAATTAATTACTCCTATAGTTTAAGAACAATGATGGTGACAATATTCATATTACTTTTGCAGAGCACCAAATAATTCTTGAATATTCTAATGGCGCATCAGAATGTTACGAATTCGTTAATAATATCAACGATCTACTGAGAGGTGATGAAGATATGGAAGATGATGATCATATATATTAATAAAATTTATGAAAACTAAAGCGAGGCCGTTGTATCCGGCCGATTTCCTTCATTTTTTTTTATGAAAGGTATTTAGACACAGATATGTCATCAATCATTGAAATTTACTCAACTCCCATCTTACTCAAGTTATACTCAAACGCGATTCTTCCCTGTACATTTCTTATGGGACACATTCACACAAGCAATTCGAATTCACTCTCAGAACACTCAGTGAATCAAGCTCTTTCTTTTGAGCTATTAGCTGCTTAAATTCGTTGAGTTTGAGGAAAGTTATGCATGCACAATCAACTTTACATTCAATTTTTTTTCAAGATTTTTTCAATATTATCCTTCACTCAAACCTCTGTAAATAGAGTTCTAATGTACGTAGGCTGTTGACACAAGTCTAAGAACACTCAGTGGATCAAGCTCTTTCTTTATCTTTCTGTTTAAATTCGTTGAGTTTCTGGTAAGTTTTGCGTGCACAATCAACTTTACATTATGTAATACGAAAGTTAACGTACAGATTATCTGTTTAAAAATTGCTGCGGTGCAGCACGGGTCCTCTAGTTTCGAATAAAAAGAATTTTGTTTTGAATTTTTTCTAATTACAACATTGTAATTTTAATTATAACATTGTAATTTAATTATTATTTTATTGAATAATATTACATTTTTTAAATAAATGATATGAAGAAATTGGAATTGGTTTTTTTTATATATGTTTTCAAGTGTCTATAGCTGCGCCATTGGACCATATATGTACATACATGCGAGATCTGAAAGCAAAGTCATTAGCGAAGACATCATTGTTAGATAACAATATCACTGTTTTCCGAGTCACAGCGGCACCATTAGAATATTTCGCTTTGGCTGCAACTGTATCGCCCCCAAACAGCGTTTTTAGCGTTTCTATTGCTGATGCCTCCAGCAGTGGCTCGTTACGTAGTGTAAAGCACTTGTCGATACACTCTATCAATGGAAAAGAACAGTACCTATTGAAATTGCCAACTTAACCAAAATTTAAGCAGAAATGTGTAAAAATGTCAAAAAATAATTATTTGCCAGCGTAAGGTGGTGATAAAACAAAAATTGTACTTTTCTTAGGTACCTACCTATCAATTTCTGAATTCATTCATTATACTCAAGTCTATTTAAATCATATACCGAAGTCTATTTACTTACCTATTTATATATACCACCTGTATTACACACCCAATTCTATTTTTATAATCTATTCACTTCTCTATTTACATATAACACCTGTATTATGCATAGTAAAAATATTAAAACATTATTCCCTAAAAAGTTAGGCATCACCAAAAAAAATTTCAATATTCAAATAAATTGGATTTGACTGGCATCACTACTGTTTCGAACATATGCAAAAAAACATAAAAATATTTGATTTGATGAAAAAATTTTTTTTTATTCCTTTATTTGCAATAATTAGTGCATAATGAATCTATGTTATAATTGAAAAAGTTATAATGGAAAGTAGATTGTGTAAATAAAAAGTTTTTATTATAGTTATAGAACAGCATCATCGCAAAAAGTGTGTTTTATTAACATCGACCACTTATTACGAGTTTTTTTTTTTAAATCAGCGCAAAATGTAGACGTTTTTTAAAATCGTTTTTTTTTTTCATAAAATTAATGTCTAATTTTTTAAAATTAAAAAACATGTTAGAGTTTAAATATCAATTAGTTTTTTTTATCTCTTAAGACCTGCTTAGTAGAGACAAGTAAGAGTGTTAAATTCGGCTGTGCCGAATCTTTGATACCCTCCACCTCGGTTTGAGTATTGATAATAAATGTAAACAAAATATTGGAAAAATATGCATGCGTTTCCGGTTATATGACATAACTTCTCGTTTAATTTAGTTTGCAAAGGTAATGGTTGTGTAGGGTGGCTATATGCATTAAATCGTGCTTATTGGAGATGGCTGTATAGTTTCTTTTAATTGGCGAAATATTTCTTCATTGTGGCCAACTTTTTTATTAAAATATTGCCATATCTTGAAAACATAGAGAATAAATTTATAATAATAAATACTCAAATTATGGATGCCAAACGCAAAAAACCAAAAGTCCCAAACATTTTAAATAAAATAATTTGATAATAATAACTTAATGTTATCTTTATTTTCTGAAAACTTCAAATTTTCATCCAAAAAAAATTGTGAAAATTTATATATAAAAATAACTTTCTCATCAAATTGCGTTTATTTATGTAACAATTTTTATGTTCGCAATTCTTAAATATCATTTGAGGTTTTCTAAAATTCATTGAATTTAAATTAATCTTTTCTGTAGTCCGATTCTGTAAATTTCAACGATCCGACATTCGCAAAATATATCGACAGCTATTGTTGTTTGCACTAAGGATTAAGTGATTCACTAAGTATAGACATCTTAACGACAGTCGACAAATCTATTTTTCGATTTATTTAAATTGTAAACGAGTGGCATCTCTGTCAAAATAAGCGAAAAACACAAAGAATAGAAAAAAAACAAATTACTTCGTGTTTGACCGGATGATTTTATGTTTATGTTTAATTTCTCTATTTTTTTACTAATATTTCTGTTTATTTATTTGAAAATGAAATAATGAATTGAATATGCAATTTAATTGTTTTACTTATATAAAAAAGTTTTTTAATAAAAGCAAAATATTTTCACTATTTTATGATTTTTATTTACATATGTATGACGACATTTCAACCTAAAAATTTAAGTTTTTATCGATTGAATAAATAACACAAACATGGTTGTCGTTTAGATAACAACAACAGCTGACTTTAACAATAGCGAATATCGTTTAAAAATTTTACTGATAATTTTGCAATTTTCTTTTTTTAATGATTCGACTATCGTTAAAAGAAGTTACTGAATCGCGGTACTGAAAAGCTATTAATTTCTCTTGAATGTCAATATTTTTTTTAAATGTAAAAATTTTGTAAATGTAAACACAGGTATTTGATGTTTATTTTTTGGAATTTCAATTTGTGTTTAACGAATAAAATTTATATATTAAAGATGCAATTGATGTCTTCCAAATTTAAAATTATTATTTCCGACGTTTTGATATGATTTTCTGAAATTCAATTAATGTTTTCTAATTTATAATTGGAAATTTTAATTCCAGTTTTTAGAATTGATATTTTCTAAAATTTGAATGGAAAATTTAAAAAGTGCAATTTTGTATTTATGTGAATAATATGGGTTTAGTAATTATAAACAATGTTTAAAAATTAGATGTAATCGCAATCAGATATTTTGTTGGTAAAGCAGAATAATAATTCTACATAACTATGTAGAACTGTTTTGAAAGCAAAAATCTCATTGATGAACTCGGTAACTCTATTTTGTGAAGACAACAAAAAGTTAAAATGCAAAACTTATGTTCATATTTGTAAAAGAATAATGAAAAAACATATGAAATAAAAGACCAGCCCGTGTAAACTCTTAACATTGTTCTGTATGATATCTAGTTGAAAATATTGACATTCATGTTGAAGTAGAAACAACTATTGCAAAGCTAATTAGAACAAAAATTGCGGTGCCATCTACTGTGTCATAGTCACGCTGAGCAAAATGAAGTGACATTCTGTTAATGCAAAAGAAATGTATTTTCCCCACAACAAAATATTGTAGAAATTTATGTAAATAAAATAATATATCGATTTATTTCTAACATGCAGTTATTATGGATATACATACATATATAGAATATGTGTATATTATTTGTATTATTTAATATGTGTATGTATGTATATTTAAATATTACACACAAAAAATACAACATCAAATGTTATTTTTGTGTTTTTCTCTTTAAATAAATTAATACATAATTTTTTTTTTTTTTTTTTTTGCTAAATTCACATTGTTTTTTGATTAACAACTAGGTATTTTAGCATTATTTGCTTTAGATGTTGGTGAATTATTACTCCTTTTTTTTAACTCATAGTGTCTGCTTGTCGAACAAATTTTGGATCGATTTTAATCACTTTCCCATGACCCAATCGATCTGAAATTTTGCAGGCAGGCTCGTGGAAATGACAGAAATAATCTAAGAAATTTTTTTAGTGATGCCAAAACAATGGAAACTTTAAAATTTTTCTACCAGAGTTGATAAAAAAATTTACAAAGGGTTTGTTTTTATTATATTATTACCACAACGATCACAAAAACAACAAATCCAGCTATGACAGCAATGCAACATTTAGAATAACAACAAGAACGATATAGAAGCATCATGTTTTTAATTTTTTTTTAACTTTTTCAGAGATTTCCCTGGACCTGTTCCACCGATTTAATTGATTTTTGAAACAGAAATCTTTCCATGAATTTAGTGAATCATTCTCACTAAAAATGATCACCCTAGCTGTCCTATTGAGGGCGTGATCGTGAAAAGAACAACATAGAAAATTATATTTTTTCAAGACTTTTTTTAGTTCTCCATTCAAATCTCGGGCCCTAATTGACCGATTTGGACGATTTTAAATAGCAAACTTTTCAGGATGTTAGTGATTAATTTTTTATGTCAAAGAGCACCCTAACTGCCCGATTGATGCCGTCATCGTGACGGACAGACGGACAGACGGACAGACGGACAGACGGACATCGCTATATCAACTCCGGTTGTTATAAGGATCACAAATATATATATTTTATGGGGTCCAAAATTTTTTGTTCTAATTATTACAAACGGAATGACAAACTTATATATACCCTCTGCACACTGGAGTGGAGGGTATAAAAAATGGCATTTGTTTTGATTTCACAAAGCCTTTTCTATGAGAATTAAAACGAGAAAAAATATTCTTATTGAAATTAGAGAACAGCAAAAAACTCGTAGATTTAAGAATTTTTTCATTTACGAGTTTTTTTCTTGTGATAGTGGTTTCAAGAACAGGGGCGATTATTTCCTACACCAGCTACGGATGATCGTTTCCGGCAAGCGGAAGTTGCATGGAATGGAATTTCCGGATGAAATTTCATCTAATCTATTAGAGTCCATTCCACGCAGATGTCAAGAGGTTTTAAAAAATAAGGGCTACGCAACTAATGCCGTTTTCTTTTCTGACAAAAAATTTCGCACTTTATTTGCACTTTTTACGAAAAGTGCATTTTTTTATATATTCTGAATTAATAGTGGCCTAATCTTATACATCAATCGAAATTAGAAAAATGTGGTAGGTTGTCGGTGGAAAATCCATTGAAAATTGAAGAATGTGAATGAAAACCACCAGTATTTAAAGAAAAAGGAAATTTATTTATTTTAATGAATATCAATGGAACTTTTCACATTAATCGTTATCAGAATCAGAATGTTTGCATGTGACAGCTTTTCCACCAACCATCGTTTGATTGCTTTAATCATGGCATCACAATCAATCTTCTTTGAAGAATTTTAGATTGTTTTGGAGGTGACATGGCTAAAAATATTAAAAAATTTCTTATTTCACCATTTGTGACAAGAAAAGGGGTGCCGACAACTAACCATGTCTGCGTGCGGATAACGGATTTCAGCAGCCATTTTGAAAAGTGAAAAAAACATTTGGTTTTGAACACTTTGTTGGCGTTTATTGTTGAACCACAAAATAGACTGAATTTGTTGCACAAATATTCAATACACCTACCTTTTCGATCGATTCACTTCACTTTAAAACACTAAGCAAATCACCAATATAAAACTTCAAAGTTGAATTTCACTCGCTAAAAAATATTTTGATTCTAAATCACAGCAAACGCGTGAAAAGCTAAGGTGGGATGCTGACAAACTACCAGTGCCGCCCTCCAACCGACCACTTTACCCTATTCATATTGAAATACTTATGGTTTTTTCCAAGTGTTCTATTTTGAAAATAGATATCAATATATACGAAGAACATATTTTCATAAATTTGAGTGAAAAATGGCTGAAAAATGTCTCGACCGACTATACAATAAGCTATAACATGTGTTTAGAGACCCTACCTCTTAGGTCCAACTAATTAGATATAGAAAAAAAGTATAAACGAAATTTGAGTAACATTGTTATTAATTTTTTTGCCTTTGGATATGGAAAAGTTCATATCGGGAGCTATATTTATATGGGCACTAGGTCGAAAAATGGACAGATCCTGACCATATTTGGTAAGGTCACTTATTTTTTGGAAATATGTATGCGAAAAATTTTTAGAAAAATCTGTGCAATATTTTTGTTTTTTGATAGATTTAAGTGAAGATCGGGAATAAGCTTCATATGGGGATTATGACTAAGAATTGTCCCATAAGATTTATTTTACAAAAACCAAATTTGACCGAGATCTATATGATTATTTGGGTATTATAGCAATTGAAGTCGATCTCATAGGGGTCATATTTATGGAGACTAGGCCTGAAGATGAACCGATTTTCACCAATTTCAATAACGTTCAATAGCCGATAAAAGCTTATATACTGAAAATTTCATCCAAATATATTCACATTTTCGACCTGTAGTTTGATAACAAATTGTAGATGGATGAGTATAGGTAAATTTTTTTTTGGTAGTTACAAACATCAGCACAAAGCCATTATACCCTGACCACATAGTGTTATACGGTATAAAAAGCAAAACATTATATAAAATTAAAATCAAACAGAAAGCGTCATCTATGTATCACTTATAGCAAAAATTGTTTCAGCTAATTCAACAGCCCTTTGCTGTAAAATGTTAAAAATATCCCAATATAAACGTATATAAGTGATACATAGATGACGCTTTTAAAAAGGTGGCATAAAAACAATTTTATATCATAATTTTTTCGCCAATACAATCATAAGTCACACACCGATTTGTGTTACACTGTTTTTGTGATTGTTTTGTGAATAGATGTTTACGTATAGATGTTTACACATCAAAAAGAACCTCAGTACGTTTTATTAAAAAACTACATTTTATTAAAAAAGTACTTTTTTGTTAAAAATCTATAAAAATCTAAAATATTTTAAAAAATACCTTTTATTGGAAAAGTGCCTATTACTAAAAAATAGCTTTTATAAAAAAAAGGTAAAATGTAATTTTTATTAAAAAATTTCCATTTATTAAAAAAGTATATTAAATAAAAAGAAACTGCCTTTTATTTAAAAATTACGTTTTATTACAAAAACACTTTTTATTCAAAACGTTCTTGTTTTATTTAGTAAAATATTTACTTAGCCACCATCTTGAATATCTGTCGCGGAAATCGTTTGTCGAAACTTCATAATGTTATAAAAAGATAAGACAATTTATCAATAATAAAAAGTGCATATTTGTAATAATTCTTACACTTATTATATGCTTAAGTACATACTCATAAATTGTGTAGTGCTCCTTCTATGGCATGACATGATAATAAAAGAGTAAAGAATAAAATTGATTGTACAAATATTTGATGTAACAACTTTTATAACTACTCGTAAGATTTAAATGTTGTATTCAGCTGAACACAGAAGCTGTTTTCAAATTACCATCATATATTTTAGCCATCATATATAATTTAGAGATAAAAATTATCTCTCCTCCCCTTTAGGTTTCATGTCTCAAGAAAAATATATTATTGATTTCGGGTTAAAAATCTGAGAGATCCTTACTTAAGGCCTTTGAAATCTTTTATGAACCGCTTATATGAATGTAAAATGGATTTCTATATCAATCAGTTTTTGGTAAAAAATTTTGGATAGTAAAAAATGTAATCCATTTTACTCTACCTAGCTTAGTTTTTGAGAAAAAAAAGCTTTATAATTTTCTTTATGTTTCTTCATATAAAAATCGATTTTGGTGCAAATTGGTTTCAAGTTAAGTTACATATATTGAGTCTCTTTAAATATAATAATAGAAAATAAAATATAAAAATAATAATCGATTACATGATTAATCCATGAAAATATATAAAATTTAAATTACAAGTAAATGTAAGTGATATGCCTTTTCTCCCAGATCTAACATATCTTAAGAGTATATATGTATATGGTATCAAATTAAAAGTCTTTTTCATAATTAAACTATTGCAGAAAACTCCCGAATTACCCCAGGAACTGTTTGATGGCGTCAACTTCAAAGCTTTATTCAACAATGAAATATTGGGCTATGAAACAATAATACCGGCCATAGAGGAGTTCAGTAAAATGAAGCTAAATCTAGCTAAATTTCACTATGCCAAATTGAAAAGCAATTTTGCGACCGTTGCAACAGAAGATTTTGCCAGTAACCAATGGAGACTAAGTAAAGAAAAAGTTAATTTATCCTTAGAACACGTTCTAATGGCTGTCACATATTTGGCACAATTTCACGGCATTGGTTTTGCTTTGCGTAAACAAAATCCAAAACTGTTCGAAGAAATAACACAAGGCCTCCTGGAACCACGTTATGCAAGCGATGAAATACATCCACATTGGGCCTTAGTCTTAAGAGAAAGTACAGAGAGGTTTGTTATAGCGGCTCGCAAATACGAAACGGAAATCAAGGAAGAATTTTTAGAAAACTTAAAAGCTTTAATAGGGGATAATATCAAATATTGCCGGAAAAGGGTGCAACCCAAAGAACCATTCATTACGTTGTGTCATGGTGATTTTTTGCGTAATAATGTGGCCTTTAAATATGATGAAAATGACAAACCGATTGATATAATGATGTTCGATTTACAGACACTTAGAGTTTCCTCGCCAATGGTAGACCAGGGGTTCGATCAGATGTGTAAACATCTAGTAATTAAAGATTTTTGATGTAATTTTTTAAAATCAAACAGAAAGCGTCATCTATGTATCACTTATAGCAAAAAGTGTTTCAGCTAATTCAACAACCCTTTGTTGTAAATCGTTAAAAATATACCAATATAAACGTATATAAGTGATACGTAGATGACGCTTTTAAAAAAGTGACATAGAAAAACAATTTTATATCACAATTTTTTCACCAATGCAATCATAAGTCACACACCGATTTGTGTTACAGCTCTCACCGATTTGTGTTAGAGCTCTCACCGTGTTACGCTGTTTTTCTGATTGTATTGTGAAATAGATGTTTAACCATCAACAAGGACTCTACTTCTATATGATGCAATTAGATTTTGAAAATTTCCTCAAACAATATTTATTATTACTATTTTTTGTCAGTAACGGACGTATCTCACAAATGAAAATTATTTTTATAACTTCATAAAAATTAAAAATTATATGTGCAAAAAATTTAATTGTAATTTATTTCAACTAACAAAAGAATGATAACACAAGGGAACAATGGTTCTGTTGATTAAGAACTGAATATTGTTTTTAAGGTTATTTGGGACGCTGAATCCAAATCTGCCCTTTTCTGCTCGACTTTTCGAGATATACCGTTATGTTCAAAATTAAGGCACTTCCGCTACATATATTGGAATAACTTGAAAACGGTTCACCATATTAAATTAAAAAAAAAATCCGAAACTCGCAAACAATATTCTCTTAAAGCCGTGCTTACTTTGTTTTTAAATTTTCCAAGTAATTTTAGAGATATCGTTCAAGTTTTGAAAAAAAAATTAAAATTTTTTAAAAAAAACATTTTTTTGTTCTTTAAAAATTCCTAAAAAATAAAAATGGGACAAAAATCACAGTTTTGGTCTACAAACAGTTAGTTAAATATATTTCGAATAAAATGAGCTTTATTTCATTGCAATCGGTGCACAACTTTTGATTTTGTTCACGATTTACTGAATTGATATAAATCGCGATTTCCATACAAAAATAACATTTTCTAATGTGTAAGTGTTTGTATGTAATAAGTTAGTTTTTTATGATTCTAAGAATTAAAAAAATTAAGTAATAAAAAAAGATTATTTCATTTTTATGGTTGCGGTAGCAAACTCATAACGCCTATAAATTTTATTGTCCCTTTATGACACCTAGTCAGTTCACAGTCAATTAAAGAGAAAAAAGAAAAGTCCACTTGTTTTTATTGTGTAATGGCAGAAGTCGTCCCTCGTTTCTGCCAACACCTATTTAAATGAATTTTCTTTATTTTTTGTTACTTAATATGCCTTATTTTTTGAATTATACTTTTGTTAAAACCCTTAAAACTATGACTTATTGAATTCTGGAATTAATTAATATCCCGTTATGAGAGAGTATACGGGAATTTACAGATGGGAGAAAGCTATTACTCTCTTTCCAATATTCCATTGTACCTATGACTATATAAGGCGTAACGACAGGAAAATCATGATCAGTTGGCTACAGTCGTGCAGTGAAGTGAAAAGTGTAAAGTTAAAGAGTAGTGCTCGCAAACACCCCAGACGTCCTAGAAAGGTCGGTAAGTATCCTTACACGCCCTTTTTCATATCCTTTGAAGGACCCGTGAGTCCTTAAATATCCTGCGAATATCCTTAAAGGACTTCCTAATATCCTCGGAAGGTCCTTCAACATCCTTGGAAGGTCCTTCAACATCCTTGGAAGGTCCTTCAACATCCTTGGAAGGTCCTTCAACATCCTTGGAAGGTCCTTCAACATCCTTGGGAGGTCCTTCAACATCCTTGGAAGGTCCTTCAACATCCTTGGAAGGTCCTTCAACATCCTTGGAAGGTCCTTCAACATCCTTGGGAGGTCCTTCAACATCCTTAGAAGGTCCTTTAACGCATCCTTGAAGGTCCTCGGAAGGTCCTTCAACATCCTTGAGAGTCCTAGGCCCGGCTAATATACTTGGAGGTCCTGGGAGATATCCGGACATCCTGACAGATATCCTGAAAGGTCATTGCGGATACCCTGTAAGGTCCATCAGCGTGCCGTCCCCGGTCGCTAACATCAACGACAGGATTAGCGTGCCGTCCCCGGTCGCTAACATCAACGACAGGATTAGCGTGCCGTCCCCGGTCGCTAACATCAACAGCAGGATCAGCGTGCCGTCCCCGGTCGCTGACATCGACGACAGGACTAGCGTGCCATCCCCGGTCACTAGTCAGCAGCAGGACCAGCGTGCCGTCCCCGGTCGCTAACATCAACAGCAGGATCACAGCGTGCCGTCCCCGGTCGCTAACGTCAACGACAGGATTAGCGTGCCGTCCCCGGTCACTAACAGCAACAGCAGGATCAGCGTGCCGTCCCCGGTCGCTGACATCAACGACAGGACTAGCGTGCCGTCCCCGGTCACTAGTCAGCAGCAGGACCAGCGTGCCGTCCCCGGTCGCTGACATCAACGACAGGACTAGCGTGCCGTCCCCGGTCACTAGTCAGCAGCAGGACCAGCGTGCCGTCCCCGGTCGCTACCACCAACAGCAGAATCAGCGTGCCGCCCCCGGTCGCTAACATCAACAGCAGGATCAGCGTGCCGTCCCCGGTCGCTGACATCAACGACAGGACTAGCGTGCCGTCCCCGGTCACTAGTCAGCAGCAGGACCAGCGTGCCGTCCCCGGTCGCTACCACCAACAGCAGAATCAGTGTGCCGTCCCCGGTCACTGACATCAACAACAGGATCAGCGTGCCGTCCCCGGTCGCTGACATCAATAACAGGATCAGCGTGCCGTCCCCGGTCGCTGACGTCAACAACAGGACTAGCGTGCCGTCCCCGATCACTAGTCATCAGCAGCGGGATCAGCGTGCCGCCCCCGGTCGCTGACAAGAACAAGAAGATCAGCGTGCCGTCCCCGGTCGCCGGCATCAACAACAGGTAAGCGTCGATCACAGTTATAACGCGCCGCCGCGGTCACCAGTCAACGGCAGGATCAGCGTGCCGTCCCCGGTCGCTAGTCAACCGCAGTAGTAGCGTGCCGTCCCAGGTCGCTAACCTCGACGGCAAGCTCAGTGTGCCACCGTCGGCCGTTGACATCAACACACAGGAGCAACACGCCGTCCCCGGTCGTTAGTTCCAAAATATTATATTATTCATTAGAGTAAGCCAAAAATAAAACTTAATTTTAAAACATTTAGAAACCGCCTTTTACTCTCGGTCACTGGCAGAAACAAATTTCTGTGACGATCCCTACCCCGCGAGCTTACCCCAGCAACCGGAGGAAACTCGTCGTTACAGTGGCGCCCGAGCAGGGACCGAGAGTTAATGCTTCATACGATCCATAAACAGGAGAGAAAGGTTTTACAGGTCTGGTGCAGAAGGCACCATCCTCATCAGAACGAATCATGTTGCGTTCATCCTGGGTGTACTCCTTACGGAAGGAGGAGCTGACGGCATACCTCAACGAGTTTGGCCTTACAAGCGCTGGCAACGTGGAGGAACTGCGGAAACGATTGAGTCAATTTATTGGCGGAGAAAATAAACCGGAGATAGTACAGAGACTCTTACAGCTACAAACCAAGCACGAATCATCCGCTACCGGCGCCGAGGGCAGGCCTGTTACCCCAAGGACAATGCAGCCGGTCAGTATACCCACCGAGCCCCAACTTACCCCACCGGAGGACACTTTGGGACACAACGTCAACCCCAGTCCGTCAACCGCGCCGCGGGACACCCCCGACCTTAAAGCAGCTGCGGATCAGGTCAGAAAATGGGGAGTTAAATTTAATGGGGAAGGTGCGCCTTTGGAATTCACAGAAAGGATCGAGGAACTCGCAAAGATGTACGCTGTCGACCTCGACCTTCTACCAAACATGATGCCCGAAGTCCTTACAGGCAGGGCATTAATCTGGTTTCGGAACAACAACCGACAGTGGCAAGAGTGGGAACGGTTCAAAAAGGACTTCCTCAGGTTCTTTTTACCCCCGCGGTATTTCGAACGGCTGGAAGATGAGGTCAGGAAACGGCACCAGCGACCTCGTGAACCTTTCGGGCATTATACGCTCGATATGCAAAATTTGATGAGGCACACTGGCTACTCAGAAAGAGAAAAGCTGGAACGAATATTCCGGAACGCGCTTCCCGAATATCTTTGGTACATCCGACGTAAGGATTTCAACAACTTGGACGAGCTCTTAGAAATGGCGGCGGATCTTGAATGTATCTCCCCAACACCTCAACATCCCCGGGAACAACACCGACTAATAACCCCAGAGGAAAACATCCAGGGTCGACGGGAGAATATCACCAACCCCCAGAATGCCTGCCGCAATTGCGGCCAAGCGGGCCACTTCTCCACACGGTGCAAAAACCCACGGGTCATATTTTGTTGGGAATGCGGTACACTAGACGTGCGAACCATCCAGTGTTGCCGACAACCGGGAAACGATCGCCGGGGCCGTATCGAACGAGGGGGTACGGGTCCGCAGAACGACTACCCTCAAAATTAAGAACGTCCCTCAAATATATGTCTACTAAGCTGGTGGCCAACGTCCGGATAGGGACCCGGGTGATTGGTGCCACCATCGATACAGGGGCCACCAGATGTTTCATCAGCCAAGGCGTGGCCAACACTCTACCAAATGCCGCCAACTTACGACCATACGAATCGGAGGTGACCCTAGCCGACGGATCCCGAAAACGGATCAACCATGCGCTCGATCTCGACATCACCCTGGGACACCGACGTATAAACACCGAGGTCTTAGTCATGCGCGATACCACGGAAGACCTCATCCTCGGATTGGATTTCTTGGAGAAGTGCGCGACCAAAGTTATATGCGCCGGACTCACCTGCAAGTTTCAACGAACTTCTCAAGCCAATTCTTCGCCGGAAGGCGGCGAGATAAACCGTCACCTGACGTCACCGCCCACCCCGGTAAGCTCAGCTGTCCCCGAGAAGGTTCCATCCCGAGACGAGGGGCCAAACCTAGGTGAAGCAACAGAGACCGCCAACGGACATTTACCGGTAAGTGAACATAGTCCAGAGGACCAAAAGAAAATACTAACTTTCATAGAAAAGGAGCTACAAAAGTTCCGGGAGTTGCATGGGTTATCCACCGCAGCACGACACCGAATCGTAATGACAGATGATCGCCCCTTTAAGATTAGGTACGCTCCACGCAATCCAGCCATGCAGGCTATAATCGACACCAAGGTGAACGAACTACTGGCGAATGGGTGCATCGAACCATCTAGAAGCGCGTACAGCTCCCCTATCACGCTAGCACCAAAGAAAAATGGTACCTGGAGATTGTGTATCGATTTCCGCCACCTCAACAGCAAATCTGATCCCGACGCATACCCACTCCCACGAATCGCGACCATCTTGGATCGGTTGAGGGATGCCCGATACGTCAGCAGTCTCGACTTGAAGGATGGATACTGGCAAATCCCTTTGGAGGAAGACAGCAAGAAATACACCGCTTTCACCGTCGCTGGCCGGGGGTTATACCAATGGCGGGTGATGCCATTCGGACTACACTCCGCACCGGCTACGTTCCAGAGAGCACTCGACAGTGTCATCGGACCAGACCTAGAACCATTCGCATTCGCCTACTTAGATGACATCATTGTCACGGGGAAAACACTAGACGACCATCTGGCCAACTTGAGAGAGGTATTTCGACGCCTCCGTGCCGCCAACCTTAAGATTAACCCCGACAAGTGCGAATTCTTTAAGAGAGAGACGAAATACCTCGGCCATGTGGTCAGTGGAGCAGGCATACAGACCGATCCCGACAAGGTTGCTGCTATCAGAGAGATGTCGGCACCGAAAAATATACGAGAAACCAGAAGATTCTTGGGGGTAGCCTCCTGGTACCGACGCTTTGTCCCCGATTTCGCTGCTATTGCACAACCCCTCACTACACTTCTTAAGAAGGGCAAGCATTGGAGGTGGACAGAGGAACAACAGACAGCATTCGAGCTTTTAAAGGCGAAGCTGACCGAAGCACCCGTATTGGCCTGTCCGGATTTTTCCCAAACCTTCAAACTACAGACAGATGCTAGCGACTACGGGCTAGGGGCCGTTTTGACACAGGATCTGGAAGAAGGGGAACGTGTTATTGCATATGCTAGTCGGAGCCTTAATAGTGCAGAACGGAATTACACCGCCACCGAGAAAGAGTGTCTCGCCATAATCTGGGGAATCAGGAAGATGAGGCCGTATCTAGAGGGGTACCGCTTTCATGTCATCACCGATCATCTGTCGTTAAAATGGCTAAATTCTATCGACAACCCCACGGGACGGTTGGCGCGATGGGCTCTGGAGTTACAACAATTCAATTTCACTGTCCAGTATCGCAAAGGCAAGAATAACGTAGTCGCAGATGCTTTGTCCCGACAGCCAGTAGAGATGCTACAACGAGTTGTGGACGAACCCAACAGCAGCCCCGCGGATTGTAATTGGCTCCGACGCAAGAGAGAAGAGGTTCAGCGACAACCCGAAAAGTACTCAGACTATTCGATCGTGGGTAACCAACTATTCCGGCATATACCCACACATCCCAACGACGACGATAGCACCCCTTGGAAGTTGTGTGTCGCCACCCCGTTGCGGCAACGAGTGCTCCAGGAGAACCACAGCCAACCTGCCGCTGGACACTTAGGTGTACGAAAGACTATCCATCGGGTAAGTGACCGGTACTACTGGCCAGGAATGTTTCGGGATGTGGCTCGATTTGTCCGGAGTTGCGAGTCCTGCCAAAGATACAAGCCAAGTCAAGCGGCACCAGCTGGCGAAATGTTAATAACAATTCCCGAGGAACCGTGGGCCACAGTTTGCACGGATTTCGTTGGACCACTACCTCGAACCAAACATGGCAACAACATGCTCCTGGTCTTCTTTGATCGGTTCTCCAAATGGGTCGAACTCGTACCACTCCGCAAGGCTACGGCCCAAGGCGTCGTTAAAGCCTTCCGGGAAAGAATTCTGGCTAGGTTTGGTACCCCGAAGGTTTTGATCACGGATAATGGCAGCCAATTCATCAGCCGCGAACTACAGAAGTACCTCCAGGAAATTGGCGTCCGGCAACAGTTCACAGCACCTTACTGCCCACAGGAAAACCCCACGGAGAGAGCAAATCGCACGGTGAAGACCATGATCGCTCAATTGGTCCGAAACAACCATACTCAGTGGGATGATCAATTGCCGGAAATCACATTAGCTATTAATACGAGCCGCTCGGAGTCGACGGGATACAGTCCAGCATATCTGGTACAGGGAAGAGAACCGCGACTACCCAAGGCCTTGTATGATGAGATGGTAACCGGTACGGGTGCCCAACGACGAAACCCCGAGGAGAAAGCGAATGAACTAGTCGAGATATTCAAAATTGTTCGACATCAACTCGGTAGGTCCGCCCAGGATCAGCGGAGGCATTATAACCTACGCCGGCGACCTTGGACCCCAAAGATAGGTGACTTGGTCCTGGTTCGCCAGCATCCATTATCAAAAGCAACGGAAAATTTTGCCGCCAAGCTAGCCCCAAAGTTTGCCGGCCCCTATGAAGTAGTGAATTTTCCGTCACCAGTAATAGTCCAGCTCAGAGGCCAAGAGGCCAACGACATAAGGACCGCACATTTAAGCGAAATTAAACCCTTCTTCGCGGACTCACCACAGACATGCGGGGATATAACATGTAACGCCTATGCCACATTGTCCAGGATGCGTTGCAACCGTGGTGGAACACACATATAGAGTTGAGGCCCGCCGGACCGAGTCGACCCAGAGAAGTCGCCGATCAACCATGGCCACGTTGTGTCGTCACGGTAAAACGTTTAACCACGGAGGAGATTCGCCGCGCGATTGGGGAACGATACACGCCCGCTCCCACGAAGACCATGTCGGAGGACGAAGGGGATATCATCTACATCTCTAGCGACGAGGCACCGACACCTCAGCCATCCCCCCAGGTCTCCCCATGGCGCATACCGAAGCAACTGAGGTACGATCGGGAAGAGACACCCCATCTAGAGGGGGGGCTGACCAGCGATTCCCCGGTCCAAAGCCACGAGATCTCGTCGTCCCAGACGTCGCACTCATCATCGGGAAGACCAACCACCACATTGTGCCCGCCATCACCGGCATCATCCACTACGTCATCTTCATCAAACACATCATCCTCATCCACCTCTTCATCCTCCTCGGATACATCATCCTCGTCAGCCACGTCGAGGCCAACCCCGATTTTTCCCCCGGAAGTAGAGAGCGTCAAGGAGGTACCAACCGGTTCAAAAAAGGAGGCACGGGTCAATCCGAGACTGACAAACACCCGAAAAGCCACCCCACCACAACAGTCGCCAACGTATACACCTCCCGGCACACCTCCTGGCATTAGACGTTATTCACCACCACGACGACCATATACTCCTCTCGGCACGCCCCCTGGCAGTCCACGGCATTCGCCGCCAAAGACACCACCACCAAGAATCCCGTATCACCCCATCATAGCAGAAGACTACTTGTCGGAAAGGGTCCGGGGTCTGCTACGACCCCACATCCACTACATGCTGTGTCACTATGCCCCAGGAAAACGGGGTAATCAAGCCTTCAAGGTTGATGGATACCGATACCGGATCCATATAACGCGGCAACACGCCGCCGTGGTGAAACGGCTGAACAAGCTAAGCAACAACCAGGAGAGGTTCGTACCCCGACGTCGTGACCCCCGGAAGTGAAATGGCAACATCTGATCGCACCCCAGGGGGGGACCATGTGTAATGGCAGAAGTCGTCCCTCGTTTCTGCCAACACCTATTTAAATGAATTTTCTTTATTTTTTGTTACTTAATATGCCTTATTTTTTGAATTATACTTTTGTTAAAACCCTTAAAACTATGACTTATTGAATTCTGGAATTAATTAATATCCCGTTATGAGAGAGTATACGGGAATTTACAGATGGGAGAAAGCTATTACTCTCTTTCCAATATTCCATTGTACCTATGACTATATAAGGCGTAACGACAGGAAAATCATGATCAGTTGGCTACAGTCGTGCAGTGAAGTGAAAAGTGTAAAGTTAAAGAGTAGTGCTCGCAAACACCCCAGACGTCCTAGAAAGGTCGGTAAGTATCCTTACACGCCCTTTTTCATATCCTTTGAAGGACCCGTGAGTCCTTAAATATCCTGCGAATATCCTTAAAGGACTTCCTAATATCCTCGGAAGGTCCTTCAACATCCTTGGAAGGTCCTTCAACATCCTTGGAAGGTCCTTCAACATCCTTGGAAGGTCCTTCAACATCCTTGGAAGGTCCTTCAACATCCTTGGGAGGTCCTTCAACATCCTTGGAAGGTCCTTCAACATCCTTGGAAGGTCCTTCAACATCCTTGGAAGGTCCTTCAACATCCTTGGGAGGTCCTTCAACATCCTTAGAAGGTCCTTTAACGCATCCTTGAAGGTCCTCGGAAGGTCCTTCAACATCCTTGAGAGTCCTAGGCCCGGCTAATATACTTGGAGGTCCTGGGAGATATCCGGACATCCTGACAGATATCCTGAAAGGTCATTGCGGATACCCTGTAAGGTCCATCAGCGTGCCGTCCCCGGTCGCTAACATCAACGACAGGATTAGCGTGCCGTCCCCGGTCGCTAACATCAACGACAGGATTAGCGTGCCGTCCCCGGTCGCTAACATCAACAGCAGGATCAGCGTGCCGTCCCCGGTCGCTGACATCGACGACAGGACTAGCGTGCCATCCCCGGTCACTAGTCAGCAGCAGGACCAGCGTGCCGTCCCCGGTCGCTAACATCAACAGCAGGATCACAGCGTGCCGTCCCCGGTCGCTAACGTCAACGACAGGATTAGCGTGCCGTCCCCGGTCGCTAACAGCAACAGCAGGATCAGCGTGCCGTCCCCGGTCGCTGACATCAACGACAGGACTAGCGTGCCGTCCCCGGTCACTAGTCAGCAGCAGGACCAGCGTGCCGTCCCCGGTCGCTGACATCAACGACAGGACTAGCGTGCCGTCCCCGGTCACTAGTCAGCAGCAGGACCAGCGTGCCGTCCCCGGTCGCTACCACCAACAGCAGAATCAGCGTGCCGCCCCCGGTCGCTAACATCAACAGCAGGATCAGCGTGCCGTCCCCGGTCGCTGACATCAACGACAGGACTAGCGTGCCGTCCCCGGTCACTAGTCAGCAGCAGGACCAGCGTGCCGTCCCCGGTCGCTACCACCAACAGCAGAATCAGTGTGCCGTCCCCGGTCACTGACATCAACAACAGGATCAGCGTGCCGTCCCCGGTCGCTGACATCAATAACAGGATCAGCGTGCCGTCCCCGGTCGCTGACGTCAACAACAGGACTAGCGTGCCGTCCCCGATCACTAGTCATCAGCAGCGGGATCAGCGTGCCGCCCCCGGTCGCTGACAAGAACAAGAAGATCAGCGTGCCGTCCCCGGTCGCCGGCATCAACAACAGGTAAGCGTCGATCACAGTTATAACGCGCCGCCGCGGTCACCAGTCAACGGCAGGATCAGCGTGCCGTCCCCGGTCGCTAGTCAACCGCAGTAGTAGCGTGCCGTCCCAGGTCGCTAACCTCGACGGCAAGCTCAGTGTGCCACCGTCGGCCGTTGACATCAACACACAGGAGCAACACGCCGTCCCCGGTCGTTAGTTCCAAAATATTATATTATTCATTAGAGTAAGCCAAAAATAAAACTTAATTTTAAAACATTTAGAAACCGCCTTTTACTCTCGGTCACTGGCAGAAACAAATTTCTGTGACGATCCCTACCCCGCGAGCTTACCCCAGCAACCGGAGGAAACTCGTCGTTACAATTGATGTGTGGTTTACCGTTGGTAACGGATGATTTTTTAAAGGAATTCCCCTGAACACATGTGTTCATTCATAAGTGACTGTCAATAAAATTGTGGATATAATTTTTTTTGGTACTTCAGTAAAAAACTACTAAGTATTTTTATGGGTTCATTCAACCAATTTTTCTCATTCAACAAGTGTTTACGAAAGCGAAAAGTATAACGACAAAAAATATAAATCATTTTACATTGAACATTTAATCAGTCAACACAAAAAAGTTCAATTTTGTTCCCGTGTGTTATTTATTGAAAATTGTGTTACTTTGATATATACTTCAAAATTGTGCAATGGCTACGTCAAGAAACACCTGTAAAATCAATCCCAACTATTTTTGTAACATATGTGGCGAATACACGTTTATAAAAAATAGAAAAAGTGTGTCAGATTTAGTACTGGATTCCTAATACTGTATGTAAAAACTGTGTAGAGTATTTAAGGTTATGGGCAAACAAGCAACGGACCCACTTCAAGTATAAAACACCAATGATCTGGCGGGAACCTTCGAATCATTATGATGATTGTTATTTTTGCGCTGTCAACATAACAGGCATTAATAAAACAAACCGGTCTAAATGGATTTATCCTAACGTTTTGTCTATTACCCAACCAGTCCTGTACTCTAGTGAGGATTCAGAACCACAACCATCTACATCTACACACAATTTCCACGACTTACGACAAAATGTTCCTTCACCAATTTCTGAATTTGGATCAGATGACTTGCATTTAGATATTTCTTCTGAACGCGAGCAATTTAATCAGGAGGAGCTTAGTGATTTAGTGAGAGACCTTGGACTTTCTAAAAAAGCATCTGAAAGCATCTTCTCGATTAAAGCAAAAAAATCTGTTAACCCAAGGAACAACAATTTCATACTACCGTAACAGAGAAAAAAACTTACTTCCATTCTTTTCCGAAGACGATGAATTTGTTTATTGTTCAGTTGTTCCTGGTTTAGTAACAGCGATGGGATTAGAGCAGTATGATCCAAATGACTGGCGACTATTTATAGATTCTTCTAAACGCAGCCTAAAATGTGTACTTCTGCATAACGGTAATAAATTGGGTTCGTTGCCCATTGCACATTCAACTAAAGCTAAAGAAGAATATTCTACAATTGCCTCAGTTATAAATAAAATAAAGTACAACGAACACCGCTGGCTAATTTGTGTGGATCTAAAAATGGTGAATTTTCTTCTAGGCCAACAAGGTGGCTACACAAAATATCCGTGTTTCATTTGTTTATGGGATAGCATAGCCAGATCTGAACACTGGAGTAAGAAAGACTGGCCTTCGAGGGAAGCTATGGTTCCAGGAAACCACAATATAGTTAATCAACCACTTGTGCCCAGGGATCGCATAATACTGCCACCTCTCCATATCAAGCTAGGACTTATGAAACAATTTGTCAAAGCTCTCAACAAGGACGGTGATTGTTTTAGATATATCAGTAAAAAGTTCAACAATTTGAGTTCGGAGAAACTGAAAGCTGGCATTTTTGATGGCCCTCAAATCAAAAAATTAATCAATGATGAAAATTTTAGTAATTCCATGACAGATATTGAAAGAAATGCTTGGAATGAATTTGTTTGGATAGTGCGCAATTTCCTGGGAAACAAAAAGGGTGAGCACTATTCGGACCACGTGGATAACATGTTGTCACATTTCAAGCAGCTTGGTTGTAATATGAGCATTAAGGTGCACTACCTACACAGTCATTTGGATTGTTTCCCTGAAAATCTTGGAGACTTCAGTGAAGAACAAGGTGAACGTTTCCATCAAGATATCCGCACTATAGAGGAGCGGTACCAGGGTCACTGGGATAAGCATATGATGGCGGACTATTGCTGGAGCATTAAAACAAATCCCTCTAAACAAGGTTATTTAAGAAAATCTTATAAAAGAAAATTTTTCGATGAGTTGTAATTACATTGTAATATTTGTGTATCAAAATTTTTTATTTTTCTTTAAAATTCTCTTTTTGTGTTAAATTAAAAAGTATAGCTGACCATAAAAATGAAATAATCTTTCTTTATTACTTAATTTTTTTAATTCTTAGAATCATAAAAATCTAACTTATTACATACAAACACTTACACATTAGAAAATGTTATTTTTGTATGGAAATCGCGATTTATATCAATTCAGTAAATCGTGAACAAAATCAAAAGTTGTGCACCGATTGCAATGAAATAAAGCTCATTTTATTCGAAATATCTTTAACTAACTGTTTGTAGACCAAAACTGTGATTTTTGTCCCATTTTTATTTTTTAGGAATTTTTAAAGAACAAAAAAAATGTTTTTTTTTTAAAAAATTTTAATTTTTTTTTCAAAACTTGAAACTTGAACTACTTGGAAAATTTAAAAACAAAGTAAGCACGACTTTAAGAGAATATTGTTTGCGAGTTTCGGATTTTTTTTTTAATTTAATATGGTGAACCGTTTTCAAGTTATTCCAATATATGTAGCGGAAGTGCCTTAATTTTGAACATAACGGTATATCTCGAAAAGTCGAGCTGATAGAAAAAAACCAAGTGCAGATTTGAAATCAGCGACCTCAAATTAGTAAAAATTTGCTATAAATTTCAAATCAACACAAAAAAGTTCAATTTTGTTCCCTTGTGTAATTATATATGACTTTACGAGATTTTTATGAATTTAAAAAAATCGGGGTAAATTGTCTATTTATATAAACATCTGTTGTAACGGATGCATCACAAGAAGTAATGGACGTATTAATGTGTAATGGTATTTTCAAGTAATCCACTTTATTATTTAATAACACATGAAGATATTCTAGCTACTTTTTAAATACTCCACTATTGTTCTAAGCTCATTAGTCTTTTTCATATCAAAGATTAAATTAAGATCATATTTACGGTATTATACATATTTTCTTCTGCCCTTTACATATCAAGAAAATTTTTGCACCAAATATTGAGAACAATTTTTTACTTCTTAATAATCTATAGGTTCTAAGGCTTCAGAAAACATGCATATTTAATTTATACAACTTTCATTTATATCTACTTTGGCTTACTTCAAAATGGAATTGCCCAAATAATATTTTAATTTGGATTAAGAGGTGTCCATACAATTCGTTCCGAATTTTAAGTGTTTAAATATTACAAAAAGTTAACCACAATGCGTCAGGTGATTAGCCTTTGCAATACCTCTGTAACGACACCTTTTTATGGTTTCTTTGAAAGATATGAGAAATATATGCGATTAGGTAGCTATGAAGTAGCGCGGGACAAATATTGACTTCTGTATTGCAAATCCGTATACAAATTTCGAAAATCTATAATTTTCTTAAAAATTTTACAAGTTGATTGGGTTTAGTTTTATCGAGTTACTTGTAGCTCATAATTTAACATAAGTCTTATTAAATCCTGCAATTGGGTCTCTAATTGGAATTTAACAAATTTTTAAATTCACATTTAAAATAAAGTTTTTTTTTAAGTATTTATAATATATAACACAATCACCAACAAAGCTAGTCATTGTTTGAAATCCACAATATCTGTTAATTCGTAAACCGTTTGATACAACTTATATCCAACTTGCAACATGATGCTCAAACATATTCAGCTTAAGGTTTGTTTTAAACTTCATCTAATAAATTTTAAATTGCAAATCTATGAGATGATTTTATGCGTGTTGGTTTCTTTTTCTACCATATTTTGACACAAACTATTAGTAAGTGTCACTGACAAAACGCAAAGAAAAAAAATCCCATTCAAAATAGTTCATTCCATGGCAAACGCCCTAAAAGTGTTTAAAAAAATAAACTGCACAAAAACTAGTACAAAGCAACATTTGTCACGCAATTCTATAACGTTTCAACATCGACCAAAAAAAAAAAGAGATTTACACAAAATGCAAATTACTTAAAAGTTTTTGTCGATTTTTTTTAGTTATATGTATTTATACATGCATTCATGCATGAACTATGCATTTACACTCAGTGACATTTAGTAGAGGGCAATGCAGACATTTTAAGTAATATATGGGATACGGTAAAATAAAGAGAGCTTAGGTGTGTTTACAAAATGTTTAGACTTTTAATCTAAATTTTTGTCCTCTTAAGAAGTAATATCTGGAAGGGGATTCACAGTTCAAAAAATAACTATGTAGAATGACTTCAATCAGCGATGTCAATTTTTCGAAGCAAAAAACGAAAAAGCAATATAGTTCTAACCAGTACTTATGAACTTATGGGCCTTTTCTATTAGGAATTATATATGTGGTGGTTGCCGTTTTTATACCCTATACCACTATGTGGTTTGGGTATAATGACTTTGTGCTGCTGTTTGTAACAACCAAAAATATTTGACCTAGACCCATCTTTAATTATACCGATCGAATCAGAATCACTTTTTCCAAATTGTCATATAGATCTTACTCAAATTGGGTTTGTATACGTTCATTACATCCATTAATGAGTAGTCCAAAAATGAACCCTTTGGCCCCATATAGAGCTGCTTCCCGATCTTCACTTAAATCTATTAAAAAAACAAAAATATTGCACTGATTCTTCTCCAATTTTGTTTGTATATATTTTTGCAAAATACAAGAGACTTTACCAAACATGATCAGGATCGGTATATTTTTGGACCTAGCCCCCATATAGATATAGCATCCGATATGAACTTTTTCATATCTGCAGCCAAATAAATTAATAAAAATACCACTCAAATTTGGTTTTTGCTTATTTTCTATGTCCAGTTAGTTGTGCCTAAGAGATAGGGTTTCTAAACGCATGGTATAGGGTATCATATAGTCGGTCCAGACCGACTATAATTTTCTTACTTGTTTTTTTTTGAACAGGTAGTCCATCTCCGTATAAAATCTTCCACATTTTGTAAGGCGTTTTTTGTGCTCTTCAACTCCCTTTTCACAAGAGTCAAATATCTCTCCAATGGTCTAAACTCCGGACAGTTTGGAGGATTTTAATTCCTTGATAAAGAAACACGTTATTGTTCTTTTACCACTCAAGAACTTTCTTACCGTAGTGAAAGGATATCAAATTAGGCCAAAAAGGTGCGGACAGACTGCGTTGGCTTATGAAAGGGAATGCATCTTTTTTGCAAATACTCCTAAAGATAAATTTCGGCATTTATTGAGCCCGCTGTATCATATTGCTTGTTTCTTTTGCCGCTACAACATATTATTTATCGTACCAGTCACTTTTTTTTGCGGAAATTACGTCTGCGTTTGGGTCCTATAAGTATCTTCAACATTTCATCGACCATTAGCAACATAAAAATTTTGATACGGAAGCTGCGAAATATCTGCCAGTATATACGTTATGTCGTCCATTATGCAGCAGTAACATTTCTACATGAACCATGTCTTAAATTTCCGTGCTCTGTGTTGTATAGAAATATTAAAAGTTTAGAAACTCACTACAAATTTTTTCATACAAAGGTCCTAAGTACTTAGAGTAAAAAAAGTACACATCAGTTCCACTTAAAAAATTTAAATTGGTTTCCTTACGGAAAAATCCTTTTTTTTAAGGAAACAAATTACGGATTTAATTGTACTATCGATATGATTTTGGCTCCGTTACATGCCTGAAAAAATAAGCACATTTTTATCTATTGCGTTTCATTTTGATTTTGTATACAAAAAATGGAAGAAATTCAGTTAGTTTGTGCTGATGTTTGAAATTACCAAAAATATTTGACTCCCCCTTTTATTACAATTATTGCTTCAGACTTACTTTCTGAGTTGATTCAGCGGTATAAGCCCGTCCGTCCGCCTTTCTGTGTGTCCACGTAAACCTTGTTATCAAACTACAGATCCGAAATATAAATATATATGGTGCCACGCTAACTAATAACATTAGTATCTGATGGACTCGTCAAGTGTCAAGGCTTCCTGTTTATAGAACACCAGTTATATGATATAATATATTTACTTTGTATGGGCGGTTCTATGCCCACTGCTCCGATCACGGAGTCTCAACGCTCTAACTGCTACAGTTCTCCAGATATAAGATACTTAATACCTAGGCTTAAAATGTTTACTTTTGGATTCTCTAGATCAAACAGGCGAAGAATGACGTACATGTTGTCAGATAACATTTCATATAAAAATCTAAAAATAGTGTTTATACGTAACAGAACATTCGAGTATGCATATGTATCAGCGAAGCATATACATTTTTGTTTGCTTGTTGTACACGTGCAGAAAAAAATTCAACAAGAAAAAAGGTTAGTCTAGACCGACTTTACGATACCCTATACAATGCGTTTAGAGACCGTATCTTTTACGTCCAACAAATTAGATACAGAAAACTAGCATAAACCAAATTTGAGTGGCATTGTTATTTTTTTTTTTGCCTTCGGATACGAAAATGTTCATATATTTATATGGGGACTAGGTCAAAAAACCGACCGATCCTGACCATATTTGGCAAAGTCACTTATTTTTTGCAAAAACTTTTAAAAACCAAATTTGAGAAAAATCTATGCAATATTTTTGTTTTTTAATAGATTTAAGTGAAGATTGGGCAGCTTCATATGGGGGCTATGACTAAGAATTGTCCTATAGAATTTATGTTTGCACTACACAAATCCAATTTGACAGAGATCTATATGATAATTTTGATATTATGGCAATTAAAGTTGATGTCAAAGGGGGACTAGGTCTGAACATGAACCGATTTTCACCAATCTCAATAGCATTCATGCTAAGGCCAATAGAAACCTATATAAAAAATTTTATCAAACTATATTCATATATGCGATTTGTAGTTTGATAACAAGGATTACATGGACATACAGAAGGACGGACGGACGGACATCGCTAATCGATATACGATATATATGTATATGTCCCCAATAAACCACTAAACAAAAATGTAATATATGTTTTTGCATTTATGCTCATTAAAAAAGCAATTATCTTATTAATTTTAAACTTCATTCTCAAAAAGCTAGCCAATGCAATTTGAAATGTTTTTAACCAAGACTTAAAAAATTCTTATTTAGTAGTGCCATTTTAAATCAAGAAATAAAGTATTCGAAAATGTTGAATACTTCGACAAAAAAATCCTATGTCTCGAAATCAGCAATATGACGAAAAACCGGTTTCTCAAATAATTCCAGTACCTGTATGGACAACTATAATACCGGGATTTTAACTTTTTAAAATAATATTTTATTTATTGACAAATTTTGAAGAACTTTTTATTAAACTTTTTAAAAAATAAATAATTAATCTTATTTCGTTGATAATGTGGGAAGACAAGGGAACAATGTTTTTGGTGATTAAGAACTGAATGTTGTTTTTAAAGTTATTTGGGATGCTGAATATAAATCTGCATTTGGTTTTTTTCTATCAGCTTGACTTTTCGCGATATACCGCTATGTCCAAAATTAAGGCACTTCCACTACATATATTGAAATATCTTGAAAACGGCTCATCATATTCAGTTAAAAGAAATCCAAAACTCGTCAACAATATTATCTTTAAGCCATGCTTACATTGGTTTTAAATTCGCCCAGCAGTTTCAGAGTTATCGTGGAAGCTTTGAAATAAAAAGAACAATTTAGAGAAAAAAATTTTTTTTGGTTCTTTGAAAATTCATAAAAAATAAAAATACGACATAGATCACAGGTTTGGTTTAAAAGCATTTAGCTAAACATATTTCGAATGAAACTAGCTTTATTTCATTGTAATCGGTGCGAAGCCTTTGATTTTGTTCACAATTTACTGAAAAAACGGAATTGATAAAAATCGCGATTTCCACACAAAAATAACATTTATTAATGTGTGTGTATTTGCTGCTGTTCTATTTATGCAATAACTGTGTTATAGTAATTGTTTTTGGGCCACCGATTTCAGTTATTATTATGATTTTCTCTATCAGCTACACAGAATAGCTTTCAAAGAAAAATAAATGTTTAATACACAAATACTTTAATTTAATTACAACTCATCGAAAAATTTTCTTTTATACGATTTTCTTAAATTATCTTGTATATAGGGTTTATTTTTAATGCTCCAGCAACAGTCCGCCATCATATCAATTAAGGGCCGTATGCAAAAAAAAAAAAAATTAAAGTGTACTTCAAGTAGACTTTATCAACAAATTCTACTTGAAGTACACGTTAACTTTTTTGCATACGGCCTTTAATGTTCAACGTTAAAATGATTTATATTTTTTGTGGATTTGCACTTTTATTTTTTTTGTCGTTATACACTTTCAAGTACTTCGAAGTACAAAAAAAAAATCTATCCACAATTTAATGAATGAACGTATCGGTTGAGGGAGCATATGTACCAGATTTAGCCTTCTAAAACCAGGTTCATACAAATTCATTTAAAATTTTTCACAACTCTCCAAATAATGAGCCCTCATAAATGTGGGTGGAATTTTTATAAAAAACATCATCCGTTACAGGTAGCAAACGAAAAATCACACATCAGTTAAAAAGTGCACTTTCTATATATACCGTATACCACTATGTGGTTTGGGTATAATGACTTTGTGCTGCTGTTTGTAACTACCAAAAATATTTGACATAAACCCATCTTTTACTATACTGAGTCGATTTAGTGATGTTCGTCCGTCAGTCCGTCTCTCCGTCTGTGTGCCCATGTAAACCTTGTAATCAAACTACAGGTCGCAAACATTAATATATTTTGATAAAATTTGGTATATAAGCTTTTATCGGCCATAGGATGAACGCTATTGAAATTAGTGAAATTCGGTCCATGTTCAGACCTAGTCCCCGTACAAATGACCCCTATGAAATCGACATAAATTGCCATAATATCCAAATTATCATATAGAGTAGATCTCAGTCAAATTGGGTTTGTATGTATTTATTATATTCATTAATCGGTAGTCCAAAAATACTCTCTATAGGACAATTCCTACTCATAGGCCCCATACAGAGCTGCTTCCCGATCTTCACTTAAATCTATCAAAAATCAAAAATATTGCACAGATTTTTCTGAAATTTGGTTTGTATGGTCAGGATCGGTCCAATTTTCGACCTAGTCCCCATATAAATATAGCACCCGATATGAAGTTTTTCATATCTTCAGCCAAAAAAAATAATAACAATGCCACTTAAATTTGGTTTGTGCTTACTTTCTATATCCAATTACTGGGACCGAAGAGTTAGGGTCTCTTAACCATGGTATAGAATATCGTCTAGACCGACTATAATTTTCTTACTTATTTTCCCTTTAATTTATTGTGAACTGACTAGGTATCATAAAGGAACAATAATAGCAATCCAGCGTCTACGCACATTTATCGGCATTTATTAGTTTGCTACCGCAATCATAAAAATTAAATAACGTTTTTTTTTTTACTTAATTTTTTTAATTCTGAGAATCATAAAAAGTCATGAACGTGTTTTCCTTCACTTCAACATGAGATAACTCACTTAATTGTGAACGTAACGCGTTCATCGATTTTTATGATCTGTGTCTAATTTTGTTTTGTGACTTTACGTGAAAGTAATAAGACTATACACTTTTTTCAGTTTTGAATTTTTAATGACTTTTAAATACACAAAATTTTAATTATTTATCTTTTTTTTGACTAAAACAACCATTTTTTTGGTGTTTTTTAAAAATTTTCAAAGGTAACAATTACATAAAAAAAAAACAATTTTGAAGATCACCAAAAAATGGTGAACCGTTTTCAATTCCAATATATGTAGTGGGAGTGCCTTAAGTTTGGACATAATCGTATATAGCGAAAATTCGAGCTGATAGAAAAAACGAAGTGCGGATTTGGATTCAGCGTCTCAAATAACCTTAAAAACAACATTCTGCTCTTAATCAACAAAAACCCTGTTCTCTTAAATTATAAATAAAAAAATCTTATAAAGTAATATCTTATGGAAATCGCGATTTTTATCAATTGAGTTTCCTCAGTAAATTGTGAACAAAAACAAAAGCTGTGGAACGATTACAATATGTTCAACTAAATGCTTTTAAATCAAACCAGTGATCTATGTCGTATTTTTATTTTTTATTAATTTATAAAGAACAAAAAAAAATTTTTTTGTTTTAAATTGTCCTTTTTTTCAAAACTTTCACGATATCTCTGAAACTGCTGGGCAAATTTAAAACCAACGTAAGCATGGTTTAAAAATAATATTACTGACGAGTTTTGGATTTTTTTCAAGTGAATATAATGAACCGTTTTCAAGTTATTCCAATATATGTAGTGGAAGTGCCTTAATTTTGGATATAACGGTATATCGTGAAAAGTCGAGCTGATGGAAAAAAACCAAGTGCAGATTTGAAACTAGTGACCTCAAATTAGTAAAAATTGCAATAAAGTTCCAGTCAACACCAAAAAAGTTGAATTTTGTTCCCTTGTGTAATATTTGTCGTATGTTTAGAAGAAAAAAAAAATATATATCAGATTAGTATTTAGAGCTAAATTTCATGTTTCAAAAAAATAAACTAAATTTGAAAAAATTTAAAAATATATTATTTTTTATTTAGTACAAGTCCTCATCATAAAAAAACATATTGTTTTCTTTTTTTTCTTATTATTTTTTTTTAAATTTGTCCTTATTTTTGCTTATATTAAAATAATACTTTTACTTTTGTTAACAACAAACAAATATAAAACAAGTAAGAAAATTATAGTCGGTCTAGACCGACTATACGATACCCTATACCAGGCCCAACTAACTGGATATAGAAAATAAGCATTAAACAAATTTGAGTGGGATTTTTATTAATTTTTTCGACTGCAGATATGAAAAAGTTCATATCGGATGCTATATCTATATGTGGACTTGGCCCAAAAATGGACCGATCCTGACCATATTTGGTAAAGTATCTTTTATTTTGCAAAAATATATACAAACAAAATTTGAGAAGAATCAGTGCAATATTTTTCTTTTTAGATAGATTTAAGTGAAGATCGGGAAGCTGCTCTATATGGGGCCTATGACTAAGAGTTGTCCAACAGGGATCATTTTTGGACTACTGATTATTGGATATAATATATACATATAAACCAAATTTGACTAAGATTTGTATGATAATTTGAATCTTATGGCAATATATGTTGGTTTCATAAGGGTAATTTGTATGGGGGCTAGGTCTGAACATGGACCGATTCTCACCAATTTCAACAGCGTTCATCCCATGGCCGATAGAAGATTAAATACAAAATTTCATCAAAATATATTCATATTTGCGACCTACAGTTTGATTAAAAGCTTTACATGGACACACAGACGGACGGACGTATCACACGTAGGTCAAAAATATTTGACCTAGACTCATCTTTTATTATACCGATAGAATCAGAATCACGTTTTGAATCGATTTAACTATGTCCGTCCGTCCGTCGCAAATATGAATATATTTTGATGAAATTTGGTACATAAGCTTTAATCGGCCATGGGATCAACGCTATTTAAATTGGTGAGAATCGGTCCATGTTCAGACCTAGCCCCCATACAAATGACCCCTATAAAATCGACATAAATTGCCATAAGATCCAAATTGTCGTATAGATCTTAGCCAAATTGGGTTTGTATGTCTTTATTACATCCATTAATGAATAGTCCAAAAGCGGTCCCTATGGGACAACTCTTGGTCATAGGCCCCATATAGAGCTGCTTCCTGATCTTCACTTAAATCCATCAAAAAACAAAAATATTGCACTGATTCATCTCAAATTTTGCTTGTATATATTTACGCAAAATACAAGAGACTTTACCAACCATGGTCAGGATCGGTCCATGTATGGACCTAGTCCCCATATAGACATAGCATCCGATATGAACTTTTTCATATCTGCAGCCAAAAAAATTAATAAAAATGCCACTCAAATTTGGTTTATGCTTATTTTCTATATCCAATTACTTGTGCCTAATAGATATGGTCTCTAAACGCATGGTATAGGGTATCGTATAGTCGGTCTAGACCGACTATAATTTTCTTACTTGTTTTTTTTTATGAAGTTAATAAAAAATTGTTAATAAAAAAAATTTTTGGATTCTCAATTGCTAATATTTCAACAGATGTAGAAAACGAAAATACTTTTTTTTAACCGGTTATAGTAAAAAATAGGAAATTTCATATGAAAAACGATGGATGACAAACGTAATTCTAATTCCCATCAGCTAAATTCTGTGGTCACAAGCATTAACCGCCTAAGTCGAAAATCATGCCTTTGAGCAAAATAACTTTTTATATAAATGTAATGGGGCTTCATTACGACTTAGGTCAGAATGTTTACATTAATAACTTTTTAATAAACAGTGTTAGAGAAATGGGGATTTCACGTAAATATAAAGCGTCATTAGTAGAATATGATAGCATACATAACTCAAAACATTCTTAATTCGACTTAGGCGGTTATCGCTTGTGACCACAGAATTATGTATCTAAACAAATTGTAAATTTTAAATTCGTTTCTCTGTTGATGTAGAATAAACACTTTCCATCTGTATAAAGATATTGTAACTCAATAGGCAAAATTTACTATAGAAAATTTTTATGATCATTTTTTTAGTCACTATGAATAAAGTGAAAATATATTTTTAACTAAACTCATTTTTTAAACTGCATATTTTTATTTTGATTAAAGCTCTATTTAATGTGAAATATGCTTTTCTGGGGCAGCTTATGTTGGCAACAAAATTCGTTTTATATTGGGGAATGAATCCACAGGCGTTCTGATTTTTTTTATTAACTATACAACTTAAAATCATAATAAAATTAAAAATAATAACAATTACAATTTTATTATTGTGTTATTTGGCTAATATTCTTTTGTTTCTTTTACTTCAAAACAAGCAAATACGGCCTAAGATTATTTAATGTAAATAAAACTGCATTTAAATTACAATGAAATGTTATGAATTTATGTTCATTGTAATTTTTGTTTTTATGTTGTATGTAAATTAAATTCATTTTTAAATGTGATAAAATAATACTTATGTTACGAATTTCCTTGAAAAAGTCAACAAAGAATTGACGAAACGTCGGAAAGAAATGTAGTTTGAATGCAGTTTTATTTACATTGAAAAATCTTAGGCCGTATTAGCTTATTTTGAAATAAAAGGAAAAAAATTATAATTTTATTTTAAGCCAGTGGCCGGCATTGCGACCTATGTGGATCTTTTGTGGCCTGTATTTTTTTTTAGGTTAATTGCATTTTTTTTGATACGATTACTCGTATATACACGAAATGATTTTTTATTTTATATATGTATATATTTTTTCTATTTAATACATAAACAATAATATAATAACTAATAAATAAATAAAAAGCATTTGACATTTTACATTGAAACAAAATTATATTGAAAAAATAACGATAAAACAAATATCCCGATGTCCTGAATGGCATAAATATAATATGTATGTATGTTTTTTTTTTCTATAAAATTATTCCATGAAATATTTCTTTAATGATTTGGAGTATAATTTAAGAATAAAAAAAGAAACAATCATATGTGGTCGGCTTTATCTATGTACAATTTTTTTTTTCATATACTTCCTTTAATCGAATCTAAAGCAGTGTACAGCTTATATCTTACCAGCAACGATTTGCCAAATAATAATAAAGTGTTTTTAAAGTTAGCGTGTTGGTATTTTAATTAATATTTGTACAAGTGATTATTTTTTTCTCTTCAAAATCCTTTAAATACATTGACGTTGTTGGCTGCAGAAAGTTCATATAACTCTTTAATTTGATGTGCCAATTCACGATCGACAACTTCACCACCTCTGGTTAAAACATCGTTCACTATTTCTTCTTCGGTCTCTTCTGCCATTAACATTTCTTGTGATGTCTGTTCTTTGGGATCCACTAAATTCATCAAGAATGATGCACATACACCAATACTATACGGTAGTAATTGTATGTATTCTTTAAGTAAAGAATCATAGCTGAAATGATAAAAAAAAAATATAAATAATAACCAGGAGTTTAGGGAAAGGTTCTATCTAATTGTATACAGAAAATAACCTTAAGCCACATTTGAGTCGGAATGTTATAAATTTCTTGCCTGTGTATGTGAAAAAGTTCATATCCGATGCAATTTTTATATGAAGACTAGGTTCAAAAATTGATCGATGATGGCCATATTTGGTAAAGAGACTTATTTTTCGCAAAAACATAAGCAAAATAAATTTGAGAGAGATCTGTGTAATATTTTTGCCTTTTTTGTATAAATTTAAGTAAAGATCGGGAAGCAGCTTTATATGCGTTTATTTTTTGACTAAGTAATGGGCGTAATACATAGGCAGATGAACGCACAGACGTTATTAAGTCGACTCAGATGTTAATGCTGAGTCGATCGGTTACAAAAAACAGCGCAAAATCATTATACCCTGACTACGGAGTGACGTAGGGTACAAAAATACTAAAAATATGTAATAATAATAATTAAACAAAAAGTTAGTTGAAAATTGGTGGATATACATTTTTTTAAGAAAAGGTACTTTTTCAAGAAAATTTACTGTTTTATTTAAAAAAGGTACTTTTTAAGGAAATGTTCTGTTTTAGAGAAGTTGATTTTTTTAGAAAATGTACTTTCTTACAATTTTTTTTTTGGTAAATATAAATAATATGCAGTTTTTTTTAAGAAAAAGAAAATGTAAGTTTTGAAGAAAATATAATTTTCAGAAAATGTAATTTTTTCAGAAAATATACTTTTTATAGAAAATCGGTTTTTTTTCATAAAAAGTACTTTTTTAATAAAATGCAATTATTTAATAAATGGTACTGTAGCATGGATCACATTCGTTATTACCCACAAGAACAAATTTGGCTGTCGAAATATAAAAATATCATATTACACACAAAATAATAAAACGATCAACACTGTTTGCATTGTTCAGTGTATGCTGTGATTACAGCAGCATAACCTAGATGTTCGCAGTTAAGCTGCTATAACATCCACTGTAACAGTAAATCTTTTGGTGTAGTACACTGATCGTTGCGTTGTACTTATAAATCTAGATAAATATGCTATATTTCCCACGTTATATGGAGTTGTTATGTAAGTATTTTAAAATAAAGTCGATAATATTCAATAGAAACCTTTGTTGAAAAAAAAAAATTTTATTCAGCACTTTTTATCAACAAAAAGTAGTTAAAAAAACACTTTTTTTTTAAGAAAAGGCACTTTTTAATAAAAGGTATTTTTTTAATAAAATGTACTTTTGATGTGTAAACATCTGTATGTGCAGGGGGGTAAATTTCTATTTCACAATACAATCAAAAAGCAGCGAAACACAAATCGGTGTGTGACTTATGATTGGATTGGTGAAAAAATTATGATATAAAATTGTTTTGTTATGCCACTTTTTTTAAGAGCGTCATCTATGTATCACTTATATACGTTTATATTAGGATATTTTTAACGTTTTACAGCAAAGGGTTGTTGAATTAGCTGAAACAGTTTTTGCTATAAGTGATAAATAGATGACGCTTTCTGTTTGATTTTAAAAAAATGACATAAAAAAATCTTTAATTACTAGATGTTTACACATCTCCCGGATCGGACTCACATGATTTTTTAAATAAAACGCACTTTTTTATAAAACGCAGTTTTTGAATAAAACTCAGTTTTTTAATAAAACGCAGTTTTTTAATAAAAGACAGTTTTTGTCATAAAAGGTAGCGTTTTTTTTATAAAAGACAGTTTTTGTAATAAAAGGTACTTTTTCAATAATTTTTTTTTAATAAAAAGGTACTTTTTCAATAATTTTTTTTTTAAATAAAAAGGTACTTTTTAATAAGAGGTGCATTTTATTAATAAAATTTACTTTTTTAATAAAATATTGTTTTGTTTTTTAGCAAAAGGTACCTTTTTAATGATAGGTACTTTTTTAATAAAAGATACTTTTTTGATAAAAGATACTTTTTTAATAAAAGGTAGTTTCTTAATAAAAGGCACTTTCTTAAATACTTCTTATAAAAGCTTTTTTTTATAAGATGTAATTTTTTTATAAAAGACACCTTTTTGTAAAAAATATGTACTTTTTTAATAAAACATAATATTTTAATACAAGGTTCTTTTTTTAACAAAAGGAACTTTTTTAATAAAACGCATTTTTTAATAAAAGGCCGTTTTTGTAATAATAGGAAGATTTTTACAAAATTTGTTTTAATAAAAAGGTACTTTTTAATAAAACGTACTTTTTGTTTTAATAAAACAAGCTTTTTGAATAAAATATACTTTTTTAATAAAAGGTACTTTTTTAATAAAAGGTAGTTTCTTAGTAAAAGGCAATCTCTTAATAAAAGGTACTTTTAATTAAAGGTACTTTTTATAAAAGCTACTTATTTAATAAAAGCTACATTTATAATAAAAGCTACTTTTTTAATAAAAGCTACTTTTTTAATAAAAGCTACTTTTTTATAAAATGTAATTTTTTAATAAAAGGCACTTTTTGAATAAAGGAACCTTTAACAAAATATGTAATTTTGTAATAAAACATAATATTTTAATACAAGGTACTATTTTTTAAAAAAAGGTTATTTTTAAATAAAAGGTACTTTTTTTAACAAAATGTAACTCTTTAATAAACGGCACTTTTTTATTAAAAGACACTCTTTAAATACAAGGTAATTTTTTTTTAGAAAAGTTGCTTTCTTTTTAATAGTAGGTACTTTCTTTTGTAGAAAAAGTACACTTTCAAGAAAAGTTATTTTATAAGAAAAGGTACTTTTTGAAAATAATTCACTTACAACCCATTTATATTATGAAATTTTGCAGTTGCTACCTAAAATCATGCACATTTACACTGTGTATTTCCTTGTAATAACGCTTGCAATTTTTTAACATATTATTGGAAAATTTTCTTCAGTCGTTCATTCGCAACTACATAAAAATTCATACGAAAAAAAAATATTTTAAAATTGTCTGATTATTGTACAATATTTATTTATTATTGTATAATAGAAATGTAAGATTTTAATGATCTAAATATAATTGAAGAGTTGGTTGATTTAACTGAATTGGCTGCTGAAACATCAGTTAAGATGTATTCACCCTTAAAGCAGAATAAAAAAAAATTAAAGTAACAAGAACACAAGAGTGTACAGATAAATGTCAAAAAATCATGAAAAACAGAAATCGTGAAATATTTTCTACCCCGCTGGCTTCTCTATCCCGTTCGTCTACAATTACGAATTGCATGCAAGTTTCATGGCAGAATTGCATGAAAAATTTCATGAAAATTTCATAGTGTAAATTGACTCTTATTTAAGAATAGGAGCTTTTTCAGAAAAGGTACTTTTTAAAAAAGGTAGGTTTTTCATAAAAGGTACTTTTTAACAAAAGTTACTTTTTTAAGAAAAGGTACTTTTTGTGCAAATTTACTTTTTTTAAGAAAAGGTGTTTTTTTAAGAAAAGGTACTTTTTCAAGAATAAGTGCTATTATAAAATTTGGTAAATTTTTAAGAAGGGGACTTTTTTAATAAAATATGCTTTTGTAAGAAAATATACTTTTTCAATCAAATATACTTTTTTAAGAAAAAGTACTTGTAAAATTTATACGTTGTTTGTTAAAATAATACTTATATGTCTAAATTCCAGAGTCAGTATTAAACGTGACTTTATAGTAAGATAAATAAGAATATGTAAGATATAGGAATATTTAAAATCTTGTATAAAATTTAAGACTAACAAAGAAATTACTCGCTTCGGGCACTAGAAGATTGGACTGATATTTTGATATGTGATAGATAAGAAACTAAGTAAATAAAACAAATAAGAGTTTCAGTAATAAAATTTTTCTAGTTTATATCAAAATTATTTCAATTATAAGAATTGTAATAATTGAAGAATATCTTAAATAATCGATTTTTTCCCCTTTTTAAATTGTATGCAAAAGTTATACAAGCGGGTACTTTTATTCAAATTAATATTAATTGTGATTTACTATTAAAGCTTTTAATCTAGAAATTTAATTTTCTTTTAATATAATTCAAGTTTAAAACATACCTTAAATAGTCGGGAACTGTTTCTGGTGTTAACTTTGCATAAGTTTCTCTTAATTTGTCACAGTACGTCTTAAAAATATACTTAAAATGCTTAAAACGGACCTCAGTAAATACTGATAATGATAAAAATGTTGCTAGGTCTACCATTGGCGAGGAAACTCTTAGTGTCTGTAAATCGAACATCATTATATCAATCGGTTTGTCATTTTCATCATATTTATAGGCCACATTATTACGCAAAAAATCACCATGACACAACGTAATGAATGGTTCCTTGGGTTGCACCCTTTTCCGGCAATATTTGATATTATCCCCTATTAAAGCTTTTAAGTTTTCTAAAAATTCTTCCTTGATTTCCGTTTCGTATTTGCGAGCCGCTATAACAAACCTCTCTGTACTTTCTCTTAAGACTAAGGCCCAATGTGGATGTATTTCATCGCTTGCATAACGTGGTTCCAGGAGGCCTTGTGTTATTTCTTCGAAGAGTTTTGGATTTTGTTTACGCAAAGCAAAACCAATGCCGTGAAATTGTGCCAAATATGTGACAGCCATTAGAACGTGTTCTAAGGATAAATTAACTTTTTCTTTACTTAGTCTCCATTGGTTACTGGCAAAATCTTCTGTTGCAACGGTCGCAAAATTGCTTTTCAATTTGGCATAGTGAAATTTAGCAAGATTTAGCTTCATTTTACTGAACTCCTCTATGGCCGGTATTATTGTTTCATAGCCCAATATTTCATTGTTGAATAAAGCTTTGAAGTTGACGCCATCAAACAGTTCCTGGGGTAATTCGGGAGTTTTCTGCAATAGTTTAATTATGAAAAAGACTTTTAATTTGATACCATATACGTATAAACTCTTAAGATATGTTAGATCCGGGAGCAAAGGCATATCACTTACATTTACTTGCAATTTATATTATATATATTTTCATGGATTAATCATGTAATCGATAATATTTTATAGTCATTAGTTATATACTCGATTATTATTTTCATATTATATTTTCTATTATTGTATTTAACCCTTTCCTATCTGACGGTACTAATAAGTACCACCTTTTGTAACGGTAAATTTAACAAACATGAGATCGCAGCAGCTTACGCTCTGCTTCAATATCTATTCTAAAACAATTGAGCTGTCTAACAAAAAAAATTCTCTTGAAAAAAAGTTAAAAATTGCTAATTAGTATCACATTGGACTTGGAACTTGAAGGTGCATTGTTAAGAAAAAAATTCCCATTTTTCATTGCAATATATATATTGATTTTACAAGGCAAGTTATATTTTTTTTATACATAATAAGTTGGCAACCTGTTGTTAACTGTTTTTATTATGTTAATTGTATTTTATACGTTTTATGTGCATAAAATCTGCAAAAAACAGTTAGGGACTCACAAGTACCGACAGTGACTTTAAGCATTTTTTGAGTTCTGTTTTTTTATATGTATATTTTTGCAATGTTTGCTTTTTAGATGGATATTTCTAAAAATATTGAGCTAATAGAAGCATTATTGATCGAGGATATCCCTGAATGCGATTTTGCGTCAGATGTGGAATTATCTGATGATGAAAATGACATTCATCAACCCCCAATAAGTATTGATGAACTTCTTGATGAAGCAGTACAAGAATCTCTTTACACATTGGAAGCTGAAAATGAAGCAGACGATGAACCTCTTCTACGAGTTTACAATCTTCCAAAACAACCACTGGTAAGTCATCGCAGTCGAACAAAAGAGTTCCAGAACCTGATCGGAAATGAAAAAAACGCGATGTTGAGACATACTTACCAGAATACTCTGAAAACACTTCTGTCGTGGAGGAATGTTTCAGTAAATGCTCTACGCCTACGGATGTATTTTTGGTTATAATTGATACTATTCTTGATGACGTTGTTTATCAAAGCAATTTGTATGCCACCCAAAATAACAAGACTCTCAACCTCAAGAAAGAAGAGCTTTTGGCTTTTATTGGCATTAACTTTTTTATGGGCTACAATACTCGTCCTGCTTGGACTGATCACTACTCTTCTGCCCCGGATCTTCACTACCCACTTATAAGTACGACAATATCAAGAGATAGATTTGCCGCTATATTGTCAAACTTACACTGTAATGACAATTTTAAAATACCACCCAATTGTAAGGACAAGTTATATAAGATGAGACCTGTATTAGACAAGCTAAACCAAAAATTTGATGAGTGTTATCATGGAACCAGAGAATTGAGTGTAGGTGAATCTATGATAAAATTAAAGGGTAGGTCTGTACTCAAACAATATCTGCCCATGAAACCTATAAAAAGAGGGTACAAGCTATGGTGCTTGGCTGATCAGAGAGGTTTTATAAAAAAATTTATTGTATACCAGGGAAAAGACGATAAAATCAGCGCAAAGTTTTCTGAATATACTTTAGGGGAAAGAGTAGTATTGGAGTTGATTGAACAAGAATGGGCAGAAGAAAAAGTTATATACTTTGACAATTTCTTCTCCTCTCTTTCTTTACTCGAAAAGTTAAAAAGTGAAAAAACTTTTGGATGCGGCACAATAAGGTCAAACCGTAAGGGCATTCCCAGTAATATGGTAATCGACTCCAAACTAAAAAGAGGAGAGTATGATCACAGATTTTCAGATTTGAATATTGGCTACTGGAAGTGGAAAGATAACAAAATAGTTCATTTTGTTTCAAATTTTCATGGCAGTGAAGAAACTACCGTTTTACGAAAGCAGAAGAATGGAACCAAGTCTACGGTTACTTGTCCTAAGTCTGTAAAGGATTATAACGCATATATGGGAGGTGTTGACACCGCTGATCGATTGAGAGCTCTCTATTGCGTTGACCGTAAATCGCCTAAATGGTGGCATAGGATATTTTGGGATGTGCTAGATATCGCTTTTGTAAATGCATATATTGTACATGGACTTATAATTGAAAAATCTACAGTCAAAGATTTTAGAAGATCAGTAGCCTAAGGTTTAATGACTTTGAAAGATGTGGGTAAGAAAAAACGAACACCAAAAGACAATGTTTCAAGTTCTTGTTCTAACAAAAGGCGCAAAATAGACTTCTCCACATTGAAAGATGTAAGGCTTGGTAACAGAGGTATTCATTGGCCAGTGTTTGTCGAAAGAAGAGGAAGATGTGAGGTATGTAGCATGAAGAAGGTACAATCCAAGCCTCATTCCAAGTGCTCTCACTGTGATGTGTTTTTATGCCTGAACGAAAAGAAAAACTGTTTTGCTGAATATCACGAGGCAAATAATTAGCGTTTTTTAAATAACGCCTTTAATTTTTATTTTTTTCATCTGTGACATTAACAGACTAACGGTACTTATAAGTCTAGGTCCTAAAAGTAATACTAAGAATAAAAATAAAAAATTTTAAAAATCAGTAATTAGTTTCATTTATAATGTGTATTCATAATAATAAAGAAAAATTAATAGTTTTTGACTTTACGTCATAGCCGGTAGGAAAGGGTTAAAAAGACTCAATAAATATAACTTAGCTGGATCCATAATCGATTTTTATATGAAGAAACATAAAGAAATTTATAATACTTTTTTTTTTCTCAAAAACTAAGCTGGGTAGAGTTAAATGGATTACAATTTTTACTATCCAAAATTTTTTACCAAAAACTGATTGATATAGAAATTCATTTTACATTCATATAAGCGGTTCATAAAAGATTTCAAAGGCCTTAAGTAAGGATCACTCAGATTTTTAAACCGAAATCAATAATATATTTTTCTTGAGACATGAAACCTAAAGGGGAGGAGACATAATTTTTATCTCTAAATTATATATGATGGCTAAAATATATGACTGTAATTTGAAAACAGCTTCTGTGTTCAGCTGAATACAACATTTAAATCTTACGAGTAGTTATAAAAGTTGTTACATCAAATATTTGTACAATCAATTTTATTCTTTACTCTTTTATTATCATGTCATGCCATAGAAGGAGCACTACACAATTTATGAGTATGTACTTAAGCATATAATAAATGTAAGAATTATTACAAATATGCACTTTTTATTATTGATAAATTGTCTTATCTTTTTATAACAGTATGAAGTTTCGACAAACGATTTCCGCGACAGATATTCAAGATGGTGGCTAAGTAAATATTTAACTAAATAAAACAAGAACGTTTTGAATAAAAAGTATTTTTGAAATAAAACGTAATTTTTAAATAAAAGGCAGTTTCTTTTACCTTTTTCATAAAAGGTATTTTTTAATAATAGGCACTTTTCCAATAAAAGGTATTTTTGATGTGTAAAATCTATGTGCTCAGGGGTGGGGGGGGGGGGGGGGGGGGTAAAATCCAATTTCAAAATACAATTACAAAAACAGCGTAAGGGAAAATCGGTGTGTCGTATATGTAAGTGTATTGGTGTATTTAGTAAGCAGAACCGCCGAGTTCACTGTCTGTTTAGCAAAATCACAAATCTTTTCGTTTATTTTAAATATTCAAGCTATTGACCGCTAGGTGTGCTGTGAGTTTAACATGTTCACAAACTTACAAAACTATTTTTTTTTTTTAATATTCAAGTATATATTTGCTATTTACAGAACTTTTTTAGTAAGCAAAACCGCCGAGAGTTCGCTGTCCGTTTAGCAAAATCACATATCTTTTTAGTTAATTTTAAACAATCAAGCTATTGACCGCTAGATGTGTTGTAAGTTTAACATGTTCACAAACTTAAAGAGCTATTTTTTTTAATATTCAAGTATGTATTTGCTATTGAGAGAAATTTTTTAGTAAGCAGAACCGCTAGGTGTGCTGTGAGTTTAAAAAGCTAAATACTAAGAAAACTTTGAAGAAGTCGAAAATAAACTTAGGTATTTTTTTTAATTACTACACCTTTTCCAATTTTATTTTAGAAAACATCAACTGAATTTCAGAAAGTATCAATTGTGTTTCAGAAAACATTCATTGGTTTTCAGAAAAGATCAATTGAATTTCAGAAAGTATCAAAGTATCAATTGAAAGTATGAATTGTGTTTCAGAAAGTATCAATTGTATATCAGAAAATATCAATTGACTTTCAGAAAGTATCATTTGCATTTCAGAAAATATCAATTGAATTTCAGAAAACCGCAAATGTATTTCAGCAATTATCTGATGTATTTCAGAATACATCAAATGTATTTTAGAAAACATAAATTGTATTTCTGAAATTATCAAACGTATTTCAGAAAATATCAAATATATTTCAAAAACATCAAATGTATTTCAGAAATTATTAAATTTATTCCAGAAAATATAAATTGAATTTCAGAAAATATCAATTAAGTCTCAGAAAAATAGTCAGAACGCTATATAAAACAAGTAAGAAAATTATAGTCGGTCTAGACCGACTATACGATACCCTATACCATGCGTTTAGAAACCCTATCTCTTAGGCCCAACTAACTGGACATTGAAAATTAGCAAAAACCAAATTTGAGGATTTTTATTAATTTTTTTGGCTGCAGATATGAAAAAGTTCATATCGGATGCTATATCTATAAAGGGACTAGGTCCAAAAATGGACCGATCCTGATCATAATTGGTAAAGTCTCTTGTATTTTGCAAAAATATGTACAAAACAAGTAAGAAAATTATAGTCGGTCTAGACCGACTATATGATACCCTATACCATGGTTTAGAGACCCTATCTTTCGGTCCAACTACTTCGATATAGAAAATAAGCATAAACCAAATTTGAGTGCGATTTTTATTAATTTTTTTGGCTGCAGATATGAAAAAGTTCATATCGGATGCTATATCTATAAAGGGACTAGGTCCAAAAATGGACCGATCCTGATCATGTTTGGTAAAGTCTCTTGTATTTTGCAAAAATATGTACAAACAAAATTTGAGGAGAATCAGTGCAATATTTATACCCTATACCACTATGTGGTTTGGGTATAATGACTTTGTGCTGCTGTTTGTAACAACCAAAAATATTTGACCTAGACCCATCTTTAATTATACCGATCGAATCAGAATCACTTTTTGAGTTGATTTAACAATGTCCGTCCGTCCGTCCGTCCGTCCGTCCGTCTGTGTGTCCATGTAAAGCTTGTAATCAAACTGCAGGTCGCAAATATGAATGTATTTTGATGAAATTTGGTATATAAGCTTTTATCAGCCATGGGATGAACGCTGTTGAAATTGGTGAGAATCGGTCCATGTTCAGACCTAGCCCCCATACAAATTACCCATATGAAATCGACATAAATTGCCATAAGATCCAAATTGTCATATAGATCTTACTCAAATTGGGTTTGTATGCGTTCATTACATCCACTAATGAGTAGTCCAAAAATGATCCCTTTGACCCCATATAGAGCTGCTTCCCGATCTTCACTTAAATCTATTAAAAAACAAAAATATTGCACTGATTCTCCTCAAATTTTGTTTGTACATATTTTTGCAAAATACAAGAGACTTTACCAAACATGATCAGGATCGGTCCATTTTTGGACCTAGTCCCTTTACAGATATAGCATCCGATATGAACTTTTTCATATCTGCAGCCAAAAAAATTAATAAAAATCGCACTCAAATTTGGTTTATGCTTATTTTCTATATCGAAGTAGTTGGACCGAAAGATAGGGTCTCTAAACCATGGTATAGGGTATCATATAGTCGGTCTAGACCGACTATAATTTTCTTACTTGTTTTGTTTTTTAATAGATTTAACTGAAGATCGGGAAGCAGCTCTATATGGGGTCAAAGGGATCATTTTTGGACTACTCATTAGTGGATGTAATGAACGCATACAAACCCAATTTGAGTAAGATCTATATGACAATTTGGATCTTATGGCAATTTATGTCGATTTCATATGGGTAATTTGTATGGGGGCTAGGTCTAAACATGGACCGATTCTCACCAATTTCAATAGCGTTCATCCCATGGCCGATAAAAGCTTATATACCAAATTTCATCAAAATATATTCATATTTGCGACCTGCAGTTTGATTACAAGCTTTACATGGACACACAGACGGACGGACGGACGGACGGACGGACGGACGGACGGACATTGTTAAATCAACTCAGAAAGTGATTCTGATTCGATCGGTATAATTAAAGATGGGTCTAGGTCAAATATTTTTGGTTGTTACAAACAGCAGCACAAAGTCATTATACCCAAACCACATAGTGGTATAGGGTATAAAAAATTTGAGAAGAATCAGTGCAATATTTTTGTTTTTTAATAGATTTAAGTGAAGATCGGGAAGCAGTTCTATATGGGGTCAAAGGCATAATTTTTGGACTACTCATTAGTGGATGTAATGAACGCATACAAACCCAATTTGAGTAAGATCTATATGACAATTTGGATCTTATGGCAATTTATGTCGATTTCATATGGGTAATTTGTATGGGGGCTAGGTCTGAACATGGACCGATTCTCACCATTTTCAATAGCGTTCATCCCATGGCCGGCAGAAGCTTATATACCAAATTTCATCAAAATATATTCATATTTGCGACCTGCAGTTTGATTACAAGCTTTACATGGACACACAGACGGACGGACGGACTGACATCGTTAAATCGAATCAGATAGTGATTCTGATTCGATCGGTATAATTAAAGATGAGTGTAGGTCAAATATTTTTGGTTGTTACAGACATCAGCACAAAGTCATTATACCCAAACCACATAGTGGTATAGAGTATAACAAAAACTACTTTAAACTTAATACCCAAATTTTAGAATCAAGCTGAAAAATAAAGATGGATTTTTATTTATGAAAAAATTTTTTTGGTAAAATAGTAGTTTTTAAGTAAAAAAGTCGTATCTATAATACAAAAAGTCAATTCTGAACTTTTTGTTAGTTACGGCCTTTTGCATTTCAGGTGACGATATAAACGTTTTTTTTTTCAAATTGAGGATTTCAAAACCGGTCAAAATTCTATCCTGGTGTTTATATTGTAGCTGATTAACAAATGAAGTCCTAATCTTCTTTCGATTAAAAGGCTGCCCTTGATAGTTTATATTTCAGTGCATAAGAAATATGTCCAGATATTGCTAAACATTTTCTGCGACTCCAAATCACTTATAGAAACAATAATAACTTCTAGGTATTGTAGGGTAAACTACTTTTGCATTCTGAATTTCAATAGATATTTTCTGAAATTTAATAGAAACAATAATAACTTTTCGGTATTGTAGGGTAAACTACTTTTTAATTCTGAATTTCAATAGATATTTTCTGAAAATCAATTGATATTTGCTGAAATACATGTGATAATTTCTGAAATACATTTGATGTTTTCTGAAATATATTTGATACTTTCTGAAATACATTTGATGTTTTCTGAAATACATTTGATACTTTCTGAAATACAATTGGAAAAGGTGTATATGTTTATACATCTCCCCTGTGATCGGGCTCACATTGATTTTTTTTTTGTAATAAAATGTACTTTTAAAAAAAAGGAACTTTTTAATAAAAAGTTTTGTTAAAAGACGTACTTTTTTTAACAAAAAAGTACTTATTTAATAAAGTATAGTTTTTTAATAAAAGGTACTGGGGTTCCTTTTTTTTAAATAAAATGTACCTTTATATACTACATATTATTAGTTCTTTAAGAAAAGGTACTGTTTTAATAAAAGGTACTATTTAATAAAATATACATTCTTAATAAATGGAACTTTTTTAAAAAAAGATACTTTTTTTTTTTAATATAAGGTAGTTTTTGTATAAAATGTTCTTTTTTGATAAAAGGTACTTTTTGAATAATTTTTTTTTTATTAGAAACTACTTTTTTGAAATTTACATTTTTAATAAGAAATAAATTTTAATAAATTAGTAAAATGTTATTTTTTATAAGGAAGAACGAATATCTTTCACATATTTTATATGACAGCACGTCTCAAAATAAGTTTGGTACCCATAATGCCCATTCGCCAAGAAATCATACAAACATGATGATCGAAAAATGGTGAAATACGAATATAGATTTAAATATTTTCATTTGATCTAAAAGATCTGAATATCGTCCAAAATAATCCAAAAAATTAAGTTCTTTTTCTGAATATCTATAATACGTGGAAACGCTTTGACATGCCCAACATAACATTAGATGCGCCTCCAAAAAATCTTTCCCATGTTAAGTATTAATATATAGTTTCTTTGAAGTTTTTTTTTTCATTAATGGTCCAGCTCACTAACGGCTATCGCTTAAAAATGTCAAAGTTTATTTTTATGGGACCGCAGATACAATTTTTTTCGGTGAGGCACGCTAATGTATAAAAGCTTTGTTGAAAAATACAATATAATTAATTGAACAAAAAAAAAAAAAAAAAAATATGACGTGACTGAAATAATTACACTTCTATCCGCAATTTAATAACTCGTATGTTTTAATTTTTTATCTCATTTTATTAAACTCTTGTCTTACCTTAACAAATAAGCTGACTTTATTTTGTACACCTTTGTATGCATATTCAAGACGAACCCGATAACAAGTTGTCAACATGAATGCTTCTTGCGCACCAATCACTTCTATTTCAATATCGCGAATTTTAAATTGATCCATATATTTTTCATCAAAATCGCTTATTAAAATTCGTTTTTTTAATATATTTGGAATAATATCGGTCTTTAACCATTCAATCTCTAAATCATTAGATAATGCCATTGTTTAATTTAATATTTATTTTTTTTTATTTCCCTTTTTTTAACAAATAAATGTGAAACAAATTACACGTTCAGCTTCGAAATGCAACTGAATAGAATTTTGAAATTGTGAAGCAAAACGTTCGGATACACTAAGCACTCTGATAGTTCTACTATTAACCCTCCAATGATTTAATATTTATGGTAGCAATGTAATGTGTACTAAAGGAAACCAATGATCAGAAATCACTAGTTTGATCAAATGATCGAACACTACAATTTTTATAATGTAAAATATGGTTTCCAAATTACGATCGCATTTTCAAAATGTACCCTGCCGGTAGTTTAAACGCAGTAACACAAATAGTTTTAAATTTAACTGATACGAGTATATCTTAAGAGTCAGCCGTTGTCATTAGAGGGTTAAGTATAGAGAGCTAAAAATCCAATCATAGTGAGAAGCGAATATTATTTGTTGATAATGCTTATGCAAAGAAGATAACCCAACAAAATTTAAATATATATATTTTATTAAATTATAATAAACTTATAGTGCTCACATTGCCTTAGTTTTAAAAGTAAGATCTTTTCATAATCATAAATCGTACATATCTATACCCTGATATTGGGAAGTACCAGAAATATTTGACTTAGACCCACCTATTATTACACCGATAGGCTCAGAAGCACTTTCGAAGACGATTTAGCTATGTCTGTCTGAAAATTAGTTCATGTTAAGGCCTAGAACCCATACAAATAACCCCTTTGAGACCGACTTAAAATGCCGTAAGATTCAGATTATCATATAGATGTTTATTACACACATAAATCAGTTGTTCAAAAATAAACTCTGTAATAGTTTCTATATAAAGCTGCTTCCCGATATTCATTGAAATATATAAAAAAGGATGTATTGATTAGGTTTTTATTTTTCAATTTTAGTTTATATATCTGTGGTTTTCTGGAATAACCGCGTATGTCCATTTTTGTCAGTTTTGAGTTAACAATGCCAAATATATTAATTTTTAACGCTCTTTACATGTGTTAAATTAAAAAAAAAAATATTGACCATTTCTGAGTTTTTTCTTTAAATAACGACGTAACTTAAATGTTTATTAAATTAATTTGCAGTACTATCGACGTATGTCAACCTACGTTTGATCGCTGACAAATTATTTTCTCAGAAAATGACACATAGTGACATACGTTGTTATTAATGAAAAAATGCAAAATAATTTTGGATTATTTTTCAGTTTATAACCACTTATAAAAACTTGTGTGTTTATTTCTGTTATTTTTTGTCACTATTATTCTTGATACATACGTTGTTATATTCTCATCCTAAGTCCCGTTAACTTTTTGATGACGAACTAAAAAATCCATCTTTCAAGCAACAACAACTTATGTCTACATGGGTGGTTGCATTGGTAGTTTTTTTTTTTTTTTTTTCAAAGAAAACGACGTTTTTCGACATAAGTTGTTTTATCTGCACACACTTTAAGTGTTATTTACTTATTGTTTTTTCGTCCTTCTCTAGGATCTATTCCTCTGAAGATTTTTGACTCAAAATTTTATATAAAGTATTTATTGGCCATATCTACAGGACTGTTAAATAAAAAGCTCTAAAAACTTTATATCGAGCCCATAATTTTAAATATAATGTTTTTTGGCTCCCCTGAACATTTTGATTTTATGACATACGCGGCTATTCTAGAAAACCACAGATATGTTTATGAGAAAATTAAATGACTTTACTAAATACACTACACCACAAAATTTCTCATATCCTGGACATTTGATACATCATTTCTATGTATCATTTCTGCTGAATCGAAATATGAAGTCAGAATGTTCAAAAGTAGAACAGTTTTTGAGATATTGCAAAATTACCGCTTTTTTGGTTATAGAAAAAGATACCTCACTTTTTATGTAATATATTCAATATTTGTTAACCGATTTTTATTTTATTTTTATCAAATGAAAGAGAATTAAACAATCTTCTCTAGAAGTTACAAGTTATTGAAATAAATTTTTTTTTAAGCCTAGTTCCGCGAAGCCGAGGGCTTGTCTGCAGATTCTAAATTTGGCTTTTTTTGTTTGTTTTGCAGCGACACACCAAAGCCTCTGGTGGGAATCGAACCCACGACCCCCGCATGATAGGCGAGCACGCTGCCTATTCACCTACCGGGGCGAAGATATCCTTTATTTTGTAACGAATATTTTGAGCCTCGTTTGATTAAAATTGCTGGAAAAAATGACTGAGTAATTAGCAATTTAGCAAAAAAACCTGTTTTTATTCATTGTAAACTAAAAATGTTTTGATGACAATTTTTTTTTGCGCTTCGCATTATTCTCCGTTTCTCGGACAAGAAATCAACAAAAATCGCCCATCACCGCTTCGTTCCAATACCCTTGGTAGCGCGATTCCATTTGTTTAATTTCTTGATGAAAACGCTCACCATGTTCGTCACTTTCATCATCAAGATTATTTGCAAAAAAATCCAAATGAGAATGAAGGAAGTGTATTTTTAAAGACATATTTACGCCTGTTTTGACCAAAATGTAATGTATTTAAACAAGAAAGTAAAATAGTAAAATGCGAAAATTTTACCTATTTTCTCATAGTTTTTCAAAAAATTTGCTACGACTTCCTCGTAATCTGGTCTTTTACAGTTTCCTAAGAATCCAGAGCAACGAGCACGAAATGACTCAAATGCGTTCGCCTCATCCGCAGATAACGGCGAACCGAAATTGGTGTCCTTGAGGATTTTCCTAATTTGTGGACCCACAAACACACCTTCTTTTATTTTTGCATTCGATAAATTTGGAAAACTTTTTTTCAAATGCTCAAATGCCAGACTGTTACCATTCCTTTGCAGAGCTTTAACAAAATTTTGAAATAGCCCAAGTCTTATGTGTAGTGGTGGCAGTATAATTTTGTCTTTATCGACAAGTGGCTTAAATTGTACGTTGTCTTGTACCACAGTAGTATTCAATATTTTGGCCAATCTTGACGAGCATAGTGCTCGTTCCGTGAACGACTGTCCCACTTGCACAGGAAGCAACAGTGCTTCGTGTATCCTTGCTGTAAACCTGTTAGCATAGCTACAACTTTGAGGTCTGCACAAATTTTCTAGCCATGTTGTTTGTAATTTATGACTTTAAGAACTTTTGACATTGACTCATAAGTTTCTTTCATGTCAATAGCATGTGCCACTGGAACTGATGGTTGGTTCAATAAAACTGCCTTTAAGCTCAACTTGCTGCTGTCGATAAACAACCGCCATTCAGCTGGATCATGTGATTCACCGAATTCTGCAAATGATGTCAATGATGTCATGACAGAAGCAAATTTTATCTTCCTTTGAGTAAAACTTGGCAAATCGTTCATGACGGGTTCTATAGCTAGTAACTTTGACATCCGAAGATACAAAGCCGCGTTCTTTCATTCGCGATGCCATCAACTCTGACATTTCCTTCGACATCCCAAAGTCCCCTATCCAATCATTCAGTTCTGCTTCCTTAAGTGGCTTTTTAGTTTTCATCTCCTCAGAATCACTGCTACTGAATTCGCTGGACTCGCCATCATATTGGGCATTTTGCATCGGACGAATAGGGTACGGGACTTCTGATGAATGCGGGATTGAATATGTAAAAGAATTTACGTTGGCATATTCAACATTCGATGGCGTCCAATTTGCTTAACTTTCGTCAGGCAAGAAGAACAGTCTGTTTCGTGATATATGGGTTGCCGCCATGTTGCCGGAACATCAAATGGCAAATGTTTACTATGAACGGAGAAAATAGGTTTCTTAAAGCGTTCTATCTGATAAAAGGGAAAATAAAAACAAGTACTTACTTTACACCTTTCATCCACATACTTAAATTTGCTCGCAGGTATGGCACACAACATTTAGAGACCATGGATCACCAATGTTTTTAGGAGCTATTTTAAAATATAAAGAAAAGGCTTTTTGCAGGGCTTCTGTAAAATTTCGAGGCGAAGCAAAAATATAAATGCCATGTTTGGACTATTTTTGCAACTATATCTACGTTTTCTCATTTCTTTACTTTCTTTTTAACAATATTTTTTTAAAGCACTTAACAAAAATCACTCCAAAACGCCAAAATGAAAACAATGTCAATCACGGTTTCTATTTGTAAACAATGCAATAAGCATTACAGTGATGCCAACTTCTACGTAATTTTTCCTTTTAACTTTAAAAATATTTTAATGAATAAAAAACAGGTTTTTGTTTGCTAAATTGCGAATAACTCAGTCATTTTTTCAGTAATTTTAAACAAAAGAGGCTCAAAATGTTCGTTACAAAAAAAAACTATCGATCTGCAAGGCGAAATATGAAAGTTGGTAAATAGCTAAAAATGACGAAAATTTACACAAATTATAGATTTTGATTAAGCATAACTCTTTTGTTTTTCAACGAACTTCAATAATTTGTTACTTTTAGAGAAGATTATTTAATTCTCTTTTATTTGATAAAAATAAAATAAAAATCGGTTTGCAAATATTGAATATATTAAATAAAAAGTGAGGTCAAAAAACGGTAATTTTGCAATATCTCAAAAACTTGTTCTACTTTTGAACAATCTGACTTCTTATTTGGATTCAGCGGAAAATTCTTTTTTTGTTCAGTAGTGATATTTATGGGCAAGATCGGTCAATTTTCTGATCTGGTCCTTATAGAAAAATAGAAACTGACTTCTTCAGGTCACAAATTAAGCAGGGCACACGTTAATATCAATGCCACACAAATATGGTTTATTCTTTATACCCAAATATGACTTCAGCGACTAAAATTTTCTTACTTTTTATACCCTATACAACTATGTGGTTTGGGTATAATGACTTTGTGCTGCTGTTTGTAACAACCAAAAATATTTGACTTAGACCCATCTTTAATTATACCGATCGAATCAGAATCACTTTCTGAGTTGATTTAACAATGTCCGTCCGTCCGTCCGTCTGTGTGTCCATGTAAAGCTTGTAATCAAACTGCAGGTCGCAAATATGAATATATTTTGATGAAATTTGGTATATAAGCTTTTATCGGCCATGGGATGAACGCTATTGAAATTGGTGAGAATCGGTCCATGTTCAGACCTAGCCCGCATACAAATTACCCCTATGAAATCGACATAAATTGCCATAAGATCCAAATTGTCATATAGATCTGACTCAAATTGGGTTTGTATGCGTTCATTACATCCATTAATGAGTAGTCCAAAAATGATCCCTTTGGCCCCATATAGAGCTGCTTCCCGATCTTCACTTAAATCTATAAAAAAATAAAAATATTGCACTGATTCTTCTCAAATTTTGTTTGTATATATTTTCGCAAAATACAAGAGACTTTACCAACCATGGTCAGGATCGGTCCATTTTTGGACCTAGTCCCCATATAGATATATCATCCGATATGAACTTTTTCATATCTGCAGCCAAAAAAACTAATAAAAATCCCACTCAAATTTGGTTTTTGCTTATTTTCTATGTCCAGTTAGTTGGGCCTAGGAGATACGGCTTCTAAACGCATGGTATAGGGTATCGTATAGTCGGTATAGACCGACTATAATTTTCTTACTTGTTTATTTTCTTTTTGCGAGCTTTAAAAAGTTAATGCCATATAATTTTCAAAAAAGCTAAGAAAAACGATTTTGTTTTTATATTCTAGCCCACTCTGTGGTCAGTGTAAAATGACTTAATTAAACTATAGTCCGTATAAAAAAGAAATTTAATACAAAGGCTTTGATTGGCAGACGAACTATTAAATTTGGTTTATGTTTCTTGTTTATATCGAATAATAATCTAGACTAATAAGATCTGATCATTTTTAAACTCATTCTTTTAACTCATACTCTCTTTCTGTCTGTCTGACTGTCTGTCTGTCTGTCGTGGGTCAAGCAAATTCCCCCAATTCAAATTGATCTGAAACTTGGCCCATAGTCTTGTTGTGGGGTAGTCACGAACAGTCACGCATAGTCACGCACAGTCACGGAGAGATTAAGACCTCACTTCCCCTCATCCGATCGACTTGTTGTAACCAAAGATTAATTTTAAGTTAGTCACACACAGTCATGCAAGTCACGGAGATATTCAAAACTCATATGCATAAGGAAAGAAAGAGTTTTAATAAAAACTTTGTATTTATGGGATAGATTATTATACTAAGACTTTCTCCCAAAACTCGTGGTGAAGAAATTTTATAGTCGGTCTACACTAAAAACCAGTAAAAAATTCCATAACATTGTCATGATTAACTTTCTAAATTGTTTGAATATCTCTTAAGATGTTTTATGTTTTTGATGATAAGAACTGATTTTAATAACAGTTGACATAAAAGAGTTCTATAAAAAATAAATTTATAATAATAATTTTATTTGCTAAAACTTAAGTCGGAAACAAATATTGTAATGACTGGCAAATTTAGTATCAAGTGTGATAAGAATTTTGAATGATAGATAGAGTGTACCGATAAATATGTTAAATAGTTTCATTCAAAACGCTGTATAATAAAATACACACTAAGAAAGAAATAAACTAAAACTACAATGGAATAAAATTTAATGAAGATTATTTTTGATAATATACCATGGCAACGTTAACAGTGACGTCTGAAAGAGAACTAGCAAAATTATCATCTAAATATTAAAAAAAAAAAACCCACACTTGATTTAATCAAATATTTGTTTACATTTTAATCTACAAATAAAAAGTTGACTGGGTCAAAGAACTGGCATATCTTCTCAACCAGCAAATTGTTTGTAAAATAGAGATAATTAAAAGCGGAGAGCTTAAACTATAATAAATTTTATTAATAAATTTTGCTAAATTTCAAGTTCGCTCTCGAACAAAAAATGCATCAAATTGTATAAATGAGACATTAAGACAAGTACGATAAATGTAATTTACTTATAAGCAATCAAACAATAATAAAGAAATTTAAAAAAAATAAATTTTACTGATATTTAGAAGAAAAATAAACTGCATAGCTTGCCCTCAAAGTTATGGTGGAATATGTCGAGGAATCGGATTTTTTTTAAGTTAATGGCATTATAGGTAAATAGATCTAGAAACAAAGGAAACATAACGTGGTTGATACCACTTATCTGTATTGTAAGTAAAATTAACTGCCATGAATCACTTTCTGAGTCAATTTAGCGATGTCCATCCGTCCGTTCATATGACCGTCTGTCCGCTCATTTGTGTGTCCATGTAAACTTTGTAACCAGACTAAAGGTCACAAATATGAATATATTTTGATGAAATTTGGTATTTAAGCATTTATTTATTTTAATTTGGTATATAAGCATTTATAGGATTACCGCCATAGCAATAGGTGAAAAGCGGTGTATATTCAGACCTAGCCCCCATACAAGTTACACCAATGAGATCGACTTAAATTGCCTTAAGATCCCAATTCTGTGGTTTTCTAGAATAACGGCGTATGTCATAAAATCAAAATGTTCAGGGGAGCCAAAAAATTTTATATTTGAAATTGTGGGCTCGATATAAAGTTTTTAGAACATTTTATTTAATAGTCCTGCAGATATGGGCAATAAATACTTTATATAAAATTTTGAGTCAAAAATCTTCAGAGTAATAGATCCTAGAGAAGGACGAAAAAACAATATGTAAATTACACTTATAGTGTGTGCAGATAAAACAACTTATGTCGACAAACGTCGTTTTCTTTGAAAAAGAAAACTACAATGCAACCACCCATGTAGACATAAGTTGTTGTTGCTTGAAAAATGGATTTTTTTGTTCATCAACAAAAAGTTAACGGGACTTTGGATGAGTATAAAACAAGGTATCAAGAATAATAGTGACAAAAAATAAAGAAACAAACACACAAGTTTTTATAAGTGGTTATGCACTGAAAACTAATCCAAAATAATTTTTAATTTTTTTCATTAATAACAACGTACGTCGCTATGTGTCGTTTTCTGAGAAAATAATTTGTCAGCGATCAAACGTAGGTTGACATATGTCGTTAGTGCAGCAAATTAATTTAATAAACATTTAAGTTACGTCGTTGTTTAAAGAAAAAAATCAGAAATGGTCAATATTTAAAAAAAAATATTGAACACATGTAAAGAGCGTTAAAAATTAATATATTTGGCATCATTAACTCAAAACTGACAAAAATGGACATTCGCGGTTATTCCAGAAAACCACAGAATTATCATATAGATCTCGTTCAAATTGGGTTTGCATGTATTTATTATATCCGTTAATCAATAGTCCAGAAATAAACCGCATAGGACAATTGTTAGTTATAGACCCCATATAAAGCTGCTTCCCGATCTTCATTTTAGCCCATCAGAAATATTGTACAGACTTTATCAAATATGGTCAGCATCGGTTCATTCAGATGTGCATTTCAGATGTGCAAGCAAAAATATTAATAAAAATTCCACTCAGATTTGGTTTATATATATTTTCTATACCTAACTAGTTGGACCCAAGACCAATTCTCAAAATGTATGGTATAAGGTATCTAGACCGACTATAATTTTCTTACCTGTTTTCATTAATTAAATAAGAAACAAAATGTTCCATTTACATGAATACCAAAATATTACGGAATGAAGTTTTATCAGGACTGGACAAGGATATTTGTGGCCAGGAATGAGTGGGTTAATAAATGAACTAAATGTTTATGTATCTATAATTAAATATGGAATTATAAGAGACTAGATGTAACCCGATGTGCTTGGCTACACCCTCCCCAACCCCCCGCATTGTAATGAAAAAGCTCACGCAAAGTTTCCAGGCTCTCACTATTACAGTAATTCAGATATATGACATTTAATATTAAGTTTGTATGGGGGTGTCACGCGCATTTGTCTGATCCCGCTAATTTTTTGTCTGACTACTCACGTTAATAATAGATGACCTAAGACAAATTGGCAAAGCTCTCTCTATCATAGTACTTAATATATATTATATTAAAAGTTAACTTTGTATGGGAGGTGCCACGCCCACTAAAAATATTTAAACAAGTTACAGCCTGTAGCACTTCCCATATCCGCAGTAATACTCTACGAAAATTTCAAGAAAATCAGATGAATAGTTACGGATATTACCTCCGACAAACAAACAAACAAACACACATTACCTCTTTATTATGTTATTATTATTATAGATTATTAGTATTGGTTTTTTTTTATATCTATGCTTACTGTTGTTTTTTCATTCGGTAAAACAATTATCAGATTTTTTGGCATTCCTACCCTGGATCAAGATATATATAGCTGCCCATGAAAAGAACTGGATTTTCCAAATTAAATCTGGCAACACTTACCTATTGGCCTTGAATTTAGAATATCATTTGCTAATTTTTCTTTTTATCAATTTTTGATTTTGCCCTTTTAGGATTTTGACAATTTTTGTTTCTGGGCGATTTTTATTTTTCGCGATTTTCGATTTTCGCGATTTTTGATTTGGCGAATTTTGAATTTGGCAATTCTGCATATATTTTCCATAACTAATCACATTGATAACTAACGTACTTGTCAAAAGACTGTCGCTTTCATAGTACTTCACATTTTTTGTGTAGGAGGTGCCACGCCCACTAATCCCATCCCGCCTAATTTTTATTGGACTACTCGCATTAATATCTGATGTAATCTTGCAAAATATCGAGTCTTTCCCCTTTATAGTACACCAGTTATATAATATTAGATATTTACTTTGCATGGGCGTGCTACGCCCACTACTCCGATTACGCCCATTTTTTGTCTAACTAATCACATGAATAACTTATGGGCTCGTGCAAAGCCCCAAGCCTGTCATAGTTACAGTACTCCAGATATATATCATTTTATATTTACTTTGTATGGTAGGTGACATGCCTATTGGTCCGATACTGCCCAATTTTTGTCCGACTACTCACATTAATAATAGGTGACAACCGACAAATTTGAAAAGCTCTTTCTATCACAGTACTTAAGGTATATAATATTGAGTTATTGCTTTGTATGGGAGGTACCACGCCCACATATCTAATATTACCAATGGATAACCTCACACAAATTTGCAAAGCTCTCCCTATCACAGCACTCAATATATATGATATTAAAAATTTACTTTGTGTGGAAGGATCCCACTAAATATATTTAAAAAAGTTATAGCCTATAGCACTTCCCATATCCGTAGTAATACTCTGTGAAAATTTCAGGTACTTTGTGAAAATTTCAAATGGGTAGTTACGGAGATTACCTCCTACAAACAAACAAACAAACAAACACACATTTATTATATTGGTATAACTAGATTTATGGCACTCAGATACTTGAGATTAGAACCACTGTTGATGGAAACTTTAACTTTGGGGTTAAGGTACTTTTGTTGAAAACAAGTAAGCAAATTATAGTCGACCTTGACCGACTATACGATACCCTGCGTTTCGAGACTCTATCTCTTAGGTCCAACTAATTAGATATAGAAAATAAGTATTAACCAAATTTGAGTGACATTTTATTAATTTTTTTTTTTGCATTCGGATATGAAAAAGTTCAAATCGGATGCTATATTTATATGTGGACTAGATCGAAAAATACACCGATCCTGACCATATTTAGTAGGGTCATTTATTTTTTTTGCAAAAAAATATACAATTCAAATTTGAGAAAAATCTGTGCAATATTTTTCGTTTGTGATAGATTTAAGTGAAGATCGGGAATCAGCTTCATATGAGGGCTATGGCTAATAATTGTCTTATAGGGTTTATTTTTGGACTACGCACAGAAAAAAACTACGCCAACCGAATTATTTTAAAGTTCAACAACTATATTTTCAATTGTATCACCAGAAATTTGATAGCAGCTAACCATTTTCTATTGTGATTTACTGTTAAGATAATAAAATTATAATCGTTATCAACTCGAAATTCCGTTATTTTCTTTATCGCAACTCGGTTGGCAATAAATTTGGTAGACACACGGATTTAACGGATTTAATAAACGCACGCAAACCCAATTTGAACGAGATCTATATGGTAATTTGGATAATATGACAATTTAAGTCGATTTCATAGGGGTCACGTGTAAGGGGATTAGGTCTGAACATTCACCGATTTTCACCAATTTTAACAGCGTGTATCCTATGTCCGAAGGGAGCTTGTATACTAATTTAAATCAAAATATATTCGCATATGCCACCTGTAGTTTCATTGCAAATTTGACATGGACAAACAGACGAACGGATGGACCATCTCTAAATCGACTCAGAAAGTAATTCTACAAACATCAGCACAAAGTCATTATACTCTGACCACATAGTGGTATAGGGTATAAATATACGTAAAAAAATGTATGCGTCAAGTTGTTACGTCATAATGGTCATAGCAAATACATAGTTAAAATCACATTTGAGTGAGATTGTTATCTATATATATATAAATGAATCGTGGTTTGTTCGCCCGCTTAAAAATTGAAAACTACAAAACCAAAAGAGATACTTTCTTTTGGGAGTTTGTTTGTAACTGCCACTAGAATGTTTAGGAAAAAAGAAAAGTACAAAAAGTCTCAAAAGATGGAGCTATATGCGGTTATTCAATTTTAACATCATATATATTGAGTACTATGAAAGGGAGAGCTTTGTAAATTTGTGTGTGTTCATCTTTTATTAATTTGGATAGTCATACCGAAAATGGTCGGTATCGGATAAGTGGGCGTGGTACCTCCCATACAAAATTAATTTTTAATATTATATATCCTGAGTACTGTTTTAGAGAGAGCTTTGCGACTTTGTATGATGTCATCTATTATTGTTGTGAGTTGCTGTGAGTAGCCGTTGTAAAAATTACCCTTATTGGAACAGTGGGCGTGGCACATACAAAAAAATTAATCACTCAATATCAGATTCAATATCATGATAGGAAGAGCTTTGATACTTTATGTGACGTCATTTGTTATTAGTGTAAGTACACCTGACGAAAATTGGCTGGATCGGATAAGTGGGCGGGGTACAGCCCCTATAAAGTACTGATTAAATATTATGTACATGTACCGAATATAATGGTAGGAAGAGCTTTGCAAGTTTGTGTGAGTTCATTTATTATTTCTGAGATTAGCCCTGCGAAAATGGGCGGCATTGGAACAAGGAGGCGTGTCACCTACCGTATAAAACAAATTTTTAAAATAATAAAAGTATCTTGAATAATATAAAAAGGAAAGTGAAGATAATTTGTGTGAGTTAATAGGTTATTAGTGTTAGTTATGAGAGTGAGTGTGAAAATGGGCAGAATCGGATAAATGGGTGGGGTTACTTCCATAAAAGTAATTATTGAAAATGTTGAAGAGAAATGGCAATTTCAGCAGCATAACAAAAATTTAAATTTCCGCAATTTTCATTCAAGTAAATTGCTACTGCGTTAGTATAAGATGAAAGAGTGAATTTATCAAAAGACTTTTTAATCTACTTCATTTGCCAGGTCTTCCATCACATAATTTAATAGCAAAGTTAGATCTTAAAATAATATACTTAAATTTGGCCTAAATAAGCGTTTTAATTTCAAAAAATTGGTCTATTATTGAATAACTGTTTCTTTAAAGTATATATTATTTTTGACTTTCGGATAATTTTATCAATTTTATAACGATACCAAGAAGAGTTCATGGTAACATTGGCCGGCGTTCTCAGGATGCAACGCAGCACCGAAATGACGCAACACGTCGAACGGAAGAGGAACGTGCTATTGGAAGGGAATCAGTTCGACCAGAATGGTTGGAAATCGAGCGCGACAGTTAGAAGAGATCAACAAAGCACACAATGAGCAACAATGATTGAGAAGAAGAGAAGTTCGTGCTCGGCAAAGTGATGAAGCCAGATCACAATGTGCGATTTTTGAATGACAACGTAGGCTACCACAAATTATTCAGGTGAACATTAAGCATGCACCCTTTCGATATGAACCCAACATTCATTGCGTGGGCGGAAAGGTGAAATTGCCAAATTGCTTCCACCACCAGAGCCATTATGCACGCTGCTTTACGGTGAATCCCCTAATTCGAATTAAAGTTAAATATGTCATCCTCATGCTCCGAAACTATGCAATGGAACCCGACTGATTGTGACGAAATTAATGAGTACAGTCGCAAGGATTTTGAAAGGGCGGTTCATGGGAGATGCTTAATTCCGCGAATTCCCTTCACTTCAACCGATTTGACTTTTCAGTTCAAAGGAGTTCAGTTCCCGGGTTTGCCGGGTCAGCTAGTATATTTATAGAATGTAAGTTAAAAACGGATGGCACTATCATATAGAATCGATCATTATAAAAAACATATAAAAATTTATTTCAGTAAAATATGTATGTCGAACTTGTGAGCCTCTAGACAGATTTAAGTGAATTTTAGAAGCTATACGAGCATATGAGGATTATGACTTGATAATTTATACATAGTAAATAATTTTGATGTTCTCAAGTATTTAAGGTGACTACATACATACATAATGGTGTAGGATATATAAAGAGCTGTCGTTACTTTTTTAACTAAATTTCACTCTCCGTCATTAGTCATCATTTCGATTGCATTTCTTTCCACATGGCATCCATTTGTTGTGCTGCATTGTTTAGTTTGTACCAGAGATGGGGAATTATATTTATAAATTTTTTTACCATCTTAAACTATACAAGATTTTAAATTGTTTTAAATTTAAATTTAAACTTCAAAAATTATAAACTATTTTAGTTTCTATTTCTTTCTAATAAATATTAAACAGTTTCAAAATATTTCAAAATTAAAAATAGAGAACAATTTTAATTAATGCGAGGATATCTTATGAGTGTTTAGCTCATAATTGTATATAAACAAGTAAGAGTATTAAATTCGGCTGTGTCGAATCTTTGATAACCTCCACCCATATTCTGAACACATTATTATGACATTTCACATTATCATAAATAGTTTTTTTTTCAATGATGTTTAAAATTAATAAGATTATTGCAAAGTTGTAGATATTTTCGTGCATTTTTAATAGAAATTTATTGTAATTAAATGCAATCATAAATGTAAACACATATAATTACATTATTGTTTGTTTGTTTATTAGCAAAAAGCAATCCAAAATGTGTATAAAATGTGTATAAAATACTCATACATATCGATTTGCACATTAGGGTGGGTCACATATATATGAAGAAAAACAATTTTAAAGTTTTATTATGGGCACGGTAACAAAAATGCCAAATTAAAAGTGTTATTAGGTTACGAAGTTTGGTAGCAATCGGAGTTAATGTTCTGCCTCTGATTTTATGTTGAATCTTTCAAAAATGTACTTAAAAAAGGACTTAAATCATGATATACAAAGTTACTATAATTAAGTTTATTTATTTGTAAAAGTTAAAAATCAATTGTATTTATGTCTACTAGCAGATTCCAGCCCTCGAATTTCGAGTGCAAATTCTAGGAAATTTTATTTTTTCATTAATTCAATTCAATTCAAATATTAACACAAAAACAAACTCATTTTTATTACAAACACATTAAAAAATTTAATAAAAACACACATAGCATTGTATAATTTAGTAGCAACTTTAAATGCAATTTACTCAAAATAAAGGAAGAAATTTAAAAATTTGTAAATCTGCAAAATGGCTAAACAGAAATACCTTTCAAATAATATACGTTTGATCCAAATCAGGATAAAACGGTAGAATAAAACATCGGTCACAAGAAATCGCCTAGCCTATTAATATTATACATTTGGAGAAAAAAGCATGACAACATTTTTTTTTAAAGCAAGAAGGGTAATTGTAAAAATACACACAGACAACCGATTCGTTGAAGCACCCGAATTTATTGCTAACTGAATTTCCCATGTACTATCACACTAATTTGTTATGGTTACTGAAAAATGTTTTCCAAATTACCATAGGAAGTCTTAGGCAACTGATTTTATGTTTAAATTTGATTGTATAAATTATCATATTCTGTTGACACAATCGTGTTTAGACTTTAATTATTTATTGAAGTAATCATTTATTGGCGTCACCCATTTAAATTCATGTATTTTTTTAAATAATATATTTTATTTAAAATCTAACTGAAGTAGATATCAAAACACACACACATATTTTGATTTTATTTATTATTTATTTATTCTTAAATAATAACACTAGCCAACAAGGTTTTGGACTGGAACAACCAAATATATTTGGTAATTTGGTGGGTAAAATTCGAATCTGTAATTGGTTTTTCTCTACCACGCACAGTGGCGCCCGTAGAGCAAACGAGGTTGCAAAAATCCAAATTTTCATGTGCGCCGACGAAGTTTTGAATAAACTCATGTTATAGGAAACTTTTCAACGATTTCAAATATTCTACTCTTAATAATATCACATTTTTAGTTTAGAAGATATAACCGTTCAAAGTTGACCGACTTTCGGTTTTCAAAAAAACACACAATTTTTAGTCAATTTCTTGCGATTTCAGGTGTAATATTACGAAAAATAGGTAACGAATCGCCTTATTTTTTGTTTGTATTGATTGATGTATTTATTAAATGTATAATGATAAAAAAAAATTAATTGTTTGCTTTGTGGTTCTCCTGGTAAATCACTATTTAAAAACTATCCGTTTTTTCCCTATTTTTCAATTTTGACGGAAAATAAAAAAAATCTATATTTTTCTATGTTTGCCATATTTGCAAAACATGTTCTTTGATTATTTCTTTACATAATTCAAAAGGTTTTATCTGCCCGTACGTGCCCGTTTGGCTTCTAGAGGTAAAAAAGGTTAAAAAGACATGGTTGCAGAAAAAATTGTATGGCGTGCATCCCTTACATGTTTTGACTGACAGTAGTTTGATCTGATAGTTTGAAAATTGCATTTTAAGTCGGTTGTCTACCTGTGAGCCTCTGCCAAAGTCTACTCCCAATATTCTGTTACAGACACAGGATGCACAAAAAACTACTCATTGATATTCGCAGGTACGCACCTCACTTAAAAACTACTTTGGAGTACAAATGGTCAAGAACAATATTGACTTATGGTCCCTCCAGGTAGGCACAAATCTTATTTAGACACGAGCATAATATCAAAATTGCATAATTCAGCCCAAATCCATATGTATGCAGGGAAAAGGTAAATTTTTAGGCATGGTAGCATAAGCCTATATATTGCAAAATAAGCATAATGCCTGGATTAGTCTACGACTGAAAGTTGGCGCAACAAGTACTGAAACCATGGCGTTAAACAATTTAAGTACTGAAACCATGGCGTTAAACAATTTAAAATTATTTGAGCTGTTTAGAAGATCAACCACACCAAAGTTTTTCACGGAAGCTGCTTTAGAAGAACTTGATAGCTTATACGGAAATATTGAGAGAAGCGAAATTATAAATAATAATTTTTATCTGATATATGCAAATATTAAGGCAAAATGGGTGAAATCTAATCGAACCATTCAGAACATCAACTCCAAATACGAGGACTGGCTTAATGAAGACACCATCCTGGATATATTGGCAGTAGATAAACCCACCACATCAACCAGAGGAGCAAAAGGAAGGCCAAAAAAAGTATTGAGGAGTGTTCAATTTTCACAAGAAAGAGGAAACTTGCCGCTGTCACCAATGATTTGACCACGAAGCATTTATCGGACGCGCTGTCTATTAAATATACAAAGGATAGTGAAAGAGTTAGGTCGCAGATTACAAAATCTGTTGCTGATGCAAGCCCACGGCGACTAAAAAGAATTAAGGAAAGCATTCCCACGCCCACAAACGCACACATAAAAAGTATGGTTCCGAAGTAGCCTTGGCCTTGTTTATGGACTTACAACTTTCCAAAGAAAAATATGAGATACTACGGGCATCCTTGATGCGACACGGGACTGACGTTTTACCAGGATACAAGCATATTACGCAAGCCAAAATAAATTCACGACCACTGCATACGGAGTTTACGGAAGTCTCTGTGAAAGCCAATCTGCAGGATCTCATGGGCCATACAGCAAAACGGTTGTTGGAGAGTCTTCCTGAAAATGAGGTGAAAATTCTTCCTGAGAAACTGACATTGATCAGCAAATGGGGCTGCGATGGATCATCCGGACAAAGCGTTTATAAGCAAAGGTTATCTTCCGATGACGCTACAATATCGGACGGAAATATGTTTATGGCATCTGTTGTTCCTTTGCGGCTAAAATCTGATGTTTACCTACACTGGAAGAATCCACGTCCGTCATCAGTGCATTATTGCCGACCAATAATGTTTCAGTTTGCAAGGGAATCGGCAGAACTCATAAGGACCACGGTGAAGGACATTGAAGAAAAAATAAGCAAGATTAAGCCCACAAAGCTGCAAATTGGAGAAGGAAAATATATTGAATGGAATTACGAGTTCCACCTGACCATGGTTGACGGAAAAGTCGTAAACGAACTGACAGGAACAACCTCAACATTGGCATGCCCGATTTGCAAAAAGAGTCCGAAGAAATTTGGTAATTTAAACGATTCTACAAACGAGGAGAATTACGAAAATGGATATGCAATGGTGACAGCACGCAAGGATAAGGTGTATGGAGTTCTTGCTAAAACTGGCGTATAACCTACCACAAGAGGAGGAAAACTTCGATGAAAATACATCAATAAAGGATAAGGAAAAGATCAGAAAGAAACAAATACAGGATCCTTTTTTTAAACAAGTTGGACTAAAAGTAGACTGTCCCAAGCACGGATACCGTAACTCAAACGATGGAAACGCTTCTAGGAGATTTTTTGAAAATGATGAGGCAGTAACTAGAATCACTGGAATTGACAATCAAATCGTGAAAAAGATTGGGAACGATCTTGAATGTTTTAAACTGCAAAGAAAATGTCAATTCTACAAAATATGGAGAATATGCATCGAAAACTGTATCTCTTTTAGCAGAAATGTATCCACAGAAGAAGTTGACCCCGACCGTCCATAAAATATTGGCGCATGGCAAAGATATAATTTAGTACCAGTCTTTGCCAATTGGAGAGCTTTCTGAAGAAGCACAGGAGTCTCTTAACAAATTTTATAAGAAATATAGATTGCAGAACACATTCAAAGCATCAAGAGTAAGGCAAAATGAGGACCTCTTCAACATGTTGGCAGCATCTTCCGATCCACTTATTTCTTCCCTGCGGCATGTGAAGTCACGAATAGAGTTAGAAAATAATTATAGTTTAGAAATCATTAGTCTTTTAGATATACATACCTTCTCTTACGAATTGTGATGAATATTTTTATGGAAACAGTTGCTCATCTACTGTGATAAATGCTCCTGGTTTGAAAGCGTTTTGACTATTCTCGATAAATTTATCCCAAACAGTTGATACCAGCGCAAATTTATCCGTTTGCAAGCGCTGACTCCTCTCATTTCTTTTATCAAAGCGAATAAAACGTAAAATTTCCGTAAAGTCATTCCTGCTCATATTTTCGGAAAAAAAATCAGGACCCCACTTTTTGTTCCATAAATATGATAATTTCAAACCTTTTGCTTCGTATGCACCACGGCCATACAATATTCCAATAAAAGCCTTCAGTTTTTCCTGCGAAAGGGTCCACTTCTTACCTAAAACTCGAGAGGCTTCTATTTCAGTGCAATTTCTAATATGTTCTAATATATGATGATCAATCAATAGTAAGAAGGCACTGCTTATCTCTTCTTCCATAATATTTCTTCTAGCATGTGCTGTAGGCCCAGGTAAATCTTTGAAAATGCAATGACTTGGTAACCTTCCAACGGCACCCCCTTCTTGTATTTTTTTCCAAATTGTTCCATCAGCAGAAACTTCAATTTGCATATTTTGTGTATTTTCCTCTTCAGAACTCGAGGAAAGCCGCATACATCTTCGTTTTTGCGTATTATGCTGTTGTCTTATGTTGTCTTCTTCGTCACTCGATTCGCCTCCAACATTTTCATCAAATTCCTCGTTATCACTGCTTTCAATATGAACACTTTGATTACCATCATCATCCGTATCACTGTCGCATCCCAAAAACTCATATTCGCTATCACCACCATCAACGTCTGATAGATCCAAAAGTATATCTTGTATTTCTTCCAATTTCAAAATTTTTCGTTTTTCCATTATGAGCAATTTGTATGTAGCAAAAGTAATAAAATTATTTCTTACTGAACAGAACAGAACTCAATGAAAATTATTTCTTACTGAACAGAACAGAACTCAATGAATAAATGGTTTATAACAGTTTCCTACGAAATTCTTGATAAAAAAAATAAATAGGGAGATCCCCGAAAAATATGAAATTTGAAAAATATGCTGTTATACAATACTATTTTACCAGGGATGTGCAAACATTTTTCTTTACACGCCATTTTCCAAACAAGGGAATTTCCTAAAAGTGAAGAATATAAAGCATTTGCACATAGAACTACAAAAACGTGTACCAGGTCAAAATGACTGGTTTCGGTATAAGTACCAAAAACAAAAAAAAAAATTTTTGTTATGAACACAAAATCAAATTAACTTATCAAATTATTTGTATTTAATTGTTGTTATAAAAGTCATATAATAGTTTCGAAAAAAAATAAATATACATAGTAAATATTTATGAAATAAAAGGTAAAACCAGTCATTTTGACTGGTATGGTAAATCTAGTGTTAAAAAAGAAGTAATTTTTTTTAATTTGTTGGGTAATAATTTAAAACATAAAACCCTAAAGAAAAAAAAAATAAAAAGAACCTAAAAATGTGAAAATAATTTTTTTTAGTTACCATAAAATTGATTTTTCTAAAAATTTTAACTTTGATAACCCATAAGTAGGCCCCTACAAAGCGTAGCACCCTTTTCAAACGCTCATTTCATAGGCTATCGTATGCTGTTTAAACTGTGCAATTATGTTATTCGGTTCAAAAGATATGATTTTTGCAACGAAAAAACTCAAATGGCGCCACTGTGCCACGTCAGGTTTTCGAGATAGAAAAAAGGTTGTTATTAATTTTTTACATAAAAAATCATTAATTTATTTAACAATCAATGAATTTTCAAAAGTGAATGGCGTTATTTGAACGTCATTTCTATTTTGTTGGTTCGGTTTCACGTAGAAGAGTCCAGCAATAGTCTCCCAGCATGCTTTTGTCCTAAAATCCCCAAATCGTTGATAATTTCTTTAAATTTTTATTAAATCTTGGTGAGCATGCTCCCCTTGTTCATCGCTCACCGCACCTAGGTTTTGTGGAAAAAATCTAAATGCGAATGAAGAAAATGCAGTAACATTCGTGCACCTAATTCGTGATAATTTTTCAATAATTCAGCAAAAATTTGTCTGTAGTTTTCACACTTATTGTTTCCAAGAAAATTCTTCACGATGCTCTTGAAAGAATTCCAGGCTGCATATTCTTTCTCCAATAAACATTGTGAAAAATTGTTATCATTCAATAGCTTGCTGATATGAGGGACAACAAATATGCCTTCTTTGATTTTAGCATATGAAATTTTAGGAAAAACCACTAAGGGCCATTATTACAACTTGCCAATAGCTAAAGGTAGGATGTTATCGGACAGATTATAAGTTTTTCGTTATTACAAGTATACTTTAAGCTAAAAGTAACCGATAAGCTAAAGGGAAGATAATGTTGCCTTTAACTTTTAACGTGAGGTTTATGAATTTAATGTTGCCACATTTTCTGATCTATGAAGAAGAACAAGAATAGAAGAAAAATATAGTTTTGGAAATAAAAAAATTAAAAATGGAAAGCAGACAACGTTTGTTTTATTTAATCGAGCTAGAGGATATTTTTGAAAACTCGCAGCCTAAGAGAAGATCATCTAGAAAATATCACAAGCAAGTGGACTGTCTGGAATATTATGATGAAATTGAATTTGTGCAAAGATTTCGTATATCTAAACATACATTTCAATTCATTTTAGAAAAAATTTCCATCCTTTTACAGTCAAATAGTGAGAGGTTTGTAACAATATTTATATAATTTATGTGACTATTAATAAATTTACTTTCAGGCATTATTCCGTATCACCTCAGACAAAATTATTAATAACGCTAAGGTTTTATGCAAGTGGAAGTTTCCTGATTACAGTGGGTGACTTTTGTGGTGTTAGCGTCTCTACAGCAGGCCGTGTAGTCAAGGAAACATCATTAGCTTTGGCTGCTTTGTCGACTGAGTACATAAAATTCCCTTCCGATGCAAGAGGAATGCAGCAAACAGCGGCAGATTTCTTTGCAATTGCAAAGTTCCCAAAAGTCATCGGTTCCATTGATTGCACACACATTCGAATTCAATCGCCAGGAGGAAACAACGCAGAAATTTTTCGGAACAGAAAAGGTTATTTTTCCCTCAATGTTCAAGCAGTGTGCAATGCTAAACTAATATTTCAGGATTTAGTTGCAAGGTGGCCTGGATCAGCACACGACAGTAATATATTTAAAAACAGCCGCTTAAAATTCCGTATGGAAGACGGTCATTTTCAAAACTACGTAATTTTATGTGATTCTGGGTATAAGCAATGCAACTATATGATGACTCCTTTGCTGAATCCACGTACAAGACCGGAAACCCTTTATAATGAATCTCAAATCCGTACTCGTAATACGATAGATAGATGTTTCGGAGCTTGGAAGAGACGTTTCCCAGTATTATCAATGGGTTTGCGGTTGACTAACTAAACTAAAATGGCTGTGATTGTGGCATGTGCTGTTCTTCACAATATTGCTATTATTGCAAAGGACCCACTTCCATCAACAGAAGAAACATTAACAGAATCTCCAGAAGAATTTGACTCAGATGAACAAAACCACATTTTGAGCAATTCGAATTCAATGGCAAGAACTATTTTAATAGAAAACTACTTTGCAGAGTAAGTTTACAACTTTTTATTTGAACTTAAACATATTAACACATTTTTTTCTCTTTTCAGACTTTTACAAAATTCATAGACTACATAACAATTAAAACATCTAAAATTATCATTAAAACAAAAAAGTAAACAATAAAAAATTAATAAAATAGACAATAAAAAACAACTAAAGAAAATTCACAATTAAAAACAACTAAAATCAATATTAAAGCAACAAAATTAACATTAAAAAATTAATAAAATAAACAATAAAAAACAACTAAAGAAAATTCACTATTAAAAACAACTAAAATCAACGTTAAAACAAAATTAACATTAAAAAAATTAATTAAATTTACAATAAAAATAATTTACATTTTTGCTTTTTTTCTGCCAATTCCAGCTGCAGTAGCTCATTTTTATACTTCAGGGACATAAGTTCTTGCTCATGCTTCTCCTGTGCACGAGTATTTTCATCCCTATAAAAATTCTGTTGCAGAATTATGAGCTCCATTTTTTCATCCTCTAAACTGCGCTTTCTTTTTGCACCCACTACCAGCTCTTTCGATTTTTTCTCTTTTAAAGCCGATGGCTTCCAGCTTGACCAGTCATTTCTCTCCGGCGTTGAATTATTTGGATAACCAACCTGACAAAAGATTATATAAAAGTGTAAATATGTATTAAAAAAATAGTAATAATTATATTAGTCAAACATACTTTTTCGTTGGTCATCTGCGTTTGGTTAACGCTTTCAATAGAGCTGCCAAAATCCATGCAGTTTTCAGCATCTACTTCAAATACTGCCAAAAAAAAATTTATTCTTAATAACACAACAGCAAAACAATAATTTCTTTATAAATATGTATGTACGTACTAGAGTCACTGTCATATATATTTTTTAAGCCAGTGACTGAATCTCCCAGCATGGAAGCAATTTTTGCAGACACTGTGCTTACTTTTGTAGACGCCACTCCGCCGCCCGTGCGGTATGTTTCCAATTTTAGGTCAGCCACTTCTACCTTGGACTTACGTTTAATTGCTTCGTACTTGTCCCGCATTGCCTTCCAGTGACGGATTGAGCCACTTGTTGCTGCAAACTGTGCTTCCATTTTTCTCCAAGCTTCCTCTTTTTGTTTCCATGTTACGGCGTCTTATTTTTTGCATTCTATGCAGTTTTTCTGCGCCTCCACCAGATCTACCAACAAAGCCTCTTCCTCTGCCGAGTAATTTTTGGCTCGTTTTCTTATTGTCTCACTGTTTGGCGTCGTCATTTTAAATTTTTTGCTTTGCACAACTATCAAAAATTTTACACTTTAAATTTTTCACTTAGTTTATTTATTTGTTTGTAAACAAATAAAAGAACGTTGCCACTACGTACTTTTATAAAGCAATTCATTTGGTCAAAAGTAATCGGTGTTTCCTTTCGTGTTGCCACAATATCAAAAATATTAATTTTATTTTAATGGGAGGTTGTAAGAACGAAAAGAAGTTAAAGGTAACTTTATTGCTCACTTTAGCTAAAGTTAACTTTAACTAACATTTACTTTAAAGGCAAGTTGTAATAATGGCCCTAACAAACATATAAATGCTGCACCATCTTTGTCCAGAGCCTTGACAAAGTTCTTAAAAAGGCCCAATTTTATATGCAGCGGCGGAAGAAGAACGTCAGTTGGATCAATTAATGGTTTATTCGAAATGTTTTGTTTTCCTGGTGGATACTCAATTCTTTTTGGCCACTCTGTTCTGACGTAATGATGACATGTAGCGCGACCATCCCAAAGGCAAAGGAAACAACAATATTTTGTGAAACCTCCTTGCATACCAGTCAACAAAACAATGACCTGAAACAGATTAATTTACAGTTATTTACGATGGTCTGTACTATATATATACAAAGAAATTTAAATCACACACCATAAGGTCACCACAGCTCTGGCACTTATGATCGTTGTATTTGAGTAATGTAAAAATTTCAGTCATTGATTCGTAATATTCCTTTGTATTAATGGCATGAGCAATCGTATGGATGGTTTTTCATTCCCAATATGCAAAAAAAGAGCCTTTAAACTTTAAACATATGGCTGGTTCATTTTTTGAAATAAATCATCAACATCAGTACAGTATAGAATAGACTGTTTCTTTTCAAAATATGCAGCCAATTCCAAGCTTCTATCTCTAGCTTCTGTCCCAACTGCAAGATGTTTCGACTGCTGCATGCGTGAAGGTAGTAATTCTGCGTCTTGCTTCGTTAAATGTAAATCCCGAATTCGATCATTCAGCCCAGCTTGAGTCACTAAATGGCGTTCATCATCAGCCTCTTACAAACTACCACTGCTGGTGAAAGATGTTTCAGACTCACTGCTCGTAGCACTGGGAATGACTGGTAGTGGATCATTTGGTGGACGTTGAACTGATTTGGAAACCGATGGGACATTCGCGTAAGTAATATTTTTTCGATTTTTCATACTGAATCCAGCAACTTTTGTTAAACAGAAATAACAATCGGTTTGGTGGTTACTGGACTCTCTCCAAAGTACTGGAATTGAAAAATCGAAATAGATCTTCTTCCATTTGACCACTTGTATAAAACAGTTCTGCAACTATTGCAAAACACTGTCGGTGTCTACGGTTTGTCCAAGTTTCTGACAGCAAAACCAAAATAATATAAATATGCATATCTTAATGATTCTATCTATCTTTTATTATACCGATCGACTCAGAATCACTTTCTGAGTCATTTTAGCAATGTCCGTCCGTCCGTCTGTCCGTCTATGATGCAAATGTGAACATATTTTGATGAAAATTGGGATGTAAACTTCCGTCAGCTATAGCATGAATGCTATTGAAATTGGGTTTATGTTTGTTTATTACACCCATTAATCAGTAGTCCAAAAATAAACCCTATAGATTTTTCTCAAAATAAAAAATAAGTGACCTTAAAAAATATGGTCAGGATTGGGCCATTTGTCGACCTAGTGCCCATATATATATATATAGCTTTCGATATGAACTTTTCCATATCCGATAATAACAATGCCACACAAATATTGTTTCTGGTTATTTTCTATATCTAATTAGTTGGGCCTAAGAGAGAAGGTCTCTGAACGCATGGTATGGGGTATCGTATAGTCGGTCTAGACCGGCTATAATTTTCTTGCTTGTTATATACATATATTTCTTTAATTATTAAAAGTAAATATTTATATACATTTTCTTTTCTGTCAAAAATCTTATAAAATCTTCGCAAACTTATTTCTTTATGTCCGTGTAAAACATGGTGGCAAAACGTGGCGTTTTTGTCCTTTCGAGACTGTTTTTGTGTGTTTACTTAGTCCTGTCATAAGTTCTGTTACAATTTGAATATATTGTAAAAAGTAAAGAAACTCGTTTTTTTAATGTTTTGTATTTTATTTTTTGATGTGTAGACGTCTATACGCGCAGGGGGGTAAATTTCTATTTCACAATACAATCACAAAAACAGCGTACATGTGACCATTAAGACAAATCGGTATGACTTATGATTGTTTGGTGAAAAAATTATTATATGAAATAACCATTTTGTCGCTGTTTTCTGCATTTTATTTAGTACCAGATGTTTACACATCTCCCCTGTTATCGGACTCACACGATTTTTTTTTTATTAAATAATAGAGTTTGTGAAAATAAACATCTTATTCAAAATGGTCGCCTCTCGCTTTAATACACGCCTTTAGAACAAATACCCAACAGGACATCGAACACACAACTCTGGGAACGTACTAATCAGATATAGAAATCGAAGTGTTGAGAAGGAAATGGAAATGGGAATGGAGCTGCAATGCTTTAGACTGGAACCCACAAGGCAGGAGAAGAAGAGGACGGCCAGTACACACTTGGCGAAGATAATTAGATTTAGAAGCGTCGAGAGTAGGCAAAACCTGGAACGAAATAAAGAGCCTTGCACCGAGTAGAAATGAATGGCGAAACTTTGTTGAGGCCCTATGCTTCTTATAGGAATTAAAGAAACCAATATATACATTTAGAAGCTCACGCGTTTGGGCTATAGCGGCACGCATGGTTTTGATGGGTATTGATGACGCTGCTTAAATAAGAGCTTTCTTAAGACTCTCCAAATTTCCGTGGTGAACTTTGCAGGCCGTACTCTCTAGCTCTGTCCACATTCGGTAAGCAAGAGGATTTAAATCAGGGCTTCCCGAGTGCCGTAAAAAGGATATTTCCACGACCGTTGCTTGCGTGCCACTGCAATGCGATGCGATTTTCGTTATTGCCCAACTCCGTATTAATTACACAAAATTTTAAACCAATCTAATATTAATTTGTTTTGCAATAGAACAATGTACCAAAAAATGAGGAATAACAGGATCATTCAATTTAAAGCCTGATTTAGAGAACGCTAAAGAAACAAACTAAAATATTAAATTTTCAAAGCCGATAAAGAATTCTTAATACAAATTTTATTTTTAGTACTTCAACCAATAATTTGCTACCATATTTATAAACTCATTTTCAGTTTAAAATAAGTTTCTGTAATAGAAATATTTATTGTAATACAAAATATTTAGTACTGAAGCATGTTATACAGGTTTTAAATCCGTTGCCTCAATTTAATTAGTTTAATATATAAAGCGCTGACCAAAAAGTGCAAGTACGAGTTTATGTGAGATAGACTCAGGTTCAAACCTCACGGCCGCCCTAGGTAGAAAAATTTTCATATAGAAACAATCTATTCAATTATAACATAACAATTATCACAATGTTCGCTGATGAAGTCTGAAATGCCAGAAACCGATCCGGTTAAAGTGTAGTTACGAATTTTTGAAATATATGTATGCTTTCTTCTCCTCAACCGCGCACCATTGAAACAAAATTAAAATTTGCATATTAATTACAGTATTAATTGCAATATGTCTGAAAAATGACGTCAAATCTAACAAACTATTGAAAAATTTCGCTTCAGAACATCATCTCAAATATATGTAAAAAGTGAAATATGTAGAATGTGCAAACCATACATCACATATGGCAACTCTTACGAAACTGAGAATAGTGGAAATTAGAAGTATATTAAAGATTTTAATATAAGTCGCTCTGTGGTTGTTTTTCCCAATTTAAAATGTCATAATATCTGTGGTCACAAGCATTAACCTAAGACGAAAATCATGCTTTCGAGAAAAATAACTTATTATATAAATGTAATAGGGCTTCATTACGACTAAGGTCAGTATGTTTTCATTAATAATTTTTTAAAAAGCAGTGTTACATAACTCAAATCGTTCTTAAGTAGACTTGAGTGGTTATCGCTTGTGACCACAGAAATGATGATGCATTATAATTTGTTTATCTTTGGTATTTGAAAAAGCCATAATTTGTTTGATGTTGCTGATATATTTTTCAAAATGCGATGGACAGCTAATTCTCGAATGTGTTGTTGGGAATGTGTCTACATTGCAAGTAATAAGTTGAATTACTGGGTTGACAATGGCTTTCAAAGTTACTGGTAAATATTTGCTTAGTTTGATTGGTTTAAAATGGTATCGATGTCCGTCTTTACAGCTGGGGAGATTTTTTATAGAAAATCACACTGGAGCGTAAACCTTGACAATATTCATTGCAAGAGTGTTAAGAAGGATTACACAAGGGAACAAAATTGAACTTTTTTTGTGTTGATTTGAAATTTATAGCAAATTTTTACTAATTTGAGGTCGCTGATTTCAAATCTGCACTTGGTTTTTTTCTATCAGCTCGACTTTTCGAGATATACCGTTATGTTCAAAAGTAAGGCACTTCCGCTACATATATTGGAATAACTTGAAAACGGTTCACCATATTAAATTAAAAAAAAAATCCGAAACTCGCAAACAATATTCTCTTAAAGCCGTGCTTACTTTGTTTTTAAATTTTCCAAGTAGTTTTAGAGATATCGTTCAAGTTTTGAAAAAAAAATTAAAATTTAAAAAAAAAAAACATTTTTTTTGTTCTTTAAAAATTCCTAAAAAATAAAAATGGGACAAAAACCACAGTTTTGGTCCACAAACAGTTAGGTAAATATATTTCGAATAAAATGAGCTTTATTTCATTGCAATCGGTGCACAACTTTTGATTTTGTTCACGATTTACTGAATTGATATAAATCGCGATTTCCATACAAAAATAACATTTTCTAATGTGTAAGTGTTTGTATGTAATAAGTTAGTTTTTTATGATTCTAAGAATTAAAAAAATTAAGTAATAAAAAAAGATTATTTAATTTTTATGGTCAGCTATACTTTTTAATTTAACACAAAAAGAGAATTTTAAAGAAAAATAAAAAATTTTAATACACAAATATTACAATGTAATTACGACTCATCGAAAAATTTTCTTTTATAAGATTTTCTTAAATAACCTTGTTTAGAGGGATTTGTTTTAATGCTCCGCCATCATATGCTTATCCCAGTGACCCTGGTACCGCTCCTCTATAGTGCGGATATCTTGATGGAAACGTTCACCTTGTTCTTCACTGAAGTCTCCAAGATTTTCAGGGAAACAATCCAAATGACTGTGTAGGTAGTGCACCTTAATGCTCATATTACAACCAAGCTGCTTGAAATGTGACAACATGTTATCCACGTGGTCCGAATAGTGCTCACCCTTTTTGTTTCCCAGGAAATTGCGCACTATCCAAACAAATTCATTCCAAGCATTTCTTTCAATATCTGTCATGGAATTACTAAAATTTTCATCATTGATTAATTTTTTGATTTGAGGGCCATCAAAAATGCCAGCTTTCAGTTTCTCCGAACTCAAATTGCTGAACTTTTTACTGATATATCTAAAACAATCACCGTCCTTGTTGAGAGCTTTGACAAATTGTTTCATAAGTCCTAGCTTGATATGGAGAGGTGGCAGTATTATGCGATCCCTGGGCACAAGTGGTTGATTAACTATATTGTGGTTTCCTGGAACCATAGCTTCCCTCGAAGGCCAGTCTTTCTTACTCCAGTGTTCAGATCTGGCTCTGCTATCCCATAAACAAATGAAACACGGATATTTTGTGTAGCCACCTTGTTGGCCTAGAAGAAAATTCACCATTTTTAGATCCACACAAATTAGCCAGCGGTGTTCGTTGTACTTTATTTTATTTATAACTGAGGCAATTGTAGAATATTCTTCTTTAGCTTTAGTTGAATGTGCAATGGGCAACGAACCCAATTTATTACCGTTATGCAGAAGTACACATTTTAGGCTGCGTTTAGAAGAATCTATAAATAGTCGCCAGTCATTTGGATCATACTCCTCTAATCCCATCGCTGTTACTAAACCAGGAACATCTGAACAATAAACAAATTCATCGTCTTCGGAAAAGAATGGAAGTAAGTTTTTTTCTTTGTTACGGTAGTATGAAATTGTTGTTCCTTGGGTTAACAGATTTTTTTGCTTTAATCGAGAAGCAAGAATTTCAGATGCTTTTTTAGAAAGTCCAAGGTCTCTAACTAAATCACTAAGCTCCTCCTGATTAAATTGCTCGCGTTCAGAAGAAATATCTAAATGCAAGTCATCTGATCCAAATTCAGAAATTGGTGAAGGAACATTTTGTCGTAAGTCGTGGAAATTGTGTGTGGATGTAGATGGTTGTGGTTCTGAATCCTCACTAGAGTACAGGACTGGTTGGGTAATAGACAACACGTTAGGATAAATCCATTTAGACCGGTTTGTTTTATTAATGCCTGTTATGTTGACAGCGCAAAAATAACAATCATCATAATGATTCGAAGGTTCCCGCCAGATCATTGGTGTTTTATACTTGAAGTGGGTCCGTTGCTTGTTTGCCCATAACCTTAAATACTCTACACAGTTTTTACATACAGTATTAGGAATCCAGTACTTGTCACGGGTTTCCATGGTAAATCCGAAGTAGTCAAAATAAATTTTTTTAATAAAATCTGACACACTTTTTCTATTTTTTATAAACGTGTATTCGCCACATATGTTACAAAAATAGTTGGGATTGATTTTACAGGTGTTTCTTGACGTAGCCATTGCACAATTTTGATGTATATATCAAAGTAACACAATTTTCAATAAATAACACACGGGAACAAAATTGAACTTTTTTGTGTTGACTGATTAAATGTTCAATGTAAAATGATTTATATTTTTTGTCGTTATACTTTTCGCTTTCGTAAACACTTGTTGAATGAGAAAAATTGGTTGAATGAACCCATATAAATACTTAGTAGTTTTTTACTGAAGTACCAAAAAAAATTATATCCACAATTTTATTGACAGTCACTTATGAATGAACACATGTGTTCAGGGGAATTCCTTTAAAAAATCATCCGTTACCAACGGTAAACCACACATCAATAAAAACAAGTGGACTTTTCTTTTTTCTCTTTAATTGACTGTGAACTGACTAGGCGTCATAAAGGGACAATAAAATTTATAGGCGTTATGAGTTTGCTACCGCAACCATAAAAATGAAATAATCTTTTTTTATTACTTAATTTTTTTAATTCTTAGAATCATAAAAAACTAACTTATTACATACAAACACTTACACATTAGAAAATGTTATTTTTGTATGGAAATCGCGATTTATATCAATTCAGTTAATCGTGAACAAAATCAAAAGTTGTGCACCGATTGCAATGAAATAAAGCTCATTTTATTCGAAATATATTTAACTAACTGTTTGTAGACCAAAACTGTGATTTTTGTCCCATTTTTATTTTTTAAGAATTTTTAAAAAAACAAAAAAAATGTTTTTTTTTAAAAAATTTTAATTTTTTTTTCAAAACTTGAACGATATCTCTAAAACTACTTGGAAAATTTAAAAACAAAGTAAGCACGGCTTTAAGAGAATATTGTTTGCGAGTTTCGGATTTTTTTTTAATTTAATATGGTGAACCGTTTTCAAGTTATTCCAATATATGTAGCGGAAGTGCCTTAATTTTGAACATAACGGTATATCTCGAAAAGTCGAGCTGATAGAAAAAAACCAAGGGCAGATTTGGATTCAGCGTCCCAAATAACCTTAAAAACAATATTCAGTTCTTAATCAACAGAACCATTGTTCCCTTGTGTTATCAACTGCAAAATATAGACGAAGAATTCTGTTAGCACGTTTTCTTTAAATTTCAATTTTGTGTATCTAAAAAAGCTGTATGAACCTACATTTAATATTTTCAAAAAGTTTTTTATATATTTCGAAATATGAAAAAAAAAAACTCAATTTGAAGAAAAACGAGTTAGGGCCTTTCTATATTAAGTTAGCGATATTTTAATGTGTATTTTGGGGGAAATTTAACAGTGTGAATCCACATTGTGGAACTACAGTTTTATACCGGGATTACCTCTATATACCGATACTTAAAATTATATCGCATTTGTGTAGATATGTAACTTAAAAAGTATTATTAATGTGATGTCAAAAAACAAATTTTACTAAAAACGGAGGCAAGGAAAACTTAAAATAATGTAATAAAACTTTAGATACAGATTAGCACTACCATTTGGCACCCTTTTATCACTAAACACATGTTCTGTTACTATATTTAAACTTTTATATGAAATTTTATCGGAGTATCTTTACATTTTCATATGTCATTCCACGGCTATTGTACCTAAAGGCTCCAAATATAATGTGAAACTGTTGCAAGTTATGGTGAACATTTTAAGCCTAAGTAGTATTACCTACTCGACCTATTGCGGATGGGAGAATGTTTTCAACAGACAGACAGACAGACAGACGGACATCGATAACGCGACTTCTCCTTTTATAAGGATCAAGAATATATGTACTTAATGGGGTCTCCGGAATTTATTTTGATGAGTTACAAACGGATTGAAAAACTGATATATACCCTCTGCACAGTGGTGTTGAGGGTATAAAAATAGGCGCAAACCGAATCGCATGGTATTATTATAAGTAGACTAGGTCAAAAATGAAGCGATTATGATTATATTTAGTAATCACTTAATTTTCTCAAAAACTTGTATAGATTTGATGATGACTATGACTAAAATGGTGCTACCAAATTTGACCGATATCTATATGATAATTTGAATCTTACGTTAACTTAAGCCGATCTCATAGGGGTTCCTTATACAGAGTGCCGCCCGAATCGTGATACTAAAACAAAACGTAATAACTTTTTTCTCTGTTAGTATTTTTATACCCTATACCACTATGTGGTTTGGGTATAATGACTTTGTGCTGCTGTTTGTAACAACCAAAAATATTTGACCTAGACCCATCTTTAATTATACCGATCGAATCAGAATCACTTTCTGAGTTGATTTAACAATGTCCGTCCATCCGTCCGTCCGTCCGTCCGTCCGTCTGTGTGTCCATGTAAAGCTTGTAATCAAACTGCAGGTCGCAAATATGAATATATTTTGATGAAATTTGGTACATAAGCTTTTATCGGCCATGGGATGAACGCTATTGAAATTGGTGAGAATCGGTCCATGTTCAGACCTAGCCCCCATACAAATTACCCCTATGAAATCGACATAAATTGTCATAAGATCCAAATTGTCATATAGATATTACTCAAATTGGGTTTGTATGCCTTCATTACATCCACTAATGAGTAGTCCAAAAATGATCCCTTTGACCCCATATAGAGCTGCTTCCCGATCTTCACTTAAATCTATTAAAAAACAAAAATATTGAACTGATTCTTCTCAAATTTTGTTTGTACATATTTTTGCAAAATACAAGAGACTTTACCAAACATGATCAGGATCGGTCCATTTTTGGACCTAGTCCCTTTATAGATATAGCATCCGATATGAATTTTTTCATATCTGCAGCCAAAAAAATTAATAAAAATCCCACTCAAATTTGGTTTTTGCTTATTTTCAATGTCCAGTTAGTTGGGCCTAAGAGATAGGGTTTCTAAACGCATGGTATAGGGTATCGTATAGTCGGTCTAGACCGACTATAATTTTCTTACTTGTTTTTATTTATTTTTTTATTTGGCAGGTTACTATTTAGATTTATTAAAATGAATGCGTGGAATACCGAAAAGCGGTTTCGGATAGTGCAGCGATACCATGTCCGCAGTCCTTTATTTCCGCCCAATGGAATTTAGGTGGAAGTTTGGCGGCTTTTCTCCGAGTAGATGAATCATTATGAGGCTGGTAAATATGTTTGTCAAATCTGGTAGCACTGCACGAATACCGTAATATCGAGATTCCTATGTTCGTGTTCAAGACATATTCGCGGCTGTAGCATCGTCAATTCAGGTAAATCCAAGCATTTCGAAACTTATCGCCGCATATTTATGACTTAGATTTGTTTCCTTACAGAGTTCAAATTACAAGCAAGTTAAACTCTCTGGATTTGCCTATTCGCCTGGAATTTCACCCAAAAATGATTGAGATGGCCGAACAACACAACAGTTTGATCAATTGCTTGTTTATGTCTGATGAGGCCATTTTGATCTAAACGGCAATGTAAACAAGCAAAATAGCCATATATGGAGTGAATCAGTCCACAAATACTCCATAAGAAGGAACTCCACCCAGAACGAGTCACTGTATGGTGCGTAATTTCATAAATGTGCATTGTGAGGCCATAATTCTTTGAAGAAAACGGTGTTTTATTGGCCTGCTTCAATTCAGTCAAATTCCTTGGTTTCGTTTTGTAACACCTCTTGCTTGACATAACCCCAAAAAAACAGTCTGGTGCAGTCAGGTCAGGTGACCTTGGGGACCAGCGGAAAGTGAAGTTTCTGGATATTAATTTAATTCAGAATTTTCGTTGAGCTCCGCCATAACCGTCTTGCTGAAACCAAATGGTGTTCAAACCGATACGTCTTCGGCGCAGTTCTGGGTAAAAAAAAAATTACTTCATCTTTAAATAACGGTCAGAAAGTATTTCTGAGTCGATCGGTATAATAAAAGGTCTGCGTCAAATATATTTGGTATTTACAGACATTAGCACAATCTCAACATACCCTGACCACAAAGTGTGACAGAGTATCTTTTTAATGAGGCCGTCATTGAACTTATCAATTGTTGTTCTTATAACTTTTACCAGTTTTTTTTTCATAGTTCGACCACACATGATTTTTCGTGATTTGTATATTTCTTTGGTTCATTTTAATTGTGTGTATTTTTGTCAAATGCGTAATAGTTTGTTGGTTGCATGACCATGTGTCAATGGTAGGTGGTGTCAACGTTTAAATTAATTCTTTTTTTTTTGTAAATGAAAAAAGTAATTGTTATGCCAACAATAGTAGTTCAAACATACTCGTTGCAACAATAAATCTTTGATTAAATTAATTCTTTTTTTTTTGTAAATGAAAAAAGTAATTGTTATGCCAACAATAGTAGTTCAAACATACTCGTTGCAACAATAAATCTTTGATTTTCTGTGTTTGTTATGTTTTGCAATATGACAACAATCAAATAAATGCTCGTACAAAAAAATGAGCAGTGTGTGTGGTATTCTTGCATGCAAAATCAAATAATACTTAGGAATTATAAACAGAAAAAAATATTTATGTTGTTTGTCAATCAAATATAACTTAAATTAAAAGGAAATTTGGTTTTAACGGTCATAGTCATGGTAATAAATTATTAATTTCAGTCGGAATCTTTAAAATTTTGAAAATTATTATTGTCAAATTTAATTGTGAGATATATATTTGATAAATTACTGATGACTTTATTAATAGAAAATAATTTTGTAAATATTACACTTAATAATTTTAAGTGCTAACTCGAAAACTGTAAAACTCCTGAGAAACTAAGAAAAAACCAAAATAGTATTAATAATTTAGTTTGTTATTTTTTTATTTAAAAAAACAAATTTAGTTCTTTTGACGACAATAACTCATTAATAAAATTTCATTCATAAATTGTTTAAAAATATTATTAAGCAGGTAAAATAAATTCTGAAACACTCTGTACAATTTAAAAGCTCATTTGGTTTGTGTCTGTGCTTGAGAAAAATAACAAATGCTAAACCTAGCAAAGCTCATGAACATAACAACGACACACATTCGAACACATGAGCCACTAACAATAAGTTTATATCAAGATCCATCATATATTGAGAAATTGTCTATAATAGTGCGTTTACAATAAGGTAAATCTGGTAGATTTTAGTTGAAATTTGTGACATTTGACATTTTGTGAGATTTTGTTACCAGAACATAAACAGCTGATTAAATTTAAACATATTTTTTTTAATTCATTTTTATTTATTTGATGACCTAGCACATCAAGACAAAAATCTTATAAATTTTAGTGCTAGTGAGTAATGAGAACCTAAATCATATTTAAGAGTAACATAAAAAGAATATAAAAACAAGTAAGAAAATTATATTCGGTCTAGACCAGTGGTCGGCAGAAAGAGAGAATACGTATATTTTGGTGTTTTACAGTGTAAGAAAAGTAATACTAGGTTGAAATATTGCGCTGTTATGATTACAAAAACTAATTGATTATTAAAATGAATGAATGTTTCAATGAATGAATAAATGAATGAATGAATGAATAAATGAATGAATGAATGAAAAAATAATATATGTTTTTTTCTTTATTAAATAAATTGAATGAATGAATGAATGAATGAATGAAAAAATAATATATTTTTTTTCTTTATTAAATAATTAAATTATTTATTCTTAAAAAAATAACCATTAAATATCGAAATAGTTTTATAAGGTTGCTATATTTTTTCCTGTTAGGATTATGATTAATAAAAAATATATGATTATTTAAATGAATGTTTGAGAATGAATAAATGAAGGAATGAATAAAAAAAATTAATTAATCATCAAATGAAACAATCGATAAGTATATATCATTGATTACAAGAAATAAAGTAATTCATTTTCTTTTTTTTCTCTATAAAAATAAATAAAATTAATTCATAATAAATTTGGCAAATATTATTTATAAAAAACATATTTGATTTTTTGTACCATTAGCCCTGTTAGGATTATGAGTGTTAAAAAAACTATTTGTTTCTGTTAACAAAATCTATAAGTTTGTCAATATCAATTTCTTCTTCGTAACACTTTATTTTCAGCAATGTTTCTAAGTGACTATCTGTTAACTTGTTCCTATATTTATTTTTTATTTGTGACATTGCCGAAAATGTAGACTCACAAATATATGTTGTGCCAAACATTGAAAAAATATCTAAAATTAAATCCCTACTTGCACCGTACTTATTAGGGCAAATATTTTTCCAAAAACTAATGCCCGTATCCATTGGAATGGTTAAATCTGCTCGCATTAAGGTCAATTCCGATTGAATATTTTCTGGAACAATTTCCATCGAACACGTCAGTGGATCGTTATAGATATTTATAGCCCATTGTATATTAAATATATCTTGAAAGCGTTTTTTAAAATTTTCCAAAAGTTTTTTTAGTTCTTCACTGAAGAATTTTAATTTGTTTTCATTTGGAAAAATTGCATATATTTCCTTTAGTTTTGGAAAGTTGGATAAGCTTTGTGACGCAATCTCATCCTCAAGAATTAATTTTCTAGTGAATTGTTTCACGGCATGAAACAAGTCGCAAAAATTTTTATTTCTACCTTGCAGTATTAAATTCAAATTATTGATTTGAATTGTAATATCTGTCAGAAACGCTAGGTCTAATAAAAATTCGGGACTTGTTATAGAATTGATTAAATCCGTATCTTTTATTAAAGACTGAGATTGCAAAAAGTACGCAACTTCCGCTCTGAGGTTGAAAAGCCGTTCGAGGCTTTTCCCACGACTTAACCACCTTATTTCAGTAAATAATAATACATCCTTATAATCACAGTTTAATTCTTCTAAAAACGCTACAAGTTTTCTGTGGGTAAGTGCATTATGCCCTCCTTTAAGACGATTTATTATTTTGACTGAAGTTTTCATGGTTTCAGTAAGACCAATAGTTTTTGCAAATAATGCTTGCTGGTGAATTATACAATGGAATGTCGGGACCTTTATTCCAGCTCTTATAAGACACCCAACAAAACCATTATTTTTGCCAAGCATGACTGCAGCACCATCTGTACATACTGCAGATATTTTGCTTTTATCTATTAGCGATAAAACGTTTTTTTCAAATGAATCAAAAATAACTTGACCAGTAACACTGTCATAAAAAGATTCAAGTTTTAAAATTTCCTCAAACGAATTGAACATATTATCCACTGTTCTGTTTCTACTGTCTCACTTTGAATAAAAAGCCCTATATCTTCGGTGCGTCGGCCTATAGTCTTTGCGGACAAATGCATTTCATTTATAATACGTTCTACCTCTTGTCCTGCTTTTCCAAACAGTGGCAATATCAAGAGGCACATTTCTTTAAAAAAAATCCCGTCTTCAAAAGGTCGACCCTTTTTTGCCAACCCTAAAGTAATTAGATATGATGCTTTAAGTTGGCTACAAGTTGAGGAATAAGTAATAGTTGAGGAACTAATATTCCTATTTACGGTATTTGCAATACGAAAAACAAAATAAACACCTATAATAAAAAAAAAAACAATTGCTTGTAATTTTATTCTCTAAAATTTTAAGAGTGTACTTTATTTCTTCAACAAAGCGTCATCAACCCACTTTGTCGAAAGCTAACATGCTACTGAATAAAATATTTGTTTTTTTATATGCTCTTTGTTGATTTTTTGTTGACATTCGTGTTGTATACATGTGAATAACCGATTGTGTTCGCCTCCAGCATGCAATGGGTGCCGACCACTGGTCTAGACCGACTTTATGATAACCTATACCATGCGTTTAGGTCTAACTAATTAGATATAGAAAAAAAGCACAAACCAAATTTGAGTGGCATTGTTATTAATATTATTTGGCTGCAGATATGAAAAAGTTCTTATCGGGTGCGATATATATATATGGGGACTAGGTCGAAAAACGGACCGATCCTGACCATATTTTGCAAAGTCACTTATATTGTAAAAAAATATATACAAACTAAATTAGAGAAAAATCTGTGCAATATTTTTGTTTTTTGATAGATTTTAACGAAGCAGCTCTATATGGGGCCTATAAATAAGAATTGTTCTATAAGGATTATTTTTGGACTACTGATTAACGGATGTAATAAACACATACAAATCCAATTTGACTGAGATCTATATGATAATTTGGATCTTATGGCAATTTATGTCGATTTCATAGGGGTCATTTGTATGGGGACTGGGTCTGAACATGGCCTGAATTTCACCAATTTCAATAGCGTTCATCCTATGACCGATAAAAGCCATATGATCATATAGATCTCAGGCAAAGTGGATTTGTATGTGTTTATTACATCCATTAATCAGTAGTCCAAAAATAATCCTTACAGAACAATTCTTATTTATAGGCCCCATATAGAGCTGCTTCGTTAAAATCTATCAAAAAACAAAAATATTGCACAGATTTTTCTCAAATTTAGTTTGTATATATTTTTTCAAAATATAAGTAACTTTGCAAAATATGGTCAGGATCGGTTCATTTTTCGATCTATTCCCCATATAAATATAGCACCCGATATGAACTATTTCATATCTGCAGCCAAAAGAATAAAAAATTTGGTTTATGCTTATTTTCTATTTCTCATTAGTTGGACCTAAACCCATGGTATGGGGTATCGTATAGTCGGTCTAGACCGACTATAATTTTCTTACTTGTTTTTTCTTGAGATGATACGTATGTTTTGTCAGGTAGCAGCTTTCAAACTAATTTCGATTCGTCTGCATTATAAATTTGATCGTGAGACAGACCTGCCTCCTGAATTTTTGGTTTGCAGCTGATTCTTGAAAAGTTCCACAAGCGCATTTATTCTAACAAAACGCTCACCATAACGCTTCTTCAAGCGTTTCAACCATCTGTTACTCGCATTATAATCGCTTAGAGTTTCTTTAAGTTTTGAAAGAAAAAATTCAGCTTTTTCTTTAACCCTTCTGCATCCCCTGCATATGTGCCCTTCCTATGATCCTTTGGGTCAATATGACCCAAGATTAAAATGTAGACAAAATTTCAAACTTAATATAAGAAATTTATTTGTTTTGTGTTTTTTTTTATTTATTATAATAAAAAATAAAAAATAATGAAGAGTAAAATAAATAATCCCTTCCTTAGCAATTATTAAAAAAGAAAAATATATATAAAATAAAATTAAATTTGAAATTCAGCCTTTTTTTTGAAAAATAAAATAAAAATTATATTTTTAATGCTAATGTTTAAAAATTTAAGGATTCGTGTGACAATTTATGCACAATGTGACCATGTGCTCCTTGCAAATAAATTTTTTACAAGAATCACATTTAGTGGATTCCTTCCATGTTGACAAAGGAAACACCGCTGTCAATTATTTGGTAAATTACTGGATAATGGTGTATTTGTACTATTTTGTTTAGAACATTGCGAGGCATCTGTGAGATTATTTTGTTCTGGAATATTTTTAACAAGATTTCTTGCTGATGGTCCATGTGGCAAGTTCTACTGGATACAGCCTGCGCCTGAAGCTTTTATTGAAATTCCAGGAAGGATTCACATCAGTATAATATTTGAAAATAATGCAACAGGCATATCCTAGTTATTCATGCGCTTAAATGTGTAATTAGCAACTAGTTGATCAAGCGCATCAACTCCAGCTTTCGTTTGGTTCTAATGCTGTATTATTTCAGGTTTTTTTTCATCTTCTCTTACATCGGTTGAGTGATGAGAGAACTTAAGAGGAGAACGTATTTATCATTTGAAAACGAAAAATCAGAGTGCAATACGGACTTTTTTCATACCCAAAATTTGCTATTGTAAAAGGTTTTATTTTTACGGACATTGTCAACTAATGTAATATTCCGACAAAGTAGTTGAATGGCAAAATTGTATCTAGTAAAAAAATTATCACATGTAATTGTGCATCCCTTTGGGAGAGGGTCTGATAATGTTAGCAACACTCTCTCACCTAAGTTAAAAATATGAAAATATAACGAAGTACTAAAGTCTCACCATGATTTTTTTCTGGCTGTGTATTTCTTGCTTTGCCTGTGTATACTTTCATATTCCAGGCATATTTAGTTGCGAATCGCAAAGTGCCTTAATTTTTAAGCCATATCTGACGGGTTTTGATGGAATATATTGCCTAAAACTGCACCGACCTCGAAATGGAACCAACTGTTCATCTACAGCAACATTTTCATGTGGATTGTAAAAATTTTGAGCTGATTACTCCACTTATCCCAAACATTTTTATCGGTGCAGTTTGTCATGAAGTCTTCTTTCCTCTCTATCTTCAAAGCTGTCAAACCGTAGGTACTTCAATATGCTCGCAAATCCCTTAAGACTCATCGTTGCTCGAAAAATAGGTCTTCCTTTTTTTTCATTCACAAGCTAGTGAGATTTATAAACTCCTGTCATTATTTGTAATCCAAGATATGGATCAAGCTGTATCGTATCAATTATTTCCATATAATTCTACACCTTATTGATTTTTCATTTGAATCACAATATTTTTGATATTTGGTGATATGAACAAATCGAATGAAGACTTTATATCTGTAACCATAGGTGTTACTCTTTTGGTAGGTCCAGGCTTATTCAACAAAATTTGCACTTTTGTTCTCAGATAAATATGTAACTGAAGTGCTGTGATCAATTTCTACTGCATCTTCCACATCCACGCTTTCACGCTATTAATTGATGATGAATATGAATCGTGTTCTGCATCGTTGTCGGGTGAAAAAAATTTTGTTTACATCACTATCATCAGAAATGTCATCATCTTCGTCATTCATTATTTGATGCAAGATCACTAAGAATCTGAACCAATTTCATTATGGAACAGTCATATGTTAGAAATTTTATTTTACAATACTTAGTTTTCTTCTTTGAGCCATTATGTAAAAATACTCATTTATGATGAATTACAAAAAAAAAATAAAATAAAAAAATATACATATATGTATGCACGCTGATCACCGAAAATTAAACTGAACTCATATCATCATAAAACAAATTTCAAGAGATACCTTTGCGGGATTCTCCAAATCCCACCCACAGTTTGAGAATAATGAAATTTTGAATGAAAAAATATTCATTGAAAGCGATTTTATTGATCATTTGACTGAAAAAATAATTGATCGATGATGCTGAATGAAGATAAGCTCAATTCAATTATATTCAATTGGAAAAAAAAGATGGTAAGTGGAATTCAACTTGTAATATTGCTTGTTGGGTCAAATTGACCCCAAGGATATTAAATGTGTGTAAATCGTGTTTTGAAATGTGGAGGGGGGAGGAAAAATTTTTATTTTATTATATACTTTTAAAAGCATAATTTTCGTCCCTGTAATGGATAAATTAAATTTTCACGTTCATATCTTATAATTAAAGGGAAAAATTTTGCGTTTGAAAACCAAAATTGGGTCAAATTGACCCAAGGATTGCAGAAGGGTTAACCATCAATCCATTGACAGGATTATTTTTTGTCGCTGTTTGAGGAAACAACGGTACAGCGCTTTTTCCATTTTAGGAAGTTCAAAGTCTTCCACATTCCAAGAGAAGAAAAAGTATTGTTAACACATTTTAATGCCGGTTTTCTCTATGTATCGCCAAACTGCCTGTTACTTAACCAGGACATAAATTTATTGGACCGATAAACTGCCGGTTAACAATTTTGGTTTTCTCAATGTACCGACAAAAACATTATTTTCAGTTGGCAATGCATCTCAAAATACGTATGAAAGTTGGGAGAATTATTTTCAGTTGGCAATTTCCTCAAAATTCAAATGAAAGTTGGGAGAATAATTTATCTGTACGATAAATAAATAATTGGCAGATGAGTGCCGGTTAGCTTAGCGACAAAATAGAAGCAAACCAGACATTGAGAAAACCAAATTTCTTTAATCGGCAGTTTCTCGTTGGGATAAATGATAATCGAATATTGAGAAAACGGGCATAAGACTTTTTTTGACTTTGCAACATTGTAGTGCTTTGCTAAGCTAATCACGCTTGAACTTTGGTACTATTTGAAAAATTTTTGAGAGAACTTTAGATTTGACCAAGTCATTTCAGCAACGCGTACTAAACTAAAGGCATGCCGCAACGAAAATCAATTACAATCGAGCAATAATTTACGGGGATGCACCGCTTTATAAAACGATTCAGATAACCATGAAATGTAGAAAAGAAAACAATACTTACTATCTTGAATGCATTTTAAATTTGTTCGCGTTATAGGGCTTTCTCACCATGTTCACGGTACATAGTATTCAGTGTAAAAAACTTTAGCCAGTGTTCACGTAAGGCGGTGTTTTTGTTTACGCGAGTCTGCTGTATAAACAAAATTTATAAAAGTTTTAAGCACTTTTCACATTTTACTCTACAAATTTAATTACAATCGATGTAATAAAGGGTGTCTCAAAACTCACGCAAGATTTGAATTTGCCGGCATGACAGTTTAGGATTAGTAAAGATGGATGGGGCATTGTACGATAGAACAATGAGTTTTCATTGCTGAAAAATATTTCAAAAATAATGTATGTTTGGCAGCTATAGTTGGAAAATTTCGTATAAAATATTCGACTAGTCTAAATATTGATATATCTTCGTCAACTGTGAAGAGAGTAAAAGAAAAATTCAGGCAGACTAGATAAATTGGTGATTTTAAGCACACTGGTCGTCCAAAAACAAGCCATTAAAATGAAAATATCGAAGCTGTGTGTAAGACTGAGACACGAAATGCGAATTTCAAGAAGCTCTCTACTTCGTATAATCGCCAAAGACGTTTAAAAAACATGCCCTCTGAAGTCAATCGGTTGACACATGTCCAAGTTATTAAATGTTGGCATACCTACATAGAATATGGCGCACCCTCTATATATTTATTTCTCTTTGCTTCCACTTAATAATATATATTTTTGTTTTTAAAATTATAATTTTTTAATCGCTATAAATTTTTATCAATTATTCGTTATTTGGAGATGGCAGTTTTATATTACTCGAGTAACATATTGATTATTGAGTAACAATAATTATTCGAGTATACACTCTAGTTCGAGTATATGCTTTGATAAGCTCCATAATATTTAATCAGTGATATGATGGGAAAATGTTTATTTTCAGATCTATAACCTCAAAGTTTAACATAAATTACTCCTAGAACTGGTTTACAAATTTAGTGTATTTGTGGTTGTTGTTATAACTATACATTGTACATTCTGATGTTCACTAAAATCTCTCGAAAATCATACAGTGAAGTTATGTTGTACGCAGAATTAGATTGTATGTTTGGACCTCATATGTTACCTTAACAATTTTGAACCAAGTTTCTATATGAAAATCACATCTGATATGAACTTAAACATAGCTCCAGACAACAAGTAGATGATAATATAACTAAAATTTTGTTAATGTCAAGAAAATTAAGAGCTATCGATTATTTGATATCTGTAGAAGTGTTAAAATGAAAAGAAACGAGGGAAGTAGCTGTGGTGATTAGCTAAGTCTATCCTGCCCTTACCTTAAAAGGTAATCTCACAGGAAAATAGTATGCATGCGAAAAAAGACAGACATACAAACCAGAGTTCAGAAAAAAACACACACTGAATAAAAAACTCGTACATATATGTAAACAAACATAACTTAGACCAACACACACATATTTTTATTTTCATACCAATTATGTTTGTTTTTAAATTTTCTTCGGTGCCCAACACAACCATGACTGTGTTCGTTTTAATATTTCGTAGAAAATTCAGAAACGCACATAATTGATATGATAACAAAGATATGTGTTGGCTGCTTTTGAACAGAACATTGTGTGTTTCATGTGTGTATTTTCTGAACCTTGATACAAACAGACGGATGGACGGACGGACGGACGGACATCATTAAATCGTCCTAGAAAATGATTCTGATTAGATTGGTATAATAAAAGATGGGTCGATGTCAAATTTATTATATGTATACTTTTCACATACAGGTATAACCATTCTTAAAAAATTTTATTTAAAATGAAAAAATCAAAAATTCGAGTATATTGAATAATTCGAAATGACAAATAGAAAAAAAAAACGATTTCTGAATAATTCGAAAACCCATTAAATAAATTGTAAATTGTAGAATTTTTTTATTTGGGATTCGAAATACCAAATGTTTTGAAATAAAACAATAATTTTTTTCAATAACACAGTGCAACAGTCAAAAAACAACCAAGCCACACTATGCGGAATCGATAGTGCTACCCAAGCTGAGTAAACTCCTAGCTGCGTTTGTCTACAGTTAGAGCACTTTTTTTTTGGACCCTCAAAGTTTTTGAAATTGGCTGTGACCACCAAAAAAAGGTGTCATTAGTTTTGGGCAAACAGTTCATTCAGTTTTGGTGATAGCCGTAAACTGTCTTCAGCAAAGTTATAGCTGACAGTCTGCTGAAGAAATCTTTTTCTAATTTTTTTTTTTCAAAAAAATCATGTTTTCCGGGAGTTTTTCTTAAAAAACTTTTTTGAAAAAGCGTACTTTTTTACTTTTTCGAGTACAACTTTTAAAAACTCAGGATTTTTTGCATACTCTCTTCGAAAAAAATAAAGCCCTTCAAATACCCAGCAACTCTTTTGAAAAAGATTTTACAATCTGAACACTTCTACACGCTCCAAAATGGCCCCAAAAAAGTGTATTTCCAAAAAAATTCAAATTTTTACGTCAGTGTTTTTTATGTACTAAAGTTTTGCACCAAAATAGCTGCCAGAGAAAAATGTTTAAGCTTTCAGAGCAAAACACACGCATTTTACTTTTTATATTTCTCAAAACTCTATTTATGAATAAAGAAAAAAATGCTTTTTTTGACGGTGTATTGAAAATTCTGTAATTTATCAGCAAAAGGGTTGCCAATTTAAAACTCTATAATATGTTTTAACAAATTGAGTTCATATAAGCATAAATATATATTTTTTTAATTTTCCCAAAACAGAACTAAAACATTTAATCAGTCATAAAAGAATCGTTATTATCATAAGATTCAGCATTATCAGAATCCCTATAGTCCCCGAAAATGTCAACATATTCCTCGCCTTGCTATTTTACTTCTATTGGCTTGGTTGCCGATTCAAAGTCTGTATCTTGAAATAAATGTTTTGCACGCCAGCAAATTTCTGCCATGACCGCATCTGGACGGCCCATTCCTTTATATCTGAAATAAAACATAATAGGACTTAGATAATAAAAACGGAATACAGACAAACTTCGTTACCTGAACTCAAATGGTAAAGCAGTTTGGTGGAACCGCTCGCCTTGTTCATCGGATTCAGTTGGAAGTTGTTGGCTGAACAACTCTAAATGGTGGAGAAGAAAATGAACCTTGAAAGACATCCGCACGTCAATCGCCTCAAATGCGTCCAACATAGCGCGCACCAATCGTTCATAGTCGTGGGAACGATGTTTCCCGAGAAAGCTTTGTATGGCTCTTTTAAAAAGACTCCAAGGATTTTTTTTGGCGTCGAACAAAATTTCATCGAATCGTTCATCTTTGATGAACCTTTTTTGGTGATCACACCCAATTTCAAAAACTGTGAGGGTCCAAAAAGAAAGTGCTTCTAACTTAGACAAACGCAGCTAGGAGTTTACTCAGTTTGGGTAGCACTATCAATACCGCATAGTGTAGCTTGGTTGTTTTGAATATATTCTGAATTAAATTTAATAATTTCTGAAATACATTTGATGTTTTCTGAAATACATTTGATGGTTTCTGAAATACATTTGATAATTTCGGAAATAGATTTGATGTTTTCTGAAATACAGTTGATATTTTCTGAAATACATTTGATATTTTCTGAAATACATTTGATAATTTCTGACACTCAATTGATATTTTCTGAAATTAAATTGATATTTTCTGAAATACAATTGATACTTTCTGAAAATCAATTGAGGCTTTCTGAAATACAATTGAAGATTTCTAAAAATGAATTGATGTTTCTGAAATTAATTTGATACTTTCTGAAAATCAATTGATATTTTCTGAAACACAATTGATACTTTCTGAAATTCAATTTTTGTTTTCTGAAATGCAATTGGAAAAGGTGTAGTGATTAAAAAAACACCTAAGTTTATTTTTGACTTCTTCAAAGTTTTCATGATATTTAGCTTTTTAATGTATTAAGGTGCTATTACACGAAATGTTTTTTACATATGTATTGTCACTTTTTTTATCCATATGAAATTCCTCATGTCTGTCAAAATTGTCTTTTACATACGATTCATAATTTTTGCTATCACACGTGCATATGTATTTCCGTATGACATAACCTCTAAGTGTAAACAACAGCTGATTTAATTTGTGAATTTACAAAAATTTATTGTTAAAAAAAAGGTTATATATTTTTTAATTGTTAATACTAAACAATTTATTTTTCTTTCAATATTAATCTTTAAAATTTACTCTTTCGCCACAAGCAGTGTTGTATATTCATGTTTGTCATGCAAAATTAGAACCTGTTCTAATTGAAAAATGTACATGTGACTTTCCTCATGTATTGTACATAAACAATGTTTCATATATATCACACGATGTGTACAACTTTTGTTGCGGGAAAATTTGACAGTACATATGTAAAAAAACACATCATGTAATAGCACCTTTAGGCAGCTATTCACAATTGATAATGGAATTTCAACTCTGTATGTATTAAATGTCAAGTAAAATGAATATGACAATAAATCTATGGAAGTAGGTAAATGGAAATATAAAAATACTTGGAAATAGGTAAATTTTACGACAAAGTATTAATTTTCTTTTTTCTTCAAGAAATTTAAGCGCTTTTAATAAAACCAGCATGTTTCAGCGCTCGAAATTTGAGTGCAATTTCTAGGCAGCTGTTGAGGACAAGAGCCTTTTCGTGCCCCTTTTTTAATACCAACCAACAGCCTCTTAATTAAAACGAAAACACATTTGAAAATTTTGACCTTTTTATTAAATGTGAGTTGAGAGTTGAAAGACTACTGTACTATGGTCACAAACAGACTGACCGTTGTTAGCAAAAGTAAGTTATTATACGAAAAAGAAAACTGATACCAACAAAAACAACATTTTAATTTGCATTTTGTCGCGGCTAACGGCAGAAGTAAATACTTGCATTCTATGTTCTATTATTGTTGCGTATTGCTGACAAAAGACCCAATAGAAAAAGTTTTACACCCAAACATACTCCCCCCTTGAAAGCCTAGCTTTCAACAGTTAATTGTGATGATGGCTCTATAGGCAGTTTGCAAAGCCGTGCTATAGCTCGTTTAAAGACACCTTCGGCAGTTTTGACGGTCACTACTCGAACTTGACCATCCTCACCCGGATTTGTGTCAACTATTCGTCCAAGTGGCCATTTAAATGGTGGAGTTGAATCTTCTTTGATCAACACGAGATCATCCGATTTAAGATTTGTTTGTACAGTGGCCCATTTTGTCCTCTGTTGAAGAGTTTTTAGGTACTCATTACGCCATCGGTCCCAAAATTGTTGATGAATCCATCTCAACACGTGATATCTCTTCAATGAGGCTGGATTAACGTTGATTGTTGAAGGTTCTAGAAGGGTTGTTAATGGCCGACCAATTAAAAAGTGTGCAGGTGTAATTGGGCGCAAGTCAGTTGGATCGCACGAAATTGGTGTAAGTGGTCTGCTATTAATGATAGCCCCAGCTTGACAGCACACCGTATGAAGTTCATCGAATGTTAATATATGTGAACCTATGACTCTTCTGAGGTAGTGTTTAGCCTGCTTTACTGCACTTTCCCACAATCCCCCGAAATGAGGTGATCGAGGTGGTATAAACTTCCACTGAATACCCTCCTGGCACATGCTTTCATGCACCAATTTCTTATGTTGTTCTGATAAAAATAATTGTAAAAGATCCTTAAGCTCCCTATTAGCTCCTATAAAATTTGTGGCATTGTCCGAATATATAATGGAGCATCGCCCTCGTCTTGCTATAAATCTCTTTAGAGCTGCGATGAACGCATTCGTTGTCAAATCTGGCACAAGTTCAAGGTGAACTGCCTTAACAGAAAAACAGATAAAAACTGCAATATAAACCTTAATTGGGGATCTGCCACGTATCTGTTGTGTGATGTGTAACGGACCGCAGTAGTCAACCCCCGTCACAGCGAACGGGTACGACTGGTTTACTCTGTCTGAGGGTAGTGCACCCATTATCTGCTTCTCTGTGACGGGTCGATATCTGTAACAATGAACGCACTTATGTATTACCTGTCTTATCACCTGCTTGGGGTTGATTATCCAAAAGCTTTCGCGAAGTATATTGTGTAGAGTTTGTGCCCCAGCATGAAGATTTCGATGATGATAGTACCGAATTATGGTGTGAACAAATGCATGTGATGAGGGCAGGATTATTGGATGTTTTACACAAAATGGTAAACTTGCATTAGTGAGGCGACCACCCACTCGTATTAATCCATTATGCAAAAATGGTGACAACTGCGACAATTTTGAGTGGCGACCAATTTGCTGACTTAACTGGAGACAATGCAGATCCTTTTTGAATAAGTGATTTTGAATGAGACGGCAAATTAATTCTAATGAATATTTCATTTCTTCTGCATCTATGGGTCCAGTTTTGGGCATTCGTTTACGAACAATGGAAAGAGCATAACGAGAAGCGTAAACAAATATTCGTAGCAGCTTTTCATAGCTGTTAATATATTTGTGCATACTTAGAATGTCAACTGCTGTTGCTGTGTATCTTGTGGTGATTAATACAGCATTTAATTTTCGCATTTCACAATTTGCCATCTCAGGGTATGGAAATGATGATGTGGGCCAAAATTTTTCATCTTCATGAAGAAATTCCGGTCCCTGAAACCACAGTTTGTTATTGAGCAGCTGAGATACTGTCGTGCCACGAGACAGCAGGTCAGCTGGGTTGAGTTCTGAAGGAACGTGGCGCCATCTTGCAGTTGGTAAATTTTGTTTAATTTGTTCTACTCTGTGCTTAACGAATGGGTTCCACCGTGATGGTTCTCCCGCAATCCAACACAATGTAATTGTTGAATCTGACCAGCATGTTATTGTTTGCGGTCGTACAGGAAACGTCTTTAATACTGCTTTAAAAAGTTGAGACAACAGCAAGGCTGCACACAGTTCCAACCTGGGAAGGGTTACACTTTTCAGGGGGGCGACTCGGGACTTGGAGCATAAAAGTGAACATTTTGTTCTTCCTGAGCAATTGGTGATGGCATAAATGCATGCACCGTATGCCTTTGTGCTGGCATCTGCAAAGGCATGAATATTAGTATAATTATTAAAATTAACAAACCTGGGCAATTTAATTTGGACGATCATCATCAACTGGTTTCGAATCTCTTCCCATTGTGTCATTACATCTTGGGGGACCGATTCATCCCAATGGAGTCTTAATGACCAAATAACTTGAAGTAAAATTTTACATCTCACAACTATCGGATTAACCAGTCCTAATGGATCGAATAGTTTTGCGGTGTGCGAAAGAATTGTTCTTTTGGTGATTTTGTTCGTAGAAAGTCGATCTTGGTTGTAGGAATAGCTGAAACTGTCTTCAATTGGAGACCACTTAAGACCCAGTGTCTTTATGTATTCGGAATCATCCACTTTAACAGTCTCTTCCCTCTCTGAGCTTGGCACATCGGCAATGATGGTTTCACAATTGGCTGCAAACTTGCGGAGCGGAAACCCACCCCGCCTTAGCAATTCTAAAACTTGTCGCTTGATTTCCACAACTTCTGCGACGGTATTGCCACCAGTCATTAAATTGTCAACATAAAAGTCTCGTAAAGTTATAGTAGAACCAACAGGAAAATTTAATTCTTCTTCTTTAGCTAGTGCTTGAAGACATTTAACAGCTAAATAAGGTGCACTGCTGGTGCCGTAGGTTACTGTTTTCAGCATGTACGTTTGAAGTGGCTCACTGGGACTCTCTCTCCATAAAATGCATTGCCAATGTATGTCACGATCGTCTACCAAAACTTGCCTGTACATTTTGGCGATGTCAGCAACCAGCACATATTTATGAAATCGAAACCTTGTCAGAATAGAAAATATGTCTTCTTGAAGTGTGGGTCCTACCCGCAAAGTATTGTTAAGAGATAGACCACTGGTGGTACGGCATGACGCATCAAAGACTACTCTTAGCCTTGTTGTTGAGCTATCTGGTTTGACAACACAATGGTGCGGTATGTAGTTATAGCTAGAGTTCATGTTGAATTCAGCTTTAACCATATGGTGCAAGTCCGTATACTCACGAATAAAACTGCAATATTCTTTATAAACATTTTCGTCACGACGCAGCCTTTTCTCCAAACTATGAAACCGTCTAGTAGCAATTTCTATTGATGACCCCAATTCGGTTGGGTCGTGTTTGAACGGCAATCTAACTATAAATTTATTCGTAGTTGGACACCTGGTAGTTGTTTCATCGAAAAAGCATTCGCATTCATCTTCTTCAGCTGTTAGGTGGTTTGTTGTGACAGTTGGGCAGTCCTCTACCTTCCAGAAACGTTCCAACATTGTTTCCAAAAGAGGCTCGGTTGTTGCAAATAACGATTTATATGATTGTTTTGATGAAGTGTGAAAACAATTAAATGAAAACATAGCAGCTGATGTTTGTTTACCTACGTTTTTGATGAACGGTGGGTTTAGATTACCGTGGTGAGATCTTGGTGAAATTGAATTTATTGCTGTCATATGCAATGATGGGTGTGGTGTATTGGTTTTTGTTTTGTTTGTTGCAAACACATGATTTTTGACAATTGCACCAGACACCACCCATCCTAACTTAGTTTTTTGTAAAATTGGTGTATTTTCCATCCTTATCTGGCCAACTAATAACAATTCATAAAACATACCAGCTCCAATAAGAAGATCTATTGGTCCGGGCGCATTAAAGTTATTATCTGCCAATCTAATATTACCTGGTATGTTCCAATTGTTGGTGTTTATTGACTTTTGCGGCTGGTACGATGTTATGGATGGAATAACAACGGCTGTGATTGGTGACACAAATTCTGTTATAGCTGATTTTATAAGCAGGGAACAGCTATTAAATGCCCTGGTTGTTCTGGAGCCGATACCACTTATTTCTATATTTACCTTATCGCGGCCCACTCGTAAGTATTGTGCTATTTTTTCGGTGACGAAATGTAATTGTGACCCAGAGTCTAATAGTGCACGTACAATTATAGATCTTCCGTTTTGGGCTTGTAACTCTACCCTGGCCGTTCCCAGAATGACTTCGCTGTGGTCTTTTGATACTTGTAGTCCTACTGGTGATTCTGGTTCTGCAGTTGCTGATAACGAAAGTTGATTGACGGTTTTGGTGTGTGATGGCGGTTGAGATTGCGATGGTGATGGCGGTGGAACTATATCCTTGTGTAAGAGTGTGTGATGTGATGAATTGCATTGTTGGCATCTGTTGGTTGATGGGCATGTGGTGGCTATATGATTCGAACCCAAGCAGTTTAAGCATAGGTTTAATCTCTTAACGGTGCGAAATCTGTCGGCTACATTCAGTTCAATAAACTTATTACAATGGAAAGCATTATGTGTGGGAATGGTGTTGCAGAAGCGACACTTTGTTGTTTGATTTGACGTTACGAATGATGACATTGGGTGTTTCTTGGATGAGAACGATTGATTGTGCTTGCTTGACCGCCCATGCGGAAATGCAGGTTGGTTTGGATTTTCGGGTTTGGCTATAATGTCGAGGGTTTTACATCTTCTTTCCAAAAACAATGAAAGGTCGTTCCATTGTGGTAAGGAAAGAGATTGCGATGAGCACCCTTTATCCCACTTTAAAGATATCTCTTCTTCCCATTTTGCCCGTGTTTCTGAATCAAGCTTAGATGTCATCATGAAGAGCATGATTCCATCTGAAATTTGTTCCTTTGAGGCTATAGATTGTAAAGCCCGAAGATTTGCATTAACAGAATCAATGAAATCTCTTACCTGTGTTACAGTTGGGTTGGTATAATTTTTGATCGTAAAGATTTTTTCTATGTGAGACTGAAAAATGAACCTTTTATTGTCGTATCGCGACTTTAAAATCTCCAATGCCTGAATATAATTTTCTGGTGTGATTTCCAATGACTGAATTAACCTGGCAGCATTATCAGTAAGACATGACCGCAAATATTGGAATTTGGATATTGCAGAAAGATCTGCATTATCGTGAACTAAAACGCAAAATATGTTGTAAAATTCAGTCCACTCAATATAGTCACCACTAAATTTTGACAATTGTAAAGTTGGAAGGTGTGGACGTAATGGTTGTTGTATTGATGATGTCATAACACGTGTGCTGCTCATCATCGGGTTGGTTGCGTTTAGTCGTAACGGCGACATACACTCAAGAATCCGTGATTTGATTTTAAAATAAGCATCTTCAAATAACAAGCGGTGATTTTCATAAAATTGAGACTCGTCAAGCACTTCTAATTGGCCTTGAGCCTTTTCAAACGACTCCAACTGTCGTTCTAGTAATGACAATTTGACCTCCAGTTGATGAAGGGATAGATCACCGAACTTTATTATGTTATTCGCATCTTCTAAAACGAGTTTGACATAACCATCACGTTGCAATTCCTTCACACGAATTTGGCCAGTGCCACGTGGAGGAGTGTGCACCTCTGCATCATTCTCTGAATCACCATTAGCTGACATAGTTATTTTTGGCCAACCAAATATTGGCAAGGAACAAGCGGATTAACGATATATCTGGTTTGAAGGACCGTATGTTGAGGACAAGAGCCTTTTCGTGCCCCTTTTTTAATACCAACCAACAGCCTCTTAATTAAAACGAAAACACATTTGAAAATTTTGACCTTTTTATTAAATGTGAGTTGAGAGTTGAAAGACTACTGTACTATGGTCACAAACAGACTGACCGTTGTTAGCAAAAGTAAGTTATTATACGAAAAAGAAAACTGATACCAACAAAAACAACATTTTTATTTGCATTTTGTCGCGGCTAACGGCAGAAGTAAATACTTGCATTCTATGTTCTATTATTGTTGCGTATTGCTGACAAAAGACCCAATAGAAAAAGTTTTACACCCAAACAGCAGCTTTATTTTTAAACTGAGCCAATTCATAAACCAACACTTTTATGGTTTATTATTATTGTGAATGAATATAACAAATTTAATAAAACACACATAGCATATGTATAATTTTATGTATGTGTTAGTAGCAATTTTAAATGCATTTTACTCAAAACAAAGGAAAAAATTTAAAAATCTGTAAATCTACAAAGAGGCGAAAAAGAATTACCTTTTAAATAATATACGTTTGGTCAAAATCGGGATAAACGGTAGAACAAAGCATCGGCCACAAGAAATCGCCTAGCCTATTAACATAACATTATAGATTATAAGGAAAATATTAAATTAAGAAGTTTTTGCATGTTTTAAGTACAGATAATAGAGTGAAATACAAGTCAGAAATTAAGAAAATATCATAATCGTTGCACCAATACACTCACACCTCACACCGTTTATGTCTTACTCTGTTTTTCTGGTTGTATTGCGAAATAGATTTTTACCCTTGAGTGTTAAGTTAAGCTTTTGGTTTGCTAATAAAAATTTAAATGTTCTTAAACTAGTTCTGTCAATAGCAAATATATACTTGAATGTTAAAAAAAACAACTCTGTAAGTTTGTGAACATGTTAAACTTACAGCCCACCTAGCAGTTTGTTTACTTAAAAAAGTTCTGTCAATAGCAAATATACACTTGAATATTTAAAATGAACGAAAAAGATTTGCGATTTTGCTAAACAGACATCGAACTCGGCGGTTCTGCTTACTAAATACACCAATACTTTTACATATACCTCACAACGATTTTCCCTTACGCTGTTTTTATACCCTATACCACTATGTGGTTTGGGTATAATGACTTTGTGCTGCTGTTTGTAACTACCAAAAATATTTGACCTAGACCCATCTTTTATTATACCGATCGAATCAGAATCACTAACTGATTCGATTTAACGATGTCCGTCCGTCCGTCTGTGTGTCCATGTAGACCTTGTAATCAAACTGCAGGTCGCAAATATGAATGAATTTTGATGAAGTTTGGTATATCGGCTATAGAATGAACGCTATTGAAATTGGTGAGAATCAGTCCATGTTCAGACCTAGCCCCCATACAAATGACCCCTATGAAATCGACATAAATTGCCATAAGATCCAAATTATCATATAGATCTTACTCAAATTGGGTTTGTATACGTTTATTTCATCCATTTATGAGTAGTCCAAAAATGATCCCTAGGGGACAACTCTTAGTCATAGGCCCCATATAGAGCTGCTTCCCAACTTCACTTCAATCTATCAAAAAAGAAAAATATTGCGCTGATTCTTCTCAAATTTTGTTTGCATATATTTTTTCAAAATACAAGAGACTTTACCAAACATAGTTAGGACCAGTCCACTTTTGGGCCTAGTCCCCATATAGATATAGCATCCGATATGAACTTTTTCATATCTGCTGCCAAAAAAATTAATAAAAATCCCACTCAAATTTGGTTTATGGTTATTTTCTATGTTCAATTAGTTGGGCCTATGAGATAGGGTCTCTAAACGCATGATATAGGGTATCATATAGTCGGTCTAGACCGGCTATAATTTTCTCACTTGTGATTGTATTGTGAAACTGTATTTTACCCCCTGAGCGCATAGATGTTTACACATCAAAATCTCACTCACTGATTGGCTAACACCATATCGTGAATTTTTTGCGAAATTTGTGAGTGTATTGATCTCAATTTACCGTCGAGAACTTTCGGAGTCGCTAGAGGCTGTTCGACCACAACGAAACTTAGAAAACCATTGGAATTGATGGCGCAAAGTCTCCATAGTACTCATCCACCTTTTCCTTGATTTAAGTAATGGTTTTTTTTCGCAAAAGAAATTTGTCTTCAATACTCGAAATACTGTTTTTTTTTTTTAATTAACGATGTTTAGGCTTTCTCAAAATTAGATAGTAGTCTACCAACATAAAAGTTTTATAGTGCTGATTTTTAAGTAGCTAGGACTAATCCGCCCTAATTTTGAATTTTTTTAGTTTAGTTATCTAATCATTCAATTTAAAATTTCAAGTATACAAAATAGTTAGACATATGTTCTCAATAGCTTTATTAATATTTCAATTGAGTTTGTGCCAGTATGTTTAAAATGCCATAACATTTTTTTATTTTTTTCTTATCATGTAGATTAAGGTATCGAAACGTTTATGATGAGCTTTGCTCTAATTTGAATATAGTTTTGCATTTCCTATGCATATTAGCAAATCGAAATTTTATAATTTAAGTGTTTTTTTTTTTGTTCTTCTTATGTTATTTGGAAAAAATCATTCCAATAAAGTAATAAAGGAAGAGAAAAGTTACAAATGTAACAATCTCTTAATTCAACAAAATTTTATTATTGAAAAACTTTGTTTAAACATGTGTTATAAGCTATTGACCCCAAAAGGAATTTGCATATTACCAAAAAATGAAACTGAAACCTTTAATCTAATATTCCCACAACAACACAGAGTGATGACAGTATGAATGTTTGAAAGGCTAAATGTACAAAGTCTCACACAGAAACATTTGTTTGTATCGTACAGATGAAACCTGTTTTGAAAATTAAATATTTTTGGCAGTGTTGCTTATTTTGAGGTTTTTGGCGCTTGTTTTTATAAGAAGCTGATTCAAAAATCATTGTCAAAGGGAATTCTGTGTTGAAAGTGGGAATAATCGGTGTTTGGTATTAAGTGTTTTAAGAAGTAGTATTGGGAGAGCTTTACAGGTTTCAGACTAAGGGTTTTCCATCCCAGTCAATGTATTTCTAAGCACTCAGAAGGCTTTCTTTTTTTTTTGATTTTCGAAGCTGAAAACTATATACATCTGTTTGGAGGTTCGAATTTTTTTTTCTGAATAATTACTGTTATTTTCCGAGGCAATTAGACTAATAAGGATTCATATTTTCAAAGTCTTTGTCTATTTCGGACTTCTTCGAAAATGCAGTTCATTTTACTAAACTGGAGTAAAAAAAATCAAACTTAAACTTTTTTGGCCAAAATTAATTACAGGTAAATGGCTGGGCCTTGATGGATTTTGGAAGACTCTTACGAGGTAGGGAAGGGCTCCTCCTCACTCTGGAAAAAAATTTAATAAAGTTAACTAAAAAGTTAACTAATAATTAGTTCCAAATGGGGTTCCCAAGTAATAGGTTCCCGGATCCAAGATTTTTTTAAACCTTTGCTAGACTATCTAGTTCTCTAAACTGGTTTTTACTAGAATTTTTTTCTCGAGTGTACACTAACTTGATAACAGTAGAAATTTATTTTACCAATTTAAGGAAGTAATTGGAACTCGAAATTTGATTTTCGGGATCTAAATTTTTAAATACATTTAAAAAACATGGATTCAAAATGCCACTGCCCACAATTTCTTCACTTTAGCTTTCGGAACTTTCTTCATCTCTTTGGAAATTTTCCAGAAAATGTTGCTTTCAGTAAACGATCATTTCTGGTGGAAGCTTTGATTTCTCCTGGTGCTTGATGTGCAGTTATATTTACTAATGTAATTTCTTTATACAAAGAGGATGTATATCGCAATTTCTTATGTTATTTGCATATCTTGTCTTTGGAAAAGTTGTGTTCTAAAAGAAAGGCTAGTCCTTCATCAGCAGACAGCTTGGCTGCACTTTTACGCAATTTCTTATTCAGATTTCAACAAAATGTTCGTAACAGTTAGGAACAATCACTCTCAGCAGCGTATGAAAAGAAATGGACATGAATAGCGGCTCTTTTGTCAACTTATATATTTTTTTTGTATAGTTTTTTTAAAGTCTAAATATAATTCCTATTAATAAATCCATTAGCACATCATAAGGTCGCTTTAAATTTTCCAATTTAATGGATCTAATAGAAGAATTCACCAACACTTCACAATATATTAATAAAGTAGTTACATCCGACTTCATTTTTCATTTTACCTAGACCCATATTTCATAATACTCATCAACTTAGAATCACTTCTGTCCGTCTGAATTAAATTTCGATTAAATATGGTATTTTAGGTTCTATCTGCCACAGGTCGAATGCTATTGAAATTGGTGAAAATCGATGTATGCTCAGATCTAGTTCCCATACATATGAGATGGACTAAAATTGCTATAAGATCCAAATTATCATATATGTTTCGTTCAAATTGGGTTTGTGTATGTTTATTAGATCCATTAATCCCTAAACCCTGTAGTTTTGGTTTGTATAGGTTATTGCAAAAAACAAGTGACTACCAAATATGGTCATGATCAGTCTAATTTTCGACTTATTCCCAATATAAATATAGCATTCGGTATGAAAAACCTTTCAATCCTATTTGGTTTATGCTTATTTTCTAAACCAAATTAGTTGAACGTAAGACCAATTCTCTAAACGAATCATATAGGGTGTCGCCAACGAAAAGGGATAAAATTTTCTATAGTGCATTGTGACGAATGGCTGTTCTAGAAAGACAAATGATAGAAAACGAATGTTACCGCATTTATTAGCATCGCAGTAAAAATTTCTGCTCATTCGTATTTCTGTCTCCTTATGAAAATACTGCCAGTAGTATTGAAATCAATAAGGACCGCCCAAATTGAATTTTATTTTCGGCACTGGTGAGGATGTTTTTTCCATTTCTCACCATAATCCATACGATTTTGGACCCAAGTCAGCCGTTTCTCTTTGTGAATTTTGTCAATGCAGGACACTTCAATCCGTTTGTGAAAACTAGATTTTTTGAGTTTGGAAATTTTTGCTGAACTCGTCTGATGGACACCATAAGGTCAAGTTGAATCTTTATTTGTACGGAATCCAGTTCGAGTCGTGAAGACAGCTTCGTGGTTCGGCTAGGGCTTTTTTAAGCCAATAATTTGATGTTAATTTTAGGAAATAATAGCGTTTTGAAAGCTTTTGATCATTGAAAGCAAAAATATTTGCTTGTTCTTCTGATGATAAAAATTTTCCTTTTTCTAGAGCGAGAACAAAAATTTTATTAATATTTTTCTTTAAACTTTGAACAAAAATAAAGTATGTACACCAACTGTATAACAAACATTTCTATGTATATATTAATACGTGAAGGAGGAGTGTGAAAATTGGCATTTCGAGGAGAAGCTGAGAATGATAAAATTTATGTTTAATCTGTCTTAAAAATATTTTCTATTATATAGAATAAAATATTTATAATAATTTGTTACACCCTGTTAATGCGAATGATTTAAATTATATATCAGACGCTCTGTGTTGAATTGTGAATTGCTAAAATTGATTAACATACCTTTAGGCTCATTCAGATATTCATAAATTTTTATAGATATATATATATATATATATATATAGACTAGCTGACCCGGCAAACTTCGCTTTGTCCAAAAGAGATTTTTTGATTGAAATAATTTCGAAATTTTTTTTATCGAAAATTATCTACCGTTAACATATAACGCAATAATATAATTTGAATACAACAATTTTCGAATTCAGTTGAATTCAACACCTTATAATTATACGGATAGCTGACCCGACGGTCGTCGTCCCGTCCAACATTTGGCGAAAATAGAATAAAATAAAGTATTAACTAAAAAAAGAATCGAACGATGATTGTAATCAATTTAATGCTGCACGACATACAACATATCTTGTTTTCTGCTCCGGAACGTAAATGAATAGTGAGGATGGTTTCCCAAGTCGGGAACACGCAACATATAGCTGGCCGTGTGAAAAGCATGACATTTTCAGATTTATGCCGCACACTTCCAGGGACTGTTCTTGTGACTTGTTTATTGTCATCGCAAATGCAAGTTTCACTGGGAACTGAACACCTTTGAACTGGAACGTCAAATCGGTTGAAGTCAAGGGAATTTGCGGAATTATGCATCTCCCTTGAACCGCCCTTTCAAAATCCTTGCCACTATCACATTACTCATTAATTTCGTCACAATCAACGTAAAGCAGCGTGCATAATGGCTCCGGTGGTGTAAGCAATTTGGCAATTTCACCCTTCCGCCCACGCAACACAATCCAGGCGGTTATTTCTCAAATTAAACTGCATTGCAATGCTCTCATATGACAGACATCTGGCCGAATTGAACCGATGTGTGCGAACTGTATTGAATGTTGGGCTCCTATCGAAAGGGTGCATGCTCAATGTTCTCCTGAATAATTTGTTGTAGCCTACGTTGTCGTTCAAAAATCGCACATTGTGATCTGGCTTCATCACTTTGGCGAGCACGAACTTTTCTTCTCAATCATTGTTGCTCATTGTGTGCTTCGTTGATCTCTTCTGACTATCGGGCAGGATTTCCAATCATTCTGGTCGAACTGATTCCCTTCCAATAGCACGTTCCTCTTCCGTTCGACATGTTGCAACATTTCGGTGCTGCGTTGCATTCTAAGAACGCCGGCCAATGTTACCATGAACTCTTCTTGGCATCGTAATAAAAATGATAAAATTATCCGAAAGTCAAAAAGAATATATATTTTTAAAGAAACAGTTATTCAATAATAGACCAATTTTTTTAAAATTAAAGCGCTTATGTAAGCTTAAATTTAAGTACATTATTTTAAGATCCAACTTTGCTATTAAATTATGTGATGGAAGACCTGGCAAGTGAAGTAGATTAAAAAGTCTTTTGATAAATTCAGTGCTTCATCTTATACTACAGCAGTAGCAATTAACCTGAATGAAAATTGCGGAAATTTCAATTTTTGTTATGCTGCTGAAATTGCCATTTCTCTTAAACATTTTCATTCAAAACGATTCAATATATCAAAGTTGAATAATTACTTTTATGGAAGTAACCCCACCCATTTATCCGATTCCGCCCATTTTCACACTCACACTAATAACTCACACTAATAGCCTATGAACTCACACAAATTATCTTCAATTTCCCTTTTATATTATTCAAGATACTTTTATTATTTTTAAAATTTATTTTATACGCCCATTTTCGCCAGGGCTAATCACTGAAATAATAGATGAACTCACACAAATTTGGAAAGCTCTCCCTATCATTATACTCGGTATATGTACATAATATTTAATCAGTACTTTGTAGGGGATGTACCCCGCCCACTTATCCGGCTATTTTCGTCAGGTGTACTTACACTAATAACAAATGACGTTACATAAATTATCAAAGCCCTCCCTGTCATGAGAGTGAGTCTGATATGGAGTGATTAATTTTTTCATAGGTGCCATGCCCACTATTTCGATAACGCTAATTTTTACAACGGCTACTCACAGCAACTCACAGCAATAATAGATGACCTCATACAAAATTGCAAAGCTCTCCCTAAAACAGTACTCAAGATATATGAAAATAAAAATTAATTTTGCATAGGAGGTACCACGCCCACTTATCCAATACCGACCATTTTCGGCATGACTATCCATATTAATAATAGATGGGTCACACAAATTTACAAAGCTCTCCCTCTCATAGTACTCAATATATATGATGTTAAAATGGAATAACCGCGTACAGCGCCATCTGTTGAGACTTTTTCTACTTTTCTTTTCTCCTAAACCTTCGCGCGGCAGTTACAAACAAAGTCGCAGAAGAAAGTATCCCTTTTTGGTTCTGTAGTTTTCAAGTTTTAAGCGGACGAACAAACCACGATTAATTTTTATATATACAAGAGGACCCCTGCTGCTCCGCAGCATTATATTATATTATATTAATTTTTATAATATAATACCAAAATTTGCCAAGAGAAGTTAACGTACAGTAATGCCAAAATATGCCAAGAGAAGTTAACGTACAATAAAAGTAAAGTTGATTGTCCACGCATAACTTTCCTCAAACCCAACGAATTTAAGCAGTTAATAGCTCAAAAGAAGGAGCTTGATCCACTGAGTGTTCTTAGACCTATGTCAACAGCCTACGTTAATTAGAACTCTAGTTACAGAGGTTTGAGAGAAGAAAAATATTGAAAAAAATCTTGAATGCAAAGTTTATTCATAAATTCTTTTAATATATAAGATTTTAATATATAAGATAGATAATAAAAACATTAGAAAACAAAAATTGAATAAAAAAATATTTCCTAGAATTTTTACTCGAATTTCGAGTGCTGGGCTATACTAGTTAATAAGTATTATGTGAAGCTGTAATTATTTCATGAACTGTAATTTTGATGAAATTTAGCTACCATAGAACAAACAAACTGGTGAAAATCGGTGCTTGTTGAGACCAACCCCCATACAAATACATCTTATCATATCGACTAAAATGGTAGTAAGATCCAGATTATTATATAGATATGTATAAAATTTGGTCTATATATTAGCATGGGCCGTAATCAAGGAAAAAAAAATATTTTTGGATTTTTAAGTTGAAGTAGCGTTAATATGGTGCCTTATAGACAAATGAAATAACTGTAAAAAAATTGTATCGTTATTTCAATTTTTAACCGGGCCCCTTTGCTTTCAAAAGTCTCAAAAACGGTTTTTTCTCCAAAATTTTCAAAAATAAATCTCATATCAAAAAATAATATTGGCTAAAGTTGTAGTTCATAAGATTTCCTAAAAAAATGTCTCTTGGACTTTTTTCCTAGGTTTGATCACTTCGGAGATAATTTACTTTTAATAAAAATACCACTGTTATTTCAATTCTATGGGAATTATCATTTTTTTATATTTCAGAGTTATGAATTAGTTTTATAGTACTTATATACTAAACAAAAAATAACAATAATTTTGATTACTTCACAATATTTAATTTAATTTTTATATTGAAATTATATATAAAGATTCAAAGGCACGTCTGAAAAAGCTAGCGTATATAAATGAATAATAAAACAAAACTGTTTCGTTAAGAATTCGAAAAAAGAAGTTACTGCGATTTATTTTTCATATTTTCGACTTACTTATAATTTGTTGTACGAATTGAGTGTCATTGTTGCTTTTTCTCGAATATGTTCCTTATAAGTTTGCTACATATGAATAACGGTATTCTGTTTACTAAATTATTTGTGAAGCGACAAAAAAGCAGACGTCTTACAATTTCTGTAGTTATTTTAGTCGAGTGTTTGTTATCAGTGCGTCAACAATTAAAATATTGTTTTGTTAAATAAAATTCTTATAGCGTATTATCAGGTAATTAAAAACCACATTTTAAAACATAGATAGGCAGAAGAAGAAGAATAATTTTTCTTCTCATTCGGCCAATCTATGTTTTAAATCAAATATTATTGTAACTGCACTACAAATTTTTAATCAACTCTTACCGTAATATTTAATACAAAAGAAAATATGGCTACAGTAACAACACGTACTAAAGACGTGTGTCCACTTTTCGGAAACGTTGAAGATATTTGCCCAAACGAAGCCAGACAACTCCCAAGATACCAAGAGGTTATAAAATGTTACCATTTCGTTCGAAAGCAGATTATGGGTCAAAGAGTCAAACAACCCACATCTGGGGAAGTTGCCAATTTAGTTGCATGGAAGATAGAGGATATTTGGAAGCGCGCATCTCTTCCAATACTGTCTCATAATCGCATTAAGGATATGATTTTGGCTTATAATAAAAATTATCAAAATATTATTAAGCCGCTCAAAAGCCGTAATACACCATTTCTTCAAGAAAAATTGTCCAAATTTAAAACAGCGTCATTAAAAATATTTGATATATGCCATTGCAAATGTGCAGATTTTGAATCATGTAAGTGTCAAAATTGTCATAAAGTACCGAAAATTGAGAGAGAATTTTTGAAAGATCAACGCACCGAGCGAAAGATGGTGATGGGAGGAATTGATCAAGTGAAAACTAGAGAGCTGCGAAAGAAAGAAGAAAGGAAACAAAAAACACAACAACGCGAAGCTATGGAAAATGTGAGTTATGAACTTCTACCAGGTGCTAGTTGTAGTCAGTCATTGAATGAATCCAACATATCCCTATCATCAAATGAATCGTCCACTATTGCTTCAAGTGATGATGATTTTATCAGTCCAAAACGGCAGAAAAAAGATAAGTCTCCGATTCAAATGAGATTGGCTTTAACGTCTACTGCAAGGATGGCAGATTTAACTGGTTCATCGAATAGGACCGTCGCTAAAATTGCTACAGCGGTGTTGGAAGACATGAAAATTGTTTCAATAAATAATAAAACAAATATAATAGACAAAAATAAAGTACGCAGAGAAATAAATAAAAATAGAAAGTCCCTTCAACATTCCGCTGACAATAAATTTATACATGGATTATACTTCGACGGTCGTAAGGACACAACAATAATTCATAAAGAAGGACGTCGTTTGACGGAGAAAGAGGAACACATTTCAATAATAGAAGAGCCTGGAAGTAAATATTTTGGACATATTTCACTAAAAGCTTCAGGCAGTGCGGAAGAAATATTTCAAGCCATGATTTCACACTTTATTAAATGTAATACAAGCCTTGAAAAATTGATTGTTCTTGGTGGTGATGGAACTAACGTAAATACAGGTTGGAAAAGTGGTGTATTCCGAAAGCTTGAAGTTCATATTGGCAGACCATTACAATGGAGTGTTTGTATGCTTCATATGAACGAGTTGCCATTAAGGCACCTGCTGCAAGAATTGGATGGTGGTACAAAAGGCCCCAACTCCTTTTCAGGAAATTTGGGGAAACTTCTTGATGGCTGCGAAAACTTGCCTGTAGTTTCTTTTCAACCTATTATAACAACTCTGCCAGTAGTTTCCGAACGGGATTTAAGCACGGATCAACAATATTTATATAAAATCTGTTGTGCAATCAGTTCTGGAAAATGTTCTGCCAATATAGCCAAACGAAATCCTGGCCGACTAAATCACGCTCGATGGTTAACTACAGCTAACCGACTGTTGCGGTTGTATGTCGCTACAAATAATCCTCCAGAAAATCTTGAAATCATAACCAGATTCATTTTGAAAGTTTATGCGCCGACATGGTTTCATATTAAAACAAACCCATTTCTACAATTTGGTGCTATCCACCTTTGGACTGCCATTAAAGCAGCAAGAGAGTTTTCAGGTGAAGTGAAAAACATTTTTGAAAAAGTCATATCAAAAAATGGCTATTTCGCTCATCCCGAAAACTTACTTTTGGCTATGCTTTTTGACTGCCGTGACAATATAAGAGAATTAGCTATAAATAGAATTCTTATAGCACGGCAACATTTGCAGAATAACGTAAGATATTTTAAACCACCTGTAATATTATTTAATGCAGAAGATTACACTGATTTAATTGACTGGCAGGCGTGCAATTTAACCGAACCTCCTTTGACGATGGAACTTTCAGAAGAATACCTCAAAAACTGTATTCATAAGAAAAAAATGATTGAAATAAGTGTAAATTTTCCATGTCATACGCAGGCCGTTGAAAGGTGCGTTAAAGTGGTTACAGAAGCATCTTCGAAAGTATGTGGAGAGACGTCAAGAGATGGCTACATAAGAGCCAAATTTCAAGGCAGAAATCTTTTACCTAAATTTGAGAATAAGATGCAGTATTATGAAGTAAAAGAAGCAAATAGAATGCATTAGTACCACAAAAAATACAAATTTAAAAAGGTTAATTTTTGTTTAGTATATAAGTACTATAAAACTAATTCATAACTCTGAAATAAAAAAAAATGATAATTCCCATAGAATTGAAATAACAGTGGTATTTTTATTAAAAGTAAATTATCTCCGAAGTGATCAAACCTAGGAAAAAAGTCCAAGAGACATTTTTTTAGGAAATCTTATGAACTACAACTTTAGCCGATATTATTTTTTGATATGAGATTTATTTTTGAAAATTTTGGAGAAAAAACCGTTTTTGAGACTTTTGAAAGCAAAGGGGCCCGGTTAAAAATTGAAATAACGATACAATTTTTTTACAGTTATTTCATTTGTCTATAAGGCACCATATTAACGCTACTTCAACTTAAAATTCCAAAACAAATTTTTTCGGCCCATGCTACTATATATGTCTATTATACTCACTAAAAAGTTTTCTAAAAATAAACTCTATGTGTTTTTGGAAAGACGTATACCATTTTGCTCGATTTTTAAGGCAATAGTTCGGCTAATGAAAAACCCGTGTAGATGGTTAGATCTATCTCCTCCTTCATAATCTGGTACATAATGGAAGTATGGCCAATGCATTCCTTTAAACGAAGGATTCTTTTTGTTGTAGTCGTTCATGTTTGTATACGCAGAAGGATAAGATTCAAAGAAGCGTTAAGTGCTGCCATTGGAACAGATTTAAAAGATCCCGCTATTCGTATACAGGATAACCTAGACTGTATATGAAGGTAGTATTTGCTTTCAACCTCCTTCCAGCAGAATATGGCTCCATAGGAGAGAATGGGATGAAAAGCTACTGTATACAACCAGTGAATAATGTTTGTTTTCATGCTCCATTTCTTATCCCACTTTTTTGGATCGTATTTCTACATTTCTCTTCCATTTGAATTTTGAGTCGTGTCTGAGTCGGTTCTTTAGATAGGCTGAGTGTAACTTCTTCCAATCTGGGAGGGAGGGCGGGAGGTATTCGTCTTCCTGGTCATGTTCGGTTTTCAAAGTATTTAATTTTTAAACTAATATTATTAAAATTTACAAGCCTTACATAAGTTTCAAATAAACGTTGGCAACACGGCCCCAACAATTTGTTGAACGGCTAGTAACAACCAGCTGACTCAAAAATACCATGAATAACAATTACTAATGTCATAAATGGAATCCTTTAGAAGGAAATTTAATGAAATAAACAGAAACAAAGACTCACACGCATACACACGAATATTATACAACGTTCTAATCTACACAAACACAAGCACAATCATATTAATTTTCAATATTATGCCTGTGTATATGAGCGAGAGTATTTGTGGAATATAAAACGCATAGCTGGTAAATTGGATTTCGACCAATTCTACTGTTGATATCTTTAAGTAATTAAATGAAAGTGCTGCCTATATAGCTAAATGAGAGTACAAAGTCAAAGCAGAGAAGATTTTATGGAGGTAATATCAATATCGATTTAATTCAATAGGACTGCAAGCATTAAGTTTACGATAGTATATCTAAATGATTATTGTTGTGTGTGAAGATACACATACATACATACACAGCACGTACAACACTTCCAAAAGAAGTGCAAAGGATATTTAGCTTTTCTAATTGTCTTTTATTTAGAGTTTATAGCTCGTATTTTGGTAATTTCAAAATATATTTTACAACATCCCCAGTGGTTTGAGCTCCCACGTTTAGTATGTGTGGCAATGTAAGCAATGTTTTTGATGTTTAAATAATTTCCGGTGCAGAGAGAAAGGAAGGATTTCCATGTATTTAATACTGGATTTTTATGTAACCATTAATTACTGAAACAACTGCTGGGGCACCATATAAATTATAAATAATGTTAAAGTTCAATTAAATAAGAAAGGTTTGTAAAGAGAATTACAATTAAATTTTGGGATGTTATAACTGTATTCTGGGGGAAAAATGTTGCTTAGTAAATGAAAACATAATAAATTTATGTCAGAATAAATCGAAAATTATAAAACAATTAAATATTAATAAACCATGTAAACAATTTTTTAATGTCATATATACCACTTTTTTATTACCATAAAGACTGGATCTAGAGCCATTTTTATACCCTATACCACTATGTGGTTTGGGTATAATGACTTTGTGCTGCTGTTTGTAACAACCAAAAATATTTGACCTAGACCCATCTTTAATTATACCGATCGAATCAGAATCACTTTCTGAGTTGATTTAACAATGTCCGTCCGTCCGTCCGTCCGTCCGTCCGTCCGTCCGTCCGTCTGTGTGTCCATGTAAAGCTTGTAATCAAACTGCAGGTCGCAAATATGAATATATTTTGATGAAATTTGGCATATAAGCTTTTATCGGCCATGGGATGAACGCTATTGAAATTGGTGAGAATCGGTCCATGTTCAGACCTAGCCCCCATACAAATTACCCATATGAAATCGACATAAATTGCCATAAGATCCAAATTGTCATATAGATCTTACTTAAATTGGGTTTGTATGCGTTCATTACATCCACTAATGAGTAGTCCAAAAATGATCCCTTTGACCCCATATAGGGCTGCTTCCCGATCTTCACTTAAATCTATTAAAAAACAAAAATATTGCACTGATTCTTCTCAAATTTTGTTTCTACATATTTTTGCAAAATACAAGAGACTTTACCAAACATGATCAGGATCGGTCCATTTTTGGACCTAGTCCCTTTATAGATATAGCATCCGATATGAAGTTTTTCATATCTGCAGCCAAAAAAATTAATAAAAATCCCACTCAAATTTGGTTTTTGCTTATTTTCAATGTCCAGTTAGTTGGGCCTAAGAGATAGGGTTTCTAAACGCATGGTATAGGGTATCGTATAGTCGGTCTAGACCGACTATAATTTTCTTACTTGTTAATTATACATACGTATGTAGGGAGATAGCGATGCTTGTCTGTTTACCTGTGTACCCATTTCAGCATTGTCCAGATCTCAAATGAATTTAATTTTTTTTTTAAATTTGCTATTAAAGCGTTTATCACTATTGAAAGTGGCATAAATCGGTGCATGGTCAGATCTACGCCCAGAGATTTGTTCTATAGTTAGCTAGTTAATTGTTCTTTATTTTTTCAAAATATGTGCTTTACAAAAATATAAAACTAAATATAAAATTTAATATTTAATATTAATGTTTTTGAAAAATATGTAAATGTACCTTTAAAAATAAAAAAGTTTTTACCCATTAATATAATTAAAGCGCATTATGTCTCAAGACCGGTGCGACCAACATTTGTATTTATAACACACAGACGGACAGACGGACATCGTTAAATCGACTCAGAAAGTGATTTTGAGTCGATCCGTATAATAAAAGCTGGGTATAGGTTCAACACCTTTGATAGTTATAAACATCAGGGCAAACTCATTATACCCTAACCACATAATGGAAAACTTTTGTATTCATAAATTTTGCGAAAACTGGCGCGTACACAATGGAATATTGGAGTGCAGGGGAGGGTGCGGACTACAGAAGAGTGGAAGATTTTTTTTGATGGCTTTTGATGAGCAGGAGTTTTGCTCTATTTAGTAGGAGATTTTCGGGAATTTTTGACCTTTTTAAACTCTTTCTTTTAACTCATACTCTCTGTCTGTCTGTCCTTCTGTCTGCCATGGGTGGACCCCATTCCCCCTTATCCAATTGATCTGAAACTTGGCCCATAGTCTTGCCGTGACTACAGGTTAAATTTAGTGTAGTCACTCACAGTCACGCGTGGTCACGCACAGTCACGGAGTGATCTAAATGTCATTTTCCCTCATCCGATCGATCTCAAACTTGGTCCATACACTTGCTGTGAAAAAAGGATTAACTTTGACTTAGTCCCGCACAGTCACGCATGGTCACGCACAGTCACGGAGTAACAGAGAAAGATCGACTTCGACATAGTCACGCGCAGTCACGCATTTTCCCTTATCTAATCGATCTAGAACTTGGTCGATAGACTTGCTGTGAAAAAAAGTTAACTTTGGCATAGTCACGCACAGTCACGGAGAGTTTAAGATCCCACTTCCCCTCATCTGATGGATCTGAAACTTTGTCCATAGACTTGTTGTGGCCAAAGATTAATTTTAAGGTAGCCACGCACAGTCACGGAGATATGCAAAACTCATATGCATAAGGAAATATAGAGTTTTAATAAAAACTTTGTTTTTATGCGTTAGATTATTATTATACAAAATTTACTTTACTTTAAAATCTTTTAAAACAAAAAAGTTACAGTCATTTAGAAATTCAAATTTACAAAAAAATTTTTAATTTTAACAAAATACTGAGAAAGTCCATTTTCTAAGACCCTGTACGCTGTGATATAGTTGAAATAGAGTCGCAATTTCTTGGCTCCCGAGGTTCACTGGTATTTACTTTCAAATGAATAACATAACTTTAAAATCGGTAACCATAAAAAAATGATTTTGGGCCGCCTTCTCAAAATAGGGTCCACGGTGCGGCATGTCGCAAAGGCTGGTTGAAACTACATGCCATATACTTTAATATCATGCAGTATAGATAGAAAAAACTCTGTTATCGTGTCGCGATATCGAGCATCAGTATCAGTCACTGATTGACCAGCCTCAGTAATGCCAAATGACGCCTCCAGCCCAAAATCCACACCAAATAGTGACATGTTGTGGATGCATTTGTTATCCGACAAATACATGTGGGTTCTTTGAACCCCAAATGCGGCAATTTTGACAAATACCGAAGGTATCAAGGAAAAAATATGATTCATCTCTTAGAATGATTTTTTTCCAAAAATCTTGTTGATGTTTAATAAACCATTCGACGAACTTTCTTAGGTCATTGGCATTCCATTGGTCAGGGAGTAGACGCTGTGGAGATGTTCTTTAGAATTCTTATTCACGACGCGTAGCACTATATTTAACATCACCACATGATCCATTCTGCCTGAATTTCTCAATTTCACGAAGTGAAATCAATATTCCAACTATATTTGATAGATATAAGAAGTGGTGCCAATTATTATCCAATTCAAAAGCAGGTGATAAATCATTTTCGAAAATAAGCAGGAACTTACGAGGAAAAGGTAAAATTCAAATCTCACACTTTAAAATTGAAAGTGCAAAAATAACTCTTGATAAGGACAAGGCAGAAATCCTGGCAAACACTCTTCGAAGTAAGAACGAAAATCCTAATTCTGAATCAGCAATTTATACGACACTTGAAGAAGTAACGAGTATTGTCTCATCAATAAAATCCCCAAAATCCCCTTGTTTTGACAACGTTACCAACCTGCTTTTAAAAAAAACTACAAATCAAAGCTCTACAATTATTGGTTATAATATTTAACAGCTGCAACAAACTCAACTATTTCCCAAACTATTTCAAGGTTATAGCTATCAACAAACCTAGTAAGCCGTAAAATATCCCAAGCTGCTACAGAACTATTAGTTTATTAAGTAACTTAGGTAAATTATTTGGAAAAATACTATATTCTCGTCTTAGTGAATTTCTAACGCCCAATTCTATTGGTGCTAAAGAACAATTTGGATTTAAAAAAGAGCATACCACTAATCACCAAATAAACAGAATTAAAAATCAAATAATCACCAATAAAAACAATAAACATTCAAGGGGTCTAATATTGTTAGATATTGAAAAAGCATTTGACACCGTTTGGCATAATGGCCTAGTATTTAAAGTTGCGATTAATAATAAAACATCATCTCCAAAAACCATTACTACAGGGTTACCTCAAGGATCAATTTTATCGCCATTGCTTTACTCGATATATACATCCGATTTTAAAAATTGCTTATTATGCAGATGATACGGCGTTAATTTCATCAGACCAAATTACAAGTGCACTCCTGAAAAAAATGGAAAAGGGACTGTAAATTGCAGTAAATATTTCAACAAATGGAAAATCAAAATTAATCCAAACAAGACCCAAGCAATAAATTTTTCATTCAACAAATCTTCCAAAAGACTGCCAAGACGTCGCCTTCTTATTGGAAATAATACCATAAATGCACTTTACGATGTCATATATCTCGGAGTTTTCTTGGACAAAAAGCTTACATTTAAACAACATATTATGGTTACGTGCCAAAAAGTTATAAAATCATTTAAGACATTATGGCCTCTACTAAATAGAAGGTCATTTCTAAAAAACAAATACAACAAGTAAGAAAATTATAGTCGGTCTAGACCGACTATACGATACCCTATACCATGCGTTTAGAGACCCTATCTCTTAGGCCCAACTAACTGGACATAGAAAATAAGCAAAAACCAAATTTGAGTGGGATTTTTATTAATTTTTTTGGCTGCAGATATGAAAAAATTCATATCGGATGCTATATCTGTATGCGGACTAGGTCCAAAAATGGACCGATCCTGATCATGTTTCGTAAATTCTCTTGTATTTTGCAAAAATATATACAAACAAAATTGGAGAAGAATCAGTGCAATATTTTTGTTTTTTAATAGATTTAAGTGAAAATCGGGAAGCAGTTCTATATGGGTCCAAAGGGATCATTTTTGGACTACTCATTAATGGATGTAATGAACGCATATAAACCCAATTTGAGTAAGATCTATATGACAATTTGGATCTTATAACAATTTATGTCGATTTCATAGGGGTAATTTGTATGGGGGCTAGGTCTGAACATGGACCGATTCTCACCAATTTCAATAGCGTTCATCCCATGGCCGATGAAAGCTTATATACCAAATTTCATCAAAATATATTCATATTTGCGACCTGCAGTTTGATTACAAGGTTTACATGGACACACAGACGGACGGACGGACGGACGGACGGACGGACATTGTTAAATCAACTCAGAAAGTGATTCTGATTCGATCGGTATAATTAAAGATGGGTCTAGGTCAAATATTTTTGGTTGTTACAAACAGCAGCACAAAGTCATTATACCCAAACCACATAGTGGTATAGGGTATAAAAATATACTTTTCAAAAGTGCTGTAAGTTCAATATCAACATACGCGTGTCCTATTTGGAGTGACGCTGCCAACTGTCACCTAAAACGCTTACAAATTATACAAAACAAATGTCTTAAAATGATAATAAAAATTGAGGTACTCTGCAAATCTTCTTCATGAAGAAACAGGTTATGAAAAAATTATCGATTTCATAACAAGGATTAATAACCATTACTTAATAATAACCAAATTATCTATAATATTAATAGGCTAGGCGATTTCTTGTGACCGATGTTTTGTTCTACCGTTTTATCCTGATTTTGACCAAACGTATATTATTTGAAAGGTATTTCTTTTTAGCCGTTTTGCAGATTAATAAATTTTAAAATTCTTTCGTTTATTTTGAGTAAATTTCATTTAAAGTTGCTACTACCACATACATAAATTATACATATGCTATGCGTGTATGTATTAAATTTGTTAATGTATTTGTCAATGAGTTTGTTATCTTCATTCGCAATAATAATAAACCATAAAACCATGAATTGGCTAAGTTGAAAAATAAAGCTGCCTAGATATTGCACTCGAATTTCGAGTGCTGGAATCTGCTAGTTCACAATAAACCTCCTATAAACATATATTTTCAGATAGTAGTTGAATACATTAAGTCATATAAAGGCTTTCCTCCTCCCATTTTCCTTTAAAAATCATAAAAAAAAGAAAAGCTATTTAATATATTTAGTTCCTATATATTACTTGTTGCAATATCTATATGTAAAGATAAGATCTCATATGTATATATCAAATTTGTTAAAATATGTAAATAACGGAAGAATATATAATTAAAATTGAGTTGCCAAATTATTGAGATGGACAGATTGCCTAATTAAAAAAAAAAAAACAAGTAAAATTCCCAATGTTTCATTTGAAAAAAGTTTATAAAAATTATGTTTAATATTTAAAATTTTAATTTTCAATTGTACGAATACTTTTTCTAGCAAGTGTAAATTTCAACGTTTAGATACGTCCCGTTTTGTAGAATGAACCCGTAAAACTGTAGCGCATATATTCGTTAAAATGCTTACGAATGTTTCCTATGGGTCCACTATGCAACTCACATTATGAAAGGGGAATATTGCACCACATATACTTAATGTCGATTAAGTTACGAAACTTATATCTAACAATATGGAATTGTCTATAGTTCTATATCACAAAGCAGAGATGAATTACCTGGAGTATGTAGAAACTCAGGATGCTTTGACTGAACTTTTTTATGCCCTCGATACCACTGTGCAGATGGTATATATCAGTTTGTAACTCATCGAAATAAATTCCGGATAATCCATTTATATACATAAAATTCATTTTCTGTTTGTTTCTTTGTTTGACCGTTATACAAATTTTAGCTTTTCAACGGCTTTCCCTGATATTTGGTATACACGATCTCTATATTCCAGGGAAGGTCGCCATATACCTTTTACAGGCTACGCACATTTTTGCACCCGCTTTTTTAAATTTTTTACGCTTTCGCTCGAATTTACTGCACATTATTCTCACATCCAAGGCAATGTCGTCATATATTTTTATCGGCCACGCCCACTATTTTTTATTTCCTATATACGCTTTTAGTGTTTATTATACAAATTTTAATATTTCAATGGAATTTCCTAAAACTTTGTGTATAAATCTCTTTATTTACTACTCTTGAGTTTACACCATTATAAAATAAATGTTGTAAATCACCTATTACAAATATATCCATCTTGCCTTTTTTACTATATGAGTTGTAACAACCCAAAATTATTACAGATACAGGTTATATCATACAAATATTTCCATTTCGCCTTTTTAAAAACAATGGAAAACAAAATATTATAAGTATTCCATCTGGCCTTTTGGATACATTGGAAAGGAACCTATTACAAATGTTTCCACCTCATCTTTTTCACTATATAAATGAGTTGTAAAGGTGGAAAAACAACTATTTGTGACTTGTGACGGTGATCTGTTTTGCTCTGCACTGTAGCAAAAGAATTTCTGTTACAAGCAGAATAAGAAAAAAAAAAAAAAATAATAACCTTGATCTTGAAATTATTTTCAAGTTCATGTATGTACATATAAACAACACCTTATATGGTAATATGTTGATGGCATTTTTTTTTTGGCAAACTGATTTATGGCGTTTTTTTCTCTTCATTGTGTTGTATTAAATCATGAACACATTCATATGCAATCATGCTGGTCAAACCACGTATTTTCTTGTATTGATCTCACTTGCTCTCATAGTCATATATGAGTGGGAGTGTTATAAATACTAGAGAATATTATGAATGCATATGAATGTTCTCAATGAATTGGTGGTGATTTTGTTTTTTAATAAACAGGTTTTTATCTGCAGATGAATGAATGAAGATGAGAAGGTTTAATGTAATGAAGTTAAATTTAAATCGAGGAGTTGAATTATGTTGATTGTAAAGAAAGGTTGAGGAAAAACCTGAAATTAAAATTAATTTAAAATGTAGTTTAAAAAAAAAAAAAAGTAAAAATAAAATGTAGAGTTAAGTGCAGTTTAAAATTAGTGTAAAAGTTAAATAAAAACAAATAAAATAAATTAAAGATTAAAATTAAAAAATTAATGTTTTAAAGTTTAATTTAATTTTAAAGAACAGAAAGGGAGTTGAAGTTTTGTTTTTGAACGTAAAGGTTGAGGAAAAACCCTCTTAAAATTAAATTTAAAATGTAGTGATAAAGTAAAGGTTGAGGAAAAACCTCTAAAAAAAAAAACTAATTAAGTTTAAAAAAAAGATTTTAAGTTTAAAGAAAAAAAAAATTAAATTAATATTTAAGAAAATTAAAAATTACAAAAATTAAAATTTATGAACGGAATTGAATTTTGGATCGTGAAATGAACAGGTTGAGGAAAAACCTTAAATTAAAAAATTAAAATGTAGTGTTAAGAAAAAATAAGGTTGAGGAAAAACCTCTTAAAATTAAAATGTACATTAAGTTAAAATTAAAAATAAGACATAGTGTTAATAAAATAAAGTTAATTTTAAGCCAGGAATTATTAATGCTTAAGAACTAAAGAAATTTAAAAATAAAGAAAAACTTAATTTTAACTAATAAGTGACAAAACTAAAATAGCAAAGTTATCATTTAATTCTTAAATTAAATTTCGTGGAGTATTGAATGTGAAAATAAGTTGGTGAAAATAAAACAATTAAACAAAATTTATAATTATTAAAAAAAAAAAAAAAACTAGACTAAAAATTTAATCGAGTTAAGAACTAAAGTGCTATAAATATAAAATATTAAAGTGCAAAGTATAATTAAATTAAAAAAAAAAAAAAAACATTATCGACATAAACCAAATAAGCAATACTACAAAATTCCTTCAAAATAAATTGTTTCTTCTCTAAGACTGTGTATTAATTAACTTAAATAAATAAAACCACAAAATATTGGGTACCTCATTGATAAACCAAAATTGAGGAATTATAAACATTTTGTATGGAAATCAGCAACAATATCGTTATTAATGCAGCTATGGCCAATTTTTTTAATGGCATATTGCGAGACACAACCACGGCGTCCGGCGGCAGCAGCTCCATCGGTACCTCATCGGAATGCAACACCAGCGATATGGCGATATGAAAGTTGTGCAAAAATTAAAAGTGAGCTAATATTAAAATTGTTCTACTATTAAAAATTTTTTCTACTATTAACAATTTTTTTTATTAAAATTTAAAAATTTTCCTAAAAATTAACAATTTTCCTAAAAATTAAATAGTGCTAAAAGTCAACTTTTGTTAAAACTAAAAATTTCATAAATTAAAATAATTTTCCTAAATATGGGAAAAATTAAGCTAAATTTAAAAATTCTCCTAAAATTAAAATTATGCTATACTTTAAAAATTTTCTAAAATTAACATTTTCCTAAAATTAAAATTTCCTTAAAATTAAATTTTGCTAAACTTAAAATTTTGTTAGAAATAAAAATTTAAAATTTAACCTAAATTTAAAATTATAGAAATTTAAGAGAATTTACAAAATGGTACCATATTTAAAACAAAAAATTTTTTTTTGTTAAAGCTAAAATTAAAACTAAATTTAATTAAAACAAAAAAAAAAAAAAAAAAAAATACATTGAATTGAAATCGCATTCAAACTTAATTTTTGTTTGCGTATGTAGCAAAAAATATATAAAAAATAAAAACACAATATAGTATAAGGTTTTTAGCAAGAGAAAATAAAATCTCTATTTTATTTGTATAAACAAATGTATAAAAGATGTATTACCTTTTTTTAAAAATATGCACAGCGGATGGTGTTTATGTGTACGAATTGTACGAAGGTACCAAAACGATTGATTGATATAAGTTAAAAAATAAAGAGAGAAGGTGGCGAGCAATATCTAAGTACCGTTAACGGTTTTACTAGTTAAAATCTATGTAAACACTCCTTTCAACGATGTATAAAAAAAGGAGTTTCATAGATTTTAACCCAGAATTAACCCAAAAATGGCTAATTGACTCAAAGGCGGAAAAGTACAAAGAAAATATTAAATTGTACTTAAACATTGCCGGCCACCTTGCAACATCAAGGTGTGTTGCAACAATAATACTTTAACAAATAACTTAAGTATCTTAAAATAAGGCATAGTTCAGTTTAAAAATGTGAGCTTGAATTCAAATTTTTTTTTTTTTTTTTTTAACACTTAAATTGGCCAGTAGGGACCTCGACGTAACAATTTTCCATAGGCCAGTAGGGACCCCAATGGAAAATTGATTATAAATAAGTATGAGCCAGTAGGGACTCTACAATTTGAGCCAGTAAGGACTCTACAATGGAGATGGGCCAGATATGACCCATCCAAAAACGGTGTATTGCGCCATAGCATCCTCATAATCGAGCAGAGCATCCCAAAAAGGTTAGGGAGAGATTCCATATTTCTATGAAACAATAAAAAATTTAAAGAAAATATCGAAGAAAAAGTGTAAATTATTCGGTCAAAATGACCAGTTTGGTTATTGGTCGTTTTACAACCCCATTAGCAGTACGAATATCCGCGACCCTTACGCGACCGTCACTTCCCGGATAAACTTTGATGACCCGGCCTAAACGCCACGATGTTGGAGGTAGATTTTCATGTTTGATAACGACTAAGTCGTTTTCCTGTAGATCGCGTTCCGGATATTTCCATTTATAGCGCTTATTTAACGTCATTAAATATTCTTCTTTCCATCGGCGACAAAAAAGTTGAGACAACGCTTTCATTTTTCGAAATCGATTAACAAGACTTATCGGAGATTCATTAATTTCAGGCTCCGGGGGAGCAAGTATTGGTCCACCTATTAAAAAATGACCAGGAGTCAGAGCTACTGGTTCCCGAGGGTTATCCGCCATAGAACAAAGAGGACGTGAATTTAGGCAAGCTTCAATTCTTGCGAGAACTGAAGAAAGTTCTTCAAAAGTATATTTAAAAGATTGCGATTCCTTACGAAAATGGTGTTTAAAACTCTTGACCCCGGCTTCCCAAAGGCCACCCATATGAGGTGCCCCGGCCGGTATAAACCGCCAAGTTAAACCCTGAATACCATAAATAGAACCCACTGCAATCTGACTTTCCTTAAGAAATATCTTAAAATCCTTCTCTAATTCACGCGATGCACCTACGAAATTTGTGCCATTATCCGAAATAAAGTGTAGGGGCAACCTCGTCGAGAAATAAATCTGTGAAAGGCAGATAAAAAAGTAGGCGTCGATAAATCAGACGTTGCCTCTAAATGAATTGCTTTCGTAGAAAAGCAAACAAAAATACAAACGTAGCCCTTCGTTATCCTACAAGCTCTGCCCGTGAAACTTTTGATGTCAAAGGGACCAGCAAAATCAACGCCCGTTGTCATAAATGGTCTAGTAAGAGTAGTTCTTTCAGGGGGCAGAGCCGCCATAATTTGACGACAAGATACTTTACGGTCAATAATACACCGTTTACAACGACCAATGACTCCACGAATTTTCGACTTCAAGCGTGGAACCCAATATTCAATGCGCAGTATTCGCAACATCAACTGATTTCCACCGTGAATGGAAATCATATGAACAAATTCTATTAACAATTGAGTAAATAGGCTCGAATAAGGTAAAATAATAGGATATTTCTCCGTATATGAAAGGGATGGTGATTTAACCAAGCGACCATTCAATCTTATCACACCGTCTTTATCGAGAAAGGGATTCAAAGAAATAAGACAACTCATCTGCATAGTGATGTTTCTGAGCCACAATGGCTAAATGCAATTTTGTTCTTCTGATTTCATAACCAGCAACGATTTTATCCACATTCATATAACGATTTGACCTATGAGCTGGATGACTATTGTAAAATAACCTCAAAATATATGAGATTATCCGAAGAGCTCGATCAAGACGAGAGTAATTATTCAAAATATCCACATATATATCTTCTCCCTTAACGTCCGTAAAGAAGGAAGCATGAGTTTTGACAACCCGACCCTCAATGTCAGTGTCAAGGTAACTTAGATCCGTTATATTCCAGTGCACCTTATCTTGACCCAGCCATCTTGGACCATGCCACCAAAGCTCATTATTTTCCAGCTCAGTGGGAGAAGTACCACGACTACCTAAATCTGCAGGATTTTCCTCAGAACGTACATGATACCAATTATGGTTTCCTACATTTTCTTGAATGCGGCATACTCTGTTCGCTACAAATGTGGTCCAGGAACACGGCGTTTTCCTTAACCAAGAAAGGACTATCGTCGAATCAGTCCAACAGTAAATTTGATCAATTTTAATATCAATTTCACCTATTACCGTCTTCAAAAGTTCAGAGGCTAACACCGCCCCGCACAGTTCTAAACGAGGTAGAGAAATTGATTTGATGGGGGCTACTTTGGTTTTCGATGAAAGTAGGTGAGTATGAATTTCGCCGTTAGAGGCCTGAATTCGAATATAAATCACCCCCGCGTATGCCTTTTCCGAGGCATCAGAAAAAACATGAAGCTCAACAGAATTTCCCGGCGAATAATTAACCCATCTTGGAATACGAATAGTATTTACCTCATGATAAGAAGTTACAAATCTTTTCCATTCAACTTCCGTCGAAATTGGAAGCATATCATCCCAATTTATATTATCAAGCCAAATTTTTTGCATGATAATTTTAGCAACCACAATTACAGGGCCTAACCAACCTACAGGATCAAACAATTTCGCGATAGTCGATAAGACTTCCCTCTTAGTATACCCAGATTTTAATGAAATAGGAGTCACACTAAAATAAAACGAGTCCAACTGAGCGTTCCACTGAATTCCTAAAGTCTTTGAAGTACTCGATTCTATAAAGGTCAATAATTTAGCGTCAACTAAATGGTCCAAAGGTATGTCTTTCAAAATACTCCGTTCGTTTGAAGTCCATTTTCTTAGCTGAAACTTAGCAGAGGCCAAAGCAGCGACGAGTTGATCACGAGCCATTAATGCAGTCGAAATGTCATGAGTCCCTGTCAAAACGTCGTCAACGTACATGCACTTTCGTAGAATATGTGCTGCGAGAGGGAACTCAGCCTCAGAATCGTCAGCGAGTTGTAATAACGTCCTAATGGCAAGGTATGGAGCGCAGTTAACGCCAAAAGTCACTGTCTGTAATTCATAGTCCCTTACGGTCTCCGTCGGAGAATCCCTAAACAAAATTCGTTGAAAAGGGGTATGAGAAGGATCAACCCGAATCTGTCTATACATTTGAGTGATATCACAATTGAAGACGAATTTAAACAGACGCCACCTAAGAATAAGTAGAACTAAGTCTGCTTGTAAGGTAGGTCCTACGTAAAGGCAATCGTTTAAACTAATTCCATTAGAAGTTCTATTTGAAGCGTTGAAAACAACTCTCAATTTAGTTGTCTTACGTTCTAGTTTTACCACCGGATGATGAGGTAAATAACAAAAAGAGGTAGGAGATGAAAAATTTGGTAATACCGGTCTCATATGTCCTATGTCCAAATACTCCCTAACGACATCATCGTACATCTCCTTAATTTCAGGTCTACGCAGTAAAGATGATTCGGTCCTAAGATATTGTCCCATAACACCAGGTCTTGAAGTCCCTAAAGAAAATTTTTCAGGAAATTCAGGCTTAAATGGGAGAGTCACTACATATCGACCATCAGATTCGCGACGAGTAGTCGCTTTATAATTTTCCTCACAAAATTTGTCAAATGGAGACAGAATTTTTCTTTTAGGAGTTTCCTCAAGTTCCCAGAATCTCAAAAGATTTTTGTTAAGGCAATCTTCCTCTGAAAATTCGACATTCGTAGAATATACCTGAACTTGAGGTTGTACAACTGGACCAGTAATAATCCAGCCAAAAATAGTGTTCTGAGCTAGTAAAGAGCCCAAAATATTGCGACGGATTTCTCCCAACAGAATTCTTGGATATAAATCCGCGCCAAGCAAAAGATCAACAGGTCGACTGTCATCAAAATTAATATCGGCCAAACGAAGGTTTGGCAAATTTTCCTTTAAATATGAGTGGACTGTAAATGATGGTAAATTACCCGAAATATTTGGCAAAACAAGTGCCAATGTTTCCAATACAAGGGATGCATCGAGGGTGGAGCCAATTTTTAATGAACAAAGTTTTCTAGACATTGCCGTAACTGCCTGATTAACTCCTGAAATTTGAGCATTCGTCGAATGCGTCGAAATTTTCAGGCGATTTTGCAAACGTTCAGAAATGAACGATGCTTCAGAAGCAGGGTCAATAAGGGCACGGGCTGGGTACGTAGTACCCTGATGAATAAGATTCACCATAGCCGTCCCTAAAAGTACAGTCCTACTTTGTGCTGTATGAAATACTTGACGATTTGTAGGAGCTGTGGCATGATTGACATTCGAAGATGATGCGATTGCAGGTACGGAGTTTGAAACTCGAGAAACAGAAACCGAACTAACACCCGAATTCGACCGATTAGTATCCCTAGAAACTTCAGAAGATGGTAATTCACGGTGTAACATAGTATGATGTCTCTTGTTACAAATGGAGCAATTATACGAACTGCTACAATTTTTAGCTTCATGTGTCCTTGCAAGACAATTGACACAACAGTGAAACTTTTTTACCGTAGAAAATCGATCCGCAACAGATAAACTTTTGAATCGATGACAAGAACGTAAAAAGTGAACTTGATTCTTACAAAGAACACAAGAAGCACTTGAAGTTGAAGCAGCATTGGTATGATGCGCTTTGATTTTAGGTTCAGAAAGCCGTTTAGCAGATTCTGAACCCCTAAGATCACGTAAACAATCTAAAGTTTGAACTCTTTCTGTCAGAAAGAGGTCCAAAATCCTTCCAGAGTGACAAAGCTGATTTGTCCTTTATACTCTGTTCCCACATACTAACAGTTTGCGAAGGTAACCGTTGAATACAAAGAAATACAATAATAGGATCCCAGCTGTGCGTCGAAATATTATAAATTGACATAGCCGTAAGGCAACCGTTTATTCCGCGTTGTAAAGTTTTTAATCCCGACGAGGTTTCCTTATCAAGAAAGGGAAGGCTAAATAGCGATTTTAACTGGTTATTAACCAGCATACGCGGATTATCATATGCGTCCCTCAAGTTGCGCCACGCAACATCAAAACCTTGATTAGTGAGAGGGCATTTCGAAACAATTTCCCGAGCTTCGCCACTAGTTTTCCGAACTAGATGGCATAGCCGCTCAATATTGCTAAGTCGAGAGTTATTGATATAAACCGCTGTAAAAAGATCCCTAAAAGTGGGCCAAGAAATGTAATCGCCCTCAAAAACGTCGGTATCGCATGGCGGAAGCGTTAAATTATGACAAAAGTTGTCAGCTGAATGGAGGTTTACGCTAGAAGACTGAGACTGCTCTTTCGGTGTCGCGTTGGATTTAAAATGATGTAATCGTTCATTAATCCTAGATAAACAATTAACGTACGCGTTAAAAGTGGCTTCATATTTCGATTCAGCCGCGTCAAAATCCGCTGGTTCCGCGTCATCCGAATTTTCTAAATATGATAAACAAGTACGATATGTCGATTTTACTTGTTCCCAAAGCAAGTCCAATTCTTTTCCACGAATTTCAAGATTAAATACCGAATGTAACTCCTCACGAATATCGTTGAATTTCGCTTCAAATTTTATGAGCGTATCCGAATCGCGAATAAAAATATCAAGTGCAGTTCCCGGCATTTTGGTTCGAATTTATTTTAAAATAAGTTAATTTAATTTAAATAACAATATAAAAATTCGTTAAAAAAAATCCGAAAAAATAATAATATATTATAAACTAATAATATAAAACTATATTAAAAAATTTTATTTTCTTAATATGTGGTATTATTTTAACTAATTAGAAGCAAAACCAAAATTTGCAAAAAAAAATTAATAAAAAACACACTGGATATGTCGCGACTAAAACGGACAGTAGGGTGACTAACAATGTTATAGAAAAAACAAACCAACACAATGCGTGTGCGTATATATTAGTGTGAAGAGAAATGAACACACTCTTGAGCATAAACACAAAAAAAAACCAACGCGTGAACGTACAGAGAAATAAAAACTATTCAGCTTAAGCAGCTTAAACACGAAAAAAACGTTCGCGTGAGCGTATATGTATAACACAAAGGAGAAAAACCGATTTAGTTATAATCTTTATTGTAATGTATATCTGTTTAAATGTAAACCTGTTTAAATTATTATTATTTGCACTAAACACTTTTTTTAAACTATCCCGACGGCTTTTTCTCTTTCCTTCGATTAAAACAAACACGATATGATTAATATTTATATTATTACTTGCACTAATCACTTTTTTTAAAAATCCCGACGGCTTTTGCTTTTTCTTTCGATTAAAATAAAACGAATATATACGTAATGTAACGTAACGCGTAGGGTTGTAAAACGAAAAGTATGCAAAAAAAAATAGTATTTCAATAACGATGAAACTTTTTTTTCTTTTTAAATTAATTTTAATTATACACTTTTTAAAATTTCAAGTTTTTGTTTAGCTCACACATAAAAAAAAAACTGAACTATACGCACCTTTTTAATTTATTGTTTTCTGTTGTAGTTGAAGCTAAGGGTTGTTTTTGCAGGTTTTTTGCTGGTCTTGTCACGATAAAGGCTGTGAGAATGTTGAAGAGTTAAAAAATTAAATTAATTTTCCCAAACTTCTCCAGGATCCGGCTCGAAGGATCAAAATGTTTGCGTATGTAGCAAAAAATATATAAAAAATAAAAACACAATATGGTATAAGGTTTTTAGCAAGTGAAAATAAAATCTCTATTTTATTTGTATATACAAATGTATAAAAGATGTATTACCTTTTTTTAAAAATATGCACAGCGGATGGTGTTTATGTGTACGAATTGTACGAAGGTACCAAAACGATTGATTGATATAAGTTAAAAAATAAAGAGAGAAGGTGGCGAGCAATATCTAAGTACCGTTAACGGTTTTACTAGTTAAAATCTATGTAAACACTCCTTTCAACGATGTATAAAAAAAGGAGTTTCATAGATTTTAACCCAGAATTAACCCAAAAATGGCTAATTGACTCAAAGGCGGAAAAGTACAAAGAAAATATTAAATTGTACTTAAACAATTTTTTTTTTACAAAATTATATTAAACAAAATTTTATAACATTAAAATTTTTCTAAAATTACTTAAACAGTCTTCTAATTATAAAATTTAAACTAAAATTTTCCTAATTCTAAACTTAAGCTAAAATTAAAAATTTTCCTAAATTAAAATTTGGCTGAAAATAAAATGTTGCCAAACTTAAAATTTTTTTCTAAAAAGTGAAATTTTGCGATAATATAAAAAAAATAATAAAATAAATTTTGATAATTATGATTTAAATTTTTAACCCTTAAAATGAAGGGTAAATAAAAACTTTTTTTTGTTAAAACCAATGTAGAAAACCAAACCAAACCTAATCTTTTCATTGCTGTGGGTTACCTCCAATTAAGATGGAGTCGAGGTAACATGGTAGGGAGGGCAAAAGGGGCTGAACACCTCGTCCCCAATCCCAAGGTAAGTATGGCCATCCATCCACTAGCGACCATAGAATGTTTTGACAGTTTTTTTTGTAAATCGAACGTGAAATACTGTAGTGCGGTTTCCCTGGGCCTGAGCAAGACCCCACCCATCCGGCGAGCTAGGCCCCTACGCCAGCACGTGCGACCAGCAAAGGCTCAGGGAAACGGAAGCGGATCTTCCACCACCGGCGCACCATTACAGACTTGCACATGAAAGCATACAGCGCATACATCCATTAAACATGTTTGCTAAATTTAGTTATTTTAATTGAACATTGCCTCCTAACAAGCGGAGTTTTATAAGCCGTACTACCTCAAATGCAAAATGGCTTAGGCTAAACAGAACTCTAGAAAACCCGATCAGACCCAAATTCGTATCGAGTTTCAACGAGTTAAACAATGTGAGTCGAGAAATGCTGAAACACCTGAGTAAACCCAATAACATCTTGAAGCCCAAAGATCAAGACAAGCTTTGTTAAGAGCGGATATGCCTGAATCTATTAAATTGTACCTACAAATCCAGCGCCTAAGTCAAGCTGAGTCGAGGGAATGTGAAACTCCTGAAACGAATCAACAACGTCTTGAGGCCCAACGGATAAGATAAGCTGAGTCCAGAGAATCTGAAACTCCTGAAAAGACTCAACAACGTCTTAACGCCCAACGCATAAGACAGGATGACTCCAGGTAATGTGAAAATCCTGAAACGATTCTAATCTCCCTACCAGAAAACTTTTCTTTACTTGGTTCCTTCATTGCAAGAGATGGTACAGAAAGTTTTTCCTAACATAACGTACATAAGAGGATAATCTCTTACGGTAGCAGGTATCAACTTAGGGACTCCCTGTTTTTCTCCCTGTTTTTCTCAGCACAATATGCAGCAGAAGGAAAAACCAGAAATGTTGTATATCCCAAAGCTGTAGAATAACTAAAATACGTAACTTCTAAACATCATGTAATCAAAATAATCCATGCATAAACATAGGTAGTTGTAATGGTAAGCATGGTAAAGCATTTTCAAGTCCAAGACCTTTGGATCCTGGGCAAGATTTTGTTTTGTTTACAAAATAGAGTTACCGAGTTCATTATATAGGCACATTTGTGGGGAAACGTTTAGCATTTATAATTATTAGTACTATTTTAATAATATGTATGCTCTATAATTAACAAACTTGCGTTTTTATATGCGCATATGAAGAAATGAATCATAATAATACATTTAACAAGTTAAAACTTTAATTACAATTTTGCAGTAATCCAGTAAATTTATATTAAATTTTCAACAGGGTTACATTAATCATCGCTAGTAGCAGCAATTAATCTCACGAAAAATTTGGTGCCATTAGTGTCACCACTGCGAAAATTGTGTATGTGTTAGTAAAAAATGTGAGTGTATTTAGTCTTTCGAACTGGCTGAGGCCTGTGTAACGGGCGGGTTATAAAAAAATAAATCCACCTGGCGATGTTCGTCTGTCTGTCTGTCTGTTGAAAACGTTTTTTGCCGCTATAGGTCGATTGGGTCGCACTACTTAGACTTAAAATGTGCGTCACAATCTGCAGTAGTTCGGTATTGAAGTTGTAGCCTCTACACCAAATAGGCGAGGAATGGTCATTTCTCATACCTCATGATATAAGGTATCGTATATTCGGTTTAGACCCACTTAACTTTCTAATTTGTTTTCTTTTTTTTAATATTAAAAATATCACTTTTTGATATATACTTTCACAAACAAAAGATTATATGATTATGACCTTTGACATTTGTCGAAAAAATGAATCCATTTATCATATTAAAGGCGATTTTTATGCCTTAACTGAATTTGTAACTAAACTGATTTTTATGATAATCGCCAGAATGTTGACACGTCTGTGATATTTAAAAAGGATTTTCATATTGGCGCCGCATTATATTTCGGGAATTATATAAGCCAAGAAGGTTTCATTTATTTGAAATTTTTGTAATTGAATATGGTATTATATATATATATAATTAATTGGGAGGGGATGGGGCTGAGTCTTTAGTTACTTATAATGTGAATTTGATAACAAACATCCCCACACAAAATACTCTAATATCTGCTATCTTATGGGCAACCGAAAACACTTATTATAAAATCTTAAATCTTTTCAACATTATTAACAACACATTAACTGATGTTTATCTGCGAACATAGATGAAAGCAATAAACAAGTAATTCATTCATGTTAACTGATAGATAATAATGATGGCATCTCATTTGCTCTTTCATTAAATTATAATTAATTAGGCCAAAGAATATATTTTTTATAATTCTCAACTTCCTAAAAAAATTAAGGAAATATTATTTTGGTAATATTAATCTAAATCATCAAGTTTCATAATTGATATCAAATTATTCTTGTTGAAAAGTTTCTTGCATATTTATCAAGAGATAAAGCGAAATCCAAAGATATTACTACGCTTACAAAATTACGTGGTTTCAGCTTATTAACATAAAATCTTAAAGTCATTTTGCAGACAATGTTTAAAAAGTCTATTCTCATGAATTTTGTAAGACTACGCAGACATACAGTTATGCAAATATAATGTCTGTAACTGTATTTTCTTGCCATGTCAGGATGTTTAATGTAGCTATTTAAGTTAATAACAAGATAGAAACATGTAAAACAAATTACGTTTTATCGTAGGATATTTGAAAAAAGTTTCATAAAAATACACAGTTTAATATCAGAATAAAGATTGTTCCTGTTATAGAGAATTATTGTAAAGAAAAGTAGATCTGTTACAGAGAATTAGATAGAAGAGTTTTCCCATAGAAAAATAGTATCTGTTACAGAGAAGAAGAAATTTTCTATAAGACAAATAGTCCATGTTAAAAATTAAAATTTTTCTATAAGAAAACTTGTCTCATTTACCGAGAAGTATTTTTCTATATGAAAAATAGTCTTTGCTACAAAGATGAATTTTTTGTAGAAAAATAAATTCTGTTGCAGAAAAGAATTTTTAAAGAAAAATAGTCTCTGTTATATGGAACTGAGAATAATTTTTCTATAAGAAAAATATTTTTTCTATACGAAAAAACAGTCTTTGTTACAGAGAAGCATTATTCTATAAGAAAAATGGTTTATGTTAAATAGAATTATCTATAAGCAAAATATTTTTACACTGGGGAGAAGGATTTTTCTATCAGAAATTTGGTTTTTGTTACAGCGAAGAATTATCCAATACGAAATAAAGTCTACAGACAAAAATTTTTTTATTAGAAAAGACTCTCTGTTACAGACAATTTTCTATAGGAAGATAGTTTTTGTTAGAGAGAAGAATTTTTCTATAAGAAAAATGGCCTATAAGAAAATAGTTTCTCTTAGAGAGACATATTCTTCTATAAGAAATACAGCCCTTGTTAAGAGCTGTACGCAGCTTGTTAAGGAATCTTAACAGAAAATTTTCATATATTTCTTAAAGAAAAAAAGGCACAAAAGTACCTTTCAGTGCAACGCTAGAAATCAGCTGTTTTCTGTCAATTATTAAGAATTGTGAAATTGAAAACAAATCAATTCTTCGGTTCTGCTTTATTTGGCCTGCTAAACGCTTTTTAAGCTCAGTATTAAAATTACCCATCCGCTTCTTGTTTTTTTTTTGCCGAATTTTGTTCGTTTTTTCCCAGGTTTGCAACTGAAAAATAACTTTTATTTTTTTTTAGCATATTACATTTTGTTTATGCTTACCTCTCCTGTCAAAATTCCTTTCAGAAAGAACGAAAAATTTGATATTCCTGCTCAAAGCCTGGGTTGCCTAACTTCATTTACGTCAAAAAAAAGTAGTAAAAACTTTTTAAAAAGCTGCGGACTATCAACAGATATTTTTTGACAGAAAAATTCCTTAAGCATTTCTGAAGCGTTTTTTTATATGAAGTTCAGTAAGTTATAATTGAGTCATTTTCAAAAAAAAAAAAAAAAAAAAATAAAAATATATATTTGATCTTTAGCAACTTTAAAAAAAAAAAAAACAAGTAAGAGTGTTAAATTCGGCTGTGCCGAATCTTTGATACCCTCCACCTCGGTTTGAGTCTTGATAATAAATGTAAATGAAAAAGTAAACAATTTGTTAAACTTAATACCAAATTATTTCAGCAAATTCTTCGGGTTGGTTTTCGTCTTTTCTATTATTTCGAATTTATTTCGGTGTTTGCTTTTTGGTCATCGTGTTTTCTGATCGGCATGTATTTAGGTTATATACCTATATGCATGCGTTTCCGGTTATATGACATAATTTCTCTTTTAATTTAGTTTTTGCTAATTAAATAGCTCGTCCTATACTCCATTGTAAAGGCAATGGTTGTGTAGGGTGGCTATATGCATTAAATCGTGCTAATTGGAGATGGCTGTATAGTTTTTTTTAACTGGCCAAATATTTCTTCATTGCGGCCATATAAGTCGGATGGAGTAACAAAATAATAACCAAAAAAAGCTCTCTCAACTTTTTTATTAAAATATTGCCGTATTTGGAAAACAGAGAGAATAAGTTTATAATAATAAATATTCAAATTAGGGATGCCAAACGCAAAAAACCAAATGTCTCAAACATTTTAAATAAAATAATTTGTTATCTTTATTTTCTGAAAACTTCAAATTTTCATCCAAAAAAAATTGTGAAAATTTATATATAAATACCATTCTCATCAAATTGCGTTTATTTATGTAACCATTTTTATGTTCGCAATTCTTAAATATGATTTGACGTTTTCTAAAATTCATTGAATTTAAATTAATGTTTTCTTTAGTCCGATTCTGTAAATTTCAACGATCCGACAATCGCAAAATATATAGACAGCTATTGTTGTTTGCACTAGGGATTAAGTGATTCACTTAGTACAGACATCTTAACGACAGTCGACAAATCTATTTTTCTATTTATTTAAATTGTAAACGAGTGGCATCTCTGTCAAAATAAGCGAAAAACACAAAGAAGAATAGAAAAAAACAAATTACTTCGTGTTTGACAGGATGATTTTATGTTTATGTTTAATATCTTTATTTTTTTTACTAATATTTCTGTGTATTTATTTGAAAATGAAATAATGAATTGAATATGCAATTTAATTTTTTTACTTATATAAAAAAGTTTTTTAATTAAAGCAAAATATTTTCACTATTTTATGATTTTTATTTATGTATGACGACATTTCAGCCTAAAAATTTAAGTTTTTATCGATTGAATAAACAACACAAAAATGGTTGTCGTTTAGCTGATTTTAACAATAGCAAATATCGTTTAAAAATTTTACTGATAATTTTGCTTTTCTTTTTTTAACGATTCGACTATCGTTAAAAGAAGTTACTGAAAAGCTTTTAATTTCTCCTGAATGCCAATATTTTTTTAAATGTAAACATTTTTTAATTGTAAACATATTTGGAGTTTTTTTTTGGAATTTGATGCAATTGATGTCTTCTAAATTTAAAATTATTATTTCTGACGTTTTGATAAGATTTTCTGAAATTCAATTAATATTTTCTAATTTATAACTTGAAATTTTAATTCCAGTTTTTATAATTGATATTTTCTAAAATTTTAATGGAAAATTTAAAAAGTGCAATTTTGTATTTATGTGAATAATAATGCTTTAGTAATTATAAACAATTTTTAAAAATTAGATGTAATCGCAATCAGATATTTTGTAGGTAAAGCCGTATAATAGTTCTATATAACTATGCAAAGCAAAAAACTCGTTGATGAACTCGGTAACTCTATTTTATAAAGACAACAAAAAGTTAACATGCCAAACTTATGTTCATATTTGTAAAAGAATAATGGAAAAACGTATGAAATAAAAGACCAGCCCGTGTATACTCTTAACATTGTTCTGTATGATATCTAGTTGAAAATATTGACATTCATGTTAAAATAGAAATAACTATTGCAAAGCTTATTAGAACAAAATTTGTGGCGCCATCTACTGTTGCATAGTCATGCTGAGCAAAATGAAGTGACACTCTGTTAATGCAAAAGAAATGTATTTTCCCCACAACAAAATATTGCATAAATTTATGTAAATAAAATAATATACCGATTTATTTCTAACATGCAGTTATTATGGATATACATATATAGAATATATGTATATTATTTGTATTATTTAATATGTGTATGTATGCATATGTAAATATTACACACACAAAATACAACATCAAACGTTATTTTTGAGTTTTTCTCTTTAAATAAATTAATACATAAAAATTTTTTTTTGCTAAATTTACATTGTTTTTTTTTTATTGACAACTAGGTATTGAGCATTGTTTGCTTTAGATGCTGGTGAATTTTTACTCTATTTATATTAACACGTAGTGTCTGCTTGTCGAAAAAATTTTGGATCGATTTTAACCCCTTTCCCGTGACCCAATCGATCTGAAAGTTTGCAGGCAGGCTCGTGGTAATGACAGATGCCAAAACAATGGAAACTGTTTAATTTTTCTACCAGAGTTGATAAAATAACTGTACAAAGGGTTAGTTTTTATTATATTATTACAACAATACAACATTTAGAACAGCGCTGTCCAACTTTTCGACACATATGTGCCAATTTTTTCTTATTGTATGTTTGGCGGGCCAGTATCCTTTAAATTTTAATTAAAAGTCATTTATAATTTTTTTAGTATTTTATTAATTCATAGTTCAAGAAAATAAAGAAAAAAAAATATTAACATAATTATTATTAATGTGAAAACTGCTTATTTATATGGGCAGCTACAAGAACTTCGATATTTATATCAATTTTAGTTGAAGAAATTCTTAAAATTTCTTCTAGTGTTTTGTCGACCATTGAATTTCTATATTTAGATTTGACATATTTCATGTCAGAAAATGATCGTTCACAAATATATGTACTACCAAACATAGAAATTAATTTTAAGCCCAAATCGCGCAATTTTGGATATTTGTCGTTTGGAAACATTTTGAATAAATTTACCCGTCTCCAGCCTTGATTTAAAAAATTCGTCAGCTTGCAATTCACATAATTCCATTTGATATTTAATATCGGTTTCTTCAGCGTCGATGGTAGTCGGATTATTAAATAATTTTAGTTCTAGTTTAATTGCATCAAAATCAGAAAATCTGGCATCAAAATCTTTAACCAATTTGTCCAACATGAGGACATGATTTTTCAAGTTTAATTGTTGACCGATTTCTTGTATTTCGATAGCAAGTTCATTACAACACTCTAAGTGCACCAAATTGTTGTTGATCAAATGCGACCGAAGCAAACGTAACTTATTGCGGAATCCGATGATATGGCTTACCAGATGACTTATGTTTTGGTCTTTGCCTTGCAAGTTTTTGTTCAAAACATTCAAATATTCGGTAATATCTGCTAAAAATGCTAGTGAAATTAAAAATGTTTTTTCATTAAAACTGGCTATAAATGACGAATCCAATTCTGTTTCCATAAGAAAAAGTTTAATTTCTTTACGAAGTTGAAAAAATCTTTTAAGGCATTTCCCTGCACTTAACCAGCGAACTTGGCTATGCAAAAGTAGATCACCATATCCGGCATCAAGTTCTTCAAGAAATTGTTTTAATTTACGATGGGTGAGTGCACGGTTTCCGCCTCTTATTGCATTTGTTATTTTAATAACTGTACTCATCCTGCAACTTAATCACATAATGTTTCAACATAAAGCTTGCTGTTTCAACATAATGCAATGCAACATTTGACAATTAATACCATTTTGTTTTAGCAGTCCAGCGAGTCCTATATTTTTCCCAACCATTGATTTTGCTCCATCAGTTACAATGGCAGTGCATTTTTCAAACCACCATACATGCAAACAACATTTTTGAGTTCCTCATAAATATCTACACCTTTTTTTGTTGAATGTAGGGAAGCCAATTTCAGTAACTCCTCCGAAACATTAAAATCTACACCCACTGTTCGTACAAAAATCAGCATTTGACTGGTATGGGATATGTCGGTGCTTTCATCAAGCGCAATTGAAAAATATATACAATTTTTTACTATGTCGGCTAATTTTTCAACTAAGAAGCAGTCCATTGTTTTTTAAATTCTTAAGTATGACGATTGTCGACTCACCATTATATTCCGAATATTTGTCTTCATGCTGTGATTGATAATGACGCTTCAAATTATATTCTTTACATATAGTAGTATTCATCCGGCATATCAAACACACATAATTTTCTTTCTGCTTCACAAACATATAATCAATTTCCCATGGTTCTTTAAATTCCCGATTCTCACTCGTAATTTTTCGTATTTTTTTTGCACTCATTTTATGATTTTAATAAAATAAGTTCGCTTGAAATAATAACAAACGAAAAAATAAAGAAAAAAAAATTAAATACCAAATTTTTTAAATGCACTTACCTAATTTTATGTGTATGTTAAGCAAAAATAATTTCACAATAAAAACAATTAAACACGCGTTTACAAACTTTAAATACATATGTATTTCACTGTACGTTAAGCATAAATAATTTCACAAGAATAAAATTAAACAACGTTTACAATTTTAAATAAACTATAGCACTTGTGGGTATGTTTCATGGCATACTAGACTGGAAAAAAGTAATACAAAATAGTACAAAATAGTATTGGCTTTGCGTGTGTCCTATAGTTGACAAAAACTAGATTAGAAAGAAGAATAAGACAAATAAATATTACTGATAAATTACTGGTCATTTTTAAAATTGACAAAATTAAAAAAAAAAAAAAAAACCATTATACAGATATTTTTATTTTGTTAATAGGCCACAGAATATGATTATTTTTATTTTGTTAATGGGCCACAGAATATGATGAGCTGGGCCGCATGCGGCCCATGGGCCGCCAGTTGGATAGCGCTGATTTAGAATAACAACAAGAACAATATAGAAACATCATATTTTTCATTTTTTTTTTTTAATTTTTCAGAGATTTCCCTGGACCTGTTCCACCGATTTTAATTATTTTTGAAATAGAAATCTTCCCACGAGTTTGGAGAATCATTCTCACTAAAAATGATGACCCTAGCTATCCTATTGAGTGCGTGATCGTGACAAGAACAACATAGAAAATTATATTTTTTCAAGTCTTTTTTTTTAGTTCTTCATTCAAATCTCGGACCCTAATCAACCGATTTGGACGATTATAAACACCAAACTTTTCAGGATGTTAGTGAATCATTTTATATATCAACAAGCACCTTAGCTGCCCGATTGATGCCGTCATCGTGATTTCCACTGACGGACAGACGAACAGACGGACATCGCTATATCAATTCCGGTTGTTATAAGGATCACAAATATATATATTTCATGGGGTTCAAAATTTTTTCCTAATTGTTACAAACGGAATGACAAACTCTGACCAAGACTCTGAACTTTATCGTGGTATAAATCTTAACTTCATAATATATTTTTTATAGTGTTTTGCGATGAGGAAGGAAATATTTTGTCCACTCTGTTGCATGAATAAACCTTGTCTTCCTATGGAAATTATGCAGTTGAATTTAAGTTTTTTGATTTTATCTATTTGCAAGTACTGTATACTTTTTATACATACAAACAATTTTTACAAAAATTCTTATATAATATGTTTTTTTAATGATATTACAGTCTCTTGTTACAAATTATGGGATAATACTTGATGAAAGTTTATTTAGGTAATGTGTTAATTTAATTAAAATTTATTTTTATGTGTCAAACCAATATCATAGTTTCTAGAAAATATAAAAGGGAACTTTGGCTTCACATTATTCAAATTATTTTATACTAGAATTCAAAACATTTGAAATGTAACAGAGTGAGCACTTCTGTAGCAGAGTACACAGCTTTTTAACGGAGTGGACAATTATATTTGCTTAGTAAAATATCAACAGGGTTATATAGCATATATAAATAAAAACACCTTTACCTAGCACCTAATATTTTATCTTTCATATTAGTGGATTTACATTTAAGCTTTCTGAAATATATCTACATAATCTAAAAACTCATAATGTGAACGACCCCCTTGCATCTTGCAATTGAGTTCAGGAGGGACGTTTATTATTTGTTCCAAGTGTATATATTTGTTAATCACCTCAGAAAAACTTTCCACAGCCCTTAACAGTTTTTAAGCACATCACTTTAACTTCCTTATCATCAATCTCTTCCTGAGGAACAACCAAAATATATTTCCCAGGTTTTATGTTATTAGGTGAAACTTTCTGTATAGGTACATCATGTTTTACTTCACACTCTTCATCGATGGATGCTCCATTTAAGTCCCAGTCAGATGTATAAATATCTGATACTTTTAGTACTATTTTGCAAAAATTTTTATTAGGAAAAAGGTCATGATTTATTGGGCAGTTGTATTGCTCGTTATTCTTTTGGAAAAAACAAGAATGCTTCTATATCTAAATATCTTATTGCCTGTTGTCACCGTCTGGTGAACGGACAATGCTTCTTTAAGAGCGGGAATTTTATTTGGGATATTCCTACTCATTTCATTTATATCTTTCTCTGAAATTGGATATAATTTCACATTGGTGATTTCTTTTAACTGTGTAAAAAGGGCATTAGCATCTACTATATCACCCCCACAAGATATAATTCTGTCTGCCATTCTGTTCAGAGTTCCCCATATCCCATTAGGGGCCACTTTTACATGGCTCAAAAAAATTCCGAGTGCACCACTGAAATTGAAATTTTTCCACATGTTTATTAAATAGATAGAATTTTTTTATACCCTATACCAGTATTTGGTTAGGGTATAATGACTTTGTGCTGACCTTTGTAACTACCAAAAATATTTGACCTGGACCCATCTTTTATTATACCGATCGACTCAAAATCACTTTCTGAGTCGATTCAGCGATGTCCGTCCGTCTGTGTGGCCATGTAAACGTTGTAATCAAACTACAGATCGCAAATATGAGTATATTTTGATAAAATTTGGTACGTAAGCTTTTTTAAGACCTAGTCCCCATATAAATGTTCATAGGGGTCATTTGTATCGACAGAAATTGCCATAAGATACATATTATCATATAGATCTCAGTCAAATTGGGTTTGTATGTGTTTATTATATCCATCAATTAGTAGTCCAAAAATAATCCCTGTAGGAAAATTCTTAGTCATAGGCCCCATATTGAGCTACTTCCCGATCTTCACTTACATCGATTTTTCTCAAATTTGGTTTGTATATATTTGTTCAAAATATAAGTGACTATACCAAATATGGTCATGATCGGTCCATTCTATAGTCTAGTTTCCATATAAATTATGCACCCGATATGAACCTTTTCATACCTGCAGCCAAAAAAATAATGATAATGCCACTCAAATTTGGTTTATGTTTATTTTATATATCCAGTTAGTTGTACCGAAGAGATAAGGACTCTAAACCATAATATAGGGTATCGTTTAGTCCGTCTAGACCGACTTTAATTTTCTTACTCGTTTTTGTTTGTACTGGTTGAATGGACCGTCTGAAAAAAGCTAGCTATTTTGATGTGCAAAGATCTATACGTGCAGGGGGGTAAAAATCTATTTAACAATACAATCGCAAAAAGAGCTAAACGTAAAACAAAATCGGTGTGACTTATGATTGTATTGGTGAAGAAATTATGATACGTAATGACGTTTTTGAAAATGAAAAATTAAAAATTAAATATGAAAAATAAAAAATGAAAAATGAAAAAAAAAAAAATGAAAAATGAGAAATAAAAAATGAAAAATTAAAAATAAAAAATAAAAATGGAAAATAAAAATTAAAAAATAAATAATGAAAAATAAAAAATTAAAAATAGAAAATTAAAAATGAAAAATAAAAGATGAACAATGAAATATTAAAAATTAAATATAAAAAATAAAAATAAAAATTGAAAAACGAAAAATGAAAACTGAAAACTGAAAAATTAAAAATAAAAAATGAAATATAAAAAATAATAAATGAAAAGTAAAAAAAGAAAATTAATAAATGAAGAATAAAAAATGAAAAATTAAAAATGAAAAATTAAAAATGAAAATTATAAAAGATGGAAAAAATATAAAACTTCCGAACTACATCAACTATTTAGAAACTTAAGAAATAAAGTAGTACATCTGATTAGCGTCGCAAAATCAACATATTACAAACAAAAGTTCTCTTCGGCTGTCGGATGTAAACAAAAATGGAAGAAAATACGGGAAATTGGTTTTAATTGCAAACCTATACATAACATTAATGTGGATATTGTCGGGAAATGTTTTTTTAGCTATTAAGTCAAATGCTGTTGGTGTAGACGAAGTAAACACAAAGTTTATAAAAATAGTTCTTCCAAAATTATTACCTATTTTCACACACATATTCAACACCGCTCTTATGAAATCTACCTTCCCAGATATGTGGAAACATTCCACAATAATACCAATTCCTAAAGCAAATAACGAATTTCGTCATATTGCAATTCTCTCTTTCATTTCCAAAGTCCTAGAAAACCTCATGCACAGGCAAATGGATGATTATATCAACCGTCTTGGTCTCCTATCCGAAAGACAGTCGGGTTTTAGACAGGGTAGGAGTTGTATTACTGCATTAGTCGACGTGGTTGAACATCTGAGAAGCAAACTTGATTGTAACATGATCTCTTTTCTTGTGCTTATGGATCATAGCAAAGCATTCTAGACCGTCGACCATGCGATACTTATTTCTAAGCTCATTAAACTTTTCAATTATTCTATATCTGCCTGTAGACTTATTCGGTCATACCTCTCCAATAGATATCAATCTGTTTTTCTCAATGGAAAAACCTCTGAAGCACTAAATGTTGAAAGAGGAGTACCACAAGGTTCAGTACTTGGGCCCTTACTTTTCTGCATGTACATATCAAATGTTCCTCAATACTGCAATATCCATATGTACGCAGACAATGTTCAACTATATGCTAGTGCTAAATGTACGGATGTCAACAACTGTATACGATCTATTAACAACGACTTAACGAACATTCATAATTGGGCTAGGTTTAATGGTTTGTGTCTAAATCCAACTAAGTCAAAATGTATAATTATATCGAGAAATAATGTGACACTCGAATTTGACGAGGATATAAAAGTTGGCGATACAAATACTGTTTTCATCCAAAGCACAACAAATCTAGGAATAATTTTCAATATTCAACTTTCATGGACAAACCACATAAACTCTGTTGTTGGAAAGGTACATGCGATGTTAAGGAATCTTTGGGCAGTCCAATTGTCAACGCCATTTGAGATAAGAATGCTTTTAGCAAAAACTTATCTTATACCTGATCATCTTTATGGCTGTGAAATATTTGCAAACTTTAATAGTGTTGATACCAGAAAGCTTAATGTGGCATACAATAATATAGCTCGATACGTTTTTAGAAAGAAAAGAACTGATAGTATATCGTTATATTCATACAAACTGTATAATGTGCGCTTTGATGACCTACTAAAAAACCGATGTCTTACTCTGATGCATAAGATTATTTATTTGGTTGAACCAGATTATTTATTTGAGTTAATAAATTTTGAAATATCACCTCGTGGAAAGAATCTTGTCAATCCATTCTTTAATTATGACGTCTCAAAGAGACAATTCTTTATCTATACAATTGGTCTTTGGAACAAACTACCTAATACAACACAGACAATTAGCAACACACATCGTTTTAAAAAGGAATTATTAAAATTATGTGCCTAAAGTAGTATATTTTATTTAAAGTATCAGTTTTAAAGTTTAATATTGCAATGTTTCTTGGTAAATTTGTTTTCCTTTATTGTACTTTCTTTTATTCTTGGAAATTCAAATTATAAACTATTAAAAATAAATTGAAATTGTACCCATTTGTAGTAAATGTAACTCAAATCCTACTATCGTCTAACACTGTAACTTATAAGAATTTAAACTTGTTGTGTTAGAATTACAAAAATTAAATAAATAAATATATAAAAAAAAAACAAATTAAAAACGAAAAATGAAAAATTAAAAATAAAAAATAAAAAACTAAAAATAAAAAATGAATAATAAAAAATTAAAAATGAAAACTGAAAAATTAACAATAAAAAATAAAAAATTAAAAACAAAAAATTAAAAATAAATAATGAAAAATGAAATAGGAAGTGAAAAACCAAAAATGAAAAATTAATCAGTTGAAATAATAAATAATAAATACTTTTATATTAGCAGAGCCCCTGCTGTTGTTTGCTATAAGTGATACATACATGAAGCTTTCTGTTTGATTTAAAGAAGCGTCATAATAAAACTTTAATTACTAGATGTTTACACATCTCCCCTGTGACTCACATGATTAATTTTTTTGTTTGTGCTGGTTGAATGGTCCATCTGAAAAAAGTGAAATATTTTTAAACTCGTTCTTTTAACTCATACTCTATGTCTGTCTGTCTGCCATGGGGCAAACCCATTCTACCTCCTCCAATTGATCTGAAACTTGGCCCATAGTCTTGTTGTGACCATAGATTAATTTTGGGGTGGTCACGTACAGCCACACATAGTCACGCACAGTCACGGAGTGCTTTAAAATGCATTTCCCCTTATACGATCATTGTGAAACTTGGTCCATAGACTTGCCGTGAAAAAAGATTAACTTTGACATAGTCAGCACAGCCATGCATAGTCACGTACAGTCACGCATAGTCACGCACAGTCACGGAGGGATTCAAAACTCATATGCATAAGGAAAGAAAGAGTTTTAATAAAAACTTTGTTTTAATGGTTTAGATTATTACCTTGTATCATTTTTATCATTATCATTTTTAATACTAGCTCCAAATAGCAATGGACCATGTTCCAGAAAAGAGGATACAGTACAAAATGTTATTGGCCTCTCCAGTGATTTCATATATAAAACACCTGTGTGTAAGCACTTCCTCGAAAAATATGCAGTTGAAGTTTTTACTCAAGTAAAGTGCGGCTTCACTTCTCCCAAGTACGGTATGCATGGTATTGTTGAAGATATGTTTTTTTTTTTTTAAAAATTTTGATATTTTTATGAAATATTTTGCACTGTATATGTAATAGAGTGGACAATGTAACAGAGTGAACTACTAACCCTAAAGGTAGAATTGTAGCATAAAATTTCATGCAGAATTAACAAAGACAATATTTAACAGCTGTTAGTAATCTTCTTTATAATTTATTTCACTAAAAGGTAGTTATATTTTAGAAAATAATGTAACAGAGTGGATAATTACTAATATCATTTAGGTCATCTGTGGACATTAGGGTGGCCCTTCATTATATGAAGAAAAAAAGTGTTCAAACTGTCGGTCGCACCCCCTAGAAATATGCGAATAGCAAAAAAAGGGAGAAATACAATGTTTTGGGCCAATCAAAAAACAGGTAGAGGTGGCTCAACGCGATTGAAAATTTCAAGTGTGTTTTATATGGGGACAATATGACTTTCTTTCAGATTTTACAAAAATTTCGTTCTACAGTTTAACTTTTCCGACAAATTGTTATATAATTCGGGATCAGTATTAAATTATGTTTCCAAAAAGCTATAAAACTTTAAAATCGAATAAAAACTCGCCAAGAAATAGCAAATGCCCCAGACCACTTTTGTGCCAAAAAAACTAGGTCGTGAAATTTGCATTTTTTCCAACTTTAAGAAATTAATTAAAGCCAACATTTTGTTTTATTCTCTTCCACTGTAAGTACTCAGATATGAAGTATTGTTTTATTACCACCTTGTTAACCAATTAAGCATTGAGACCGGAAAAAAATTGATCTAAAACTTTATGGTTTTGTTAAATACATGTTACAGATTAATTTTTAAGTAAATCCCTATGCCAGGATTCTTTTGACAAGGATTTTATTTCTGCAGAAAATGGTGGAAAATGGAAAAATGATATTTTAGTAAAATATTCTGTAGATGTACTATTTCTAAATACCATGTATCAAAAATTCATCACTTTTTTACTTTTAAATGTTACGTTTTATTTTAGTAGCCTAGGGTTTCGGAAAAAAATAATATGACCCCACTAGCCCTTATGGAAATGGGGGCACATATGACCCCAAGCTAATAAAAGACAATTTATTAAAAAATTCAAATATTTTGTAAGTGCTGTGGAATTTTTAGATGCGACGCTTAAAATATAATAACCAAATGTTTAGAACTTGCATTCCTAAAATTTGGGAGAAATCCGAGAACGTTAACCCATTATTTGCCAAGGCCAGCTTTGGATTTAAGACATTTTTAAATAAAAATTACCGAAAACGAGTTTTTATATTAAACGCGATGAAACCACCATTTAGAATTTAAGAAAAATTATTCTCCTGGGATCAAAAAAATCCATTGTGATATATCTTTGATGCAATTATCTGCTTATTGCTCGCGAAAATAAATGAAAGCTACGTTTAACCAATTTTGTTATAAAATTTCTATATGTATAAAAACTATCTATATTCTTCTAAATAAAATAAGAAGACCCACAAATGACCCGAAGCTAATAAAAGACATTTTATTCAAAATATTATGAAATATAAAATTAATATAATAATATAAAATTAAAGAAAAGCAATACTTATTGCAAGTCGTAAGTGATTACAGAAAACAATTTGAATCGCACACTAAATCATTCTTAAATACACCAAAATAAATAGAATTAATTTCATATTTCATATTTTTTTGAATAAATTGTCTTTTTTTTTTTAGCTTGGGGTCATATGTTACCCCAATTCCAAAAGGGTTAGTGCTATTATATATATAATGCTATTATATATATAGTATATAATATAACATTTAAAAGTAGACAAGTGATGAATTTTTGATACAAAGTGTTTTAAAAGAGTACATTTACAGAATATTTTACAAAAATTCCATTTTTCAGAAATCCGCAAAATAAAATCCTTGCCAAAAAGATTCTGGCATAGAAATTTACCTAAAAATTCACAAAGTTAATCTCTAATATATACTGAACAAGATCTTAGAGAGCTAGATCAATTTTTTTAAATTTTGTTTAAAAAAATTTTTCAAAACTTGAAAAAGGAGTTTTCAAAATTTTATCAAAAAGAATTTCCATTTCCGGTCTCAATGCTTTATAGGTTAACAAGGTGGTAATAAAACAATACTTTACATCTGAGTACTCACTGGTATAGAGACTAAAACAAAATGTTGGTTTTAATTAATTTCTTAAAGTTGAAAAAAATGCCATCAAAAATCATGACCTAGTTTTTTTTGGCACAAAAGTGGTCTGGGACATTTGCTATTTCTTGGCGAGTTTTTATTCGATTTTGAAGTTTTATAGCTTTTTGGAAAGATAATTTAATACTGATGAATCATGTAACAATTTGTCGGAAAAATTAAACTATAGAACAAAATTTTCGTAAAAACCTGGGAGAAAGTCATATTTTCCCCATATAGACACACTTGAAATTATCAATCGCGTTGAGGCAGGACTAAATGTGTTTTGATTGGCCCAAAACTTTGTATTTCTTACTTTTTTGCTATTCACATATTTCTAGGGGGTGCGGCCGAAAGTTTGAACAGTTTTTTTTTTATTAAGAGCCACCCTAGTGGACATACAAGCCATCTTAACATTCTGCAACATCCACTCCAATATGGCTGACCAAGTGAATATGTGCATTTAGTCCCGGTTAACACAAGGCAATTTTTGAGTTTGTAGGAGAGAGGGGAAAGAAGACTGGTATTTGGTACGAAGTTGCTTGTGCTCGGCGACTCGATTTGTTCCGCCATTCGTAATTATACAGACGAAGTTAGCTGCAGGTTATTATTTGATATTTCTTTTCACGCTTTGCTTCGCTGTGAAATATTATTATTATTATTTCATTTATTTTTTATTATTTCAAATTTTCTTTGACTTCCATTTTTTTACACAAATAGATTTTTCCCCTTGAACCAACAATAAATTCTTTTTACATAAACCAAATAAAATGAACTGTCAAAAATGTAAGAATTTTAAAGCAAAAGATAACGGAAAGTTGCTGCAACAAATTTCTCTGTGTTAACATTAAGGCTACTTTGAAAGAGAATTGAAAAAAATTGTCTTGTGTGATTTTGAGAGTTCAGTACTGTTGCCAACTTTAATATAATTTCGTTTTGATGTGTAAATATCTATATGCTCAGCGGGTTAAAAATCTATTACACAACACAATCAGAAAAACAGCGTAAGAAGTAAAACAAAAACGGTAAGACGTATGAGTGTATTGGTGAAAAGATTATGATATAAAATTTTTTCAGCTAATTCAACAACCCTTTGCTAAAAAGCATTAAAAATTTCACAATATATACGTATAACACATACATAGTTCAACAACCCTACAAGTATAATCTGAACCCCTGCTCCTGTTACAACAAAGAACTCTGCTACTCCAAAAAATACTCTGTTAAATAAATTTTTAAAGCAAAAATAAGTCTATTTTTCCCTGACATAAAAATACATTGTGTAAATTATAAAGTGTGCATTTACCAAATGAAAAAATTTCATTTTAACGTTAGTTTCTGGTAATTTTCCACATCAATACACTTTATTAAAAAATTGCCATTATAGACTCTTGAGCTCCTAAGAAAAAAAAAAAAAAAAAAAAACAAAAACGAAAAGACTGCATTTGGAATATAAAATAAAGCATGTTTTACCAACACTAATCCAAATTGAGACTGTCATAAAATTTCAAGAAAAGAATGGTGCAAAAATCTTGTGTATGCCTGTCTGAGTGGAGCAAATTCAATGCCAACAAATGCTGTTGATAGTTTTTGGCACAATACAATTACACATTTACTATACTCTTATTCTTATATAGATTCATATGGACTTTATTGTAATAAAAAACCGAAGGAGAATTTATTAAAAAAATATCGTAAATGACAGGAAATTGCCGTAAAATATGGCCAAGATAAAATGAAAATTACGGAAATTCGTATAAAAGAGTTACTAGCAGTGTTTTAAGGTGTTCTTCTTTTAAAAAGCAGAAGTTCAACATTGAAAGCTTTCTTATAGACGGCAGTAGTGTTTTTGTTGTTTGCTTAAAAATATTTTCATACATAATGTTTTTGGTCATAAAATAGATAAAATATTATGTATTGCAAAGTATTTTCCACAACACAAAACATTGGTTATGTTTACCAGGAAAAAAATTTGAAATGAAAGAAAAAACGAAAAAGTTTTTCTTGTGATGAAAAAAATTAAAGTTTAAAGGAAATAAGTTTGAAAATTTAAATTTAAACTTTATATTTGGAATTATTTATTTATGTTTTTTAAACTTCAAAATAACTATTAAAAGTGTTTCTAAATAGCTTATCATCTCTAAATATATATTTTTAGTTCCAAAAAAATATGTACTTTTATCATTTTAGTTGCAACTAACATTCAGTATAACATTAAGCTTTTTTTTTAAACTCTCTTTTATTTAGTTAATAATTTAACATGGAAATGCAATCATGAAAATATCTGCAGCACATGGAAACGTCGCATGTACATACATACGACTAAAATACAACTGAATGTGTTAAAGTCAAAAACAAACACCTGGCTATAAATTATATGAAAACTACGTGACATTATAAACATAAAAAAAATACAAATACATACATACATATTTTTTTTCCCTTTCATTCACTGGTAGTAACAAAAAAATATTTATATATCAGGGATGTAAGAGAAAGTTTGTAGATTGGTACAAACCGACATAGAATCTCACAAATTGTTCCTTTTTTAGAAGCTGTAATGGATCTTAATATTATAATGTCATTATTTTACTTTTTTTTTGAATTATTTTATTAAATGTCGAATAACAAAAAACCGAAAGTTTCGTGCCAAATGTAATTAGAATAAAATAGAAAAATCACATGAAATTCAAATTTAACTTTCTCCCATTGATAAATTATTTTATTCTTGGTAGTTGTTATGTGACTAAGTTTCTCATTTTTAAGAAAATTTATTTTTAATTATTATTTAAGAGCAAAGATAATTTTGTAAACATTTTTTCTCTACTACGCACAGTGGATAATTTTATTAAAAATCGTGGCAAAAATTTAAAATTTGACTATAAAATTTTGTGAATTGAATTATAGCAGAACATCTCACTGGTCAAATATCAAAAAACTTTATTTAAATCGGATGAAAGTCATGGGTGTTAGAGACGCTCAAAATTGGTAATCGTTTAGGCTGTAGAAAAAAGTCAATTTTCGACGAAAAGTTTACACTTAAAAATAAATTTTATTTTATTTATTTGTTTATTTATTTATTGAATTTCATAAATTATAATTCAGTACAAAGAATTAATCTTATATAGAAGTACTGAATACTAATTATAATTAAATTTTACAATGTACAAGAAAAAAAAAAAATAATAAAATACTACCTAATACTAACAAAAACAAAAACAAAGAAAAAAGAAACATAAATACTAATAATAAAATAGTAATAATAAAATAATAATAAAAAAAAAAATTAGTTATAATATTCATATATTTTATTTTTGGATTAAGTTGCGTTGCTGATAATTTGCGAGTGAGGGGGTGGTCGATTCCAAATTCGTATGGCATTAATATAGAAGTGTAACTCCGAAAGTTGAGCCTTCTGTTGTATTTGAATAATATGGCGTCCACTCTCAGACCCAAAAAAGTTTAGTCTTTCGTAAAGGTATATAGGTTGGCCTGAGTAAATAATTTCTTGCAGGTATATTAGTGATTTACACTTCAAAAGGTTTTCAAAAGTAACACCATAAATTAGTTTAGCGTAGTGAGATACGCTACCAATCGTGGTATGCCAAATATATATCGCGCAATGTTATTAAAAGATACTTTTAATTTACGCATACTGGTTGAATCACAGCTTGAGAATAACTCACAACCATAGAGTAAAGTCGGTATTAAGTATGTTTTAGCCACAAGCATTCTGACTTGAAGTGGTACGAACTGAGTGCACCATAAGTTTCTTAACATACCATATATTTTTCCGGTTGTAATAATAACGTGGTCATTTCAGTGTAAATATTTATTAAATGTGACTCCAAGATTTTTTACCTTATTCACAAGATTAATTTTTGATTCATCCAGAATTATATCAGAAATATTTGGAATAACCCGATTTTTTTTTAGTAATTAACATACATTTTGACTTATTTGGATTGAGACATAATCCGTTGGATGTAGCCCAGTGCATAATATTTTGTAAGTCAACGTGAATTTTACGTATGCAATCAATTTCCGATATTGTATAGCTAATGTAGAGTTGGACGTCGCACAGTGGACCATTTGACGAGAAGGCGGTCAAAAATCTATAACTTTTTATTGGATTGGAATTTTGATATGCGGTTTTTGTGTTTGGTAGGTAAGACCTTAGCCTTTACGTTTTGCTATAAAAGTAATTCTCGACCGAAAATAAAAAAAGTTACGGAGGGTTTAAAATACATTTTCATTTGTAGTTGAATTTTAGTACAAAAGTGAAGTGTTAAAAGGTTTTTTTTAATATAATGTCTTATTTTTTCAGTTAATTTTACAACTAATATTTTTTTAACAATTTTTTAAGTTAATTTTTTCAGAAAATGCCAAACTTTGGCCCCCGTAAATTTTTTAGTCCTAATGTGCACAAGGGCCAAAGGTTGTTTTTTTTTTAAAGATTCCGAGTTAAAATATAATTTATTAAGCAGCGCACGTAAAAGTTACCTTATATTGGTTTAAGATAGAGGAGTTTCAATGAAAAACTCGTATGTTTTTGCTTTAGTTATTTTTTTTATTGTTTTTTTAAATATTTCTATATCAATTTTTGTGGTAAATTTATGAAATATAACAATTTTTATTGTAAATTTACAAAATATATAAATTTTTAAATCAATAAAATTTTTTACCTATATAAAAAAAAAGTGTAACTTATTGTTAGTGTAATGAAAAAGTACTTTAAATCAACCAATTTTAGTAAAAATTTCTTCTAAATAGCCTTGATTTTCATCTTCTAGAAGTTGTTTAGCTTCTTCGTCTAATTCAATAGAGGTAGTTTTCCATTTTTGACTAATTTAGGACATATATGGACCTGAAGTGCACAATAAAATAGTGATAAGGTCTTCATTAGTACAACATCTGGACATTTTCCTTGTGTTGTGCTCGCGAAAGAATCTGTAGTCTTTATTCCTTTCTTCTTGCGCTTCTTCAGATAGATCTCCTATTGGTAGCATATTTTTTTGAATTATTTGTTCCCCATGGTACAAAATTTTATGAACTGTGGATGGCATATATCTCCAAGAGTATTTTTCATTATAAAGTATAGCTGTTTTATTGGCGCACTCTCCAAATTTTTTGCATTTATCTTTCTGCTGCATGCTAGAACTTGTAATATGATTTTGAATCATCTTATTAATTCAAGATCTACACCTGTGATAGATGCTGCAGTTTCTGGATCGGAAAAAAATCTCCTTGCAGTATTTCCATCATTTGTGTTTCCTTCCCCTTGTTTTGGTTGGTCGATTACGAGGCCTAGCTGTAGATATTTTTGTTGAATTTGTTTTTTTTTTGCTTTCTTTTTTTTCATTTTCTTTGTTTTTTCTCACTGTTTCGCCTAACGGACCAAATTCCAAATCATAACCCAATTTAAGAATATGCTCCATGAAACGTATTCTAGCATGAAGAGGGGACATTCCAAATTCGTAGGCTTCCTTAAAACTATCGTCTTCTGGTGGGGTTTGGCTTAAATGACTTGATGTCTTTTGGCATATAATGCAGCTTGACGTTGACTTTGTTCCAGTTAAAGCTTGTGCAGCTTTTCCACCAATCATTGTGAGACACATTTTAAAATGTACTTCAATGTTTGGGTCATCAAATTTAAATATTACTGGTTGAAGTTCCTTAATTTGATCTTTTAATTTTTGAACTTCTTCAGTTATGACATCTTTGGTTTCCTTTTTGAATGCAAATTTTATTGGTCTGCAATACTTTGTAGAAGAAGGAATTTCATTTTTCCATATATCAATTTCTGTTGCTCTACTAGTTGACGGCTCTAAGACGCTATATCTTTTTGTTAAGCGCAATGGAACGAAAGATACCATAAATACATTAGCATCTGATGAATTTTCGGCATTAAATTGCTTGTATTGTTTCTGACCAGAGGATCCATCACATCCCCATTTAGAAATTAAAGTAATGCTGCCATTACCAATTTTTTTTAAATGATCAGTATCAATCGTATTTAGCAATCGTTCTGCATTATGTTCAAGGAGATCTTGCAATTTTATTTCTGCTGGTGCTGAAGTGACACTAATAGCAGATTGTGAAGGTAAGCATTCTTTTTTGGCAGAAACTAAAATTGATACTCTGGAAAAATCCCACAATTCTTTTCATTGGTTCGCTTCCGCAATTCCTTATATTGATTTTTGGTCAATTTCAAATGCAAAAATAGGGCGAACGCTTCTTCCCGCATAAATTTCTTATCTTCAATTGGTGTAGGAATGCTTTTCAAAATCCTCTTTGTGCGCCTTGGGCTCGCTTATACTGTTTTTTCAATTATTTCAATTTTATTTTTTTGGGTTGGTTGAATTTGGTGCAAAAATGAATCCTTAATAATTCTTTGAGAAATTTCTTTATTGATATTCTCTAGCTTGCGCCTTCGAGATCTTTCACTACATCCGTCAATTGGTTTTGCTGGTCGACCCTTTTTTCCACTTTCGTTGGCAGTTGTAGATGCACTCTCAAAAATAAGTTCCTTTATTAACCAGTCTTGGTAACGTTTGTACATCTTTGCCTTGCTATGAGAGCATTCAATGTACCGTCTTTTCAAATTCGATGCAAAATTAGTAATTTTTCCTTTGTGCATTTCAATGTCTTCTAGGTTACAATTCTTAAAGAAGTCGTTGCTCACTATGTGCAAAATTACATCGTGTACATAAATATCTGCCAGATCTCTGTAACAGTACTTAGCCATTGCACAAACTGTAATGAATAATAATTGTGGAAACAATATTATAAATACTCTTTCTTACAATTATGTAAAATAAAAATTTTTATCTTTTATTACCACTTTTAGAAGCATAAGAAACCACACCCTAACCCCTTTTAAAAGGTGAAGCATACCTGCTCATACCTTAAAGGGCTATGTCGCAATAGTTTTTTTTACCATTTGCCTATTATTTGAATTGTTTCCCATTTTGTCAGGTATTTAAACTATATAACTCTAATTCAGACTATTAATGATTTTGAAAGATACCTATGTAAATGTACCGGTAACAATTAAGCGCATTATATCTACCAACACGCAAAAAAATACACCGTGGTGCACCGGTACGACCAACTTTTGTATTCATAATACTCAGACGGACGGACGGACATCGTTTAATCGACTCAGAAAGTGTTTTTGAGTCGATTCGTATAATAAAAGATGGATAAAGGTCCAATATTTTTGGCAGTTACAAACATCACCCCAAACTTAACATATCCTTACCACATAGTGGACAACTTTTGTATTCATAAATTTTGCAGAAAATATCTAACCTTGGGTCAGAAAAATTGTTCTGGTGCACACGGGCGGAAACTGGCGGGTGTATAATGGGATATAGGAGTATAGGGCAGGGCTCGGACTATAGAAAAGTGTAAGTTTTTTTTTTGACTGCTTTTGACTGGCAGGAGTTATGCTCTATTAAGTAGGAGATTTTCGGAAAATTTGGACCTTTCTAAAAAAAATTTTTTTTTTAATTTCGGAATGACTCAATGATTTTACATTTTTACCATTAATAGTATGGAAGCCACAAAATTATACAAAATATATTTCACTTCAAAATCTTTTAAATCAAAAAAGTTACAGTCATTTAAAAATAAAAATTTACAAAGAAATTTTTAATTTTAGCAAAATACTGAGAAAGCCCATTTTCGAAGACCCTGTTCGCTGTGATATGGTTGAGCTAGAGTCGCAAGTTTTTGGCTGCCGAGGTCTACTAGTATTTGCTTTCAAATGAATAACATAACTTTAAAATCGGTAACAAAAAAAAAAAAAAATGAGTTTTGGCCGCCTTCTCAAAATATGGTCCACTGTGCGTCGTCCGCATACATTTGAACATTGCAGTATTGTAATTGATTCGGAAAATCATTTTCATAAGCTGATTACAGCAATGGCCCTAAGATAGAACCTTGTGGTACACCTCTTGTAAGTTCGATCCTACTTGACATTTGTTTACCACAGAAAACCGATTGTGATCTCTCTGTTAAATATGAATTCATCAACTTAGTTGATGTCGTAGACATATTAAATATTTTATTTAACTTTAACGTACATAAGGGTCAAAGTTATATTTGTGTAAATAGACAAGTTTTGTTTTAAATTATCAAAAGAAAAATTTAGACGATTGGGTCTCAAAAGGTTTTTAAACATGGAAAACGACAATTGCAGGTCAACGGAAGATATTGGTGCATATTTGAATGCTATTAATTCATTTGTGGAATAGTCAATTTTTATATTCTCTATTTTAGAAATTGAATATGCAAGCAATTTTTTCAGTTCGTTACATCCGTAATTTTTTGTAAAACCTTTTCAAGTTTATTTTTTATTGTCACACTAATTTGACCTTCTGCAGCATTAATTTTGTTTGTAGCAACTTTAACCTTTTTAACTTGCGTTGTCATAGAATGAAATCCCTCTAGTTGAGCGATTGTATTGACTAGAAAACCATTATTTGTGTGTACAAATATTACTTCACTTTTGATGTTTGGTAAAAATGTGCTTAACTTTTTGTATAGAAATAGCATCTGCTTCATTAAGATCTTCTATCACATTATTAAAATCGTTAAAATGGTTATCGTAATATACGACAGCCTCCAACCATGTTCTCCATTTGGTTACTATGGGTTGAGGTGGAAAACTTACCGTGGGGTATTTTGCTTTAAAGGTTTCAACAAGCAAATGAGTTTTTAAAAACATTTTTTTTTTCATAAAAAAATAACAAATCGATGTTCTCAAATTGTTTTCGTATCTCCCCCGCTACACGGTGCATCGCATGGGCTAAACAAGTTATATGAAGAATTTTCGTTTAGACAACTTCTAAAGAATTCGCTGATATCATCACATATGGAGCAGCATCAGTTAAATATAACAGTATTTTATCTTTATTAAAACTTTCGCCCAATAAGGAAATTGAATCGTCGAAAGCACGGGGAATTGTATCGGAATTTACTTTTTTCAATTCCACAATATTCAGCAAATATTTTTATTTGCTTTTTCCTCGTCGAACTTCCATATCAGCTATTGCATCAATTGATACCCATAAAAAGTTTGCCTTTAGTATTTGTGTTATCTTACTAAGACGAAGAGTATACAGCTTACCGACATAATTTTTTCTAATCGTTGACTCAACAGGAATAACTTCGTGCGCGTACTTCTGTAAAAAATTTCTTAGTTATTGGTTGTTTAATTTGTGAAGAGGTATATCTGCCGAAAGAAATGCATCACATAGTTCCATATTGAATTTGCCAGATTTAACTCCAAGTTCAGAACTATTAGTGAGAAAAGGTTGAGCTCGGTTCGGTAGCTCTTTCGCTATAAACCGTATGTTTTTGGCTTTTAATATCCTGCACCACTTGAAATTTGGCATCAAAATTAACATTTTTATTGCAAATTTTACAAAACAGAACTCTTCCATCGGTTTTAAAAATATCATTATTTTTGTAAAACATTGCCCTTTAGGCATTTTTGCTCTAAGAAAATATATTATTATTACACAAAGTGTTAAAATTTTTCCATTACTCGTGTACTTACAGTTTTTTATTCAATATTTATTATTTTTTTACATTTATTTAATAATTGCCAGTATTTTGCTAGTATTTAAGATAAATTATTATTTATCAAAATAAAATGTTCAGGCTCGAGGTCTAAGTTGTTTTGTATAAATATTCTTTATTTATTCAATATTTCGCTTTTCTTTGAAAAGCATCATCAGGAATAATTCTGAAATGCACAATGTAAACAAATAAGTAAGTACAAACATCATTATTTTAGAAAACAACAAAAATAGACAATAGGCAAAATAACCACACAGTAATAAGCAACAACCACACTAAGTTCTTACTTTAATATCTAACAAACTTCTTACTTTAATATCTGAAGCTACTAGTTGTGTCTCCATCAACGACTAATATTGCACTGAGTTAATAATGTGTATTGCACTATGATCGTTGGTTAACAAGATGTCGTTACGATTGAGCACAGCTTTCTACATCGGCTTTAAAATTTATTCTCTTGTTTGTTGGAATATTGATAATATGCAGCATCTTTAGTAAGAAACGTCGTTTATAATTGTTCTCGGTTTGTAATACTTGTACGTTAGCAAAATCTGGGGCCAAATCACCGCATTCGATATCGAGTAAAATCAATCGAAATTCCGTATTTTGGCTTATTATTTAAAGAAGGTGGACAAACATCAGCCTTAGTTTCACTTTTACTCTTAACTAGGGGCCATAATTCGTTAACTGTGACAGAGTAAATTTATTCTTAGTATTTTATTTTGGAAAATAAAAAAATATTTTCGATCAACAAATTTCGATATGGAGTGCGGTGATTTGTAAGTTTTTCATATATGCAGTGGTTCACTAATGCTGTTTTCTGTGTAGATGTAGTGGTTTTCAATCTTTGATCAGATTTGTATTGTGTTATTCTAGTTTTAAGTTTGTTTTTTGTGGTACCTACGTAAAACTTTTTGCAATCATCCTGCTCGTTGCCGTTACACGGTATTTTGTATATGACGTTAGATTTTTCTAATTTATCTAATATATCTTTAGGTCTTCCCTATATTTTTGATAGGGTGTTGATAGTTTTATTAGTTATTTTGAAATTTTCTTTATTAAATAATTTTGATTTTTCAAATCATTCAGACAATTCCGGAATATAGGTCAATGGTTTAAATATTTTAGGATTTTCAGCGCGTTTTAAATTTACTTTTTTTTCTTTTTTATATTCACGTATTAAATTATTCGTTATCTTCTTTGGAAAATTATTATCGGACAGTATATTTCTAATTCTATTGATATTTCCCTTGTGGAATTCAAAGTAACTAATGTTCAACCCCTTTTTATAAGGTTATTAGCAGTATTTATAATCATACACACAGAAAACGAACCGAACCGAACCGAATTTTTATAGTCCCATGTACTATCAAAATATTCTTTTGTGATAACTGAATTATATAATCTATATAAACGTAGAATGGTAAGGGCAATTCCATAGAAATATAAATTCGATTGTTAGAGCTGTGGTATTTAGTTGGTACAATGAATGGATTTATTAATTTTATTTACCATTTATCTATGTTTTTGCTGATATAAAATATTTTAAACACTTTTTATACCCTATACCACTATGTGGTTTGGGTATAATGACTTTGTGCTGCTGTTTGTAACAACCAAAAATATTTGACCTAGACCCATCTTTAATTATACCGATCGAATCAGAATCATTTTTTGAGTTGATTTAACAATGTCCGTCCGTCCGTCCGTCCATCCGTCCGTCCGTCCGTCCGTCCGTCCGTCCGTCTGTGTGTCCATGTAAAGCTTGTAATCAAACTGCAGGTCGCAAATATGAATATATTTTGATGAAATTTGGTATATAAGCTTTTATCAGCCATGGGATGAACGCTATTGAAATTGGTGAGAATCGGTCCATGTTCAGACCTAGCCCCCATACAAATTACCCCTATGAAATCGACATAAATTGCCATAAGATCCAAATTGTCATATAGATCTTACTCAAATTGGGTTTATATGCGTTCATTACATCCATTAATGAGTAGTCCAAAAATGATCCCTTTGGCCCCATATAGGGCTGCTTCCCGATCTTCACTTAAATCTATTAAAAAACAAAAATATTGCACTGATTCTTCTCAGATTTGGTTTGTATATATTTTTGCAAAATACAAGAGACTTTTCCAAACATGATCAGGATCGGTCCATGTTTGGACCTAGTCCCCATATAGATATAGCATCCGATATGAACTTTTTCATATCTGCAGCCAAAAAAATTAATAAAAATCCCACTCAAATTTGGTTTTTGCTTATTTTCTATGTCCAGTTAGTTGGGCCTAAGAGATAGGGTTTCTAAACGCATGGTATAGGGTATCGTATTGTCGGTCTAGACCGACTATAATTTTCTTACTTGTTTAATAATAATTTTTTTTTTTTAAATCTATAATATTAATAGGCTAGGCGATTCTTTGTGACTGATGTTTTGTTATACCGTTTTATCCCGATCTTGGCCAAACTTATATTATTTGAAAGCTATTTCTTTTTAACCATTTTGCAGATTTACAGATTTTTTAATTTTTTCCTTTATTTTGAGTAAGTTGCATTTAAAGTTACTACTAACACATACATTACACATATGCTGTGTGTTTTATTAAATTTTTTAATGTGTTTATTAATGACTTTGTTATCTTCATTCACAATAATAATAAACCATAAAAGTGTTGGTTTGTGAATTGGCTAAGTTGAAAAATAAAGCTGCCTAGAAATTGCACTCGAATTTCGACCGCTGGAATCTGCTAGTTTTTATTAATAATTTACTTTTATTTAAGCGATATAAGACAACCACCCCTGTTCTTGAAACCACTATCACAAAAAAAAACTCGTAAATGAAAAAATTCTTAAATCTATGAGTTTTTTGCTGTTCTCTTATTTCAATAAGATGTGACGGTGATCTTTTTTTGCTCTGCAGTGTAACAAAAGAATTTCTGTTACAAGCAGAATAAGAAAGAAGAAAAAAATAATAACCTTGATCTTGAAATTATTTTCAAGTTCAAGTATGTACATATAAACAACAACTTATATGGTAATAGGTTGATGGCATTTTTTTTTATGGCGTATTTTTTCTCTTCATTGTGTTGAAGTAAATCATGAACACATTCATATGCAATCATGCTGGTCAAACCACGTATTTTCTTGTATTGATCTCACTTGCTCTCATAGTCATATATGAGTGTGAGTGTTATAAATACTAGAGAATATTATGAATGCATATGAATGTTCTCATTGAATTGGTGGTGACTTTGTTTTTATTAATAAACAGGTTTTTATCTGCAGATTAATGAATGAAGATGAGAAGGTTTGATGTAATAAAGTAAAATTTAAATCAGGGAGTTGAAGTTTGGCATTTGAAAGTAAAAGGTTGAGGAAAAACCTCCAAAAAAAAAAATTTAATTTAAGTTTAATAAAATAAAAATTAAAGTTTAAGAAAATTAAAAAAATTAAGAAAATACTAGTTTTAGTGAAATTTGTTTAAAACAAAATTGGCATTTTTAATAACGCTTAAATCCATTTTCAAGTTGAAAATATAATTTTTAATATAAAAGTATCATTTACATAGCATTTAAAGCAATTTACAAGTTTAGAATATAATTTAAGAGAATATAACATGGTGTCGTGTCAGGATGTTATAAAAAATATTGTGTTTGCTAAATTTGTTTAAAAAATAAATAAAATTATTTTATAAAGTAATAATAATATAAAATTTAATGTAAAGTATACTTAAACAAATCGTTTAACGAATTAAATTGAGCGAAATAAATAAAAATTTGATTGCTGTTACATACCAACAAAAACAATTGAATATGGCCAATTAAGCGTTTTTCGAATGATTTGATTGATTAAAAGTTTCAAGTAAATTTTAAGGCCTGCAGTCGTCGTGGGAATATAAAATGATGTTTCTTTGGTTATTCAAATGATTCTTCGGTATTTTGTTCAAAATTGCGAGACACAACCTCGGCGTCTGGCGGCAGCAGCTTCATCCTCAACAACTACACCCATATGGCGATAATTAAAAGAAACTAATTAAAATGTTTTCTTAAATCTAAATTAAAACAAAAAAAAATTTTTCCTAAGATTTGTCTAACTATAAATTAAAATTATTTTTAAAGATTTTTCTAATTATAAATCAAAATTTTTTTTTCTAATTATAAATTTAAACTAAATATCAAATATTTTTTTTTGCTAAAATTAAAATTGTACTAGAATTAAAATCGTTCTACTATTAAAAATTTTTCCTAAAAATTAAGAATTTTCCCAAAATTAAATAAAAAAAAAATTGTCCTAGAATTAAACTTTTCCTAAATCTTACTAATTATGGTATAAAATTAAATAAAAAAAAAAAGAGAAAAAAAGGAAAACAAAAATTTTCTAAGATTTATCGAACTATAAATAGAATTTTTTTTCTAAAGGTTTTTCTAATTAGAATTTAAAAATTTTCTATATATGAAATTTTTCTAATTAAAGCAAATTTTTGTAAATAAAAATTAGCTAAATATCAAATATTCTAAATATAAAATTTTACCTAAATACAAAATTTATCTAAAATTACATAAAAGTCTTCTAATTATAAGATTTAAATTAAAATTTTCCTAATTCTACACTTAAGCTGAAATTAAAATTAAGCTAAAATTAAAAATTTTCCTAAATTTAAAATTTCCCTAAATTTAAAATTTTCCTAAAACAGAATTTTGCTAAAATTTAAAAATTCTTCTAAAATTAAAATTTCCCTAAAAATTAAACTTTGCTAAACTTTAAATTTTTCTAAAAAGTAAAATTTTGCTAAAATATAAAAAAAAAAAAAAATTAAATAAGTTTTGCTAAACTTAATTTAAAATAACCTTAAAATGAAGGTTCCAATAAATTTTTGTAAATACTCAATGTAGAAAACCAAAGCCAAACCAAATCTTTTCATTGCTGTGGGTTACCTCCAATTAAGATGGAGCCGAGGTAACATGGTTGGGAGGGCAAAAGGGGCAGAACACCTAGTCCCCAATCCCAAGGTAAGTATGGCCGGCCATCCATCCATTTAGCGTCCGTGTTTTGACAGTTTTTTTTAAATCGCACGTGAAAATCTGTAGTGCGGTTTCCCTGGGCCTGAGCAAGACCCCACCCATCCGGCGAGCTAGGCCCCTACGCCAGCACGTGCGACCAGCAAAGGCTCAGGGAAACGGAAGCGGATCTTCCACCAATGCCGCACCATTACAAAGAATATTTTTTATCGTTTTAATTCATATAGAAAAGGCTTCGTGAAATCGAAACAAATGCCCTTTTTTCTACTAAGCAGGTCTTAAGAGATAAAAAAAATAATTGATATTTAAACTCTTAACATGTTTTTTATTGAACCTTGTCATTATTTTAAAAAATTAGACATTAATTTTATGAACAAAAAAACGATTTTAAAAAAAACTCGTAATAAGTGGTCGATGTTAATAAAACACACTTTTTGCGATGATGCTGTTCTATAACTATAATAAAAACTTTTTATTTACACAATCTATTTTCCATTATAATTTTTTCAATTATAACATAGATTCTTTATGCACTAATTATTGCAAATAAAGGAATTAAAAAAAATTTTTTTCATCAAATCACATATTTTTTATTTTTTTGCATATGTTCGAAACAGTAGTGATGCCAGTCAAATCTAATTTATTTGAATATCGAAATTTTTTTTGGTGATGCCTAACTTTTGAAAAATAGAAAAGTCATTTTTAATTGAATGAAATTGAAGAACAAAAACAATTAAATGAACAAATAAGTTATTTTAAAAGAAAATATTTTTCCTTATACTTTTTCTATAAACTTAAGAAAAAACATGCACAAAATACTTAAAAGTTTTTTGTGAAACTGAATAAAGAACCATATGGCACCTCGGTTGCTAGATAACATATGTTCTTAACTCAAACATATGGTCCTTAACCCAAACATATGTTTCCATTAAATAAATAAAAAAAGTGGTTTCAAGAAACCTAAAATTTCAATTTCATGTGATTCTAAATTCACTCTTATTCAAATAACAACGTTTAAAGAACAGGCCTGAATAGCTTGCAATAAAATAGTATTCATTAATCTTTAGGTAGTCCATACATACTTTATAAATTTTACAATTTTGTGAAAAATATTTTTCTGTTCCACTTATTAAAAATCATAACATATCGGCATATTGTCCGCAAAATTTCCTGAAATAATAAGTTGGTATTAATTGGGAAAAATTTTTTTTTGAAGAAACTCAACTTAACCACAGAGTAAAATAAATACAACAAACATAAATTATGATAACATACATGTAACTTTCTCTTGAGTTAATTGATCGACATTCTATTACAGAAAAGAATTGATTGGATGAAACACATTTTGTTCCAATACATCGCGATACATTTTTGGTCTTTGGTGAAATCAAAAGACATTTGATCGACCTCATCCAACACGAAACATTTCATATTGTTCGTGTGTATAGACATGAGGTTAGTTATTTTCTAAATAAGGTCTGAAAAGATGACCACATCGTCACGACCAGCTTCCTGGTTACGTACGTCCTTAGAAATATTTTTTCCGCCAACAAAGGCGTATCATATTTGCGTTGACAAGTCAGGAGTTGTTGCTGAAATCAAATCCTGGATGTATTGATTTATTGTAATATGATAATAATTAACTTTTACAGGTGTTCCATAGAGTTCAGACCATATCTCTCTATCTTTGACACGACTATTGGTAGTGCGCGGTTGAATTTCTAAACCATAAGCATAAATGTCAGACAAAAGCTTCTTCCCAGACGCGCTTAAACACACTTTCAGGTTTCGTATTTAATTTACATACTTCTATGATTCATTTTTCTTTTATACGTAAACTACATTGAAGTTTTTGTAAATGTTGTGATATTGATTTGAAAATTTAAATGTTCATATAATATTCAAAAGTTGTTTTTTACATTTTATTTTAAAAAATGACAATTTAATTCGAAAATTCAGTTTGACTAAACATATTTTTATATTTATTCGGTATTTACAACAGAATTTGATTCATGCAAATTTCTGTTGGTTAGAAATACAAAAATAGTTTAATAGTTTTGGTTTCTTTTGTTACAACCGAAAAATATTGTTAAATTGTTAATACAAATTTAATCTGTAGGAATTTAACCAATAAATAGTTACAATATCTGTTAAAACACTTTTGGTTTAAAATATGTTTTTGTAACCGAATAAGAAATTGCAGTTGCCAATATTTGGGATTGAAGTATGTTATTCTTGGATTTATAAGGTTGCCTCAATTAAATTAGTTGAATATTTTTTATAAAGAATTTGATTAGTAAATGTATCTATTTTTGTTGTTGCAGATACTTTTGTTTCAGAAGAATTGTGTTTATACAGTAGTTATTAAAGTAAATATATTGTATTATTAAATATTGAAGAATTCTAATAAAAATTCTTATTAACTTAATAAATTTTTTAGTCTTAACCGAATTCCAATCAATCTTTTTTCTGTATGTACTCTTCGGGTGTTTTGAGTAATAATTGATGATTCGGCCAGAAGCACTACGTTTCTGATACCAATTAATTTTCAATCTGTTGTCTGTCCGAATGACTATTGTATGAAGATATTAAAGTTTCGAATCACACTCCTTTTCAAAAGTGAACTTAATGCTTGTATGAAAATTATTCAAGGGCCCATGGGAAGCCCTTTTTTCTGTATGTATATATTGTCATTATATTTAAAATAGCGGTTGTCCTTTATGCAAAATTTTATAATTCGTAAAAATAAGCCCTTTGTCATATCCGTGTATATAGAGATCTCGTTCCATCTTTCTTCAATAATACTTAATGCTGGAATGCTAGGAAATAACGACACGACATCAAAGGTTATTAATCTTTCATCGTCTGATATTGCAAGGTTCCCAATCTTATTCCTAAATTGCACAGAGTCCGTTATATTTTAAATAGATTTTTCTGTTAACTTTTTCAAAATTCCAGTTATATATTTACTTAGTTCGCTAGATGAAGCATTAATACAAGAGCATATGGGTCTCAAAGGGTATCCCTCCTTGTGGATTTTTGGAAGTCCATAAATTCTTCAGTCTTCAGTCTTATTCTCTCTGTAGTGTCGATAAAATTGTTCCTAAACAACTCTTCTACTAACTCGTTGTTGTTTTTCTGAAGAGTACTCATCGGGTCCTTGTTTAATCTTTGGTACATCATCATGTTACTAATTATCTCCTTCATTCTTAAGTTATATTGTTCTCTCTCCATTGCTACTGTAACATTGCCTTTGTCAGCATTCAAAATTAAAATATTTCTGTTGTTATATAAAAACTTTTCGGCTTTTTTTTGCTATATTACGATTATCAACGATTGATGTAAACTTTGTTCTAGCCCTATCCCTTTCCTCTTTTTCTGGTAACGTCTGAATAAAATCCTCACCATCAGCAATAAATTTCAACATAGGAAATTCCTGTTTTGTTATAGGAAGTGCATGCTTTTTCCCAAGAGATAAAAGCCATTGGATGTCCTCTGGAATGGATATCTCAGTTTTATTGACAATCCATTTTTCATTCCGTCTACTTTCAAGTTCGTTCCTTTGTATTTCCTGCAGTTTTTAAAATTTCCTCCGATGTCTGTCCTTGATCTTCGAATTAGTCGACATCTTCAAAATAGATTTACTTTCCAACAAACTTTTCGCCTCATCAACAGTTAAATATTTATCTATATCGCTCTTAATCAACTCCCTTTTCTCGTCATTGTATTTCAAAAGTTCGTGTTTCTGTTTCAGTAATAAATTCAATATTTTGTTGTGAAAATTCTCTATGTATTTAGAAAGAGTTTGCTGTATAGTCGATTTCGTACGAACATTATTGTCAAATATGTTATATACGTTTTTCGTTCCATTTTTTATAAATGTTGGAATAATACCTGAATTTCTGCATCTCACCAAGAAATTTATAGCTGCTTTTATTTTAAGTGTTTTGTCTCTCGTCGTTTTATATTTGTTGATGCTGGACTTGATGTTTTTATATTTTCTTAATTTGTTGTATACCATTTTTTGGAGGCAGAACTAGTAGCATTATGTTTGTTAGATATTTAAGTAGGAACTTAGTGTGGTTGTTGCTTTTTACTGTGTGGTTTTTTTGCCTATTGTCTATTTTTGTTGTTTTCTAAAATAATGATATTTGTACTTACTTATTTGTTTACATTGCGCATTTCAGAATTATTCATGATGATGCTTTTCAAAGAAAAGCGAAATATTGAATAAATAAAGAACATTTATACAAAACAACTTAGACCTCGAGTCTGAACATTTTATTTTGATAACTAATCATTAAAAGTCGAACAAAACTAAAAAAAACGTTTATAAATTATTATTATTAAAATTTTTAAGTAAATATAAAATAAAGAAATATAATAAAAACAAGTAAGAAAATTATAGTCGGTCTAGACCGACTATACGATACCCTATACCATGCTTTTAGAAACCCTATCTCTTAGGCCCAACTAACTGGACATAGAAAATAAGCAAAAACCAAATTTGAAAAAATTCTGAAAAAGTTCATATCGGATGCTATATCTATATGGGGACTAGGTCCAAAAATGGACCGATCCTGACTATGGTTGGTAACATCTCTTGTATTTTGAAAAACATATACAAACAAAATTTGAGAAGAATCAGTGCAATATTTTTGTTTTTTAATAGATCTAAGTGAATATCGGGAAGCAGCTCTATATGGGGCCAAATGCAGCATTTTTGGACTACTCATTAGTGGATGTAATGAACGCATATAAACCCAATTTGAGTAAGATCTATATGACAATTTGGATCTTATGGCAATTTATGTCGATTTCATAAGGGTAATTTGTATGGGGGCTAGGTCTGAACATGGACCGATTCTCACCAATTTCAACAGCGTTCATCCCATGGCGGAATAAAGCTCATGTGCCAAATTTCATCAAAATATATTCATATTTGCGACCTGCAGTTTGATTACAATGTTTACATGGACACACAGACGGACGGACGGACGGACGGACATTGTTAAATCAACTCAAAAAGTGATTCTGATTCGATCGGTATAATTAAAGATGGGTCTGGGTCAAATATTTTTGGTTGTTACAAACAGCAGCACAAAGTCATTATACCCAAACCACATAGTGGTATAGGGTATAAAAAGTTATTTGGCGGACCCTTTATTTAAGTTGATCTAACAATCACGACAAAGAACATGTATTTACACGAGAATCCGGCCCCTAGTTATAAATTTTTTAATAAAACTAAAACACGTAGCATAGTGGGTATGCATGACTTTTTGATGTGTAAACATCTATACGCGCAGGGGGGTAAAAATCTATTTCACAATACAATCACAAAAACAGCGTAACAAAAGACGTAAGATAAAATCGGTGTGAGTTACAATTATATTGGTGAAAAAATTATGATATGTAATAACCTTCTTGTCGCTGTTTTCTGCATTATATTTCCTCTTTTTTTTGAAAAACATTTATAAATAATTTCCTCAGTCATTTAAAAGTATTCTTCAAGTTATAATTTAGTCAATATTATTAACACAATTATCACTGCATTTAATATTAATGCCAATCAAACATAAATAAAAATAAACAAGTAAGAAAATGATAGTCGGTCTAGACCGACTATACGATACCCTATACCATGCGTTTAGAAACCCTATCTCTTAGGCCCAACTAACTGGACATTGAAAATAAGCAAAAACCAAATTTGAGTGGGATTTTTATTAATTTTTTTTGGCTGCAGATATGAAAAAGTTCATATCGGATGCTATATCTATAAAGGGACTAGGTCCAAAAATGGACCGATCCTGATCATGTTTGGTAAAGTCTCTTGTATTTTGGAAAAATATATACAAACAAAATTTGAGAAGAATCAGTGCAATATTTTTGTTTTTAATAGATTTAAGTGAAGATCGGGAAGCAGCTCTATATGGGGTCAAAGGGAGCTTTTTTGGACTACTCATTAGTGGATGTAATGAAGGCATACAAACCCAATTTGAGTAAGATCTATATGACAATTTGGATCTTATGGCAATTTATGTCGATTTCATATGGGTAATTTGTATGGGGGCTAGGTCTGAACATGGACCTATTCTCACCAATTTCAACACCTTTCATCCCATGGCCGATAAAAGCTTATATACCAAATTTCGTCAAAATATATTCATATTTGCGACCTGCAGTTTGATTACAAGCTTTACATGGACACACAGACGGACGGACGGACGGACGGACGGACATTGTTAAATCAACTCAGAAAGTGATTCTGATTCGATCGGTATAATAAAAGATGGGTCTAGGTCAAATATTTTTGGTTGTTACAAACAGCAGCACAAAGTCATTATACCCAAACCACATAGTGGTATAGGGTATAAAAATAAACGAGTGACAGTAAACAGGAAGTGTTTGGAGATCAAAATGAAGGCACAATTTATTGGGAAGTGTTTGGAAACAAAATGAAGGCACGATTTCATTAGGAATTGTGTGGAGATAAAATCGGGGAACGAATATCGCTATAAAAACGTTTTGAAAAATAAAAAATTAAAAATTTTAAATTAAAAAATAAAAATAAAAAACTAAAATTTTATATTAAAAATTAAAAATTAAGAAGTAAAAATTAAAAATGAAAAATGAAAATTTAAAAATGAAAAATAAAGAATGAAAACTGAGAAATTAAAAAAGAAAAATTTAAAATAGGAAATGAAAAACGAAAAATCTAAAACTGAAAATTAACCAGTTGAAATAATAAATAATTTTATATTAGCGAAACCCCTGCAACTGTTTGCTATAAGTGATACATAAATGAGGCTTTCTGTTTAATTTTAAAAAAGTGCAATAAAAATATCTTTAATTACTAGATGTTTACATATCTCCCCTGTGATCAAACTCACATGATTTTTTTTTGTTTATCATTTTTTGATAATGATGAGGTGACTGCTCAAGTCATTGTTTTCAATTTTTTTATATAATAAAAAGGTTTGCTGTTATACACAGGGCCATTATTTTATATGCGTATAATTACTTTTGCTGATGTTTTTAACTACCAAATATATTTGAATGTGACCCATCTTTTGTTACAGCAATCGACTCAGAACCGTCCGCCCGTCCGTCCGTCTGTGTGTCAATGTACGTCTTGTAATCAAACTACAGGTCGCAACTATTAAAACATTTTGATGGAATTTGTATTTGTAAATTGAACTGAAATTTGTGAAAATCCAAATTACCATATAGATCTCGTTTAAAGTGGTTTTGTGTATGTTTATTATATCCATTTATCAGAAGTCCAAAAATAAACCCTTTATCACTTAAATCTATCAAATCACTCCATTTTTCGACTTATTCCCCATATAAATATAGCATCCGATATGTACTTTTTCATACAATGCCCCTCAAATTTGGTTTATGCTTATTTTCTATATCTAATTAGTTGGACGTAGGAGATGGGGGCCTCTAAATACATGGCATGGGTTCTAGACCGACTATAGTTTTCTTACTTTGTGACGGTGATCTGTTTTGCTCTGCACTGTAGCAAAAGAATTTCTGTTACAAGCAGAATAAGAAAGAAGAAAAAAATAATAACCTTGATCTTGAAATTATTTTCAAGTTCAAGTAGGTACATGTAAACAACACCTTATATGGTAATATGTTGATGGCATTTTTTTTTTTTGGCAAACTGATTTATGGCGTTTTTTTTTTTCTCTTCATTGTGTTGTATTAAATCATGAACACATTCATATGCAATCATGCTGGTCAAATCACGTATTTTCTTGTATTGATCTCACTTGCTCTCATAGTCATATATGAGTGGGAGTGTTATAAATACTAGAGAATATTATGAATGCATATGAATGTTCTCAATGAATTGGTGGTGATTTTGTTTTTTTAATAAACAGGTTTATATCTGCAGATGAATGAATGAAGATGAGAAGGTTTAATGTAATAAAGTTAAATTTAAATCTGGGAGTCGAAATGTAGTCATTCAAGAATAAGGTTGAGGAAAAACCTCCGCAAGTTTAAAGTTTAAGAAAAAATTAAGTTAAGAAAAAATTTAAGCTTGAGAAAGTAAAGTGAACGTTTTTAGAAAAAATAAGATGAAAAAAAAGAGAAATATTTTAAGACTTAACAAATTAAAATTAATTAAAGAAATATAAAATTGGGAGTTGAACTGTGACCATGAAAGACAAAAGGTTGAGGAAAAACCTCTTAAAATTTGTATAAAAATGTAGTTTAAGACATTAAAATTAAGTGAAGCGTGCAAATAAGTTTAAATTTAAAAAAAAAAAAAAAAAAAATTAAAAATTAAATTAATATTTAAGAAAATTAAAAATTACAAAAATTAAAATTTATGAACGGAGTTGAATTTTGATTGTGAAAGTGTAAGGTTGAGGAAAAACCTCTTAAAAAAAATAAAATGTAGAGTTTAAGAAAGTTAAATAATTTTAATTTAGAATTAAAGAAATAAGAAAAGACATAAAATAAAGTAAAGTTAAGAAAGTTAAGTGAAATTAATAGTAGTGAAAAATTTAAGGAATAAAAACAAATAAAAATTAAATAAACTTTAAGAAAAAAATTATTAGATTTATGGACATGTGAATAAATAAAATTCTGTGTTAATGAATATTGCTATTTGTGCTAAAGAAAGCGTTCTGAGCAAAAATTTTAAGTTAATTAAAAAAAAAAAGACAATAATGTTAAGACAAGAACAGAATGTTTAGAAAAAATTATTAATGTTTAAGAACTAAAGAAGTGTGGAAGAACCTTTTTAAAGAAACTAAAAATCAAATTATATTTAAGAACTTAAAGACTGTTAAGAAAAGAAAAGAAGGTTTAAAAAAAAAAATAAATAAATAATTGAATCATAATATAAAAATATAAAACAACACAAGTTGATTAAACAAAATTAAGGAATTAAATTAAAGTTTACCTCATAAACCAATCAAGCCTATACAACAAATAAATAGCTCCATATAAATATTTTGTATTGAAATCCACTACAATATCATCATTAATACAGCTATGGCCGATTTTTTCAATGGAATATTGCGAGACACAACCACGGCGTCTGGCGGCAGCAGCTTCATCCTCAACAACTACAACCATATGGTGGTAATTAAAACAAACTAATTAAAATGTTTTCTTAAATCTAAATTAAATAAGATTTGTCTAACTATAAATTAAAATTATTTTTTAAAGATTTTTCTAATTATAAATCAAAATTTTTTCTAAATATAAATTTAAACAAATATTTTTCTACGTTAATAAAATTTACTATATATAAATTTTAACTAAAAACTTTCTAAATTAAGAACTTTGCTATATATAAAATTAAACTAAAAAAATCTTCCCAAATGAAAAAAAAAATTGAGCTAAGATTAAAAATTATAATAAGAAATATAATTTAGCTAAAATTAAAATTTTGCTGTAAAGAAAATTTTTCTAAATTTAAATTCAAAACTAAATTAAAATCACCAAACTAATAATTTTTATATATTTAGAATTACTGTAAAATTTAAAATTAAACTAAACTTAAAATTATACTAAATTTAAGAATATTTACAAAACGGTACCATATTAAAAAAAAAAAAAAAACAAATATTTTTTTTTGGTTAAAGTTAAAATTAAAACTAAAATTAATTTAAAATATTATTATTATTCCGTAGTGCTAAAATTCAAATTGAGCTAAAATTAAAATATTATTAAAAGCTAAATTTTTCTAAAACTTAAAAATTTTCCTAAAATTAAAATTTCCCTAAAAATTAAATTTTGCTTAACTTTAAATTTTTCTAAAAGTAAAATTTTGCTAAAATATAAAAAAAAATATTTGCTAAATTTGCTAAATATGTATAATTTAATTTTTGAAACCTTAAATGAAGGTTAAATAAACTGTTTTTTTTTAAACCCAATGTAGAAAGCCGAACCAAACCAAAACTCTTATTATTTATGTGGGTTACCTCCAATTAAGATGGAGTCGAGGTAACATGGTAGGGAGGGCATAAGGGGCAGAACACCTCGTCCCCAATCCCAAGGTAAGTATGGCCATCCGTCCCATTTAGCGTCCGTTTTTTGACAGTTGTTTTTTTTTAAATCGCACGTGAAAATCTGTAGTGCGGTTTCCCTGGGCCTGAGCAAGACCCCACCCATCCGGCGAGCTAGGCCCCTACGCCAGCACGTGCGACCAGCAAAGGCTCAGGGAAACGGAAGCGGATCTTCCACCAACGCCGCACCATTACAACTTGTGTGTTAGTACAACTTACCACTAAAATAAAATTAATATTTTTGATGATGTAGCAGCACCGAAGGAAAATCCAATTACTTTTACATTAGCAGTAAAAAGGAGCAAATCGAAGAATGCACGCAATAACTAAATGATGAATTAGCACGTGTTCCTTTTTGGGCGTCTGTAAATGGCCTAACTCTAATTAATAAAAAAATGTATTTTACTATGCAAGCGAATTCAGAAATTGTCGAATTACCTAAATTTATATTACCAACCAAAAAATAGAAAAAGTCAATAAACCCAAAAAACTAGGTGTAATTTTTAATAACACATTAAACTGATCAGATCATGTTACAAACGCGTGTGAAAAAACATTCTCGATGCTACGAACTTTATGGCCAACTAAACATTGCACCCCTTTTAAAATCAGATTGCAGCTCGCGAAAAGGTATTTAATACCTATTTTAATATACGCTTGTAAAAATTTTAAAGTTGTGATCCATATAGCAAATCGAGACTACACATAACATATAATAATATTAAAAGGTACGTTTCTGGTCTTAAATTTCATGGTAACTATGAACATATTACTCCCTATGCAAAGAATAGTTTTGGCATCCAGCTTGGTGACTTGATGAAGATTAGAAATCTTATATTTTTACACAAAATTATAATAACTCGTGAGCCTAATCATCCGTATAATCGAATCACTTTCAGCAGACACAGGAGAAATTATACCATAATTCAATTAAGACACGATACGCTAATTCGTCTTTGGAATACTATTCTACCAATTATTAGAGGAACCAGCAACGCGTTACATGTTATGAAAAGAATTTTTGAGTTTTATTCTTAATTTTTTAGTTCAAAATTTAACTAATCACTCATTAATTTATTGTTATATTTTTTTTTTGTTTTTATTAATTGTTATCTAATAACTTTCCATTGTTTATCACAATATCTACATATAACATATGTTTAAAATTTTTGTTTTTTTTTATACTTTAAAATAACGTACAGTTAATAATATTTTTAGTTCTATTACTTTAAGACACTCATGTTTTGCTGTAGATATTACCAAAATAAAATAAATATACTAAATTAAAATAAATGAATTGGTTTAAAAAAAGTACGTCGTGAGAACGTAGTTTTATTTATTTGTTTACAAACAAACTAACAATAATAATTTGTGAAATTTGATATTTTTTTTTTTTTTTTGTAACAAGATAATTAAGAAAACGATCCAAAAATTGCTCGGCAGAATAAGAGCTTCTGTTGGTAGATCAGTAGTTGAAATAGATGCCGCAAATTATATGGATTTGAAAGCGTTGAACAGAAGCAGATGACCAGATACTAATATATTTTTTTTAATACATACTATTAACCTTTTATATATATTCTACTTTCAGTTTGGTAATGCGAGTGATTCGATGCAAAAAAAAAGAGCCAAAATCGAAAGAGCTAGTAGTTGGTGTCAAAAGAAATCGGAAGGTAGAAGAGGAAAAAATTGAGCTATAGTTCTGCAGCATACATTTTATATGGACGAAAATACTCGTGTCCAAGAGAATTGAAAAAAAAAAATCAAAAAAGTACTTAACTTAAAAGTTTAACTTTAGGGGCACATGTACGATTTTATTGCTGATTTTGATTCTACAAAAATGTGAATTTTCTTAAGTTGTTTTTTTTTTTTTGTTTACTTTATTTGTTTTTATACCCTATACCACTATGTGGTTTGGGTATAATGACTTTGTGCTGCTGTTTGTAACAACCAAAAATATTTGACCTAGACCCATCTTTAATTATACCGATCGAATCAGAATCACTTTCTGAGTTGATTTAACAATGTCCGTCCGTCCGTCCGTCCGTCCGTCTGTGTGTCCATGTAAAGCTTGTAATCAAACTGCAGGTCGCAAATATGAATATATTTTGACGAAATTTGGTATATAAGCTTTTATCGGCCATGGGATGAAAGGTATTGAAATTGGTGAGAATCGGTCCATGTTCAGACCTAGCCCCCATACAAATTACCCATATGAAATCGACATAAATTGCCATAAGATCCAAATTGTCATATAGATCTTACTCAAATTGGGTTTGTATGCCTTCATTACATCCACTAATGAGTAGTCCAAAAAAGCTCCCTTTGACCCCATATAGAGCTGCTTCCCGATCTTCACTTAAATCTATTAAATACAAAAATATTGCACTGATTCTTCTCAAATTTTGTTTGTATATATTTTTCCAAAATACAAGAGACTTTACCAAACATGATCAGGATCGGTCCATTTTTGGACCTAGTCCCTTTATAGATATAGCGTCCGATATGAGCTTTTTCATATCTGCAGCCAAAAAAATTAATAAAAATCCCACTCATATTTGGTTTTTGCTTATTTTCAATGTCCAGTTAGTTGGGCCTAAGAGATAGGGTTTCTAAACGCATGGTATAGGGTATCGTATAGTCGGTCTAGACCGACTATAATTTTCTTACTTGTTTATTGTTAATTTTGTTTCCTAAATGTTAGGTTAGGTTAGATGGATCGCTTGCCCGAAGGAGAGCCACTCGGAGGCCATATGACCCATTGTGATGCCCTTCGGAAAGTGTCGGAAAGGTAGAGATAAGAAAAAAGAGATAGATAATGTAGGGAGTATGGAGAAGGAAGGAAAGAAAAAATGGAAAGATGAAAGCGAACTCTTTATTCCGCTATGCCTCCTGAACCAGCCAGATACCATCAAGAAATCGCCTAGTGGAAGATCTACTTTGCAGCCCAGGTTATCGGAGAGACTCTGCCCTAAATATCTGAGGCGCCGCTTCTTTAGTCCTGGATATTCACACAGCAAACGTTACACCTCCTTGTCCTCATCCATACAGCACCTACAGAAGTCAGCTCTCGGGACCTCTATGCGTTCATCCATTCGCCCTGTTACACAGTATCCAGTGACTACTCCTATTAAGTAGACTAACTGTCCCTTTACCAAAGCCAAGGAGTTCTTTCGTTCTCCTTGGGTTAGGCAAGGGCCATGGCATCTGGGATTTTCTGCAAGAGGTTAGTTACGTCCTCTTCAACTAGATTAGACAGGATATAGGCATTCTAATATCAGTTCCATCGTCCCGCTCAAAAATTCTGAGCCCTTCCGCGCACACTCGTCAGTCAGCTCGTTTCCTCTGACCCCACTATGTCCTGGAACCCATTTTAGCCTCACGGTGTGTTGTCGGATTTGTTCAGGAGACCTGATACATTCCCTCGCACATTTCGATCTAACTATCCTTGATTTCAGAGCTCTGATACTAGTAGGATTGTCCACGAAAATATTTATGGTTGTTGGATCCAGATCCCGCTTCAGAATTCTTTTCATTGCTGTAAGAATTGCGTGAATCTCGTCCTGACAAATGCTACATTTATCAGGGATTCTCCGAAATACCTTGATGTCAAGGTGCTGAGAGTTGACCCCCGATCCAGTATCCTCTTCCTTCTTCGAACCGTCGGTATAAACTGAGATTGCAGTCCTGTCTATTACAAAGTTTGCGGCCCAGTCTACCCTAGCCGGTATTAGGATCGTAAAATTGCCCCAAAATTCATCAGCGGTGACATATAATCGGTTTCGTGATAAATTGTCCCACCTACTGTCCGTAGGATTGTGCTGTGTCCCCAAGAACTTTGTTCCAGCTTATACGACTCCTTTAAGCGGTGAAACACCTTCGGTACCGTGCTCTTGATGAAAATATCAATAGGCATGATGTTCAGTTTTACCTCCAGGCCCGCCTGTAGTGTCGATCTATGGCTCGGGTGGTGCCCTGACAGTCCAATCTCTGTGACTTTACGCGCCTAGAGAGTCTGGCCCCTACGTTCACAGCTTTTCACCACACCAAATTACTCTATGTCAAAATGGGTCTAATTATCGCACATACATCCGATGGATGATCTGCAGTTTGAGTACCCATTTTCTGCCAAACGTCCTTCTGCAGGTGTAGAAGGCACATAACGTCTTCTTAATCCTTTACTCTACGTTACTCGCCCAAGTGAGTTTAGAATCCAGAATGACACCCACATAGTTCGCCTCCTTTAATAGTACCAGAGTTTTCCCATCCAGTCTTGGATTATTGACTTCCAGTATCTTTGTCCTTTTGGCATTGTTAATTATACCCTATACCACTATGTGGTTTGGGTATAATGACTTTGTGCTGCTGTTTGTAACAACCAAAAATATTTGACCTAGACCCATCTTTAATTATACCGATCGAATCAGAATCACTTTCTGAGTTGATTTAACAATGTCCGTCCGTCCGTCCGTCCGGCCGTCCGTCTGTGTGTCCATGTAAAGCTTGTAATCAAACTGCAGGTCGCAAATATGAATATGTTTTGATGAAATTTGGTATATAAGCTTCTATCGGCCATAGGATGAAAGCTGTTGAAATTGGTGAGAATCGGTCCATGTTCAGACCTAGCCCCCATACAAATTACCCATATGAAATCGACATAAATTGCCATAAGATCCAAATTGTCATATAGATCTTACTCAAATTGGGTTTGTATGCGTTCATTACATCCACTAATGAGTAGTCCAAAAATGATCCCTTTGACCCCATATAGAGCTGCTTCCCGATCTTCACTTAAATCTATTAAAAAACAAAAATATTGCACTGATTCTTCTCAAATTTTGTTTGTACATATTTTTGCAAAATACAAGAGACTTTACCAAACATGATCAGGATCGGTCCATTTTTGGACCTAGTCCCTTTATAGATATAGCATCCGATATGAACATTTTCATATCTGCAGCCAAAAAAATTAATAAAAATCCCACTCAAATTTGGTTTATGCTTATTTTCTATATCGAAGTAGTTGGACCGAAAGATAGGGTCTCTAAACCATGGTATAGGGTATCATATAGTCGGTCTAGACCGACTATAATTTTCTTACTTGTTTTAATTGTTTTTAATTGTTAGTTTTTGTTAAATACTGAAAAGTGAGTAAAAATATGTTAGTGAAATTATTTAACATTTTTATGTAGAAATAGTTCTGGCCATTGAATTCGCATTATTCAAAATATGGTTTTGTCTGTATAAGATAAATTCTTCTGGGGTTCTTGTTATCAATATTTATTCAGTTGATGGGAGTGGATCTCTTGCAATAATAGCAATATTGTGAAGAAGAGAACAGGCCACAATGACAGCCATTTTAGTTTCGTTAGTCAACCGCAAACCCATTGATAATACTGGGTAACGTCTCTTCCAAGCTCCGAAACAACTCTCAATCGTGTTACGAGTACGAATTTGAAATTAATTATAAAAGGCTTCTGCTCTCGTACGTGGATTCAGCAAAGTTGTGTTGCTTATGGCCCGAATCAGGATAAACTAATGTAATTTTGAAAATGACCGCCTTCTTTTTAAACATATTGCTGTCCTGTACTGATACAGGCCTTGCAATATTGGTTGAATATTTAGGGGAAAATAACATTTTCTGTTACGAAAAATTTGAATAAGAAAGTGGGTGCAACTAATGGATTCCATAATTTTTGGAAATTTAGAAAACATATAAAGCAAAATACATGGCCTGCTGTAGAGATGCTAATACCACAAAAGTGACCCCCTGTAATAAGGAAACTGCCACTTACATAAAACCTTAGCCTTATTAGTAATTTGGTCTGAGGTAATACGGAATAATGCCTGGAAGAAAGTTTATTAATTGTTACATAAACTATATAAATATTTGTACAAACCTCTGATATTTGACTGTAAAAATATACGAACATTTTCTAAAATAAAATTTAATGTATGTTTTGATATTTGAAATCTTTGCACAAATTCCATTTCGTCGTAGTATTTAAATATTCGCTATATTTTTAACTCGTTTATATAAAACGAACGTGGTCTGCTTTCCATTTTTATTTTTTTATTACCAAAACTTGACTTGATGTGAATTTCTTCGTCTTCTTCATTGATCAGAAAATGTGTCAGCATTAAGTACAACGCTAAAAGTTAAAGACAACACTATTTTCCCTTAAGCATACCGTTCACCTATAATAACGAACAACTAATTACACAGTTCAATACGAGAAAAAATTACGGGGTTCCGACGATTGATTCTGGTGGAGGAGACCAAAAAAATATACGTGTGTCGGCGTTTTGAAAGATCACATCGGAATTTTATTTTAGAAGCGGTTAAAATTTCCCAACTCTGGCCTGTTCTTGCAGCATATGGCTATATAAAACTATGTTTTCTTACATCTGAGGTATAGGGTATATTCAGCAACTTTGTAGAAAATATTATGGCAAAAATTTTTGTAGAACATATTAACCTCTAAATCCCCCTCATAACGGCATTGTTTAGCTTTGTTCTAACAAATCGTAAAAAAATACCCCGAGAAAGGGGAAGGGCGGGGATGAAATGTTCAACAAAAATGTTCACCATAAAATTTTACTATATATGTCGGAACACACCAAAACCCAAAACATAACACAAACACCAAAAACCAATCAAATTCAAGATTGCCCATTAAGGGTTAATTTAGTTATTGTTTACATATGTAGGTCATCCCATCTCTGACGAGAAGGTTTGACACTCAAATACTTCTGTATCTACGTCACTATGCCCTTAGTTTTGTTGCTTATCTTCTTCTTCATATTCTTGTTATCATCTTTTTCCCATTCAAAATTGAAGCAAGGGAGTTTGATCTTTTTTGTGTTTTTTTATTATACCACAAGGGAATTTGTAAGAATAAAAACGGCTGACTGTTTGGAAAAACTTGACTGCTTTTGCTATGTCCTTAAGGAATACAAGGTTTCATTTTTCAATAGTAAAGTGGAGGATATATATAAACTTTATGGCTCCAGATGAGCCATGGGTGCCAAAACATATCTGCCGAATTTGCTTTAACAGTTTGCTGCTGTGGTCTAAATGTAATACAAGTTTTGATCGATGTTCTTAGTTCGACAATAATTTTGCGAAATTATTGGTTTAGGTAAACGAAACTCAATGGAGTTTGGCATTCCGATGCTATGTTTGTAAAAATAGTGGCATAATGAAATTAAATAGGCATAATCGAAAGAGCATTTTGTATAATGCCGTGCCATCAGCTTAGCTTCCAGTGCCACATTCGGATGTGCTTCCGGTACCTGCACTACCTGTTCCCAGTCCAAGTCTTATTTGGGAATCTGATACAAGAGCCGAAACCGAAACCATTGTTTCTAATTTTGTACAAGTCGAAGCAACATCTAGCCCAAAATTAATGTCACAAGAGCATTTAAGTGCTTTGGTGAGAAAATTGGGACTATCAAAAAATACTGCAAAAATATTAGCAGCCGACTTGAAAAGCCTGCATTTGCTCGAGCCTGGAATGAAGGTATCTAGTTTCAGAACGCGGCAGCATACATTTCATCCATTCTTTACAGTAAACGAAACGAACACATTTGTTTACTGTAACGACATTGTAGGCTTAATGAATGAAATGAACATACAGTACAACCCAGCCGATTGGCGTATTTTTATTAATTCTTCACAGAAAAGTCTTAAAGCTGTACTTCCATTTTACGACAACTCAAAAACCCCAATTCCAATTGCTTTGGAGTTTCTAAAGTCACTTTTTCCGAAACTTAGTGAAGCAAAGATTAAAGAAGGTATAATACAGCTTGTAGTAAAAAAATTTGGTTACATTTTGAAAAAGCGTTTGTTTTGTCTTCAATCCAACAATCATTCAAAATGCTTAATTCGATCGTATTCTCTCCCCAAATGAACTGACTTAATGAAAAAGCATTAAAGACATTATATCAAATGTTCTTGGGAAATGTCGATCTCCTTCTGCTCAAACATACACGAACACCATGCTAGAAGAGTTCGAAAAGTTAGGGGTCCACATGTCAACAAAAATCTTCTTTTTGAACTCACATATGGACTTTTTTGAAAATCAGTTGTCAACGGAATCTGATGAACGTGGTGAACGTTTTCATCAGGTATGTCTTTCTATAGAAGAGCGATATAACGGCAAGAGCATTTTGTCTTTTATAACAGATTTGTGTTGGACGTTGTAGGAAAATGGTGTCGAATTGCCAAGAGCGAAAAAGAAAGTGATTTGAAAGTGATCTGACATATATAGTAAAAAATATTATGGTGAACACTTTTGTTCAATATTTCATCCCAGCCCTTCCTCTTTTTCGGGGTGTTTTTTACGATTTGTTAGAATAAAGCCAAAAAGTGCCGTTATGAGGGGGAGTGAGAGGGTTAATATGTTCTACAAAAATATTTGCAATAATATTTTCTACAAAGTTGCTGAACATACCCGATACCTCAGATCTAAAGAAAACATAGTTATACCCTATACCACTATGTGGTTTGGGTATAATGACTTTGTGCTGCTGTTTGTAACAACCAAAAATATTTGACCTACACCCATCTTTAATTATACCGATCGAATCAGAATCACTATCTGATTCGATTTAACGATGTCCGTCCGTCCGTCCGTCCGTCTGTGTGTCCATGTAAAGCTTGTAATCAAACTGCAGGTCGCAAATATGAATATATATTGATGAAATTTGGTATTTTATCTTTTATCGGCCATGGGATGAACGCTATTGAAATTGGTGAGAATCAGTCCATATTCAGACCTATCCCCTATACAAATGACCCCTATGAAACATATATTTCCATAAGATCCAAATTATCATACAAATCTTACTCAAATTGGGTTTGTATGTGTTTATTACATCCATTAATCAATAGTCCAAAAATTATACCTCTTGGACAACTCTTAGTCATAGGCCCCATATAGAGCTGCTTCCCGATCTTCACTTAAATCTATCAAAAACAAAAACATTGCACTGATTCTTCTCAAATTTTGTTTGTATATATTTTTGCAAAATACAAGAGACTTTACCAAACATGGTCAGGATCGGTCCATTTTTGGGAATAGTCCCGATATAGATATAGTATCCGATATTGAACTTTTTCATATCTGCACCCGAAAAAATTAATAAAAAATCCCACTCAAATTTGGTTTATGCTAATTTTCTATATCCAGTTAGTTGGGCCTGAGAGGTAGGGTCTCTAAACGCATGGTATAGGGTATCGTATAGTCGGTCTAGACCGACTATAATTTTCTTACTTGTTTTATATACCGATATGCTGCAAGAACAGGCCAGAGCTGGGAAACTTTAAACGCTTCTAAAATAAAATTCCGATGCGATCTTTCAAAACGCCGTCAGACGCATATTTTTTTTAATTTTGGAAAACTTTTGAAATTGTTGTACAGAGTTATCTATCCCAGCTTAGCTATTGGCTAGTTATAGTAATGACCCTTAATGTATTACTAAAAAGAAAAAGAAATTTTAAGTATATACGTCAAAAAGTGATCAAATTTCAACCCACTGGTATCCTGAAATATTGCAAATCATCCAATAAAATGGAATAATATTCGCCAATAATAGCACATGCCAACAAATTTTAGAGTCCTGAGAACACGGTTCAAGAGTTTAGCGCACTAAATCTTAATATGCCTTCAAGATTTCTTCGTAGAAACATGTGGAGAACAAATAAACCATTAAATTTTAAATTTTATATTACAAATGTGGTCATTTTTAAATACGAAATAAGACAAGACCTTATAGGAAATTTTCAAAATTTTTTCGGAACTACTGCCATGGACCTTTGAATTTCCTTTGTAACAATGTTTTTGAGCTCTTCTTCTGTTTCTTAAAATTATCCCAAATTTTTTTTTTTTAACAAATTTCAGTTTGGGAATATTTGGGGGCTTGGTTTTATTATATACGTACAAATTCTACCAACTGTTTACTTAGTGTAATGTGCAGACTGTAAGTTGTTTCAATAAATATTTTTAGAAGCTGTCTTACATGAATACTCAACATAATATTTTGAGTTATCACAATTGAGAGGAAGCGGAAGATAATTTTGTGATGTTGGACGTAACCTGCATTCTTAAAATTTTTTTCTGTCTCCCAGTTTTATAATTTTTTTGTGGTAGCCTTTCAGTTATTCGGTACTATCTAGTCCTGTAACGGTTATTTTACTCTCAAGTGCTTATATTATTATCCACTAATATAACTGTCTTTTAAATTAAAGATTTTTTAAGTTCCCTGTCGTTATGATGGTGAACAATTTAATTTCATGTTGTGGAGGGATTTTCTTCACAAAATTTATAAGTTACATAACAACACTCTAATTCGTGGACTTACTATAATTCAGGACACAATTTTGCCATTTTTTATAGCGCTTTTAAAATTTTCCTTATATCAGTAACCATACATTGGTACTAATAAATGTGCTTCACGTTTCATCTCTGTTCCATATAAAGGGTGTAAAAAGAAGCAATGAATAATATTATAGCCAAGTAAAATGAAGAGTGAAACATGTTTACAAAAATGAAGATGTAAACTTCATAACACGTATTAACATTTGTAATAAACTGATAAAAAAATGTATAAAGTTGTACTATTATATGTGCCATTTATATTAACATTAATACAACAATTTATGCTGTGGTGTTTTGGTCCTTATTAATGTGGCTATAACACATTAAAATAACGAAATTTTTAATGCTTTAACATAGGATTAAATTGCTGACCTCCTCTAGAACGATACGCATTTTTTATAACCTTTAACGGGGTTAAATGAGCGTGTGCTGATGTTTGTTATAACCGAAAATATTCAACCTAGACTCTGTTCTCATTTAGATAATGACGAAGGCTTAATGCCACAAATTGGTCTGATTAAAATATTCATAGAGTAGTATTTCTTTTAATTCAATATGAAAGAACAAATTTGCCTTTTTTTAAATGTTAAACATTTCGTACTGGGCGTATAATTTATATTTTTAAAATTAATTTCAAAATACTAATACGCTTAGGGGGTCGATGAAGTTCAAGTCTCTCATGTGAACGTACACACAATATTGTGACAGAAGTTATAAAATAATTTAAAAAAAATTGCTGGCTTTCGAATAAAGCTTGCAATAAGTTTTGTAAATTGTCATATAGATAATTTTTTTAGCTGTTTTTTTACTACTTTAGTTGTTGAAAATCAAAAGGATTATCAAATTACAGAAATTTTTAAAAATAAGTTTGTCTTGAAATATGTATGTATAGAACAATATAAGTATAAAAGTAATGTATACTTTTAGCTTTTATGGCAATGACTGAGTTTATTGGTTTATCGAAAAAGATTTATTTTGCAATTGTTACAGTAGCGCTTTTGAGCACATTATATTTATACTAGTTGATTGTGTGGCACCTAGGCGCCCGTTTATTTTGAGTTTAACAAACAAATTTTTTTTCCATTTCAGAATTTTCCTATATTTTATATATAAAAAAAATTTTTTTTAATGTTTTTAAAATTTCTTAAAAAAAAATCGAAAAACAGTTGTAAAAAATATAAAACAAAAACTTCGATTTTCAAATGAAGTTTTGTTAAAGGTCCTTTTATGTATATTTTCGCAAAGTTTGCCAGTAGCCAACCTTTGCTTTATACTTTCTGCTTCTATACATAAGGAGTTTTTAATATTAGATGATTTTAAGACAAACTATTAATATGAATCTTTTTAATAATTTAATTAATGTTTTATAACTTTTTAAAATGCATCAAAATACATAAACTTACTCAACTAAAAAAAAATTTTAAACCTTTCGGACAAAACAAGAAAATACTACGGTTATAACGAACTTAGTCTATAACGACCTAATTTGATCGGTCCCGCCGAGTTCGTTATAACCGAACTCCATTTTATTGTAGAAGGAATAGAATAGCATAGAAAAAAAAACGGTTTAGAGCAAGGTTCCTAAAAGTTTCTTAAGGCAGGGGGGGGGGGTTAAAATTTTAATAAAATCGTATTTTCATAATTCTTTTTTAAAGACATGGATAATGTTTGATTAAATATTTCATATACATGTTATAGATTAACTTTTGCAGAATCATTGAAAAATTTTCAATTAAAAATTTTAATAAATAAGTCCGTGACAGCGAATTTCCGGAGGCGTTGTTGTTTTTCGATGAATATCATAACTCGTTACTGGATCATGTGAAATATAAAAATCGAAATGCGTTTAAAAGATGACATATTTCCTGAGGTAGGTACGAAGAGTTTTTTCAAAAATTTTTTTTTTTTTTTTTGGCAGCATTTTGAAGTGAAAAACGATTTTTGCTATACAATTTCAGGAATTTGTTGTTAAAAAATGGGGAAGAAAATGGAATAAAAAAAACCCTGCTTTTCCGCACAGATCTTTAAATGAAATCATACGTTGGATAACAACAAAATCCACATTGAAGATCTCTTTTTTTTCTCAAATATTTATCAAAAAAGCATACTCTTTGTTAAGTGCTGCCCAGCAGAGAACCTGAGCGAAAGCACTCCTAACAATACAAACCATTTTGAAGATGAAAAACAAAACAAACAAACGGAAAAGTTTAGTTTGTTAAAAGAAGTATTTATGCAAATCGGATGAAGTTAATCGAAGCATAGCCGCTCGCTACAAAAAAAAAAAAAATAAAAATATGTTTAAAATTTCATTCATTACTTTTTTGCAGAATTTTTTCATTGACCAACAAAAGGAATTTAAAGAAGAATTTAAATAGATGTTAGTTTTTTTTATGCATTTTTTGTTCAAATTATTCCATATGTAACATGGAATCTGCAAATGTAGTGGCAGTCAGAACTGCTTATTTGTATATTTTCTCATATTCTGCTGTTGTCGTTAGCAGTGCTGCCAATTTTGATGATTTGTCGTAATATCGAAGATCTTTCAATTTGTTAAAATTATGATTGAAGATTTTAGATTTTCAAGGATTAACAACTAATGGATTGTTTATCGAAAATTGATAGTTTTTATTCAGTGTAAATGTAAATTACAAAATATGTATAGATATAATTCTGGGTCAACTCGTTTCAAAACGGAAGTACATTGAATAGCCTTTCCATTTAAGATATAAGTTTTAATTTCGGCGACACTTTAAACCTATATTATACGTTTCAGCTATAGATACATATAAATAAAATTAATTAGTTGATTGCTGTGTTAAATTTTTTCGTTGAAATTTCATCACTAACACATTTTTATATATAGAAATAGCCAATGCTGTAGTAATATTCGTAATATGAATGATATAAATAAATTTTATTGTTTCATTTTGTAGTATTTTTTTCGAGTTTTATAAGCGGTAAAATTTTCTTAACAATTTCTTGTTTTAAAAATGACGATTTTGGCGATTTTGTTTCCAAAATTTTCGATTTTCAGAACATTTTATTATTATTTAAATTGTGTGTGGGTTTGTATAAAATGAGAAAGATTAAATTTTGTTTGTCTATTTCGCATAGCTTTGTAGGGAGTGTTATGTGTGTGTATTATTTAAGCGTTACAGAATCAGTCAGTCTCCCAGTCAGTCAGTCAGTGAGTCAAGAATAGCGTAAATATATTTATATTTATATAATTTTCACTTTTCTACAAAACTTTTTTCCAATTCTGTGAAATATAGAAGAAGCAAAATAATAAATGTAAACTAAACAGCTTAAGTGAAGGAATTACAAAAAAATAAAAATAAAATGTTTGTTGTTATATATTTAGTATAATTTGTGAGTAAAACAATATATACTTATATACATATATGACACTTGGCACTTTGCATGAGTCCATTAGTTATTAATGTGAGTTGTCAGATAAAAAATGGCACTTCCTATGCAAAAAAAATATGAAGTTCATTAATTTCTAATGTCAGTAGTCGTGGAAAATATGTGTGGAAGACCTAAATTCAAAAATCGCAAGTCAAAAGTATCCAAAATCAAAAATCGCTTAAATAAAAAATTTATAAATGATTTTCTAAATTCAAAGCCAATGTTTCCGGATTAAATTTTTGAAAATTCATATTTTTCTTATTTGCAGCTATATGTAGCTAGCTTCGGAGCTGGAACGCCGACAAATTTGATAGTTTTTGCAACTAAAAAAAAATATATATTGTATATCAGCAAGCATTGGAATAGAAAGAAATTATATAAAATAAATAAAACTAAATCTTTCAATTGCGCAATACAAACTTCGCAGAAATTTTTTTTATGAAAACATACATACCGTCACCTAAACTGCAAAAGGCCGTAACTAAGATTTTTATTTTTTTTACAGGGGAAGCAAAAAACATCATAAAACAAAAACTAGTTAAAACTTAATACCCAAATTTAAGAGTCAAGTTTAAAAAACAAAGATGGGTTTTTATTTATGAAAAAAAAATTTAATGGGAAAATAGTAGTTAAATAAAAGGCCGTAACTACAATACAAAAAGTCGATTTTTAATTTTTTGATACTTACGGCCTTTTACATTTTAGGTGACAATATATACATATATGGCAATAAGTCTGGGTAAAACATAGCGAAGCAAAACAGTGCATACTAATATATAAATATATATATATATATACATATAAATATAAATACTAAAAAAAAGCAAACACTATTAAGTATTTTTTGTGTGATGAAGTGGTCGTTTGTTCAAATGAGTTATTTTTTCTTTTGTGGGATTGGTCCTTTGTTGAGGCAACTTGTTGATATGATATAAACTCATTCCGGCAAACGGTTTTAATTAAAGGAATTTTTTTATAAACTAGAAGGAAAACCAGTTAGATATAAATGATAACATTGCGGAGTTATTGAAACTATTGAGCCATATATACGCTCGCTAACGTAGTAAGTATAATATTTATTATTATTATTATTTGTTTTATTTTTTAATATTTATTTTATTTCAATATTAGTTATTTGTTATCATGAATACAAAAATTTTTGTATAACATATTCACTAGACAAATGTGTAGCTATGGAAGTTCTACAATAAGTCAAAACTCATATTAACAAACTGTGTCAAGAAAAATCAGTTGAAGATCTAGTTGTCTTTGAACATCATTTTAAAATATGAATATCAGGGACCGCTTCAGCTAAAAATATAGTTTAAGTAGGGACACTGTGGAAATATATCTGAAAATAGTAAAACTAAAATTCCAACTCTTATATATATATTGAAATATAAATTGTGAAACATTATGAGGGAAAATAATTGTTAATTGAGGAAGTTCGTGTCCCATTAATAAATATTATAAAAAAATATATCAAACTTAAATGATATTAAATATATTCTAAGAGATTGTACAAACATTGAACAACAACTATGTTTAGAGAATAAAATAATATGACTAACAAATGTGTTTTTTTGTATTACTTTAGAGAGGCAGATTTTATATTCACAATTTAAAGCATCAAAATAAACCTTTATTGATAAAAAATATACCAAATATACCTTTACATTGATTTACACTTGCTCAAAGTTAATATCGTTTACAAACTTTCTATAGTGCACGCAATAGGACAACTATGATAGGGAGGCATCAACCCATGGTTCATATATTTGTTTTTATTATTTTGTAAAACCTGAACCAGATGCAATACTTTCTCTTGTTTGTTTGAGGATTTCTTCAATAACTATGGATAACTTTGTTCTATAGTAGAGAAAGTTTACTAACTGTAGAGTAAATCAGATTAAGGATGCGAAGACTATCTGAGATATACTTACTCATTGGTCAGAATACAAAAAAAAAATCATCTGAGTCCGATCACAAGGGAGATGTGTAAATATTCAGTAATTAAAGTTTTTTATGGCACTATTTTAAAATCAAACAGAAAGCGTCATCTATGTATCACTTATCACTTATTTTTAATTTTTAATTTTTCATTTCTTATTTTTAATTTTTCATGTTTAATTCTTAATTTTTCATTTTTTATTTTTCATTTTTCAGTTTTCATTTTTAATTTTTCTTTTTCATTTTTCAGTTTTCACTTTTCATTTCTCATTTTAAATTTTTTATTTTTCATTTTTATTTTTCATTTTTCATTTTTTATTCTTCATTTTCCATTTTTAATTTTTTTTTTTATAATTCATTTTTAATTTCCATTTTTCATTTTTATTTTTCATTTTTCAGTTTTCATTTTTCATTTTTTATTTTTTTTTTCATTTTTTATTTTTTATTTTTAATTTCTTATTTTTTATTTTTAATTTTTAATTTTTTTTTTATTTCATTTTTAATTTTTATTTTTCATTTTCAATTTTTCAGTTTTAATTTTTAATTTTTAATTTTTAATTTTTAATTTTTAATTTTTAATTTTTAATTTTTAATTTTTAATTTTTAATTTTTAATTTTTAATTTTTAATTTTTAATTTTTAATTTTTAATTTTTAATTTTTAATTTTTAATTTTTAATTTTTAATTTTTAATTTTTAATTTTTAATTTTTAATTTTTAATTTTTAATTTTTAATTTTTAATTTTTAATTTTTAATTTTTAATTTTTAATGTTTAATTTTTAGTTTTTAATTTTTAATTTTTAATTTTTAATTTTTAATTTTTAATTTTTAATTTTTAATTTTTAATTTTTAATTTTTAATTTTTAATTTTTAATTTTTAATTTTTAATTTTTAATTTTTAATTTTTAATTTTTAATTTTTAATTTTTAATTTTTAATTTTTAATTTTTAATTTTTAATTTTTAATTTTTAATTTTTAATTTTTAATTTTTAATTTTTAATTTTTAATTTTTATTTTTTAATTTTTAATTTTTAATTTTTAATTTTTAATTTTTAATTTTTAATTTTTAATTTTTAATTTTTAATTTTTAATTTTTAATTTTTAATTTTTAATTTTTAATTTTTAATTTTTAATTTTTAATTTTTAATTTTTAATTTTTAATTTTTAATTTTTAATTTTTAATTTTTAATTTTTAATTTTTAATTTTTAATTTTTAATTTTTAATTTTTAATTTTTAATTTTTAATTTTTAATTTTTAATTTTTAATTTTTAATTTTTAATTTTTAATTTTTAATTTTTAATTTTTAATTTTTAATTTTTAAATTTTAATTTTTAATTTTCAAATTTTAATTTTTAATTTTTAATTTTTAATTTTTAATTTTTAATTTTTAATTTTTAATTTTTAATTTTTAATTTTTAATTTTTAATTTTTAATTTTTAATTTTTAATTTTTAATTTTTAATTTTTAATTTTTAATTTTTAATTTTTAGTTTTTAATTTTTAATTTTTAATTTTTAATTTTTAATTTTTAATTTTTAATTTTTAATTTTTAATTTTTAATTTTTAATTTTTAATTTTTAATTTTTAATTTTTAATTTTTAATTTTTAATTTTTAATTTTTAATTTTTAATTTTAATTTTTAATTTTTAATTTTAAATTTTTAATTTTTAATTTTTAATTTTTAATTTTTAATTTTTAATTTTTAATTTTTAATTTTTAATTTTTAATTTTTAATTTTTAACTTTTAATTTTTAATTTTTAATTTTTAATTTCTAATTTTTTATTTTTAATTTTTAATTTTTAATTTTTAATTTGTAATTTTTAATTTGTAATTTTTAATTTTTAATTTTTAATTTTTAATTTTTAATTTTTAATTTTTAATTTTTAATTTTTAATTTTTAATTTTTAATTTTTAATTTTTAATTTTTAATTTTTAATTTTTAATTTTTGATTTTTAATTTTTAATTTTTAATTTTTAATTTTCTTTTATAATTTTTAATTTTTAAATTTTAATTTTTAATTTGCAATTTTTAATTTTTTATTTTTAATTGTTAATTTTTTTATTTTTTATTTTTTATTATTTTTAATTTTTCATTTTTTATTTTTTATTTTTCAATTTTCATTTTTTGTATTAAAGGGATTGAAGAGAGCATTTCCACGCCCCCAAACGTACACCTTCAAGAATGTTGTTCCGAAAAAGCTTTGGCCTTGTTTATGGTCTCAGAACTTTGTGAGGACATATATGAGATACTACGGGCATCTTTAATATGACACGTAGCTGACATTTTACCCGGATGCAAGCACATTTCGACAGCAAAAAAAAAAAGAAAATGCAGCCCTGCATACTGAGGTTACGGAACTTTCTGTGAGAGTCAATGAGCACGATCTTACGGACCATATAGTAACACTGCTGTTGGAGAGTCATCCTGAAAATGAATTGGAAAATCTTCCTGAGAAGCTTACATTAATCAGTAAATGGGGCTGCGATGCATAATACGGACAAAGCGTTTATAAGCAAAGGATATCTTCCAATAATGCTACAATATCAGACGGAAATATGCTTATGGCATCTGTTGTTTCGTTGCGGCTTAAATCCGAATTTCTTCTTCATCATATATGAGAAAATGTAACAACATTAAATACATAAACCTTACATTAAAATTGCTGTCTTCTCTTAGCTTAGCGGTCACTTATAATAACGAAAAACTAATAATCTGTCAGATAACATCCCAGTTGTAGTTAGTAACAAGTTAAAATAATGGCCTTTAATGAACGCTTATTTAACTCCTTTTTTTTAACTAAATATTACTTCTACGTTATTTATACAAAAGTTGAAATAAAACTTTAAATCCGTAAAAAATAAATCTTAAAAATAAACTTAAATCTCGATTCTATTCTTATTTTATTATCCCTGAATTTATTGGTTTCATTTTTTTATTCATAATTCTATGGAGACGACATAAACTTGTTTCTTTTGCCAAAGAATTAATAACATTATAGTTACTCCACAGTGTATAGAGTTTTTTCATGCCTTCTTTAGAAAAGTGAAAAAATCAAAAAAGTTCTATGGATTAAATACAAATAGAAAATGAGAAAGAAAGACTATTTTTTTTTGCTGTTAAACCAACACTCAGGGGATGCTTCCTAACAAGGCAGTGGATTGCGTTGAATATTGAAAACTCTTTAACTTTTAATTATACTAGTGTTGCCCTTTAAGGGTTGCGCTGTGTAAACACCACAAAATATACGTGAAATACAGTGAGTGACAATATATAGGAAACTTATACAAAATTCAGAATTTAACAATTTTTTTTTTAATAATTTAGTGTTAGGTCCTAAAATTAGGTATATTTTAATTTACTACTTGTTGTGTTCCCTATCGAGAGATAACAAATTTATTGCAATAAATAAAATTAAAAAAAAAATTAATAAATGAAAAAAACATATTTTTTAGTGATGCCAAAGCAATGGAAACTTCTAAGCTTCTGTACCAGAGTTCATCAAAACAATAATGATAGAAGATGGTATGAAAGAAAATTTATAAAATCTTAGTAATTATTTAAATATTTATAGCTTGTAACTATTTCTTTCAACTGCTTTTAAACACAATTTTACTTTTTAATGTTTTAATCTTATAATTAATTATTAAAAAAACAATGGCAAGAATAAATATTTGTGAAGCATTAGAAACTAGAATAATGGACGATCTTACTGGTGATCTTAAGCAAAAGAAAATCTGTGAAAAATTCTATGAGTAAATCCATAATTTCAAAAATTATCAAGAAATATCGTGAAAGAGGTACGTGGACGACTCAACATTTAAGTGACAGGCCCTGTAAAACAAGGTAAAGACATGATAATTTAATAGCAAGTGAGTTTAAAAAATGTCAAAAAATGCTATCCAAAGAGATCATTAACAGTCTCAAACTAAAAATCTGTTACCCGCAAACAATTGAGGCTGATCTTGGTTATTATGGTCCTCTGAAGAAACCAATGATATTAGAGAAAAACCGTCTGGCAGGCATACTTTTTTTAAAGAACACATGAACTTATCAAGCTGATATTGGAATACTGTAATTTTTTCAGATGAGTCCAAGTTTAATTTAAGAGGCCAAGGGAAAAATACTAGACCCGAAATATACAAATGATACTGTTTCGTGTGGAGGTGGCAATACGAGTATTAATGGTATGGGGTAGCCTCTCGGAGTAGGAGTGGGTCCAATTCATGTAGTAAAAGATACTCTGACTGGAATTGGATACAAGAGAATTTTAATTGTATCCATATGCGGGGGAATAAAGCCCTTGCTATAGAAGTTCCAACATGAAAATGATCCAAAAAACACCTACAAAGTTATAACCGAATGGCAGCCCAATCACCAGATCTCAATGATATATGGACACGAAATTACAAAGACAAGACAAATCTCATAGACGCAGTTAATTCAAGGTTGCAAAAACTTTCAATGGATCAGTAACAATTTAATTGACTCCATGCCGCGGCGTTGTGTAGCAGTACTTAAAAATTATGGATATTCAACAAAATATTGAAACCAAAACTAGAAGGAAAGTTTTCAATTATTGTATAGTTAAGGCAAAAATCATACATATAAGAGTGTTGAATACAAAAAAACTTTGATTATTATCCTCTTTGAAATCCTAGGCTGAAAATATTAAAAAAGGGGAATAATGGAGGAAATATTCTCACACAATGTCCTAAAAGAAATTAATGGCTGCAATCTTTTGCGATTTATAAGGGCTCGACTTTGAGAGCTTTCGACTGATGTATAAGATAAGGTTGCTCTTAATTCAGAATATATAAAAAAAAACACTTTCCGAAAAAAGCTCTAATAAAATGCGACATTTTTTTTTTCAGAAAAGAAAACGGCATTAATGTGCAAAATATGTAAACGATTAATATATTTAATATTTACAATATTAATGTTTTCATAGTACGGACATTATATACATTTCTTTAATGTATTGCTAATAGTCATAACTAGGGACCGGATTCTCATGCATTTGAAAGTTTGTTATACGTACATAAAATATGCACTGAAAATCGAAAAATATGCAATTAATATTTAATTTATTCCAATATTTATTTAAACAGAAAAAACTTAACAAGAGAAAAAATTCAGTCTCGTTGCATTCTTATGAATCTGCATAAAAAGTACATAAATTTTAAAACTTAATTTAAAGTTTTATTTAAATGGTGAAAAGAAAAATTTTGACGATTGGGTCTAAAAAAGTTTTTAAACATGGAAAACGACCATTACAGCTCAACGGAAGTTAAGTTAATGGTGCATATTTAAATGCTATTAATTAATTTGAGGAATAATCGCTTTTAATATTTTCTGTTTTAGAACTTGAATATGCAAGCAATTTTTTCAGTTCGTTACATCCGTAATTTTTTGTAAAACCTTTTCAAGTTTATTATACTCTATACCACTATGTGGTTTGGGTATAACGACTTTGTGCTGCTGTTTGTAACAACCAAAAATATGTGACCTAGACCCATCTTTAATTATACCGATCGAATCAGAATCACTTTCTGAGTTGATTTAACAATGTCCGTCCGTCCGTCCGTCCGTCCGTCCGTCTGTGTGTCCATGTAAACCTTGTAATCAAACTGCAGGTCGCAAATATGAATATATTTTGGTGAAATTTGGTACATAAGCTTCTAACGGCCATGGGATGAACGTTATTGAAACTGGTGAGAATCGGTCCATGTTCAGACCTAGCCCCCATAAAAATTACCCATATGAAATCGACATAAATTGCCATAAGATCCAAATTGTCATATAGATCTTACTCAAATTGGGTTTGTATGCGTTCATTACATCCATTAATGAGTAGTCCAAAAATGATCCCTTTGACCCCATATAGAGCTGCTTCCCGATCTTCACTTAAATCTATTAAAAAACAAAAAAATTGCACTGATTCTTCTCAAATTTTGCTTGCATATATTTTTGCTAAATACAAGAGACTTTACCAAACATGATCAGGATCGGTCCATTTTTGGACCAAGTCCCTATATAGATATAGCATCCGATATGAACTTTTTCATATCTGCAGCCAAAAAAATTAATAAAAATCCCACTCAAATTTGGTTTTTGCTTATTTTCTATGTCCAGTTAGTTGGGCCTAAGAGATAGGGTCTCTAAACGCATGGTATAGGGTATCGTATAGTCGGTCTAGACCGACTATAGTTTTCTTACTTGCTTTTTATTGTCGCACTTATTTGACCTTCTGCAGCATTTATTTTGTTTGTAGCAACTTTAACCTATTTAACTTGCGTTGTCATAGAATGAAATCCCTGTAGTTGGGCGATTGTATTGACAGGAAAACCATTATTTGTGTGTACACATAATTATTCACTTTTGATGTTTAGTAAATTTAAAATTTCCTTAACTTCTTGAATAGAAATAGCATCTGCTTCATTAAGATCTTCTATCACATTTTTTAAATCGTTAAAATGGTTAGCGTAATATACGACAGCCTCCAACCATGTTCCCCATTTGGTTACTATGGGTTGAGGTGAAAGACACAAAGAAGCTTTTATAAATACTTTTTTTTCCATAAGAATTTAACAAATCGATGTTCTCAAATTATTTTCGTATCTCCTCCGCTACACGGTGCATCGCATGGGCTAAACAAGTTATATGAAGAATTTTCGTCTAGACAACTTTTAAAGAATTCACTGATTTCACCATATATGGAGCAGCATCAGCTAAATATTTATCTTTGTTAAAACTTTCGCCCAATAACGAAATTGAATCGTCAAAAGCACGGGCAATTGTATCGGAATTTACTTTTTTCAATTCCACAATATTCAGCAAATATTTTTGTTTACTTTTTTCCTCGTCGAACTTTCATATCAGTTGTTGCATCAATTGATACCCATAACAAGTTTGCCTTTAGTATTTGTGTTATCTTACTAAGACGAAGAGCATACAGCTTACTGACATAATTTTTTCTAATCGTTGACCCGTAGACAGGAATAACTACGTTCGCGTGCTTTTGTAAAAAATTTCATAGTTGTTGGTTGTTTATTTTTTGAAGAGGTATATCGGCCGAAAGAAACGCATCACATAGTTCCATATTAAATTTGCAAGAATTATCTCCAAATGCAGAGCTGTTAGTGAGGAAACGATGAGAAGTCTTTTCGGTAGCTCGTTCACTTAAAACCTTGTTTTTGATTTTTGATATCCTGCTCCACTTGAAACTTGGTATAAAAATTAACATTTTTATTGGTAGTTTTACAAAACAGAACTTTTGCATCGGATATAAAGAAATCAATGTTGTTGGATACGTACTTTTATAAAACGTTGCCCTTCGACAATTTTACTTTACTGTACTTACAGTGTTATACCCTATACCACTATGTGGTTTGGGTATACTGACTTTGTGCTGCTGTTTGTAACTACCAAACATATTTGACCTAGACCCATCTTTTATTATACCTATCGACTCAGTATCACTTTCTGAGTCGATTTATCGATGTCCGTCCATACATCTGTCCTTCTGTATGTCCATGTAAACTTTGTAATCAAACTACAGGTCGCAAATATGAAAATATTTTGATGAAATTTAGTCTATAAGCTTCTATCATCCATGAAATGAACGGTGTTGAAATTGGTTAAATTCAGGTAATGTTCAGACCTAGTCCCCATACAAATGACCCCTATGAAATAAACATATGTAAATTGCCATAAGATCCAAATTATCATATAGATCTTAGTCAAATTGGGTTTGTATGTATTCATTATATCCATTAATCAGCAGTCCAAAACTAATCCCTGTAGGACAATTCTTAGTCATAGCCACCATATAAAGCTGCTTCCCAATCTTCACTTAAGTCTGTCAAAAAACAAAAATATTGCACAGATTTTTCTCAAATTTGGTTTATATATATTTTTTTTATATATAAGTGACTTGGCCAAGTATGATCAGGATCGGTCCACTTATAAATATAGTCCCCATATAAATATAGCACCCGATATGAACTTTTTCATATCTGCAGCCAAAAAAATTAATAATAATGCCATTCAAATTTGGTTTATGCTTATTTTCTATATCCAATTAGTTGGACCGAAGAGTTAGGATCTCTAAGCCATGGTATAGGCTATCGTATAGTCGGTCAAGACCGACTAAAATTGCTATGGATGTATCAACTACCATAAAACTTTGAATAGAAGGAAAGCAAAGAATAAAACTTACGTAGCAGTGCCAAGTGTTCAATTACCATTACCGCACTCAGAATTCGTTCCAGCACCAACATACCGAAGTATTGAAAACGCAAGTTTTGTATTATGATTGTTTTCTTTTCAAATGAGATTTATTGAAGAAACTGAGAAGCGTATTATAGATCAAACAGAAAGCAAAAAAGACTTAGTTTTGTGGAAAATATTTTCAAAAAGCATGAAAAAAAATAATTTTTCCAACATTTTTCATCATAAGCACCACAAAAATTTTCTAAATCAATTTTTTAAAAAAATTTAATTATTGCGCAGGTCTCTAGCAATAATCTGGCTTTTACAGATTGAAAAAATTACAATTAGTCGACGAGTTATAGCCAAAAAACCATATAAACAATATGCTGAAAATCGGCATTTGACTGCCAAGTTCGAAGGTCGATTAAAAAAAAATTCGAACTACCATAAACAAACGCCGCGATACGGGTCTTCTAATTTAGCCTCTTTTTCACCCCTCACTCTCAGAATCGACCTAACTTTTGCTAACCTGAATTTTTTCCACAGTGTTGTTATAATTAAAGACAAAACTCCTTTAGCACAAATTTTAACAAAAATATATATGTTTAATATTTCTATTGTATTTCTGTAAGTTATTAAATTTTTAAGGCTTGTTTTTTTGTTTAGTAACTTATAGTTTCAAAAAGTTTTGTAATGCGTGACTTGTATGCAGTGCCTTGTATTATTAATTTTGCCCAAAATTATGGAGTTAAATCTTGAAAGTTTTGTTTAATGTTTCGGCGTTAATTAATTCCACAAACGAGTGCTAATAAACATTTGGTGATAATGCATCGATCAAGCTCTTGTGTGGACGATGTGGTGGTGGATCAAGATATGTTGTTTTGCCCGTATAAATCGACGTACTAGGGCAAAATTTCTTATAAGGGGGCCAAAAGACAAATTTTTTTTAGTCATTGATTTTAAATTAATTAACTTATATGAAAGTAAATACTTAGCAACCTAAACAGCTAGAAATTTAAATCTCTGTTTCAAAATTTTTTCTATTTTTGGCCAAACTCGCAGATTTCTTAGTATATTTCAAATTTTATTTACACTTTCAATTTGACAGATGTCTTTGAAAAAATTTTATTGCATAGTGTAATTTTTTGGAATTTGCACAGAAAATTGTAAAACTTAGATATTTCGTTTGGTTTATACGAAGAAATGAAAATATTTAAAAAATTGAAGAAAAAACAAGTAAAAAAATTATAGTCGGTCTAGACCGACTATACGATACCCTATACCATGCGTTTAGAGACCCTATCTCTTAGGCCCAACTAATTGGATACAGAAAATAAGCATAAATAAACCAATTTTGAGTGGAATTTTTATTAATTTTTTTGGCTGCAGATAAGAAAAAGTTCATATCGGATGCTATGTCTATATGGGGACTAGGTCCAAAAATGGACCGATCCTCACCATGGTTGGTAAAGTCTCTTGTATTTTGCGAAAACATATACAAACAAAATTTGAGATGAATCAGTGCAATATTTTTGTTTTTTGATAGATTTAAGTGAAGATCGGGAAGCAGCTCTATATGGGGCCTATGCCTAAGAGTTGTCCCATAGGGATTGTTTTTGGACTATTTATTAATGGGTGATGTAATAAACGCATACAAACCCAATTTGACTAAGATATATACGACAATTTGAATCTCATGTCAATTTATGTCGATTTTATAGGGGCCATTTGTATGGGGGCTAGGTCTGAACATGGACCGATTCTCACCAATTTCGATAGCGTTCATCCCATGGCCGGTGAACGCTCATATACCAAATTTCATCAAAATATATTCATATTTGCGACCTGCAGTTTGATTACAAGGTTTACATGGACACACAGACGGACGGACGGACGGACGGACATTGTTAAATCAAAGATGGGTCTAGGTCAAATATTTTTGGTTGTTACAAACAGCAGCACAAAGTCATTATAACCAAACCACATAGTGGTATAGGGTATAAAAACATTTATGCTACAACAATTGGTGGATAATAAAAATATCGACAAGGCTGAATTTAACTTGTTACAAAAATTCCTTTCTATCCTAAGATGCTACAAAAGCAAGTGAAACCCCTTAGTATCTACTATACAACAAACTATAGGTTATCCAATTTTGTTTACGATGTTGGCAGAGCGAACTAGACACAAATTAAACGCTATGTGACAGATACATTTAAAAATAAAATCCTGTTTATGAATATAATTTTTCCGACGTTTTTGGATGCTCAATAGATATATAGGAGATAAAATGAAGATGAACCGTCTTAAAAAAACGTGAGTCAGCAATTATCATTCAAACGAATAAGTCTTGGAACAATATGTTTGCATCCCTTGAACATCCCTCCAACATATTGATACCATCATAAATAACGACTACTACGTTTCAACCAATAAAGTAGCAAATACAATTAGACATCTCAAAACAAAAAAGTCTCCTGGAATCGATTGGATAAACAACAAAATATTAAAGGCCCTTCCCGAAACAGGTATACAAACTCTAACTAATATTATTAATTATTGCCTAAAATTTTCCAGCTGGAATCAAGAAAAAGTTATTGCAATATGTAAGCCGAATAGAGTATCCTCTTGCCCATTCCTTTATAGGCCAGTTAGCTTATTATCCTCATTAAGTAAAATTTTAGAAAAAGATAAAGTTCTAAAATTTTGTTAATAAATTTCTGTTTTTCTAACAAAACAATACCGATTTAGAACAGGACACAATACGTCCCATCATTTAGTTAGGATTAAATTCAAAATCAAAAATAATTTTAATGCCGGCAATTCCACGGGTATGGTACTATTGCATATTAAGTCTGCCTTAGACTGCATATGGCATGATGGACCCATTTTCAAAATGTGAAACTTTAATTTGCCTCCGGAAATCATCAAACTAATTTAAAGCTTTTTGACTAATGGATCGTACAATGTTTATATAGGAACTATCTTCAATCGTCGAACACGGAAAATTAAGCTCTCACATATCATCTTAAATAAATGACTTTCTTAGAGGACACAATATTGCACTGATCACTTATTAGCCATACAGTCATGATGTGGGATTCAGTAAGTTCTAGTTGCCACACATTCAAAATAAATTTCGTGGTCAGCGTTATCTGATGCCTAAAGATGCGGTTGGTGAGTTTAATATTAATATTTAGGTGCCATTTCAATCGAAATTTAATTCGAACGCATCCAAAAGTGAATTAATTATAATGGAGAATATTTTTATAAACAATTAAGCCATTGCCGGAATACTTAAGGAAGGCACTTGGTTTAGAATCTACGGAAAATCGATTTATTTATTTTACTCATATCGCTAAAACAAGTCAACAATAACAAGTAAGAAAATTATAGTCGGTCTAGACCGACCATACGATACCCTGTACCATGGTTTAGAAACCCTATCTCTTCAGTCCAACTAACTGGATACAGAAAATAAGCAAAAACCAAATTTGAGTGGCATTGTTATTAATTTTTTTTGGTTGCACATATGAAAAAGTTCATATCGAGTGCTATATTTATATGTGGACTAGGTCAAAAAATGGGCCGATCCTGACAATATTTGGTAAAATCACTTATATTTTGAAAAAATATACACAAACGAAATTTGAGAAAAATCTGTGCAATATTTTTGGTTTTTTGATAGATTTAAGTGAAGATCGGGAAACAGCTCTATATGGGGCCTATGACTAAGAACTGTCCAATAGGGACTATTTTTGGACTACTGATTAATGGATACAATAAACATATACAAACCCAATTTTACTAAAATCTATATGATAATTTGGATCTTATGGCAATTTATGTCGATTTCATAGGGGTCATTTGTATGGGGACTAGGTCTGAAAATGGACCGCATTTCACCAATTTCAACAGCGCTCATCCTTTGGCTGACAAGAGCTTATGTACCCAATTTTGTCAAAATATATTCATATTTGCGACCTGTAGTTTGATTACAAGGTTTAGATCGACACACAGACGGACGGACGGACGGACATCGTTAAAACGACTCAGAAAGTGATTCTGAGCCGATTTGTATAATAAAAGATGGGTCTATGTCAAATATTTTTGGTAGTTACAAACAGTAGCACAAAGTTATTATACCCAAACCACATAGTGGTATAGGGTATAAAAATATGCTAACATTTCAAAAAGTAATTTCAGTAGTTACTGTAAATTTAGGATCTTCTGAAACATCTAGTAATAAAAATGTTGCTAGACAAAAATTAGCTTTTAAAACAATTAGCTTTCTAACCTGTGTAGATTAATCCGAATGTAATTTTTATGCGATTATTTTGATTTTTTTTTTGTTTGGAAGCTGGTAAAATTCTGTTCAATATGAATTAAGAAAAATTTCAATTTAATTTTTAATTTTATTTAATTTATGTGCCAAAACTGTAATTGTTATGTGAAATTTTTTAGTGAAAATACAAAATTCTTTTTTCAGTGAGACAAAAAAATAATATTTTAATTTTTATTGTTTTCAAACAAAATAATTGGGCAATTCACAATGGGTTGTATCGTTGCATCTGTTGTATCGTGTATAACTTTACAATAGTGTTAAATTGTTGTTGGTAATTTTCATTGAAAAATCTGATGCATCGATACAACTTCATTTGCTATGTTTAGTAAATATTGTACGTTGTATCATAACATATCAGTCCCAAGTGAATGCCAGCTTTTATGAAAAAGAAAAAACAAATACATACAATTTTAGAGTATAAATAATTATGAAATAAAAAATGGCAAATAATGCAAATAACGCATATAATGGATAAGTTTATTTATATAAAAATTAATGTTTATATTTTTCTCTTTCAGTCTCAACCAAAACATTTTATATATATTTTTTATTCTAAATTAAAATGTAAGAGGTACGTAACTAAAATTCCAGGGTATATCTTATGACCAAAAAGCAAACACCAACACGTGTTTTCTCTTATACGAAATAACAGAAACGACGAAGCGACCGTTCCTCGTTGGATTGATAATTACTAAAGAAAAGTTTCTTCATTGTGAAAATACAACTGACTGTTCACAACAAATGATTGTATTGTGTATTTTAATACAACATACAAAAACTGTTGTGAATTGCCCAAATAACCATGAATATCAAATAAAATTTACTTCTGTAATCGTGTAGGCCGGTTTATAAAATTGTGTAATTTTTTTTTCTAGGAACATTAAGCTTTAACACATACAGTCTGTCAAAAAAGTATTTTGACATAGCAAAAATTTTGTCGTTTAACTTTTACGCTTAAAATTGAAGTTTTCACTTTTTCTTTTGATTTACATTTTTATTATTTCCAATTTATTTATGTATTTACTAACAAAGAGTAACAAAAGTGGAACAAACTGAAAAAGATGTGTGGAAAAATAGAACAAAGACTCCAAATATTGCTGTCAAGAATTTGTGGTTCCAATTCGACTTCTTTTAGTAACTGCTTTTGTTATAAATACACCACAGTCTCGAGAAAAAAGTGAAAGAATTATCCGAAATGTTTTCTTTGGTTTGCAGTATTTAAAATCACGTAGTATAATGCATTTCACGAAGAAAGGTAGATGAAAACTCAGTGGTTTCTTGCAGGTAAACTAAAAAATTAATGTGGTGTTGTACGTACAAAGACTATTTAGTTCCATAAAAAGATGATTCCAGTCAGTTACTGATATCAAGGGTGGCCAGAGGAAGTACTAATTCCACTGTGAAGCATTTTCGTGGTCATGATCTTCAAGTAAAAGTGCTAGGCTAGGGGTTTAGCGTTCTCAAGACTTTTATATGGCCTATGATATTATCTTGATGTTTGTTGAGAGGATCAAATTTTTCTTAACCAAAATTGGCCACGCAACCTACAAAGAGATATATCGAATAGAGGTTTGGAGCAATAACACTCACAGCTACACACGAACAGTAAAAATTCAATGAATCTTGGGGTGTTGTTCTCTCTTCAAGTCTAATGCTTGAAGCTCTCTACCTCAGTAATGTCGGCTCTGCATAACGTGTAACGTGTAACGTGTAAGCACAACACGACAACAACCGAACGTCGAACCTCTTATAACCATTGAGAGTTTGTAGTAGCTACAAAATTATATGATTGTGAGAAATCGGATTATAAAAGGAGCTTAGAATTTTTACAGGTGCAACTTAGGAAGAGGTCATCGGAGAATTTTAAGGAAACCGGTGAGATAAATTTGCAATTAATTAATTGAGGGAATTGGTGAACATATTCAATAGCTTGGGGCGAATTAGATTCGTCCAATAGTTGGGCTACATCCAAGCGAAGTAACGTTATGAGCTGAGGGAAATCCTGGCATTCCATATTTTGGTTTATTATTTAAAAAAGATGAGTAATCGTCAGACCTCGTTTCACTTTTACTGCTAACTATGGACCATAACTCGTTAAAATTACTCTTAGTATTTTATTTTGCAAAAAAAAAAAAAATAATTTCGATCGAAAAATTTCGATAATGAATGCGATGATTCAACCCCTGGATTACGTCCAGCTAAGATCAAGGGCGAAATTTGTTTGTCTGTTGCTGCATTACATCCATTACAGAATAAAGGGCAGGTAGTTTATTAAGTACAGCAGCTGCATTCAGCAAAATATTACGGGTGAATTACAATCGGCGATTTCTTGGTTGGAATACATCCAAACTAGCCAGGTGGATAGGATCGCTAGGATAGGCAGTAACCATCAATATCCGTGACACCAGTAACTATCAGATCCAGCGACGTGAGCAACCATCAGTACCTGCGACACCAGCAACAACATTTATATAGTGTGTTAAATAAAGAAATAAATAAAAACATAGAGAAAATGGAAGTTTCTTTATTGAATATAACTTTAGTGGAAGGACTGTGATACGGCTGAGTCTATCCCAGCTTCAAACTCGGACCAGCCGGAAGTTTCTAAGATTGTTTTTCAGCTATAACTCAAGAATTAAAAATCATTTCTCATTCAGATATATGTTTGACTTAATACTAAAAATATCACTCATACGTTTAGATATATTCTAATCTACTAATAAATAATAATCATACGCCATGAATATGTTATGTTATTGAGAAAAAAAATGGGAAAAAATTAAATTTTTTTTAAGATTTCGTTCGATAAATTTAGTTCAACTTGACATGATTCAGCTATTTGCTGAATAATGGAATAAGAAATCATCAATGGGTCTAGTGTTATATGAAAAACTTAGCATACAAGCATATAGTTAAGATAAAAAAATATTCAAGATCATGGCCTAAGAACGCTAAATCCTTTCAAAAATTTACTATACTGGGTTATTACTTTCATCATGGCTTGAAATTTCTCCCCCCCTAGAATAGCTGTTGTACAGTAGATATTATTTTACTTTTTATAACATATACGACTATGACTTTGTGCTAACATATGTAGCTACCAAAATTATTTGACCTAGGCCCAACTTTTATTATACCGATCGATTCAGAATCACTTTCTGATTACTTTCTGAGTCGGTTCAGAATAATTTTCTGAGTCGATTTTGGGATGTCTGTCTGTCCGTCGGTGTGTCCCATGTAAATCTTGTAATCGTAAATTGAATATGCTTTTATGAAATTTGGTATATAAGCTAGCTATCTATCGGCCATATGACGCTATTGAAACTTGTCAAAATTGGTACATGTTCAGACCTAATCCCCATAGAAATTACCCCTATGAGATCGACTTAAATTCCCATAAGAGCCATATTATCATATAGATCTCAGTCAAATTGGGTTCGTATATGTTTATTACATCCATTAATCAGTAGTCAAAAAATAATCCCTATAGGACAATTCTTAGTCATAGGCTCCATATAGAGCTGCTTCCCGATCCTCACTTAAATCCATCAAAAAACAAAAATATTGCTTTGACTTTTCTCACATTTGGTTTGTGTATGTTTCTGTAAATAATAAGTGACCGTACCAAATATGGCAGGATCTACCTAGGTCTCATATAAATATAGCATTCGATATGAACTTTTTCATACCTGAACGCAAAAAAAATTGCCACTCAAATTTGGTTTAATTTATTTTCTATGCCAAAATAGATGGACGAAAGAGAAAGGGTCTTTAAACGCATGTTGTAGGGTATCGTATTGGTCTAGACCGACTATACTTCTCTTAATTTTTTTTTCAAAGAAGTGGCTTCACCAAATATGGTAATGATCAGTCCATATTTTAACCTAGTATTTATATAAATATATATTCAGATATGAACTTTTTTAATTAAAATTCCATTTAGATTTGGTTTATCATTTATTCTATATAATTAGTTGCACTTAAGACCAATTTTCAAAACACAAGGTACAGTGTCTCTCATAGTCGACCTAGAGCGACTTTATATTTCTTACTTTTCCTATTAAATTTTTTTCGTATAAACATGAGAAGTAAAAGCACTGAATTTTATTTATGAGGTTTCTTTTGCTTTTATTCAACCTTATTGGTACTTACTACTTTTTGTTAGTTCGCAAATATATAAATAATAAATAAAAACATTTAAGACAAAACGTAAAAACGTAAAAGTCAAAGCAAAATATTTTTTTTATGTCAGAATACTTTCCTGCCAGACTGTAAGTACACAGAGGCACAAAATAAATATCTACAAATAAAATAACTAAAAATAACAGTCATTCGTATCGTATCCAAGGTTCAGAAAATACACACATGAAACACACAATGTTCTGTTCAAAAGCAGCCAACACATATCTTTATTTTCATATCAATTATGTGCGTTTCTAAATTTTCTACGGTGCCCAACACAACCATGACTGTGTTCGTTTTAATATTTCGTTATTTACACGAACATTTTTCTATCACATACTTTTTGTTTCAATCACACATAAAGCACACATAAGTCGTGTTTAAAATATAACTGAACTCGAACCTGTTTATTGTACATGTTCTGTTTTGTCTCACTACACGAGCCACAACACGACTTAAAATATAACTGAACTCGAACCTGTTTATTGTACATGTTCTGTGTTTTTTTTCAGTACACGTACCAGAACATGAACTTCAAATAAAGCAACACTCAAAAATGTGTGCTTTATGTGTGATTGAAACAAAAAGTATGTGATACAAAAATGTTCGTGTAAATAACGAAATATTAAAACGAACATAGTCATGGTTGTGTTGGGCACTGAAGAAAATTTAAAAACAAACATAATTGGTATGAAAATAAAAATATGTGTGTGTTGGTCTAAGTTATGTTTGTTTACATATATGTACGAGTTTTTTATTCAGTGTGTGTTTTTTTTCTGAACTCTGATCGTATCTTATTAGAAAAAGACTTGTTGCCTTTAGTTACTTTATCAAAAACTAGATGTAACCCGGTGTGCTTCGCTACCTCCTCCTCCCAGAATCGCAATGAAAGGACACACGAAAAGTCCCAAGGCTCTCACTATTACAGTAATTCAGACATATCACATTTAATATTAAGTTTGTATTGGGGTGCTACGCGCATTTGTCCAATCCCGCCCATTTTTCTGTCTGCCTACTCACGTTAATAATAGATGACCTGAGACAAATTTGCAAAGCTCTCTCCACTTTGCAAAGTCATGCCCACTAAAAATATTTATAAAAAATACAGCCTGTAGCACTTCCCGCAGTAAGACTCTGTGAAAATTTCAGGAAGATTAGATCAGTAGTTACGGAGATTACCTCCCACAAACAAACAAACACACATTATCTCTTTATTATGATAGTATATATTATTAGTATAGATTTTTATATTTCGATACTTCCTGATATATAATGTTTTTCGTTTTTTCATTCGGTACAACAATTATTAGATTTTTCGGCGTTCCTACCATGGATCAAGGTACATGTAGCTGCCCATGAGAAGAACATGGATTTTCCAAACTAGATCTGGCAACACTTAACAATTGGCCTTGAACTTAAAATATCATTTGGCAATTTTTCTTTTTTTTTAGCGATTTTTGGTTTTCTCGTTTTTGATTTTGAAGATTTTTGTTTTCGGGCGATTTTTATTTTTCGCGATTTTTGGGTTTGGCGATTTTTGATTTTGGCGATATATTTTCCGCGACAAATTACATTGATAGCTAATGTACTTGTCAAAAGGCTGTCGCTTTCGTAGTACTTCATATTTTTTTTTATATAGGAGATGCCACGCCCGCTGATCCCATCCCGCTCAATTTTATTGGACTGTTCACATTAATATCTGATGGACTCGTGCAAAATGTTGAGTCTTTCCCTTTTATAGTACACCAGTTATATGATATTAAATATCTACTTCGCATGGGCGGTGCTATGCCCACTGCTTCGATCTCGGTCATTTTTTTGTTCGACTTAACCACAAAGCTCTCTTTTTTATAGTACTCCAGATATATAATATTAAATAGTTACTTTGCATAGCGAGTGCCAAGCCCATTGTTGTAAACCCGCCAATTTTTTGTCCGATTACTCATACTAAGATCTGATGGGGTCGTGCAAAGTGCCAAAGCTTCTCTTTTCTAGTACTCCAGTTATATGATATCATATATTTACTTTGTACGGGCGGTGCTACGCCCACTGCTCCGATCATGCCCATTTTTTGTCTAACTAATCACATGAATACTCATGGGCTCACACAAAGTCCTAATACTCTCACTATTATAGTACTTTATATAAATGGAATTTAATATTTACTTTGTATGGCAGGTGCCACGCCTATTGGTCCGTCACGGCCCATTTGTCCGACCACTCACATCAGACAAATTTGAAAAGCTCTCTCTATCACAGTACTCGAGATATATAATATTAAATTATTACTTGTATAGGAGGTACCACGCCCACCTATCCGATACCGTAAATTTCCGGCGTAGCCACTAATATTAACAATAGGTGACCTCACACAAATTTCCAAAGCTCTCCCTATCATAGTACTCAATATACATGATATTAAAAATTTTCTTTGTGTGGAGGTGCGACGGCCACTAAAAATATTTAAAAAATTATGGACTATAGCACTTCCCATAACCGCAGTAAGACCCTGTGAAAATTTCAGGAAGCTCAGATAAGTAGCTACGCAGATTAGGTCCTACAAACAAACAAAAAAAACAAACAAACAAACAAACACACATTACCTCTTTTTAAATTAAGTATGGATTTCACAGAATTACCAAATATTAGTATTTGTAAAAATTATTGAAAATTGTAAAAAATTGTTTTCCCATGCGAAAACCTTCCCCTAGTTAGACTTTGCGGCCAAGAATGAAGCCAAAGCGTTGCAATTCAATTAAAAGTTAAAAGAAATTTATGTTCCACACGATAACAATGCATGGGAAGTACTTTGTCTTTGAGGTTAAGCCGCAAAACTACAACAAAACAAACAAAACTATTATATAAATTACAAAAACGCAGCTGCATTTATTCTTTTTTATTAAGGTTTTTCCTTTAGTCTTGTTATTTTTTAACCTTGTTATTTTTCCAATGATTTCAAAATTGTATATGTATGTATGACTCTGTGTCGTTTTAAGCAAATATTTGGTTTGGATTATTTTTAACATTGTCTGGAAAATCTGTGAAAAAGTTGAATTTAGCTTAAGTTACTTAGCAATTATAAATGTAAAGCACAAAAGCTAAAGTAAATGGTTTGCAAGTGATTTGGTGGATTATTTTATAGATTTAATTGAGCAAAGTATAGTTTTTCGTACGAAAGATTAAACACTCTTAGGTTTTTCTTTTTACGAAATATCCTAAAACATGAAATAGTTGTTTAATTTAAGTTATAATGAGTTTTTAGGGGAAAATTATATTCTGAAGGACTGCTTTGAAGTGCAATGTTGACTTCTTGTTAAGTAAAAGTTGCATAACACATCCTGCATGATATTAATTTTTCGTAATTTGGTTTCTCTTTGTTTTTTATATGTTTAACCGATAACAGTCTGTGATACGTGTCTATTGAGTTTCTGCAGATATTTCCAATATTACAGGGAATGTTTCATGGGGGGCAACCGAGTTTGCTATAAAATTCTTCAAATCTTATATTTTGGTGATAAAAACGGTACCAATGACGGGCGTTTTTTTATTTCTTGCATACTTTTCACATTTGATACAAATAAACTATACAGAAATTTGACACCATATGAAAGGTATTTGTTAGACCTATTCAATATTCAATATAAAACCAAGACAATTGAGCATTAAAGGTTGTATTATTTAATAAAACTAAAAAAAATTAATTAACTTAAAACTTTAACATAATTTTTTACTCAACAACACCGATTTCTTTGATTTTGGGAATCATTTCAAAATATGGTTCCAAAACGAAATAGAATTAAGTCAAAATAGTTTTAACTAAAATAATATCATTGTAGCTGACCTGTACGTCGTTGCATAATTCGTGGAATTCCTATAATTGTAAATGTACGAATTGTTTTTCTGGAACTTGTTGTTGCCATTCAAATTTAAGTAGAAACGTTAAGTCAAATATGCCCAAACACTACTCCCTCTTTCCTCCTTCCCACAACCTATTTTCCTGAAATCAACACAATGCACTGCATTTGTAGGGGGATCCCCTGAGTGTTGGTTAATATTAAAAAAAAATGACCTGATTCCAATTCAGGCCAAGAAAAAGTATACACAGAAATGCAATTGCTTGGAATTCGGTTACCACTCCAGTATTTATATTAGATAATTTTAATAGTTTTAAAACGCATCATATTTTCTTCACTAACAACCTTCTGAAAATATTTTTTTTGAAATGAAAGTACATGCGATGGAGAAATTAGTTCAGTTTACCAATCAATGTCATTATATAAAATAATTAAACTAATTGAGTCGATGCAATAAAATAAAAATAGTTGTATCTGAAAATTAAATCAGTTATAAACGCTTAAATAAATAAAGCAGACTCTACCTTTGGGTAAGTTTCTTAGCATGTAGTCATTCTTATTTGTTATTACAATTTTTTCTCTCTGTAACAATTATTTAAAGAAATGATATATTTTCTACGAAAATAGCTTCTCCACTTTGCATTTTCTAAGTTTGAAAAGAAATTATACATTTTTAACGAAGATTGTTGCAAAAATTAGAACATTTGCAATTTTTAATATATATCAATTTAATAAGATTTACTCATTTAGGACTTAAACTGTGCGAACAATGTATCCGCCCCACTAAACCCAACGAAAGCAGCCATTTATTCAAACATCAAAATACTGTCGCCCGTACCTGCATGGTATTTTCTGCAATAGGAGATTGCGCGAAAGTGTCGAAAGTGAAAACATAGAAGGGCCAATATGCAATGCTCGTCAAAGCTATTTAAGTTCTCCAAATTTTTAAAAAAAAGCCTGTCTAGGCTACTGGTAAAAGCGCTTCCAAGTCGTCGTCGGAGAAGAACGCTCAATAATCTACAATCTATAATATTAATAGGCGATTTCTTTTGACCGATGTTTTGTTCTACCGTTTTATCCCGATTTTGACCAAACGTATATTATTTGAAAGGCATTTCTTTTTAACCGTTTTGCAGATTTACAGATTTTTAAATTTTTTCCTTTCATTTAAAGTTGCTACTAACACATAAATAAAATTATACATATGCTATGTGTGTTTTATTAAATTTGTTGGGTTGTGAATTGGCTAAGTTGAAAAATAAAGCAGTCTAGAAATTGCACTCGAATTTCGAGCACTGGAATCTGTTAGTATACATAAATGGAAGTGAATGACACAGTAATGAACAAACAAGAATTGCGTGGCCAAGCCATCATTTTGACAGTATATACTATATTTACGGCAGTTACTGCACTTTTGAAATAGGTTACCCCAATATATGATTGTGATAATCAAAGCCAAACAAAATCTAATTTCCATAGTATCAACTAAATGAGATAATGTAGACAGTCGAATCTACGGTTTTTTGAGAATTATATCAGTAATCACAACTGATAGTACATATGACGACCAAAATTCGGTTGGCAACAAATTCGTTTGCCTCATTGAGTCAGTTTTCTGTGTGTAAATAGTAACACAGAGAAAAAGAATTTGTTGGAAATAGGTTAACATTAAAAAAGTTTATTTATTTATACAGAAATGTTATTGTAACTCTAATATATTGTAAAATGCAATAGATTTTCTTTATAAAATACCTCTTAATCATACTTTTTATAAAATGAAAGTACATATAAAAGGAAAGCTTTCATGCAAATTAATAAACTAATTCAATGGAGGCAACTGAATTAAATCGAGTATAACATGTTTCAATCCAAAGCATTGGTGATTACAATAAAATATTCCATTATAATAAAATATATTAAACCAAAAATTAGTTTATAGGCGATTTCTTGTTAACGATATTTTGTTCACACACTAGGTCCCTTTTCTCGGAGAAGGTCACATATATTATTTTTAAATTGTGTACAATCGTAATCTACAAATTACTTAAGAATATATTATACTCGTAGTACTTTATGAGAGACTAGAGTTCTAATTTACGTAGGCTGTTGACACAAGTCTAAGAACACTCAGTGGATCAAGCTCTTTCCTTATCTTTCTGTTTAAATTCGTTGAGTTTCAGGAAAGTTTCGCGTGCACAATCAACTTTACATTATGTAATACGAAAGTTAACGTACAGATTATCTGTTTAACAATTGCTGCTGAGCAGCACGGGTCCTCTAGTTTCGAATAAAAAGAATTTTGTTTTGAATTTTTTCTAATTACAACATTGTAATTTTAATTATAACATTGTAATTTAATTATTATTTTATTGAATAATATTACATTTTTTAAATAAATGATATGAAGAAATTGGAATTGGTTCTTTTTATATATGTTTTCAAATGTCTATAGCTGCGCCATTGGACCATATATGTACATGCTAGATCTGAAAGCAAAGTCATTAGGGAAGACATCATTGTTAGATAACAATATCACTGTTTTCCGAGTCACAGCGGTACCATTAGAATATTTCGCTTTGGCTGCAACTGTATCGCCCCCAAACAGCATTTTTAGCGTTTCTATTGCAGATGCCTCCAGCAGTGGCTCGTTCCATAGTGTAATGCACTTGTCGATACACTCCATCAATGGAAAATACAGTACCTATTGAAATTGCCAACTTGACCAAAATTTAAGCAGAAATGTGTAAAAGTGTCAAAAAATAAATATTTGCCAGCGTTAGGTGGAGATAAAACAAACATTGTACTTTTCTTAGGTACCTACCTATCAGTTTCTGAATTCATTCATTATACTCAAGTCTATTTAAATCATATACCGAAGTCTATTCACTTACCTATTTGCATATACCACCTGTATTACACACCCAATTCTATTTTTATAATCTATTCACTTCACTATTTACATATAACACCTGTACTATGCGCAGTAAAAATATTAAAATATTATTTCCTATACCAGCTACGGATGATCGTTTCCGGCAAGCGGAAGTTGCATGGAATGGAATTACCGGATGAAATTTCATATAATCTATTAGAGTCCATTCCACGCAGATGTCAAGAAGTCTTAAAAAATAAGGGCTACGCAACTAATGCCGTTTTCTTTTCTGACAAAAAATGTCGCACTTTCTACGAAAAGTGTATTTTTTTTTATATATTTTGAATTAATAGTGGCCTAATCTTATTCATCAATCGAAATTAGAATAATGTGGTCGGTTGTCGGTGGAAAATCCATTGAAAATGGAAGAATGTGAATGAAAACCACCAGTATTTAAAGAAAAAAAGGAAATTTATTTATTTTAATGAATATCAATGGAACTTTTCACATTAATCGTTATCAGAATCAGAATGTTTGCATGTGACAGCTTTTCCACCAACCATCGTTTGATTGCTTTAATCATGGCATCACAATCAATCTTCTTTGAAGAATTATATTGGTTTGGGGTGACATGGCTAAAAATATTGAAAAATTTCTTATATCACCATTTGTCACAAGAAAAGGGGTGCCGACAACTAACCATGTGCCGATAACGGATTTCAGCAGCCATTTTGAAAAGTGAAAAATAAAACTTTTGGTTTTGAACAGCTGCCATTTTGAAAAGTGAAAAAAAAAACTTTTGGCTTTGAACACTTTGGTGGCGTTTATTGTTGAACCACAAAACAGACTGAATTTGTTGCACAAATATTCAATACACCTACCTTTTCGATCGATTCACTTCACTTTAAAACACTAAGCAAATCACCAATATAAAACTTCAAAGTTGAATTTCACCCGCTAAAAAATATTTTGATTGTAAATCAAAGCAAATGCATTTGATTTCTTCGGTATTCGGCGCAGTGAAAACCTAAGGCGGGGTGCCGAGAAACGACCAGTGCCGTCAACTGACCACTTTACCCTATTCATATTGAAATACTTATAGTTGTTTCCAAGTGTTCTTTTTTGAAAATAGATATCAATATATATACGAAGAACATATTTTCATAAATTTCAGGTACATGTAGCTGCCATTGAGAAGAAGATGGATTATCCATATCTGGCAACAGTTAACTATTGGCCTTAAACTTAGAATATCATTTGGCAATTTTTTTTTTTTTTTTGGCGATTTTTGATTTTGCCCATTTTTGATCTTGAAGATTATTGTTTTTTGGTCGATATTAATTTTTCGCGATTTTTGAGTTTGGCGATTTTTAATTTTGGCGATATATTTTCCACGACAAATCACATTGAAAACTAATGAACTTGTCAAAAGACTGTCGCTTTCGTAGTGCCTCATATGTTTTACATCGGAGGTGCCACGCCCACTAATCCCACCCCGCCCAATTTTTATTGGACTACTCACATTAATATCTGATGAACTCATGCAAAATGTCGAGTCCTTCTCTTTTTTAGTACACCAGTTATATGATATTAGATATCTACTTTGCATGGGCGGTGCTACTCCCACTGCTCCGATCATGCCCATTTTTTTGTTCGACTAATCACACAAAGAACCTATGGGCTCACGCAAAGCCACAAAGCTCTCGCTTTTACAGTACTCCAGATATATGACATTAAATAGTTACTTTGCATGGGGAGTGCCACGCCCATTGGTGTGAACCCGACAATTTTTTGTTCGACTACTCATACTAAGATCTGATAGGATCGTGCAAAGTGTCAAAGTTTCGTTTTTTAGAACACCAATTATTTGATATCATATATTTACTTTGTATGGGCGGTGCCACGCCCACTGCTCGGATCACGCCAATTTTTTGTCTAACTAATCAAATGAATAAACTATGGGCTCACACAAAGTCCCAAGACTCTCACTATTACATTACACCAGATATATGGCATTTTACACTTACTTTGTATGGCAGGTGCCACGCCTATTGGTCCGATACTGCCCATTTTGCATCCGACTACTCACATTAATAATAGGTGACATCAGAAAAATTTGAAAAGCTGTCTATATCACATTGCTCGAGATATATAATATTGAACAATTACTTGTATGGGAGGTACCACGCCCACTTATCCGTTCCCGCCCATTTCCGGCGTAGCTACTAATATTAACAATAGGTGACCTTACACAAATTTGCAAAGCTCTCCCTATCATAGTACTCAATATATGTATATGATAATTAAAATTTACTTTGTGTGGGAGGTGCCACGCCCACCAAAAATTTTAGAAAAGTTATAGCCTATAGCACTTCCCATATCCGCAGTAAGAGTCTCTGAAAATTTCAGGAAGATCAGATGGGTAGTTACGGAGATTACCTCCTACAAACAAACAAACAAACAAACAAACAAACAAACAAACAAACAAACAAACACACATTACCTCTTTATTATATTAGTATAGATAGTATAGATAGTATACATAGATTAATCACATACGTAAGTCGTCATTATTTTTTGCTGTATTTATAGTTTTTATAACAATTATTTTATGCAAAGCTTAAACAAATTTTGTTAAGGAATATTTTTGCTAAAAAAGATGAATATATTTTGATGAAATTGAGTATGTGAATTTCCACCGACCATAATTTAAACCTTCTCGCCATACAAGTGACCCTTATGGGATCAGCTTTAATTGCCATAATTCCCAAATTATCATATAGATCTCGGTAAAATTGAGTTTGTGTATGTTTATTGCATCCATTTAGTAGTTCAAAAATAAACCATATAGGAAAATTCTTCGTCATAACCCCCACATGAAGCTGATTCCCGATCTTCATTTAAATCTATCAAAAACCAAAAATGTTCCACTGATTTTCTCAAACTTGGTTTGTATAAGTTTTTGCAATAAGTACCAAAATGGTCAGGACTGGTCCGTTTTTCGATAAAGTCCCCATGTAAATGTAGCGTCCGATAAGAATTTTTCTTTAACAAAGGCAAATAAATTAACTACAATGCCACTCAAATTTGGTTTATGTTGATTTTCTACATCTAATTAGTTGGGCCTAAGAAATAGGATCTTTAAATGCATGTTTAGGTTATCGTATAGTCGTTGTAGACCGACAATAATTTTCTTAATTTTTTCTATTATATATTTATATTGGCAAGATACGTTTTATTTATGATTTATATATTAGGTTTTCAGGAAATATAAGAAGAATAAAATTGCGAGGATACAATATTTAGCTATAGCCAATCATCAAAGAATAAAAGCATAAGAGCCTAAATGAAAGCAGCAAAGTAATGCGAGAATTAACTCCTGCAACATCGCCTATTTATTGCCTATTCGTATGTTGTAAACAAACTTTTTATCATGTAATCTCAGTAATTTTTATTTCTTATTTATGTTGGTACAACACTTTGCAATAACTATGGAGAATACGATAAAATACAAAAATAGAAAAGACAGCGTCATTTTTAGAATCAGAATAAAAATATAAAAATTTTAAGTTTGAAATATAGAAATAAACAAAAGAGCATTTTTTTTGAGTTACGATCATAACAATTGGCGACGAAGATTTTAAAGAAAATACGCAATGTCTACTTTGGAGAATGTTATTGCTCAACTTCTTCTCCAATAGCAAGAAGCTGCAGCCCGTCAGCAAGAATTAATAAAAATGTTTTCAAAGAAATTGGATGTTTCTTTACAAGCAGTTCCAGATTCCTCACAATCACAACAGCAGGAAGTTTTGAAGTTTTTAGCGATCCAAGAATTTCGCTATGATCCAGATGAAAATTTAATATTTTCAAATTGGTTTAGTCGTTTTGAAGAGCATTTTTTGGAAGACGCTAAGAGTCTTGATGACAGTTCAAGAACTCGATTGCTTCTTCGAAAATTAAATCAAAATGAATACACAAAATATGTTAATTTTTTACTTCCAAAAAAGACAAAGGACTTGGATTTTAATGAAACCGTAGAGCAACTGAAATATTTATTTGATTAAAAAGAATCATTGTTCAGTATTCGATACAAATGCCTTAAGATAAAAAAAAATGAGTTGGAAGATTTTATAAGTTATGCAGCAAGAATTAATAAACAGTGCGAACAGTTTGTACATGGTCAAATGACAACAGATGAACTAAAATGTTTGATTTTCATCATTGGCCTCAACTCTCACAATGATGCTGACTTATGTTATAAACTTTTATCCAAATTGGACAGTTCTTCCGAAAATATTTCACTTGAGGTTCTTGTAGCTGAAGCTAAACGTTACAAATCGCTAAAAGAAGATGTCAAGCTGATCGGAAATCATTCTTCATCAGTCAGTATGGTGTGTTCGGAAAACCAGGCTCAAGTACAGAAAATTTACAATAGCAAAAACCAGCAATACCAATCAATAAACAAGACATAATCTCCAAATAGGCCATGCTGGCAATGCGGTGCCATGCATTTTGTTAAAAATTGCAATTATTCAAATCACAAATGCAAAATATGCAATAGAATTGGTCATAATGATGGCTACTGTGCATGTTTTAGCCACAGTGACAAACAACAAAAAGAAAAGGCTAGTAAACATGCGCATTCCACTAAGAATTTTTCTTCCCAATTGGTTACTATCGTTTCAGATCAACACGTCAATCTAATACAAGATCACACATTATCAAGAAAATTTATCACAATTAATATTTTAAACAATCAACACTACAATTTGATTCTGCTTCGGATATAACAATAATATCCAAGTTAAATTGGGAAAAGTTAAACAGTCCAAAACTTATTCAATGTTCCCGGAGTGCTTCTGACGCATCAAACAACCTCATTAACTTCCTTGTTGAATTCAAAACAACAATTCTACATCTTGAAAAGTCTGTGACTTCAAAGATATACGTCGCAGACTCTTCTACGCTCAACGTTTTTGGTATTGATCTTATCGAAAAATTTGGATATTGGAATTGTCCTATCAATTTAATTTGTTCTAATATTTCTGCAAACATGAATAAAGATATGGTATTTGATAATATCAAGAAACAATATCCCGATGTTTTACGTAGTACAACAGGTCATTGCAAAAAGTTCAAGATACGTTTAGAAATCAAGCCAAATTGCAAACCAATTTTCAAACCGAAAAGGTCAGTACCATATGCTATATTAAACAAAGTAGAAGAAGAATTAAACCGACTTCAAGCTGCAAATATAACCACACCCGTTACACATTCAGACTGGGCAGCTCCGATTTTTGTGGTTCGTAAACCTAACAATAAGATACGAATTTGTGGAGATTATTCCACTGGTTTAAATTCATGTGTAGAAAAGAACCAGTATCCGATTCCCCATGTAGATGACATATTTTCACAAATGTCAAATTGCGAGATTTTTAGCACATTAGATCTGTCTGATGCTTATCTTCAATTTGAAGTAGATGATGCCGCTAAAAAGATATTAACAGTTAATACTCATAAGGGGCTATTCGCATATAACAGACTTCCTTTTGGAGTCATGTCAGTACCAGTTGCTTTCCAACAAGCATTGGAAAAAGTTTTATCTGGCATTGATGGCGTCATAACATATCTAGATGACATAATAATAGCCACTACAACTATTGAGGAAAATTACAAATTAGTAATAAAGGTATTCGATCGTTTTAATGATTACGGTTTGACAATTAATTGGGACAAATGTGAAATTTTTCAAACTTCAATCAAATACCTTGGATATATATTAGATTCCAACGGAATTTCTCCTGATCCTAAAAAAATCGAAGTTATCCAAAATTTACCCAGACCCACAAATGTTTCGGAATTAAGATCATTTTTGGGGGCCGTTAATGACTATGAAAAATTTATATATACAATGAGAAAACTCCGCCATTCTTTAGACGAACTCCTAAAAAAGGACGTTGAATGGAAGTGGAATGAAAAATGTGAAAATGCTTTTCAAGAATTTAAAAAAAGTTTTATCTTCTCATTTATTACTTACACATTATAACCCGGATTTTCCAATAACAATAGCTTCAGATGCCTCCATGGTTGGTATTGGTGCATAAATATATCATTCAATGCCAGATGGGTCTAGTAAAGTAATTTATCATATTTCACGAGCTATAAGTTCTACGGAGAAACGTTATAGCCAAATAGAAAAAGAAGCCTTAGCAATAGTTTACGCTTGTTCAAAATTTCACAAAATGATTCATGGAAGAAAGTTTACATTGCCCACAGACCATAAACCCTTGTTAACAATTTTTGGTTCTAAGAAGGGAATTCCAACACATACCGCCAATCGATTGCAGAGATGGGCTTTAACTATGATGAGTTACAATTTTGTTATCCAGTATGTCAATACAAAAGAATTTGGAAATGTAGATATGTTATCAAGACTTATCAACGACCAACATGTTGACGAAGAAGATTTCATAGTTGCTGCAATATCAGTAGAAGATGATGTGAAATCAATACTACAAGAAAACATTCAATTACTTCCAGTTACACGTCGGATGATTCTCAATGCATCAAAATCTGATTCAATATTACAAGCGGTTTACAAATACACTCAATAGGGTTGGCCTTTATCATCTCAAAATCTAAAACCAGAATTATTACAATTTTTCAATAGACGTGAATCACTCTACGTTGTTGAAGAATGTTTAATGTCAGGAGAACGTATAATTATACCATCAAAATTTAGAACGAAACTTTTAAAACAACTTCACCGAGGCCATCAAGGTATAGAGAAAATGAAAATACTCGCAAGATCGTACATTTATTGGCCAGGTATTGACACAGATATTTCCTTATATGTTAAACAATGTGCCGGATGTTCTTCTGCTGCAAAATCTCCAAAGAAAACCGAACTATGTTCATGGCCACTACCACACGCAGTATTAGACAGACTTCATATCGACATAGCTGGACCTATTAGAGGTAATTACTATTTAGTAATGGTGGATGCTTTTTCAAAATGGCCAGAAGTTGTCCAAATATCTTCAATATCTGCAAAAACAATTATCATGCAATTAGAGGAATTCGTTAGCAGATACGGCTCCCCGAAAATAATTGTTTCAGATAATGGCACACAATTTGTAAGTGCTGATCTTAAATTTTTTTGTCAAACGTATGGTATAAATCACATTACAACACCAACATATAACCCTCAATCCAATGGACAAGCAGAACGATTCGTTGATACTATTAAAAGATCTTTATATAAAGCTTACGAGGAAAATTCAAAGAATAATAAACTTAATTTATTTGTTTTTCTTGGTCAGTATCGCTTAACTCCAAATCCAAACGTTCCTGAAAATAAATCACCAGCTGAATGGTTTATTGGGAGATCTTTAAGATCACAAATGGATCTTTTAAAAGTGGTGAGAAAGGAAGTGCCCCTTAAAAAATACTGAAATGGAATATTCATATAACAGAAAACATGGTGCACTTCAAAGAAGTTTTCAAGCTGGAGAATTAGTCTATGCAAAAGTTTTCAATAATAACAAGTTAATTTGGAGCCCTGGGCAAGTAATAGAAAAGATCGGTTATGTTATTTATAATGTACTGGTGGAAATAAATAATAGAAAGATCCTTCATCAAAAACATTCCAATCAGCTTCGCCATCGCATCCAACTTAAAACAAAAGGGGATGTTGGTACAACACTTTGCAATAATTATGGAGAATACGATAAAATACAAAAATGGAAAAGACAGCGTCATTTTTAGAATCAGAATAAAAATATAAAAATTTTAAGTTTGAAATATAGAAATAAACAAAAGAACATTTTTTTTGAGTTACTATCATAACAATTTAAAAAGCAAGAAGAAAATTATAGGCCCAACTAATTATATATAGAAAATAAGCATAAACAAAATTGTGTGGCATGTATAAGAAAAAGCTCATATCGGATGCTATATTTATATGGGGACTAGGTCTAAAAATGTACAGATCTCGACCATATTTCGTAAAGTCATTTATTTTATTTATAATTATTTATAAATACCAAATTTGAGAAAAGTATGCAAATTTTTTTAGTTTTTTGATGGATCTAAGTGAAGTTTTGAGAAAAATCAATGCAAATTTTTTTAGTCTCTTGATAGATCTAAGTGAAGAGCGGGAAGCAACTTTATATGGGGGCTATGACTAAGAATTGTCCTATAGGACTTATTTGTGAACTATTGATGAATGAGAGTAATAAACGTATAAAAACCCAATTTGACCGAGTCTATATGATAATTTGGATCTTATGAAAATGTAAGTCGATTTCATGGGGGTCATTTGTATGTGGACTAGGTCTGAACATGCCAATTTCCATGGCTGACGGAAGCTTACATACCAAATTTCATCAAAATATATTTATGTTTGCGACCTGTAGTTTGATTACAAAATTAACATGGGCACACTGACGGATGGACGGACGGACGGATATTGCAGAAATCGACCCAGAAAGTGGTTCTGTGGTAATTCGGTAATCAAATAGAATAATTTGATAGTACATGGGGCAAACAAAATTCAGTTTGCAACAAATTAGCTAGCCATAACGAATCCTTTTTCTGCGTACACAAAAAAAATTCACCAACCGAATTGTTCTAATGATTAATGACTGAATTTTCGATTGTATCAATCGTATAAGAATAAGAAACCATTTTTTATGTTGATACAATTTTTACAAGACAATAGAACTGTAATTCCAATCAAATTCGATTATTAACTGCATCGAAATTCGGTTGGCAATAAATTTGGTAGCCACAACGAATCTGTTTTCTGTGTGTGGATACCTTATACTTCTTTAGCAATGCAAGCATTCTTTAATCGGTGTTAATAGAACCCGCTGTCACAAGCCAGCTTCTGCTTTTCCCACTACTAAAATAGCCTAGCAAACTAAAAACTTTTTCGAGAACTTCGTTTTTTTTTGGCTTATTTTGTTAATGGACGTTCCGGCTAGTGTCGACCATGTTAAAATCCACTCCTGGAAGCTGTGAGAAGACGCCAAGCATATCTGATTCATCGTCCATATGCCAGTATTCAGACTTATTGATGAAGATTTGTTTAAGTTTTTTTGAACATTCATCTGCCGCCACATTCCTGTTTGAATTTCCATCTGGCACCTTCTTTACTTTGTACTATGTTAGTCCTAATTGATTTTTGATCTGCTTTTCTCCCAGAAATCTTTTTTACTTAAAAAGGTAAACATTTTTCGAAACTATTATCTGCCACTGCCAGAGTTTCACTTTAAAGCAAGGTGGTCGTTATAACTTTTAATATCCCGGCAAACAGTTTGCCGAGAAATTTTACCCCATCAGCGATGGGGTAATTAATTATATGCAATTAATTATAAAATTTTTCGGCCTTCCTACTCTGGAGCAAGGTATATACAGCTGTCCATAAGAAAAATATGAATTTTCAAAAATTAATCCGGCAACACTTCACGATTGGCGTTGAATTAAGATTATCATTTAATAATTTTTTAATTGAACGATTTTGAATTTGGCGATTCCGCCCATTTCTTCCACGACATTGGTAATTAATGCATTTACCAAAAGTTTCATGACTGTCGCTTTCATTGAACTTCATTTATGATAATATGATATTTACTTAATATGGTAGGTGATACACCCATGGCTCCGATAGCGCCCATTTTTAATTCAACTGAAAAATTTATGGGCTCGCTCAAAGTCCCAAGGCTCTCAATATGACAGTACTCCAGATATATGACATTTAATATTTACTTTTTTGGTCCGATCACGCCCATTTGGGTTCGAATACTCACAGTGAAATAAGATGACCGCAGACTAATTTGGAAAGCTGTCCCTGCCATTATCCTCGAAATATATGATATTGAATAACTAAGTTGTATGTGGGCTGCCTCGCCTACTTACACAATCCCGCCCATTTTAGGCATTGTTACTAACATTAATGAGAGGTGATTTTACACAAATTTTCGAAGCTGTCCATATCATAGAACTCAATATATATGATATTAAACATTCACTTTGTGTGGGAGGTGCCACGCCTACTTAAAATATCTACAAAACTTTTTAGTCTACAGTTTCTTCCAAAGTTTAGCCTCCAAAGATACAAACATACATACTCTCGCTTCTGTTTTATAGTATATAATTTCATTTTCATGAACTTTTTCTACATAATCAAATTTAACGTGAAATGATTATTAAATATTAATAATATATTGAAAATATATTTTATTATAAAAGATTATATAAGAAGATTAAAAAGTGAAAATGTATGTAAAGTTTTTTTCGCAAACCATGTTATTCTTTTCGACACATCGCAAATGGAAAATATTTTTAAAATTTATTTTAGAAATTTTATTATTTCTTTATTTAATTTTTAATTTTTGTAGAAAATCATTTGAATAAGTTATATGCAATTTTGAAAATTCTCTCTCTCTTATCCATTATAATTTTCTTATAAAAGCCACTTAGAACGAGGTTACGCTGCTGCTTAGGACAACGATTAATTGTAATCAAGCTAAACTTTGCAGTTGCAACACAACTTGGCGTGATAATAAATTGTTACTTTAATAACTTTTCACTGACAAATTGCTTACAGAAAAGTTTTCTTTTTTTTTAAGATTTTTAGCTCCTGCTGAGCTAAAATAATTTTCAATTGTTTACTTAACTTTATACGAGTATAATAAGACATAATAAAAAGGGAAAACAATATCATAAACTTTGTGCTGACATTATTTACGAGAGACTATAAATGTTTTAACCGTACGTCCTATGTACCGGCAACAGAATGTTATGGACTCATACTTTCATTATCATTGACTGTTATTTATATCGTTTAGCATCATATTTTTCTATTACCATATTGTATTTAGAATACATACAAATTCATTGGAAAGACATTTTACAAGGAGTGCAGCGAGGGTGTGGATATAAGGCCAATATAAATCTATTGTGTCTATGGTGATGTTGGCAGGCTTGATATGCTTGGTTAGAAATGATACTAAGCTTTTTGAAAAATCAATAATAGGGCTAAATTTAGGGCCCTAATAGTGATAATAACAGCATTTCATTTACATAAAACACTTTTAGATTCAACAACAACAACAATAATACATAATGCGTTTACATTTACATTATTGTACAACTCTTAAGTAAATTCATAAATATTTATAAATCCCCAGAGAAAAATTTACATTTGGATTTTATAACATTTCTACAACTAAACAACATATATATAGAACAAACCAAATAATGCTGGCAACAAACAGGGCATTAAACGGGTAAATTAATAAAAAAAACACGTATTTAAATTTTGTTGTAAGGCGTGTTTCGTTTCAAATTCGTAAATTTCAGAGTAGGCTGGGGACGAACAGCTACAAACTAAATTGATATCTTTAAAGTGAAATATTCAGTTACCTCTTCAAATTGAGTCTAGTTTACTCTTAAACTGTTTTGAGTGATTTTTTGTAAGAATGAGAATAAATGATGTTGACCGAAACAAAATATTTATTGACAAATGGAATAAGACTTGAAAATGGCATGAAGTAGTCAACTGATTATGTTCTGGATTGCTATTTTAAAATTTTATATATGTCGAGGAAGCAAACAGCGCATAACTGTACCCTAAAGACCGCTAAAAGGCTCTAAGTTAGGATGAAAGTAATAACTCTAAACTAGCAGATTCCTGCGCTCGAAATTCGAGTGCAATTTCTAGGTAGCTTTATTTTTCAACTTAGCCAATTCACAAACCAACACTTTTATGGTTTATTATTATTGTGAATGAAGATAACAAACTCATTAACAAACACATTAATAAATTTAATAAAACACACATGGCATATGTATAATTTTATGTATGTGTTAGTAGCAACTTTAAATGCAATTTACTCAAAATAAAGGAAAAAATTTAAAAATCTGTAAATCTGCAAAACGGCTAAAAAGAAATACCTTTCAAATAATATACGCTTGGTCAAAATCGGGATAAAATCGCAGAACAAAACATTGGTCACAAGAAATCGCCTAGCCTAGATATCGCAAAATCCAATAAAAACTGGAAAAGAAATAACAAATGCCCCAGACCACTTTTGTGCCAAAAAACTCTAGATCATGGAAAGTGATGAACATTTTTTCAACTTTAACAAATTGATTAAAGACATAATTTTTTTTTGGTCTCTATACCTATAAGTACTCCGATATGAAGCATTGTTTTATTACCACGTTGCTAATTTTTTTGATAAAATTTTGAAAACTCCTTTTTTAAGATTTAAAAAATTTTCTTAAACATTCTTAAATTTCAAAAAATGGATCTGGCAGTTTAAGGTTTTATTAAATATATATAAGAGATTAACTATGTAATTTTTTAAGTAAATTCCTTACCCAGTTTTTTTTTGCAATGAATTTTTTTTGCGGATTTCGAGAAAAATTAGTTTTTTTGAAATATACAGTAAATATACTCTTTCTAAATACTTTGTATCAAAAATTTATCAGTTTTCTACTTTTAAATATTATATTTTATCTTAATAGCCTAGGGTTTTTGAAAAAAATAATATGACCCCATTAACCCCTTTGGAATTTGGGTCGCATATGACCCCCAGCTAATGAAAGATAATTTATTCAAAAAATCAAATATTTCGTAATGTCATGAATTAAAAGAAGACTAAGTTTAAATTTAAAAATAAATTTATCCAAAGGAGGAGGAGAGGCAATAAAATAATTATGAACTATTTTATGACTAGGGCATTAACTGTTTATATCATAATTTTTTTTTTATAAATAACAATACTCTAATAAATGATAATTTATTTTTTTTTTCAAATTGTTTTTGTCAGCTTTACGAAATTTCATGTAGATATCTTTATTGGGTTAATTGTCATGTTCGCTTGTTTAAGCAACTAAAAGTAAATTTGGTGATTTTAAAATTATCTGATTTTGAAATTCCATTAAATTCCATTGTTAACAGCAGAAATGTTGAAAATTTTGCAGAAGGTCTTTGTTGAGATGGCTATAACATAAAAAATGTTTACAAGTGGTAGAAATAAATCTAAGAAGGCAGAAAAAGCGTTGAAGCCAAATAGGTACTTTGATAATCTCGAATTTGTTGATGATACTTTTAAGGGTTTAGTTTAAATTAGATTGTTTTAACCGCAGACGCGGTATATCTTGATCGATTTCCAAATATCACGAGAGAGGTAAAGCAAGACAATAAATATAACTCGAAATTTTTTAAAAAACCACGGTCATTTTAATAGTTTTCATCGATTGTCGCAGTGTGGTGCATTGTAAATTCCTTTTGCCGGCCGAAGTTGTTAACAAGATATTAATTTGGACAGACACTGTTTTGGCTTTTCGAGACCGTTTCACACGAATTGCGATTCATATCATTCCACAACCACCATATTCACCTAACTTAATACCGTGTGACTTCAGCTATTCAATAAACTTAAATAAACTTCAATAAACTTAACAACTCTTTTAATGATTGATAGTGGTACACAGTGGTTCAAAACCAAAAAAAAGTGGTAATAAGTCTGGAACTTCTAAACTATTGGTTGGATTGGAATAGTATATTCTAGGCGATTGTAGTCAAGGATATAGGCTTTCAAAATATTTATTTTTGAGATGCCCTGTTGTAAGACAGGGTGAGCTACAGGGTGCCAAAGTCGACCACCTCGAGGTGGAAAATGTTTTCAAAGCTTGTAACTTTTATAAATATGAAGTGATTTTTACGTTTTTTAAATTTTTCCAATAACCATTAAATTATTAACAAAAAACATGCCTATACTACCTAGTTATCGCTTATGGTTTAAAAAATATTTGATTTTAAAAATCAACATTTGAACTTTTCACCAAATTCTTTCTTGTTTTTTCGCAAATAACATTTTTATTAAAATAGATAAAAAAAATCTAAAAATATGTGGCGATAGCCAGTACTTTTTGAAAAAATATGTTGAAGTATTTTTTGAATTATTTCAAACCGTTTAGTGAGCACAAAATCTTAAAGTTTACTTTTTGAATCAGGTTCTAAAAATTGCAAATTTTTGCCAAAAAATACCCTTCATTCTTTCACTTTTTTCTCACAACCTTGGTAAAACTGTATATATTTTTCTACATATTTTAAAAAGAATATATTTCAAGAATGGTTGTAAGTGAAATTTTTAATATTTTTGGACATGCACCCTACGTCCAGCATTGGACGAAATTGAGCAATTTAAAAAAAAAAAACTAAGTTTTAAAAGTTAATACAAAAATATCCGCTCGATTTCTTCAAATATTTCACCGCAGTATTAAAGCTCCAAATACTTTTATTTACTTGCCGCAATAAAATTCACCGCCGTTACATAAACGTGGTCAGGAGGGCTTAAATGGTGAAAAAAGTCAAATTTTCATACGAATTTTTTTTGTTAACATAAAAAACATATTAAGATAACTTATTTTTATATTTTGTTTACTGATTCAGAGCGGCATTTAAATTATCTAAAACAGTTCAAGAAATCATTTTGATAACGTTAATAGTTTTTGAGATATTTATATTCAAATTTCAGAAAAAAATATAGAAAAACTATGGTTTTTCGTTTTTTTTTTTGGTTTTTTTGGTAAAGTGTTCCCAAAATTTTTGAATTTTACCTATTGTTATATATATTCTTAAAGAAGACATACTTATCTATCCAACGATATATAACATGTCTATCAAATATATTCCAACATGCTGAAATAATGACCCCCAAACCACACTCCACAGGCAAAAATTTAGCTATTTCTCTATTTGTTCATATAAATGGTCATTTACATAGTGAATGACATATTTTTTTATTGTTTTTTGGTAAAGGGTTGCATACGTTTTTATTACTTCAAATAATTTAATATATCTTTTCAAAGAAGGTATAATTATAAGTTAATGGTGTATGAAATATTTACCGAATGAGTTTCAACTGATCATAAAATTAAGGATTCTTTTAAATCAGCCTTGACACGCACGCAACCAAAGGAAGCTAAAATTGTAGAAGTGTTACCAACTGCATCTCCTAAGCGGTTGAAGCGTATGGTGCAACGTATTTCAACGCTAAAATAGTCAACATCATTTACAGAAGAGGATGCGTTAGTTCTTATTTTAAATTTGGGATTGACAAGAAATAAATATGGTATTTTGAGAAAAGCTCTCAAAGAAAAAGGATTTGATATTTTTCCTACCAGCAGAGCCATAAAGGAAACAAAAAATAAAATTCTACCATCTAATGTGAAGTCCAATACTGAAAGTGCAAATGTTGGATTAGCGGAACTGCTTGAAAACACTGCATCTAGAATAATATCCACATTTAGCAAAGAAGAAATGGAAATATGCAACAATTCAGAAGTTACGTTAATATGTAAATGGGGATGCGATGGAACATCTGGATTTTCTGAGTATAGACAACCAAGTGGAAGCAATTCAGAAATAGATTTTTCAGCAATTTTTATGACATCATTAGTACCATTAAAAATGAGGCTGTATAATGAGACAAGTTCTTCTTCTAGTGAGAGAGAATATCAGGACATATGGAGTAATTTAACACCCGGATCTAAGTTTCTATGTCAGCCAATCCGATTTGAGTACACAAAGGAAGACAAAATTACAACACAAAGCTTAGTGAGTTCAATAAATCAGGAAATTTCGAGATTGTCTCCAGTTTTTGTGGAAATATCTGGAAGTGTCATTAAAGTGTTATTTTAACCACTTTTTACAATGATTGATGGGAAATTAGCCAATGCCGTTACAGATATAACATCTACTTGGAAATGTAATATATGTGGAAAGAAAAGTTCAGAATTTCATAACAGTTGTGATGAAATTCCTATTAATGAAAATGCTTCAAAATTTGGAATATCACCACTTCATGCAAGAATACGAAATATGGAATATTGCTTGCATCTCGCATATGATCTAAAATACCGGCAAATTCCAGGACAAGAAAATATACCAGTTAAAAATAATACTGATCTACACGCCATACGAAAAACTGAGAAGAAAAGAATTCTGGATGAATTTAAAATGCAACTTGGTCTAATTGTCGATAAGCCTCTTTGTGGCTATGGAAGTTCAAATGATGGTAATACAGCAAGACGTTTCTTTGAAGATCCCGAAACTACTTCTTTGATTACTGGCATTGACACGGCTTTAATCGCACGGTTTAAAATAATATTAGCTGTCATTAATAGTAAACAATAAATTAATGCGGAGAAATTGAAAATATATGCTAGTGGAACTAAGGAATTAATAATGAACTTATATCCTTGGAGGCCAATGACACCAACTGTACACAAAGTATTAGCTCATGGGAAAGAAATAGTACAAAATAGCATCCTGCCCTTGGGAGAACTGACTGAAGAAGCACAAGAAGCTAGAAACAGAGATGTCAAACACTTTAGACTTTTTAATACAAGAAAATTTAGCAAAGAAGCCCAAAATTCCGATTTAATGGAATATTTATTGATATCATCAGATCCAGTAATATACTCCATAAGAACAAAATGGTTACCAAAAATAAGTCTTGAAATAGAAAATGATGATTCCGAAGCTATGGATATAAAACATCTTTTATCTTTTGATATTTCTGATTGTTTTGTAGAAAATAACTAGTAAACATGCAGACAATTGTTATGTAATTTTAAGCCTATTATAAAACTTATAAAAGAATACTCATTAAAAAATATTTAGTTATATTGTTATTTAATAATGAAAATATCTTAGGCATTGGCTTTTTACCTGTTTTTTTTGTATAAAATCAGCATCAGAGTTTCGGGCAATTACATGATCAGTTGAAACGCATTCGGTAAATATTTCATACACCATTAACTTATAATTGTACCTTCTTTGAAAAGATATATAAAATTATTTGAAGTAATAAAAACGTATGCAACCCTTTACCAAAAAACAATAAAAAACAAGTAAGAAAATTATAGTCGGTCGAGACCGACTATATGATACCCTATACCATGCGTTTAGAAACCCTATCTCTTAGGCCCAACTAACTGGACATAGAAAATAAGCAAAAACCAAATTTGAGTGGGATTTTTATTAATTTTTTTGGCTGCAGATATGAAAAAGTTCATATCGGATGCTATATCCATATGGGGACTAGGTCCAAAAATGGACCGATCCTGATCATATTTGGTAAAGTCTCTTGTATTTTGCAAAAATATATACAAACAAAATTTGAGAAGAATCAGTGCAATATTTTTGTTTTTTAATAGATTTAAATGAAGATCGGGAAGCAGCTCTATATGGGGCCAAAGGGATCATTTTTGGACTACTCATGGATGGATGTAATGAACGCATACAAACCCAATTTGAGTAAGATCTATATGACAACTTGGATCTTAGGGCAATTTATGTCGATTTCATAGGGGTAATTTGTATGGGGGCTAGGTCTGAACATGGACCGATTCTCACCAATTTCAATAGCGTTCATCCCATGGCCGATAAAAGCTTATGTACCAAATTTCGTCAAAATATATTCATATTTGCGACCTGCAGTTTGATTACAAGCTTTACATGGACACACAGACGGACGGACGGACGGACGGTCGGACGGACATTGTTAAATCAACTCAGAAAGTGATTCTGATTCGATCGGTATAATTAAAGATGGGTCTAGGTCCAATATTTTTGGTTGTTACAAACAGCAGCACAAAGTCATTATACCCAAACCACATAGTGGTATAGGGTATAAATATGTCATTCACTATGTAAATGACCATTTTTATGAACAAATAGAGAAATAGCTAAATTTTTGCCTGTGGAGTGTGGTTTGGGGGTCATTATTTCAGCATGTTGGAATATATTTGATAGACATGTTATATATCGTTGGATAGATAAGTATGTCTTCTTTAAGAATATATATAACAATAAGTAAAATTCAAAAATTTTGGGAACACTTTACCAAAAAAACCAAAAAAAAAAAACGAAAAACCATAGTTTTTCTATATTTTTTTCTGAAATTTGAATATAAATATCTCAAAAACTATTAACGTTATCAAAATGATTTCTTGAACTGTTTTAGATAATTTAAATGCCGCTCTGAATCAGTAAACAAAATATAAAAATAAGTTATCTTAATATGTTTTTTATGTTAACAAAAAAAATTCGTATGAAAATTTGACTTTTTTCACCATTTAAGCCCTCCTGACCACGTTTATGTAACGGCGGTGAATTTTATTGCGGCAAGTAAATAAAAGTATTTGGAGCTTTAATACTGCGGTGAAATATTTGAAGAAATCGAGCGGATATTTTTGTATTAACTTTTAAAACTTAGTTTTTTTTTTTTTTAAATTGCCCAATTTCGTCCAATGCTGGACGTAGGGTGCATGTCCAAAAATATTAAAAATTTCACTTACAACCATTCTTGAAATATATTCTTTTTAAAATATGTAGAAAAATATATACAGTTTTACCAAGGTTGTGAGAAAAAAGTGAAAGAATGAAGGGTATTTTTTGGCAAAAATTTGCAATTTTTAGAACCTGATTCAAAAAGTAAACTTTAAGATTTTGTGCTCACTAAACGGTTTGAAATAATTCAAAAAATACTTAAACATATTTTTTCAAAAAGTACTGGCTATCGCCACATATTTTTAGATTTTTTTTATCTATTTTAATAAAAATGTTATTTGCGAAAAAACAAGAAAGAATTTGGTGAAAAGTTCAAATGTTGATTTTTAAAATCAAATATTTTTTAAACCATAAGCGATAACTAGGTAGTATAGGCATGTTTTTTGTTAATAATTTAATGGTTATTGGAAAAATTTAAAAAACGTAAAAATCACTTCATATTTATAAAAGTTACAAGCTTTGAAAACATTTTCCACCTCGAGGTGGTCGACTTTGGCACCCTGTAGCTCACCCTGTCTTACAACAGGGCATCTCAAAAATAAATATTTTGAAAGCCTATATCCTTGACTACAATCGCCTAGAATATACTATTCCAATCCAACCAATAGTTTAGAAGTTCCAGACTTATTACCACTTTTTTTTGGTTTTGAACCACTGTGTGGTAATTGTTCAAAATAGATGTGTTTTACTTTTAGAGCAGTAGAATACCTACTTCGGGATCAGTGGTTTTGGTTGTATTTCCATATTTTTTTATGTTTTTATTTTCTTTTATTTGAATGTTTATTTAAGAATATAATTTATACAACAAAAGTAAATATCCTCAGCGTCAGTTGGACATAATTGAGGAGAGCTGGCAAATTGACAAAATCTCAACTTTATAAACCAAAAAAAACAAAAATTAAAAAAAAACATATTAAATTATTACAATAATATTATATAATAAATTCATATTAAACTACTATATTTAATTAAGAAGCGTTTCTAAATTAAGGACCATATACTCTTTCACTATATTCTTAAAGACAGAAACTCTTTGTATACTTATATCTTGAGGAAGATTATTAAATCAAATTCATGAATTCAACGTGTAGTTTTGTAGTTTCAAACGGCATTTCGCTGTCCACAGATTCATACTGTTTCCGCTGTTAAATCTTGTTTGATTAGTTTGTAATGAAATTTTATGCTGACAATATTATTAATTGATTTAAAAAATAGAAAAGTAACTGCAGCTTATATAGTCCATAGATTGGTAGAATACTTATCGAAATATGTCTGTACAATTGAGACATATTGAAAACAGTCTTTATTGCTTTCATTTGTGTCCTTTGTTGCAATCTAAATAACTTTTTCTACTTCCATATATAATCGCCAATTCTTCAAGTGGCTGTGTATCAAAGATTGATATAATGAAAGTTTTGTTTTCCCATTAAAGACATTTTTAAATTTATAAAGTACTAGCTGGGCTCAGTCCGCGTTGCTGACCCTGAGAAAATACCTGGTTTTTATATTGCATCTAAAATTAAAGCACTAATTCTCCCATGCCCCTACTTCCACAGATCAAAAATCAAATATCAGACCTTCCAGTGTTATGCGCCAGGCTATTGTTTAAGTTTCAATCGGTCCATCTGTTTTGTTATATATAGATGCCATTAGTAGTACTATATAAAAGTGTGAGTTTGCCACGCCCCTACGCCCATACACCAAAAATAAAAAACTTGACTTCGCATTCTCAACCGTCAGGCTATTCTGAAGATTCCCTGAAAATTTCATCAAGATCAGTCCATCGATTTTTATACAATATTAAAATTTGATTTTGCCACGATTTTGTATATAGATTTTGGTAACCATATTTTTTTGCTAGTTATATGACCAGAAAAAACAAAACGACCATCATCATGAACATCATTCTCATGCTGCCAAATATTATTCATTTTGGAATATTTTAAGTGTTTTGTATTTTTAGTTGCTTGCAAATAAATGGAAAGTGAAAAGTTATGAAAATATGTTTATTTAAGCAAACATTTCACATTTACATCTGTACTACTCGTAGTACACACAGACAAAGAATTGGTTTGAATTCGGTTACCACTAAAAGAATTTACTTAGACAAAAAATTTTTGTTGTTGATGTTGTTAACCAACAATCTTTTTCTTATTTCTTACAAATCGGTCCGATTAAGAATATTTACAGAATAGTTGTGACTTAAAAAAATAAATATTTTTTCTTCTTCTCTACCGCGCACTATCGACAATAAATTAAGTTTAGTTTACCAATCAAACTTTTTTTTACAAATTATATAAATAAATCGATTGATTCATTAACCTTCACACAAAAAAATCTTTGTGGAGATAGCTTTAAAAGCAAAAGTTGAATGGGGACGGTAAGACTTTCATAATCTTAAAGAGTAATCCTTCGTACCATACTCTGTCGGACGGCTGTTGGATATCCAAGAAAATTGCAGAACAGAACCGTTTGTTCTCAAGACTGTCGGTTACAATATTTACAATACAATATGGTTCTCTAATACTAATATTTTTTTTAATATTTTAGAGACTATCTTTTCGGGTTTGCTTGGTTTCAAAATCATGATTATTTCCGCACATTTCCACTGTGATGGCAAATTATCCCATCTCAATATTGAATTGTAAATTGTAGCTTTCCGAGGCAATTTGCTTACGACTTAAGCAGTAATTAAATCATATCTAGTTAATTTCTTTTTATTCACCCTTTTGGTTTCTGATTGTACTTCATTCAGTAAGAAGTGCAATATCCGTGAGTCCATTTGGTAAAACCTGAGTATTCATCGTTTTCTTCAATACTATTTTGATTACGTTTTTGGTATGTAGTTTTCAAGTGGGCAGCAAATGCTTCTGATGTACTTTTATTGGACTTACACCATGTACCATTAGCACTTTTGATAAGCACATTTTCGGGACAAACTATTGACCCCACAAAACTTAGCACATGTAACTCAAACTATAAAGTACGGAGGTGGTTCTCTTTTGGTTTGGTGATGCATAACACCAGATGGTGTGGACCCACTTATACGAATCGATAGATGGGAACACTATATTCGCATTTTGCAAGAGAATTTGCCTTTAGCTATCGCCCAAATTTCAGATAGACCTGAATATGTCATCATTCATCATGACAACCACCCCAAACATTCAGCGAAAGTCGTCAAGGAATGGCTTAGTTCACAGGTGGTTGGGGTCATGGAGTGGCCAGCGCATAGCACTGATCTCAACCCGATCGAAAATATGTGGCCTTATTTAAAACGTCGGCTGGAAGAGTACGAAGAGGTCTCGAAGAGCATTAATGAGCTGTAGGAGAGGGTACAGGCTGAATGGAAACCAATTATTGTGGTTTATGTATCAAATCTGTACAAATCCATTCCGAATTGAAGAGATCAGTTGAAAAAAGCAAAGATGTATTGGATAAACTATTAAATTTAGATCAACACAACCTTGGTGCAAAAGTAAGGCAATGCCCCGAATTAGGCAATTGTTAATTTGTTAGATACTTAATTTATGGATTAATTTTTTTTTTTATTGTTTTTTATTTTTTAAGGAATTGGGCAATTGTTAATTTGTTAGATACTTAAGTTATGGATTAATTTTTTTTTTTATTGTTTTTTATTTTTTAAGGATTGATATTTTTATTTATGTAAATAGTTTTTAATTTGTTTAATAAATAACATGCAAAAAATTTATTTCATCTTTTTATTTCAAACATTGCCTCACTTTTGCACCAAACTGTAAATCAGTTTTTAAAGAATTTTAAATCGATTTTCTCGCAAATAAATGTTCGAAGTCCGTGAGCATCATAACTCAAAATCTACTTGAGCGATTCTTTTAAAATTTTAAACACTATATGAACACATAAACAGGTAACCAGGAAGAGTTTTTTTATTTTCTTTTCTCTTCCCCATTTTTTAACAACAGATTCTTGAAAAAAAAAAAAAAAAATTAAAACAACTCTTCGTCACTACCTCAGAAAACATGCCACCTTTTAAACGCATTTCGACTTTTTTATTTCACCTGATCTGGAAACAAGTTATGATGTTCACCGCAAAACAACAACGCTTCCGGAGATTCGCTGTCACGGAGTTATTTATTAAAATTTTTAATTGAAAATTTTTTCGAAGATTCTTCAAATATTATGCTGTACATGAATATGAAATAAGTAATCCAACATTATTCATATCTTCAAAAAAGAATTACGAAAATGTTTAAGGTGTTGTATTTGTAAGCGTTGGTTTGGGATTCCTCCATACACTGCGAAATCCATCAAGTCGGGCACCTTCGTCGGATCAGAAGGCCAATATGTTGGTGTACCTGTAGACAGAACAGAGTAGTTTTTGCTACTTATGCATTTGTATAACTCTCTTCCCTTTGGATTTGAGTCTAGAAGGCCACCACTGGTGCTTAGCATTATAGTCTCCACCTGCAATAAACTTCTGGCCAAGAGAATTAAAAAATCGTTGTTATTCTTGACATTTGAGATTACAAGATCACCTTCTTTACAGTTTAATTTAATGCAAGTTGTTACAAAAAATCTTTTTTAGCTTCGGGCATAACATCATATTTAATGTTTAAGTTTTTTATTAATATGCATAAACCAGCATGAGCACGATTATCTGAATGCTTGGTGTAAATCAAATCAAATCCCTTAATATAAATGTAGGACCTACTCGTAAGATGGGTTTCTGAAATTAAGAGAAGATTTCAATGATTTCATGAAGACAGTTAGAAAGCCCGTTGGCATTCCACATTGCTATACGTAAGTTCAGTTCCATAGTTTACTTATAAGTGTAGACATCATGTTGATGAGAGTGTTCGTGCTCTCTATTTGTTTCGCTATCATTATTTTTAACCTTTTTGGTGTGTATTTAAATGATTATTATAAATTTTATTATTATCCCTATTTATGTTAGGAAAGCTATCTGCACTAATGTTAAATTCGATATCCTGATTATTTTATCTTCTAACGAATTTTCTTTTGCGAAGCAGTTCCTTATATATAGCAAACCTTTGTAGCTTGCAGTGTGGACTTAAAGTCAGCTGGAGCATTGTGGAGGCATATTGTCGCTTTTTGAGCCTGTTCACAAAAGGACAAGTTTATAAAATAGAATTGGTACTGTTTCGAATAACTCAAATTTATCCTTAATCTTTTTTTATATTCTTTGGGTTATTTCTGTGGATAAGACCAAAAAATTAAATATAAAATTCCCTAATTAAACATACGTAATTAAGTAAGACATTTGGCAAACGCATGTTATGTCCCTTAAGGCGTGAAAATGTGTTTGCAGGTAGTCTAGATTAGTTTTAAGCTTTTTTATATAGTAGATAAGGTTTGAAATTATTTAATAAAACCAGTGTCTTACAAACATTCATGATTCATAGTTGCTTATTTGAGTTTAGCTCTAAAAATAAACGTATATTAACGAGTGTCTTACAAGCATTCGCGCAGTGTTTACAATTATGAATAAACAATTGAATTATTATAACATTTTAAACTGACTAGTTGCTCAGCTTAAATTTTTGTACAGTGCCCATGATTGCAGGAAGGTTTAAACCACATCTCACGCATCTAAATACCTTTCTACAATATCTTTTGGTGTGGCCAAATCGTTGGCATCTATAGCATTGAACAATATCATTATATTTTAACGGAGGTTATACCTTAATAACGGCGTTGAGTAAATATTTAAGATTATATATCTTTATTGTTACTGTTAGGTTCCAAATCGACAAATAAAATTGAAAGAGGATTTTACTGTACTTTTTGTTATATTTTTAACTTTATGGCCCAACTTTTCTATTTCCTGTTTAATTAAATCAGTCGGTGTTGTAAAATGAAGGTTTTTAACAACTAATCAGTATGATCTGTCCTGATAAAGCTGGTATGTACGAAAGTTGATTTTCTTATCGTCAAGATGCTTTACAATTGTCCTATATGCGTTAATCGATTTAATTATCAACCTTACTTTGTTGACCATATTCCTTATATCTGCAACGTCGGGTAGTTTTGGCTCGGTGTTTTTTTCGTTATTGTTTTTATCATCATTATACCCTATACCACCATGTGGTTTGGGTATAATGACTTTGTGCTGCTTTTTGTAACTACCAAAAATATTTGACCTAGACCCATCTTTTATTATACCGATCGGCTTTCTGAGTCGATTTAGCGATGTCCGTCGTCCGTCTGTCCGTCTATCCGTCCATCCGTCCGTCCGTCTGTGTGTCCATGTAAACCTTGTAATCAAACTATAGGACGCAAATATGAATATATTTGGATGAAATTTGGTATGTAAGCTTCTATCGACCATAGGATGAACGTTATTTAAATTGGTGAAATTCGGTCCAAATTTCTCAAATTTGGTTTGTATAAATTTTTTCAAAGTGGCTTTACCAAATATGTCAAGTATCGGTCCATGTTTCGATCTAGTTCCCATATAAATATAGCACCTGATATGAACTTTTCCATATCTGCAGCCAAAAAAAATAATAATAATGGCACTCAAATTTGGTGTATGCTTTTTTTCTATATCCTAATAGTTGGATAGCCGGTCTAGACCGATTATAATTTTCTTACTTGTTATACCCTACACCACTATGTGGTTTGGGTATAATGACTTTGTGCTGCTGTTTGTAACAACCAAAAATATTTGACCAAACCCATCTTTAATTATACCGATCGAATCAGAATCACTATCTGATTCGATTTAACGATGTCCGTCCGTCCGTCCGTCCGTCTGTGTGTCCATGTAAAGCTTGTAATCAAACTGCAGGTCGCAAATATGAAGATATTTTTATGAAATTTGGTATTTCATTTTTTATCGTCCATGGGATGAATGCTGTTGGAATTGGTGAGAATCGGTGCATGTTCAGACCTAGCCCCCATACAAATGACCCCTATGAAATCAACATATATTGCCATAAGATCCAAATTATCATACAAATCTTAGTCAAATTGGGTTTGTATGTATATATTACATCCATTAATCAGTAGTCCAAAAATGATCCCTATTGGACAACTCTTAGTCATAGGCCCCATATAGAGCTACTTCCCGCTCTTCACTTAAATCTATCAAAAAACAATAATATTGCACTGATTCTTCTCAAATTTTGTTTGTACATATTTTTGCAAAATATAAGAGACTTTACCAAACATGGTCAGGATCGGTCCATTTTTGGGCCTAGTCCCCATATAGATATAGCATCCGATATGAACTTTTTCATATCTGCACCCGAAAAAATTAATAAAAATTCCACTCAAATTTGGTTTATGCTAATTTTCTATATCCAGTTAGTTGGGCCCGAGAGATAGGGTCTCTAAACGCATGGTAGAGGGTATCGTATAGTCGGTCTAGACTGACTTTAATTTCTTAATTGTTTTTATTTTGAAGTATATCAAACATATTTTTGCTAGTACATGCATCATTGCTTGTTGCTATTGATATACGTTTACGTTGTTGTAATGAGAATTGTTCAGAAAAACGGCGTTTTGTTGAGTTAACTAGTTGCCAGTTATCACTATCGCTAGAATCAGATTCTTAGTCATTATCCATATTGCTAGCTTACACTTTTTATATTGTTGTTTAACTTTTAAATTTTGTTTGGAAGTAAACAAAGAGATTAACTTTGTTGTTTGTTTTAACACATAAAATTTTTAAAGGTTATTTGACAATAACAAAGGGATTAAATTATTTTTAGCGTAACACTGTTCTTTAAGAAAAAATAATTTTAACACAGCAGACGTCTATATAGTATCACTGTCGAAGAAAGACTGTGGCAACATATTTTAAACATTTTGGACTTTATTGCATGTTTATAGCCTATACCACTATGTGGTTTGGGTATAATGACTTTGTGCTGCTGTTTGTAACTACCAAAAATATTTGACCTAGACCCATCTTTAATTATACCGATCGAATCAGAATCACTTTCTGAGTTGATTTAACAATGTCCGTCCGTCCGTCCGTCCGTCCGTCCGTCCGTCTGTGTGTCCATGTAAAGCTTGTAATCAAACTGCAGGTATGAATATATGAATATATTTTGATTAAATTTGGTATATAAGCTTCCATCGGCCATCGGATAAATGCTATTGAAATTGGTGAGAATCGGTCCATGTTCAGACCTAGCCCCCATACAAATGACCCCTATGAAATCGACTTAAATTGCCATAAGATCTAAATTATCATATAAATCTTAGTCAAATTGGGTTTGTATGTGTTAATTACATCCATTAATCAGTAGTCCAAAAATGATCCCTATGGGACAACTCTTAGTCATAGGCCCCATATAGGGCTGCTTAACGATCTTCACTTAAATCTATCAAAAAAACAAAAATATTGCACTGATTCTTCTAAAATTTTGTTTGTATATATTTTTGCAAAATGCAAGAGACCTTACCAAACATGGTCAGGATCGATCCATTTTTGGGCCTAGTCCCCATATAGGTATAGCATCCGATATGAACTTTTTCATACCTGCAGCTGAAAAAATTAATAAAAATCCAACTCAAATTTGATTTATGCTTATTTTCTATGTCCAGTTAGTTGGGCCTATGGGGTAGGGTCTCTAAACGCATGGTATAGGGTATCCTATAGTCGGTCTAGACCGACTATAATTTTCTTACTTGTTTCATATGAAATTTCTTGATAAAGTCTACTTGAACTACACTTTAATGTTTTTGCTTACTGCCCAAAATGTTTAAACAAATGTTGTTATAAAATGTTGGTTCATATGATAAGATCAAATTTGTATGTATAATTAATTTTACGGCTATAACAGAAGAAACACAAACTTATAATGGAAAGAAATAGTTGAATTCTATTGTAAATACCAAAAAGTTATAGTGAAATATTTAATCCAACTTGTTATTTTTGAAAAATTATTTAAAGATTGTTATTTTTGGAAAACAAAAGAGAAATATAACGCGAAATGTTACTGTTGAAATCTTTTTATAAATACAAATAACTATAAACTACTTTACTTTTTATATTTTAATTCATTGTTTATTCAAATTATTTTCATTTAAATTTGTTTCAAGATATTCTTTTCATTCGATAGTTTATTTTCATATACATGGTTTTAATTTCTTTATTGAATTGTGTTTTTTATTTAATTTAAATAATTCTAACATTTTTGGCGACGAGGAGTTTAAATTTTCTTCTATAATGTATATGCAAGCGTTTTCTAAAATATTGAAACAATTGCAATTATCGAATCAACAATTCATGGCACAAATGCTGCATGAGAACCAGCAGCTGTTAACCAATGCATTCCAACAGATTAAGCATTTCAACAGATATATCATCATTCAGTAGTTTTAGCAAGAATGTTGGACATACATTCTAGAGTTAGAGCAACATTTGTTGCCCAACTTTGTTCACGAAGACGAAACACAGCGCGCGTGCTTGCTCAGTTGGATTGGCAGTGAGTCGCTCAAACTCATGAAGATTGCTGAAAAGAAGCCTGTCAAGGCTGTCGAAGAAGACCATTCACTTGCACCGATAAATCCAAGAAGAAAATTTGCTCTTCGTCACAAAATAAGTCTGGTGTAGTTTTTGTGAGTTGCGTCTTTCATTGGTTTAAATGAAATGTTGTGATGTATAGAAATTCAAAAGTTATACAAGAATAAAATAAGTGTGCAACACTGACAAAAATAACCATAATTTGTAATATACTCTTTTCTACAAAATTTAAATAAAAACAAGTAAGAAATTTATAGTCGGTCTAGACCGACTATACGATACCTTATACCATGTGTTTAGAAACCCTATCTCTTAGGCCCAACTAACTGGGCATAGAAAATAAGCAAAAAACCAAATTTGTGTGGGATTTTTATTAATTTTTTTGGCTGCAGATATGAAAAAGTTCATATCGGATGCTATATCTATATAGGGACTAGGTCCAAAAATGGACCGATCCTGATCATGTTTGGAAAAGTCTCTTGTATTTTGCAAAAATATATACAAACAAAGTTTGAGAAGAATCAGTGCAATATTTTTGTTTTTAAATTGATTTAAGTGAAGATCGGGAAGCAGCTCTATATGGGGTCAAAGGTATCATTTTTGGACTACTCATTAATGGATGTAATAAACGCATACAAACCCAGTTTGAGTAAGATCTATATGACAATTTGGATCTTATGGCAATTTATGTCGATTTCATATGGGTAGTTTGTATGGGGGCTAGGTCTGAACATGGACCGATTCTCACCAATTTCAATACCGTTCATCCCATGGATGACAGAAGCTTATATACCAAATTTCATCAAAATATATTCATATTTGCGACCTGCAGTTTGATTACAAGCTTTACATGGACACACAGACGGACGGACGGACGGACGGACATCGTTAAATCGAATCATATAGTGTTTCTGATTCGATCGGTATAATTAAAGATGGGTGTAAGTCAAATATTTTTGGTTGTTACAAACAGCAGCACAAAGTCATTATACCCAAACCACATAGTGGTATAGGGTATAATAATATGTAACTTAAGATTGGTGTGTCTGTACTGTATTTATCATATAAAATATATATATGCATGTACAGTAGGTGTAATACAACTAAGAAAATAAAGTATAAAATTATTTAAGAGTAGCAATTTTTCGGATGGTGAAAACGTTGGCCCTTTTTCCCAAATCTGTCGAAGCTATTTCTTCTAACTTTAGAGAACTTAAAAAGATATTTTTTCTTGACGTTTCATACCAAATACCAGCGGAAAATATTTTACCTGCTTACAACATCTTGAAACTTATTATGTTTACTGATATTATGAATGGCTTTTGTTTACCAGTCTTTCAAACTCTTTTACCGCTTTTTAAATTTTTTTTATCACATTTTAAAAATTTAACTTCTGACTTATAAAATTATTTTCGATTAAAAATTATGAAAGAAAACGCAAATGAAGTACGACTTTTTGTACTTTCACTGTGTTCCTATGTGGGTCGCGTTTAAGTTTTTATACTTTTTATCCTTTAATTTATCAGGCATCCACTTAATGGATTGAATCCCCTATTGTAAAAAAATACTGGCTAGATGATGTAACTTTTAAATACCTTATTTAAATTGACACAAGTAAGAAAATTAAAGTCTAGACCGACTAACGATACCCTATACCATGAGTTTTGAGGCCCCGTCTCTTAGGTCCAACTATTTAGATATAGCAAATAAGCATAAACCAAATTTGAGTTATACCCTGACCACATAGTGGTATAGAGTATGAATAGAAGTACAGTAGCAACATTTTAAATAGCTCGTATGCTAACGAACACTAAACTATGCAAAAATTTGTTAATTTGTTTCCACATGATCTACATGAATTACATGATCCTTTTACAGTTATTTCTATTTTAAATATTGTATATATAGTTCTAAATAGAAAAAGAATAAGATTTATTTATTTAAAAAAATGTTAAAGTTAAATAAATTGTACTAATAAAGCGGACATTTAAAAGTTTACATGTGACAATTCTCTACATAAAAATAAAAAATATTTTTTTTGGTAACATTTTTATTTTGAAAGGTAAGAAAATTAATGTACGAATCAATATGAAAATTTTATATATTTTTTCTACGATGTCCTTGAATATTTCAAAGACAAGCTGACAAGGGAAACGGTATGCGAGACATAATCCAAACACAGAATTTTATCCTATACACACATTAAAAACGGTTAAACATGGTGCAGGGTGTTTATTAGTCTGGGGAAGCTTTTCTTGATACGTATTGGGTCCAATTACGCATATAGAGGCACTATGATACCGTTTACGTTATGTTGCCTTACATAGAGGAATAAATGCCTCTTAAATGGGAGTTAATACAAGGGAGCTGAAAGGTCTATATAAGAAGGGCTCAGTGACAACAAAATTGATCTTGTAGATAGCCAAATCCCCGGATCTAAACCCGTTGGAAGATCTGTGGAGCGGCGTAAATATATATTTGAAACATTTTGGTTCCATTTAATAAACAAGCCATGGCGGTTAACAAAAATATAAAAGGGTATAAAAAATATTGAAAAAAAATAAATGCGTTCTTAATTTTTTTTTGTGGCTTTTAAAGTGTCACCACTTCATACTCTGCACCAGATTGGATTACACCAGCTGTATTTAAATTCTTATTGAAAATAATTAAATTATAAATGAAATTATTTTTAGGATTTTTTTTATTTACTGCGTTTACTGCGCTTTTGTAATAAGCGCAATAAATTGTTGAGACAATTAATAAATGAAAATCTATATTCTATAGTATCAGATATAATAAAAAAAAATCATGTGAGTCCGATCCCAGGGGAGATGTGTAAACATCTAGTAATGAAAGATTTTTTTGAGGCACACACAGAAAATGGATTTGTTGTGGCAACTGAATTTGTTGCCAACCGAATTTTGATAGTCCCATGTACTATCACATTATTCTGCAATGATTACTAAATAATATTATCGAAATAACCGTACGTAGTTTAGGGCAACTGATATTTTAAGTAAATTCGAGGGCATGAACTGTTAAATTTAGTTCATACAATGGAATTTAGATTTTCTTTATTGGTGCTTACAGCCATTTATTGAGGTAGCCCAATGCATACTTACAATAATTATAACTACACTTTGAAATAATTTTATATATAATTTATTTCTTTTATAGTTATAAATTAAGGATTAATACGTGTGAACGTGTATATGTTTTCTAGTTAGAGACGATAGGAGAAGAAAAATTATGTCATAGGGAATATGAAAAACCTTAGAAAATGGTATTAGTATGAAAATGCAGAGATTCTTATAGATGTTGAAGTATCTAATTAAACTCTCATCATCATTAAAACCAGTTTGTGGAGGTTTAAGTCCGCCAGCACATTTGGCCATAACAATTTGATCAACTTTCAAGATTGTGTTGGCAGCACTAACAGCATATTTTATAGTCCAGTATTTTGATTGGAAGAGCTCGAAAGCTTTCATGGTGGTAACATCAATTGTTTTGGGCTTTTCAGCTTCAATATTGAAACCAATATTTTACCAGATCCTCTTCGTGGGCAAAATATATCTGGTTCACCACTTCAGTACCATTGACACCGGAATTTTCAGCTAAGACTTTAGGAAATGCCTCCAAAGCAGTGGCACACTGTTCATACCATGTCAGGTATCGGCAAAAGCAGCACTTTGTATCGCCAATTCAATTTCAGTAGCACCAGCTACAGCCACATAACGGACGTCACGTGACAAACATATCAAGTTATTGAAAGTGTTATCATTCAATATCGTTTAATAATTATCTTTATTCTTTATCACAATAACCTAATTTTTCTTGGCTGGGTATGGTGAAGCTTGGCAAAGCAGTACCATTGACATCACTAGCCAGAATTAAAATTGTATCACAAACTTTGCCATCGTCAACTATAGCGCCATTTTTATTCTCCAGCAAATTCTCCTCACCAGCCGAGAAATTTACTCATCAATGGGGCTGGAGAAGAAGATAGCAATCCTGGTAGATAACACAAAAAATTTATTGCATTTGAAAGTATTTATGAATTACAATAAAAATGATTATTACCTGATTAAATTTTACTATTGCTAATGGAATTCCTACAAATCTTTTTTCTGTGTGCACTTTTTTAAAATTAACCAGAATGCGTCATCTACATACATATGTATATAGCAAATTTGTGGGGTTGTTGAACTAACTATGTATATGTTATACGTTTATATTGTGAAATTTTTAACATTTTTATATCATAATTTTTTCACCAATACAATCATAAGTCACACAGATTTGTCTTACGGCTCACAGCGAAACATGTATACTCATGTGATTGTATTGCGAAATAGAAATTTACCCCCCTGCGCGTATAAATATTTACACATCAATAATAACAAAGATAAACAATAAAATATAAGACAGAATAATGCGATAGTACGTGGAAGAACTAAAATTCGGTAGGCAGCAAAAATCGCGAATCTGTTTTCTGCGTGTATCATTCATACATACAGCGGCACCTAAACAAATATATATTTATATAAATGTGAATGATGGCACAACTGTTATACGAAATTTTAATTAGACTACTATCGAAGTTAACATAAAACTAAGTTTGTATTCAAATTAATTTATTGTGTTGGACTTTTATATACATATTTTATTTATACAGTTCCATATAACAAAATTTAGATATTCAGTTTTATTTTTCTTCATTCTAAAATAAACAATATTGTTATTTTTTGTGTTGCAATTTGCAACAGAAGTTTATGATTTATGCGTATGAGTGATATTTAATATAATAATAATTTATTACTCTCATGTCAAAGTTGTAAAACAAGTTATAATGATAAAGATTTCGCCCATAAGGATATAAATTATAAAATTATTAAAGCACATAAATATAATGAGGGGGAAAATCAGATTTGTAACAAATTGTTCATTGCAAAAAATTCAAGTTGATTAGCAAAGTAATAACTTCTATAAAACATCACATAATCGTAAAATGTAATTTACCTAAAATGACAATTGAGAATTCGTTTGAAAGATCTAAGATTATTATGACATTATTTGATTTATGGGTACATAAAATAACGGTGGTATAAAAATTGTTAAGCAAATATGCAAATATGAGCAAAGCAAAAATGCAAAGCTGGGTAATATGATCAATAAGTGTGTCTCTTTGATTATAACGGCAACAAAGTCACTTCGTTTTTCTGAATTTCTGATGCCCAGTAAACTAGTTTAAGTTACTATGTCTAAATAAGTTTAGTGAATACGTTTTGTTTTGATTATTTAATTCCATGCGGCAGCTCGTATTTAAACATGTTTATTAAAACTAAATTCTCATCTGTATATATAAAAAGTTGTGTCTTAGTCTCGCTAAAACCCGATAACTGTTTGACCGATTGGAATGATTTTCTTTTTTCGCTTAACCACGGCCACGGTGTTTGGAAAAAATAACGCTTGAGAAATGCCAAAAAGAAAAGTCGAAATGTCTTAATTTACGTTTTGTATGCAAATTAGACTTAATGCCATCTATAAGAACTGTTTGACAGCTGCACGCAAGCAAACTAACTTTCAGTTTCAATCGACAAATTCGTTTGTTTGATAAAATAAACCAATTAACGATATTTTTATATGACTTAAACATCCTATTTAAATTAATTTAGCTTATAATTACTTAAGTTAAACAATAAGTTAACAATTATTAATTATTTAATCTACTTTGAAATGTTACAAGCTGGCGTATTTTTTAAGCTCCGTGTTAAAAATGAAATTTTGTTAAAAAAGGATGCATTAAAAACTGTAATAGTGAAACTGTTGAAACATAACGTCTTTAGAGGTGATTTATTAAAAACTTGAACGGATCGGGCTTTGAAGAATTCAAAAAAGAAATATATAAATTGTAATTTTTTCTTAGAACATATTAAAAGAAAATCAAAAATAATAAAATATATCTAAGTGAGAGTCATCAGGTGTGGGTGGAGACCTGTCAGCTATTGTTAAACATTACCATATTCTTAAAAAAAAAACTTTCAAACATTAACAGGCACAGCCCAAAAGTAGGTATTAATTTGCTTAAATATAATTTAGAATCACGTAAATCAGCATCTACAATATGTCACATCTAAATTCTAATGAACAATCGGCAAAACATAAGTTAGAAGCTTTGTCACCAGAAGGCGTTGCAAGTGAAGCTGTAGGTCAACTGGCAATAAAAGATCTTATGGCATTTATGTCGAACTTAATGAATGAAAAACTAAGTAATCTGCCAACAAAACAAGATTTTGGAGAAATAAAAACTAAAGTCAAAGAACTAAATATAGAACTAAAACACGAAGTACAGCATTTGACGAAAAAAAGATTAGCAGCAAATTTTATATCTTCAAGAGTATACAAAGCGAAAAAAAATTATGTTCAAAAATATTGAACATATAACGCTTTTGGAGGACGCCGTAAGAGTATGTTGTAGAAGTTGCCTAAGGCTAACAAAGGAAATTAACACAATATTCAACAGAAAGTTATATGAAAGAGATGAAAAAGTTGCTGTTATATCTGAATTCAGTAGTAATGATGTACTATCTTTTAATATTATGGACTCGAAAATGAAGTTCTGCTCAATGATTTTTTTCAATATATCAAATTGATTTTGAAGCAATGAAGACATTTTTTATAAACAAAAACATTATAAATCTTATTATAATTGGAGATGTTAACATCAGATTTGGTACTACGCAACAATTTTTAGATGAGTTTATACGGTCGACGTTTAAAGCTGGCCAGCCAGAAAGTCCAAAGATTCTTTTGTAAATGACAAAGGAAACCAATTCAATGATGTTTGCCAAGACTTGGTATTGCATGTAACTAACGGATGCACTATAGGAGATGAAGAAGGAAACCTTACATTTATTAGCAGTGGGGGTGCATCAGTAAATGATATATGTGCAATGTCACACGAAATATATAGAAAGTTGATGTAAATACGTGGTCTAAATGTAATAATAAATACTGATGCAAACAATTTAATGAAATTACTACCCAAGCTTAAATGGGATGAAAATAAATTCCAAGTTTATAAATAAAATTTGAATCAACAGTTAGATATACTTAAACAAAGTCAAAATTAATTTAATTTAATGGACTTGACGAGTATTATACGCCGATCAAATCCTTCTCATCAAATAATTTCAAAACCAATCAAAATAGAAAACAGGTGGTTTAACTTTTGATGTCATAATGGCCCTAAAAAGTCTTTCGGTACCCTTAACAGATTTAGGTAATATTCCACATCTGAGAATAAACTAAAATATCTGGAAGCGAAGCGAAAATATAAAGTAATATGTAAGGACTGTAAATCATTGTATTTTAAAAACCTAGAAACCCAAGTAAATGTGGTTAATAATAGTAAAGAATAGTGGAATATATTTAAAGAATTAAAGCAAATAGAGACAGACAAGAATGTCCTGATATCACAGCCGTCGATTTTAAGCACTATTTTTGCTTAACCCTCCAAGAATTTCAAACGGCATAAAATATGCACCAATGTACTACTCGGACAATGATCTGGACAGTCTTATAACACAACAAGAAATAAAACAGGTTTTAGCTAAATCGAAATATAACAAAGCACCAGGTGAAGGTAGGTACCTTATGAGTTCCTAAAAAATGCAACAGACAGTTTTATAGAAGAAATGGCCAGTGCCTACGATGTGATTCTTGAAAGTGCAATGTTGGATCAAAAGTTCATAACCAGCATTATATTCCCAATATAAAAAGAAGTAAGAGTGTTAAATTCGGCTTTGCCGAATCTTTGATACCCTCCACCTCGGTTTGAGTATTGATAAAAAATTTAAACAAAATATTTGAAACAGTAAACAATTTATTAATCTTAATACCAAATTATTTCGGCAAATTATTTGGGTTGATCCGCTTAACAGATGATTTTTGTTTATTTCAAGGGTTGGTCTGTAAAGCTCTCTCAATTTTTTGGCTTAAATAATACAATAAAATACAAAATTTAACCCAGTGATGCCAACTGTTGATTTTGAATTTTATTATGCTAATAAAATATATTTTCATTTATTGACTCCAAATACTACTACCTGGAAATTATTATCGAACTTAAATTTTTTGGGTTTTACTTTGCCTACCATGAAGTCAAATTTTGAATTCATCAAAACCAAATGTCCCAAAAATTTTATATAAAATAGCTTTTTATGTTTATTTTCTGAAAAACTGCAATTCTTCATTCTACAAAATTGTAAAAAATAATATATAAATAACATTCTCATCAAATAGTTGTACTTCTTTTTACTAAAGTTTGTTCTTTCGTTTAAGAATTATTGCGCTTTATTTATGTAACAATTTTTATGTTCACAATTGTTAAATATCGTTGAATTTAAATTAATGTTTTCTTATCCTGAAATGATATTGTTTTTTTTTTTAATTTCAACATTTTTTTTTGATTTCAGTTGATTTTTTAAATATAAACATATTTAATGTTTTTTGAATTTCAATTTGGGTTTAAAGAATAAAATTTATATTCTAGAAATTCAATTGATCTCTTCTAAATTTCAAGTTATTATTTCCGACGTTTGAATATGATTTTCTGAAATTCAATAATATTTTCTAATTTATAATTGGAAATATGAATTCCAGTTTTTAGAATTGATATTTTCTTAAATTTGAATGGAAAATTTAAAAAATGCAATTTTTTGTTTATGTGAATAATATGGCTTTAGTAATTACTAGATGTAACCCGGTGTGCTTCGCTACACCCTCCCCCCTCCCCCATTCCGAATCCTTATGAAAGGGCTCACGCAAAGTCCCAAGGCTCTCACTAATACAGTAATTCAGATATATCACATTTAATATTAAGTTTGTATAGGGGTGCCATGCGCATTTGTCCAATCCCGCCCATTTTTTTGTCTGACTACTCGCGTTAATAATAGATGACCTGAGATAAATTTTCAAAGCTCTCTCCATCATAGTACTTAATATATATGATATTAAAAATTTACTTTGTATGGGAGGTGCCATGCCCACTAAAATTTCAGGAAGATCAGATAAGTCGTTACGGAGATTACCTCCTACAAACAAACAAACACATTACCTCTTTATTATACAAAGTATAGATTATTAATATAGATTCTTTTATTTTGATACTTGATGATATAAAATGATTTTTGCTTTTTTAATTCGGTACAACAATTATCAGATTTTTCGGCGTTCCTGCCCTGGAGGTACATGCAGCTGCCCATGAGAAGAACATGAATTTTCCAAATTAGATCTGGCAACACTCAACTATTGGCCTTGAACTTAAAATATCACTTGGCAATTTTTATTTTTAGTGATTTTTGATTTTGCCCATTTTTGATTTTGAAAATTTTTGTTTTTGGGCGATTTTTATTTTTTGCGATTTTTGGGTTTGGCGATTTTGATTTTGACGATATATTTTCCACGACAAATCACATTGATAACTAATGTACTTGTCAAAAGATTGTTGCTTTCGTAGTACATCATATTTTTTATATAGGAGGTGCCACGCCCACTTATCCCATCCCGCCCAAATTTTATCGGACTGCTCACATTAATATCTGATGGACTCGTGCAAAATTTCGAGTCTTTCCCAGTTATATGATAATAGATATCTACTTTGCATGCGCGGTGCTACGCCCACTGCTTCGATCGCGCCCATTTTTTTTTTGTTCTACTAATCATACAAAGAACCTTTGGGCTCACGCAAAGCCATAAAGCTCTCTCTTTTACAGTACTCCAGATATATGACTTTAAAAAGTTACTTTGCATGGGGAGTTCCACACCCATTGGTGTGAACCCACAAATTTTTTGTCTGACTACTCATACTAAGATCTGATGGGCTCGTGCAAATTGCAAAGATTCCCTTTTTTAGTACACCAGTTATATGATATCATATATTTACTTTGTACGGGCGGTGCCACGCCCACTGCTCCGATCACGCCCATTTTTTGTCTAACTAATCATATGAATAACTTATGGGTTCACACAAAGTCCCAAGACTCTCACTATAACAGTACTCCAGATATATGACATTTTATATTTAATTTGTATGGCAGGTGCTACGCCTATTGGTCCGATACTGCCCATTTTTTGTCCAACTGCTCACATTAATAATAGGTGCCATCAGACAAATTTGAAAAGCTCCCTCTGTCTCAGTACTCGAGATATATAACATTGAATTATTACTTGTATGGGAGGTACCACGCCCACTTCTCCGATCCCGCCCATTTCCAGCGTGGTTACTAATATTAACAATAGGTGACCTCACACATATTTGCAAAGCTCTCCCTATCATAATTCTCAATATATGTGTATGATATTAAAAATTTACTTTGTGAGGGAGGTGCCACGCCCACTAAAAATATTGAAAAAATTATAGCCTATAGCACTTCCCATATCCGCAGTAAGACTCTGTGAAAATTTCAGGAAGATCAGATGGCTAGTTACGGAGATTACCTCCTACAAACAAACAAACAAACAAACAAACAAACACACATTACCTCTTTATAATATTAGTATAGATAAACAATTTTTAAAAATTATATGTAATCGCAATTAGATATTTTGTAGGTAAAGCAGATTAATAATTTTATATATCTATGTAGAACTGTTTTTAAAGCAAAAAACACATTGCTTCTTCTTTACTCAGCTCTGTGTATACTTTTGACATTGTTGTGTTTGATATCTAAAACAAAATATTGCAGAATTCACGCATAGTCACGGAGTGATCTAAAAGTTATTTACCCTCATCTGATCGATCTTTTTGAATAACATAACATAGTCAAGGCGTATGATTATTATTTATTAGTAGAGTAGAAGATACGTATACGTATGAGTGTTAATTTTAATATTAAATCAAACATAGTCAGCCCAATTCTGAACAAAAAATGGTGATTTTTTTTAAATGTTTGTATGGGGAACCCCCAGGGGGTTCCAGGGGTGTGCCACTGGCATGGGTGGGTTGGCCCTCCAAAGTTAGTGGGGGTCGATTATACATTTGGACTCGATTGGGGCACTCTAAATGGGTCAAAGTGAGACAGACAGACAGTCAAAAGTCGGGACATCAGAATTAGTTTTAGAGGTACGGTTTGTCGGGCAAAGTTTCTTATTTTGATCCCTAGAATACGATTTTCCTTGTCACTGGGGCGATTTTTAAATCGACCCGCCCTAATATACATATATAGAATACTAGCTGACCCGGCAAACTCTGTTCCGCCATTAAATGAGCAGATTTTGGATTTTATTAAGTTCAATTTTTTATTAGGAAATACAAATAAAAAAATTAAGTATCTTAATGATTCCTTATTGTTCATGTATTTTGGTGCATAGGTTGCACTCTTCAGCTAAGTACCTTGTGATACACGACATTTTTTGTTTTATTATATAGATATATATATTATTTTATTATTTAATATATGTATGTATGTATATGTAAATATTACACACAAAAAGTACAACACCAAAAGTTATGGTTGTGTTTTCTTTAAAAAAATTAATACATACAATTTTTTTTCGGTAAATTTAAATTGCTTTTTTTTATGTGTAAGCATCTATGCGCTCAGGGGGGGTGAAATCCAATTTCACAATATAATCACAAAAATAGCGTAAGGGATATTCGGTGTGTGGTATATGTAAGTGTATTGGTGTATTAAGTGAGCAAAACCGCCGAGTTCGCTGTCTATTTAGCAAAATCACAAATCTTTTTCGTTAATTTTTAATATTCAGTTGTATATATATTTAGAAAACTTTGAGGAAGTCAAAAATAAACTTACGTGTTTTTTTAATTACTACACCTTTTCCATTTATATTTCAGAAAACATCAATTGAATTTAAGAAAGTATCAATTTGATTCAGAAAACATTAATTGATTTTCAGAAAATTTTATTTGTATTTCGGAAAGTATCAATTGTGTTTCAGAAAACATCAGTTGAATTTCAGAAAGTATCAATTGTGTTTCAGATAACATCAATTGATTTTCAAAAAATATCAATTGTGTTTCAGAAAGTATCAATTGTATTTCAGAAAACATCAATTGACTTTCAGAAATTATCAATTGAATTTAAGAAAACATCAATTAATTTTCAGTAATAATAAATTGTATTTCAGAAAGCATCAATTGATTTTCAGAAAGTATATTTGTATTTAAGAAAATATCAATTGAATTTCAGAAAATATCAATTGAGTTTCAGAAATTATCAAATGTATTTCAGAAAATATCAACTGTATTTTAGAAAACATAAAATATATTTCAGAAATTATTAAATTTACTTCAGAAAATATGAATTGAATTTCTGAAAATATCATTTGAGCATCAGAAAAATAGTCAGAACGCTATATTAAAACATATTTTTTTAAGTATTACACTGGGTTTGTAATATCTCTTGAAAACTACATATTGTAATTTTTTTACAGGAGAAGCAAAAAACATCATAAAACAAAAACTGCTTTAAACTTAATTTAATATCCAAATTTTAGAATCAAGCTGAAAAATACAGATGGATTGTTTTTATGAAAAAAAATTAAGGTCAAATAGTAGTTTCTAAGTAAAAGGTCGTAACTACAATACAAAAAGTCAATTTTTGACTTTTTGTTACTTACGGCCTTTTGTATTTTAGGTGACGATATAAACGTGTTTTTTTTTCAAAATGATGACTTCAAAATCGGTCAAAATTCTACCCTGGTGTTGTAGCTGATTAACAAATTAAGTCCTCATTTTGTTAGATTTTTTTTAGAATTTTCTAAATTGGGCTTCCAAGGTCTGGTATTTTTAAAAATAAATAAAAGACTAGTTTATTTCATTTTCTCCAATCCTACGTTTCGTCGGTATTTTTCCGACCTCCTCAGGGATTAATTTTATTGAATCTGGCAACCATATAAATACATAAAGGAAAATAACGATAGTAATAACAAACAACCATAAATTTAACAATAAAGTAATTGCACTTACATATACTCTTTTCGTAAATTTTACGATACTTTAAAATGTATTACACCGTTTTTATACAACATTTAACATACGATACAAACACAGAATTAATTAATAAAAATATATCAATGTAAAAAAAAAAATTAAAAATAAAATATCACAGTAATGATCCTATCGCCAATATCACAGTCGAAGTTAAACTAAATTATATCTATTATGTAGTTGGATTTAGCGCCGTCTCTATCTTTCTTTATATTTATAACTTCATCTGCTTTTTGCTGGATTCTTAAACTTTCCAATGTATACCTTTTCCCCACTTTCTTTTCTACTTCTAAAATCCTCACATTGCTAAGGTCGGCCGTATGTTTTTTATCAAAACAATGTTGAGAGAGACCTGTTGTTAGTTTTTGCTTTTTAATGTCAGCTTCATGTTCGTCTATTCTCGTACCTAAGCTTCTCTTTGTTGTGCCTTTATAAAATTTTCCACACTCTTCTTGTTCGTTGCCAATACATTTTTTCTCATATACTACGTTGCTTTTATCCCTTGTTCCTATTTTTGTTTTTGTTTGCGTGAACAGTGATTTCGTTGTTTTGTTTGCTCTGTGTGCCAATATTATATTGTTGTCTGCTATTATATCTCTCAATTGTATATTTTCTGTAAGTTTGGGGATAAATGCTAAGCTGTAGAATTTTGTGCTGCCAGATGTGTTATCGTTTTGTGTATTGCTAATTTCCCCAGTGTTTTTATTTGTGGCTTTGTGTATTAAATTATTAATTATATTTTTCGGAAAACTGTTTTTTGTTAATATTTCTTTAATTTTGTTTATGTTTTTTGATCGAAATTTATTATCACTTAATTGAAAAACTTTGTGTATCATATTTAATGCTGTGTTTATCTTTTGTGTCATTGGTTGCGTAGAGTGAAAATTGATAATGCGGCCAGATGCAATCGATCATCTTCTTTCGATTAAAAGGCCGCCCTTGATAATTTATATTCCAGTGCATAACAAATAAGTCCAAATATTGCTTAACATTTTCTGCGACTCCAAATCACTAATATAAACAATAATAAATTTTCGGTGTTGTAGGGTAAACAACTTTTTAATTCTGAATTTCAATAGATATTTTCTGAAATTCAATTGATATTTTCTGAAATACATTTGATAATTTCTGAAATACAATTGGAGAAGGTGTAGATGTTTACACATCTCCCCTGTGATCGGACTCACATTGATATTTTTTATTAACAACAGGTAGTTTAGCTTTATTTGCTTTAGATGTTGGTGAATTTTTACTCCCTTTATATTAACTCGTAGTGTCTGCTTGTAGTCAAAATTTTGGATCTATTTTTAACCCTTTACCGTGAGCCAATCGATCTGAAACTTTGCTGGCGTGCTCATGGCGATGACAAAAATTATCTAACAGATGTTTTTTGTGAGGACAAAATAATGGAAACTTTTAAATTTTTCTACCAGAGTTGAAAAAAAAGTTACAAAGGGTTATTTTTTATTATATTATTACTACAACGACCACAATAAGAACAAGTCAAGCTACGGCAACAATACTACATTTAAAATAACAACAGGAAAAACACAGAAACATGTATTTTTAAAAATTTTTTTTATTACTTCAGTGATTTCTCGGGACCTGCCGATTTTCATGATTTTTCAAACAGAAACCTTTTCATGATATTGACCAATCATTCTCACTAAAAACGAGCGTCGCACATATTCTATTGAGGTCGTAATCATGACAAGAACAACATAGACAAATCGTATTTTTTCAAGACTTTTTTACTTGTTCATTCAATTCTCGGGATCCAATTAACCAATATGGACTATTTTAAATGGCAAACTTCTCAGGATGTTAGTGAATCATATTTTATGCCAACGAGCACCCTAGCTGCACGATTGAAGCCGTCGTCGTGATTGAAACAGACGGACAGCCGGACATCGCTTTATCAACTCCGCTTGTTATAAGGATCACATATATACATATATATTTTATGGAGTCCAAAATTTTTTTCTAATTATTACAAACAGAATGACAAAATTATATATACCCACTTCATACTGGGTATAAGAAATGTGATAATGGATTTACTACTAATTATCGTGGCACTTCTTTTATGAATTCGGTAGCTAAAATAATGAAGGGGATCCTAAAAAATAGAATTAACGTATGGCTGCAAAAATATAGCATAATAACAGAATTTCAGGGTGGTTTTCGGAAAGGATTAGACAATATTTACTATCTTGCATCAATGGCACACATTAAATTTAATGAAAAACTAAAAGTATATATGCTTCTTCGTCGACTTAGGGCTTCCTTCGATAAGATTTTGAGAAAATCCCTCATCTATAAATTGAATAATATTGGCTTATCTACAAAAATAGTTAACATGATTGAAAGTATATGTAGAAAATTTGATTTTAGTGTATAGACTGGAGAAGAATTGTCGGAAAAAGTTGATACCACATCAGATAATATTACAACAACCACAAAAATAGCCTCAGAATATACCTACTTGGGAGTTATTCCTGCACCAAGAATATCGTTCAGCAAACACCTAGACAAACGACAGGAATCGGCTAAAAACCATATGAACGCGACTTGGAACAATCTGTGAGCAGAGCAATTCAGACATATTATCGACAAGTTTGGAAATTTACACTCTTTGAAGAAGTAGGTAAGCTTCAATGTTTTTTCTTGAAAAAGGTTTTAAATTACCAACGTTTTCACCTAGGTACATATTAATGATAGAAACTGGAATATAAAATAATCACATATGATTATTATAATCACAAAGAGTTCTTATTATATATCTAAGATGTAGATCCAAGGTGTATATGGGGCAGTCTAAGTGAAAAAAGTACTTTTTGATTCGGATGAAATTCAGTGGAGAGAGACCATTTGCTTAGAAAAGCTTGCAAGAAATTTTTGAGCTGATCGAATCTCCTTTGTCGGTTTTATATGCTTTTATGGTGAAAATCGGGGTTTTTTCAAAGTCAAAAATTTTGAAAACGGTAAAAGCTAGAAATATGAAATTTTTTATCAATATTTGGAAATTGAATCTCTTTACAAAAAAAATATTAAAGAAAAAAAATTCAACAATTTTAAAAGATTTTCTTTAAAAAACGATGTTTATTTTTAAAAACTTGGTCTAGCATTCTTCAAAAATTTTTCCAAAAATATATGTTAAAATTTCGTCTTTCTTAAAAATTTTGAAGGCTGAAACAAGTTGGTCAGGCAAAAACACCGGAGTTATAGCTATTTTTGTAAGGCAACCTCTAAAATTTTATAAAGGAACAAAGCAAAAAAAAATTTTTTTTTAATATCAAAGCACAACGTAATTATTTTTTTTGATAAACTTAACAATTGCTGCAGAAAAAAACTTAAATAAAACCACATTTTCGGCTTGAGCAAAGTCGTTATTGAAGATTAAGCTGAAATTTTGTTTACAGGTAATTTTGACTATCCCCTTTCAGAATTTGCCTGGATATCGTAAATGGAAGTCGAAAAAATTCTGAACCCATCTAACGTTTATATTCTTATGACTTATATTTTTATTTTTTTTAAAGTTGTTTTAACATTTACTGAGTGCCAGATGCTCCCACCAAGATGCATTATTCAGGACGAAGCCCAAATTTCGAAACCCGACTTTAAAATTAGAAAATTCGGTTTTGAACAATTCAAAAAGCTCACGCAAATTACAGTAAACGAGCCGTTTCTGAAGCCTTTCCTTTTTGCTATCGTTTACTTTGACAGCCGATATTTTGTTTCCAGGCTTTGCATCGCGAACTCCCAAATAACCTTCTCACCTCTTAGAGCAAAACATTTATTAATTAAGGTATTTGAGCAACCAAATTTACCTTTTACTTGCAAAACATTCGGAGAACTCGGCAATAACGTTAATATGCGGCATTTGTCATCGCTAAGTATTGATAATAAATGTAAACAAAATATTGGAAAAAGTAAACAATTTGTTAAACTTAATACCAAATTATTTCAGAAAATTCTTTGGGTTGGTTTTCGTCTTTTCTATTATTTCGGATTTATTTCGGTGTTTGCTTTTTGCTCATCGTAGTTGCTGATCGGCATGCATTTAGGTTATATACCTATATGCATGAGTTTCCGGTTATATGACATAACTTCTCGTTTAATTTAGTTTTTGCTAATTAAATAGCTCGCCCTAACCTCCATTGCAAAGGTAATGGTTATGTAGAGTGGCTATATGCATTAAATCGTGCTAATTGGAGATGGCTGTATAGTTTCTTTTAACTGGCCAAATATTTCTTCATTGTGGCCATATAGGTCGGATGGGGTAAAAATATAAACCAAAAAAAAAAAGCTCTCTCAACTTTTTTTTAAAATATTGCCATATTTTGAAAACATAGAGAATAAATTTATAATAATAAATAATCAAATTAGGGATGAAAAACGCAAAAAACGAAAAGTCGCAAACATTTTAAATAAAATAATTTAATGTTATCTTTATTTTCTGAAAAACTTCAAATTTTCATCCAAAAAAAATTGTGAAAATTTATATATAAAAAATAACATTGTCATAAAATTACGTTTACTTATGTAACAATTTTTATGTTAGCAATTCTTAAATATCATTTGAGGTTTTCTTAAATTCATTGAATTTAAATTAATATCGACAAATCTGTTTTTCTATTTATTTAAATTGTAAAGGAGTGGCATCTCTGTCAAAATAAGCGAAAAACACAAAGAATAGAAAAAAACAAATTACTTCGTGTTTGACAGGATGATTTTATGTTTATGTTTAATATCTTTATTTTTTTTACTAATATTTCTGTTTATTTATTTGAAAATGAAATAATGAATTGAATATGCTATTTAATTTTTTTATTTATATAAAAAAGTTTTTTAATTAAAGCAAAATATTTTCACTATTTCATGATTTTTATTTATGTATGACGACATTTCAACCTAAAAATTTAAGTTTTTATCGATTGAATAAACAACACAAAAATGGTTGTCGTTTAGATAACAACAACAGCTGACTTTAACAATAGCGAATATCGTTTAAAAATTTTACTGATAATTTTGCAATTTTCTTTTTTTTTTACGATTCGACTATCGTTAAAAGAAGTTACTGAATCGCGGTACTGAAAAGTTATTAATATCTCCTGAATGGCAATATTTTTTTTAAATGTAAACATTTTTAAATGTAAAGATATTTCTAAATTTAAAATTATTATTTCCGACGTTTTGATATGATTTTCTGAAATTCAATTAATATTTTCTAATTTATAATTGGAAATTTTATTTTCAGTTTTTATTATAATTGATATTTTCTTAAATTTGAATGGAAAATTTAAAAAGTGAAATTTTGTATTTATGTGAATAATAATGCTTTATTAATTATAAACAATTTTTAAAAATTAGATGTAATCGAAATCAGATATTTTATAGGTAAAGCAGAGTAATAATTCTATATATGTAGAACTGCTTTGTAAGCAAAAAGTTCATTGACGAACTCGGTAACTCTATTTTGTAAAGACAACAAAAAGTTAATATGCCAAACTTATGTTCAGAATAATGAAAAAACGTATGAAATAAAAGACCAGCCCGTGTATACTCTTAACATTGTTCTGTATGATATCTAGTTGAAAATATTAACATTCATGTTAAAATAGAAATAACTATTGCAAAGCTAATTAGAACAAACAAAAATTATGGCGCCATCTACTGTGGCATAGTCACGCTGAGCAAAATGAAGCGACACTCTGTTAATGCAAAAGAAATGTATTTTCCCCACAACAAAATACTGCAGAATTTTATGTAAATAACATAACCGATTTATTTCTAACATGCAGTTACTATGAATATACATACATACATACATATATATAATATATGTACATTATTTGTATTATTTAATATGTGTATGTATGTATATTTAAATATTACACACAAAAAATACAACATCAAACGTTATTTTTGTGTTTTTCTCTTTAAATAAATTAATACATAAATTTTTTTGCTAAATTTACATTTGGGCAATTCACAACAGGTGTTGTATATTGTATGTTGTATTGAAATACACAATAAAATCATTTGTTGTGAACACTCAGTTGTATTTTCATATTGTAATACGCTTTCTTTAGTAATTTTCGATCCAACGAGGAAAGATCGCTTCGTCGCTTCTGCTATTTTGTATAAGAGAAAACACGTGTTGGTGTTCGCTTTTTGGTCATAAGATATACCCTGGAATTTTAGTTACGTACCTCTTACATTTTAATTTAGAATAAAAAATATATATAAAATGTTTTGGTTGAGACTGAAAGAAAAAATATAAACATTAATTTTTATATAAATAAACTTATCATGTTTATGCGTTATTTGCATTATTTGCCATATTTTATTTTATAATTATTTATGCTGATAAAACTCTATGTATTTGTTTTTTCTTTTTCATAAAAACTGGCATTCACTTGGAACTGATATGTTATGATACAATATACAACATTTACTAAACATAGCAAATGAAGTTGGATCGTGTAACAGATTTTTCAGTGAAAATTAGCAACAACAATTTTACACTATTGTAAAGTGATACACGATACAACAGATACAACGATACATTACCATTGTGAATTGCCCAATTGTTTTTTTTTTATTAACAACTAGGTATTTAAGCATTATTTGCTTTAGATGTTGGTGAATTTTTACTCCCTTTATATTAACTCGTAGTGTCTGCTTGCCGAAAAAATTTTGGATCGATTTTAACCACTTTCCCGTGACCCAATCGATCTGAAATTTTGCAGGCAGGCTCGTGGCAATGACAGAAATTATCTAACATATTTTTTTACTGATGCCAAAACAATGGAAACTTTTAAATTTTTCTACCAGAGTTGATAAAAAAATGTACAAAGGTGTTGTTTTTGTTATATTATTACCACAGCGACCACAAAAACAACAAGTCCAGCTATGAAAACAATGCAACATTTAGAATAACAACAAGAACAATATAGATATATCATGTTTTTCATTTTTTTTAGCTTTTCAGAGATTTACCTGGAACTGTTCCACCGATTTTAATGATTTTTGAAGTAGAAATCTTCCAATGAATTCGGTGAATCATTCTCACTAAAAATGATCACTCTGGCTGCATTATTGAGGGCGTGATCGTGACAAGAACAATATAGAAAATTATTTTTTTTCAAGACTTTTTTTAGTTCTTCATTCAAATCTCGGGCCCTAATCGACCGCTTTGGACGATTTTAAACAGCAAACTTTTCAGGATGTTAATGAATCATTTTTTATGCCAACGATCACCCTAGTTGCCCAATTGATGCCGGCATCGTGATTTCCACAGACGGACAGACGGACAGACGGACATCGCTATATCAACTCCGGTTGTTATAAGGATCACAAATATATAAATTTTATGGGGTCCAAAATTTTTTTTCTAATTATTACAAACGGAATGACAAACTTATATATACCCTCTGCACACTGGAGTGGAGGGTATAAAAAAAACATAGTGTTTTAAAAAAACCTTTTATAAATTTTTGAATTTTTTTTTCAAAATATTTGTTTTGTAAAAAGATTCAAGTTCCAAATATTGAAAAAAATTTTACATTTCTAGCTTTTACCGTTTTCAAAATTTTTGGCTTTGAAAAAAACCCCGATTTTCACCATTAAAAGCTTATAAAACCGATAAACTTTCTAAGCACAAGATCTCTCTCCACTGAATTTCATCCGAATCGGAGATATAGTGCTCAAAAAGTATTTTTTTTCACTTGGGCTGCCCCATATACACCTTGGATCTACATCTTAGATATATAATAAAAATTCTTTTTCAATATAATTATCACCGTCTGCTGAATTATATTACAAAATAAACTTTTTTGGTTTGATTGCATCGACAAATTATGCAGAGAGTGTAATACAATTAGGACTGCAGAAAGTGTCTCCAGAGAAGAATGGGAGCACCTAAGAGATGGTGTTATAACACATTTGAAAATCAAAGAAAGGGCGCTGTTACTGCAAAAGTTATCAGAGACAAATCGGTTCTATAAGAAGTTGAACTATGAAAGTGAACAACTCTATTTTAAAACCGTACCAACTCTTAATTATAGTATATGCACAATTATGAGTGTCAACGTACACGGGACAAACACATTATGCATATATGCATGCGTTTGCACATACCATGGAATTCAACGCCGTTGACGGTAAGGAACATGATATGCAAACGTATGCATACTTAATTCACAAACAATTTAATTGTAAGGGTTAATGTTCTGTTAATGAGAATAAATTATGGCACAGGAACATATTTTGGTATATTTTGTAATTCATAATTAGTTAACAATTAGCGCTTTATTTTTGTATCTAAGCACCTTAATTTTATAATATAAACCAAAAATTAATTCACAGTTGAAAAGAAAACGTGTTTTAATATTCAAAGAATATAAGGCATTTGATTATGCTTGTATAACATCGGCAAAAGTACTCAAAAAATACTTGAAACCTTTAGTTAGAAATGAATTTAAATAAATCTATAAAGTATTCATCTCTGAAGTCCTTTCGTCATACCCTTTCAATATTTATCCTTCAAATATTATATCCAAATATTGAACAAATCGCACCTTAAATACAAAAGAGTCAAAACACAAAATTTTCCAAAATTGACTTTTTCACATTTCTATCTGCTACAAAAATTTATTTCTCATAACTATCTCCTTAAACAGAAAAAATGCTGTTATATCTGGGGCACAACTTGAGATAATATCACTAGTCAATTGAAAAATTTCAGTCAGACGGTCATAACTCAAAATTAAATTTTATTTCCACATATAAATTTAAAAAAAAGTATAGCATCACCTTCTACCCCTCTTTATTCGTCCTTATTATGTACATTCGCGCCAATGTTGTGTACCAGTATCAGCAACATCTGAACTGTAATAATGCAGAGTTTAACTCACTTCGGGTTAAGTTCAAAATCAGATCACACATTTTGCACTTCGGGTTTCTATACAGAAGCCCAAATACAGAAAGGGAGCAGACCTATAATGGCTTAGACGCCCTAGAAACCTAGAGAGTTGCCCGAATAGTGGAATCGTTGTTGCTGGTGATTTTAATATACATAACTCTACATGGCTTCACCATTCGAGTCAAACAACTCCCGAAGGCCGTTACGTTGAGCTTTTCGCGGCACATAACCATCTTCCGCAACTACTGAATCAACCAACGCACATTCCGTGCATTGAAGGGCAACGACAAAATACTCTCGACCTTTTTTTTACTTCACACCCTGATAAGTATGAAGTGAAAATATTTGCACCTCTCGGTAATTCGGATCACTGCACCATTTCCGCATACTTTTCGTACTCTGTACTTCAAAGTGTTTCAGCACCAGCTATGAAGCGCTTAGTTTTTATTTACGAGAAGGCCCGTTGGGTTGAGCTCAACGATTTTTTCAAGCATTTCAACTGGAAACTTTGTTTCCTGGTTAAAAATGTTGATGCTGCTGCGAAAATGGTGGAAAAAATAATAGTGCTTGGTATGCGATTATTCATTCCATCAAAGCACATTTCGGCTAAGCCAAATCAAAAATTATGGTTTAACCAGACCTGCAGGGATGCAGTCAGATCCAGAGAGGAAAATAAAAATTCCGCCACTGAACTGCAACGCAAACAGGTGAGAACTGAATGTGCCAAAACACTAAGTCGCCAAAAGTTTCTTTTCGATCAGCGTCTTCTTGCTAAAGTTCTCTCTGCTCTTCAGGGTAAGAGCTTTTGGTCATTTGTTAAAAGGGTAAAGAATAATGCTAGTTCTGCTTTCCCTACTCTTTGAATGAATGACCAAATATTCACTGAACCGGTTGATAAGGCTAACCCCTTAGCGGAACTTTTTGCAAAAAACTCGTTTTTGCCGGATAGCGATCAACAATATAAATATTCTTTCGAGCACGTGCAGTTGTAAAAGTTCTTTCGGATCTCAACATTAATAAGTCTCAATGACCGGATGGTATATAGCACTGGTGCTGAAACAGTGCTCTTCGACGCTAGCAAGTCCATTGGCCAACCTTTTCAGCCTTTCGTACCGTGCGGGAGTCTTTCTCTCTTGCTGGAAACTTGCTAAAGTCCAACCAATCCCTTAAAAGGGTGCGGCTAATAGCCCTGAAAATTGCCGTCCAATTGCAATCTGCTCTGCGCTCTCAAAGGTGATGGAGAGCATGATCAATTTCCATCTTGTGAACTACCTAGAGGCCATTTCACTTCTTAATGATCGACAGTATGGCTTCCGTAGAAATCATTCCACGGGAGACCTGTTAGCTCTACTTTCTGAGCGCTGGAGTCGATCCATTGCTCTAGGTATTTCCAAGGCATTCGATCATGTGTGGCACGGTGCACTGATATCAAAGCTTATTGCATTTGGGGTCGGTAATGACTTCTCTCGATTTATATCGAGTTTTCTCAGAGACCGAACAATACGTGTTATTATTGATGGGGTCTCGTCAACTTAATTCAGCGGTACCCCAAGGTTCCGTTCTTTCTCCTTCTCATTTCTTTATCTTTCTCAACGACCTTCTTGGTCAAACTTTTAATTCTATTTACTCTTTCGCAGATGAGAGCAGCATTTGTCATTCATTTTCCTTTAATTATTGGAGGCAGGAGGCAGACAATGAATGACACACCCAATCAAGACCTGTTAACGATCTCAGAGTGGGGTAAAGCGAATACGGTTGATTTTAATGCGCTGAAGACTCAATGCTGTATGTTACCCATAGGGCCATGGAATCAACAATGTCATCTGTATACATGGGTGGTATAGGTATTGAGGAATCGGCTACTCTTGATGTTCTAGGCATGAGAATTCAATGTAATGTTCGTTGGAACGAGCATGTTTTTCAAGTGTCCAAAGAAGCACTCAAGTGTCTTGGTTTTCTAAAATGGTATAAAAATTACTTCACTCCTTATGATCTCTTCCGTATGTGGTATAGACTCCCCGCAGAGGTCTTTCCTGACAGTTATAATATAATAAAATTTAAGTCAAGTAGCCACAAACACTACACCCTCTTTCCTCCTTCCCACAACCTTTTTTCCTGAAATCAACACAATGCACTGCATCTGTAAGGGGCATCCCCTGAGTGTTGGTTAATAGAAAAAAAAAGCAAAACTTTCCCCAAGATGGACATTTGTCATAATGAAACTACATTTTTTTAAATAATTCAATCATTTTTACATAAACAGTTTTTTGCCTCTCCTGAAAATTTAAAAATTTTGAGTTGTGACTGTTTTGTATTTAAGGTGCGAAAGGTGTCAAATTTATTACATAATACAATCAGTTGAATCTTTAAGGTGAGATGTGATTTTATTGAACTAAATGCCACCCACTTCCAACAGCAAGTACTTGCAACTTGTTCGTTATGTAACCTTAATGAGCCTGAAAACATATTTCGCTTCTTTCTTTACTTCGACACATCCGATGTCAATGCTTCAAAAATATATGTTAAACAGAGACAGAACTTATTAAACTTTTAAACAATGTCAGTATATCTTATAGAGAATTGGCTCGTTACATTATAGCTGCATTATATTATAGAAAGGACTTAATCATAGAATTTAATTACTAGTATAGAAAACTAATTTGTTAATGTAAGTAGTTTATGTTTGCAAATACTATTGACTGACGACAGTATGTCATAGTAGTGTGTTCTCTTCTTCTTGTTGGTACTTATGCCGTTTTCTTTTCTGACAAAAAATGTCGCCCTTATTTTGCCCTTTTTTCTAAAAGTGTTTTTTTTTATATATTCTGAATTAAGAGCAACCTTATCTTATACATCAATCGAAAGGTCTCAAAGTCGAGCCGTCATAAATCACAGAAAATTCGAGCCTTTGACTTCTTTCAGGTCATAGTGGGAGAATATTTCCCCATTGTTCCCATTTTTTGAATATTTTCACCCTATGACTTCCAAGAGGATAAGATAAGAGAGATAAGATAAGATAAGGAAGGCTAAACGCACTGCGACCAATTTGATCTTTTGTGCAGCCCATGGTTGTCCTAAAGAGGATAATAATCAAATTTTTTTTATACTTATGAACACAGCACTTTGAGACCTTTCGATTGGTATATAATACAAGGTTGCTCTTAATTCAGAATATATAAAAAAATACACTTTTCCAAAAGAGAGCAAAAAAAGGGCGACATTTTTTGTCAGAAAAGAAAACGGCATTAGTTTATACTACTATATCTTTAAAAATGTTAAAAGAAAAATGAATTGAAAATAATGAACAATAAGTAACTAACTAACTAAATTATTTAACTGTTATTGGAAAATAAATCTATATCTATAAAATTCAGTTATCCTCAGTTCGTCACTTTATAACTCGATAACCACTCAACCGATTTACAAATCAATACATGCGTTGTAAAGGGGTACTTTCGTGATGGTGTGTTTTTCCCATATAAAATGTGTGAATTCATTTGCTTATTCACATTTATGAGAAGTGCATTTTATTAGTATCAGTATGCGAAGCAAAATTTATACTTGCGAAAAAGTTCTACATATGGTCAAAAACGCGGACTGCCACGTTACATTCGTACGCATAGAATAAATGTCCTAAGACTACAAATTTTATTTAAAGAAAATGTTTTCATAATGTAAACGGTAAAAAAGTTATATGCGCTTAAATTGGACTGCCACGTTACATAGTTTTGGAAGGGTTATTTGAGGTGCAGTTATATTTTTCCAAATTCCTGCTCTTTTAATTGACGAATACATATAATTTCTGGGTAAGTGATAGCCAAGGATTCAATGAGTATTATTGCGCTTAAATTTTTAAATATAGTTACAGAAATAAAAGTATAATGCGAAAATGTCTGCTACATGTTGGACTGCAACGTTACATCGTTCGAATTTATCAACTAAAGAGAATCGAAAAACAAGTAGAGCGTATAGCTAAACAAGCCTGGATTGTAATACACATTCTTTATATTCGGATTTGTTCATAAAAAGTGGGTGTGGCCATTCGACATAAATACACAATTTTTAACTTTGGCTTTTATTTTTGATGTGTAAACATCTATACGCGCAGGGGGGTAAATTTCTATTTCACAATACAATCACAAAAACAGCGTAACTCATATCGGTGTGAGCTGAAGAAGATAATGCTGTGTGACTTATGATTGTATTGGTGAAAAAATTATGATATGTTCTTTTCTAAACATTTTCCAATTGTCTTTCAAAAAACATCAATTGTATTTCAGAAACCATCAATATAATTTCAGAAAACATCATTTGAATTTTAGAAAACATAAATAGAATTTCAGAAAACATCAATATCATTTCAGAAAATATCATTCGAGTTTCAGAAAACATCAATTGAATTACAGAAAACATCAATAGAATTTCAGAAAACATAATTTGAATTTCAGAAAACATAAATAGAATTTCAGAAAACATCAATAGAATTTCAGAAATCATCAATTGTATTTCAGAAACCATCAATATAATTTCAGAAAACATCATTTGAATTTCAGAAAACATAAATAGAATTTCAGAAAACATCAATATAATTTCAGAAAACATCATTTGAATTTCAGAAAACATAAATAGAATTTCAGAAAACATCAATATAATTTCAGAAAACATCATTCGAGTTTCAGAAAACATCAATTGAATTTCAGAAAACATAAATAGAATTTCAGAAAACATCACTTGAATTTCAGAAAACATAAATAGAATTTCAGAAAACATCAATATAATTTCAGAAAACATCATTCGAGTTTCAGAAAACATCAATTGAATTTCAGAAAACATCAATAGAATTTCAGAAAACATCAATTGAATTTCAGAAAACATCAATTGCATTTCAGAAAACATCAACTGAATTTCAGAAAACAGCATTATCGACTTATTTTTTATGCACGGAAAATATGATGTTGATGTTTTCTTTAATTATTATATGTTTACACATCTCCCTTCTGATAGGACCCACATGAATTTTTTTTATTTAACAGTAAACAATAACAAAAAAAAAAAAACAAGTAAGAAAATTATAGGTCTAGACCGAATATACGATACCCTATGATTTAGAGACCATATCTCTTCAGTCCAACTAAATGAATGTGGAAAATAAGCATAAACCATATTTAAGTTGCATTGTTATTAATTTTTTTGGCTGCAGATATGAAAAAGTTCATATCGGGTGCTATATTTATATGGGGCTAGGTCGAAAATGGACCGATCCTGACCATATTTGGCAAAGTCACTTATATTTTGAAAAAGTATATACAGACCAAAGTTCACAAAAATCTGTGCAATAATTTTTTTTTTTTTGATAGATTTTACTGAAGATCGGGAAGCAGCTCTATATGGAGCCTATGACTAAAAGAATTTTCCTGTAGGCATTATTTTTGGACTACTGATTAATGGATATAATAAAAACATACACTGATGGATATAATAAAAACATGACTGAGATCTATATGATAATTTGGACGTTATGGCAATTTATGTCGATTTCATAGGGGTCATTTGTATGGGTAGTAGGTCTGAACATGGACCGAATTTCACCAATTTCAATAACGTTCATGGCCGGCAAAAGCTTATGTACCAAATTTAATCGAAATATATTCATATTTGCGAACTGTAGTTTGTTTACAAGGTTTACATGGACATACAGACGGACGGACGGACATCACTAAATCGATTCAGAAAGTGATTCTGATTCGATCGGTATAATAAAAGATGGGTCTATGTCAAATATTTTTGGTAGTTACAAACAGCAGCACAAAGTCATTATACCCAAACCAGATAGTGGTATAGGATATAAACGGTCTTATTCTGGACTTTTAAAGCATTTTGAATACAAACATGAAAACTTAGGGATTTTGATGCCCTTCCATCGAGATTCGGTATTCAACGGCCTTGCCACAAATATCTTGAATTTGATGAGGCGATGATATATTCTGATCATGTTGAGCATTAGCAAATATTAGAGTAGTGCCTAAGTGCTCATTTATTTTTATCGAAGTCTTTGCTTGTATATTCTTCAAGATCAATTCTGGATTACGTGCGCTTAAATGTGCTTACAAACTCTAGTGCGCTATTAACAATAACATGCCGTGCTTTAATGTGCTTTCGTACAACAGTCTTAATAGTGGCACCGATTCCGTCTACACAACCCTTACCGTGCGAAGTTGCGAAGAAGTTCCAAAATATCTTCACTCCAAATTCTTTTTCTAGGTGTGGAATTATAGGCGCGAAATATTTATTTTTAAATTTATTTATTTTAATTTAAATGGTGCGTGGTAAAGAAGAAGAAAGCATATATTTCAAAAATTCATAACTGCACTGTATTCTTAATCGGACCGGTTTCTGGCATTTGAGCCTTCATCAGCATTGCAGTTATGAATTTTTGAAATATATGCTTTCTTCTTCATTACCACGCACCATTTAATCAAAATCAAAATTGCATATTAATTACAGTAGTAATTGCAATATGTCTGAAAAATGACGATAAATCTAACAAACAAAAAAAAAAAAAAAATTTATTTATTTTATTTTAAAATTTTTACTGATGCTGGCATTTCCGATGCCAGCTTGTAAACGAAAGGAATGATCGTATCCTTAGTGTGTTACAAATTGTCTGTAACGAAAACTTTGGAACAAAGAATACCGTTGTAGGGCAATTCCATAAAAATGTCAACTTTAATTAAAAAAAAAAATATTTTTTCATTCATATGAAGTAAGTATAAAAATATATTAAAATACGTTCCAAGTCAAATAATGTAATTCCTTACAAGCATTCTAAATAATAAAATAAATATAAAATTTATTTGTTTACTCAATTTCCTTTTAATACATGTTTAAGAAACTTTAGTCATTCCGTCACAGTCATTCCGTCACGTCAAATGACAGTTAATAAATTCGATACTATTACAGGCCAGTTGCTCTAAATTATAATTTGATATTGCTTATATATCATATGTAAAATATGCATTAGTTTAAAATCTGACTTGCTTCTTAATTTACAAAAGTTCCCAGGATTTATTACCAGGACATAGTCATGGTAGCAAAAATGTTATTCCGTCACACAATGAGAAATTACTCAAAAATAAATGAATAAAATTGGGTAAAAATTGTTTCTGAGTTTTTTTAAATCTCTTAATCATTAGCAATCATTTTCAAACTGAAGAATGAATGTTAAATTCAAAATAGCTTTGTAGAATAGCCTTAACTTCAGTTCTACAGCTCAAAATGTCATTCCGTCACATATGGAATTGCCCTGTATATAAAAGCCGATGTGAACAGGCTGAGTTGCCGTTGGTTCCAATGCGCGCTCTGAACTTCATGTTTGCCTTCGCAAACAAAATTATCGGCAAAATCAATTTAGAGAAACGCTTCTTCTTTATATTGCAAACTTAGGGCTCGAGGTCGGTCTTCAAGATTGAACATGCGTGATTTTTCCCGCTTAACAAAGCAGTGCTTCAGAAATTGTGGCGAAAGGCTTGCAATATGTCCGACAAGATCTTCAATCGATCCGTTTGCTTCTTTTTTTCCGTTCTTTTAAATACAAGGCTTTTATTTTCAAGCTTTCCATGTTACGTGCTTGTTTAGGATTGCTTCTTCCAATAAGGCCTTCAATCCTTCTTCATTGACGCCAACGCAACTTTGACATCTTCCAAACCAGCAATCTGGTTGAGAATGAGAATTTGTTGGCAAATACTTGTTCGTAACTTGGAATTGAGGGAACAACTGAATGCAAAGCGGCAACGGCTTCAACGCAATTGGAATGGTAGAAGCATAAGCAAAGGTTATGTGGTAAGTCATTTATTAATTTCACCCATTGCGGGCGTTGACTACTAAATTTACTTACACCACAAAACTCTATAAAAGCAAAAGTAAAAACAAAAAGGTGACACTTTTTTTATATTCTAAACGAAGAACCATGCATATATCGGTCATTTTCTCACACATACTTACCTTTCTTCTACAAATATGCGTGAGCTTCCCTCAAACTTAAGACCATATATCTTAAAGCTATTCGAACTTCTTGCTCATCCGCAATGAAAGATTTCACGTCTCGGGCTTTAGGTGAAACCTGAGAAATGTCATCTCTCTCTGGAAGCTTTTTATGTCCAAATTTAATGGATCAACATTTGTTGGTTTCTTAGTCGGATTTTCAGTTAGAGCATTAGCTAAATTAATTTCACCGCGTTTGTCTATGCTGGAAACTATTGCAGCCAGAACTTCTTTTTTTCCTTAAACAGGAAGGCAGACCTTTTTAACTTTTTTAACAGCTTTTCCCAACGTTTGCCTTGCCCTATTGCCTTCCATCATGTCAATGAACATTATAATTTTATTTACTTTTTTGCCGCAGCCTTCATTTCCTTCCATTTTTCTTCTATCTGCTTTTTCTTGCAAAACGTGCAATTTTTCCAAATATCTTATTGTTGCCAGACTGTTAAAAGAGTATTATTTTAAGAAATATTAAAAAATTCCAACATTTAGATAACAAATTTCTTGCCACGATTGACACTTTCGCGTTTTTGACCATATGACTTATTTAATTTCTGTGTGTTTATTGGTTGTTATTTAAGTTTACATTGTAATCATTGATTTGTAATCATTCAGCTAAAATTAAATTTTTAAAAATAAATAAAGAGAACTTCTCATGTTAACAGAGTAAAATTATTCAACAATGCCGCGACGAAGGCCTTCACAAATTGGTCGACGAATTCCCAACAGTAGTCAAATACGTTTAATCAGTACAAACAAGTGCGATTAGAAAGTAATGAATTGGCAAGGCAGCGAATGGCACGGTCAAGAGCAAATCAAAATCAAGAAAAAAAGAGAAGAACAAATTAAGAGTGTGAGATTTAGAAACAGAAGAGATCATGAGCGTAACACTTAACGTGACAATCGAAACCGGCAACAACGGAGACGGAGTTTTAATTATGTTCATAACATTGATTACGCTTTCCATCCATTCATTCAAATTGGCGAAATGCATAAGGTTTGTAATAAATGCAATGCATTGAAATTTAAAAACGAAACCGATGGAATATGTTGGATTCAAAAAATATCTTTATTGACAACATGATTACGAAAATTCTCCCATTTATCAATTATTTTTTTCTGTTTTAATTGTGAATATAATACCACACAAATGTGGGATAAACTCCACTACCAGCTTAAAATCAATATCAGGAAAGTGTAAAAAAAATATTGTTCTGCGTAACAGCTGCATTTTGTCTATGTTTTTTTTTTAGCAAAGTTAATTTTTTTTAAATTATTTTTAACATTTATTTATTTATTTATTTTTCATTATTGCATATTTACAGCAAATGCATTTGATTTATACGTATGAGTGATATTTAATATAATATTTATTTATTACTTACACGTCAGAGTAAAGCAAATAAATTTGATTGATATATGTATGTAGTTTTCATATACACAGGTGAAATTATTTATGGCTCTAAAGTTAATTACAGCTCATAGCAAAATTTTTGGTATTTATAGTTGCACAGTTAAGTGTACAAAAATCGATGGTGTTCGAATACCTAGATCAATATATAATGCGTGCAAATAATAATTTTTTTTTTAATAACATAAAATAACGCGTTCCGTAAAAATATTATATAACCAATGAATAATATGTCCATGTAAGTAAATTTAAGAATTATGAAAATCAACCAAGGACATAATAATAAGTTTTATGGGATATATCTTAAAAATAAACTATTACAGTTTGACTTTTATGTTTTTTTTAGCTATAACTATTTGATTCCAATTAATATTTTTTCCTTGTTTGGTAACAGTTATAGGCAACAAAAAAAAATATTTTAATTTGTTATAAAATTAAAATTGTATACTTTTTCGTTCATAAATTTAACTAAGTAAGAGACAAATTTAATATTTAAATATTCTTTTATTAATTTAGGGTTAAGAAATATGAAAATAAAATATGCACAATCAATAAAAAAAATATAAAATTATAAGATAAATTTTGTATACAAATAATTTTCTTCTTAATATTTTTTTATTTTATATTTATGTTTAGTTAAATGAACTTTGGTTTAACTTCACAAACATTATTGATCTTAATTTTTCATCAGATAAGTTGCACAGGTGGTCACCAAAAATAAAACGCAGAGCAGAAAACGCTCTCTACAGTTACTTTAGTGGCTGGGACAGCGTGTAAAATATACGCTCATTGTTTTAGAAAATACGTATATTACTTTTTCCGTGACAGTAATTCAATAAATTTATATCCATGTCCTTTTCTGGGGGTCTGTAATTTTCTATTTGCACACATGCTGTCATAATATCGTGTTCCAGATTAGGAGATACCAAATCTTTAGCTTTCAGCATATTCCCGGCATTGTCAGTGGTTATTTCGTAGACTTGGTTATGGGGATATCTCGAAGTCACCAAGAACTTTGTTAAATTCTTCTTTTAAGTTTTCTGCTGTCTGTCTTTATTTTTTCTTCCTTTGCCGCAGCTTTGGTTTGATCTTGCAAGAAGAAACAAAAGTGATATATCTGTGGTCACCAGCGATAACCGCCTAAGTCGAGTTAAGAACGATTTGAGTTACGTATGCTATCATATTCTGCTAAAAATATAAAATCGCCATTTCTCTAACACGGTTTATTAAAAATTTATTAATGAAAACATTCTGACCTAAGTCGTAATGAAGCCCCATTATATTTATATAAAAAGTTAGTTTTCTCAAAGGCATGAATTTCGACCTAGACGATTAATGCTTGTTACCATAGATATATTGCAGTGTGTTCAAGAGCACAGAAATATATATCCAAATTGTACAAAAATTACTTTAAAAAGAAAATATACTGTAACTGCTAAATAATGATAATAATAATGCATATTTATTTCTCATTTTCTTTTTTTACCATAGAAATAAACGAAACAAAAATTTTCAAGTTTAAAAACAGTACCACCATGGAAAACGCATATTTCACTCTTTAAGGCCCCATCGCTTAGGGAAGGCGTAATATTGCACATGAGTTACATTCAAGTCAAATGGAAAAAATTTGCGTATACCTTTTCAACGTTTCTAACATTAAATCTTAAGGGACACTCTAATATAAATAAAACATTATCATAAAATTATTATATCTTCGCAATTTTAAATAAATTTAAAGCTAACTCTTCATTGTAAACTTATAGCTTTTGTCAATATTGTTATAAATTTAAAATCTTGATTAATTTTTGCACTGTTTACCCGAGATTGTGGTGGTAGATGTGTGGTGATACGAAAAAGTTTTTCGATATGACATGGAATACTCACCTGTACATCTGTGGAATTCAGATACGGAAATTAAGATGAGCTGCCATTTTTCTAGAAGATATAGGGTTCCATGCTACAAAGCAGCCAACTGAATAAATATCAAGCTAACACCTTTTATGCGATAATTTTCGATAAAAGATTAAATAAAATATTCACCTGTATTTGTAATGAAGTCACCATTATCTTGCCATATGCGCTCCCTTATGCCTTGTATATAACTAGGGCGGGCCGATTTGTAGGGAGGCAAAAAAATCGATCAACTGACAAGGAAAATTATATTCTAGGGATCAAAATAAGAAACTTTGCCGAAGGCATCATACCTCTAAAACGAATTCTGATGTTCCGACATTTGATCTGTCTGTCTGCCTGTCTGTCTGCCATGGTGCAACCCCAATTCCCCTCATGCAATTCATCTGAAACTTGGCTCATACTCTTGTTGTGACTACAGATTAATTTTGGGGTAGTCATGCAGAGTCGCGCATAGTCACGGAGTGATCTAAAAGTTATTTCCCCCATCCGATCGATCTCTTTGAATAACATTTCTGTAATAACCTTCGTTTTGTCAAAAAAAAAAAAATCAATTTAAAATGCTTTTTTAAAGGCCGCAATTTTTAAATATTTGTTTTATAAAAAAATAATTTCTTTATTCAATATACAAAATTACCAACAATAAACAACTAAATTGTCAAATTCATAACATTTTACAACAATAAAATACACTAAACAGAAATTACACTTACTCAATAAAACACTTACAAAAAGAAAATACAAAAAACACAATAGCAATATTTCAAATAACTTAAAACAAGTGCGATATTCTTATTTAAAAAAAAAACAACAATAACAGTTCCTACATAAAATTACTAACAATAAGCCAATAAATTCGAAACATTTTACAACAACAAAATATACTTAACAGAAATAACACTTACTCAATAGAACATAGCATAAAAAGAAACCAAAAAAAAAAAAAAAAAAAAACCAATAGCAAAACCAAACAACAACAATAACAATTCCTAATAAACAAAAAGTGCTGCCAGTTATTTTAAAAATCTATATCCCCAATAAAACTAAATTAAATCCCTTAAAATGGCATGTTTAAAAAAAGGCTGTTCTTTGCAAGGTCATGACGAGAGAATGATGAGTTGCTGGCTTTGTCTTGGTGTATGTCACTTTAAATGCAGTGGATTATCTGGTTTAGTAGCCGAATCTGTATCGAAGCATAAAAACTTGCATTGGCGCTGTAATAACTGTCAAAAAATTGGCGCTGATTTTTACCGCTTCTTTCAAAGCACTAAAAACAATTTTTTGCAAATTCGAAACCATTTTGCCAATTTATCCGGGCAAATAAACTCTTATGGAAAGCTTTTCGATGATTTCAAGTCATTGGATGGACTCCAATCACCTAAATTACCATCTCCAAATCGCCGTAAGTCACCCAGATTCATGAATAGAGAAAACCCTGACAATACTACTTCTTCTTCAATCCATACAACTCTGAATGCTGCAAATATGCTTACGACAATTATTTCTCCTTTGATGCCTCAAAATGCTGTCCTACCATCTTTTAATAAAGTATAATCGATACTTACTACTGATAATATACAATCGTTTACAAATACTGCTCCCTTGATGTCTAAAACTGCAATGCTACCATCTTTAAATAATTCGTCATTGACGCCTACAACTACTATTCCACCATCTTTAACTAATGAAGAGGCGTTACCGAAACAACTAAAAGTAATACCGCCAAAAAAATCTATTTTTATTTCGCGTCTTTCTTCGAATACCTCCACTGATGACATTAACTATTATATAAACACTAAACTAAGTTATAAAGCTGATGTTATGATATATAAATTTTCCTACTCCGTACCAAGAAGGATTACATCTTTTAAAATAACCGTTCCGTTCTATCTTTATGAGCAAATCGTACCCTGGTTTCTGGCCTGTGAATACTTTAGTTCGTGAATATGAATTTAAAGAAAATCCACGGAGAAACAACATTGCTGAGCTTCCGCCCCGGCATCGAATAAATGAAAATACGAATTTCAACATTAATTCAAAAAACTAGATTCTTTACCCGTTGAACGACTAATCATTATGTATCAGAATGTTCGTGGTTTAAATACTAAAATGTCTAATCTACTAGTTAACAGTTATGATTTTAATTTTCATATTATCATCTTTACTGAGACATGGCTGAAAGATAATGTTTTTAATTCTGAGTTACTATGTTACAATTATCAAATATATAGATATAACAGAAACGATCGTTATGGCGGTGGTGTTTTAATTGCTGTATCATGCCTGTTTGCCTCCGAATCTCTTCAATCTGAATCTTCTCCAAATATTGAGTTTGTCAGTGTAATGATAAAGCTTAATTATAAAATCATTTTCATAACCTGTTCGTATATACCTCCTAATTCTCCTGAAGAAATATACCTTGAACACGTTCAGGCCATCAAATCAGTTGCTCAACGTGCTAAACCTGAGGATTTAATTTTTGTTTTTGGAGATTTTAATTTACCATCTATAATATGGAAAAATTCGCCTGATGCTCCGGATTTTATTCCAGTTAAATCCAATAACTGTGATGATTTAATATTGAATGAGATAGTTGATCTTAGTCTTTACCAGATGAATGGCATATTTAATGAATACGGTAAACTGCTAGATCTGGTATTTACAAATAATCCAGAAGATTGTATAATAACTCGCTCTGATCCTATCACCGGAAGATCGCTGTGTTTTGCCTACTTTTGGTGGATCCAATATTCGTGTTAATAAAGATAAAGTCTTTTGTTTTAAACAAACCAACTATAGCAAATTGATTGGTCTAATTTCTAACACTAATTGGAATGATTTGTTGTGCCATACTTCTATTGATTTAATGGTGGAGGTCTTTTATAGAACTATGCATTCTTTTATGGATGAATGCATCCCAAGGCATTCTGTCTACAAACGAACTGGCCCGCCTTGGAACTCAAAACAACTATCAAGATTAAAAAATTTGAAGAACAAGTATTATAAAAAGTATAAAATTTTTGGTTCTCTTGTATTTTTTGCAAAATACTCCATTCATCGTGCCGACTATAATATTCTTAACAATTATTTATACAAAAACTATCTAAACAAAATGAAGGAAGACTTCAATCGTGATCCTAAAGCATTTTACAACTTTGTTAATTCAAAAAGAAAAACTACTGGTTATCCATCTGTAATGAAATTAAACGATATCGAATCTAGTGATGATACTATAATAAGTAACATGTTTGCAGACTTTTTTGCTAGTACATATTCTGTTGCACAATATTGTTCCAACAGCTATTCATATCCAATAAACACAAATCAAGCTATATCTTTTCCCCTAATCGATAAGGCAGAACTTGTTAATAGCCTGAAGAAACTGAAAGTTTCATTTACTCATGGACCTGATGGAGTACCTAGTTCTATACTCAATTATTGTGCTACTTCCTTGGCAACACCTCTGACTCTCTTGTTTAATGCGTCAATAAAAAACGGGTATTTTCCAAAATTTTGGAGAGCTTCTTACATCATTCCATTATTTAAATCTGGAAATAGATTGGATTTTTCTAATTACCGTGGTATTGCTAAACTTAGTGCAATCCTTAAACTTTTCGAGAAATTTATTACAGATTTTTTGTGCTATAACTCATGGTCAATTTCGTCACCATTTCAACACGGTTTTCGGAAAGGATGCTCTACCGTTACAAACGTGCTTCATTTTACGACAATAACTAATGATGGTTTTGTCAAGAAAAAACAAACAGATGCAGTATACACCGATTTTAGTAAGGCTTTCGATAAAGTAAACCATAACCTTCTACTGATCAAATTGGATTTATTAGGTTTAACACCATTAAGCCTTAAATGGATAAAATCATATCTTTCTGATAGAACACAGCGTGTAATGTATAATAATATGTCATCTAAAGATATTACTGTGACTTCTGGTGTTCCTCAAGGCAGCCATCTTGGACCAATTCTTTTCTCCCTTTTCATCAATGATCTTCCAAAAGTGATAAATTTTTGCAACGTTTTAATGTACGCTGATGATGTTAAAATTTTTTTAAGTTACTGTCAAAATAATGATCATATTTATCTTCAATCAGATCTCAACAATTTCTTTTCGTGGTGTAACCGTAACCTAATGGAATTAAATTTTAAAAAATGTAAATGTATACGTTTTTCTAGAAATAATGTTTTTCCTGCTAACTACTTTTTGGGCGGATACCAGCATGAACTTGTTGATACTTTTCTGGATTTAGGGATTCTACTTGATCCTAAATTAAACTTTGTATCTCACGTCACCATGACAGTTAATAAAGCTAGAGGTACACTCGCCTTTATTAAAAGATGGGCAAAAGAATTTACTGATCCTTACATAACCAAACAACTTTTTACATCTCTTGTAAGACCTATTTTAGAATATGGGTCAATAATATGGGATCCCTTCTATAACATTCATATTCAACGAATCGAGTCTGTACAGAAACAATTTCTACTCTTTTGCTTACGTGGCTTACCTTGGAATTCTGCAATTAATCTACCTTCATACGCTGATCGACTTAAATTAATAAAATTACCTACTTTGGAAAGCCGTAGGACTATGCTAAAAGTAACATTTATGATCAACCTAATTAATGGTGAAACCTGTTCTGACTTTCTTGTCAACAATATAACTTTTAATGTTCCTCAACGAGTATCACGCCAATTCCAACCACTCTTTGTTAAATCTTTTCAAACCAACTATGCTCTAGCTGATCCTTTTAGAAGAATTTGTTGTGTTTATAATAATCTTTATCAATTAATTGATTTTTCGTTGAACACTGATGTAATTAAGCATAATATCATTATTTTCTTAAATTCCTAACTATTTGTTTTTATTTTTAAATAATTTAATTGTTTCAATATATGTACATATGTAATTATATCATTTATACAGGTCTGTAAGGATTTATTCCATTGACCTAATAAATAAATAAATAAATAAAAAAACAACATAGTCAAGGCGTATGATTATTATTGGCAGAGTAGAAGATACGTATACGTATGCGTGTTAATTTTAATATTAAATCAAACATAGTCAGCCCAATTCTAAACAAAAAATTGTGATTTTTTGAAATGTTTGTATGGGGAACCCCCAGGGAGTTCCAACGGGTGTGCCACTGGCATGGGTGGTTCGGCCGTCCATAGTTAGTGGGGGTCGATCATACGTTTGGACTCGATTGTGGCACTCTAAATGGGTTAAAGTGAGACAGACAGACAGACATGTTGAAAGTCGGGACATTAGAATTCGTTTTAGAGGTACGGTTCCTCGGGAAAAGTTTATTATTTTGATCCCTAGAATTCGATTTTCCTTGTCACTTGTGCGATTTTTAAATCGACCCGCCCTAATAGCAATATTTCATTTTTGGAAGTTGTTAAGTCTTTCGAGTTCATAAAAAATCTCAACATTCCAGTATGCAATTCATGTCTCATATTTTATATCAACGAACATCATTCATTGTCAAAACTTGCATTATCTCTCTTCTTTCTTCATGGTTTCAGAAATCGTTTATATTTCGAGCGTGATAAGGGATTGGCTTAGGTCAGTGTTACTGTTCAAGTTTATTTATTTAAAACATGCAAAATGTACCATTTTTCTTTTATTCTATACCTTATCTAAATTTGCATCTCTTTCAAAAGTCAGTTTACTCCTCCTAATGCTGCATAATTTCTTTGTAGTTCATAGTACACATAATAATAAACATAACAATGTGTAGCTTTAGAATGATTTTTTACTGTACTTCCTTAACAACCTGTTTATAGAGTTTTTTTTTATATTTTGTATTTTAACAACAGTTTATATTTTGTTTATACAATGTAAATGTTTATTTTTCTACTTTGGTAAATTACCTTGAGTAGAGGAAAATCATATACGAGCTCTAGTTATTTTCAAAGCTTAGTTGTAAAAACATGGTAACTTGTATGTTGATTTTTTTATAAAATAATCCATATTATGCATAGAATGTAGACTTAAGAGTCCAGCTATATACTTTTTATAGCCAATGGATTAACCCTTTTTTTAAATGGAGAAACACTTAAGGTTATCGTACAGTTTTTTTTACAAAAACTAGAATACAGAAAAAGTATTCTTAATCTTCTATACATAGTTAAGCCGGAAAATTGTAAATTTTAAACTCACATAGACCAACTATTGAACACATTTTGCCCACATGATTTCTTAGAGTGTTAAAGCATGCATCATTCTAGTTTATAAGTATAGTTTGCAGCATATAAGTACGTCACAAAAAAAATATGTATATACATATGTATATATCCAGTTTAATTTCCTCTCTAAGTTGTTATTTTCGAACATTATAATGTTTATGGTAGATTTTGTCTTCGTTCTCCACATACTGTTTATATTTACAACGAACGACATCGTAAGCTTTAATACTGCTTTAGTTGCTTTTAATGTACTACTAAAAATTCTCTACTCATTGTTAAAAATTTAAAGCTAATATGTTTAACAGAATATAAATGCCGTTGCAATTTTCCTTTTTTTATTTGTTAAATGGTGCGGCAAAACATTTTCGTAAATATTTACATTTTTAGATGGAGCAATATATGTATATAAAAACTTAAAATGTTTTTAAATTTAAAATAAACAATAACAAGTTTTTTTCCTTATACTTTAAGTGGTGGTCGAGTGAAGTTTAAAATAAACAATTGAAATGTTAAATTTGAAGTAATTTTTGAGATACCCAAGGCGTATAAGTTATATTAGATATCAAGATAATTATTTTTTTTTTATTACATGATACCTATACACAAAATTACCAGAAAAATAGCTAAATAAGGTAGAAAAAAACTATATAAAATGAATGGTTTAATTTAGTTGACAAAAAAAACGAGTAATAAAATTATAGTCAGTCTAGACCGACCATACGATACCCTATATGAATCGTGGTTTGTTCGTCCGCTTAAAACTTGAAAACTACAGGGCCAAAAGGGATACTTTCTTCTGCGACTTCGTTTGCAACTGCCACGCGAAGGTCTAGGAAAAAAGAAAAGTAGAAAAAGTCTCAACAGATGGCGCTGTACGCGGTTATTCCAATTTAACATCATATATATTGACTACTATGAGAGGGAGGGCTTTCTGTAGCCCATCTATTATTAATATGGGTAGTCATACCGAAAATGGTCGGTATCGGATAAGTGGGCGTGGTACCCCCCATGCAAAATTAATTTTTATGTTCATATATCTTGAGTACTGTTTGCAACTTTGTATGAGGTCATCTATTATTGCTGTGAGTTGCTGTGAGTAGCCGTTTTAAAAATTAGCGTTATCGGAGTAGTGGGCGTGGCACCTATAAAAAAATTAATCACTCAATATAAGACTCACTATCATCACAGGGAGAGCTTTGATACTTTATGGGACGTCATTTGTTATTAGTGTAAGTACACCTGACGAAAATAGGCTGGATCGGATAAGTGGGCGGGGTACATCCGCTACAAAGTACAGATTAAATATTATGTACATATACCGAGTATAATAATAGGGAGAGCTTTGCAAGTTTGTATGCGTTCATCTATTATTTCTGTGATTAGCCCTGGCGAAAATGGGCGGGATTGGAAAAGTGGGCGTGACACCTATCGTATAAAATAAATTTTCAAAATAATAAAAGTATCTTTAATAATATAAAAGAGTAATTGAAAATAATTTGTGTGAGTTCATAGGCTATTAGTGTGAGTTACTAGTGTGAGTGTGAAAATGGGCAGAGTCGGATAAATGGGTGGGGTTACTTAAATAAAAGTAATTATTGAACTTTGATATATTGGATCGTTTTGAAGGAAAATTTTGAAGAGAAATAGCAATTTCAGCAGCATAACAAAAATTGAAACTTCCGCAGTTTTCATTCAGGCTAATTGCTACTGCGGTAGTATAATATGAAGGAGTGAATTTGCCAAAAGACTTTTTAATCTACTTCATTTGACAGGTCTTGCATCACCTAATTTAATAGCAAAGTTGGATCTTAAAATAAAATACTTAAATTTAAGCTTACATAAGCGCTTTAATTTAAAAAAAATTGGTCTATTATTGAATAACTGTTTCTTTAAAAATATATATTCTTTTTGACTTTCGGATAATTTTATCATTTTTATGACGATGCCAAAAAGAGTTCATGGTAACATTGGCCGGCGTTCTTAGAAAGCAGCGCAGCACCGAAATGTCGCAATACATCCAACGGAAGAGGAACGTGCCATTGGAAGGCAATCATTTCGACCAGAATGATTAGAAATCCTGCGCGACTATCAGAAGAGATCAACAAAGCACACAATGAGCAACAATGTTTGAGAAGAAGAGAAGTTCGTGCTCGGCAAAGTGATGAAGCCAGATCACAATGTGCGATTTTTGAACGACAACGTAGGCTACAACAAATTATTCAGGAGAATATTGAGCATGCACCCTTTCGATATGAGCCCAACATTCAATACAGTTCGTACACATCGGTTCAATTCGGCCAGATGTCTGTCATTTGAGAGCATTGCAATGCTGTTTCATTTGAGAAAGAACCGCCTGGATTGTGTTGCGTGGGCGGAAAGGTGAAATTGCCGAATTGCTTCCACCACGGGAGCCATTATGCACGCTGCTTTATGTTGAATCTCCTAATTCGACTTAAAGTTGGATCTGTCATCCTTATGCCCCGAAACTATGCAAAGGAACCCGACTGATTGTGACGAAATTAATGAGTAATGTGATAGTGGCAAGGATTTTGAAAGGGTGGTTCAAGGGAGATGCTTAATTCCACGAATTCCCTTGACTTCAATCGATTTGATGTTCCAGTTCAAAGGTGTTCAGTTCGCAGTGAAACGTGCAATAAACAAGTCACAAGGACAGTCCCTAGAAGTGTGCGGCATAAATCTGAAACTGTCATGCTTTTCACACGGCTAGCTTTATGTTGCGTGTTCCCGAGTTGGAAAACCATCCTCACTATTCAGTTACGTTCCGAAACAGAAAACAAAAAATGTTGTATATCATGCAGTATTAATTGTGTACGATTATCGTTCTACTCTTTTTTTAATTAATACTTGATTTTATTCTATTTTCGCCAAATGTTGGACAGGACGAAGACCGTCGGGTCAGCTATCCGTATAATTATAAGATATTGAATTCAACTGAATTCGAAAATTGTTGTATTCAAATTATATTATTGCGTTATCTGTTAACGGTCGATAATTTTCGATACAGAAAATTTCGAAATTATTTCAATCAAAAAATCTCTTTTGGATAAAGCGAAGTTTGCCGGGTCAGCTAGTAGGATATAGAAAATAAGCATAAAACAAATTTGAGTGGCATTGTTATTAATTTTTTTGCTTTTGGTGATGAAAAAGTTCAACTCGGCTGCTATATTTTTATATGTGGACTAGGTTTAAAAATGAACCGATCCTATTCATATTTATATATGTGGACTAGCTTTAACCGATCCTGACAATATTTACTATGGTCACTTATTTTTTTTAAATTAGAGAAAAATTGGTGGAAATTGAAGTGAAAATAAATTCAGTTGATAAATTCAAGAGAAGGTCGGGATCAGCTTTATAGGGAGGCTATGGCTAACCATTTAGTTATTTTATTAATTTATTTATTAAATTTGGTATTCCACTCATGAAGACGTGAAGTCTTTCTTGATCATTCCAAAGCCTTTGATACTGTCAATCATTCTACATTATGTATAAAGCTAAGTCAATTATTCAATCTTTCATTAACATCAACACAGCTAATATGAACATACCTCTGAGAACGGATACAATCAGTATTCGTAAATAATACAATATCTGAACCATTAGCTATTAGTAGAGGTATACCACAAGAGTCAATTCTGGGGCCGCTTCTTTTCTCTATTTATGCCAATGAATTACCCCACCACTTATCACATTGCAATGTTCACAAGTATGCAGATGATGTACAGCTTTACCTTAACAGCCCAGTTAATTCTATTCGCCAAAATGTGGATAACCTAAACGATGACCTAAACAGAATAAATTGTTGGGCAATTTGTAATGGACTTTGCTTAAATCCAAATAAATCTAAATGCACAGTGATACACTAGGGTGGCCCTTCGTTATATGGAGGGAAAAAAAAGTGCTCAAACTGTCGGTCTCACCCCCTAGAAATATGCGAATAGCAAAAAAACTGAGATATACAAAGTTTTGGGCCAATCAAAAAACGTTTAGTCGTGGCGCAATGCGATTGAAAATTTCAAGTGTGTTTATATGGGGAAAATATGACTTTTTTTCAGATTTTACGAAAATTTCGTTCTATAGTTTAATTTTACCGAGAAGCTGGTATATAATTCTGGATCAGTATTAAATTATCCTTTCAAAAGGCTATAAAACTTCAAAATCGAATAAAACCTCGCCAAGAAATAGCAAATGCCCCAGACCACTTTTGTGCCAAAAAAAACTAGGTCATGAAATTTGATGGCAATTTTTTCAACTTTGAGAAATTGATTAAAGCCATCATTCTTTCTTGGTCTCTATACATATAAGTACTCAGATATGAAGTACTGTTTTAGTACCACGTTGCTAACCTATTGCGCATTGAGACCGAAAATTGGAAATTTTTTTGATAAAATTTTGAAAACTCCTTTTTCAAATTTGAAAAAATTTTCTTTAACAAAATTTAAAAAAATTAATATATTAATTTAAGGTTTTATTAAATACATGTTGCAGATTAACTGTGTGAATTTTTAAGTAAATCCCTCTACCAGAATTTTTTTGACAAGGATTTTATTTTTGCGGATTTCGAGAAAACTTGGATTTTTGTGAAATATTCTGTAAATGTACTCTTTCTAAATACTTTGTACCAAAAATTCATCACTTTTTTACTTTTAAATGTTATATTTTATCTTAATAGCCTAGGGTTTCGGAAAAAAATAATATGACTCCATTAACCCTTTTGGAATTGGGGTCACATATGACCCCAAGCCAATAAAAGACAATTTATTCAAAAAATTCAAATATTTTGTAAGTGCTGTCCAATTTTTACATGCGACACTTAAAATATAATAACCAAATGTCCAGAAGTTTCGTTCCAAAAATTTGGGATAAATCTGAGAACGTTAACCCATTATTTGCCAAGGCAAGCTTTGGATTTTAAGATATTTTTAAATAAAAATGACCTAAAACTAGTTTTTCTATTAAACTCGTTGATACTACTATTTAGAATTTAAGAAAAATAATTCGATTAATTTTTATTTATTTAACCATTCAGTGCTCCTGGGATCAAAATAATCCATTGTGATATATCTTTGGTGCAATTATCTGCTTATTGCTCGCGAATATAAATTAAAACAACTTTTAACCAATTTTGTTATAAAATTACTTTATATAATAAAGTAATAGTTGCATTTCTTGCTGTCTCACCCACCAATTTGGTGGATATTGATAAAAACGCCAAAAAAAATTTTCAGGTCAATCGGTGAGTATGCCATTACTTATAATGGTTGACATTTTTTGATTTTTTATAATCGGTCGCTTAGTATTATCTTCAATGTCACCTACATGTTCAAATATAATAATAACGGGTGATTTTTTAAGAGCTTGATAACTTTTTTTTAAAAAAAAACGCATAAAATTTGCAAAATCTCATCGGTTCTTTATTTGAAACGTTAGATTGGTCCATGACATTTACTTTTTGAAGATAATTTCATTTAAATGTTGACCGCGGCTGCGTCTTAGGTGGTCCATTCGGAAAGTCCAATTTTGGGCAACTTTTTCGAGCATTTCGGCCGGAATAGCCCGAATTTCTTCGGAAATATTGTCTTCCAAAGCTGGAATAGTTGCTGGCTTATTTCTGTAGACTTTAGACTTGACGTAGCCCCACAAAAAATAGTCTAAAGGCGTCAAATCGCATGATCTTGGTGGCCAACTTACCGGTCCATTTCTTGAGATGAATTGTTATCCGAAGTTTTCCCTCAAAATGGCCATAGAATCGCGAGCTGTGTGGCATGTAGCGCCATCTTGTTGAAACCACATGTCAACCAAGTTCAGTTCTTCCATTTTTGGCAACAAAAAGTTTGTTAGCATCGAACGATAGCGATCGCCATTCACCGTAACGTTGCGTCCAACAGCATCTTTGAAAAAATACGGTCCAATGATTCCACCAGCGTACAAACCACACCAAACAGTGCATTTTTCGGGATGCATGGGCAGTTGTTGAACGGCTTCTGGTTGCTCTTCACTCCAAATACGGCAATTTTGCTTATTTACGAAGCCATTCAACCAGAAATGAGCCTCATCGCTGAACAAAATTTGTCGACAAAAAAGCGGATTTTCTGCCAACTTTTCTAGGGCCCATTCACTGAAAATTAGACGTTGTGGCAGATCGTTCGGCTTCAGTTCTTGCACGAGCTGTATTTTATACGGTTTTACACCAAGATCTTTGCGTAAAATCTTCCATGTGGTCGAATAACACAAACCCAATTGCTGCGAACGGCGACGAATCGACATTTCACGGTCTTCAGTAACACTCTCAGAAACAGACGCAATATTCTCTTCTGTACGCACTGTACGCATTCGTGTGGTTGGTTTAATGTCCAATAAAGTAAACTGAGTGCGAAACTTGGTCACAATCGCATTAATTGTTTGCTCACTTGGTCGATTATGTAAACCATAAATCGGACGTAAAGCGCGAAACACATTTCGAACCGAACACTGATTTTGGTAATAAAATTCAATGATTTGCAAGCGTTGCTCGTTAGTAAGTCTATTCATGATGAAATGTCAAAGCATACTGAGCATCTTTCTCTTTGACACCATGTCTGAAATCCCACGTGATCTGTCAAATACTAATGCATGAAAATCCTAACCTCAAAAAAATCACCCGTTATATATAAAAGGTAATATTAAATTTATACTACTCTTAATTGAATAAGTTACAAAATTAAATCAAAGTGAATTTCAAAAAACGTCCAATTTTTTAGATATATGGCCTAAGTTGTTTTAATTTATATTCGCGAGCAATAAGCAGATAATTGCACCAGAGATATATCACAATGTATAATTTTGATCTCAGGAGCACTGAAGGGTAAAATAAATAAAAATTAACCGAATTTTTTTCTTAAATTCTAATCGTTTTAGGTCATTTTTATTTAAAAATATCTTAAAATCCAAAGCTTGCCTTGGCAAATAATGGGTTAACGTTCTCAGATTTATCCCAAATTTTTAGAACGAAACTTCTGGACCTTTGGTTATTATATTTTAAGTGTCGCATGTAAAAATTGGACAGCACTTACAAAATATTTGAATTTTTTAAATAAATTGTCTTTTATTAGCTTGGGGTCATATGTGACCCCAATTCCAAAAGGGTTAATGGAGTCATATTATTTTTTTCCGAAACCCTAGGCTATTACGATAAAATATAACATTTAAAAGTAAAAAAGTGATGAATACAAAGTATTTAGAAAGAGTACATTTACAGAATATTTCACAAAAATCCAAGTTTTCTCGAAATCCGCAAAAATAAAATCCTTGTCAAAAAAATTCTGGTAGAGGGATTTACTTAAAAATTCACACAGTTAATCTGCAACATGTATTTAATAAAACCATAAATTAATATATTAATTTTTTTAAATTTTGTTTAAGAAAATTTTTTCAAACTTGAAAAAGGAGTTTTCAAAATTTTATCAAAAAAATTTCTAATTTTCGGTCTCAATGCGCAATAGGTTAACAACTTGGTACTAAAACAGTACTTCATATCTGAGTACTTATAAGGATAGAGACCAAAAAAGAATGATGGCTTTAATCAATTTCTCAATGTTGAAAAAAATGCCATCAAATTTCATGACCTAGTTTTTTTTGGCACAAAAGTGGTCTGGGGCATTTGCTATTTCTTGGCGAGGTTTTATTCGATTTTGAATAGCCTTTTGAAAGGATAATTTAATACTGATCCCGAATTATATACCAGCTTCTCGGTAAAATTAAACTATAGAACGAAATTTTCGTAAAATCTGAAAAAAAGTCATATTTTCCCCATATAAACACACTTGAAATTTTCAATCGCTTTGCGCCACGACTAAACGTTTTTTGATTGGCCCAAAACTTTGTATTTCTCAGTTTTTTTGCTATTCGCATATTTCTAGGGGGTGAGACCGACAGTTTGAACACTTTTTTTTATTAAGGGCCACCCTAGTGATACACAAAAGGACTATAAACCCACTTATTGATATGGAAATATCTATAAATATTCAAAGAGTTGAGATAGTTCCAGCAGCTAGAAATCTTGGATTGGTCTTTAACAGCAATTTAGATTGGTCAAGCCACATCAACATGCTTGTTGCACAATCATACGTTAAACTAAGTATCCTATGGGCAGCGCAATTATGGATGCGAACTGTTTGCGATTTCGATTCAATCAGCAAAAAAAAAAACTTGAAAAGCTTTATAACAATATTGTAAGGTATGTGTATGGTTTAAGGAAATTTGAACACATATCGTCCTTCTCGAAAAGCCTGTACGGTTTATCACTTGAACACCTACTAAAGATTAGAGTGCTAATTTCTCTTCTTAAGATAATATATAAGGGAAAGCCACAATACTTATGCAATCATATACGATTTGCCAAATCAAACAGAGGTAAAATTAATTATTCCTAAACATCGATGCCTAGTATCAGAATGTCACTTTTTCATAAATGCTGTACGTCTTTGGAATAGCCTTCCACCTAATATTCAACTTAATAACAAAGCAATACATTTCAAAAAAATCCTTATTTAAATACTTTGCCTAAACCTAAACTTTTTGAAGGTATTTCTTATTGTATGCTTATTTTTTTTTTATTTTTTACTCTCTTTTTTTGTAATTTTTAATAATTTTCAATTTAAAAATTTTTTTTTTAATATTCTATGTCATATTTTATTAATGTCATAATTTTATGAACTCTTATGTTATAATATTATTAATATTAATTTTTATTTATTAGTTACAATTTTATTTATTTTAATTTGGCTAAACATGTTTGTACACTACTAAAATCCTGTACTGTAATTTTAAGACTTTTGCCGGTTTTCTCAATGTATCGCAAAATTGCCTGTTACTTTACCAAGAAATAAATTTGTTGGACCGACAAGCTGCCGGTTAACAATTTTGGTTTTCACAATGTACCGACAAAAAGATTATTTTCAGTTGGCAATGTCTGTTATAATACGTATGAAAGTTGGGAGAATTATTTTCAGTTGGCAATGCCTCTCAAAATTGATATGAAATTTGGGAGAATAATTTATCGGTACGATAAATAAATAACTGACAGATGAGTGCCGGTTAGCTTCTTTAATCGGCAGTTTCTTGTTGGGATAAAAGATAATCGCCTATTGAGAAAACGGGCATAAGTCGTGTTGTGCAGGAAATAATTAAATTTAATAAATAAATAAATAAATAAATAAATGAATAAATCTTGAAACAGAGCAGGTTTAAATATATGTATGTTAAATTAAATTATGACGTATGATGTACAATGGCACTTAAAGATAATCTCTCAATATTTTAAAATACTAGCAATAACCCAATGCGCTTCGCTACACCCATCGGTACCAAAATAAACTGGGAATACATTTTTGAGAAAACCTGTGTATTTATTTTTGGCGATATTGATTTTGTCGATTTTTGTTTTTGCGATATTAGATTTTGGTAATTTTTGATTTAGGAGATTTTTGTTATTCGCGATTCTCGGTTTTGGCGATTTTTGACTTGACGATTGTGTTTTTTTTTTTTTGTTGCTATTTTGGATTTTTTTTTGGCGTTGTTTGTTTTTTTGCGATTTTTTATATTGGCGCTTTTTGATTACAGCGATCTTTGAATGTAGCGACTTTTGAGATTTATCGATTTTTGGCTTGTGCGTTTTTCATTTTCTGTGATATTTGATTTTGGTGATTTTTGTTTTTGGCGATTTTTTTATTTGCGATTTTCAGTTTTGGTGATGTTTGACTTTGAAGATTTTTGTTTTTTTTTTTGTTATTTTTGATTTTGGCGATTGTTGATGAAGTGGGAAGACTTTATGGATTGGGAAAACTTAAACATTTTATAATCATATTGAACGAACTAAAAGTCAATAACCACCAAAATATGTGGAGAAAATCATTGCAAAGCCCAACAAGAATTTATATATATCTCGATCACAATATATGTCAAAATTAATTCAAGGAGTCTTGCGGAAGAAATGAAATAGTGGCGATTTTTAAAGAGAGATGCGGACTTATAGCTCTGAATGGTATAAATTTTAATCGAGACCGCCCTAATAATTTGTGCACCCTGTGGAACCAAAATGGAGAAGAAAGCATGCAACATTTCATGCAGAAATGCCCGGTATTAAAGGAATTTTGAATTCGATTTTTTGGAAAAGTATTTTTAAACGAAAACGAAAATTTTGGCGTTTCAAATGGAGTGGAAGATGAGCACTGAAATAATACTTTATAAATGCCTTATCGTATAGGAAACTAATTCCAAATGAGTTTCCGTAATATATAAACATTAAAGAAAAATATTATTTTTACTGTTTGCATATTGTAACTTTACTGTAACTTTACTGACATGTCATTAATCTCTTATATATATTTACGCTGATCCCTGACTCACTGACTGACTGACTGATTCTGTAACGCTGAAATAATACACATAGCACTCCCTACAAAGCTATGCGAAATACACAAACAAAATTTAATCTTTCTCATTTTATACAAACCCACACACAATTTTCTCTCTTCTATGTTACCAACCAGTGCTGCTAATAAAATCTTCTGAAAATCTTCAATTTTGGAAACAAAATCGCCAAAATTGTCATTTTTAAAACAAGAAATTGACAAGAAAATTTTACCGCTTCTAAAACTCGAAAAAATATTACAAAAGGAAGCAATAAAATTTATTTATATCATATTACGAATATTATTACAGCATTGGTTATTTCTTTATATTTTTTTTTTTCAATTATATATTCTTTCTTTATTTACATATTTTAACAAATTTGATATTTACATATGAGATCTTATCTTTACATATAGATATTGCAACAAATAATACATAGGATCTAAAGATATTAAATAGTTTTTATTTTATTTTTTAATGATTTTTATTAGTGGTGAAATTTCAACGAAAAAAATTTAACACAGCAATCAACTAAATAATTTTATTGATATGTGTCTATAGCTGAAACATATAATATAGGTTTAAAGTATCGCCGTAATTAAAACTTATATCTTAAATGGAGATGCTATTCAAGGTATTTCCGTTTTGAAACGACTTGACCCAGAATTAAATCTATACATATTTTGTAATTTCCATTTACACTGAACAAAAACTATAAATTTTCGATAAACAACCCATTAATTGGTAACCCTTGAAATCGTAATTTTTATACTACTGATAATTTTAAATCTTCAATCATCATTTTTACAAATTTAACAAATCATTTTAACAAATTGAAAAATCGTCGAAATTACAATAAGTTGTCAAAATTGGCAAAATTGCAAAATCGTCGAAATTACAATAAGTTGTCAAAATTGGCAACACTTACTAAACTTATTCGTTTGTCTGTTTTGTTTTTCATCTCAAAATTGTTTTGTATTGTTAAGAGTACTTTCGCTCAGTTTATTGATGGCCAGCACTTACCAAAGAGCATGCTTTTTTGATAAATATTTGAGAAAAAAGAGATCTTCAATGTAGATTTTGTTGTTGTCCAACGTATTATTTCGTTTATAGCTCTGTATTGCAAAGCCTTTGAAAAAATAGTGCAATATTAAGTTTAAAATTTAAATTATTGTAACTTTGCATAATTAAATTACATTGTAATTTTAGAAGAGAGGTGGGAAAATAATTTTTTTCACTCATAATATTAATTTTTGCATAATATACTTTTAAAAAAATTTGGACAAATATAAATTACGTAAAAAGGTATATTTAAGACTTTAATTTGAATAATTTATTGAAATTATCATGGAAGAATTAAAAGCGATTTTTTTTTAAGTAAAACTAATACGCGCGCATTTTTTAATTTTTCTTTTTTGGATTTATAGATAACTTTGCAAAAAATATAGTTCTCTTTTGTTTCAGTTTACATGTATGATGAAATATGAAATATTTTTTTCTTTTTTTGTGTACATTGGTGTATTGGTGTTTGCATTTCCCTAAGGGGTGGTATGGTAGGTTTTAAAACCTTTCTTTGCATTTCTCTTCCTGAATGCACAACATGTCGAGAGTGTTGTGTCAAAATTTTAAGTAAATCAGAGCAAAACTTAAAAAGATACAGGGTTTCCAGCGAAGTCCGTGAACATATTCTTGACCGATTCTTTTGAAATTTTAGACACTATATCTACACAAAAATCATCAGGTAACCACGAAGTTTTTTTTTAATTCCATTTTCTTCTCCATTTTTTAACAACAAATTCCCGAAATTGTATAGCAAAAATCGTTTTTCACTTCAAAATGCTGCAAAAAAAAATTTAAAAACTGTTCGTCACTACTTCAGGAAACATGTCACCTTTTAAACGCATTTCAAATTTTTTTTCACATGGTCCGGTAATGAGTTATGATGTTCACCGCAAAACAACAACGCCTCCGGATATTGGCTGTCACGGACTTATTTATTAAAATTTTTAGTTGAAAATTTTTTCAAAGATTCTTTAAATGTTATGCTATAACGTGTATTCATGTCTTCAAAAAAGAATTATGCAATTAATTATTATTATTAACTTTTAAAACCTTTAAAACCCCCCTTAAAAAACTTTTAGGAACCTTGCTCTAAAACGTTTTTTTCTCTGCTATTCTATTTTTTCTACAATAAAATGGAGTTCGGTTATAACGAACTCGGCGGGACCGGCCAAATTAGTTCGTTATAGACTAAGTTCGTTATAACCGTAGTATTTTTTGTTTATTTTGTCCGAAAGGTTTAAATACTTTTTTAGTTGAATAAGTTTACTTATTTTGATGCATTTTAAAAAGTTATAAAACATAAATTAAATTATTAAGTTATTAAGACTAAAATTACCGAGTTTCTATCAAAATAAAATATTTTTTTAAAATCATATAATATTAAAAACTTCTATGTATAGAAGCAGAAAATATAAAGGTTGGCTACTAGCAAACTTATGCGAAAATATACATAAAAGGACCTTTTACAAAACTTCATTTGAAAATCGAAGTTTTTGGTTTGTATTTTTTACAACTGTTTTCCGATTTTTTTTTTTAAATTTTAAAAACATTAAAATTAATTTTTTTTAAATATATAAAATACTAGATGTAACCCGGTGTGCTTCGCTACACCCTCCCCCTCCCCCCTCCCGAATCGTTATTAAAGGGCTCTCTCATTAATACAGTAATTCAGATATATTACATTTAAAATTAAGTTTGTGCAGGGGTACCACGCGCATTTGTCTAAACCGCCCAATTTTTTTGTTTGACTACTCACGTTAATAATAGATGACCTGAGACAAATTTGCAAAGTTTTCTCTAGCATAGTACTTAATATATATGATATTAAAAATGCACTTTGTATGGGGGGTGCCACGCCCACTAAAAGTATTTAGAAAAACTAAAGCCTGTAGCACTCCCATATCCGCAGTAAGACTATGTGAAAATTTCAGGAAGATCAGATAAGTAGTTACGGGGAGTACCTCCTACAAATAAACAAACAAACAAATATTACCTCTTTATTATGTTAGTATAGATTTTTTATTTCAATGCTTGCTGATGCTGATATATAATGTTTTTTGTTTTTTCATTCGGTACAACAACAATTATCAGATTTTTCGGCGTTCCTACCTTGGAGCAAGGTACATGTAGCTGCCCATGAGAAGAAGATGGATTATCCATATTAGATCTGGCAACACTTACTGTTGGCCTTGAACTTAGAATATCATTTGGCATTTTTTCATTTTAGCGATTTTTGATTTTGCCCATTTTTGATTTTGAAGATTTTTGTTTTTGGGCGATTTTTATTTTCGCGATTTTTGGGCTTGGCGATTTTTATTTTGGCGATATATTTTCCACGACAAATCACATTGATAACTAATGAACTTGTCAAAAGACTGAAGCTTTCGTAGTGCTTCATATTTTTTACATAGGAGGTGCCACGCCCACTAATCCCATCTCGCCCAATTTTATTGGACTACTCACATTAATATCTGATGGACTCATGCAAAATATGGAGTCTTTCCATTTTATAGTACACCAGTTATATGATATTAGATATCTACTTTGCATGGGCGGTGCTAAAGCCACTGATTCGGTCACGCCCATTTTTTTGTTCGACTAATCATACAAAGAATCTATGGGCTCACGCAAAACCACAAATCTCTCTCTTTTACAGTATTTCAGATATATGACATTAAATAATTACTTTGCATGGGGAGTGCCACGCCCATTGGTGTGGACCCGCAAATTTTTTGTCCGACTGCACATACTAAGATCTGATGGTCTCGTGCAAAGTGTCGAAGCCTCTCTGTTTTAGTACACCAGTTATATGATATCATATATTTACTTTGTACGGGCGGTGCCACGCCCACCGCTCCTATCACGCCCATTATTTGTCTAACTAATCGCATGCATAACTTATTGGCTCACACAAAGTTGCAAGACTCTCACTACAACCGTACTTCAGATATATGGCATTTTATATTTAATTTATATGGTAGGTGCCACGCCTATTGGTCCGATACTGGCCATTTTTTGTCCGACTACTCACACTAATAATAGGTGACATAAGACAAATTTGAAAAGCTCTCTCTGTCACAGTACTCGAGATATATAATATTAAATTATTACCTGTATGGGAGCTACCACGCCCACTTATCCGATCCCGCCTATTTTCGGCGTAGCTACTAATATTAACAATAGGTGACCTCACACAAAATTGCAAAGCTCTCCCTATCATAGTACTCAATATATGTATATGATATTAAAAATATACTTTGTGTGGGAGGTGCCACGCCCACTAAAAATATTTAAAAAATTATATCCTATAGCACTTCCCATACCCGCAGTAAGACTCTGTGAAAATTTCAGGAAGATCAGATGAGCAGTTACGGAGATTACCTCCTACAAACAAACAAACAAACAAACAAACACTCATTACCTCTTTATAATATTAGTATAGATAGGAAAATTTTGAAATGGGAAAAAAAATTTGTTTGTTAAAGTCAAAATAAACGGGCGCCTAGGCGCCACACAATCCACTAGTATATATATATATACCAAAGGAAAAAAAACGACTTAAATCACATCTCGGACAGACGCGGAAAAAATGAAATTAAGTTATAAGCAACATATAAAATTTCTCTGTTTTCTACTTTATTACTATATTTTTATCTTTATTTTTTTTATTTTTATTATTAACTTTTTATTTATTTTTTTATAACTGCTAATGAATTATTTTAGATTTTTGAGATATGGTTTCTAAACGCATGGTATAGGGTATCGTATAGTCGGTCTAGACCGACTATAATTTTCTTACTTGTTTTAAAATAAATTTGGTTGAAACAATTGTTGTCGTTATTATAGGGGTGTTTCAGATTTTTCCGATCGCGAGTGGATAATGTTTTAATTTTTAGATGTACGCGTTGAAGAGCATGTTCTGTTTTTTTTAGCAGTACACGTCAAGAAAATGAACTTAAAATAAAGCTACACTCGAATCTGTGTGGTTAATGTGTGTTCGAAACAAAAAATATGTGAAAGAAAAATTTTCGTGTAGATAACGAAATATTAAAAGGAAATACTGTCATGGTTGTGTTGAGCACCGTACAAAATTTAGAAACACACATAATTGATATGGAAATAAAAATATGTGTTTGTTGGTCTTAGCTATGTTTGTTTACATATATGTGTGTTTTTTCTGAACTCTGCTTTTAAATGACATAAATTCCTGCAGATAAGTCAAAAGGCTTCGCGGGAATAGTATTTTGTTTTCTTAAAAAAAAATAACAAATTAATGAGATAAAATTTTTCTTAAAAATTACACCCAGATTTTTGGCTCGTGCAACATTATTAATTCGTTGATCATTTAAATAAATGATCATTTAAAGCAAGAACGCTTTATTAAAAAATATCTTTTTTTGAAAAAAGTTTTTTTTTTCAAAGAAAAAATTATAATTTATATGATCATTTAAAGCAAGAACGCTTTATTAAAAAGATATATTTTTTTGAAAAAAGTTTTTTTTTCAAAGAAAAAATTATAATTTATATTTGTGTAGCGAAATTTACTGATAATCTTATGTCCCTAAAAGTCACTCCTAAATACTTAAAATTAATAATTTTTCCGAATGAAAGGCTAAAAATTTTAATAATTGATCAACTATTACTTTTTTGGTTGTATGGTGATGTTTATAAAAACGCTATATGTCATAAAATGTAGCGTAGATACAACATTTACATATTTCGTTTCTATTCAACCGCATTTCTATCTCGTTTTATATATGTATCTGTGTGACACAGAGAAAAGGAAAATGTTTTCCTTTAACAAAAATGTACATATCAATGGAATTTAGTCATACAGAATTAATCAAACATTTCGACCAATTACTATGTAGTTGATCGATATGTGTATGTTAGTATGATTTGTGTATCTGTGTCTGTACATGCATTTACACCATAATCGCATTTATGTATAGTTCACTTATCATGCAACACATGTTGGTGTTGCATTGAATGTCATCAGTTGTTTCAAGCATTTTCCGTTTTGCACTGCAGGAAACTCGAATTGACACCATTCGATTCAATGAATTTATGATTGGTTTTGTCATCTACATCTCCATGAGATCCGACCAAAAACGTGTATGAAAAAATTATGAGCCAATGCATTTACAAACACATACACGCCGGCATTAATATTTCATTTTCATATTTCTTCCAACCATAATATTTACATAAGACAAAAGAAAAAACGGTAAAATGAAATTCAAACCAACAAAACGTGGAATCGAAAGATAACTGCGGATATTATAAATGATTTCTTGGAAAAAAACGAATGTGAAATAAAATATGTAATAGAAAAACTGTAACAAACGATAAGTTATATGCCATGAAGGATAAGTATCATATGATGATTGACATTGAATATATTTATGTCTATGTGCGAGAATTGGATGCTTCCATGTGCAATTTGACTGAATATATTTTTAATAGATTTTGAACGGCTTACAAAGCAGGTGAAATTTTGGATAAGTAGTTCTTTCATAACTTAATCTCGTATTTAAGGATTAAACAAATTTTTACATAACGGATATCGACAAATAGTATCAGTGATACTATTTAAATAGTATTTAGTATTTAAATAGTATCACTAAAACTCAATGAAATTATGTGATACTAGTTGATATTTGTTTCTTGATACTATTAATTTTTTTCGAAAAAAATCTTAATAAAACAAGCATAAGAAAACATGTAAGAGTTTTAAATTCGGCTATGCCGAATTTTTCGATACCCTCCACTTGAGTCCTAAGCTCTATATTACACCCAATGTTGTATAGTGTAGGTGGGACGCCAGCTAGGATCACCAAATAATATAAAAATCGTTGGACCGTTATATAATGTATGCCTTGTAGCAATCTACGTACATAGTGGCATTTAAATTTAATATAGTGTATGTATGGGGGCAGGATCGCCATATAGTGTATGAGGGGGCAGGATCGCCATATAGTGTTAGCTTGGCAGCATCGTCATATAGTATAAGAAGGGTGTACAAAAGGACACTAAGATTGGGTGAGAACCGGACCAATCTCAGGAGGAATTTTGTCAAGTGCTTTCCTCAAAGCAGTTCCCGCGTGCACGCTAGATGCACTTTTTTTATATAGCACGTAGGCAGATTATGCCAATGTTTGAACCCTTTGGCAGAATATGCCAGTAAAAAAGGAAAATCTCTGTTTGGTTTTAATTATAACCCTTTCAAATCAGAATTATAATTGATTTATTTATTTTAAAATGCTGGTCTTTTATATCATTATAATTTAATATTTTTACTTAATTTAAGTAATAGTCTTCTCTTTTCTTTACATTCGCATATTACAAATTCATTGATTTTTGAACGTTGGGCTCAATAGCCAATCAGAAAACGTTCAATAATCAATTTAAATTTTTCCCCTCAAAATTTGAGTGACATTCCTATTTGTCATGGGTTATTGACACAATTTGAATTTTCACAAATTTGTCATTTTGCATTCCAGTGATATTTAATTACACAATAATTTATTGTTTTGTAATTCAACCCTTTACCCAAGGTTAGTGTACTTTGTGGTATGTGTTGAATGAAAAGAAAAGATATGCAAAAAAATAAATAAATGTAAACAAATAATTACAAATAAATATGTGCATGTGCATATAGTAAACAAAAATAAACAAAAAAATATAAACAAATAAAGATGAATAAATGAAATAAATAAAGATAAATGAAGATGTGTGTAACATCATCACAGTTGAGTACGGCTACCACTTTTAAACTTTTGCCGATACGGAAACATTAAATCCGAATACCAAAATTCAAATGATTCTTGGCTAAAAATTATTATTATTCATTTTTCAATTTCCATTTTACATTTTTCGTTTTAAATTTTCATTTTCCATTTGCCATTTTTCATTTTCAATTTTCATTTTCCATTTTTCAATTTTTAATTTTCATTTTCCATTTTAAAATTTTCATTTTCCATTTTTCATTTTTCAATTTTCATTTTCCAGATTTCATTTTTCATTTTTCATTTTTCATTTTCCATTGTACATTTTTCAGTTTTCATTTTCCATTTTCCATTTTTCATTTTTCACTTTTCATTTTCTATTTTTCATTTTCCATTTTCCGTTTTTCATTTTTCAATTTCCATTTTCCATTTTTAATTTTTCATTTTTCATTTTTCAATTTTCATTTTCCATTTTCCATTTTTCAATTTTCAATTTTCATTTTCCATTTTCCATTTTCCATTCTTCATTTTTCCATTTTCCATTTTTCAATTCTCATTTTCCATTTTGCATATTCCATTTTTAAATTTTAATTATCATTTTCCATTTTCCATTTTTCAATTTTCATATTCCATTTTTCATTTCTAATTTTTCAGATTTCATTTTCCATTTTTCATTTTTCAATTTTAATTTTCCATTTTTAATTTTTCAATTCATTTTCCATTTTTCAATTTTCTTTCCCATTTTCCATTTTTCAATTTTCATTTTCCATTTTTCATTTCCATTTTCATTTTTCATTTTTCATATTTCATTTTTCATTTTTCATTTTACATTTTTCATTTTTCAATTTTCATTTTCATTTTCCGTTTTTCAATTTTCATTTTCCATTTTTAATTTTTCATTTTTCATTTTTCATTTTTATTTTTCATTTTTCATTTTTCATTTTTCATTTTTCATTTTTCATTTTTCATTTTTCATTTTCCATTTTCCATTTTCCGTTTTTCATTTTTCAATTTTCATTTTCCATTTTTCATTTTTCATTTTTCATTTTTATTTTTCATTTTTCATTTTTCATTTTTCATTTTCCGTTTTTCATTTTTAATTTTTCAATTTTCATTTTCCATTTTTCATATTCCATTTTTCATTTTTCAATTTTCGTTTTCCATTTTTCAATTTCATTTTCCATTTTGCATTTTTCATTTTTCAATTTTCTTTTTTAATTTTCCATTTTCCATTTTCCATTTTTCATTTTCTATTTTCTATTTTCCATTTTTCATTTTCTCTTTTCCATTTTACATTTTTCGTTTTCCAATTTCCGTTTTTCATTTTCCAATTTTCATTTTCCATTCTCCATTTTTCGTTTTCTATTTTCCATTTTTCATTTTCCATTTTTATTTTTCATTTTCCAATTATCTTTTTTCATTTTCCATTTTTCATTTTCGATTTTATATTCTCCATTTTTCATTTTTTATTTTACATTTTCCATTTTACGTTTTTCATTTTCCATTCTCCATTTTCCATTTTCATTTTTCATTTTCCATTTTTCATTTTCCATTTTACGTTTTTTTTCTCCTAAAAGCCCTTCAACATCTACAGAAGAAGTTCAATATTTCCTGCTGTGACGGGGGGGGGTTTAGTAGCAAGTTTAGCACCTAGTTTGAGATTTTGTTCAAAGTTAACAATCGAGAGGTCAATATAATCTAGTGTTCTTAGCGAAAAGTTTTCTGTGCAATGGGTACTAAGAAACTTTTTTAGTATTTTAGCCAACCGATATTACTTGAAAGCGTTAAATCACCAGATGGGGACACAATTTTTTGGGTGGTCAGACGAGAGTTTCAATGAATATTCTACATCCACAAGTCCTTTTGCGATGTTCTTCGACAATTCGAAATCGATTAAATCAGTTATTTTTTGCCTATCTGTTGGCCAGTACGTTGGTTCTCCGCTTGAAACCACACCCATACCCATTTTAGAAATTGTGTTGAACAAAACACAACCCTTCGGGGAAATTAGCCGTGAACCCCAGAAGGTATGCTTGGCATTAAAATCGCCAGCAACTATGAAACGAGGGCCTAGTGATTTAAAAAAACTTGTGTATTGATTTTCTGATATAAAAACCTTGGGGGAGAATATATTGATGAAATCACTAGGCTGTTTCCAAGTTCTTTAAAGCAAATAGTAGTAGTGTGAAGGTAGTTTTTTACAATGATCACACATTAAATAATGTTTTAATATGAATTTAATTAGGATAGCTGAGCCATCACATACTCTACATCTTGGATCCTTAGTATCATACAAAGTGTCTACGCGTAATTGACTCCTACGAGTCAACTGAGTTTCAGAGACAAACAAAATTTAATTTTTTTTTTATTTTTGGACAACTGATAAGTGGCCGTAATAAACACACAAACCCAATTTGACCGAGATCTATATGATAATTTGGATCTTATGGCAATTTAAATCGATTTCATAGCGGTCATTTGTATGGGGACTAGGTCTGAACATGGACCGAATTTCACCAATTTCAACGCTGTTCATCCTATGACCGATGATAGCTTATATACTAAATTTCATTAAAATATATTCATATTTGCGACCTGTAGTTTGATTACAAGGTTAACATGGACACACAGACGGACATAAAGTGACAGAAAGTGATTCTGAGCCGATCGGTATAATAAAAGATGGGTCACTGGGTTAGATTTTGCATTGTATTGTCTTATTTTGTATTACTACAAACTCTTATAGTGAAAACTCCCTTTTAATATATAAAAAAATTTAATTCTCTGTTTTCCAAATATGGAAAACCAAAGAATTTGTTGAAATAATTTGGTATTAAGTTTAACAAATTGTAAATTTTTCAAACCGTGGTGGAGGGTATCAAAGATTCGGCACAGCCGAATTTAACACTCTTACTTGTTTATTATTATTTATGTAAAATGAACTCATTATACTTGTATTAATTTTTCCTTCTTTTTTTATATAAACCTGAAATGTTTTGTAAAGAGTCAACTTATTTAAAATATTTTCTGAATTTTGTATCTTAAAAAAGACATAAGTACATAAGACATACATAAGTACATAAGTATTGAAAATTAAAATTCTTTCGAATAAAATCTTATTTGATAAAAGAACTTATCTCGAAATAAGTTCAGTTTTGTTCCACAAATATTTAAATAATTTTAAAATAAAAAAAATTGCTTAATACAGAAAGAAATTGTTTAGTACTTTATACAATATTATCACATGTCCTTAAATTCACACAGGAAGTTTTATCCAGTAATTTAAAAGTATTTTTTTCTCTCCTGAAAAATTTGTAAATTAGATTTTAGTTTTTATCAAAAGTCCACAGATATGTTTTTGCATAAATAAATGACTTTACCGAATAGAGTCTTAACCTAGGACCATTTTTCGATCATTTTCATATCATCAGGCAAAAAAATTAATAACAATGCCACTCAAATTTCTTTTGTTTTACTTATTGGCTATATTCAATTAGTTGGACCTAAGACCCATTCTCTGTGTATAAAGTAACGTATATGTATATTAGATATATCCAAATTTGTATGAAAATGAATCATGTTTTTCGATCCGTGCACGACGTAGTAAATATGAAAGAAGATGTCAAAAACCCATAAAAATGAAATCAGTCGCCCGATATCGTCAAAACTGACTTGTCCCTAGGCGAAACTCCATATTTTGATCAAGTTCCATTCATACATTTAAATAAAATTTTTAAAAGGTATTTCAATCGGCCGGAAATTTATTTATATGGCCAATTCCCATGTAAAATTGACCGCTGAATCGAATGCAGCTTATAGAATATCAAAAAAAAAAAAAAATATGCCTGACCCTACAGCGGCGATTAGAGTCACATTTTTTTTTTTTGTTATTTAATTTTTTATATTTATCATGTCAGGTGACTGATACGAAAGAGACTTATGTAAAAATGAACACAGCAGGGTTGTAGCGCATTTTATGTAGATGAATTTTATTAAAAAAAAATTAAAATCGCACATTATTTGGATGAGTTATGGCCAATTTCGTTAAAATTGCTATATACATTTTTAAGCGAAAACGTGTATTTTCGTCATATCTTGAGAAAAAGTCATCTGATATTGGTGGTATCATACCAATTTTTATTAGTTTCGTCAAGCCCGATTAGCTGAGACCAGTGGCGGAACCAATGAGGGGGTTTTTGAGATTAATCCCCTCAACAGTAAAATTTTTGTATATATATGGATACGCCCCTGGCTGAGTCCAATATTGGAAAGACCGAATAAAAACAGTATTTGAATGGGAATATTTTTATTTCAGTGTACATACACTCCTTGTCACTTGAATAGGACACCCCCTAAGTGTGTTTGCGATCACCCACTGCTCCCAAGCCAATAGACATATTTTTTTTTTTTTTAATTAAAGATCATTTAATTGCTTTGTCCTAACCAGCAGGAATTCTTCATGGTAAAGCTTTAATCAGTAACAAAAAATTCTTAAACTCAATCCGTCAAATTCAGGGGCTCAAATTTTGCGTCACTTGAATAGGCTGGATAAAAAAACAAAACATTTCAGAGATCTCAGATTATTTTTAACATAAAAATAACTTAAATATAGGGTAATAGGTTTAATTTGGAAGAAAAAGAAAATTGTTTTAATAATGCGTCGAGCCACCTTGATGTTCCAAAACTTCAGTCATCCGTTTTGGAAGAGATTGATACAAGCTAGCCAAGTAATTTAATGAAATCGAGTCCCAAGCTAATTCGATTGCTGTAACTAGTTCGGGTACACTCGAATATTGCTTTCCTGCGCCATATATTTCACGTGTCAGTCATCCCCAAACATTTTCGATTATATTTAAATCGGGTGAGTATGGCGGCCAGCTTAAGAGGTCCACATTTTGGCTCTGTATATAAGATTTTACGACCCGAGCTGTATGTATCGGCGCATTATCTTGTTGATATATCCATGCGAGAGGCCCGAAAAGGTTTTGAAAATATGGAAACGTCTCTTTTAATATTTCTTTGTAGCACAAAGCATTCATCGTTGATGACATAAATTTTAGTTTGCAGGTGCCATAGTAGGAAATGGCCCCCCACACCATAACACCTCCAGCTCGGCTATGCAGACGGTCCAAATGATGAGGTTCCTTGCGGAGATCATGCAAATAGTAACTATAACCATCTGGGCCTTCTAAATTAAACTTTTTTTTCGTCTGAGAAGACCACTTTATGCCACTGAAAGGTCCAGGTTACATGTTTGCGACAAAAATTGAGGCGTTGCGCTTTTCTTGCCGGGTTAAGGGGAGGCTTCTTCTTTATTTTTAACCTCTTTAGGTGTTTAGCCTTCATAATAACGCGATGGACAGTGGATACACTAGCATTTACATCACATTTTGCACGAATTTTCGCCACAGAGTCGTGAGAATTTGACGCTTTTCTTAATATGAGGCGTCTTTCCGATTCGGTGAGCACACTGCACGTGCGGCCTTTCATATTTTTTTCATATTCAGACTCATTACTTAAGAATCCCGATATGACATGTCGGCTCCTGTTGAGAGCCAGAGTCCTTGTATGCCTTTATTTTTCCTTTTTCCTGTTCAGATAAGCTTTTCCTCGACCCATTTGAACTTTATATTAAAGACAATAGCCGAAAATCACAAAAAAATTCGATCAGCGAAAACTCCGTGAGCACGTGCCAAAGTAGACGATCAAACAAAACGCATGTTCTATTCAAGTGAAACAAAAATACTGACTCAATTTCAACCGAATTCCAACATAAAACAAGAAAAAAAATATAACGGTTCTTTGCCACAACTTGCAGCTTGTTGCTGAGAGAGATAAATAATGGCACAAAGAGAACGTGCAAAAATTGAGTTATTTTATCATTTCGCTTTTGAGTTAGAGGCAATTGAAAAAAGAGTGTACTGGGTGTCCTATTCAAGTGACAAGGAGTGTATGTTGCATTTTAAATGGTACTTAAAAATTATTATTCAAAAGCATTTCTTTTGTTGTTGTTCTGTAGCCAAACATTTTTTGGTGTTTTTCAACTAGCTGCAAAACCATTTGCTTTTCGGTCTCAACGTTAGTGACTTTTTCATTGAATCTAGTCATAAGGACTACTGCTCTTTCGGCGGCGTCGTTTACAACCAACATTCCCTTGGCGACTTTTTCTGCACGCATAAATTTTCATTGTTCTCCCAACGACTCGGATCAATTTCTAGAAAGTCCAAGTGATTTGCCTCATCAGGTTTTTTTGTAAACAAAGATTCGAAGAATGTTAGAGTTCGTGACGTTATAAAGCACTCAATCTTCAAATCAGCGACAGTGACTGTAAGAATGTTGATGTAAGCATGTCTAAATTTATTTGCGTCACCATTTTTCTCCAAACGGTTATCGCGAGTCTCTTGGTTTTCGCATTGATACTTCTGTCGAAAAATGCAAGGCCGACTAATGATTCTGACAAGTACCACAAATGACGACCAAATACTCTTAGCATTTTGTTGGCCAACTTCAAATTTATGTTCCGATAGTCTATTAAATTTTCGATCAATTTGAGGTCAAGCATAGGAGCTGCAACTAAAAAAGTGCAATAGTACCAGTATCGTATGTACACGATTGCGATGAATATGTTCACATCCTGTAAACCTTTCAACTCCTTATCTAGAATATTAAATTCATAAAATAAATTTAATACATTTGAAATCATTGAACACTTGAATTTATGATTCAAACTGATCTCTGAATAACTACATTTTCAGCATGTAAATTGCTTTGCCCATAAACCGCGCTCGGCTGACAGCACCTGGTGCTTTGATTTTTATTGGTTTACCTCCCCCGTCAGTTGCAGTCTCTCCCAAAAATGAAAGCATAAAATGCGCGAGTTCTCTATAATCAGCACGATCGTGATGTGCATCCATTTGTTGTCGTGCAAATTCTATTAATTTAGTTCGAACTGTTCTTGGAAAGTGGCGCTGAATTTTCTTATCATTGATCGCACTATTTTCCTTAATTTTTATGAAGTCAACATTGATATGTGGCCAATAATTTTGAAATGTTTTAAATATTCCAATGGTTGTTGCCACCGTATTGGGTTCAATGTTCAACTCAAATGCTTTCCCCAACAATAATTCAGCAATATGATGACGGCATGCACAGAACAAAATAGGACTCGGGAGCATTTTCTCGAAAATCGTTGTACTTCCAGATAACTTGCCAGTATTTGAGCTTGTTGTATCGAAACACAATGCTCGTACATTGGCTTTCGAATTCCATTCGCCGAGAATATTAAAAACACAATCTGCAATAGTTTGACCTTTTCCATTTTCGATTTTTGGAATGACGAGCAACTTGCAACCTCTTATCGATGAAACGACGATAGCCAACCTTTCGACGTTCACTTCTCGTCCAGCAGCATATATACATTGTATATACATATATATTAGGGCGGGTCGATTTATTTTTCGACAATTTCCATATGATTTCCGTATTCTATGGGTTATTCCATGAAAATTTGCCAAAGGAACCATACCTCTATCGTTAAAATCGAGTCCCCTACTTTTTGTTGGTAGATTTTTTCCCAAATTGACGTTCGTATGAAATATTACCTACACGTTCACATCCATAACTAAAAACGATCGGGTTTAATCGCCAGTAGGCGCGTTGGAAAGGTGAGCTCATTTTGATCAATTTACAAAAAAAAATCTCCAACATTGGTCCAACGGTTCAAAAGTTACGGGCATTTTCGTCCAAATTTTGGACCATTTTTCCATTTTTTTCATGATTTTGTCCAAGAATATTACTTTCATGGCCATTTTTTTGGCTCAATTTTTTTGACTTACGAAGCTTACGAACCTTACGATAGACTTCTTTATTTTTGTTTGTTTATAATATTCCAGTGCAAGAAGGATAGAGATAAAGATGATGCCAGTCATTTACTGTTATATGCTCTCATTTGCTCTCTTTTTAGGGTTTGCATACGATTTATAAGGAATAATTCTTCGCTGACGTCATTTTGACAACAACAAATACACAGCAATTCTAATTGGACGAAACAATCAGCTGTAGTTGGCGGGGTGGTGATTCCAGTGTATGCTAGTTTTGTTTGAGCGTCATTTCAGTGAAGTGTTACTTGAAATAACTAACAAATAATCAAAATATTTTGAAATTTAGAAAAGATTTAAAGGTAAGTGTAAAAACATTGCTAACTTTTATAGTTAATAGTTATATTATTATTCTATGAAAAACATATTTAATTCTTTTAGTGACGGTTTAAAAAATAGATTCAGAGCCTGGTTCATCGCAAAATCCAACAGATACCCAACGCAGTAGTTTGCAACATTTGGTCACTCATGATGTTTTTTCTTTTGGCGTGGCCTGTGAATTACCTGATATTATTCTGTCAACTAAACGAGATATATTGAAGTACTATTTTTTCTTGGCCGAACGTTCAAAAGCCCAAAGCAAAATGTTTTCGTATAAAAGATTTACTCCCCAAGTAGCAGACAGATTGTTAGAAATTTGGAATCAACTTAATATTGAACTTATACTCAAAGGTAGCATTATTAGAAAATTGAATAATTTGCTTGACGCATATAGTAATGCAAATAAACAACGAGTAAAACGCGCAACAGAATCCAAAAAATTCGTAGAATCAACAAACCAATTATTCAACATTGGAAAATGTAAATGCAACTTGAAAGAAAACGACTGCTCATGTGGATCTATCCCAGAAAACTTAAAAGATTTCATGCGCGATCAATATAATGACAGAATACAAACGATACCGGAACACGATAGTGGAAGTGAAGAGACGATACCAACGACTATACCAACAATCCCAGTGAGCAACGATCCTACTTACGAACCACATTATGACGAAATGGAAGTTGATGTGAGAGGAGGTTCAGAATTAGTTCTACCACCACAAACATACACTCCCAGATACAATACTAAAAATTATGCAATGATGTGTGACAGATTTGGTGTGCATGATAGAATGGGATCAGCATTGGCAACAGCTCTGATGGAAGACCTGGGCGTAAAAGGTGCTCATGACAATCTTGTCATCATGGATAAAAGTAAACTTCGTAGAGAAAGAGAAAAATGGAGACAAGACGCACTGTGGTATGATGGCTCGAATTTGATATCATTTTCATTCGACGGCAGGAAAAATGATGCTCTAACTGTAGAAAAATTGATGAGAAGTTGCATCCAAGGATGGTTAAAGAACCTCATCTAGTTGTTTTGAGGGAACCAAAATCTCAATTGATAGGCTACACAAAACTAGAAAGTGAAACTGCGGCAAGCAAAGTCAACAAATTGATCGAATTCTTCCAAGAAAAACAATTGTCTCTCGATTCATTAATTGCCATATGCGCTGATGGTGAACCAACAAATACTGGCGTACACGGTGGAATTTTGCGACTATTCGAAAAACAGTTATGGAGACCACTGCACTGGTTTGTGTGTCTTCTGCACTTTAACGAGCTTCCGTTTAGACATTTGTTTGACACTTTAGACAAATCAACCACCACTGGACCACGATCAACTACCGGAAAGTTGAGCTCAAAAATTGCTGATTGTGAAAATCTTCCGGTATGTAATTTTTATAGCTGATTCTTTACCATTTTTTATTCTATTTTTTAGCTTTTATGTTTTCTTTTCAGGTGGTAACCGATTTTGAGGAAATCGCTTTGGAAAATATGCCTCCTGGTGATTTAAATCCAGAAGAATTATCTACTGATTCGAGGTACTTGATGTTAATGGCCAATGCAATTTCTAATGGTGTGGTTCATGCGGATTTGTCTCACATAAAACCAGGGCCAATTGCACATTCTCGTTGGCTGACCAAAGCCAATAGATTATTACGGTTGTATGTGACAACTAATAATCCAACTGAAAATTTAAAAATTCTGGCTAACTATATAATAAAAGTATACACGCCAATGTATTTCAATGTTAAGTATTATAGCTCTGCCGCATACGGTAGTACATTACTTTTTAAATTTATTACTTGGACACGATTTATGCCACCGAATTTACTTGGAGTTGTAAATACAGTAATTCAAGATAATCCATATTTTGCACACTCAGAAAATATCTTGCTATCTATGTTGTTTGATGATAGAATGGAAAAACGAAACATTGCTATAAAGAAGATTTTACATTACCGAAGAGATATTGTCGACCCAACGGAACTTAGAGTTTATATAAAATCTCTTATAAACTTTAATTGTACGGAATATACAAATATGATTGATTTAAATGACGATACCATTTTATTCGAACCACCGTTTACGCAAAGTTATTCGTATGAACATTTGGAGGGATATTTAAATTACGAAGTGCCACCGTTCGATGATCCACAAATTCCTTTACACATTCAAGGAACGGAAAGACATGTCCAATTGCTGGCTGCCACTGCTAAACAAGTTGCAGGAAAGAACGTAGAAGGCGCTATGGCGACGACATTAGAGAGCCGTACGAAAACACCCAGACTTGAAAGCAAACAAGACTTTCAGAAAAAATAATGTTTTTTTTTCACATTTTGTCTTTTTACTACACTCAAATTGAATATTTTTTTTTTTGATAAAACGTTGATAGATACTTTATTATCTCTTAATTTGAATTTTTGTACAAAAAAAAAATAAAAAGGGAAAAAAATCAAAAATTTGGTTTTATGTGTTATTTTGTTTTAGCAATATCGCATGAATTAATCAACCGAATTCGATAAATTTGGGCTTAAACTCTTCGTTTTGAATTGTAAATTGAATTAAATAATGGATTGAGCCAAAAAAATTGCCATGAAAGTAATATTATTGGACAAAATCATGAAAAAATGGAAAAATGCTCCAAATTTTGGACAAAAATGCCCGTAACTTTTGCACCGTTGGACCAATTTTGGAGATTTTTTTTTTTGTAAATTGATCAAAATGAGCTCACCTTTCCTACTGGTGATTAAACCCGATCGATAGTTTTTGAGTTATGGATGTGAACTTGTAGGTAATATTTCATACGAACGTCAATTTGGGAAAAAATCTACCAACAAAAAGTAGGGGACTCGATTTTAACGATAGAGGTATGGTTCCTTCGCAAATTTTCATGGAATAACCCATAGAATACGGAAATCATAGGGAAATTGGTGAATTTTTTCACTTCCTACAAATCGACCCACCCTAATATTGTATATAGTTGCTCTAGATCAACTATAATTTACTTACTTGTTATAAATGAAAATATGTACGTCTTTAAGTTTTACTTTTTTACGCTATTGTTGAAAGCACTATGAAGAAAAACATTCTATTCATTTTTTCTATTGATCAAACTTGACTTAAGTGCACCTCTTATGTCATTGCCGGTTAGATTGATAAAATGATAGCCCTCAGAAAATTGCATATTTAACTTTTAATACTTGTTTAAGATTCACTTCAGCATGTGTTATTTTAAAAAATATTTTTTATTTGCTTTCATTTTCTTCACTTAATTAACTTTAAGTTTTATTTCGTTTGATCTGGCAATTTCTTCGATATTATATATTCAATTTGAATGATTTAATTCCATCAATAGCACGTGACCTTTATTGAGAACCTAATTGATTTTTTTACTTTTAAGAAAAATTTTTATTATTTAATTGTAAAATGATTTGTGTTTCTTTAACACAGAGTACTTGTAATTCCTGTTGTATGCAATTGCCGAGTTGTTTTTTGATGCTTTTGTGGACAATTTAATTGAATCTATAATTAATTTAATATTAATATGTGTGTATGTCATTTGACAAAGGATGAAAGCAGCAGGAATTATCATTTTAAATTGAAACAATAAAAGGTGGATTAAGTATTAAAAGCTGTAAGAAACAATAAAATAATGAGATTTAATTTTAATTGTGTCTTTGGTTTGGCTTAATTTCTTGACATTTTTTTTTTTTACTGTTTCATTTTAATTGAAGAATAACAAGATAAAATTACGTCGTTAAGGACAATTAGGGCAAGCGTAGAGTAAATGGGACTGCATAAACAGATTAAACAATATAATTATAGAAAAATATTATTGCAAGAGATTGAAATACCATAAATGTTTAAAGCATTTTTTTTATAAAAATTTATTTTTCAACTTTAAACTTAAATTTATCAAAGTATTTGTTATCTGTTATAACTGACACCCTAAATTTGAATGTTAATACATGTATTATATATAAAAACAATCGGCTGATTACTCAGATTGAGCTTAAATAAATTTGAAGATGATATTTAAATAAATTGCTGCAAATCGAAGCCGGTTCAGATCTAGCCCTTAACATAGGCACTTTAAAATGGCGACCTCCCAATTACCACTTAGAGAGAAGCTATTTAAATTGAAATGCGCTGAAATTTGGATAAGTTGGAAATTTTAGAATATGGCTCAATAATCTGGGATCTCTACTATAACATTCATATTCAACTAATGTAGTCTGTACAAAAACAATCACTACTCTTTTGCTTACGTGGCTTACTTTGGAATGCCGTAATTAATCTACCTTCATACGTTGATAGACTGTTATGCGATGCTTAGTAAGAAAATTAAAAAAAAAAACAAAAATTAAAGTGGCATGGAAAACTCAATGAAATTCGCCCTGACTACCTCTATCAGAATGGTTGGTCCTTTGACCGGTTTTCTTGATGCGTAAACACATAACTAATCCGATCTTGTTGAAAAATTTTGTCAAAACTACTGTCCAATAGGACTAACCTTGGTGCAAATGTCATCCCGATCGGAAGACATCGGTTTCAAAAGTTGGCTCACTAGGCATGAAATCCCCCATACATAATATTAAATAAAATTTATCATTTAATCTAGTTTTTGCAGCTAAACGTAAATATAGTTATATAAAAAATATTTTTTTTCGTTTATTAAATATAATTAGCAACATGAAGTAAGCTAATTTTGTCATTTATTAAATTTTTTTTCTGTTTTCTTTTTTTTTCAGTTAAAAGCTTAATGACCAATTAATTTGATAGGTTATTTCTATACAACTAGCTAGGTTCAAAAGTACATTTTATAAATATTCAACTATGTATAATAAAACAAAATAAAATTCCATTAAAATTGATTGTACTTAACTAGTCGCTGCTCTTTGTTGTCGCCTGGCGCCGGGATTGTCTTTGCTGCTACGTTGGATATGATTTCTGCTGACTGCTGCACAATTCTTCGGCTTCACTTGTTTTTAGCTTAAGTTTTACACATTTTTTTTTAATTTTTAAGGTTCTCTTTTCAAGGATTTTGCATTTTTAGTTTTTCCTTTCAAAATTTTACATGTTATTTCTTTGTTTCAAAATTTTGCAATTTTTCTTTCGAATTTTCAGCTTAGTTTTTGCATAGTTTCTTTACTGGTTTTTTAAAAATTTTTGTTTTCAACGTTTTGATTTTTCTATTTATGTTTTCCCTTTTACAAAATTTACTTGGTTTCCTACCTTTTTATACCCTATAGAACTATGTGATTTGGTTATTATTACTTTGTGCTGCTGTTTGTAACAACCAAAAATATTTGACCTAGACCCATCTTTAATTATACCGATCGAATCAGAATCACTTTCTGAGTTGATTTAACAATGTCCGTCCGTCCGTCCGTCTGTGTGTCCATGTAAACCTTGTAATCAAACTGCAGGTCGCAAATATGAATATATTTCGATGAAATTTGGTATATAAGATCCAAATTGTCATATAGATCTTACTCAAATTGGGTTTGTATGCGTTCATTACATCCATTAATGAGTAGGCCAAAAAATGATCCCTTTGACCCCACATAGAGCTGCTTCCCGATCTTCACTTAAATCTATTAAAAAACAAAAATATTGCACTGATTCTTCTCAAATTTTGTTTGTATATATTTTTCCAAAATACAAGAGACTTTACCAAACATGATCAGGATCGGTCCATTTTTGGACCTAGTCCCTATATATATATAGCATCCGATATGAACTTTTTCATATCTGCAGCCAAAAAAATTAATAAAAATCCCACTCAAATTTGGTTTTTGCTTATGTCCAGTTAGTTGGGCCTAAGATATAGGGTTTCTAAACGCATGGTAAAGGGTATCGTACAGTCGGTCTAGACCGACTATAATTTTCTTACTTGTTTAAATTTAGTTTTAACACGTTTTATTTAGATTTTTAACAAATTTTTAGTTTTCCCAATTTTTCAAAATTTACGCTTTAATTTCGTTTCAGCTTAGCAGACTTTCTTTGAAGATACTAAATTTTTATACCCTATACCACTATGTGGTTTGGGTATAATGACTTTGTGCTGCTGTTTGTAACTACTAAAAATATTTGACCTAGACCCATCTTTTATTATACCGATCGACTCATTTATAACAAGAATCACTTTCTGAGTCGATTTAGCGATGTCCGTCCGTCCGTCCGTCCGTCTGTGTGTCCATGTAAACATTGTAATCAAACTGCAGGTCGCAAATATGAATATATTTTGATGAAATTTGGTACGTAAGCTTTTATCGGCCATAGGATGAACGCTATTGAAATTGGTGAAATTCGGTCCATGGTCAGACCTAGTCCCCATACAACTGAACCCTATGAAATCGACATAAATTGCCATAAGAATCAAATTATCATAAAGATCTCAGTCATATTGGGCTTGTATGTGTTTATTATATCCATTAATCAGAAATCCAAAATAATCCCTATAAGACAATTCTTAGTCATAGGCCCCATCTAAAGCTGCTTCCCGATATTCACTTAAATCTACCAAAAAAAAAAAAAAATATTGCACAGATTTTTCTCAAATTTGGTTTGTATATGCAAAAAATAAGTGACCTCACAAATATGGTCAGCATCGGTCCATTTTTCGACCTAGTCCCATACAAATATAGCATCCGATATGAACTTTTTTCATATCTGCAGCCAAAAAAATTAATAAAAATGCCACTCAAATTTGGTATATTCTTATTTTCTATTTCCAGTTAGTTGGGCCTATGAGACAGGGTCTCTAGACGTATGGTATAGGGTATCGTATAGTCGGTCTAGACCGACTATAATATCTTACGTGTTCATTTTAGTTTTAACACGTTTTCTTTAAACTTTTTACAAAATTTAAGTTTTTAATCGTTTTCTTATCTATCTATAATATTAATAGGCTAGGCGACTGATGTTTAGTCCTACCGTTTTATCCCGATTTTGACGGAGCGTATATTATTCGAAAGTTATTCCTTTTTAGCAGATTTACAGATTTTTATTTTTTTCCTTTATTTTGAGTAAATTGCATTTAAAGTTGCTACTAACACATACATAAAATTGTAAAATGCTATGTATGTGTTTATTAAAATTGTTAATGTGTTTGTAATAAAAATGAGTTTATTTTTGTGTTGATTTGTGAATTGGCTATAATTGATTAGCATACTTTTGTGGTCTTTATTTAACGAAAAAATAGAATTTCCTAGAATTTGCTCTCGAATTTCGAGGGCTGGAGTCTGCTTGTTTTAGTTGTTGTAATTTTTTACCCCAAACTGCCACGCTTAATTGCACGTCACCTTCTTTATAACTCACATCTTTTCCTTTTTTTATCCTAATTATCCACTTGCCACCGATTGATTGGCTGATTTGTCCTAACTGGATTATTTATTGGGAAAACAAAACCGACGCGATGAACGAGAGTGATAGTGGACAGTAGCATTGGCGAATTTTTACTGTCATCGAATTAGCGAAATTTAGAGTTGTATTTTATAGTGTAAAAGGCACGCCAGCTAGGATCACCAAATAATATAAAAATCGCTGGACCGTTATATAATGTATGCCTTGTAGCAATCTACGTACATAGTGGCATTTAAATTTAATATAGTGTATGTATGGGGGCAGGATCGCCATATAGTGTATGAGGGGGCAGGATCGCCATATAGTGTTAGCTTGGCAGGATCGCCATATAGTGTAAGAGGGGTGTACAAAAGGATACTAAGATTGGGTGAGAACCGGACCAATCTCAGGAGGAATTTTGTCAAGTGCTTTCCTCAAAGCAGTTCCCGCGTGCACGCTAGATGCACTTTTTTTTATACAGCACGTAGGCAGATTATGCCAATGTTTGAACCCTTTGGCAGAATATGCCAGTAAAAAAGGAAAATCTCTGTTTGGTTTTAATTATAACCCTTTCAAATCAGAATTATAATTGATTTATTTATTTTAAAATGCTGGTCTTTTATATCATTATAATTTAATATTTTTACTTAATTTAAATAATAGTCTTCTCTTTTCTTTACATTCGCATATTACAAATTCATTGATTTTGAACGTTGGGCTCAATAGCCAATCAGAAAACGTTCAATAATCAATTTAAAATTTTCCCCTCAAAATTTGAGTGACATTCCTATTTGTCATGGGTTATTGACACAATTTGAATTTTCACAAATTTGTCATTTTGCATTCCAGTGATATTTAATTACACAATAATTTATTGTTTTGTAATTCAACCCTTTACCGAAGGTTAGTGTTAACGTGAATTTTTTTTTTATACAACTTGAATCATGAAGAATTAATGATTTTTAACAACTTTTTAGGTGCGGTTTTCTGATTCTTGTTCTTTTCCTTTTTAATTGCACTTTGTACTTTAAACTTTGCCTTAGGCTTTCTAATTTTTCTACCCTGGACGATTTTTTTTCCGTTTCTTGTAATTTTCCCAATTTTTATTTTTCACTGGCCGGCTACTATAGGTAATTTTTACGATTTACGCCCGATTTTAACAGTTTTCACTTATGATTTTGTATGGAAAAAAAAAAACGTGATTTTAACACTTTTGCTGACGGTGGTGATGATGATAAGGGTGTAGATTTGCAGGTTGAAACTTTTGAAGAAAATGCAGATGATAAAGCGGTTGATATTTTTCTGTAGTTTTACGTCGGGTTTGCGCAGAGGGTTTTCCGTTCCAAAAAAAAAAAAAAAAAACTGGTTTTATGAGCTTGACGCCTCCCGCTCATAAAACCAAGTTGTGAAATGAGTTTAAAATTAATGGAATTAACCAGAAATAAAACCTTTTGAAATAAAAAATGAATTTTAATAAAACCTCATAAATTAAATTTTGTGATTAACAATAAAAAATTAAAGATCATAAATAAAATTTATGATTAAAAAAATAAAAGAGATCGTAACCAAAAAAACTAGTTTGACTTACGTTTTCCTCAGACAGAAAAAAAATGTTTCGCCAACGTTGAAAAACACTAGGATGAATTTTCAGCAAAATAGGACGGTTTCCATCTTGAAAAGCCCTTTTATACCTGTACAATCGTACGCAAAAATTGGAAATTATTGGAAATTTCCGTTTATACAGCGGTATTTTATACATACACACACAAAAAACCAATACCCTTAAAGTTTACCAAACGTCAAAACTTTTGACATACACTGCCTTGTCATTTTTCACAGCGTTGTTAAGTTAACGAAAATACAATATTCAAGTATTCACCATTATCTCAAAGATAGTTAAAAATCAAAATATTTTAAAATTAGATCTATAGAAAAAAAATTCATGTGAGTCCGATCACAAGGGAGATGTGCATACATCTGTTTTCTGAAATTCAATTGATGTTTTCTGAAATGCAATTGACGTTTTCTGAAATTCAATTGATGTTTTCTGAAATACAATTAATGTTCTCAGCAACTCAAATAATGCTTTTTGAAATTCAATTGATGTTTTCTGAAATTCTATTTATGTTTTCTGAAATTCAAATGATGTTTTCTGAAATGCAATTGATGTTTTCTGAAATACAATTAATGTTTTCTGAAATTCTATTGATGTTTTCTGAAATTCAATTGATTTTTTCTGAAACTCGAATGATGTTTTCTGAAATTATATTGATGTTTTCTGAAATTCTATTTATGTTTTCTGAAATTCAAATGATGTTTTCTGAAACTCGAATGATGTTTTCTGAAATTATATTGATGTTTTCTGAAATTCTATTTATGTTTTCTGAAATTCAAATGATGTTTTCTGAAACTCGAATGATGTTTTCTGAAATTATATTGATGTTTTCTGAAATTCTATTTATGTTTTCTGAAATTCAATTGATGTTTTCTGAAATACAATTGATGTTTTCTGAAATTCTATTGATGTTTTCTGAAATACAATTGATGTTTCTTGAAAGACAATTGGAAAATGTTTAGAAAAGAACATATCATAATTTATTCACAAATACAATAAGATAAAGTCACACCGATTTACACTTCAGCTCACACCGATGTGTTACGCTGTTTTTGCGATTGTATTGTGAAATAGAAATTTACCCCCCTGCGCGTATAAATGTTTACACATCAAAAATATATACATAAGTGCTACAAGCGCCTCTACATATGTAGAATGTACAAACCATACATCACATATGGCAACTCTTATGAAACTGAAAATAGTGGAAATTAGAAGTATAAATGCAAAAATATTACAAAATTCAAAAATAATGATTATTTGTTTGGACAGAGTTATACCTTCTGAAATTAATACGAAGTAAAAGCTGTATGGTATGAAAACTGATTCTTAACCACACTGCTCGTAGGCCTGACTTTAGGTGAGTGTTTTAAAGCGCTGACCAGAAAGGCAAGTGCGAGTGTATGTGAGATGGATACAGGTGCAAACCGTACGGCCGCCCTAAGTAGAAAATTTTCATATAGAAACAATCTATTCAATTATAACATAACAATTGTCGCAATGTTGAAATGCCAGAAACCGGTCCGATAAAGAATATAGTGTAGTTATAGATTTTTGAAATATATGTATGCTTTCTTCTTCTCTACCACGCACCATTGTAATTAATCTTTCATTAAACACTGTTGTAATTAAACATAATATCATTATTTTTTTAAATTATTAACTATTTGTTTGTATAATGAAATCTATTTAATTGTTTCAATATATGGACATACGTAATTATATCAATTATATAGGTCTGTATGTATTTATTCCATTGACCAAAAAATAAAAAATCGAATAAAAGAAGTTTGTTAGAATAAAACTTGCTTGTGTAATTCGTATCAAAACGAATTTATTAAGTAAATACAATTTCGAAATTGGTTGTGAAATTTGAAAAACCACCGTTAGTTTCTGGACGACATCTCTGGGTATATGCGAGATATGAATAAATCTGTATTTAGCAAAGTTGTATTATTTGCTTTGCACTTTGTGTAAAGCATTAAAGCATTGTATACCCTTTCCAAAATTATATAAAATATTGAAAAGTGAAAAACTTTTAACCATAATTAAGAGATCTTAAATCTTGTACAGACAAGACCAATATTGCTAATGTTTTGCTCTTAGATTTGCCACTTGACCGCAAACGATGTTGATTTGGAAAATCATTAATTAAAGCAGCACGTGTATTGAAAACGGTAAACAAAACTTTCTCTTTAAAGTTTTAGACACGAGTTTGAAATCAATCGCTATGCATGTTATCATACAAAACCACTAAATATTTTGCTGCTTTACTATGTAGCACTTAATATTTATACATGTTTGTGCATGTTATTAGACGAGGGCAGTTACAATAAAATGAAAAGTCAAGATTTACACTTGAAAAAAATGTTATTAAAACTATTATTGATTTTAAAATAATATATGTATTATTTGTAAACTAGCGGATTCCAGCACTCGAAATTCAAGTGCAAATTCTAGGAAATTTTATTTTTTCATTTAATAAAGACTCTAAAGGTATGCTTCATAATTCAACTCATTTTAAATGAAGAAAACAAACTCAACACATTAACACAAACCCATTAACAAATTTAGTAAACACACACATAGCATTGTATAATTTTATGTATGGGTTAGTAGCAACTTTAAACGATCATAACTCCAAAAAAATATACCACACGATGAAAATCTGTATATCTGGGTAACAGCTAAAAAGAAATACCTTTCAAATGATAAACTTTTTGTCAAAATCGGGGTAAAACTGTGAAACTTACATCGGTAACAAAAAATCGCCTAGCCTATTAAGATTATAGATATGAGAACAATTAGCATTTGTTGATACTTTTATATCAATCAAAAATCAATCATATTCAGACCATTGTACTGAAGAATTTTATAATATGCACCAGATATATAGACTTTTTGAAAAATACGTGGACTACCAACGGGTACTCAAACCCATTACTCGGTTTGGCAAGCTTTTTGACACATTTTTTTTTTTTATAGACATCTGGAAAAAGAGAAAAAAATATATTTTTCCCCTATTTTTTTTCCAAAAAGTTCAGGAAAAAACGAGTTCTTTACATAGAATTTTAATTAAATTCGTTCAATGGATTCTGTACTACAGTATAGCCAAATATAATAAAGCAATATTACCACTGACCACGTGAGGCCCACTGACTTTGAGAATCCTTTGAGCCCATAAAAAAATGGTCACCAAACCTGTCAAACCGAGTATATAGTTTCACTGCCCTTTGGTAGAAGAATCGGGCCTATATTTTCAAGTCCGTGCTTTTTTTTTACTTTTGCACTGTATTATAAAGGTCTAGTTTTATATTTTCTTTCATAAAGCTCCATCTAAAATAAAATCTTTATTCACCTTTAAGGGAACTTTAAAAAATTCCAAAGACAATATTCATCTCTTTGTTTTAATATTCACATACTTCAAATGATAATTTTCAAAAAACCTATGATCATTTAATTAAATGCGTACAATCTTGTTGTATTTAAAAGGAGATAAAATTACTTGAACTGAAAAACGAGAAGCGCAATTAGCGTTTTTGTTAGAAGAGCGCTAATGGTAAAATGTGCTTATTGTGTCATTAAAAGGAGCTAAATCTAGCGTTAAAAGCACTAAGTTGGCATCGCTGAATTTGACAACTCCGTTACTTTTCGAACTTCCCTCGCACCTAATTAAAAATCAACACTTCTACGGCCAACTACCATATCTTAATACACTACCGTAAACTATTGAGCATTAGTGAGTGCTTGAGAGCCACTGAAAACCAATAGCCTCGAGAATTTGTGTGAATATGGTACAAAATTATGCTCATAAAACATTATTTTTTTAGGAAAATAACCATCAACGAATCCGAGGAAAGGCTTCAAAAATACAATGTCTGCACCCTGGTTGAGAAGTGGTTTACTGAATTCCGTTGTAATCACACTAGCACAAGTTCATGTAGCCCAAAATTAAAAAATTCATGGAATGATATTGGAAGATATGACAATGAAAGTGTGTAAGGTGGCTGAGGCTATATATGTCTCAATACAGCGGGTATATTATTGCTTGACTCATTTGGACATGAAAAACGATCCGCGATTGCTCACACTCGACCAAAAGGACATCGTGACCCCAATTTAAAGGAGTGTCTTGGCGATGTTGAACTGCAATCTAAATGAGTTTTTGTACTGTTTTTTTTTTACCGTGGAGGAAAGACGAATCCACCATAATATACCAGTGACCAAGGAACAGTCAAAACAGTGCACTTTTCCGGGGGAACGTGCACCAAATAAGGCCGAGGTGGGTCTGTCGGCCAACATGGTCATGTCGTCAGGTTTTTTGCCACTCACTTTAAATTATGATATTTTTAGTTAATTTTTAAAGTTTAAATGATCATAACTTTTTGGTTTTTCAAGATTTTTGGAGGAAATAAATTTTGTGTTGTAACCTAACTTATATCCTATTACTGGTAAAAAAAATTGAAGCTCTACTGTTTTCAGAACAATTTAAATTTTTTTTTTTAAAAAGGTCAAATTTCTAGGAAATTTCCTACTTCATAGAGCAAAACTCCTGTGAGTCAAGCTGAGTCAAAACACAAATTTACTATTTTATAGTCCTAACTCTCCCCTACATTCCTACATATACATGTCCATGCATCGGGACTGCACTTTTTGAGCTACAGCAATTTTTCTGACCCAAGGTAAGATATTCGGTACAAATGCACGTCATATTTTTTGAGAAGTTATTTGTACGTGAAAGTGGCTATTATGCATATATTTTGATGAAATTTTGTACAAGAGTTCTTATTGACCCAAAAAAGAATTCTGTTGAAATAACGAGAAGTTGGCCCATATTTGGACCTAGTCCACATAGAAGGGTGTATCAAAATTTTGACAAAAATGACAATGGAACTCTCAAATTATGTGGTATCTGGCAATTCATTTGGAAAAGGTAAAAAAGATTTTATCGCCATCTAATATTACACAACTTAAATACGTGAAAATTGCAAATAAATTTAAAACCAATGGAAATAACTGGTAAAACCAACTACCTGTTATATTATGTTTCAAAGAGGTAAAAAAGATCATGTTGAAACTTCGAGCAATAGTATATTAATCCATGCATTCATTTTTTTTCTTCATTATTGTTTAAACAATGGCTAAATTCAGTTATAGTGTTCTATCTGATATATATTTTGAACGGAAAGATGAAAGCGACATTATTTTACATATAATGAATAATCCATTCTTCAAAATATGCGACAAACAAGAAACTAAAATTCATAACTTAAAAATAAAAAACTTTTTAAATACTTTAAGAAAACGGTACAATCAATGTTCCAGAAACAAGAAATTGTTTTACTCACGCAACCAAGAATGGCTAAGAAATAAACTTATTTTTAAAAAGCCATCAGTAACTACCACGGAAACTGGAAAAGGTGGTCGACCAGCAAAGCCAATTGATAATTGTAGTGAAAGATCACGAAGACGCAAGCTTAAACATATCAATGAAGAAGTTTCTTGTAGCATCATAAAGGATTCATTTCTGCATCAAATTCAACCATCGAAAACTAAAAAGGGTAAAATTGCTATCATTGAAAAAATAGTGGAAGCAAGCCCCAGACGCACAAAAAAGGATTTTAGAAAGTATGCCGACACCAACTGAAGAAAATAAATTTACTCCAGAAGAAGCATTTGCACTATTTTTGGATATTTGCGGAAGCGAACCAATGAAAAAAATTGTGGAATTTTTCCATCATATCGAGATATAGTTTCTGCCAAAAAAGATTGCTTACCTTCACCAACTGCTATTAGTGTAACTTCAAGTTCAGCAGAAATAAAATTGCAGGATCTTCTTGAACACACTGCAGAACGATTATTAAAGACATTTGATGCTGACTATTTAAAGAAGTTTAAAAATTGCAGCATGACTTTAATTTCTAAATGGGGATGTGATGGGTCCTCTGGCCAGAAACAATACAAACAATGTAATGCGGAAAATTCATCAGATGCCAATTTATTCATGATTTTTTTCGTTCCATTACGTTTAACAAAAACTTATATTGGTTTAGAGCCGTCAACTAGTAGTATGGAAGAATGAAATTCCCTCGTCAACAAAATTTTGTAGACCAATAAAGTTTGCTTACAAAAAGGAGACTCAAGATGTCATAGATGAAGAAGTTCGAAAAATAAATGATCAAATTAAAGAACTTCAACCAGTAACATTTAAATTTGATGACCAAAACATTGAAGTAAATTTTAAAATGTGTCTCACAATGATTGATGGAAAAGTTGCACAAGCTTTAACCAAAACAAAGTCATCGTCAAGCTGCACCATATGCCAAAAACATCAAGTCAATTGAGCCAACCACCAACACAAGACGATAGTTTTAATGAAGCATATGAATTTGGAATGTCACCTCTTCATGCTAGAATTCGTTTTATGGAGCATATTCTTAAATTGGGATACGATTTGGAATTTTGCCCGTTAGGCGAAACAGTGAGAAACAACAAAGAAAATTTGGAAAAAAGAAAGCAAAAAAAAAAGATATTCAAGAAAAATACCGTGAGATAGGCCTTATAATTGACCAGCCAAAGCAAGGAGAAGGAAATTCTAATGATGGAAACACAGCAATGAGATTTTTTTCCGATCCAGAAACTGCAGCTTCTATAACTGGAGTAGATTATGATTTAATACGACGATTCCAAATCATGTTACAAGTTATAGCATGTAGCAAAAAGATAGATGCAAAAAAATTTGGTCAGTATGCTAATGAGACAGCAACCCTTTATAACCAAAAATATTCTTGGAGACATATGCCAACCACAGTTCACAAAATTTTGTTCCATGGGGAATAAATAATTCAGCACAATATGCTTCCAATTGGAGATCTCTCAAAAGAAGCCCAAGAAAAAAGGAACAAAGACTACAGATTCTTTCGCGAGCACAATACAAGAAAAATTTCCAGATATTGTACTAATGAAGATCTTATTAATATTTTGTTGTGTACATCAGACCCATATATGTCCAGTATTCGACAAAAATGGAAATCAACCTCATTAGAGTTAGATGAAGAAGCTAAACAACTACTGCAAAATGAAAATCAAAGCTATTTGGAAGAAATTTTTACTAATATTGTTTAATTCATACTAGTTTAAAGATTATAATTTGTTTCTAATTTTAGTATAAATTTTTATTAATACATTTAAATAAAATATATGTGCACTTTAAATCAATAGTAAAAGTTTACTTAAAATTTTATCGATGTTGTGTTCTGTATATAATATATCCAAATGGTATTGATATTGTTGGGAATTTCAGTGTTATTTTTCAGTTTAATCCTCACAAGAATTAGCTTTCTTCCAAAAAAACCAACCTTTGGCCCCTGTGAATATTGAGACTAAATAAATGCCAGGGGCCATATGTTGGCATTTTCTGACCAAAATTAAGTTTAGGAATAATAAATAGGTATTGGTTGTAAAATACGATTGAAGAAAATAAGAAATTATAAAAAAAAATACCTATTTAAAATGTCAAAATATTCAACTTTTACATGGAAACTCAACAAAAAATTAAAATGCACTTTTAACTCCAAATTACTTACGTTCCTATCAGTCGATTGAACACGCAAATTGAAGCTTAAAGTCCCTCCTATTGAACAAAATAAATTGCGTAAAAAAATACCAATCCGGTCAAAAGTTATAGAGTTTTGACCGCTATCTCGCGAAATTGACCACTGTGCGTCGCAAACGTGTGCAGTCACCATGGGAAAAATAAATTAATTGGGCTTCGAACTGTTACCCTTTCAAACATATTGTCCACATTAACATCTCTATCAATTTTTGCTATTCACAAACCTGAAGAAATCGCTCTCAAATAAGAGATTTGGGTCGAAGGAAGAAGTCATCTCTGAAATAAAGTTTGGTGGAGATAATAAAAAAATTGTGAAAACGCTGAGAAATAAAGCACTTTTTTTTTGCCAGAAAAGTACTTTTACTTTTAATCTCAATGAGCTATCAAACCATCCTGTTTGGCCGGGAAGATTTTAAAATTACTGTTCATGAATGAAAAAAAATAGAAAAATGGAAATGTTCCTTTTACTAATATCCTTTTTTGCCCGTAACGTGAGACTGGCCACACTAGAAATATGCGAATAGCAAAAAAAAAAAAAACAGAGAAATACAATGTTTTGGGTTAATCAAAAAAATTAAGAAGTGCATTAACGCGACTGAAAATTTTAAGTATGTTTGTGTGGAGAAGATATTACTTTTTTTCAGGTTTTACGAAAATTTCGTTTTATAGTTTAATTTTTTCGACAAGTTGTTATATGAATCGATATAAACTAGATAAAACCCTTACTATGGGTTGGGAAATACAATTGTGCTGTATTTTGCCGATTTTTGATTTGATGATTATGATGATTTTATAATTTGACATATTTAACCAATTTGGACTTGGCGTCACACATCACCCCAAGCTAGTATAGGACGATTAAAAATATTAATAAAATTAAATATTAAAAATATTAAAATATTTTGCAAATACTACTGAATTTTGGATCATTTTAACCCTAGGAGCACATAAGGGTAAGTTTGCGCAAAATATAACACAATTTCATTTCCCAACCCATGGTAAGGGTTTCATCTAGTTTACTAGAATCATTAATTTTTTTAAATAAGCCAAAATTCAAAGTTTGGCCTCGGCAAGGAAAGGGTTAACGTTGTTCGATTTATTCTAAATTTTTAGCATGGAAACTTGTACATTTGGTTATCATATTTTAGGCGTCGCGTACAAAAATTCAACAGAACTTACAAAACATTTGAATTTTTTTAATAAATTGTCTTTCAGTAGCTTGGGGTCATATGCGACATCAAGTCCAAAAGGGTTAATTAGGTGATATAATTTTTTTTCCAAAACCCAAGGCTACTGAGATAAAGTATAACATTTAAAAGTAGAAAATTGATTAATTTTTGATGCAAAGTATTTAGAAAGAGTACATTAACTGAATATTTCACAAAAATCTAATTTTTCTCGAAATCCGCAAAAAAAACCTTGTAAAAAATTTCTGGCAGAGAGATTTACTTAGGAATTCACGCAGTTAATCTGTAATATATATTTAACAAAACCTTAAAGTGCCAAATCCATTTTATTTTTTGTTGTATTGTGTATAAGAAAATTTTTTAAAACTTGAAAAATTTCAAAATTTTATCAAAAAAATTTCCCATTTTTAGTCTCGTTGCGCAATAAGTTAACAACGCGGTAATGAAACAATTCTTATAGGTGTAGAAACCAAAACAATTATGGCTTTAATCAATTTGTTAAAGTTGAAAAAATGTTCATCACATTTTATGACCTAGAGTTTTTGGGCACAAAAGTGGTTTGGGGCATTTGCTATTTCTTGGCGAGTTTTTATTCTATTTTGAAGTTATGTAGTTTTTTAAAAACATAATTTATGCCGTTTTCTTTTCTGACAAAAAATGTCGCCCTTTTTCTGGCCTTTTTTAGAAAAGTGTAATTTTTTATATATTCTGAATTAAGAGCAACCATGTATTATATATCAATCGAAAGGTCTCAAAGTGCTGTGTTCATAAATGCAAAAAGAAATGTATTATTATCCTCTTGGAAGTCATAGGGTGAAAATATTCAAAAAAGGGGAACAATATGGAAATATTCTCACACTATGACCTGAAAGAAGTTAATAGCTGGAATTTTATTTGTTTACGAGGGCTCGACTTTGAGACCTTTCGATTGATGTATAAGATAAGGTTACTCTTAATTCAGAATATAAAAAAAATACACTATTCGAAAAAAGGGCAAAAAAAGGGGCGACATTTTTTGCCAGAAAAGAAAACGGCATTAGTTCCGATATTGATTCATATAACAACTTATCGAAAAAATTAAATGGTAGAACGAAATTTTTTAAAATCTGAAAAAAGTCATATTTTCGAAATAATAGATGAACTCACACAAACTTGCAAAGCTCACCCTATCATTATACTCGATATATGTAGGGGAAGAGGTTGGGTTGTGGCCATAGTTAGGTTTTTGGCTTATAACTTTTCAACTTGGCTAACTGCTGGTGAAGTAACTAAATCAATTTCGTCAAACGGAAATTTGTTTTTCTAAATTTTGTGAAGTGGCCATTTTTGAGGCAAAATGTTTTTTGGGTGGGTTGTGGCCACCCTTGGAGACCTTGGGAAATATGAAGAAAAACCACTACAATATCGAAAAACTTAAAGTTTATTTATTTTCAAAGCATTATTATTGAGAAAAACTTAAAACTAAATAAAAAACAAGTAAGAAAATTATAGTCGGTCTAGACCGACTATACGATACCCTACACCATGCGTTTAGAAACCCTATCTCTTAGGACCAACTAACTGGACATAGAAAATAAGCAAAAACCAAATTTGAGTGGGATTTTTATTAATTTTTTTGGCTGCAGATATGAAAAAGTTCATATCGGATGCTATATCTATATGGGGACTAGGTCCAAAAATGGACCGATCCTGATCATGTTTGCGTAAAGTCTCTTGTATTTTGCAAAATAAATACAAACAAAATTTGAGAAGAATCAGTGCAATATTTTTGTTTTTTAATAGATTTAAATGAAAATCGGGAAGCAGCTCTATATGGGGCCAAAGGGATCATTTTTGGACTACTCATTAATGGATGTAATGAACGCATATTATCTCAATTTGAGTAAGATCTATATGACAATTTGTATCTTATGACAATTTATGTCGATTTCATAGGGGTAATTTGCATGGGGGCTAGGTCTGAACATGGACCGATTCCCACCAATTTCAACAGCGTTCATCCCATGGCCGGTAAAAGCTTATATACCAAATTTCTTAAAAACGTATTCATATTTGCGACCTGCAGTTTGATTACAAGGTTTACATGGACACACAGACGGACGGACGGACGGACGGACATTGTTAAATCAACTCAGAAAGTGATTCTGATTCGATCGGTATAATTAAAGATGGGTCTAGGTCAAATATTTTTGGTTGTTACAAGCAGCAGCACAAAGTCATTATACCCAAACCACATAGTGGTATAGGGTATAATAATAATGATAAATAAATGGCATTATTCGTCTTCCGAATCACAATTTTCGCGTTTGAAGCAGCTGGCTCGTGTGCCAGCACGCTTCAAATGAACGGGCCGATCGCATACGAAACAATTAATGGAGTTATTATTGCTTATATGTGTTATATTGCTTACAGGGTAGTTATTTTGACATCTACGACGATATTTCACCACTAAGAAAAAAAAGGCTGCTACAACCCAACCAATTTTAGTGGCCACAACCCAATTTTGCAGCCATCTTGAGATGTGGTGAAAATTTTTTTTGGTGTCAACATATTCGTCGTAATCGATATTTACTCACAAAGTATAATAAATTTACTGAGTAAAAATGCATTGCACTCACATTTTTGAATGATTCACTTCGATTTATAACTCTATTGAAAAGGGGTAAATTTGTATTATTAGTCTTTTTCAAACACAGAAAAATAAATTTGTTCCTAGCATAAAGCAGACGCGTCTGCCCGTTTCGGTACTCGGTACAAAAAGAACGTGCTGCCATGACACACAAATGACTTTTGCAAGAAAAACACATATGCTTTAGGTCAAAAGATACGCTGGGGTAGCCACAACCGAACCTTGGCCACAACCCAACCTCTTCCCCTACATAATATTTAAGCAGAACTTTGTAGGGGATGTACATCGCCCACTTATCCGATCCAGCCTATTTTCGTCAGGTGTACTTACACTAATAACAAATGACGGCACATAAAGTATCAAAGCTCTTCCTGTCATGATATTAAGTCTGATATTCAGTGATTAATTTTTTTGTAGATGCCACGCCCACTGTTCCGATAATGCTAATTTTTACAACGGCTACTCACAGCAACTCACAGCAATAATAGATTACCTCATACAAAGTTGCAAAGCTCTCCCTAAAACAGTACTCAAGATATGTGATGTTAAAAATTAATTTTATATGGGAGATACCACGCCCACTTAACCAGTACCGACTATTTTCGGTATGGCTATCTATATTAATAATAGATGGCCTCACACAATTTTACAAAGCTCTCCCTCTCATAGTAGTCAATATCTACGATGTTAAAATGGAATAACCGCGTACAGCGCCATCTGTTGATACTTTTTGTACTTTTCTTTTTTCCTAAACCTTCGCGTGGCAGTTGCAAACAAACTCGCAGAAGAAAGTATCCCTTTGGGTCCTGTAGTTTTCAAGTTTTAAGCAGACGAACAAACCACGATTCATTTTTATATATAAAGATAATTCATATTCATCAAAATATTAAAGGCAAATAAGAACGCAAGACTTTTTAGGAACCATAACGAAATTGACGAGTACTGGGTCGCTGTATCCGTTTTCATATTAGTTACGTTTACGCTGAAAATATCTAAATTTTTTTTTAATTTTTTATTAATATTAAACATTATTGTAAATAACTTAACCCATAAAAACAAAGTTTTTATTAAAACTCTTTCTTTGCTTATCCATAATCTTTGGCCACAACAAGTCTATGGACAAAGTTTCAGATCCATCGGATGAGGGGAAGTTGGTTTTAATCTCTCCGTGACTGTTCGTGACTATGTCAAAGTTAATCATTTTTCACAGCAAGTGTATGGGCCCAGCTTGAGATCGATCGGATGAGTTGAAATGACATTTAGATCACCCCGTGACAGTGCGTGACCACGCGTCACTGTGCGTGACTACCCCAAAATTAATCTGTAGTCACGACAAGACTATGGACCAAGTTTCAAATCAATTGGATAAGGGGGAATGGGGCTCACCCATGGCAGACAGACATACAGACAGACAGACAGACAGAGAGTATGTGTTAAAAGAAAGAGTTTAAAAACCTAGCCATTTCTAGCCATTCCAATGTGAAATATAGCATCTTTGTATTAGAAACTTTTTTTATGATATTGAATTTAGGACACGGGTGGAGGGTATAAGAAATTCAGCGCAGCCGAACTTAAAAATTCTTATGGTTTAATAAGAAGTTGTCTAGAGGGTTGAAGGGTAAAAGTGTATTCGTATTTTTCCTTTGTATATAATCTACCTTAAATTTCAGTTCATTATGCCATTTCATACACCTTAATAGTAAAAGTTTGACTTTAATATACACGATGTGGTATTAGTTATTTAAAAGAGAAAGCAATTTTAACTAAAATCCATATACCGGAAAGAAAGTGTTTGTTCATACAAACAACTTCATTAAGTTTTGTTGATATTCTTGTAAGTGAAAATCCTGTTGCATAAAGAAAATCTCGAGCGTGGCATTTTTTTTTTTGCTTCGTTTTTATGTAAACACAGTTCATGTTGTAGCTTTCATTCTTGTTAACTTCATTTATTTCCTGCTTTCCTCTCACCCTTTTATAAGTAGTCAACATTCAACAGACCCTGAATCGAATGTGGTTTTTGCTTTTGTTGATGTTAGCGAAAAATATTCACAAATAAAGTTGTCTTAAATGGCAAAAAAAAAAGCGAAAACACAGTTTAGCTTAAATTTTTACATGTTCATAGATTTCACACTGACAATAACAGAGTCTCAACATAAAAACATCTTTCCGTTTGCATTGTTTTCTTGTTTTCTTTTCTTTTGTATGCAGCAAAAACAGTGTTTGTTTATCTGTTTAGATGGGTAAGTACAGTATTTCTTATAGGGATTATTAACGCTGCTACAACAAATTCGACTACCACTTGTTCAGCAACTACATAGAATTACTATTAATGCTTGGTGGAAGGAAACCAGTTAAAAATATGTGACCTAAATACTCGTATTTTTCTATCTAGCTTTTAATGGTAATGCTGGATTTAAGCGAGTGTGCTTGTTTATTGTTTTGGGATTTTAAATTTTAAAGTTGTCTTTGTAGTAAAAAGTTTTAATATTTATGAACAGAGTTTTAAATTTTTTTGTAAATCATTAAATTAAGTTTCGTTATGTAGTAAGTAAAATAAAATTTATTGTATAACACGATAGCAAATTTAAAATTTTTATAGAAAAAATTGCGATGACTCTCGCTTCTTCGATGAATATGTAAACGCTGTACGTTTACGTATAATTAATTATAAGTCTACTTATAATTTTTTGGAATTTTGGTGGGGAACATATAGAAAACTATATATCGCACAGTAATTTGTTTCAAAGACAAACATAATAAAAAACACGTACATACAGAAACGAGTACAAAGTCTCATGTACTATCACATTATCCTGTTCTGTTAAATAAAATATAATATCGAAATAACTGAACGTAGTTCAAAGGCATTTGATTATTAAAGCAATTCCGTTTGTATGAATTGTAAGATATAATTCATATAATTCTACCCCATTTCAATTAAATAATTATAACTACAACATAAAACAATTTTTAGGATTTTTTTATTTAAGAGTTGTAAATTAAAATAAATAAAGAAAATATTTTTTAAATCTTAATACGAATAATTACTGAGTAGTCTTTTTGTACCAGTAGATGATAAACAAGTAGGAGTGTTAAATTCGGCTGTGCCGAATCTTTGATACCCTCCACCTAGGTTTGATTATTGATAATAAATGTAAACAAAATATTGGAAAAAGTAAACAATTTATTTCAGAAAATTCTTTGGGTTGGTTTTCGTCTTTTCTATTATTTCGGATTTATTTCGGTGTTTGCTTTTTGGTCACCGTGGTTGCTGATCGGCATGCATTGAGGTTATATACCTATGTGCATGCGTTTCCAGTTATATGACATAACTTCTCGTTTAATGTAGTTTTTGCTAATTAAATAGCTCGCCCTAAGGGTGGCTATATGCATAAAATCGTGCTAATTGGAGATGGCTATATAGTTTCTTTTAACTGGCCAAATATTTCTTCATTGTGGCCAAATAGGTCGGATGGAGTAACAAAATAATAACCAAAAAAAGCTCTCTCAATTTTTGTATTAAAATATTGCCATATTTTGAAAACATAGAGAATAAATTTATAATAATAAATAATCAAATTAGGGATGCGAAACGCAAAAAACCAAGAGTCCCAAACATTTTAAATAAAATAATTTGTTATCTTTACTTTCTGAAAAAGAAAAATGTGAAAATTTATATATAAATAACATTCTCATCAAATTGCGTTCGTTTATTTATGTAACAATTTTTATGTTAGCAATTCTTAAATATCATTTGAGGTTTTCTAAAATTCATTGAATTTAAATTAATGTTTTCTGTAGTGCGATTCTCTAAATTTCAACGATCCGACAAAATATATCGACAGCTATTGTTGTTTGCACTAAGGATTAAGTGATTCACTAAGTACATAAATCTTAACGACAGTTGACAAATTTATTTTTCTATTTATTTAAATTGTATACGAGTGGCATCTCTGTCAAAATAAGCGAAAAACACAAATAATAGAAAAAAAAACAAATTACTTCGTGTTTGACAGGATGATTTTATGTTTATGTTTGATATCTTTATTTTGTTTATTAATATTTCTGTTTATTTATTTGAAAATGAAATAATGAATTGAATATGCTGTTCAATTTTTTTTTTATATAAAAAAGTTTTTTAATAAAAGCAAAATATTTTCACTATTTTATGATTTTTATTTATGTATGACGACATTTCAACCTAAAAATTTAAGTTTTTATCGATTGAATAAACAACACAAAAATGGTTGTCGTTTAGATAACAACAACAGCTGACTTTAACAATAGCGAATATCGTTTACAAATTTTACTGATAATTTTGCAATTTTCTTTTTTTAACGATTCGACTATCTCCTGAATGGCAATATTTTTTTAAATGTAAAAATTTTTAAATGTAAACATATTTGGAGTTTTTTTTTTTTGAAATTTCAATTTGTGTTTAACGAATAAAATTTATATATTAAAGATGCAATTGATGTTTTCTAAATTTAAAATTATTATTTCCGATTTTCTGAAATTCAATTAATATTTTCTAATTTATAATTGGAAATTTTAATTCCAGTTTTAAAAATTAATATTTTCTTAAATTTGAATGAAAAATTTGAAAAGTGCAATTTTGTATTTATGTGAACTAGCAGATTTCAGCCCTCGAAATTCGAGCGCAAATTCTAGGAAATTTTATTTTTTCATTTAATAAAGACCCTAAAAGTATGCTAATCAATTATAGCCAATTCACAAATCAACACAAAAAACAAACTCATTTTCATTAAAAACACATTAACAAATTTAATAAACACACACATAGCATTGTATAATTTTATGTATGTGTTAGTAGCAACTTTAAATGTAATTTACTCAAAATAAAGGAAAAAATTTAAAAATCTGTAAATCTGCAAATCGACTAAAAAGAAATACCTTTCAAATAATATACGTTTGGTCAAAATTGGGATAATGCGGTAGAACAAAACATAAGTCACAAGAAATCGCCTAGCCTATTAATATTATAGTTTTATGTGAATAATAATGCTTTAGTAATTATAAACAATTTTTAAAAATTAAATGTAATCGCAATCAGATATTTTGTAGGTAAAGCAGAATAATAATTCTATATAGCTCTGTGGAACTGTTTTGAAAGCAAAAAACTCATTGATGAACTCGGTAACTCTATTTTGTAAAGACAACAAAAAGTTAATATGCCAAACTTATGTTCATATTTGTAAAAGAATAATGAAAAAACGTATGAAATAAAAGACCAGCCGGTGTATACTCTTAACATTGTTCCGTATGATATCTATTTGAAAATATTGACATTCATGTTAAAACAGAAATAACTATTGCAAAGCTAATTAGAACAAAAATTGTGGCGCTATCTACTGTGGCATAGTCACGCTGAGCAAAATGAAGTGACACTCTGTTAATGCAAAAGAAATGTATTTTCCCCACAACAAAATATTGCAGAATTTTATGTAAATAAAATAATATACCGATTTATTTCAAACATGCAGTTATTATGGATACACATATATGGAATATATGTATATTATTTGTATTATTTAATATGTGTATGTATGTATATGTAAATATTACACACAAAAAATACAACATCAAACGTTATTTTTGTGTTTTTCTCTTTAAATAAATTAATACATAAAATTTTTGTTGCTAAATTTACATTGTTTTCTTTTTATTAACAACTAGGTATTTTAGCATTATTTGCTTCAGATGTTGGTGAATTTCTACTCCCTTTATTTACCGTAGTGTCTGCTTGCCCAACAAATTTTTGATCGATTTTAACCACTTTCCCTTGACCCAATCGATCTGAAATTTTGCAGGCAGGCTCGTGGCAATGACAGAAATGATCTAACAAATTTTTTTAGTGATGCCAAAACAACGGAAACTTTTAAATTTTTCTAACAGAGTTGATAAAAAAAAATGTACCAATGGTTTGTTTTTATTATATTATTACCACAACGACCACACCAATTTTAATGATTTTTGAAATAGAAATCTTCCCATGAATTTGTTGAATGATCACCTTTGCTATCCTATTGAGGACATGATCGTGACAAGAACAACATAGAAAATTATATTTTTTCAAGACTTTTTTTAGTTCTTTATTTAAATCTCGGGCCCTAATTGACCAATTTGGACGATTTCAAATAGTAAACTTCTCAGGATGTTAGCGAATCATTTTTTATATCAACGAGCACCCTAACTGCCCGATTGATGCCGTCATCGTGATTTCCACAGACAGACAGACAGAAATCCCTATATCAACTCCGGTTGTTATAAGGATCACAAATATATATATTTTATTGGGTCAGAAAATTTTTTTTTCTAATTATTACAAACGGAATGACAAACTTATATATACCCTCTGTACACTGGAGTGGAGGGTATAACAAGAACTCGTTGGCTCCTGTTTGTGTACTGAAAGTTTAAGTGGTGAAAAAGTAACAATAGAATTATCGTAAGCAGTTAATGAAAAGTATCGAGTTGTTGTGATTACGAAATGTGTTGACCATGCATTTCCATAGCCAAAGCAGGTGATATGGCTTCATAAACTTTTCCAGCACTGATCATCGTGACAACTTAATAAATGATACGAAGAGGTGAACGAAGGAGAATAACTATTATGATTGTAGAGGCGCATGTAGCATTTCTGTAAAATTTGTGAAGAGGCGTTAATAAACGGATTTTGTTAAATTTATTTCAACGGTTTTTTAATTGTGAATATGTAAAAAGAATGTATTTTCCTTAACTTAACTAACGATGGATAAGGCAGTGCCTGTCAAAGTTTGACGTCTGTGGGACTGTATAGGTGTTGGGTATTCTATGTGTGAGTATAAGTTACCGCTGAATAAACGGAATCTGCCAACCGTTTCCAGCTCTTGCGTACTATTGAGGCGGTATAAAAGGGGTTTTCAAGATGGAAACCGGCCTCGTTTTGCTGTAGTTTCATCCAGTTTTAACGTCGTGCGACAAATTTTTTTTCCTGCGTAAAATCGTAAGGTAACCCCAAAACATTTTTAAAATTTTTTTTATTTTATCATAAATTTTATTTATGACATGCAATGAATTACTTCATTTTCTGTATTTTTTTCAAAGGACTTTTGATTTAACCTACACCTCGTAATTGAGTATCGTTCCATTTTCACCAAATTAAACGAGCAAATAAACCAAATGTGAGTTAAACTTGTTGTTTTATGTTTAAATAAAACAAGGCTTATTGTTTCTTTTCATCAGAGAATATGTGTTTCAAGCATCAGCCTCAATAGCTATCGGAGAAAAGATTTTACTGACTCGGACGAGAGTTCTCTGGCAGAAAAGAAAGAGGTAACACAACATATACAAGCACATAGAAGTAACACCACTCCTAAACAGTCTTAAATTTCAGTTTTAAATTTTCAGCACTAAGATTTTCTTTAGCAGCATCATCTGGTTTTATGAGTGGGAGGTAGTCAGCTCTTAAGACCAGTAATTTTCTTTGGGAACGGGAAACCCTTAGCGCAAGCCCGATATATTTGAAGAGGAAGAAAAAACCGCACCTCCAGCCTTATCACCGCAAAACCACTTACTCTAATTTCGTCACCACCACCATCCTAATTATCAAATAACCCAAAATTTCTGAGAAAAAAATAATTTTGGAAGTGAGAAAATATTAAGTGAAAAGTGCTAAGTTCGGTCGCAAATTAAAAGCAAAGTTTTATATTTATTAACCATCCAGTGAAAGTTCAAAGTTCAGCCCAAAAGAGAAAAAAATAGAAGTTTCAAAAATTTTCAATTTATTAAATGTTCTGCAAAAAGCGAAAAAAAAAGAAAAACCAGTTACCCTCGAAAATTTAGATAAAACCGCATCCCTTGTAAACTGAATTAAAAATTAGTGTTAATAATTTTTTTTTCCAACTTTTTCCGTGTTAAAACCTGAAATATATCTGAAAAGAAGAAAAATTGTTAAAAGTTATTGAAACGTCACAAAAAAAACAAAAAAAAACGAAAAATTATTATATACATAGTTTACCTTTTTTTTGAAGTGACGTTTTATCCATTGTAAGCAAAATCCGGCTAAAACGTCCTATTAGTATTAGTCCCGATGTACTAAGATAGTGTTAAACGACGAAAGAGAAAGAAGATATCTAACATAAAAAGAAAGAAAAAACCAACCATTTCCTAATGATTTAATCCAAAATTTAATTAATTACTTACCCTAGTCAACCAAATTAAAGTTCTAATTACAGAATCCACATGCTAATGAAATGATCTGTCATTCGTGTGTCCAAATCAGGAGCAAAACAAATTAGCAAACAAAATATTAAAAGCTCTATAAAAAGTCGTATGTGATTGTAATGGTACACCATATCTCGCTGTAGTAATCTATTTATTTTGGCATTTCGGTGGAAGTGTTAGTATTAAATGAAATTTCGACGAAAAATCAAGAGAGAGAGAAAAGGTTTTAATTCAACATAGTTTCATCATCATCATCTGCAGCAATCAGCATCATGCCATCTTTCAGCGTGGGAATGAAAAAGCTGTAAGTTAAATTTTAAACTTATATTTTATTTACTTATTTTTTAACAAGTGATCGCTCACAGTTAAAATACACTAAAGCTTTATTAAAAATTGTGGAAGCTAAGTTGCTAACAATATGAAGGAGATTTCATCCTGTTAATATAACCGGGACTTCAATTGGTTCGGAAAACGGAAAAAAAGAAAAAAAAAACAGGGAAAATTTTTTTTTCCTCAAACGCATTCAATGTTTTTTTATTTAAACGTAAATGACGCGAGTTTAAATTTGTTATCTCAGAAAATTTTATTCGGATATCCCTTTTTATATTACGCGTTTTTTATATTGTTTGATTGTTACCTTGGCAACCGAACTGGATGCAAACCTTTTATTATTATTTTGAGAAAAATTTGGTTTGTAATCTCAAATTTCAATTTCTTAAAATATCGATTTTGTTTACTTGCGTTAACGAATTTTTTTTTTGATATGTTAATTAAAATATTTCTATTCCCTCATCTCATCTGTTTTCTGATGAGCTAAAATTATCTCGTAGTTATTAAGCTATATCTTAAATTTTATTATTCCTTTAAATAAGTTACTAATTTGAAAATGAAGATATAGAATTTCTTTGTCTTGATTAGTGGGAAGCTGTTCGTATAGGGTCCTTTTTTTGGGACCATATAAAATACCAGTGTCTTTCCGATATATGGTCATTGGATGGGTGGGGGTCATGAGTTCTACATCAATAAACATTAAGGGTTCGAATGCGGCATCCATAACTAAATAATTCGGTTCCTTTTCCCCTTGGTTCTTTCTATTTCTACTCCATTTTAAGCACGTACAAATAAAATTTTTCCTAGCATAATTCTTTCAGTGATTCTCAGGCAAGGTAGTGAAGAATCCTCCCTACTTGCCGACGAGATAGAGGCCGGAAGTTAGTTACGTGCTGCTGCTACTGTAACTTGAGATTAATCATAGCTACTGATACGCTAGTTTTGGTTGCATGCTACATGACGGTACTTATTTTTTAAACTGCTACAAGTCGTTGATGCATGGTTACCTTTGTTGGTTATTGCTACTAGTATTTTTCGTATTCGAATTTGAGCTTTGTTGTTCTTATACCTTGTGAATAGTCAATCCTTCATGCGAGCTAGTGTTGTTGTATGCAAAATGGGTATTAAAGCTGCTATTTTTTGTAGAAGTGGTGGCCATTAAAACATAAATATTATTTTTACTATATCTATATTTTGAATTGGCTAAAAACGACGCGAAAATTAAGAAATTATGACCGTCACCTCACAGTAGACCATTTCACGAGAAGGCGGTCAAAAATCCATAACTTTTGCTTGGATTGAATTTTTGAATGCGGTTTTCTTTTGTTTGGTAGGTGGGACTTTAGTCTTTAAGTTCTGCTCTAAAATGTAAAGATAGACCGATAATAAGAAAGTTATGGAGGGTTTAAAATACATTTCTATTTTAGGTTGAATTTTAGTAAGAAAGTGAAGTGTTAAAAGTTTAAAAAAGATTTTGTTGTTTTATTTTTTCAGTTAATTTTACAACTAATAATTTTTAACAATTTTGTAAGCTAAATTTTGTCAGGAAATGCCAAAATTTGGCCCCCGAAAACTTTTTAGTCCCAATGTTCACAAGGGCCAAAGGTGGACTTTCTTTTAAAGAGCCCGAGTTAAAATATAATTTATTAAAGTGCGAAAGTAAAATTTACCTAATATTGGTTCAAGAAAATATCATATGTTTTTACTTTAGTTAAAAATTATTTTATTGTCTTTTTAAATATTTCTATATCAATTTTATTGTAAATTTATAAAAACCATAAATTTTTTACTGTATAAAAAAGAGTATAACTTAATGTACTGAAAAAAATAGTCTTGATTTTCATCTTCCAGAAGTTGTTTAGCTTCTTTAGTAGAGGTAGTTTTCCATTTTTGTCCAATGTTGAACATATATGGACCTGAAGTGCACAACAAAATAGTGATAAGGTCTTCATTAAGGCAACATCTGGACATTTTTCTTGTGTTGTGCTCGCGAAGGAATCTGTAGTATTTGTCCCTTTTTTCTTGCGCTTCTTGAGATAGATCTCCTATACTGGTTTAAATTATTAGTTCCCCATGGTACAATATTTTATGAACTGTGGATGACAGTATTTTTCGTTATATAATATAGCTGTTTTATTGGCATACTTTCCAAATTCTATTGCATTTATCTTTCTGCTCCATGCTAGAACTTGTAATATGAGTTTGAATCATCTTATTAATTCATGATCTACACTTGTGATAGATACCTTTTCCAGTTTCCGCCATCGAGATCATCCAGTACATCCGTTAATTGGGTTTGTTGGTCAGCCCACTGCCGTTGGCAGTTGTAGATGAACTCTCAAAAATAAGTTCCTTTAATGACCAGTCTTGGTGACGTTTGTACATCTTTGCCTTGCTTGAGAGCATTCAATGTACAGTTTTTTCAAATGTGATGCAAAAGTTGTAATTTTTTCTTGTGTATTTCAATTTCTTGCAGGTTACAAGTCTTTATGAAATGGTTGCTCCGTATGTGCAAAATTATGTCGTCTACATCATTTTGTTGTAAATATATATCAGCGAGATCTCTATAACAGTACTTGGCCACTGTTCAAACTATAATGAATAATAATTGTGAAAAAATTATTATAAATACTGTTTCTTGCAATTATGTAAAATAAAATAAAATAAAAAACCAAGACCCTAACCCCTTTTAAAAGGTGAAGTATACCTGCTCATATCTTAAAAGGGTGTGTCGCAATAGTCTTTTACCATTTACTTTTTGTTTAAATTGTTTCCCATTTTGTTAGGTATTTAAACTGTATAACTCAAGTTCCGACTATTAATGTTTTTGAAAAATACCAATGTAAATGTATCTTTGAAAATAAAAAAGATTTTACCCATTAATATACAATTTAACAATTAAGTACATTATGTCTCATAAGTATATAACAACTCGTGTCAACTCTACCGTTTCCGTTTTTTGTCAGTATAAAAAACAAATAAACTCACGCATAAAAAATTCACCGGTACAACCAACTTTTGTAGTCATAACACACAAACGGACGTCCTTAAATCGACTTAGAAAGTGATTTTGAGCCGATCCGTCTAATCAAAGATGAGCATAGGTCCAATATTTTTGGTAGTTACAAACATCGGGGCAAACTTTTTATACCCTTACCACATAATGGAAAATTTTGTATTCATAAATTTTGCACAAAATATCTGACCTTGGGTCAAAAAAGTTGTTCTGGTGCACACGGGCAGAAATTGGCGGTTCAAGATGGGATATAGGAGTATAGGGGAGGGTTTGTACTACAGAAGAGCGCAAGATCTTTTTTGATGGCTTTTGTTAGGCAGTTGTTAAGCTCTATTAAGTAGGGGATTTTCGGGAAATTTTGAACTTTTCTAATTTTTTTTTTTAATTTCTAAACGACTCAGTAACTTTATATTTCTGGCGTTAATAGCTTAGATTATACAAAAGATTATACAAGATTATACAAAATTTATTTTGCTTTAAAATCTTTTAAAACAAAAAAGTTACAGTCATTTAAAAATTAAAAGTTATAACGTAAATACTGAGAAAGTCGATTTTCGAAGACCCTGTTCGCTGTAGTATATTTGAGAGTCACAATTTTTGGGCGCCCGAGGTTCACTGGTATTTACTTTCATATGAATAACATAACTTTAAAAGGGGTAACCACAAAAAATTGATTTTTGGCCGCCTTCTCACAGTGGCGCCGTTAGAACAAATGAGGGTGCAGAAATCAAAAATTTTGTGTGCGATCATGATATTTAGAATAAACTCATCTTATAGGAAGTTGTTCATAGATTACAAATTTGCTACCTCCAATAAAATCTGATTTTTAGTTTAGAGGATATAACCCTTCAAATTTGACCGATTTTCAGTTTTCAAACAAATACATTATTTTTAGGCAATTTGGTCCAGTTTCAGGTATAATATAAAAAAACTAATCATAATTTTTTATTTCCTTTGATTTATTTTCCAACTTTGAAGGAAAATAAAAAAAATTTATAATTTTGTATATCTGCCATATTTTTAACAAAGTCCAGGTGCTCCTAGCTGCTCCTTCGACTGCTAGACGTAAAAAAGTTAAAAATGACATTGTTCCAAGTTAAAAAAATACACATCCTTTAGGCAATTTTAGGCAGTTTTAGGTGGAATATAAAAAAAACTGGGTAACCAATCGTAATCTTTTTTATTTCTATTGATTTGTGTAATTATTCAATATATTATAAAAAAACAAGTAAGAAAATTATAGTCGGTCTAGACCGACTATACGATACCCTATACCATGCGTTTAGAGACCCTATCTCAAAGGCCCAACTAACTGGACATAGAAAATAAGCATAAACCAAATTTGAGTGGGAATTTTATTAATTTTTTCGGCTGCAGATATGAAAAAGTTCATATCGGATGCTATATCTATATGGGGACTAGGCCCAAAAATTGACCGATCCTGACCATGTTTGGTAAAGTCTCTTGTATTTTACAAAAATATATACAAACAAAATTTGAGAAGAATCAGTGCAATATTTATGTGTTTTGATAGATTTAAGTGAAGATCGGGAAGCAGCTCTATATGGGGCCTATGACTAAGAGTTGTCCAATAGGGATAATTTTTGGACTACTAATTAATGGATGTAATATATACATACAAACCCAATTTGACTAAGATTTGTATGATAATTTGGATCTTATGGCAATTTATGTTGATTTCATAGGGGTCATTTGTATGGGGGCTAGGTCTGAACATGGACCGATTCAAACCAATTTCAATAGCGTTCATCCCATGGTCGATAAAAGATTAAATACCAAATTTCATTAAAATATATTCATATTTGCGACCTGCAGTTTGATTACAAGCTTTACATGGACACACAGACGGACGGACGGACGGACATCGTTAAATCGAATCAGATAGTGATTCTGATTCGATCAGATAGTGATTCTGATTCGATCGGTACAATTAAAGATGGGTGTAGGTCAAATATTTTTGGTTGTTACAAACAGCAGCACAAAGTCATTATACCCAAACCACATAGTGGTATAGGGTATAAAAATTTACTGTTTGCTTTGTAATTCTCCAGGTAAATCGCTATTTACCAACTGTCTATTTTTTCACTATTTTCCAACTTTGATGGAAAATATTTTTTTTTTATTTATGGATAATACTTTTAAAATATAAAAAACTTGAAAAAGACACATAAAAACAAGTAAGAAAATTATAGTCGGTCTAGACCGACTATACGATACCCTATACCATACGTTTAGAAACCCTGTCTCTTAGGCCCAACTAACTGGACATAGAAAATAAGCAAAAACCACATTTGAGTGGGATTTTCATTAATTTTTGTGGCTGCAGATATGAAAAAGTTCATATCGGATGCTATATCTATATGGGGACTAGGTCCAAAAATGGACCGATCCTGATCATGTTTGGTAAAGTCTATTGCATTTTGCAAGAATATATACAAACAAAATTTGAGAAGAATCAGTGCAATATTTTTGTTTTTTAATAGATTTAAGTGAAAATCGGGAAGCAGCTCTATATGGGGCCAAAGGGATCATTTTTGGACTACTCATTAATCGATGTAATGAACGCATATAAACCCAATTTGAGTAAGATCTATATGACAATTTGGATCTTATGACAATTTATGTCGATTTCATAGGGGTAATTTGTATGGGGGCTAGGTCTGAACATGGACCGATTCTCACCAATTTCAATAGCGTTCATCTCATGGCCGATAAAAGCTTATATGCAAAATTTCATCAAAATATATTCATATTTGCGACCTGCAGTTTGATTACAAGGTTTACATGGACACACAGACGGACGGACGGACGGACGGACGGACGGACGGACGGACGGACATTGTTAAATCAACTCAGAAAGTGATTCTGATTCGATCGGTATAATTAAAGATGGGTCTAGGTCAAATATTTTTGGATGTTACAAACAGCAGCACAAAGTCATTATACCCAAACCACATAGTGGTATAGGGTATAAATATAAAATTGTTTAAAATCATGTTTTTAGTTAACATAAACATACTTTATTTCATGCCGTTAACAAATTTCAAGTTTGATAACCCATAAATAAGCACCTGAAAGATGCAGCACCTTTTTCAAACATTTATTTTATAGCTATTTCATTATCTCAATCGGTTTAAAAGTTATGATTTTTTCAACGAAAAAACTCAAATGGCGGCACTATGCGTCGCACTGTGGGTTGAAATTCCAAAAAATGAAGATTAATTGATAAATGAAAATATAGTTATTTAAAAAATACTTATTACTGGATTAAAGAGTACAAAATTCTACGTCAATACTGAAAATTTCAATGTCATAAGTTATTTACTTTTCTTGCTGCATAGTCTTAAAATTAAGAAATTTTTAATTTTTTCGCGAACAGTTGTGAAAATTGAAATTTGTAATAATTTGGCACTTAATATTTTTATTTTCATCAGTCAAAAGTGATACATCTATTATGGAATCTTCAAGATCAGATATTTTAGCGTGAATTATGAAAAAAGTCTGTTAACAAAAGTTGTGTAAAAATATTTTTAAATTATTTTAAATATGCCTAAATTTGGGCAATTTTTAAAATATATGAAGACTTTTATATGGGAATAGGGTAAAATTGGGTGTGAAAGTAAATTATGTATTAAACTGCAATATGAAAGCTTTCATATTTAACAAGAACATGTTGCGCATTTTTGCGCCAACGAGATTTAATAATATATATTGTGAAAATAGTTACCCATAGCGGCTCTTATAGTCTTTAATTTGTTTTGTGCTCGTTTTCGTTGTTATAATTGTTGTTATTATTGTACTGGATTTGTTTTTTTTTTTGTTGGTAGCAGTGTTGCCATAAGACAAATGTGAGACACTGCTAGATCATCTGAAAAAAGGTGTTAGAAAGCTAATCAAAATCGGTATAATGACCTTGCAGAAAAAACTAGAAAAATTATCAGATCTTTTCTAAATACAGCAGAAATAAAAAACAAAAAATCGCCCATCAATAAATTTTGTTTTTATATATTTCTTTCTGAAATGCATGTGATTATTCATCAATAAAAAAAGCAAAAATACTTTATAATATGATTTTTTTTTATGGAGTTATGGAATGTGGTTTAAAAAAATCTGATTTTAATTTAAAATATAAATACATCTATACTAATATAATAAAGAGGTAATGTGTGTTTGTTTGTTTGTTTGTTTGTTTGTTTGTAGGAGGTAATCTCCGTAACTGCTCATCTGATCTTCCTGAAATTTTCACAGGGTCTTATTGCAGATATGGGAAGTGCTATAGGCTATAAATTTTTTTGATATTTTTAGTGAATTTTTAATATCATAGATATTGGGTACAACGACAGAAATAACTTTGCAAATTTGTGCGATGTCACCTATTATTTGTAGCCATGCCGAAAATGGTCGGAATCCGATAAGTGGGCGTGGCTCCTCCCATAAAAAGCAATTACTCAATATGATATATCTCGAGTACTAAGCCATACACAACTTTGCAAATTTGTCCTAGGTCATCGATTATTAACGAGAGTAGTCACATCATATACGGCGCGATCGGAGTAGTGGACGTACTACCGCCTATACAAAGTAAAGATTTAATATCATATATCTGGTGTACTATAAAAGGGAAAGATATTAATGTGAGTAGTCTGCAAAATTGGGCGGTATAGGATTAGTGAGCGTCGCACCTCCTATACAAAAAAGTATATTAATTACCAATGTGAGGAGTGGTCGTAGAAAATATGGGCGGAATCGCCAAATTCAAAAATCGCCAAAACCAAAAATAGTGAAAACAATTATTTTCAAAACCACAAAAACGGAAAAAATCAAAAATCAAAGAAATCAAAAATCGCCAAAATTAAAAATCGATAAAATAAAAAAAATTCCCAAAAGAAATTCTAAATTCAAGGCCATCGTTATGTGTTACCGGATTTAATTTTGAAAACCCATATTTTTCTCATGGGCAACATATAGTGTCTTACTCCATTGTAGGAACGCCGAAACACTTGAAAATTTGTACATCGAATGAAAAAACAAAAAATATCAGAAAGCATTAAAATAAAAGATATACGTATTAATTAATTAAAATGTTTTAATTGTACAAACTTCGAACGAAAAATTGATTATGAAAACATACATTTCAATTAGTCTCGAAAAGTCGTAGCGCAGCACGACTGGGCACTCTAGTATTAAATATTTATTCGTTTCATATTTGTTTAAAAAATATGTGTTTTTGAAATAAGATCATTTTTTCCAAAATACAAAAAGATGCCTAACGGGTTAAAAATATTTGTTTTACCGTTTTGTTTTTTTAAATAATGGCTATTTATGTTTTAATTAATACCCATTAATAAAAAAAACAATATTTTAAAATTACGACTTCCATGAATTAATCGCCATTTTGCATACCGTTCAACCCAATGTGCGTCGTTCTTGTGCCATCTCGTAATAGATTTTATTTTTTTATTTTCGTTTTCCATGTTAATAATTTTTGTTTTCTTGATATAAAATTATTAAGTTTTCAAGTTGTACTTTTTTGCTATTCTTTTTTTTATACTAATTTTGAAAAAATGACAGATAATATTGTTACTTCCAACAGAATTTGATTCTTGCGCTTACTTTTCAGTTATAACCAGAAAACCGAAATCTTTAACTCTAATAAGATTTTTAATAGATTTACCGTTAATATATCACAATATCTGCGAGCACATATTAGGTTTAATATATTTTATTCTAATGAAATAAGATGCTGGACTACCAATATTTAATAACTAGTCATATTGTAGTAGTTTTAATTTAGTTTCCTCAATTGAATTAGTCTAATATTTTGTAGAAGAATTTCGATTGGTAAACAGAACTTAGTTTTCTATCGAAATTACATTCATTCCATGACAATTATATTTTAATAAATAATTTTGTTCTTAATAAAATGAAGGTACTTGGATTTGTAGCACTTAACACGCATCAAGTCGGACACTTTTGATGCAGCAAGATTTAAATAATCACACGAGAGTCTTCAATCTTATGAAAGAACAAGTAAGAAAATTATAGTCGGCCGAGACCGGCTATATGATACCCTATACCATGCGTTTAGAGACCCTATCTCATAGGCCCAACTAACTGGAAATAGAAAATAAGCATAAACCAAATTTGAGTGGGATTTTTATTAATTTTTTTGGCTGCAGATATGAAGAAGTTCATATCGGATGCTATATCTATATGGGGACTAGGCCCAAAAATGGAACGATCCTGACTATGTTTGGTAAAGTCTCTTGTATTTTGCAACAATATATACAAACAAAATTTGAGAAGAATCAGTGCAATATTTTTGTTTTTTGATAGATTTAAGTGAAGATCGGGAAGCAGCTTTATATGGGGCCTATGGCGAAGAGTTGTCCCAGGTATCATTTTTAGACTACTCATTAATGGGTGTACTAAATGCATACAAATCCAATTTGAGTAAGATCTATATGACAATTTGGATCTTATGGCAATTTATGTCGATCTCATAGGGGTCATTTGTATGGGGGCTAGGTCTGAACATGGATCGATTCTCACCAATTTCATTAGCGTTCATCTTGTGGACAGTTAAAGCTTATATACCAGATTTAATCAAAATATATTTATATTTGCGATCTGCAGTTTGATTACAAGGTTTACATGGACACACAGACGGACAGACGGACGGACGGACGGAAGGACGGACGGACACACGGACGGACATCGTTAAATCGAATCAGTTAGTGATTCTGAATCAGTTAGTGATTCTGATTCGATCGGTATAATTAAAGATGGGTCTAGGTCAAATATTTTTGGTAGTTACAAACAGCAGCACAAAGTCATTATACCCAAGCCACATAGTGGTATAGGGTATAAAAATTGAAACTCATTGCATCCCACTTAAGTCATTGAAATTTGTTACAAAAAATGCATATGCATCTTTTTATACATCCAACCTCCATATATGCTTTTGAAAAGTTATACAAGTGAATGGAGATTTTTCGAAAACAGCAAGGAAAGTCTTAAAGCGGTTTTACCACACAGTTGCAATTAGAAGCTATCAATACCTATCGCACATAAGAAACCAAAGCAAATTTGTTATAAATATAAACTATGAAAAGCAAGATGGGCGAGTGGGTTGTAACTTCAAAGTTGTTGCTGGATTGGCAAGGTACAATGTGGTTACACAAGCAGTTGCTGTTTTTTATACCCTATACCACTATGTGGTTTGGGTATAATGACTTTGTGCTGCTGTTTGTAACAACCAAAAATATTTGACCTAGACCCATCTTTAATTATACCGATCGAATCAGAATCACTTTCTGAGTTGATTTAACAATGTCCGTCCGTCCGTCCGTCCGTCCGTCCGTCCGTCTGTGTGTCCATGTAAAGCTTGTAATCAAACTGCAGGTCGCAAATATGAATATATTTTGATGAAATTTGGTACATAAGCTTTTATCGGCCATGGGATGAACGCTATTGAAATTGGTGAGAATCGGTCCATGGTCAGACCTAGCCCCCATACAAATTACCCATATGAAATCGACATAAATTGCCATAAGATCCAAATTGTCATATAGATCTTACTCAAATTGGGTTTGTATACGTTCATTACATCCATTAATGAGTAGTCCAAAAATGATCCCTTTGACCCCATATAGAGCTGCTTCCCGATCTTCACTTAAATCTATTAAAAAACAAAAATATTGCACTGATTCTTCTCAAATTTTGTTTGTATATATTTTTGCAAAAGACAAGAGACTTTACCAAACATGCTCAGGATCTGTCCATTTTTGGACCAAGTCCCTATATAGGTATAGCGTCCGATATGAACTTTTCATATCTGCAGCCAAAAAAATTAATAAAAATCCCACTCAAATTTGGTTTTTGCTTATTTTCTATGTCCAGTTAGTTGGGCCTAAGAGATAGGGTCTTTAAACGCATGGTATAGGGTATCGTATAGTCGGTCTAGACCGACTATAATTTTCTTACTTGTTTTTTTTGACTTGGGGATAGCCTAGCTCAAGACATGCATTATGTAGTGAAAGAGCGACCGACAAATACCAACAGCACAGTAGGTGTTTAATATGTAAAAAATGCAGTATTGATCAAAAAAAAAAAAATGTAATTATGCTTCCATTACATATCAAGCTTGGGTTAGTAAAAAAAAATATTGTTAAGGCACTAGACAAAAATAGTTAACGTATTAGAAAGCTACCCTGAACTCATTTTTATTGATTTTTTCGAACTTTTTTAGAAAATAAGCGGAGTCCAGATTATGAAGAAATCATTCATGATTTATTTAAAAACTATACCACAATCGTTAACTACATACATAATTATAATTTTTTTTTATATACACAAGATAATACCGACGTAATATATCCCTAAAAATACATTTCTTACATTTGCATTTGAACTTTTTCCCGATAAGCTTTGGTGAAGTAAGCGACGACCATGGTGAACGAATTTCCTTTAGTTAAGCCCGTGAAGCAGCGTTATGGGTCCTTATAAAAAAACCAAAACCTAAAGTTCTTAGCATAAAAAACAAAAGTCGAAATCATTCTTAGACCATTTATTTAACTTTATAAAAATTATTTAATAAAAACTTTACTTTATTAAGAATTAAGTCAACATTTACCCATAGGATTTCATCAGGGCTGTGGAGTCGAAGTTGTGGAATTGGAGTCGCGGTGTTTGTAACGGAGTCGGAGTCGCTACAAAAACTCTGGCCCAAATAATTTTTAAAATATTTGCAAAAAAAAAAATATTCAAAATTGGCGACGTAATATTTAACAGATCACTATGAATAAGTAGATTATAATTTATTCTATGAGAGTAAGTTCATTTAAGTACTTAAATTAAATAATACTAGATGTAACCCGGTGCGCTTCGCTACACCCTCCCCTCCCCCCCCCCCCTTCCGAATTGTTACGAAAAGGCTCACGCAAGTCCCAAGGCTCTCACTAACACAGTAATTCAGCTATATCACGTTTAATATTAAGTTTGTATAGGGGTACCATGCGCATTTGTCCAATCCCGCCCATTTTTTGTCTTACTACTCACGTTAATAATAGATGACCTAAGATAAATTTTCAAAGCTCTCTCTATCATAGTACTTTATATATATGATATTAAAAATTTACTTTGAATGGGAGGTGCCACGCCCACTAAAAATATTAAAAAAAATACAGCCTGTAGCACTTCCGATATCCGCAGTAAGAATCAGTGAAAATTTCAGGAAGATCAGATAAGTCGTTACGGAGATTACCTCCTACAAACAAACACATTACCTCTTTAATTCTTTGTTTTTGATACTTACTGATATAAAATTTTTTTTGTTTGTTTTCGCGATTTTTGATTTTGACAATATATTTTCCACGACAAATCACATTGATAACTAATGTACTTGTCAAAAGACTGTTGCTTTCGTAGTACATCATATTTTTGATATAGGAGGTGCCACGCCCACTTATCCCATCCCGCCCAATTTTTATTGGACTACTCATATTAATATCTGAGGGAATCGTGCAAAATGTCGAGCCTTTCCCAGTTATATGATATTAGATATCTACTTTGCATGGGCGGTGCTACGCCCACTGCTTCTATCACGCCCATTTTTTTGTTCGACTAATCACACAAAGAACCTATGGGCTCACGCAAAGCCACAAAGCTCTCTCTTTTACAGTACTCCAAATATTTGACATTTAATAGTTACTTTGCATGGGCAGCTCCACGCCCATTGGTGTGAACCCGCCAATTTTTTGTCTGACTACTCATACTAAGATCTGATGGTGTCGTGCAAAGTGTCAAAGCTTCCCTCTTTTAGTACACCAGTTATATGATATCATATATTTACTTTGTACGGGCGGCCACGCCCACTGCTCCGATCAGGCCTATTTTTTGTCTAATTAATCATATGAATAACTTATGGGTTCACACAAAGTCCCAAGACTCTCACTATAACAGTACTCCAGATATATGGCATTTTATATTTTATTTGTATGGCAGGTACCACGCCTATTGGTCCGATAGTGCCCATTTTTTGTCCGACTGCTCACATTAATAATAGGTGCCATCAGACAAATTTTAAAAGCTCTCTCTATCATAGTACTCGAGATATATAACATTGAATTATTACTTGTATGGGAGGTACCACGCCCACTTCTCCGATCCGGCCCATTTCCGGCGCGGATACTAATATTAACAATAGGTGACCTCACACAAATTGGCAAAGCTCTCCCTGTCATGGTACTCAATATATGTATATGATATTAAAAATTTACTTTGTGTGGGAGGTGCCACGCCCACTAAAAATATTAAAAAAATTATAGCCTATAGCACTTCCCATATCCGCAGTAAGACTCTGCGAAAATTTCAGGAAGATCAGATGGCTAGTTACGGAGATTACCCCCTACAAACAAACAAACAAACAAACAAACAAACAAACACACACTACCTCTTTATTATATTAGTATAGATAAAAGTGTTTCATAATTTAAATTATTTTGGAATATACGAAGATATTTAAGGATATATTTGTGGAACTACTGACGTTTTGTATAAAAGAAAATAGATATTTTAAATACGGAGATAAAATATACGAGCAAAATAAAGGAATGCCTATGGGATCTCCAGCATCCCCGGTTATTGTAGACATAGTTATGGAGGAACTACTTAACGTGACGCTGGAAAAATTAGATTATAAACCTAGAATACTACAAAATATGTAGATGATTTATTTCCAATAGTAAAAATAACTAATATCAGCGAAACCCTCAAAAAATTAAATGACCCCAACAGGCAAATTGTTACCCTATTTAGATTGTATTATATTAAGGCAGGGAAACCTGCTTAAATTAGATTGGTATCAAAAACCAATGGCTTCAGGGCGATTGCTTAGTTTTTACTCTAAACACCCAGGAAGAACGATTATCAACACGGCTGTAAGTTTCATAAATAGAGTGTTAAAAATTAGTGACGATGATTTTCATATAATAAACAAGGAAAAAATATGAAATATATTAACCCTTTCATGCCCGAATTAATTGGGAGGTGGTTAAACATTTTTCAAAGTTATGTAGTTGTTAGTTTAGAACTAAATACCAATTGATATCAATTTCAAAGTCCTATGTATCTAGTTTAGCCTTTATATGATATTGCCTATAGGCAACATTGTGTTTGAAAAATGACTGACCACCATTTAAAAGTATTTTTTATTTTTTTTTCCAGTTTTCTTACCTTTAAACAATATATTTAAGCATTTAAATTTAAACTTTTAAATATCTTTATTAAATTTTTTTTGATTATTTGTGAACACAAATGTTACATGTGCAATCAAATAAGATTAATCACGGGTGCAATCAAATAGGATTAATCACGGAATATTAGTTATTTTAAAATGTTTTGTATTATTTTTGTAACTAATATGTGTTTATAATTTGTCTTTTAATAATAATAATAATAATAATTAAAATAAAAATTAATAATAAAAACTAGCAGATTCAAACGCTCGAAATTCGAGTGCAAATTCTAGCAAATTTTATTTTTTCATTAAATAAAGACCTAAAGGTATGCTAATCAATTATAGCCAATTCATAAGTCAACACTAAAAACAAACACATTAACAAATTTAATAAACACACATAGCATTTTATAATGTTATGAATGTGTTAGTAGCAACTTTAAATGCAATTTACTCAAAATAAAGGAAAAAATTTAAAAATTTGAAAATCTGCAAAACGGCTTAAAAGAAATACCTTCAAATAATATACGTTTGAGCACAATCGGGATAAAACGGTCGAATAAAATATCGGTCACAAGAAATCGCCTAGCCTATTAATATTATAAATTAAACAAATTTACGTTTTATTTTATTATAAATTTTATGACCTCAAGCTGGAGGAATTAACAATAAAATGGCCAACTGTACTCGAAGTTAATTATTTGGGAATTTTATTTATTAGTGCCGACAAGAGTCTAAATTGCATTAGCGAAAGTTATACTCGGTTATTGATCAAGTTGAAAATAGATTTTTGTGCTTATTTTAAGGTTTGTGGTAAATTTAATTGAATTTGAACATAATTCAGCACAAAATTGAAATTGATTTATTAGTGTTATAAAATACATCGTCCAGCAGCATTTTTGGAACAGAATGGCGTCCCTATAATTCTGAGAGGACATATTGAGTAGATCATTTTTGTAGAATAAACTTATAGCCCAGCTGGTCTGATTTTTTTTCAGTGCGTCTTTTTTTGGTCGAAGGGAGCTTTGTACTAAATGAAAAATGTAAGTTAATATCTGAGAGAAATCTTTTTGTCAAAGTTATATCGTCGAATTTTACGAAGACCATTTTTGTGGAAGATCTTAACCTTCTAGCTCCTCTGTTTAGTGGTCAATTTAACACTTTTTTAAAAGTAAAAAAACCCCTTCAAAAAGGATATTTAAAGATTAAAATATTCTACGAAAATTTTTGCCGGAAAATTTCAGTGGGGTCACCAAAGACACCAAAGACATCAAAGTTGTAAATAAAGCTCTTTACGCCAGCTTATACAAAAAAAATATATATATGGGTGGCCCTTAAATATATTAGGGTGGCCCTTATATATATTAGGGTGGCCCTTAAATATATTAGGGTGGCCCTTAATAAAAAAAAAGTGTTCAAATTCTCGGTCTCACCCCCCTAGAAATATGCGAATAGTATAACAACTGAGAAATACAAAGTTTTGGGTCAATCAAAAAAAAAAATTTAGAGACGCCTCAAAGTGACTGAAAATTTCAAGTGTTGTTATATGGGGAAAGTATGTCTTTTTTCAGATTTTACGAAAATTTCGTTCTATAGTTTAACTTTTTGGACAAGTTGTTATACGAATCGATTTTAGTGCTAAATAATCTCTTTAAAAAGCTTTAAAATTTCAAAATCGAATAAAAAGTCGCCAAGAAATAGCAAATGACCCGGACCCCCTTTGGTGTCAAAAAAACTAGGTCGTGAATTTTTACGGAAATTTTTTCTACTTTAAGAAATTAATTAAAACCATAATTTCTTTTAGTCTCTGTACCTGGGAGCACTCAGACATGAAGTATTGTTTCATTGCCACGTTTTTAACCCATTGAGAAATGAGACCAAAAATGGAAAATTTTTTTGATATAACTTTGAAAACTCCTTTTTTAAATTTTAAAAATTTTCTTAAACAAAATATCAAAAAGAGAATCTGGCACTTCAAAGTTTTGTTAAATATATGCTAGTAGAGATTAACTGTGTTAGTTTTTAAGTAAATTCCTCTGCCGGATTTCGAGAAAATGAGTTTTTTGTGAAATATTCAGTAAATGTACTCTTTCTAAATACTTTGTGTCAAAAATTTATAACTTTTCTAATTTTGAATGTTATGTTTTATCCAATAGCCTATGGTTTCTGAAAAAAATAATATGACCCCATTAACCCTTTGGACATGGTGTCGCATATGACCCCAAGCTAATGCAAGACAATTTATTCACAAAAAGTAGATATTTTGTAAGTGCTGTTGAATTTTTCGATGTAATGCTTAAAATATTGTAACCAAATATACAAATCTTCCATACAAAAAATTTGGATTAAATTGAACAACGTTAATCCATTCCTTGCCGAGGCCAAACTTTGAATTTTTGCATATTTAAAAAAATTAATTTTTCTAGTAAACTAGATGACACTCTTACTACGGGTTGAGAAATAAAGTTGTGCTATATTTTACGAAAATTTACCCTTATGGGTTAAAATGGTCCTTAGGGTTAAAATGGTTCAAAATTCAGCAGTATTTGCCAAATATTTTATTTTTTTAAGTCCTATACTAGCTTGGGGTCATTTGTGGCGCGAAGTCCAAATGCGTTAAATATGTCAATTGATAAAATCATCATAATCATCAAATCATAAATGCCGGTAAAATATAGCACAATTTTATTTCCCAACCCAATTAATAAATATGGCGGTTAAATGTAAACGAGGCATTGTGAAAAACGGGCTTGAAGTGATTGGTAACTGTAAATTAGTTGGAATTAAATTATTATATTTTTTTAAAGCGGTTTGTTTAGTGTGTAACTATCTTTTGCCTTAAAATTTTGGAATAAAATGGAATTGGTAAACATTCAGTTAAAAAAAAAATCGCAATAGTATTATAACAGATGAAAGATTAACCTTAATACGTTTTCCTGTACTTAGCTTGACGCGAATGTTCCGATGGATCGAGGTTTCTGTACAAGCCCCATACGTATTCAGCAAGCATCTCACTTTGGGATTTCCCTTTGACTCTCTCTTCCAACACCTTGATTTCCTGATGAAACCCTTCACCGTGTTCATCTGAAACCGCTTCAAAGTTTTCTGTGAAAAAATTGAGATGTGAGTGCACAAAATGTAGCTTTGGTGCCATCTTAATGCCCATGTTGCTAAAAGCGATTAGGAAATTTTCAATATTTTCTGCATAGTTTTATGCTTCCAAGTTTCCAAGGAATTCTGTATTAACAAGCTGCGTAAATTCAAATGCTGTCTTTTGCATATTGGACTGATGATCTTAAAATTCTTCATCTTGTAGTAATTTTCTTATATCGGGCCTAACGAGCATTCCTAGAAAAGGTAATTTATATTAAATAAAATAAATTCTTTCTTATAACCGTATTTTACCTTCTTTTAATTTTGCTACAGATAATCTGGGAAAAATTGTTTGAATACGTTTGAAAGCATATCCTTGTGTATTTAAGCTTCATTAAAATTCTTCACCATGCCCAAATTAATATGCAGCGGTGGAAGTATGACCTTATATTTTTCCATAAGGGATTCATGGATTACATTTAAGTCGTCAATAATATTTTCTTTACGTTCATGGAAATATTTAATATGGTAATGGTTGCTGGTATTACGTGAATCCCATTTACAGAGAAAACACATATATTTTCTGTATTCTAAGTTGTGTAACTTAAGTTCAACATTTCATCATTCATTAAAATTCTGCTTTAATTATAAATTTGCCTATGGGCAACTATGTCTCTCTCTCTCTCTCTCCAATGATGGCAGCTATAATACTTGACAGTTTAATTGACAATGCGATTAATGAATTAAAAAAAAAATATTCATATAAAATACATAACTATATAAGTAGACGTCAGACTGACGATCATCGACGACAAAGATGAAATCTTATCTACTCTAAATAATTATTATTCACTTTACAATGGAGGCGAAAAGAAACAGAGAAATTTCTTACCTTTATATCAAAATCAAAATCATTTGTGATTGGTATGCAAAAGACGCTGAAGTATTTTCACTCAACGTAACCAAAAAATAAAATAATCAACCCAGTTTGTATTAAGATTTATTAATATATGATGAAAAATTTTAATATATGATGAATAATATATTAAAATACTAAAAAATAATGCTAAGAATACGTAACAAATTAATGATACATATACATTGAGTGACATACAATAGAAACTTTTAACAAAATGTTTTTCTGATCCTAAAAGTCAGAGCTCAAAAAAAGCTTTGTTTGCTTCAGATGTAGAAAATTTTATAAAAAAACCACAACCGCAATAAGTGTATCTTGCTGGGGTAGTATCCTATATATCGTCACCTATCAGCAGTTTTCAAAAGTTTACAGTTCTTAATTTGGTAATTGCTTGGTTATTTGTAATACTACGCGTTTTTTGCATACATATGCGTTATGATATAGGGAATAATATTAAATATAAAACTCAATTTTTAAATTTTTGCTGATAGGTTGTTTGGTCCTTAAGGTGACGATATGTGATAAGTTAACAATTGGAAATAATATACTAAACTAGCAGTATACCCGCTACGTTGTTAGAGTAATTATTATATCAATTACTTAAGCCATAATAATATTTAAAAACAATAATATGGTGAGTGACAATATGATGGAAACTTTTAACAATGATATATTTGACGACTTGGACGGTCAATACCAAAAGATTTTGTCATAAAATTTAAAACTATTTTATTTATTTAAACATTTGTATGTTTTATTTATATAACAAAGAAGAAATATTAACATAACTTCAGAAAAAATTAACAAAACTTAAAAGTATTCATTTTTATGCTGTTGAAAAACAATGAAAACCTTTACTATACAATAACATATGGTCCTGGGGGTAGTTGATTCCTATACTGACGATTGTATTAATTTATTTTAGTAAAATCCCCGAAGCGTGTAGCCGTTTTGCAGCCATTTAAATATTCAACGTTTTCGTCAACGCTATTCGCCAACAGTATTCTAATTCCAGTTCACGCGTCTTTTAGAAAGATTAATGCTAGTTAGACGATATTATGGATTTATTCATGGAATATTTCTCACAAATATTCTTTTACCTACGACCATCACTAAAATCATCTATAATTTTCAACTCGTCATAAAACTTTATTCTTGCCATTATTTTATAATAATTGAGAGAAAGTGTCAGAATCTATATTTAAATAGATATATCACTCGTTCTTCTATTTTTATTATTTTAATCAATTCTGGTAAAGAAGTTTAAAAGTTTCCACTGTTTTGGCATCTCTAAAAAATATTTATTTTTCGTTTATCTATTTTTATTTTAATAGTATTTTTTGCAACAAATGTGTTATCTTCTAATATAGAACACACCAAATAGTGATTTCGCAGAAAATACATAATTTTATTACTAAGCGAGAAATTATTAAAAAGCAATATTAGCAAATTTAGAATTTTGTAAAAGTTTAAAATGTATGGCCACCTACTCTATTCAAGTACCACTCTTTTTATTCGAAATTATTCAAATTATAAAGATCAAAAATAATATTATTTTATTTATCAAGCCTCTATGGCTTGAAATTGGTAAAAATGGGCGTATATTCAGACCTCTTCTCCATTCCAATGACCCCTATGATATCGACTTAACTTGCCATAAGATTCAAATTATTAAATGGATCTCAGTCTAATTGGGTTTTTGTGCGCTTATTACATCCATTAATCCGTAGACCAAAAATAAACCATATAGGACAATTCACTTAAATCTGTCAAAAACAGAAATATTGCACAGATTTTTCTCAAAATCGGTTTGTATATGTTGTTGCAAAAAATAAGTCACTTTGCCAAAAATAGTCAGGAATAGTCCAATTTTCGAAGTAGATTTGGTTTATGCTTTTTTTCCAAACTCAATTAGTCTTACCTAAAACCAATTCCCTTAACGCGTGGTATAGGGTACCCGTCAATACCGACTATAAATTTCTTACTTGTTTTCTTAAGAAAATGTACTTTCAAATGCAAATTTAACAGTTGAAAAGTATCTGTGTTCCCCTTAAGGCTCGAATTAAAACAAATTTTATTATTCTCCGATTTTTTTGGTGCAATCTACATATCAAATTTCATATTCCTAAACTACTTTGTAAAGAATATACAAAAAAGTATACTCTTACATTTACGGGCCGTTTTTACCCCATTTTATCATCCGAATTTCCAAAAGATTTCGTCTCATTTGATGTTTCTATCCACAAACTATATTTTATATTCGTTTGTTTAGAAGATACCAGATGTACAACTTTTCCCGTTTTTGGCCATTTCTCCTCCCCTAAATAATAGAATTAGCAACAACTTCATTCTTGACTGATGCCTATGTATTTGGTGGAGTCTGTATACCAGAATGCATATGAATAGATTAATATGTTAAAAAGATGCAGAAAGGTACAATTCGTGCCCTTTTTGTCCGTTTTTCCCCTTAAATGGCCGAATTTCGAAAAAAATTATCTTGGGCCAAAAATTTTTCCAGATGGAGTCAACACATCAAATTTCATATTCCTAGCTTCATTTCGCATCATTTACCCCTTTTTTGTCCGCTTTCATCCCCCCCCCCTGAAGGCTCGAATTTTAAAAATATTTATTCTTGGCCGATTTTTGTGTCTTTAGAGGAACCTACATATCAAATGTCATATTCCTAAATTACTTTGTAAAGAAGATGAAAAAAGGTACCATTTTTAACATATTTGGCCGTTTCTACCCAGGTTAACACCGGAGTTTCCTAAAGATTTCCTCTCATCTGATGTTTCCATCTCTAGTGGAATCCGCATACTATATTTGATGTTCTTAGATTCGTTTGTTTAGAAGATACGAAATGTACACTTTTTGCCCTATACCAAATGTACACGTGTTGGCCGTTTTTCCTCCCCTAGACGTTAGAATTAAAAATAAATTATTCTGCACTGTGGCCCACGTATTCGGTGGAGCCTGTATATCAAAATGCAAATATATGTATATAGATTAATATTTTAAGAAGATGCAGAAAGGTACAATTTCTACCATTTTTGGCCGTTTTTTCCCCTTAAATCGCCGAATTTCGAAAAAATTAGCTCTGAGCCCACATTTGTTTCTCGGATGGAGTCTACACACCAAATTTCATATTCCTATTTCATATTCCTTTGTCCGCTTTTACCCCGTTAATGTACGAATTTTTAAAAATCCTCCCTTAGTGAATCTTTACGCCGAGAGAAGAACCTACAGTACAAATTTCAAGCTTCTGGATCAAATGGTTTGGGCTGGGCGATGATCATCCTCGCTACTATTTTATATATAGAGATATCCACCTGATCCAACTCACATTTCTTCATTTTAAGAGAAGTCAACATTCAACGCTTGACTAATTTTTAACAAATACACCATGATGCACCATAGGCAAAAATTGCCAAAATCAAAAATTACAATAAAAAATCGTCAAGTACAAAATATCCAAAACGAGAATATCGCAAATAACTAAAATCCCCAAATCACCAACAACAAAAATTGACAGAACCGAATATCGCTAGTAACAAAAATTGCCAAAATCAAAAATCGCCTAAAGTAAAAATTGCCGAAACCGAAATTCGCGAATAACAAAAATCGCAAGTAACAAAACACACCAAATCAAAAATCGCCAAAACCGAAAATCACGGAAACAATAATCGCCGAAGTCAAAATCACCAGAAATAAAATAATTTGCTACGATATGTATTTCCAGTTTTTTTTTATTTCGTTACGATGGGTACAGCGAAGCGCATCAGTTTACAGTTGGTGTTCTATATTTGATTAGAACAGATTTACATATATCTAAACTCTCTACTTATATATATGCACAAGCAGTAACCCGATGCGCATTGCAGCGCCCCTCGTAACGAAATAAAAAGCAGGTACTACGTTTTGTAGAAAACCATTGTTTTGTATAGGAGGTGCCACGCCCATTAGTCTGATTCTGCTCATTTTTTGGGCAACTACTCACATTAATAACTCATGAACTCAGACAAAGTTCCAAGGCCTTCACTATTACAGTACTTACGATATATGATGTTATATATTAACTTTGTATGGGACGTACCACGCCCACTTGAAAAATCAAAAAGAATATAGCCTATTTTTCCTTCCGGATTGGCAGTTACCTACTGTAAAAATTTCAAGATGATCGGTCGAGTGGTGTGGTATCCTATAAGCCACAAACAAACAAACAGACACACAAACATACACAATTCCATTTTTATATATAAGATTAGAGTGGGTCAAATTGTAGGGTACCCATATACGACATAAATAGATTTTTTCATCGAAATCTTGGAGGGTTCGAAAATGATTATAGAGATATGATTCGGGCAATTATATTTGTTATCGCCCATAGTAGTGAAATCGCAATGAGCCCATGGGGAAAAAATAATATGCATGCACCTATAAAAAATGTTACAATAAATTAAAATGAAATGAAATTGATTTTATTATTAAAGGTATTTCTATTTTTAATTTAAAGTAAAATTGCTTAAAATAAGTGTTGCAAAAAAGGTAATACTGTTATAGTCTGTCTGTACTGCACCATGGGTTTCGGGTTAGAACCTCACCATTCTAGATGAGGTTCTTAATATGCGGACTAGATAAAAAAAATTCAATTATTATAGTTTAAATATATTTAGAAGGCACATTTGTGGTGGAGGAACGATATCCGAACATAGTACAGCATTGATTTTTCGATTTATGCTACATCATTGCATACAAACGCAAAAAAATTCCTGTTGCGTTTAGGTCTTAATAATCATTAATTTTTACAAATTTAAATAACTGTTCATTTGAACTATGTATATAATGTACTGTTCGTTGTATATATTTTCAGTTGAATATTTCAATTTGCGACCTGTAGTTTAATTACAAGTAATAGATAGAAAAAACCCTTAAAAATTATTCTGTATGTCCAGGTCAAGTATATTTCGTGGTATAAACATCAGCACAAACTCATTACTTATTACTTACGCAACTGTATAATCATCTCCTCCATCAATTGACTTTGCAACTTTAATTATAGGCAATAATTCATTGAATGAAGTGCTTGATAATTTCCTGGAATATTACTGGAATATTAACAGGATCATGCATTCAAAAAGAACTGTCTTCGAATAAATCGCCTGGAATTCTAAACGAAAAAAGTCGCATTGGTAAGCATATTCAATACATCTTGGGTCTGGTCATTGAATACCTCTTTAAACATCGCCTAACAGAAAACATTTTATGTTATTCGTGCGAAGAATATTACGGCTAGCCGTATTTGCACATATCTTTGAATACTGATCACAACTTAATATCCAGCTTCCAGTATACGTTCGTCCTTACAGGCATTTGTTCCGCTAATACAGGCATATGAATTAATTTTTATATACTGTACGAGTACCGTCCATTAGATTGAATTTGTGTGGCCAAATCACGAGTTGCTGCCGAAATCAATACCTGACAGTCACGAATGAAATTATTTATTTGTTGCAGTATGGCAATCGAGAACTAAGAATATTTACATTTATGTATTCGAACGTGTTCTTTTGAACCAAGGAATGAATAGCATTAATACAAAAAAAAAAGTCATGCCATTACACTCTATTACATTTTCATGTTCTGTAGTAACAGGTATCACTTCCATCTATTTTTAGATAAATAATTTGGCACATTTTTTACACTTTATACTTTTTATAAAATTAAAGCTTTCTTTATTCTATTTTATTTTATTTTCAAAACTAACAGATAGAATTAACAAACTTCTAACAGAAATTGATTCAGAAAATTTCCTTTTGGTTAGGAATATTAAAAGAGGTTATTAGTTTTGGTTTCTTTTCTTATTACCAATAAAAAATTCATAATAGAAATTGTATTCGTAGTATTATAGTTAAACCATTGAAAACATTTTCGGTTAAAAATATGTATGTTGTTTACTATAATAGTGTTCAAAATCAATATTTTGAACAATCAAAATATATATATATATATATAGCGTATATTGTTTTTATATATCCTTGTATTTGAATTTGTATTCAAGGAAAATTTATTCTTAGTTAACTTGGAAAATCTAAAATATTGTATAGTTATTTTATATTTACTTCCAGTGAATAATCTTACGAAACTAACTTTGCGAAAGCTTCTACAAAACCTTGAAATATAATATAAGTCACTTTGTAACCAGCAACGAAAATGGTGAGCAACCAATAAATAAAACATCTCTTGTTTTATAACAAATTAAATATTAACTAGCCGATTCCAGCGCTCGAAATTCGAGTGCAAATTCTAGGCAACTTTCTTTTTTAACTTAGCCAATTTACAAACCATCACTTTTTTTTGGTAATTATTATTGTGAATGAAGAAAACAAACTCATTAACAAACACATTAAAAAATTTAATTCACACACACAGAGCATGCATTGTATTATTTTGTGTGTGTGTTAGTAGCAACTTTAAATGCAATTTACTCAAAATAAAGGCAAAAGTTTAAAAATCTGTAAGTCTGGTGAACAGCTAAAAAGAAATACCTTTCAAAAATATATGTCCTTGTCAAAATCGGGTTAAAAAGGTAAAACAAAATATCGGTCACAAAAAATCGCCTAGCCTATTAATATTATAGATCAATGTAATTAAAGCTCTTTTTATTTTCTAGCTAACATTTCTGAAGAATTTTAAAAATTATTTATAATATCTGCACCTCTTGAGAAATTAGAAATTATTGAGTTAAAGGTTTCTCAAATGTTTAAAATTTAGGTTCCCACAAATATGCAATCCACTTCGCCATCTCATCACCCCAAACCTAAATATTACTAATACCCAGAAGAACCCGTTCAAATGGAAATGATTTTTGCGGGCGGCAATATTTAAGGTTTAAGCATATCATGGTTTTTTTTATGTAAAATGAATCAATTTCGAAGAATTGTGTTTTTACGATAGTAATAATTAATGGTGGCAACATAATTCCGACTAACCTTTTTTCTGTGTCCTTACTAATTAAGCCGTTTAATTAAAAAAGTACCTAGTGTCCTATAATCTACTGCAGACCATAATAGATTGAGAGCAATATTGTCAGCCAATATTGATAAGATGTATGTGAAATGAAGATTTATGTTTTATTTTATACTAGCATGCCCTGTCGTACTTAGATATGATTTAGCAAGACTTATTGGAATTTGTGGTTTCATAACCAATTTTTTCTACGAAGTTTGTATTGTACAATTAAAACATTTTAGTTAATTTATTTAAAATTTTTTTTATTTCAATGCTTGCTGATATACAATATTTTTTATTATTTTTTTTATTTCGGTGCAAAATTTATCATATATTTCAGCTTTCGCATTCCGAAGTAAGCTACATACAGCTGCCCATGACAAAGACACGGATTTTGTAAATTAAATACGGCAACACTTAATGTTTGGCCTTGAATTGAGAATATCATTTGGACATTTTTTTATTTTAGCGATTTTTGATTTTGCGATTTTTGTTTATTTGGCGATTATTGAATTTGGTCATTTCGCCCATATTTTCCATTACTGCTTACATTGGTAATTAAAGTACTTGCCAAAAGTTTCAAACTCTCCCTTTTATAGTACTTCATATTTTTTGTATAGAAGGTGTCACGCCTACTAATCCTATCCCACCCTTTTTTCTGATTACCCACATTAATATCTGATGGACTCGTACAAAGTATCAGGGCTATCCCTTTTATAGTACCCCAGTTATATGATACTATATATTTTTTTGTATGGGGTACCATGCCCATTGGTACAATTTCGCCCCTTTTATGTCTGACTACTTACGTTAATAAAGATGTACTCAGACAAATTTGCAAAGCTGTCTCTGCCATAGTACTCAAGATATATGATATTGAATAATTACTTTGTAGGGGAGCTCCCACTCTCACTTATCTGATTCCGTCCATATCCTGCATGGCTACTAACATTAGTAATAGGTGGTCGCATACAAAATTTCAAAGCTTGCCAGTTTCTGTTTATACACAGTAACTCTCTCTATTTAATCCAATTTTTTATGGAGATGAGCTTAAATTTTATTAATACATTTTTTGCCTTTTAGTTTCTCGAGTGCGTATCTTCCGATTGTCACAATATCTATGCGTTCTTGTTTTTCTTTTGACATATTTTCTGTTGTTTTATTTTCGTTTCCAACGAGCTGAATTATTGTTTTTGCAAATCTTATTTATATTACACTCTCTTTATATGTTTACGGTGATTCCTGTTGTAAAAACTAGTAGTAAAAATGCCTTTTATTACTGAGTTGTAATAAAATGTATCAAAAATAGTAATACTACAGCCAAAATGGTTGAAGAATGCAAAATATGCTATATAATGTTGAGTAATAAAAAGAGTATATAAGTAATGATTATAACTAAGTTAATTTAAAATGTAGATAGCCAGAAATGTTTAAATCTAAACTTATTTTTTTTTTAAATTAGAATTCATTAAAAAACAAAGTGTACCTGTAGTTGTGCATTGCAGTGTAGAATGTTTTTGCAAATAAAATTATTCAGAATTTGTTGAGAATTAGATTTTATGTTCTAGTGTAGTGATTTGTTTGAAACACATAATGAATGCAAATAAAGCTTAATGAATTGGAAAAAATTTCCTATTTTTTTTATATGGAATCTGAAATTAAAGCGAAAATAATATAGTTATTTTCACTTACACAATTATTTAACAGCATTTACGTCGAATAAATTATTTATAAATAATAAATAATAGTGCTGCACGTTATATATAAAAAGACTTATCATAAAAGCCAAGTTTTTATTATACTCCATTTCTTTGTATATTAAGTTTACCATCATGTATTTAAATTTATTGACTGAAAATGAGACATATTTAGAAAAATATCTAAGTCGGAAATCTCAAATTCGTTAAAATTTCGAAAAAAAAAAATCAGAAATATACTGTAATTACATTTACGAAAATTTGTTAGATCATTTTTATCGTCCCCACCAGTTTGCCTGCAAATTTTCAAATCACGGGAAAATGGTTAAACATCACTCCAAACTCAGGAAAAGTCCCAAAGCTTTTCCTATTATAGTACTCCAGTTATATGGGGGCGTGATACGCCCAATAGCTTTATACCGCCCATTTATCGTTAGATCATGTTTGTCACCATCACAAGACTGACACCAAAGTTTAAGCTTTATGGGATCATGGGAAAAGGGTTAAAATTCGATCCAATTTTTTTCGACGGACAAACAGACAAGCAGATATTACAAGCTAAAATAATGGAAGTAAACAAGGTATGGCTTTAAATCGGCAAAGGAAAGCAATAAATACCAAATACTATAACAGGTCGAAAATTGTCGAAATTCCAACTAGTGTTGATTAAATAAAAAAGAGACTGACCTTTGGTTGTTGCATGGAGATAGTCTTAGATGCACATGATCTATCAAAGAAAACACACATAGTTTGAAGAAAATATCTTTATTATTACACTGTGCTAAGCGATAGTCAATGACTTTAGTACCCAATTTAAAGCATAATCCGTCACTCTGAATAGTTCCAGCCTATTAAAAATTAATCCACTCTAAATATATTTTGTTTAAGGGCACTTCGATGACTTTCAATGTAAAACTTAAGGTTTCACAAGTTCAATCCTTACTTACTCGAGAAATCGTCAATAGATGGGCGTAGAATTAATTCCAAAAAACTCTTCATTTGTACCTCAACATGAAATTAAATTTTTTGGTACAAATATTCTGTTTAGGGGAAATGTAATACGATAAAAAAAATAATTTTAATGAAATTTTTTCTATTTTGATTTCAAATGAAACGGGTATCGAACGGTTATATAAGAGATTTAATTTTACGGTGAAATATTGCATATTTCCCCATATGGGAAATCAAGGTTTCCCTTAAACTAATAATTTATACCGCTGATAATTTTTTTGTAGGCTAGGAGTCTTCAGAATTAATTTATATGATTTGTAAGAAAACAAGTAATAGTGCTAGAAAGTTATCTAACAAAAATTTTAGGTATTTTGTGCTTTTTTAATTTAAAGCACTTATTTAATACAATCACCATAGATAACATACAAAAATGTGTATGCCGCGCTGATAGATAGTATCGATATGCACATGTTATGTTACGTTTAAACATTTTTCACAATTTGTAGTTTTTTATACAAAATTTTATTTTTTTACCAAACTGCTGCAGATTATGACGTAGTGCTGCAGTGCGACCTACTCGATCAATTGCGGACAGGAGAATGTGTTCACCAGACACACAGACAGAGGAACATCGCCAGATCGACTTCTTTATTTATTAGAATCAAAAATACGTATTGATATATTCCCACGGCATAGTGGTGTGGAAATTTTCGTTACATAGCCTCATTTTCTTTTTCGAGAAAATTGATGTCAGCAATTCTGTATCGACCAAAAAAAAAATCTGAATAAATTCTCGGAAATCTTTTTGACTAAGAAACTTTGCTTTAAGAGTTGCAAGAAAAAAGTTTTTGGTGGAAAACCCTAATGGTAATAATGAGAAATCAAGGCACCTGTCTTGTGCACATAATAAGTATTTACAATTTTTTAGTCTACAGCATTTTCATTTTCATCCTCATTCTGGTGTGATCAGCTCAATTTTCTGCGACAAAATTTGGTTAAAATGCCACAAAAGATGACAAATTTACTAATTTCCGATTATGTTTAAAAAATTTACAAACATAGTGTAAAAAAAACACCGTAAAATTTTAATGAAATCGGACCACTTTTTGAACTATTTTCCCGATTTTTTTTATATAGAAAAACACCCAAAATTCACAAAATTCCAAATTTCACATTGACATTTTGTTAATTAACTACTCAAAAGACTTATAATTTCACAATTCATATTGTTTAAATCCGAAAGTCTAAAAAAATATCACTCTAATATCTGTGGTTTTCTAGAATAACCGCATATGTCTTAACATCAAAATGTTCAGGAGAGCCAAAAACGTTATATTTGAAATTATGGGCTCGATATAAAGTTTTTAGATCTTTTTATTTAACAGTCCTGTAGATATTGGCAATAAATACTTTATATAAAATTTTGAGTCAAAAATCTTAAGAGGAAAAGATCCTAGAGAAGGACGGAAAAACAATATGTAAATTACACTTAAAGTGTGTGCAGATAAAACAACTTATGTTGACCAGTGCTACTACCCATTTATACATAAGTTGTTGTTGCTTGAAAAATTGATTTTTTTGTCCGTCAACAAAAAGTTAACGGGACTTAGGCTGAGGATATAACAACGTATCAATAATAGTGACACCAAATAACACAAATAAACACAACAGTGGTTATAAACTGAAAAATAATCCAAAATTATTTTGCATTTTTTTTATTAATAGCAACGTATGTCGCAATGTGTCGTTTTCTGATAGAATATTTTGTCAGCGATTAAACGTAGGTTGACATACGTCGTTAGTGCTGCAAATTAATTTAATAAACATTTAAGTTACGTCGTTATTTAAAGAAAAAACTCACAAATGTCCAATATATATTTTTTTTTTTTTTTTTAATGTAACGCATGTAAAAAGCATTAAAAATTAATATATTTGGCATCGTTAACTCAAAACTGACAAGAATAAACATACGCGGTTATTCTAGAAAACCACATATGGGTAAAAACATATGAAATCAACCAATGAGTTGACCGCACCGATTTCGAATTGGATGAATTTTGGTACGAAGGGAAAGTTAGACATAATAATAGCGTTTGCCAACTTTCAGTGTCGTAGCTCTCGTACTTTCAGAATTATGGCCATTCCAAGTTGGCAAAAATCAATAAAAATGCACGCAGATGCCTTAACATAATTTTTAATATCTCGAAAAGTATTCATTGTACGTTAATATTCAAGGGCTCATTTTACAAACTAAAACATGCGCCATTCCAAAAATTTTTTTTTTCAAATTTTCGATCAAGGATAATGTAAATAAAAAAAGGACTAAAATTTCAAAAGGATATTTCTCGAAAATCAATATTTTTAAAAATTTCAAAAAAATATGTGTTAATTCTTATTATGTTTTGTACAAGTGTGTCAAATTTCAATGTGGAGTCTTTATTACAACATGAGTTATTAAGAAAAAAGCAGGCGAAGGTTTATGTATTTCATGATATGTACCAAAATACAAAAAGGTGACAAATTACAAAAAGAAGGACAAATCAAATGTAACGGAACTTTTTCGACTTTACAACCTAGGCGAAATATTTATTGCCTGTTCACACAAAAAATGTACAAATATTTTATGAACTGTGGTCGGCTTATTGGCAGTAGCAAATTCAGTCCCTATTTAAAAAACATTTTATGACCCGTACTTCACGCAAATTTTTCAATTCAAGAAAAGCAAGGCGTGTATTTTTTACCTGAAATCTATTTTTTGTACCAAAAAAAACAGTATAAATAGTTCAGAGACTGTAAGTCAAACTTCAGTTGAATACTAGATTTCATAAGTGCTAAACGTCAAAGTGTTATAGTGTTAAAGTGACTTGATCGTTTGAAAAAACAAAAAAAAAGAGACTAAATGTTTAAATAAATTATAATTATTGTCAATACAAAAAAGTCGTGAACAATTCATTCGGTTGTGGTATTTAAATAAAAAATATGCCATTCAATTCAACATTTTGCTGTAATCCTTTTAAAAAATCCGGTCACACTGGGTGCAATAAAAGTTTAAGACAAGTCCAAGAATGGATGCTACAGTATACTAAGGATAAAATCATTACGATCTCAAATAAAATTTGTGGAACATGTAGAATAAAATTTTCGCATCTGAAGAAATCTAATAAATCTAATTTGGAAGAAGGTTCAGACATAAACGAAAATGTAGATACTTTCGATGACATTGCGTCAGGCACGGAAGAAGATGACATTGCGTCAGGCACGGAAGAAGTTGCTATTTCAAAATTAAACCAATCTTTACCGTATCTGGAACAATCTCCGATAAAATAGAAGAAGTTACATAAAAAACGGTACAGAGATGCAAAATTCAGGAAAATAAGTGATTCGATTCAAGACAAAATTTTCCACGGTTCAGCACAATGGCACAGCATATGTGCCGACAATCCGAAATAATAGAACAATTAAAAGAAAAGTTTAAAACATTAACAAAAAATAGTGAGAAAATTCAACTGCTAACAATTTTACCAAAAAGCTGGGCAATACATAAAATTGAGGAAGAATTCCTGGTTACAAACTATATCGCGCGAAAAGTTAAGCATTTAGTTGAAACAAAGGGTGTGATGAGTACGCCTAACCCAAAACTGGGAAGTCCAATTTCACCAGTTTAGTAAAATCCTTTTATGAATCCGATGACGTCAGTAGGTGTATGCCCGGACAGAAAGATTTCGTGTCTGTTTTTGAAAATGGTACAAAAGTCAGGAAAAATAAAAAGCTTTTGCATGGAAACTTAAGAGAAATGTACGCCTTATTCAAGGAACGACATGATGGAATAAAAATAGGTATTTCCAAGTTTTGCCAACTTCGTCCGAGGAATATAATTCTAGCAAATGCGAGTGGATCTCATAACGTGTGTGTTTGTACAAAGCATCAAAATGTGAAGCTGATGATTGATGCTATAAATTTAAAAAAATTAACTGCTAGTGTTCCGAATTATTAGCTTGAATGTTACAAAGATTGTTTGAAACAAATGACATGCATTCCTTATTCTTCAAAGTGTCATCTACGTAAATGTAACAAGTGTCCAGGAATTGAAAATTTAAAAGCAAAACTAAATCAATTACTAGAGCAAAATGATATTGATGAAATAACATATAAACAATTGGTAAGTGTAGATAGGGATAATTTGGAGACCATGATTGGCCATGCCGACGTTTTTGTGGATCCCTGTGTGAAAAGCTTGAAATTCTATTACCTCATTCATTTATTGCAAAACAGCAGGCAGCATATCTGAGCGAAAGAAAATCAAATTTGGAAGAAAATGAGTATATAGCAGTTTGCGATTTTTCAGAAAATGCTTCTTTTACTTTTCAGGATGCAGTCCAGGGATTTCACTGGAACAACTCTCAGGACACTTTATACCCAATTGCTATTTATTTTAAATCAGATGGAAAAACACAACATACAAACTTCATAATAATATCTGATTGTCTTGTACACGATTCTGTAGCTGTTCACCTGTTCCATCGCCACTTGAATGTATTTTTGAGAAAAAAGTTTAAAACAACCCCGAAGAAAATCACGTATTTTTCAGACGGTAGTGCTACCCAGTTTAAAAATAAAAAGAACTTTATCAATTTATGTTATCATATGGAAGATTTTGGATGTAATGCTGAGTGGCGTTTTTTTGCAACAAGCCATGGAAAAGGCCCAACTGACGGTCTTGGAGGTACCGTAAAGAGAGAGGCACGTCGAGCTAGTTTACAGCATCAATTACAAGGTCAAATAACTACTCCAAAACAATTATATGAATGGTGCCTGCAAAATCTTTTGAACTGTAATTTCGAGTTTTTAACTCTAGAAGACCACGAAGAAGAAGCACGGACCTTCAAATTCGTTTTAAAGATTTGCGTACTATTCCTGGAACTCATTCTATTGAACCTGTAGATAAAAAAGAAATTAAAGTCAAGCGATACTTGGCAGATGCAGATTTTTTTATTGAAATCGTTCAGAAATAAATAAATATGCTGTAATAAAGTGTATAGTAATGATAATACATTATGTTGTACTTTTTATTAAAGGTTTAGCAATGGAGAAAAAGAGTTTAAGCAAAGAAAAGTCGAAAAAGTTTCGTTACATTTGATTTGTCCTTCTTTTTGAAATTTGTCACCTTTTTGTATTTTGGTACATTTCATGAAATACATAAACCTTCGCCTGCTTTTTTCTTAATAACTCATGTTGTAATAAAGACTCCACATTAAAATTTGACAGACTTGTACAAAACATAATAAGAATTAACATATAATTTTTTGAAATTTTTAAAAATATTGATTTTCGAGAAATATCCTTTGGAAATTTTAGTCCTTTTTTTATTTACATTATCCTTGATCGAAAATTTGAAAAAAAAATTTTTTGGAATGGCGCATGTTTTAGTCTGTAAAATGGGCCCTTCATTATTAACATACAATGAATACTTTTCGAGATATTAAAAATTGTGTTAAGGCATCTGAGTGCATTTTTATTGATTTTTGCCAACTTGGAAAGGCCATAATTCTGAAAGTTCGAAGGCTATATGTCTGAAAGTTGACAAATATTATTGTGCCGATCCATAGATCATGTGTACAAAATCTTATCAAATTTGGAGGTGATGAGGTCACAAATGTTAATATTTTCGGTTGATTTCATATGTTTATACCCATATATAACATGTTAAACTAATATTAAATTTTTTATTAATATTACAGATACATATCTTTGAAATATTTCTAATATTAATATTTCAATGATATAGATATTAAGTTATTTAGTACATATTTTTTTAAACTAGTATAATTTTTTTATTAGTTAGTTCTCTATAAAATAGTCATTAACATTGGAAGCGATATCTAATAGACTTAACATATCGAAGCTATAATTATGTTCTACCAAATCTTTTCTTACATTTCTTCGTAATGAAATTAGTGGGTCTGAAAAGGCCGCCAACATATTGAAAAGTCCTCATTATTCGTTGTTTTAAATTTCGTTGTTTTAAATTTTTAAGTGCAATTTTTTTATTATGTTAAATTCATTTTTTGAGCTGGCATCAGGTAAATTTTCGACCTTTAAAAAATAATCTAGTTAGCACAAGCAAATTTTGTTTTATTTTTTTTTATTTTTGAGTGTAAATTTCTTATTATATTGAATGTATTAACAAAATTTGAACACTGACAATTTTGGACTGCTTAAAAATAATTCAGGAAGCTCAAGCGAACTTTGTATTGTGCTGAGTTCATTAATAAATTTGCAGCTTTTATTATTGCCAATACATACAAATTACAAGACGTTAACAATCTGCTAAAAACACTTCGCCTTCCTATCAATATCAAAATAAAATATGAACAAATTCAAATTTCTGTTCTCAAGCACCAAAAAAATCGTTAAAAATAAGATAAAAATCTCCGAAAATTTTATATTTGGTATTTTATGGTATTTTAAGCCATATAACTTTAAAATCGATTATTTTTTCGCTGAGTTATGGCAAAACACCCCTACCCATCTATCCAGTGTATGTCAAGATGTTTTTTTTTGCAACTTTAAGGTTGTTGCGTGCAGATAGGCAAGTATATGCAGCCAAGTTTACTTTAACTAGTTAGAGTAATGTATTAGTAAACCATTTTAGGTTATATCTAAGTAAACATATTTAAACATTTTTAGTTCTATTCTATCAAAATAGAGAAAACTGCCAAAATATAGTATATTTGAAAAACTGAGACTGTAGAAGAAGTAAATGACCAACTAACATTTTTTATTTTGTTTTATATAAACTAAAAACCCCTTTCAAACGACATTAAAAGCAGTATAATCGGTTCACTAATTTGCCTACAATCCAATTTGAAAAGGATATTTTTCAAAAAATTTTGCGTCTTTTTCTAAAAGCTAAAAAATTCCAACTTTGCGCAGCTCTGTCATCTATAATTTTTATCCGTTTTTAAAACCGTTTATTGATTTTGAATCTGTGAGAGATTCTGTATCCTATACATTCACTGATTTTACTCAATTCTTTTATCAAATTTTTGATTTTTGCCACGCTATTTGGGGAAAGGCGCCACTGTGCGTCGTCCGTTTTGGTAGTTTATACAGCTTAAATTATCACCAAATCTTTTCTCTTGACATGTCCTCCTGTTTTTTCACATCCATATTGCTTCCTACATCTAATAGCACAATATCCCGTAAGGAAATCAGCGTCGCGGTTAGCCTTTATTAGGAAGGGTCATAAGATCTGGTATATCCTACAATAGGTTAGTATCGTCTACTTTGTCCTGAAGTTATTTAGTCAATAATATTTGGATTTGGTTAAGTGACGTATAATTCATTTGAAAGTAACATTTTTATGACTAGGGTATTGTGAGCTTCTTGTTAGTTGTAACTGTAGTTGTAAAGTTGTTGATTTTATAATGTAAATATTTTACGTACATCTATTTTACGTACAACTCTTCAAAAGTCTGTTGGAAAGAGAGTATACTAGGAGACCAAAATTCGAATAATAAGATGGAGCAAAGGATAAAATACAAGTAAGAAAATTATAGTCGGTCGAGACGGACTATATAATACCCTATACCATACGCTTAGAGACCCTATCTCTTTGGCCCAACTAACTGGATATAGAAAATAAGCATAAACCAAATTTGTGTGGGATTTTTATTAATTTTTTTTGGCTGCAGATATGAAAAAGTTCATATCGGATGCTATATCTATATGGGGACTAGGCCCAAAAATGGAACGATCCTGACTATGTTTGGTTAAGTCTCTTGTATTTTGCAAAAATATATACAAACAAAATTTGAGAACAATCAGTGCAATATTTTTGTTTTTTGATAGATTTAAGTGAAGATCGGGAAGCAGCTCTATATGGGGCCTATGACTAAGAGTTGTCCCAGGAATCATTTTTAGACTACACATCAATGGATGTAATAAACGCATACAAATCCAATTCGAGTAAGATCTATATGACAATTTGGATCTTATGGCAATTTATGTTGATTTCATAGGGGTCATTTGTATGGGGGCTAGGTCTGAAGACCGATTCTCACCAATTTCAATAGCGTTCATCCTATGGCCAATAAAAGCTTACATACCAAATTAATCAAAATATATTCATATTTGCGACCTGCAGTTTGATTACAATGTTTACATGGACAAACACACGGACGGACGGACATCGTTAAAACGAATCAGTTAGTGATTCTGATTCGATCGGTATAATTAAAGATGGGTCTAGGTCAAATATTTTTGGTAGTTACAAACAGCAGCGGAAAGTCATTATACCCAAGTGGTATAGTATAGTGTATAATTATAGTCGGTCTAGAACGACTATACGATACCCTATACCATGCGTTTAGATACCCTATCTCTCAGGCCCAACTAACTGGATATAGAAAATAAGCATAAACCAAATTTGAGTGGGATTTTTATTAATTTTTTCGGCTGCAGATATGAAAAACTTCATATCGGATGCTATATCTATATGGGGACTAGGCCCAAAAATGGACCGATCCTGACCATGTTTGGTAAAGTCGCTTGTATTTTGGAAAAATATATACAAACAAAATTTGAGAAGAATCAGTGCAATATTTTTGTTTTTTTATAGATATAAGTGAAGATCGGGAAGCAGCTCTATACGGGGCCTATGACTAAGAGTTATCCAATTGGGATCGTTTTTGGACTACTGACTAATGGAAGTAATATATACATACAAACCCAATTTGACTAACATTTTTATGTTGATTTGGATCTTATGGCAATATATGTTGATTTCATAGGGGTCATTTGTATGGGGGCTAGGTGTGAACACGGACCGATTCTCACCAATTCCAATAGCGTTCAGCCCATGGCAGAAGACAGAAGACAGAAGATCAAATACCAAATTTCATTAAAATATATTGATATTTGCGACCTGCAGTTTGATTACAAGCTTTACATGGACACACAGACGGACGGACGGACGGACATCGTTAAATCAAATCCGATAGTGATTCTGATTCGATCGGTATAATTAAAGATGGGTCTAGGACGAATATTTTTGGTTGTTACAAACAGCAGCACAAAGTCATTATACCCAAACCACATAAAATCATGGAGTATGACCGTTTCCTAAACCACACGTATTTTCATATAAGAACCCCAAAATCTCCTTGTGGAACTTATATATTGCAGCGCAGATTGTCAAGAAAACTTTGCTTTAGCTATTTCAGTCTCCATTCCAAAGCAGATGTTGTACTCCTCCGCGGCCACATTTTTACAACTACTATATAAATCAGACTTCGGGATACCTCTCGGCTATGTACCCAATTTCACAGTATCCAGTCACTACTCCAATAAGTAAGCCCATTGTTTCTCTAATAAATATGTAAATAAATATATATATATAATTAAATCCAGATTAAAATATTATTTAATGTGTGATCATGGTGAGAACTACCTTCAAGCTACTACTATTTGCTTTGAAGAACTTGGAAACAGCCTAGTGATTTCATCAATATATTCTCCCCCAATATTTTCTATATCAGAAAATCAATATCAATTTTTTTTTAAATCACTAGGCCCTCGTTTCATAGTTGTTGGCGATTTTAATGCCAAGCATACATTCTGGGGGTCACGGCTTAATTCCCCGAAGAGTCGTGTTTTGTTCAACACAATTTCTAAAATGGGTATGGATGTGGTTTCAAGCGGAGAACCAACGTACTGGCCAACAGATGGGCAAAAAATACCCGATTTGATCCATTTCGGATTTACGAAGAACATCGCTAAAGAATTTGTGCATGTAGAATCTTCATTGGAACTCTCGTCTGACTACACACCCGTTATTGTTACTATTTCGAAGCCCCAAAAAATTGTGTCCCCATCTGGTGATTTAACACTTTCAAGCAATATTGATTGGCTAAAATACAAAAAGTTTCTTAGTACCCATTGCACAGAAAGCTTTCCGCTAAGAACAACAGATTATATTGACCTCACGATTGTGAACTTCGAACAAAATCTCAGACTAGCTGCTCAACTTGCTACTAAACCTCCTCGTTACACCAGGCAATATAGAACTATTTCTGTAGATGTTGAAAGGCTATTAGGTGAAAAAAGAAGAATTCGAAGAGAGTGGCAACTGCACAGATCTCCTCAACTTAAGCAACAATTGAAAGATTGTACGAAAAACCTACGGAAACTGCTTGAAACACAAAGAAATGCTAAATTGAATAGTTATCTTGAACAACTGGATCCAATAGAAACAAATAAGAAAATTATAGTCGGTCTAGACCGACTATACGATACCCTATACCATGCGTTTAGAGACCATTTCTCTCAGGCCGAACTAACTGGATATAGAAAATAAGCATAAATCAGATATGAGTGGGATTTTTATTAATTTTTTTGGCTGCAGATATGAAAAAGGTCATATCGGATGCTATATCTATATGGAGACTAGGCCCAAAAATGGACCGATCCTGACCATGTTTGGTAAGGTCTCTTGTATTTTGCAAAAATGTATACAAACAAAATTTGAGAAGAATCAGTGCAATATTTTTGTTTTTTGATAGATTTAAGTGAAGATCGGGAAGCATCTCTATATGGGGCCAAAGGGATCATTTTTGGACTACTCATTAGTGGATGTAATGAACGCATACAAACCCAATTTGAGTAAGATCTATATGACAATTTGGATCTTATTGCAATTTATGTCGATTTCATAGGGGTAATTTGTATGGGGGCTAGGTCTGAACATGGACCCATTCTCACCAATTTCTATTGTGTTCATCCCATGGCCGATAAAAGCTTATATACCAAATTTCATCAAAATGTATTCATATTTGCGACCTGCAGTTTGATTACAAGGTTTACATGGACACACAGACACACAGACGGACGGACGGACTTTGTTAAATCAACTCAAAAAGTGACTCTGATTCGATCGGTATAATTAAAGATGGGCCTAGGTCAAATATTTTTGGTTGTTACAAACAGCAGCACAAAGTCATTATACCCAAACCACATAGTGATATAGGGTATAAAAACTGATTACTCTTTGTGGCGTGCTACAAATAATCTTAAAAGACCTGTTGTATTTAAGCCTCCTCTAAGTACGGAAAATGGAGGATGGGCTAGGAATGACAAAGAGGAGGAAGACCTGTTTGTGGAAAATGTAAAAAAGTTTTTACTCCAAATATGGCCCCTAGTTCCATTAATGAGTTGCCACCTGTTACTTCACAGCATCGAGCAGTGTCCCTTTGTTTTGAGATTCGAGAGGTCAAATAATACGTCTTGAACATTTGCCCCCAAAATGGAAAGTTTTACTCGTTACAACGATACCTAAACCAGGTAAAGATCACATAAAGGTCGATTCGTATAGACCTATAAGTTTACTGTCCAACTTATCAAAATTATTCGAGAGAATTTTTGTAAACAAACTTACAATATCCGTAGATCAAAATAATGTCATTCCAGCACATCAATTTGGTTTCAGACGAAAACACAGCACCACTGAGCAAGTTCACAGAATTGTAAGTGCCATAAGAAGAGCTTTTGAAGAGAAAAATTACTGCTCTGCACTTTTTATAGACGTCTCGCAAGCCTTCGACCGAGTTTGGCACGAGGGACTCCTCTATAAAGTTGCCCCCGAACACACATAAGCTAATGGAGAGCTATGTATTTAATCCATGCTGGTGTACCACAAGGTAGTATCTTGGGCCCCGTTCTGTACATCCTTTACACATCAGACATGCCAACAAATGAAAACACACTTATGTCGACTTTTGCGGACGATACTGCAACTTTAAGCGTACACGAAAAACCCTCAACACCATCTTTTCTTTTACAGAACCATATTGAAAAGCTGGAAGATTGGCTAGATATGTTGAAGATTAAAGTAAATGAACAAAAGTGTATCCACGTAACTTTTACCCTAAGAAGGGAGACTTGCTATCAAATTAAAATTAGAAACCAGCCTATACCTCAACATTCCTCTGTTAAATATCTCGGACTAATCTTGATCGCCGACTTACATGGAAAAATCATATAGACGCTAAATTGACACAAATAAAATTTAAATTAGTCCAATTCACATGGCGGATTGGCTGGAACTCAAAGTTAAGTCTCAATTATAAGCTCTTGATTTATAACTCGATTTTCAAACCCATTTGGTGCTATGGTATACAGTTATGGGGAACCGCCTCAGCTTCAAACACAGAAAGAATACAAAGATGCCAAATCAAGACTTTAAGAATGATTATAATCTTCCACAAAAATAATTCTCATACAATTCCACAATACAACTCTGAACATAAGAATTCTCTCAGACATTAACTTACAGCATTTTTTTCATAAAGTATAATGCTCCCTTCGACCAAAAAATGAAAACTTTGACCCACTGTAAAAAAATACTCAGACGTGCTGGACCATAAGTTTGTTGTACAAAAATGATCTACTCAACATACCCTTTCTGAATTATAGGGTCGCTATTCTGTTCCTAAAATGCTGTTAGACAGTGTTACAGGCGCACCACATTTGCACACAGAATTAATTGTTTCGCTAGTAAAGTACGAAATCACTAGATATAGTGCAAACTATTTGGAAAAGCTAGAGTCACACCCGAATCCTATAGCACGTAACTTAATCAAAAATCATGTCTAACAACGCTTAAGAAGGAGGGAGACTGCTGATCTCATTGGATGGATGGAATGGATTGATATGCAAACAATTTTTTATCATTAGATTATGTATATAGAATAAATGAAATTTTGTCTGGCACTGGCTGGATTTAATATTTAAGTTTTAGTTTTAAGATTTGAATAACTTATTGTTAATTCACACACCTATGTGAAGACTCAATAAATAAAGATGAGTTACAAAAAAAAAAAAAAAAAATAAATATAGAAGAATTTTGAGTTCTTAACTCAGTTGTACCTTGCAACAGATTCACAGCACTGAAGTTCTCAATCTTCAGACAGTTCGTTTTCCAAAAAATTTATCAGTTTCATAGTTTATAAGCGAATTTAATAAAGAGGCCTATTATTTTTCCTTACACATTTCGACTTTACAGTTTTTGATTTTAAGGCTTTTAAAACAGGAATTCTTTCGAAAAGGTCATATTAATGGCTGATAAATCCATATCCCGAACTAAGTGAGTTGCATGAATTTTGGCCTAAAAAATACTGTTTTTGTCAGGGAGTCTATGAGGTACATTAACATCTAGGTCCTTTCCTGACCTTGACCCTGTCCCTATTTTCATCAGTGAGCCATCTATATTATTAATATTATTAGGCTAGGCGATTTCTTGTGACTGATGCTTTGTTCTAACGTTTTTTTTTTCCCGATTTTGACAAAACGTTTATCATTTGAAAGGTATTTCTTTTTAGTCGATTTGCAGATTTACAGATTTTTAAATTTTTTACTTTATTTTGAGTAAATTGCATTTAAAGTTGCTACTAACACATACATAAAGTTATACAACGCTATGTGTGTGTTTATTAAATCTGTTAATGTGTTTGTAATAAAAATTAGTTTGTTGTTTGTGTTGATTTGTGAATTGGCTAAAATTGATAAGCATACTTTTAGGGTCTTTATTTAATGAAAAAATAATATTTCCTAGAATTTGCGCTCGAATTTCAAGGGCTGGAATCTGCTAGTATACAATAGTATCTTAGTTCTTTCTGTTACAGATTATTTGGTGTTTTATTCTTTATGATTTAGATTTGACCCAGTAGCCGGCACTGGGACCCATTTGAATCTTTTGTGCGGTGGATGTAAAATTTTTCCAGCTTCTATATTTGACCCTTATAAATTTAAGTACAGATGGTGGAGAATAAAGCGTTATATCCCCAAGGAGATTCCCCTATGAAAGGTTCGCCTTTTGGTTCTACAAACTTCGATGCATTCCCATAAGATATGAGTCATGGACTCGTCATCTTTCAGACTCATTCGACACATATCCGAAGTAGTCAAGTTAATGTTATCTATGTGGTAATTAAGTTGTTGATTAATTAATTAATTTAATAACAATCTTTTGAATAAACGGAACAGAACACGGGCATGTTTTCGACATTTTTATTCAAAAAATCTGTCTGCTTATAGAACATCTTTGAGTTAATTAATTTAAAAAAATCATTTTTTACTAAAGGAAAATCCTGTTAATTTCATAAAGCTTTTAACAAGTCTTTATATGACTAAAATATTTTCCGATTTTAATTAATTTTACCTTAATCTTAAACATTTCCCACTAAATATACTTAGCCAGCTTTCACAAGGAATACTTGCAAATAACCTTGTTTGGGAAAACTTTGCGAAAATCTTTATTGATAATATCTGTTTTAGCTAACACTTATAAAGCATTTTCATTAATAAATTTTTGTTTATCTTTGAAAATAATTTATAATAAACTTTTTGATTTGAAATCAAGTGGAAAATTATAAAACAAAAACTAATTACAACTACACATACGAATTTACCGCATTTTATGCTCATGCAGTTAGATAAGTTTCCAACCATGCGTATAAAATTATCATCACCGTTTGCATTGAATGCATATGTGAACACACATACACAAGTACACCTATCCATACATATGTACGCTAGTAGTCACTAGTGCATTTATTTTAATTACCGTAAACTTTAAGCAAAGCCATAACCACATCAGCAATACACCTGCACAAATTCTTATGAAAGCGCAAATGAACACGTTTGTGATACTTTGGGCCAGGATCGTCACGGCAATAAAGTTTGCTTCTTTAAAGATTTAATGTGAAGTTTAAAAGTACAATAATTAAGTTCATGGAAGTGGAATTACGCTGTGTTATTTTAAAATTTCAGAAATAAAAGTGAATAAACTTGGTATTTTTAACTAAGTCATCTTCTTTTCACTTTTTCTTTAAGGTTAGAACGACATAATGTCTAAGAATTTGTTCATTAGGAAAAGAATTGATACCCGTTTCTACTTTCAAAATTTAAAAGTGAAAAGTAAAGTATTTTTGGTTCAATACTTTTGGAGTCTTTTTAACATGCAACACCAAAAACTAACATATTCATATGAACAATTGGTAAAAAATTGCAAAAGGAATAAATCATATAAAATTTATTTTAAAATATATATTTCAGCATATGTATATTAGTATAAAAAATTAATGTTTTGTGGGACCTCGCTTGCTGGATATAACTATCTATTATCGTTCAGGCATTGAGTTTAACAAATCTGAAATAATTTCCGCCGTTATTTGAAGTAATTTCGCAATTTCCTTTTAAGACAATCCTCAATTGATGATTATTAGAAATTTTCCGTTTTCTAATCTTTTCTTCCCCAGAATTTCCCGAATATGTCCTAGACGGTTGATCTCTGGGCTTTGGGAAGGGGTCTCGGTACATTCCATAAGATCCATAGCTTTGTATTTAGGGCCACATGCTTAGCATCATATTCGTGAGGCTCATTTTTGAACACTTTGGGCGCGACTCTGTTCGCATTCATGCAGCCTCAAATCATCTGAGACCCTCCGCCATGTTTAACTGAACATGTTAATTTTTTCGTCATATTTTACCTTTTCGTCAGACTAAAATAAGTTAAACTTCTTCTTGCCTGGACTGGTACTTTTTGGCATTCTCTAAACGTTTTCTCTCTCTCTTCGATGCAAAGAATTTTCTCCTAGCAGTTCGGAAATTATATATAAGCTAACACCTGCTTTCCATACTCTGAGAAAACATGCGAAGCTATTGTTGACAACGTTTGCCTGAGTCTCTTGTTGACGACAAGATCTTGCTTTACTTGCAGACTGAGGTGTACTTGCATTTCTGTAAATTATTGTTTTGACTGTACTACGAGCTCTCTGAACTATTACGGCAATTTCTATATAGGAATGTCCGTTCTTTATCAAGTTTAATATCACTTCCCTCTTTTCTCTTGTATTTTTCTTTAATTTACGTCCCATCTTTTAATTTTATAATTTTCGAGCGAATTTTACACAAAAGAAAAATTGTAACAACCGGTAAATTACATATCTTCAATAAATCGAATTGTTATTAACGAAAAATTCTACGAAATTTGAAACGAACGAATACTTTTTCTTTATGAAAAACTGACTTTCAGAATTTTTTCGTATATCTTGCAGTTTAAAATAAAAAGCTTTAACCAAATTTATAACTGACTAAGAAAACAAATACTTGTGTTTTTGAACAACACAATGATTTGTAAAATAAATATAATCACTGTACATATTATAAAAGCTTTGATATCTATTCCATACCTAGCAATCATATTATCTATTTAAAATTTAAATTCCATTTTCGGGAACCCACTACTTAAATAGTATTGCAGTATTGCAAAATCCCAATATTTTAAATTATTCCAGTAACAGTTGAATAGATGGAAGCGACTTTATGCATGGCTTAGTGAAAGACATTCACATTTTTGATTCTTTTAGTTTTTATGTGAAAGGATATATTTAGTACTTTGAACAAACAACTGAGATTAATTTCTTGATAGGTTTCGCAATAGGCCGTTCTGATTCTCTTCTTTAGCCTACATGGCCAGCTCATAAATTAGGTATTTAGTATGATCAAAGATTTCGAAATCTTTGTTCAGCCCCTATTGTTCATTCATAATATATTTTACTGATATCTCCAATTGCATATCACTGCAGCTTCTTCGGTAGTTCTCATATTAAATACAATTTCCTTCGTCATACGAACGCTACATAGTGAAAAAGGCGATTGTACATTTGCCAAGAAAAGAAGAGATCTTTAGCAAAGCCGCTAACACACACCCAGTATAGTCGACCATCTTCATATAATTGATCATATAATTCGTAGCCTAGAGCATTAAGGAGTTAAAAGTCTTTCCTTTATCTGGCTGATGGTTAAACAGGGAATTAAAAAGAATTCTTTTCAACATTTCGATATTATAATTTTGGATATCTAGGCGCTCTTAATATCATTTATTTGGGAATTGTTCATGAACACTTCGACAGCTGATATTTCAACTATTGTTATTCCACTTTTTAAAGGGCATTGGGTCAACTACTTGGATACCGGTAATATTAAGTTTAGACTAACGGGCCTTTCAAACCAAACATATTTTGCTTTGCTTCAGTTAAATGCAGGGGTACCTTAGTTAATCCTATCTACCTCTCTGCAGATGGAAGCAATATTTGTCATACATATTTATTCGATCAAAGCCAAGTCTAAGGGAGATTGGGGGCATGAGGCAACATATGAATGACATACTCAATTACGACCGCTAGACAATCTCTGAGTGGAGTCGAGAGAACAGGGTCATCAATTTCTTCTGTATCCACGTGTGATGTTAATACTGATAGCTTACTATTTATACCACCTATAAACAACCAAAAATGGAACACAACTCCCACATATAGGCAGGGTCTTCACAGTCAATATTGAAGATTCTGGACCGTGTGTAAAGGAGGGCGTTGGTGTTTATCAATTACAGTAGGATAACTTTTCTGACTCATTGGACCATTGTCGGAATGCTGGTTGTATTACACTGTTGTATTACACATCCATTTGCAGTCTATTGTCCAGTTAATCGCACAACGCATTACCGCAAAAATTCGTTCATTAGCCGTACAATCCGTATGTGGGATAAATTTTCGGCTGAGGTTCCTGTCATTTAAAATATAGATATATAAAAAAAAACGTAATTAAGCAAACACATTTTTATCTTAAAAGTGGCTTCTTGCATAACTCTAGTTTCATCAAAATAAAAAACATTCTGTCCTACTACGGCCATTTTACTGTGTTGAATACTTTCAAAAGCCCATTTGCACTATACCATTCAGTCGTTTGATTTTTCGAAATAGAAATCCGGTGAAATTCATCGGACTGTCATAAAGTCGTACCGACATTATTTCTGCATACTAAGGCCATTTACCGCATCACACTCAAGTCTTATGAAAACTGGTGTTTAGAACAACAAGCAAATTTATTTTGAAATTTATATTTTATTTCTACTTTCTTTGTTTTGTTTACATTCTTTTTTAAAATTATCAAAAAAAAAAAAAAAAAAAAAAAAAAAAAACAACTCTGGGCCGATGAAAATGGCAAGTTTTTAGAAATATTTCTAAAACCATCGGATTTCGAAAATAAAATCCTACAGATTGTCAATTTCATAACATAAGCTGTTTACATGATACGACTTTTTGCACAGTTCGCATTACAAAGTGTGATAGTGTAAACTGGCCTTAAGAATAATTATACATCGAATTACTTCATGCAAACTGATTCGTTGTTGCAACCGAATTTGGTTTCCAACCGAATTTGTATTGAATTATATAATACATATTTCCGTAAAATGGTAAAGGCAATTAACTTTGTATATAAATTCAATTTTATGAATTGTGATATTTAGTTGAATACTTAAGTTTAATTAACAAACTTCCAGGTTACGTACGTCCTCAGACATGTTTGATCCACTATAGGCTCGTATTGATTTACTGCAATATTCCAATCGAGAACCAAGCACCTTTACATTACTCGGATATGTTTTTGATGTGTAAACATCTATACGCGCAGGGGGGTAAATTTCTATTTCACAATACAATCACAAAAACAGCGTAACTTATATCGGTGTGAGCTGAAGGAGATAACGCTGTGTGACTTATGATTGTATTGGTGAAAAAATATTTTCAAGAGAAACTGTTCATTGTGGTAGGAGAGACAAACCTAAGTAACTCGTGTTTTTAACACTTTTTTTTATTGTTTGTAACATTCTATTTTAATAAATTTCACTTTTATTATTTTTATATTTAATTAATAAACACAATAACTATTGCTTGCTACCACTCAAAAAATCTCACAAATCTCACAAAATCATACAAATTTATACAAACATCTGATTTCGAGTTGCCAACTTCAAAAAATAAAACAGATGTTAACTTTGTAGCCAGATTGTTAAACCAGGGGTACCAGAGCTTTCAAATGAAGTGAACTGCTGAAAATAGTATAGAACAATTCGTAAATTTAAATTAAATTTTTTTTATAATATTTTAGATTCTGGTTAATGTTTGCAAAAATTAATTATGCCTATATGATTATATTGTGTTTTATTTAAAAACTATTTTTTCTTCATATTGAAAATTGAATAGTTTAGATTTCTTCTAATAATTTAAACAAGCAGATTCCAGCCCTCGAAATTCGAATGCAAATTCTAGGAAATTTTATTTTTTCATTAAATGAAGACCCTAAAGGTATGCTAATCAATTAAAGCCAATTCACAAATCAACACAAAAAAAAAAACAAACTCATTTTTATTACAAACACATTAACAAATTTAATAAACACACACATAGCATTGTATAATTTTATGTATGTGTTAGTAGCAAATATAAATGCAATTCACTCAAAATAAAGGAAAAAATTTAAAAATCTGTAAATCTGCAAAACGGCTAAAAAGAAATACCTTTCAAATAATATAGTTTGATCAAAATCGGGCTAAAACGGTGGAACAAAACATCGGTCACAAGAAATCGCCTAGCCTATTAATATTATAGATGAGTTCATCATTTAATAAGAATTCTAGCCTTTGAATATTTTTGATGTGTAAACATCTATACGCACAGGGGGATAAATTTGTATTTCACAATACAATCGCAAAAACAGCGTAACACATCAGTGTGAGCTGAAGTGTAAATCGGTGTGACTTTATCTGATTATATTTGTGAAAAAATTATGATATGTTCTTTTCTAAACATTTTCCAATTGTCTTTCAAAAAACATCAATTGTATTTCAGAAAACATCGATTGTATTTCAGAAACCATCAATATAATTTCAGAAAACATCAATTGAATTTCAGAAAACATCAATAGAATTTCAGAAAACATCACTTGAATTTCAGAAAACATAAACAGAATTTCAGAAAACATCAATATAATTTCAGAAAACATCATTTGAGTTTCAGAAAACATCAATTGAATTTCAGAAAACATCAATAGAATTTCAGAAAACATCAATTGTATTTCAGAAACCATCAATATAATTTCAGAAAACATCATTTGAATTTCAAAAAATATAAATAGAATTTCAGAAAACATCGATATAATTTCAGAAAACATCATTCGAGTTTCAGAAAACATCAATTGAATTTCAGAAAGCATCAATAGAATTTCAGAAAACATCAATTGTATTTCAGAAACCATCAATATAATTTCAGAAAACATCATTTGAATTTCAGAAAACATTAATTGAATTTCAGAAAACATCCATATAATTTCAGAAAACATCATTCGATCAATTGTATTTCAGAAACCATCAATATAATTTCAGAAAACATCATTTGAATGCAGAAAACATCAATTGAATTTCAGAAAACATAAATAGAATTTCAGAAAACATCATTTCAGAAAACATAAATAGAATTTCAGAAAACATCAATATAATTTCAGAAAACATCATTCGAGTTTCAGAAAACATCAATTGAATTTCAGAAAACATCAATAGAATTTCAGAAAACATCAATATAATTTCAGAAAACATCATTTGAGTTTCAGAAAACATCATTTGAATTTCAGAAAACATAAATAGAATTTCAGAAAACATCAATATAATTTCAGAAAACATCATTCGAGTTTCAGAAAACGTCAATTGAATTTCAGAAAACATCAATAGAATTTCAGAAAACATCAATTGTATTTCAGAAAACATCAATTGTATTTCAGAAAACATCAATATAATTTCAAAAAACATCATTCGAGTTTCAGAAAACATCAATTGAATTTCAGAAAATATCAATAGAATTTCAGAAAACAGCATAATCGACTTACTTTTTATGCAGAAAACATAAATAGAATTTCAGAAAACATCAATATAATTTCAGAAAACATCATTCGAGTTTCAGAAAACATCAATTGAATTTCAGAAAACATCAATAGAATTTCAGAAAACATCAATATAATTTCAGAAAACATCATTCGAGTTTCAGAAAACATCAATTGAATTTCAGAAAATATCAATAGAATTTCAGAAAACATCAATATAATTTCAGAAAACATCATTTGAGTTTCAGAAAACATCATTTGAATTTCAGAAAACATAAATAGAATTTCAGAAAACATCAATATAATTTCAGAAAACATCATTCGAGTTTCAGAAAACGTCAATTGAATTTCAGAAAACATCAATAGAATTTCAGAAAACATCAATTGTATTTCAGAAAACATCAATGGTATTTCAGAAAACATCATTTGAATTTCAGAAAACATAAATAGAATTTCAGAAAACATCAATAGAATTTCAGAAAAAATCAATTGTATTTCAGAAAACATCAATTGTATTTCAGAAAACATCAATTGAATTTCAGAAAACATAAATAGAGTTTCAGAAAACATCATTCGAGTTTCAGAAAACATAATTTGAATTTCAGAAAACATAAATAGAATTTCAGAAAACATCAATATAATTTCAAAAAACATCATTCGAGTTTCAGAAAACATCAATTAAATTTCAGAAAACATCAATAGAATTTCAGAAAACATCAATTGTATTTCAGAAAACAGCAATTGTATTTCAGAAAACATCATTTGAATTTCAGAAAACATAAATAGAATTTCAGAAAACAACAATTGAATTTCAAAAAGCATTATTTGAATTGCTGAGAACATTAATTGTGTATCAGAAAACATCAATTGAATTTCAGAAAACATCGATTGCATTTCAGAAAACATCAATTGAATTTCAGAAAACAGCATAATCGACTTACTTTTTATGCAGAAAACATAAATAGAATTTCAGAAAACATCAATATAATTTCAGAAAACATCATTCGAGTTTCAGAAAACGTCAATTGAATTTCAGAAAACATCAATAGAATTTCAGAAAACATCAATTGTATTTCAGAAAACATCAATTGTATTTCAGAAAACATCAATTGAATTTCAGAAAACATAAATAGAATTTCAGAAAACATCATTCGAGTTTCAGAAAACATAATTCGAATTTCAGAAAACATAAATAGAATTTCAGAAAACATCAATATAATTTCAAAAAACATCATTCGAGTTTCAGAAAACATCAATTAAATTTCAGAAAACATCAATAGAATTTCAGAAAACATCAATTGTATTTCAGAAAACAGCAATTGTATTTCAGAAAACATCATTTGAATTTCAGAAAACATAAATAGGATTTCAGAAAACAACAATTGAATTTCAAAAAGCATTATTTGAATTGCTGAGAACATTAATTGTGTATCAGAAAACATCAACTGAATTTCAGAAAACATCGATTGCATTTCAGAAAACATCAATTGAATTTCAGAAAACAGCATAATCGACTTACTTTTTATGCAGAAAACATAAATAGAATTTCAGAAAACATCAATATAATTTCAGAAAACATCATTCGAGTTTCAGAAAACATCAATTGAATTTCAGAAAACATCAATAGAATTTCAGAAAACATCAATATAATTTCAGAAAACATCATTCGAGTTTCAGAAAACATCATTTGAATTTCAGAAAACATAAATAGAATTTCAGAAAACATCAATATAATTTCAGAAAACATCATTCGAGTTTCAGAAAACGTCAATTGAATTTCAGAAAACATCAACAGAATTTCAGAAAACATCAATTGTATTTCAGAAAACATCAATTGTATTTCAGAAAACATCATTAGAATTCAGAAAACATAAATAGAATTTCAGAAAACATCAATAGAATTTCAGAAAAAATCAATTGTATTTCAGAAAACAGCAATTGTATTTCAGAAAACATCATTTGAATTTCAGAAAACATAAATAGAATTTCAGAAAACATCAATTGAATTTCAAAAAGCATTATTTGAATTGCTGAGAACATTAATTGTGTATCAGAAAACATCAATTGAATTTCAGAAAACATCGATTGCATTTCAGAAAACATCAATTGAATTTCAGAAAACAGCATAATCGACTTATTTTTTATGCACTGGAAAATATGATGTTGATGTTTTCTTTAATTATTAGATGTTTACACATCTCCCTTGTGATCGGACTCACATGATTTTTTTATTATCTGTACATCACTACTTACGCAAGTGATGATAGCGATACATACCATGCGGATACAATTAATATTTCGGTTTCCAGTATAGCAGATACTTCTTGTACAACCTGCGATCTTTAATTGTTTTAAAAAATATCTTGCATTTATTTTATTTTTAAAATTGACAGTTAAATCAAAAAAAGTCTGGCTGATTTTATTTTTACATTTATTGGTATCTATAACATAAATTGCTTCACACTATTTCCTTTCGGTTCGAAATTCCTAAAGAGTTTAAAAGTTTGGATTTCTCTTATTATAACTGATTATTTGTTACAATATCTGTTAAAACATTTTCGGTTTGAAATATGTTGTAATAATAGAATCAGTGGTTGCAGTCGCCAGTATTTAGGATTAATTATTTTCCCTCAAATAAATTAGTTTAGTAATTTGAAATATGGCTTTGATTGATAAACGGATCTAATTGTACTGTTGAAGGTACCTAAACTATTAATCTATTATCTATTTATTTTTAAATATTAAATAATAACAATAGAAATTCACATTGCCTTAATAATTTTTTCTAGTGATAACCGAATTTCAACCAATCTGTTTTCTATGTGTATGAGCTTAATTTCACAGTAAAGCATTCCGAAAATGGCGTAGGATTTTATGATGGTGGTTATTGTTTTCGAAGTCGCCGAATCTGAATTTGTAGTTAGTTCTTTTGGATCATGTCAAATTTTTGTGTTACAGGGCAGCCAAGTCCTAACCCCCTACTATTAACTAAATCAATAGGAAGGGTCGGAGATGTATAACATATATGATCGAACCCTATTACTTTTTCGATAGGAAAATTTTTTTTTATTGGGTCCTTTGCCCTCCGGACCTTTCTAGAGGGCTGCCTTATAAATTTTATGATTTTGTATAACTTTATAGAAAAAATATTTTTTTAGTTTAGCATGGTGTTTAACATGGAACATGTGTTTTATATTTCAATTTTATTTCTATCACATTTCTGGTTCTACTTCATTTTCCGTCAGTTTTTCTTTGAATTATGGATATTTGGCACAATAAAAATATCTGGAAAATAAAATTTCTTTTTTGAGCGTGAAAACAGAACATACAATATGCGCACACAGATGGACAGGCAGACGGATATTCATATTCATGCAAAATAAATGAAGATAATCTTGGCAATTGTATGCATTTATATTTTTTTATACCAAGACTAAGTTATATCAATAATGTCTTTTAAAACGTTTATCTTTAATACTCCTTGCAATATTTAATTAATTCTTGCCAACAAATATTATCGTATGACTTATAATTTCATCCTTCTAGATGTGTTAATAAAAATTTTTTCCTAAAAAATAATAATAACAATAATAATTATAATCTAACACATCGCTCATAAAAAAATGTTCGTTACACATATTGTTACGTACATTGTATTGTCCTTGATCTATTTAAGGACTTACAAATATGATATATTTTACATAAATTTGATTTGAATATGTCATTGCAACACAGTGGTGACCTGACTAATTATGGTGGTGATCGGGGCATTTTTGGACCAGATTGGCATATAATAATCATAGCAGATATACAATTTTATATGTCTCCAGCAAACAGTTACATGAAAATATCACTTAAACTTGGTTACTCTTATTTTTAATTTCCACACATGGCCTGACTTAGGACTTTTCTTAAACTTTTGCTATAGGCCCTGTTTTCAAAACACTAATTTTTTATTTATGCATCCGTCTCTGGAACTAATTACCCCAGTGCATACAAAATATAAGCAACGCAATACAATTAAAACAAGTAAGAAAATTATAGTCGGTCTAGACCGACTATACGATACCCTATACCATGCGTTTAGAAACCGTATCTCCTAGGCCCAACTAACTGGACATAGAAAATAAGCAAAAACCGAATTTGAGTGGGATTTTTATTAATTTTTTTGGCTGCAGATATGAAAAAGTTCATATCGGATGATATATCTATATGGGGACTAGGTCCAAAAATGGACCGATCCTGACCATGGTTGGTAAAGTCTCTTGTATTTTGCGAAAATATATACAAACGAAATTTGAGAAGAATCAGTGCAATATTTTTGTTTTTTTAATAGATTTAAGTGAAGATCGGGAAGCAGCTCTATATGGGGCCAAAGGGATCATTTTTGGACTACTCATTAATGGATGTAATGAACGCATACAAACCCAATTTGAGTAAGATCTATATGACAATTTGGATTTTATGGCAATTTATGTCGATTTCATAGGGGTAATTTGTATGGGGGCTAGGTTTGAACATGGACCGATTCTCACCAATTTCAATAGCGTTCATCCCATGGCCGATAAAAGCTTATATACCAAATTTCATCAAAATATATTCATATTTGCGACCTGCAGTTTGATTACAAGCTTTACATGGACACACAGACGGACGGACGGACGGACGGACGGACGGACATTGTCAACTCAGAAAGTGATTCTGATTCGATCGGTATAATTAAAGATGGGTCTAGGTCAAATATTTTTGGTTGTTACAAACAGCAGCACAAAGTCATTATACCCAAACCACATAGTGGTATAGGGTATAAAAATCAGTTCTTAATTATTTTGAAGGAATACAATTTTTAAATTTCCTTGACATTATTATTATTCTTTATTTATAAATTATTAAATGTTGAATGTTTTTTTTTTTCATAATATATATACATTATTTTTTTACATCCATTTATATATTTTTGCTATGATTTTGATGTCCGTTCGTATGTCTGTCTCTCCGTCTGTCCGTCTGTGTTTAGTGAAATTTAGTAGATAAGTTTCTATCGGCCATACGACAAACACTATTTAAATCGGGGCATGTTCAGACGTAATGCCATATTAATGACCACTATGAGCGATTTAAATTGCTAAATTATCCAATTATCATATACTTAGATATTGGCTAAATTTGGTTGTGTGTGTTTATTACGCCAATCAATCGCTAGTCCAAAACTAAGCCCTATACGACATTTCTTAGTGATAGACCCCTTATAAAGTTGCTTCCTGATCTTTACTTTACAAACTGCCGTCCATTTTTCGACCTAGTCGTCATGTCTTCAGGCAAAAATTATTAATACAACATACAATGGGGACTTTTGACTTTTTTTTTTTGCGAAAATCATAACTTTTTAACTAATTAAGGTATTTGAAAAATTATAAATGATTTTGAAAGATGACTTCCTTACCTTTTAAGTGCTGGCAGAGGGTGGTAGGTCCACAGTTATATATTATTTTGCTGCTAATATCACGTGTTGAAAATATAAAGATAATGTCCTGAAACTTGGAACTTAAAGTATTTTTGAAACAAAGGCGAACCCTACTTAAATTTGTTGGAATCGGCCCATGTTTGGACCTGGTCACCATACAAATTTTCCTTCAAAATTAGTATTAATGACAATGAATGTAGCAAATGTTATTCTATTGCGATGGAGTTTGAATCATAAGTGTTTATTAGGTCAGTGACGAGATCTGTAAAAAATCTTTGAAATCGGTCCACGTTTGCACCTAGTCCCCGTACAAATTTTATTATATTTAAAAAATTTACAAAAATAGTGCAAAAAAACACTGTATAATTTTAACGAAATCGGATCACTTTTCGACCTATTTTCCCGTTTTTTTGCGCCTATTTCTAAAAGCTAAAAAATTTCAACTTTACGGAGCTCTATCATCCATAATACTTATCCGATTTTAAAACCGTTTATTGATTCTTAATCTATGAGAAATCCTCATTCATTGATTTTACTGAATTCTTTTTTCAAATTTTTGATTTTTGCCACACTATTTGGGGAATGGCGCAACTGTGCAATGCAACCCAAATTTGGTTTATGCTTATGTTTTATATCCAATTAGTTGGACCCTTCATCTAAACCCATGGTATTGAATATCGTATAGTTGGTCTAGACCAAGTATAATTTTCTTACGTATTCTTTTGATAAGAAAGTTTAAAATTTTTCCGTTAAACAATTGTTTTTCATATATATGTTGTATGATGAAATTTTTTACACATCCCCAGACTTGGATTGCATAGGTCCAGACTGGTTTCAGCAGCTGCTTGTGCATCATAATTTTGTTATGTATAGAGAGTTTGGAGTTTCTATCTATAAACCAACTAATTTTTCTATATTTAATCTCTAGTTCATCTTTTTTCTGCTTGGCATGTTGCTTCCAATGAAGTTTTGCATCTAACGTCACACCAAGATATTTTGCAGAGTTTACAAATGGAACTTGTATGTTTTCGATAACAAGGGGTATGTAATTTGTGTGTTTGTTTGTGAAGTTAATGTGTAATGATTTAGAGCTATTTTATTTAGCAGATTCCAGCGGTCGAAATTCGAGTGCAATTTTTAGGCACATTTATTTTTCAACTTAGCAAATTAACTAACCAACACTTTTATGGTTTATTATTATTGTGAACGAAGATAAAAAACTCATTAACAAACACATTAACAAATATAATAAAACACACATAGCATATGTATAATTTTATGTATGTGTTGGTAGCAATTTCAAATGCAATTTCTCGAAATAAAGAAAAAAATTAAAAAATCTGTAAATCTGCAAAACGGCTAAACGGCTAAAAAGGAATACCTTTCAAATAATATAATTTTGGTCAAAATTGGGATAAAATGGTAGAACAAAACATCGGTCACAAGAAATCGCCTAGCCTATTAATATTATAGATGCCCCATCGTTCTGTCCACAGTTTAACCTCATCTAAAGTTGTCTGTAGTTGTTCAGTTAATCTGTGCTGTTGATAATATGACAGAGTTATCGGCAAAAGTACCGACCATACAATTACTATTTATTGGCATATCATAGGTATACAAAAGGTACAAAATAGGGCCTAGAATACTACACTGTGATATACCAGATTTGATAGGGTGAAGACTCGAATACTCATCTTCATGTTGTACTCGAAAGAATCTGTCTCTCATATATGATTCTAGAAGTTTACTATAATGTTTGGGCAACAACATATCTAGCTTGTAAATTAGTACAGCATGCCAAACACAATCGAATTTTTTGCAACATCTAAGAAAACGGCGAAACATACCTCTTTCTTTTCTAGATATATTTCTATTGAATGGGTTATTCTACGTATTTGTTCTATAGTCGAGTATTTCTCACGAAATCCAAATTGGTGACAAAGTATCAGTTGTTTATTAAGAATTGCAGATTTTAATTTTTAATAATTAATTTCTCAGACAGTTTACCTATGGCAATAACGAAATTGATCTATAAGAGCTCACTTCATCTGAATTTTTTTTCCTGGCTTCAATATCATAATGATTTCAGCCACATTCTTATGCTTGGGAAATAGCTCAGTTTTATAGCTGCATTAAAAATTGTTGATAGTTTGGAAACTACTTTATGTGAGGTCAGCTGTTATTAAGCCATACCCAGGTGACTTCGTAGACTTAAGTGCTTTGATTTCTTTATTTAATTCACTGACTGTTACTGTTGTAATATTTTCGCAGTCGTTATTTATTGCCACACATATCTCTAGTTTATTTGGAAGATCGTTGGTAAAAACGGTGCTTAAGTATTCTGCAATTAAGTTAACCTTCTGAATATTCGTTCTCGCCCATATCCATTGTTGATTTTATCTGAGTTGGTTGTTTAAGTTACTTTGCAGCCTTCCGTAGTCTTAAGTTTAACAGATAATGCTTAAGATTTTCCATTTTAGATTCTTTTATTTGCCTTTTTTGGTTTGGAGTAGCGTTCTTTAGCACAGTTTTATCATGAGAACATCTAGATTGTTGCCATTTTTTCCGTAGCGTTCGCTTGACAAATATTAGTTCACGAATTTTTGGAGGATACGATATTTGTATCTGTGAAGAGGTGTTTATTTTTTCATTTATTAATGAAATATAAAAAATCCAATCAGTGTGCTTGTTTTTTAGTCTCGGGTTCGGAGTTCTTCTATGAACATCGCAGTAATACGTGAGATATATCGGCAAATAATTAGAGCTTAAATCGCGTCCTTCCTTTACTTCTAGAGACAGTTTAGTTATTTTTCTTGTTATAAAGAAATCAAATAAATCGGGACGTTGCCCAATAAGTAGGAGAGCCTGTCGAAATACATTAACTACCTGTATTATGCATGGCTTCATATAGTCGTCTGCCCTTTGTTGGAAATAATCTTGATCCCTAAAGCAGATGTTTGGCATTAAAATCACCTCCCATTATGAATTTATATTTATGTTTTTTTTATTAACTCCATATGCTGTTCGGTTATAATTTTATGTCTGGGAGCAGTGTTGCCATAATTTGAAATTGTAAAGATGCTAAATTGCAAAGAAATAGATGCTAAAACGTACTGGAGTCCAAAAAAAAGATGCTAAAATTTTTTTTTTCAAATTTCATTACCTTTGTATTGAAAAATTAAATACTTTTTTATAACTTCTTTGGTTTTTAAATTGAAAAATTAATATAAAACATAAGTTTCGATTTATATTTTTTAAATTTTGATAAAAATTATTTTGGATTTCATCTGTAATTTTTTTTAACATCAGTTTTTTTAATTTTAAATTAAATATTTTTAATTTTAGAGGTATTTTTTTTTAATTTCAAATATATCAGAATTTACATTATCAAAAGGTACGATTATATTACAATAAATGGTTTATGGAATCTAACATTTCTGTGATGTCTTCATCTTCAAGTTCTTCTTGGCTCTAATATTTTTCTGACGATCGACTTTTATCAACGACATCGCTCAGTAAATTGTAAGTGTAACAGCACCCGTTTTTCAATTTCAGAACTTCTTTTATACGTATTACAGAACATAACAACTACGATTTTGTTCTGTTCAAAGTTTGCTTTTAACTAAAGCCATTACTCTAAACAAACGTTCAACTTCGGCTTTTGAGAAAGAAAAAACTAATAAAGACAACACAAATATTGATAACTCTTTAAATGGATTTCGCCAATAGAATTTTTGTTAACTTCAATCCATAAAGAGGTTGTATTCGGTGTTGTATCCCAATATTGTTCTGTGATAAATATAACTCCATTGGATTTTAATTTTTTCTGTTTCTGATGATATAAATTTAAACTCTTCTAATATATTGGTTATCGGTTATTGGTTTTTTGTGGTTTGTATTGAAAATTTTGCCATTTTTTAATACAATAATATTTTTAGGCAATCGACTTTTTAATTCATTAAAAACTGTTGTTGGTGTTTACATTCTTCTATTTCAAAATGTTTTGTTATATTTGTTGAAAGAAACGAGCAGAGGGGTTAAAAGAGTAGTACACAAAAGAGTAGTACACAAAGCAATTTTTTTATTAATAAAAGATGCTAAGTTAGCAACTAGCATCTTTTCATAAATTTTGGATGCTAAACGACAAAAAAAGTTGCTAAATCTAGCAACTAAAATGCTAAAATGGCAACACTGTCTGGGAGGACTGTAAACCGAGGTAAGTGATGTGTATGATTTACTTGTTGTTCTTCATAGTGATCTAAGACTGCACTTCCCCCTCTTGATTTATTGCTAGGGTGAATTGTGTGATACATTGTAGTTATCGAATTTTACATAACTTTCATTTGTAAAGTGTGTTTCGCATAGAAGGCAAATATCAATATTTTGTTTAATAAGTATGGCTGAAAGTTCAGTTTTATTTTTTAGAAGTCCATTTGTGTTTCACTAAATAATTCTAATTGATGCTTTTATAGTTGTTTTTTTTTTCTCAAGGGTTCTAAGGCGATCTTCAATTCTTTTCTTGCATGTTTCTTGATGTTCTAGTAGAATTTTTTCTAGACTATTTTGGTTATCAGTATGATGTGTTTTTCTGGCATTAGATTTTAGCATATCCGAGTAAGATGGTTTTGGATTTATAAAATGGGTTTGCTCTAATTGTGTATTTTGATTTGGCCTGGAATCTTGATTTATTACCATGTTTCGATTTGGCTGCATATTTTGGTTTGAGTGTAAAAATCTATTTGGTTGTATCTTTTTGGTATCAACATTCTGATTGTTACAATAAAACCTCGATTGATATTTATTTCTGGTTTTATCTCTTAATTTTTTGAGTTCTTTTGCCACAGTACATACTCTATAACTTGCTGGATGATTTTCTCCACAATTGTAACATTTGGGAGGAAAGTCTGCTGGCTTATCGCAATTTTTTGTTTCGTGTTTGCCGGTGCATTTAACACACTTTGGTTGTTTAGAACAATATTTTTTTGTGTGGTTTTAGGATTAGCAGTTCTTAAATTGAGGAATATTTTTTGGGGCCATAATGGGCTTTATAGTAACGAGAGTGTTTAATAATAAACAATTTTTAAAAAAATTCACGTTTAATTAAAAAAATAAACAAAAAACCGATTAAAATATATTTTTTACGGCTTATCCTCGATTTGTCGATGTGTTATTATTTTAAAGCATACGGGAGAGTCAATTAGTTACGCTAACAGCGATCTATTGCGAGTACAGCTATTTTGTCGGGTAACGTTTTCTTTGTCGCATCAGGAAAGTAACTCATTTACATCTGAATATAATTATATAATATAAATTTAAACTACGAAAATATTTTACTTTTATCTGAAATCTTTTGACAGCTAATTTTAAAGATTCGAATCAAGGAAATTTCGATATAAATGAATATAGACTAAATCTGGACTAAGATACCCTTCCCATTTAATCATAACATCATTAATCATTAACAAGAGATTTCCAGGTCTCACAACCGTTATCGATTTCGATAGAATTTCTGGCCCACTGTAGCAAAATTCAATACTACTTAACACAATATCAGTTATAGACTTCTCCAGCATTCAAAGTTCACACATAACAGTTATTCTCAAAACAAACTTCGTATTAATAAAACTAAAACTTACAAACACTTCGGAGGTACAACACAAAAATACGTTTGCATAAATATGCTTACAAACACATTTCCACCTATAAGAATAAATGGCGGAATTAGTGAAGCATGAAAACATAAAAGTAACAAAACATATTTTTTAACCCTTTTCCGGCAAATTACATGTTCAAATGTACGAAAGTGTGATTGTCTATATAAGTGTATAAGTTAATGAGGGTAAAGAGTAAAAGCATCATATGTTTAAAATTGCTTTAACTCTAAAACTTCTGGGATGGCGTTATTACGATGCCGTTTACAAGCAAATGCCACAGAGACCTTAATTTAAAAAGTTAGTTTTCAAGTGTGTTTGTTTGTTTGTTATTTTAAGTTAATTGCAATATTTCCTGGTTGTAAATTGTCTATGTTCAAAAGAAGGTGCTAAATTGGTGTTAGTTAAATATTTGACCGAATACATAGACTTACCATAGAAATGTTCGGTGGCTTGGTAGGACTATTGAAAAAACTTAACCAATTAATTTTCCCAAAATTTCTAGGCAACTTTTGTGAAACATTTGTGTCTTTTGAAATTTTTAGCAAAAACTTGCTGCCGATTAAAATAGCCTATGCCGAGTTTACATAGTCGACAGTATTTTTTTATGATAATTGTGCAGATTGTTGCTGTAGGTTAATGGCTGCGCAAAATCTAGATAATATTTATTTATTACTCTAATTGCAATTAAATGTTTGTGTTGATAAGGTGTAACGGCAAATAAAATGCTAATAACTTACGTTAAAAAATAACCTCTAAAAGTACCAAAAACACTTTAATTTAAACCTTTAAATAAAATACTGTTATATAGAATATAATTCAACCATAAAGTATTGATTTTTCATATACACAAGAATCTCCTTGAAAGCGTACAATTTATTTCTTTAGAAACCAAAAATTCCACTACTTTTCATCTTTGAAATTTCAGTATAGTTGAAAATATCCGTAGTGGTGTTGATGATGTTTAAACACCCTATACCCCTATGTGGTCGGTGTATAATGAGTTCGTAACTACCAAAAATAATTGGCCTAGAGCAACTGTTAATTATGACGATCGATTTAGTAGCACGTTTTTAAACGATTTAGCAATGTCCGTCCATCCGTCCGTCTGTGAGCCAATGTAAACCTTGTAATAAAACTACAGAAATTGATGAAAATCGGTACGTGTTAAAAACTAACCCCCATACAAATAACCCGTATCAGACCAACTTATAAACTGAATAAACTGAAGCCTAAATATTTACCCTATAGGATCGTTTTTGGTTATAGTCCCCATATAAATTTGGTTCCCGATATTAACTCAAATCTATCAAAAACATTTCATAGATTTTTTTTTTCAAACTTGGAATATATATGATTTTACTAAATATGATAATGTCCATTTACCTAGTACCCATCTATATATATCTGAAATACAATGTATATATATTTGTGTTTTATAGACTCTGAAACTACCCAACCGATTTGACCCAAACCGATTTCATTATAAAGGTAATAGTCCAGGTTAGGTTTACGGATTTTTGTATTTCAAGTGGGCGCTGCCCCTCCCACATAAATTGAGTAAAATCATATACCTTGACTATTGTGATAGTAAGAGTTTTGAAACATTGCAATAATACATATGTTACTAATTTGAGTAATCAGGATAAAAATGGGCGAGATCGGACAAGAGGGCGTGGCAGCTCTCATACAAAATAAATATATAATATCAAATATCTAGAGTTATATATTAGCTAGAGCCTTCAAATTTCGTAGGAGTGCATAAATTATCAATATTAGCAACCGAAGTGAAAATGGGCGTGATTGGAGAAGGGGGCGTGGCAAATCTCATATAAAGTGAATACTTAATGTTATATATCTAGAGTACTGTAACAGATAAGTCTTGGGACTTAGTGTGAGTTCATATTTTATAAACGTTAGTACTCGAAAAAAAATGGGCGTGATCAAACCAGTGGGTGTGGCACCTTCCACACATGGTAAATAGCTACAATACTATTATGGCCAGAGTCTTGAAACTTTCTGCATGTCAATTGATTTTTAATGTAAGTAGTTGTACCGAAAAGGGCGGGAATTGGGTAGTGAGCGTGGCACCTTCCATACAAAAAAAAAAAAAAATTATCTTGAGTACTATAAGCCCGACAGTCTTGAAACTACGTGTGAGTCCACGAATGATGCGTGTGAGCAGTTATGTCAAAAATGGGCTGGAGAAAATCAGGGTGCGTGGTACCTCCCGTACACGGTAAATACATATCATCATATATCTAGAGTACTATGACGGCTAGAGTCTTGAAACCTTCTGCACGTCAATTGGTCGTTAATGTGAGTAGTCGCACCAAAAATGAGCGGGATTGGGTTAGTGGGCGTGGCACCTCCCATACAAAAAATATTATCTGGAGTACTATAAACCCGACTGTCTTGAAACCAGGTATGAGTTCACGAATAATGTGTGTGAGAAGTTATCTGAAAAGTGGGTGGGATCAAACCAGTGGGCGTGGCACCTCCCATACATGGTAAATATATATCATCATATATCTAGAGTACTATGATGGCCAGAGTCTTGAAACTATCGGCACGTCAATTGGCTATTGATGTGAGTAGTCGTACCAAACATGGGCGGCATTAGGTTAGTGTGCGTGGCACCGCCAAAATATATTATCTGGAGTACTGTAAACCCAACAGTTTTGAAACCAGGAGTGAGTTCACAAATGATGAGTGTGAGAAGTTATGTGAACTTTTAAGAACTTTTTCATATCTGTACAACACAAATTAATGGCATTACAACTAGAATTTAGTTTATTGCTATTTTATATATACAGTAATTGCGTCAGCAAAGCTGGTTCTAAGCCCTTTTTCGAAACGCATGCTGCAGGGTATCATACAGTCGGTCTAATCCGACTGTTGATGTACTCGGTACAAGTTATAAGTGGAGAACAACTGGCATGTAATAACCTATATCGTACCTTATCTTACCTTACCTTACCTTACCTTTTCTTGTAGGGTATTCAATGAGAGTAAGGCTTGCAATTAAATTGATTGAAAGTACATATTTCGTTGTAAATATAAAATTTCGTGGCATTTGTCATCAACATGAACCAGTCATGAACCAATTGTTGGGACTCACAAACGAAATGCAATATATGCGATAACGATTTTCTAAAATTTATTCATACTATGAGCATTTTCATGACGAGTAGAGTATTTGTGTCAAACCAAACAAAGTTAAAAATATGTTTGAAAACGTGAGTGTGTGTTATATAGGGAATTCCATTTATTTATAAAGCCTTCAAAAGCAAATGTAGACTATTCATAATAAAATGTTTGTGTCAAGGTAATGCAAAAAAAATTATATGGTACAATTCACTTTGAATCAGATAACGATGGAAAGAATGTAATATTCTGGTATAATTTTCTATCATTGTAATATGCCAATATTAGTAAGTGAAAAACAGAAAAAAATATCATAAAAACAAGTATATCAAGACTTAATTATAGAACTCGCAGCGGGCACAAGGGTTTTATTAATAACAAAAATTCATTTCGATCCTCTTATAATTTTTTGCGTTTACTTTTATTATCCTGTTCTTTTTTCTATGGAATTTCCCATAATATTACGAAAAAAGGTGTATTGATACGACAAAAAAATATCTGTAGGTATTTTATTGAAAAAGTTCTGTGGTTAAATACGTAGCACGTGTCTAAATAAGGCAAAGCCATATGGGTTTCATATACTATGAATAGTAAAAACATGGCTAATGATGTGGAGAAACATATAAAGCAAAAAAAAAACACAATAAAAAAATTCACATACGTAATCATTAACAAAGAAGGAATCCTCTCCGCTTAAACTCAACTGGAAAAATGATTCCTGTTTTATTATTTTATGATATATATTTGGAAACTCGTCAATAAATACAGTTTTTCTATACCATTTCCTTGTTAAAAATATGGTTTGTTTCCTCAGGAGTCCTTCCTTGTAAACTTACACTTACACAAACATAAACAGCCACAGATACAAATACTTGTGCGCCTTAAATAATATCATTAAGCTTGTTAACTAGATATAAAAACATCCTAAAATGTCATGTTTGATACGAGTTCACAAACACACATACATACACACATGTATTGTTATGTTTTATAAATATTATTAAAGAGAAAATGAAACAAAACACGTGTTTTTAATGTCATTAAATGATAAAAGGAATTAATTTTAAGCAAATTAAATTGATTTTCAAATATATCTTTGTAACAGTAAGAATATAATATTTAATGTGAGTACTTTGACAAATTGTATGAGGAATATTAAAAGTCGATAGACAAACAAAAATAGACATACATACATATATTTCTAATTTTAATATTACATCTACTAAAATTTAATTATATATAACATTTTTTTAGACGCATATACATATAAAAAAGACATTTGAAATGAATCAATGGTAACACAGACACCTAAAATGTGATAATTCAGAGCCTGCGCCCAGAATATACCTTTTTTTTAGGAAGCACGGAATCTGACTTTGACTCAAATTCTTCAAATTCTAACCCAAAAATTAACAAAAAAATTATATTGTTTTATTTTTATTTATTTATTTTGTACGTCAGGGATGGAATTGTTGATACTATTTGATGTTGAAAAATACGTTGATACGCCCGCGACTCATTTGATACATTTTGAAATTGAACGAATTTTAACTAATTTTTTTATTGAAATTTTTTCTTGCATTTATTTTTTCCCCATTTTCTACTTATTGAAATATGGTAACTCGTTGAGAAACTCTTTTAAATTTAACCACACTGGCAACACTTCATTCATTTATGTGATGATGGTCTAACAAATATCAGCTGACTTTTGTTTATAAAATTTGGTTTTTCCCAAAACAAATGCCAAACGCAATCAGACTACAAGCAGCAAAGTAAGATCTTTCTCCTAACATTTAACATGAAAAGAAAATAACGCCGAACAGCACGGTGATGCTTTAATTCTGATTAATCATTGTTTTTTCTTCTTTACGCAAAAAAAAAAAAAAATCTGAAGATTTGTTTGTTCTCGATAAATACTAAAAAATCAGCAATTAACTGTGATTCAATAAATAAAATAGTTTTTAACAATTAATTCTATTTACCTTAATCATGGAATATGATGAACCTGGGTAAGTTTTGCAGTGGGTTTTAAAATAAATTAAACTTAATTCTAATTTTATTTTGCTTAGAACCAGCAAGTCAAACAAGCCATATTTAGTTCCATTTAGAGATGATTGGGCAAAAAATTTACATGGTTGAAAAAGGATGAAACCGGAAAAAAATGTACTGTTTGTAATTCTTATATTACTGGAGGCTTAGCACATTTAAATCGTCATGACCTGAGCGAAAATCACAAAAAGAAAGTTAATGCCGCCAAAACAACACCCAAAATTGACAATTTCTTAACAAGTTCCACAAAATGTACAATAACGGAATCTGCAAAAAAATTAGAAATAATGCTGAGTGCTTTTTTTGCAGAGCATAACCTTGCATTCACGGTACTCGATCATCTAAATTTTATTATAAAGGAAGGAGTTCATGATTCCCAGATTGCTAAGAAATTCAACATTCACATAAGAAAAGGTAACGAAATTGTGAAAAACTTGCTTGGCCCTGAAAATTCTAAAAACATACAAAGCTTTTGTAACAACCATTACTTTTCGTTAGTAATCGACGAAAGTACTGATTGCAGTATTTCCAAAAATCTTGCAATTGTAATACGAATTTTCGATGGAATATCTCGTGACCGTTTTTTGAGTTGGTACAAATTGAAGCCAGCACATCTAATGGAATCTTCAATAGCACACTGCATGTATTAAAGGAAAATAACATACCCTTAAAAAATATGGTCGATATGACCACAGATACTTGTGCTGTAATGATGGGTTCTTCAAATGGTGTGCAATCCAAATTTATAAATATTATTCCTCATTTATTTTCCAATGGATGCATATGTCACATTTTAAATTTGGTTTCATCAGCTGCCTCTAAATTTGGAATTCCTGAGGAATTTGATAAGTTTATAAAAGAAATAAATTTCATTTTTGTAACAGTGCGAGCAGAAGAGAAGAATTCATTAAATTCCAGGAATACTTTGGAGCCGAAATACATATAATCTTTAAATACGCTACAACAAGATGGCTTTCAAGACAAGAAGTAGTTAATTGAATTCTAGAACAGTGGGAACCCTTACAATATTATTTTGATAATTCTGATGCTGATTCAAAAAATGAGAGAATAAAGTTTATAATGTTAGGATTTGCAAATCCAATATACAAAATGACATTTTTTTTCCTTCAATATGTTCTTAAAATTGTTAATGAAGTGAATGTTAAAATGTAGTCAGAAGATGCACGTATGCATATTTTTTTTGCCAAGATTAATATTTATACCCTATACCACTATGTGGTTTGGGTTTAATGACTTTGTGCTGCTGTTTGTAACAACCAAAAATATTTGACCTAGACCCATCTTTAATTATACCGATCGAATCAGAATCACTTTCTGAGTTGATTTAACAATGTCCGTCCGTCCGTCCGTCCGTCCGTCCGTCCGTCTGTGTGTCCATGTAAAGCTTGTAATCAAACTGCAGGTCGCAAATATGAATATATTTTGATGAAATTTTGTATATAAGCTTTTATCGGCCATGGGATGAACGCTATTGAAATTGGTGAGAATCGGTCCATGTTCAGAACTAGCCCCCATACAAATTACCCATATGAAATCGACATAAATTGCCATAAGATCCAAATTGTCATATAGATCTTACTCAAATTGAGTTTGTATGCGTTCATTACATCCACTAATGAGTAGTCCAAAAATGATCCCTTTGACCCCATATAGAGCTGCTTCCCGATCTTCACTTAAATCTATTAAAAAACAAAAATATTGCACTGATTCTTCTCAAATTTTGTTTGTACATATTTTTGCAAAATACAAGAGACTTTACCAAACATGATCAGGATCGGTCCATTTTTGGACCTGGTCCCTTTATAGATATAGCATCCGATATGAACTTTTTCATATCTGCGCCAAAAAAATTAATAAAAATCCCACTCAAATTTGGTTTATGCTTATTTTCTATATCGAAGTAGTTGGACCGAAAGATAGGGTCTCTAAACCATGGTATAGGGTATCATATAGTCGGTCTAGACCGACTATAATTTTCTTACTTGTTTTATTTCGCCAAATTGCACGAAACTTTATTAAAAAGAGTTTTTTAGACAAATCTAAAATTTCAAAACTAAACCTAAATGAGAATCATATTCCATTGAACGATGTATTTTGTGGCACTGAAGTTGATTTATACATAATCGAAAATCAATTTGACAGTAGTGTTATAAATCAATTTAAACAAAATGCAAAAAGTTTCTGCATAAAATTTTGTGAAGTTTTGAAGACAAAAGTAAATTTTGATGACGAGATCCTAAATTGGTTTAGTAAATTTTCACCCGAAAATGTTTTGTCAGGAAAAATCAACAGCATTGTGCCTTTTTTGATCAAAATGTCTCCCAATGAAAGCAAAAATTTTGAGAACATTAACTCACAATATAGAGCATTGGCCGATTTGGATGAATTAAAACCATTAATAAAAGAAAATATGTGTGGTTTCTTGTCAAAAGTGTCTGAAATTAAAAATGAATTAGATGAAAAGATGTTTCCTGATATTTTCAGTATTGTTCGTGGAATTTTGTCGATACCTCATTCCTCTGCAAACGTGGAGAGGATTTTTTCTTATCAAAATCTTATAAAAACAAAAGAAAGAAACCGGCTTCATGTTCCAACAGTATCAAATCTTATTCAAACCAAAGACTTGTTAAAATCAGCAAATGCTTGTTGTTATAATTTTAAAATTTCTAACAACATGGTATTAAAAAATGTATAAACAAGTAAGAAAATTATAGTCGGTCTAGACCGACTATATGATACCCTATACCATGGTTTAGAGACCCTATCTTTCGGTCCAACTACTTCGATATAGAAAATAAGCATAAACCAAATTTGAGTGGGATTTTTATTAATTTTTTTGGCGCAGATATGAAAAAGTTCATATCGGATGCTATATCTATAAAGGGACTAGGTCCAAACATGGACCGATCCTGATCATGTTTGGTAAAGTCTCTTGTATTTTGCAAAAATATGTACAAACAAAATTTGAGAAGAATCAGTGCAATATTTTTGTTTTTTAATAGATTTAAGTGAAGATCGGGAAGCAGCTCTATATGGGGTCAAAGGGATCATTTTTGGACTACTCATTAGTGGATGTAATGAACGCATACAAACTCAATTTGAGTAAGATCTATATGACAATTTGGATCTTATGGCAATTTATGTCGATTTCATATGGGTAATTTGTATGGGGGCTAGTTCTGAACATGGACCGATTCTCACCAATTTCAATAGCGTTCATCCCATGGCCGATAAAAGCTTATATACCAAATTTCATCAAAATATATTCATATTTGCGACCTGCAGTTTGATTACAAGCTTTACATGGACACACAGACGGACGGACGGACGGACGGACGGACGGACGGACGGACGGACATTGTTAAATCAACTCAGAAAGTCATTCTGATTCGATCGGTATAATTAAAGATGGGTCTAGGTCAAATATTTTTGGTTGTTACAAACAGCAGCACAAAGTCATTATACCCAAACCAGATAGTGGTATAGGGTATAAAAATAGTTTAAATTGAATTAAACTTTAAATTTTAAAGTCGTACAATATCTTTACTTTATAGATGTTAGTAATATTTTTTTTTACATCTTTATCTTAAAAACATAATTTTTTGATCTCGAAAAAAATATTTGTGTTCCTTTTTATACCCTATACCACTATGTGGTTTGGGTATAATGACTTTGTGCTGCTGTTTGTAACAACCAAAAATAATTGACCAAAATCCATCTTTAATTATACCGATCGGATCAGAATCACTTTCTGAGTTGATTTAACAATGTCCGTCCGTCCGTCCGTCCGTCTGTGTGTCCATGCAAAGCTTGTAATCAAACTGCAGGTCGCAAATATGAATATATTTTGATGAAATTTGGTATATCAGCTTCCATCGGCCATGGGATGAACGCTATTGAAATTGGTGAGAATCGGTCCATGTTCAGACCTAGCCCCCATACAAATTACCCCTATGAAATCGACATAGATTGCCATAAAATCCAAATTGTCATATAGATCTTACTCAAATTGGGTTTAGTATGCGTTCATTACGTCCATTAATGAGTAGTCCAAAAATGATCCATTTGGCCTCAAATAGAGCTGCTTCCCGATCTTCACTTAAATCTATTAAAAAACAAAAATATTGCACTGATTCTTCTCAGATTTTGTTTGTATATATTTTTGCAAAATACAAGAGACTTTACCAAACATGATCAGGATCGGTCCATTTTCGGACCTAGTCCGCATATAGATATAGCATCCCATATGAACTTTTTCATATCTGCAGCAAAAAAAAAAATTAATAAAAATCAGACTCAAATTTGGTTTTTGCTTATTTTCTATGTCCAGTTAGTTGGGCCTAAGAGATAGTACATGGTATAGGGTATCGTATAGTCGGTCTAGACCGACTATAATTTTCTTACTTGTTATATATAATTTTATGTATATTTTTTTTACTTTATTTAATTTTTTATACCCTATACCACTATGTGGTTTGGGTATAATGACTTTGTGCTGCTGTTTGTAACAACCAAAAATATTTGACCTACACCCATCTTTAATTATACCGATCGAATCAGAATCACTTTCTGATTCGATTTAACGATGTCCGTCCGTCCGTCCGTCCGTCTGTGTGTCCATGTAAAGCTTGTAATCAAACTGCAGGTCGCAAATATGAATATATTTTGACGAAATTTGGTATGTGAGCTATTATCGGCCATGGGATGAACGCTATTGAAATTGGTGAGAATCGGTCCATGTTCAGACCTAGCCCCCATACAAATTACCCCTATGAAATTGACATGAATTGCCATAAGATCCAAATTGTCATATAGATCTTACTCAAATTGGGTTTGTATGCGTTCATTACATCCATTAATGAGTAGTCCAAAAATGATCCCTTTGGCCCCATATAGAGCTGCTTCCCGATCTTCACTTAAATCTATTAAAAAACAAAAATATTGCACTGATTCTTCTCAAATTTTGTTTGTATATATTTTTGCAAAATAAAAGAGACTTTGCCAAACATGATCAGGATCGGTCCATTTTTGGACCTAGTCCCCATATAGATATATCATCCGATATGAACTTTTTCATATCTGCAGCCAAAAAAAATTAATAAAAATCCCACTCAAATTTGGTTTTTGCTTATTTTCTATGTCCAGTTAGTAGGGCCTAAGAGATAGAGTTTCTAAACGCATGGTATAGGGTATCGTATAGTCGGTCTAGACCGACTATAATTTTCTTACTTGTTTTATTTTGTGTTTTTAAAATACATTAATGAATTTTTATGTACCTGTTTTGTTTATAATTATTATTATTATTATTTTTTTTAAATTAAATAAAAAAAGTACCTTGATGGTCAACAAGGTACAATTTAAAATCATTTTTGATACCAAATCGAAATTGCTATATTCCATCCCTGTTGTACGTAACAGATTTTTGGGCCTAATTAAGGCAGAAAATACATATGGCAGTAAAATAAAAATAAAAAAACTTATTACTATTACAATACAATTCTATATAATTATATTTTCCATAAGTTAAAAATGTAGCTTCTGAACAAAATAATTAATTAATTTAAAAAGAAGTATATTGTAAAAAATCACCCTATTTTGCTCAAGTATTGAGAATAAGACAAATTTGAATCTGTGGTGAATTATTTGTAACAGAAATATTACTGTTTTTAATTATTTGTTTAGTTTATTTATTTACTTATTTATTTATTTACTTATTATTCTCAATATTCCAATAAAACCTTTTAAAATTCAGACAATGACTCACGTTCCTCGTACAGCAGTAACGAGTTCCAAGGCCTTGTCAATCATACAACAAATGAACGACTCACAATGAGTGAAGCATATGTTGGAACAAGCAGGGAATGTGTCCCTGCCGAATGACAGAAAGACACCTTTCAAGCAGGTACGGACAATTTCCATATATAAAAATTTTATTTATTAGATTTATAGTCATTTTCAGACATATTGCAATTAATATTGTAATTAATATGCAAATTTTTATTATGTTTAATGGTGCGTGGTAAAAATTCACAGCCTTCATCAGCGATTTTTTGAACATTGTGATAATTGTTATGTTATAATTGAATATATTGTTTCTATATGAAATTCATTAACTTAGGGCGGCCGTGAGGTTTGAAAAATGAACCTTCACATACACTCGCCTAAAGTCAGGCCTACGAGAATGTGTGGTTAGAATCAGTTTTCGACCATACAGCTTTTACTTCGTATTAATTTCATAAGATACAACTCCGTCCAAACAATTTTATTTTACATTTTTCTAAGATCAATTAAACTTATAAAATCATATACAATGATATTCATTACATAGAAAGACATATACATATGTATGATCCCTAAAGCGAAGTCCAAAAATATAACGAATTTCCCTATTGAAACATTGTCTAAGCTTCAAAAAATTGTGTTTCTACATTGTGTTTCTACATATTTCTAATCCATAGAAAAATAAAGGCCGATACAAAGCCAAAGCAACTCTTTTCCTCGAATTGCACAGTGGTTGCACTTGTATGGGAGCAGTGGCCAAAAATAGTTAGGTTTGAGATGTCAAATGGTAATTTTAGGGGTTGATCAATAGCTATGTTAGGATAAATTTCATTGAATATGGGCATGTTCAATATATTTGTACTACCATTCTTAGTATTTAATTTTATAAAATAAACAAAATACATTTTCCAAATAAACAATGATTTTTTTTATTGTTAATTTTTATTGTTCTAACAAATCTAATGCTGATTGCAACAAAATTGTTTTTTTCTTGCAATAAGATTTTCTCTCGCTAGAAAAAACTGGATCCGAGCTTAATAGCAACATATGAAGCAAGTCGATATTTGTTTTTTATATCGTAATTTTTGGCTTCAGCTGCTTCTTCGGAGAGTTCGCCAATCGATAAAAGCCCATGTTCAATAATAACAGGTCCATGAGTCAGTATTTTATGGACTGAAGGAGGAAGGTTAAACCAGGGATATTGTTGAACTAAAAGTTGTGCATTTTCAAGGGCATATACCTTAAATTTTTCAATATTAATATTATATCCAGATGATATGGCTTGTAAAAGATTACTAGGACTACCAGTAATTTCAGCTGATATTTCCAAGTTCCTAAAAAATGTCCTTGCAGTGTTTCCATCATTTGAATTCCCACTACCTCCGAGTTTAGGTTTGTCTATTATTAGTCCAAGTTTTGCTCTGAATTCAGATTGAATGAACGTTTTTCTTTCAGAAAATTTCATTTTATCTTCTGGCGATCTTATTTGCCATTTTTTGATGTCGTCTCTGTATGAAATATGTAGGAAATATTCAAACAATCTAATACACGAGTTCAATGGCGATAAACCATATGATAAACGCTCTGTATGAATTCGTTTTTCTTGAAATTTCGCGATATCATTCATTTCTTTTGGTTTTGCTTCGCAAATGTAGCACTTTGCATTGGACGTACCGCTTAGGGCATTTCACACTTTTCCATCAACCTTGGTTAGTTGTAATTCGTGCTTTACACATACATATTTCTTTATTGCCTAGCTTTACTTCTGTCGGCTCCAGTCTTTCTATTTTATTTTTTATGTATCGTTCTTCTTCAATTGATAGCTCTGCAGTTTCTTTTTTAAATTGGAAACGAATGGGTCTACAAAAACGCGTTGATGCCAGACGTGGATTTTTCTATATGACAATCCCTTCGTTCGTTACGAGTTGAAGCGAAACATATGAAGTGACTAACAAGCTAGATAATTATTTTGAAATTTTTGCTTATATTCGCTGTGTCCACTACTTCCATCTAAACCCCATTTTCCTATCTGTACAAGATTTTTTAATGAATCCTCAGATACATGATCAAACACTTCCTCTTGAAGTTTTACTATACGATTTGCTGTGTGATTACATAAACTCTACAATTCCACTTTAGCATTTGATTCATTAACGGTCGTACTTTCAGAATCTGGGTAAAATTTTTTCTTCGCCTTTAAAATTTTTTGATAGCTTGGCAGCATATTAAATGATAACTTCGAGTTGTTAAATTCTTTAATTACTAAATATTGCCGTTTACTTAGATTTGTCTCCATTATGATTGATAAAGCTTCGCTTTCGTTAATAATTGGCTCTACCATCTTCGATGTGATGGAACTATTACGAAGTATATTCCCTTTATATATATCAGTAAGCTTTCTACGTTTACTCCTTTTTGAAGAATTTTCAAAAGCTTTTTCTGGTCATCCGCGCTTCATACTTGTAGTTGGCCCATCATTAGTACACTTAAGAACAATACGTTCATTAACATTCTGCCAATCTGAATTATTAGTTAAAAATCTGTGTCAAAAATATAAAAACGGCAAACAGTGATATTTACATTTTCATCTGCAAAAATAAAATCATTATGATAAGTTTTTTTTTTTTACTTAAAGATCACATAGTTCATATAAAACACATGAATAAGCAAACACATGTAAACTCAAAGGTAGTGCAACAATTGTGTGTTATTTATAGAGGGAGGGACGAGGCGGGACAAAAAGTTGTAAGCGTATAAAAGTATACATAATAACCTTCAATTTAAAAAGAAAACCGAAAGTGCATGTCATTAGCTTCATATTTAAAACTTTATATAAAAATGAGTGAAAAATATAAAAACTACACTGAAAGTAAGTTTTTTTTTTGAAACCATTACATCACTTAAAAACATTACCACAATAACTACTGACTACATAAATTTAAAGCAAATACATTCTTTTAAAAACTCCATTTCAAAAAATTAATGAATATGTTACTGTTTAACTTTCGCCAAACGATCAAAAAAACCTTATCAATAACGTTACTGATAATGAACTAAACAAGCTTTGATATGCTCTCTCTTTCTGTGATATTATTACAAATTATCAACAAAATATCAACAAAAAAAGGTTTACCGTTTGAATATTAGACTTATTAACATAATCTTTGCATTATTAGTTTTGAAAAATATAACAACAAAAAATTAAATTTTTGGCCTATGGACGGAACCACTGTGCATTGTGTGGCAGATATAGTCCTACATTATACAGACTTTTTAACACAAAAAAAACTTTGAGAATCACGAAAATCAAAACTTATATTTCTATAAAGTTTTATAATGAGACACAAACTCAATTGTTTCTCTATCCCATTTTAGGCTTGGACTCGAATTACATTGTGATAACCACATGCAGCCAGTGTTGGAAGGATTTAAGCATAGAAAATTCAATGTGGACCACTCCATAATTCGATACAAGTCGCTATTTACGTTTTCTTCCAGAAAACTAAGGCCGAAACCATTATCATTTGCTAAAAGCTGAATATCATCGGCGTATGTATAACATCTACAAAATGTAATTTGCTGATACAAATCATCGATATAGATCATAAATAAATATAAATCATTTTGTTCTTCCACACAGAAAGAAGGATTGGTTAGAATACGGCTACCTAAGTTGACTAGGTAATTTGAATGGTTATTGCAATTCTTAAATATATAAAAAGGGCTGTAGAGTTTTTTTAATTAACATCCTTTCAAATATAATTCTTATAACTACAATAGCAAAACAAATTACATTTACCAATCAATGTCTTTATACAAATTATTATACTAGTTCAATTTATATAACTAAATTAAACATTAATTCAATTAAGGCAACTAAATTAACCTGCTTTAATCCTAACCACATATTGGTGATTACAACTACAAGTTCTGTTATAACAAATTATTTTAAATCAAAAATGTGCTTGGAGTCATTGTTACAGATGTTTGGTTAAAATAATATTAACAAATGTGTATTTAGAAGTATGTGTCGGTTTTTACAAAAGAAAAGGAAAATTTTAACAAATTTTGGTATTGGAATGGAAGGGAAATGCACGATTCAAACCCTGTTATTAATACCAAAAAAATATAATAAAACAAGTAAGAAAATGCGATAGAGAATTGGAATTATGTCTAACAAATTCGACTCGAAAATAAGCATTCCATAGACTTTTAGAAAATAGTACTGTTGTCTCAGATCCTAAAAATGTCGGGCTGTATATTAAATATATACAGGATTGGCCAAATATTTCCAACCAACGTTGAACATGAATAAATTTATTACTTTCTTATATTTTTATACCCTATACCACTATGTGCTTTGGGTATAATTACTTTGTGCTGCTGTTTGTAGCTACCAAAAATATTTGACCTAGACCCATCTTTTATTATACCGAATCAGAATCACTAACTAATTCGATTTAACGATTTCCGTCCGTCCGTCCGTCCGTTTGTGTGTCCATGTAAACCTTTTAATCAAACTGCAGTTCGCAAATATGAATATATTTTGATTAAATTTGATACATAAGATACGCAGGATGAATGCTGTTGAAATTGGTGAGAATCGGTCCATGTTCAGACCTAGCCCCCATACAAATGACCCCTATGAAATCGACATAAATTGCCATAAGATCCAAATTGTCATATATACCTTACTAAAATTGGGGTTGTATGCGTTTATTACATCCATTAATGAGTGGTTAAAAATTATCCCTTTGTGACAACTCTTACTCATAGGCCCCATATAGAGCTGCTTCCCGATTTTCATTTAAATCTATAAAAAAAACAACAATATTGCACTGATTCTTCTCAAATTTTGTTTGTATATATTTTTGCAGAATACAAGAGACTTTACCAAACATAGTCAGGATCGGTCCATTTTTGGGCCTAGTCCCCATATAGATATAGCATCCGATATGAACTTTTTCATATCTGCAGCCAAAAAAATTAATAAAAATCCCACTCAAATTTGGTTTATGTTTATTTTCTATGTCCAGTTAATGACTTTGTGCTGCTGTTTATAACTACCAAAAATATTTGACCTAGACCCATCTTTTATTATACCAATTCTTAGTCATAGGCCCCATATAAAGCTGCTTCCCGATTTTCACTTAAATCTATCAAAATACAAAAATAGTGCACAGATTTTTCTCAAATTTGGTTTGTATATATTTTTTCATTTTTCGTCCTAGTGCCCATATAAATATAGCACCCGATATGAACTTTTTTCATATCTGAAGCCAAAAAAATTAATAAAAGTCCTATTCAAATTTGGTTTATGCTTATTTTCTATATCCATTTAGTTGGACCTATGACATGGGGTCTCTAAACCATGGTATAGGTTATCGTATAATCGGTCTAGACTTACTTGTTTTTTTTTAATTTCAGCCAAAAAATACAATGGATTTGGGGGGACCACATTGCAATGCTGGGTACGACTGCCACTTTAAAACTGTTGCAGATACTGAAACCTTTAACTCGAATACCAAATAAATTTTTAGTCAATTGCTTTTCTTTTTGACCAGATTCTTTTATAGTTTGTTCCTATAAAAAAAAAGCAATGATAGTGTCCTCCTTATAAAGAATTAATTTTTATTTAAAAAGTTTCAGTATTTTTCTCTTACTAGAGTAGAAAACCTATAAGTGCCCTAATTACTTTACAGAACACTAACAAAATACATTATTTAATAACCTCTTGCTTGTTTTTATTGTATTTTTATATTCAATAATCTTTGTTTCTTTAAATCAACGTGTTATAAAAGCAATAAAAATTATAATTTGTAATGAAAACAATACGAATAAGGAAAAATCAATTAATTTTAAATTTAAATGAAATTACCATTTAAATGTTAATTTTCCGCCACCTTGTACTTAAATAAATTAATGTTGTAACTGCACCCAACAGTGCTCATAATATTGAGTTTAAAAATATTTACGGAGTGTATCAAAAATTCAGTACAGTCAAATTTAACAATCTTGTTAAACAAAAAAAATTAAATTTCGATACACTCGGGTTTTGTAGAGTGTATAAATATCTGAAAAAAAAATCATCATCATAATTATTGACATTAAGTTATAACAATATTTGCTCTTAAATAATATAATTTTACTACCACAGCAAATAATCAATAAATGACACAAAATGCCTTATTTGGTGTACCATATTTATTTCTGGAAGAAAAAAAAACACATTTTTTGTATTTAATATTGCTATCAAATTCCACACAGACACAATAAAAACTACCATGTTAAGAATGTTTCACTTGTTTAGCAAAACAAGAAAAATAAACATGTATCAAAAATAAAGTCGGTCTAGACCGACTCGATGAATATCAGCCACTTTCCAATCAAATGTATGAAAAAGTGTTCTTCGTATATGTCTGAGGTTTATTTAAAAAACAAAATTTCAAGCACACTTGGAAATTTCTATTATTTTTTCAATCAATTTGAATATAAGTAAAGATATGTTTTCAAAATTTCAAAGTATTCCGACAAAAATGTTGGCGTCTGGGAACAACTACTCGGAAAATATCAGAAATTTTGCAAAAACTGTAAAAATAATATTTTTTTTTGTAATAAAAGTTATCACTCATTTCCTAACAGGTATGGAAAGAGGACTCATTTATATTTGTGAAAATAAAAATAGTGCACACGAAGCATGGATTCGTTGTGGCAACTGAATTTGTTTCCAATCGAATTTTGGTAGTCCTATGTACTATCATAAATATTAATCGGTTGTGAGTACTGAATTGTAAGCTGTACAACAGCCATTCCGAGGGGTGAGAAATTCCAGTCGGAGTGAAAATACTAGGCCAATACAGTAAAACCTCGAAAGAGTTTGACGTTCTATTTTTTTAACTCTTTCCTTAGGAATAGAAAAAAAAACATCAAAGCTCTTTGTAGCGTGTGAAGAATATAAATCTTTTAATTTAATAATTATCATACGCTCAATGGTTGTTCTGATGTACTTTTTTTTCTATTCCTAAGGAAAGTTATAAAAAATATAAAAACGCCAAATCCTTCGAAGGTCTTACTATACTGATATAGTAGTTGCACCCTCACTTGGAATTCCACACCCCTAGAAAATGACGCTGAATATGTTCTAGTCTGTAATTTATAAATTACCGTATTAAGTATTCTGAGAACTTATTTTTAAAGATAAATAAATATTTATATAATTACAAAAATGTTGAAGTCTGCGAACAACTATTTGGAAAAGATCAGAAATATTGCCAAAACTTTAAAAAAATTTTTATTTTTTTTTTATATTTTTACACTTCCACTTTATTCAAATGGTGGCATCTGTGTAGTACTAATTAACTTATATTGACAAATTTCTATATAAATGTATGAAAATATTATTTTGTTTCAAGTTTTCCATAAAATTTGTATTCCTTGAACTGCATACATAAAAAAAAAATGCTTCCTTTAAGTTTCAAAGAAGTTAGCAAAATTTTAAGCTTGGGGGAAGTAATAATCGATAAAAAAAAAAACAGAAAATGAATTAAAAATTAAATTTAAACAGTTGTTCGCTGCACGTACATAATTGATCAGAAGAGTCATTACGAAAATAAAACCATTGTGATTAAAATTGAGCTCTGATAGACAAATTACTTGAAAAAGATCGGGCCCTTTCTATACAAATGTATGAAAAAATGCACTCGATTGAAATTTGGTATCGATTTACAAAAAATACTTAAAAGCACATGGAAAAAATTTATATTTTTTAAAATAAGACATATGAGGACATTACATCCTTACATTACGCAGTACTCGAAAAGAACAGACACTTTTTTTTTACAAAATGTGAAAATTTGCTTTTATTTCAAGTTTGAGATAATTTTACAGAAAATTGTCTGTAATTACTTAGTAAAAAGTTATATTTTTTAGAGATGTAAATTTAAGAACAGTATTTCTTTTAAATTTCAAACCATTGACATAATAATTATGGGGCGGGCACACTTCTACTCGATAAATCTCGACCACTATCTATGCATGAAAATATCCACTCCATGGAGGTTTGACATCAGTTTATAAAAAATTTTCCAAAAATATCTGTAGAAGTCAATACAATTTGTTATACCCCATATCAGCAGATTATTTCCCTTATATTTTGAAATACTCGGATGAAAGGCGTGGGGTGGGCAAACTACTTGTCGAAAAAGATCGGAATTTGGAAAAAAAAAAGCGAGAAAATAATTATTTGAATATATTAAAGATGACTTATTTAAAATTATAAGATGTTTCGACAAAAATTGTGCAGTTTGTGAACTACTACTCGAAAAATATTAGACAGTTTCCATACAAATATATGAAAAAATTAACTCCACCCAAGTTTTACATGGATTTACGAAAAACATTTAGGGAACACCTGGTACAAATTTTTACCTCATTTTGACCGCAATTTTCTATGAAAATTAAAAAAATATATGCTCTTGTTTGAAATTTCTCATTTTTCTTTTTTCTCTTATTATGAATAAAAATTCCATCATCTGATGAGAAAAAGCAATTATTCTCAATGCATTTGAATTTGGTTTCTTCCTTAAAAAAATTTCACTTATGAAACAGACGGGAGTTTACATTAAAATGTATGTAGCATTTTGATAAAACAAAATATAAATATCTATAATATTAATAGGCAAGGTGATTTGTTGTGACCGATGTAAGTTTGTCAGTTTTAATCCTATTTTGACCAAACATCTCTCATTTGAAAGGTATTTCTTTTTAACTGTCCACCGGACTTACACATTTTTACATTTCCATATTTTTTTGGAGTAAAATGCGTTTAAAATAGCTACTAACAAATACATAGAATTATGCAATGCTGTGTGTTCGTATTAAATTTGTTAATGTGTTTGCAACAAGCCCTGTGCTGATTTGAAAAATAATTTTGGATATAAACCAATAACGATAATTAAATGTGTTGCATTGTAAATTGGCTTAAGGTCTTATAAAATAATTTATTAAATGAAAAAATTAAATTTCTAGAATTTGCACTCGAATTTCGAGGGATGGGTTCTGCTAGTAAGAAAATAAATATTTTTTTTTTTGCCACAAATAAATCCTATTTACAACTATTGTTAACTTTAATGGCAGCCAATTAAAGCATTGATTGTGGTTTCCATAGATTCATCCCGCTGATCATGGGATACCATTATTAAGGAAATTTGCCAAAAGGAATTGATAAAATATTTTGTTCCAAACAATTAGCTGCATTAACAATTATAAAAAGATAACCCACTGCAACTTTCAAAGCATTCTGAAAAAAATGAAGTATGGGTGAAAGAGAGCGTTCGCTTACCAAGTGTCGTATGGCAAATTTAAAATTTGATATTCAGAGGAAAGGCTGCCTGTTATTAGCTAGCAGTTTACAATAAATGGTCTGTGGGTTGGCAATTGAAATATATATTTGAAATTTTTTTAATTTTTGTGTGTTTATTATACCTGTTGATTGCAGTAAAAGATAACAGGATGAACATAACTTTTACTAAATTTCTGTGGATTGACTTATATCAAAAATCAGGTATTTTGCAAAATTATTTGACTTCATCTATTGTAAACACAAACACCATGTGTCCGTCCGATGGTTTAAATATAAACCAAAAATAATATGAAAATTTGGTGTTTTTTGATAGATTTAAGTGAAGGTAAAAAATCTGCTTTATATGGGAAGTACGACCAAATATGATTCTGCAGCATTTATGCAGTTTGGACTACTGCTTACTAGATACAATACCCACACATACATGAAATTTTATCAATATGGAGTAGGTCACATTACATTGACAAGTTTTACAAATTATGAATTTGTCAATTTTGTTTTTTTTTTTTTAATAATTTCACTTAAGTCCTAAAATTATATTTTTTTGTTGCGAAATCACTTTTTGATGTGCTCTCTATCAAAAGATAACAAAAATGTTACAATGTTATTGTATTTTTTTCATACAAAATTGTTGGTGGCCATATGCAAAAAAATTAAAGTGTTTTTATTCTATGTTTTTCATATAAAATTGTTGATAAAGTCTACTTGCATACGGCCCTAAAACATTAAAAGACAAAATTGTGTTTTCTTTAGAAAACGTCACAGATTATAAATATTTGAAAAACGTTTAAGATTTTATACATTTTCTTACATACCGATTACTATTTTATTGTTAATCTTTAATTAGTTATTACTAAATAATAGCCAGAATAAAGTTTTTTTGAAAAAAGCTGGTCTTAAGCAAAAGAAAACTTGTGAGAAATGTTCTATGAATAAATTCAAAATTTCAAAAATTATGAAGAAATATCATGAAAAAGTTACGGTGACGTCTCAACATTTAGGCAGCAGACCCCGTAAATGGAGTCTAGACAGGATTTAACAAATATGCAAAAATGCTACAAAAGAGGTCACTCATAATCTGAAACTAAAAATATATGCTCGAACTCTTTAGCGAAGAGCAATTGAGGCTGATGTTGGTTGTTTCTTCCTGATATTAGGGAACACATGAACTGGTCAAGATGGAATTGTTCTCTTTCTAGATAAGTCCATGTTTAATTTAAGGGCATTTGTACGATGACCAAAGAGAAGGAGACTAGACTCTGAATATACAAATAAAACTGTTAAATTTGATGGTGCCAATACAATGGTATAGGGTTTATAATCAGGCCAAGGAATGGGTCCGATTGATGTAATAAGAGATATATGCTCCTTGTCTGGAAGTTGTAATACGACAATGACCAAAAACGCACAGTAAATATGGCCAGCCGAATCACTAGATCTCAAACCCATACAAAATCTATGAGATTATTATTGATCGAAAAATACGGAATTGAAATTACACAAACAAGACAGATCTCATGGAGGTAGTTAATTCAGAGTGGTAAAAAATTGCAATAACAATTTCATCACTTCATGCCTCGGTGTTGTGAAGCAGTACTAAAAAATTATGGATAACCAACAAATTACACTAGCCATCAAGGTTTTGGACTGGAAGAACCAAATATCTCTCTAGGGATAATTTGGTAGGCTGAATTCGAATCTCTAATTGGTTTTTCTCTACCAATTAATTCGTGATAATTTTCAATAATTCAGCAACAATTTGTCTGTATTTTTCACTCTTATTTTTCCAACAAAACTGTCCACGATGCTCTGAAAGATTTCCAGGTTGCATATTCTTTCCCCAATAACCATTGTGAAAAATGTTCATCGTTCAATAGGTTCCTGATCTGAGGGCCACCATATGCTTTCTTTGATTTTGGCATATGAAATCTTTGTCCAGAGCCTTTACAAAGTTCTTAAAAGGGTCTAATTTTATGTGCAGCGGCGGAAGAAGATAGTCATTTGGATCAATAATGGTTTATTTGAAATGTTTTGTTTTCCTGGTGAATACTCAGTTTGTTCTGACGTAATGATGGCATGTAGCGTGACTATCCCATAGACAAAGGAAAAAACAATATTTTGTGAAATCTCCTTGCATACCAATCAACAAACCAATGACCTAAAACAGATTAACTTAAGTTATTTACGATGTTCTATACTATATGTGTACAAAGAAATTTAAATCACACACCTTAAGGTCACTATTTATGATCGTTGTATTAGAGTAATGTCAAAATTTCAGTCATTGATTCGTAATTTTCCTTTGTATTAATGGCATGAGCAATCGGAATGGATGGTTTTTAATTCCCATTATGTAAAAGCAGAGCCCTTAAATTGTACTTAGAGCCATCAATAAATAATCTCCATTCAGTTTTGTCATATGGCTGGTAAATTTTTTGAAATAAACCATCAACATCAATACAGTATAAAATGGAGTGTTTCTTTTCAAAATATGCTTCCAAGTCCAAGCTTCTATCTTTAGATTGTTACTTTTGTCCCAACTGCAAGATGTTTCCACTGCTGCATAAGTGAAGCTAGTAATTCTGCGTCATGCTTCGTTAAATGTAAATCCCGAATTAGATCCTTCAGCTCAGCTTGAGTCAGTAAATGGCCTTCATCATCAGCATCGGACTCACTGCTCATAGCACTGGGAATGACTGGTAATGGTTCATTTGGTGGACTTGAACTGGTTTGTAAACCAATGGGACGTTAGCGTAAGTAATATTTTTTCAATTTTTCACATCGAGGGCAGCAACTTTTGTTAAACCGAAATAATAATCGGATTGGTGGTTACTTGACTCTCTCCAAAGGACTGGAATTGAAAAATTGAAATAGAAATTTTGCCATTTGACCACTTGTATAAAACAGTTCTGCAACTATTGCAAAACATTATTATGCATACTTTAATGATTCTGATATTGCATATCCTTTTTTTTCCAACCAAATATTCACCACACACCAAGCAAAAATAGCTTGATTCAGTAACACACGATCTCCCTGACATGCTTAAATGAAAATTTAGAATGAATGTGGGCTTCTGTCAAATTAATATTTGTGAAATTGTAGTGTCAGTATTGACATGATAGCCCAATTTTTATGCCGGATTCGGATTCGGTGCACCCAAATTAGTTAAAATTTTGCTTCGTTTCTTCAGTAATTTTTTTTTTTCGAAATTTGGAGATCAGTGTTATTGGAAACAAAAATAGAGGTAAAGTTTTAAATTATTATATGGTAAAAGTTTCCATTATTTTGTCAACACCCTAAAAATTCATACTTTTTGGTTTTGTTATTTTTTTTTCTGAAGTTAAGTTATTTTGTGTTAGTATTTTTTCTTTTTTATATAAATAAAATACATAAATAAATAAATACTTAAATAAATACATAAAAGAGTTTAATTTTGAGATCCAATTGTTTGGTATTGGCCGTTCAAGTCGTCATATATATATATATATATATATGTCACTCATTGTATGTGATAATCTAGATCCCACAACAATTTTAGTCAGTCTGATAGGGGTTATTTTTGTGGGGGTTAGGTCTGAACATGTACAGATTTTCACCAATTTCCATAGCGTTTGTCATATGTCCGGTAAAAGCTTATATAAAAAATTTCATAAAAATTGAATACCCGGACGGACGGACGTGCGGATGGACTGACATCGTTAAATGATTTAGAATCGATAGGTGTAATAAAAGCTGTATCTAGCTCAAATAATTTTGGTTGTTACAAACATCAGCACAAACTCATTATACCCTGACCACACAGTAGTGTAGGGTATAAACACAACAACAAAAACAAAATATTAGGAATATATCAAGGAATAAATATATCATATGTAGCACGAGTAAATACAGTATTCAACTTTTTGTTTGTATTGTTTTTATCGTCCTCATGATCTCCATCATCGTTGTGTGACACATGTTGACAACAAATCTAAGTTATTTTAATGGTGACATACAGTCTCAGTTGTATATGTAGACTTATTTCACCAGATATCCTGTTGCTTTATCACATTTTCACACACACACACACAGCCAGACAAGCACCCATAAAACATACAATATTTCACATCATATGTACATTAACTGACACACAGACATAGTTCTACTCACACAATTAAATTTAGAAGAACTACACTCAGCCAAACATATACTAATACAAATATAAAATGGAAAATATATTGTACATGCACTCAAGCAATTTTCTATGTTTAAATACAATTCAAACAACCAACCAAACAACCAGCCATCCAACCAGACTAAAAAATTAGAAAACTCCACGTGGTTGTTCTTTTGTTTTGGTTTTTAAAACTGTTTGTTTTGATTATTACGTTTTCTTATTTTTATTATTTTTCTTTAACTCATATTTGCAATAGAAACGAAAATTGTGCTGAGCAGATGCTAAAGAGAATTAATAAAACTGAAAAGCGCATATCTGTGAATACGGAGAGAAATTAAAAGAGAAAATTAAAAGAGTTCACAAAATATGTAAAGAAACTTAAAATAAGAGATAAAAAAAATATACGTATAAATATTAAAAACAATTTTGAAAACATTTTGAAAAAACTCCAATTAATTTTTTTATTGTAAGTTTTATTTAAACACCATTCATTCATGATTCTTAAAATTCATTCCCTAAGAATTATTATTGCGCAATTTATTCTCAAGGGAATCTTTATGAAAATTGAGATAAGAGATTTCATTTTTTATATATAAATTTTGAAAAATTTAAGAAAAAAAATTTTTTTTGAATCTTTTAAAATTAATTTTTTGATTCTTAATAATATTAATATTTCTCAAGGTAAGCACATTTGAAATCATTTCTACATATAACATATTAAATGGTGAATATTACAATTAACTCAATTTGTAATTGAAAATGCATGAAAATATATATGTAATTTGTTAAAAAAAAAAATTTTAAATATTTATTTCAAAATGCAAATCTATACAATATTAAGTAAATCTCGTTTCTTAAAACACACAATAAAGAGCTTTCATTTTCATTTAAGCCAATGCGTAAATAATATAACGTGCCGGCATTTGAACAGGATATTTAATTTCCTTGGAGAATATCCGGTCTCTTGAATTTTTAATTGCAAAAAAAAAAAACAGAAAGACTAAAGTTACATCTTTTGTTTTCAAATGAATAGCGAACAATTAACCCTCAAGTGGAAGAAAGAAAAAATTCAAAAGAGAATTTCATACACATTACTCACAGCTAAGAGAACGTTATTAAGAGAGCATTTTGATATAAAAGTCTTTCAATTCAAGTGATTTTTTTTTTTCAGATTTGAATGTATAAATATGAAGATAGCTCAAAATCTCTAGTTAGTTGACAATTGTTTGACGTTCGCGAGACACAGAAATTCGGTCGATATTATAAAGTCGGAAAAACGTAAACAAAATAACGGTAATAATTGTGATAAAAAAATGAATAATAAAAGATTACTAATTATCGCATTAACATTCTGTAGTTTGGAGTGCTACTAACACACTAACATTAAAAGATTATTTAGTAATGTAAACAAAGAAGCTTATGAATGAAAATTGTGGTTTGAAAATAAAAAATAAAAAAAAGTGAACAACAAGTAATAAAAAAAATTATATCTACATATATAACTCGTAAAACTTAAAGGGTGTACAAAATAATTTTAAATAACTTATCGAATCGCAATAAAGATTTTACGAAAACAAAATTTCAAAATGAAATAAATTATTGAAATTTTTGCAAAGATATCATAATTAAAATTAATTTTCAAAAATTTTTATGAAAATATTTACTTTATGTTGCCGGTTTTGACATTCTGCAATTGTTGTTTCTAACAAATTTAATAATTTAAAATAAAAAGTTTAATATACACACAAAAAAAATTATGTTTGCAGTCTCATAAAAATTAACCTTGACATTTTTTATTATGATACCCAAAATGATCGAGGGTTAATTGTTAGTGAGGTTGGTCATTTACATTTTTTTTAAATATCTTCCAAAGAAACTCTACGCGTATGTTTATTATGTGAAAAGTTTTTTTCAGGCCCCTCTAACATTTTGTTGGACATGTCCACAAATGTTTGCGTATCGGAGCTATTTAATAAAATATTTTGTTTTTATGGATTTTGTAAAAACGTGTTCAAATTGTTCAGCGATGACGTATTTCACCAGTTTTCGTTATTCGTGTTAGGTTTGATTTTAGGCGAATTTTTTCGAAGTCAGAACTCTATACTTAAAACATGACCATTAAAGGTACTAAGGTACTAAACTCAAGGTTAATACGTTAGTCTGAGATGTGCTTTCATATAATATAAGTCAAAAGTTCAGATTTCCAGATCATCAAGTTTCGCATTTTTAATCATCTTTCAAACAATATACAACATCTTGTACATTACATGGGGTTGCAGTTCTATGTAAATACGATGGACAATGTGATTCTATATCGTCAAGAAAACATTGCCTTTGTATAATAGTTATTCCAAAAATGGAGTCAAATATTTTGAGGTAGGGTGGCAACTCTCCCATATACGATATGGGAATCGAACTCCACCACATGTGCTAAATTAATGAAAATATTATGACATTCTCAAAAAATAATTTTTTTTGTGTGAGTGAGTGTCAATACAATGGAATATTTTAACAAAATATATTTTTGACGACCTGATCGGTCAATTAAAAATTATATATATAAAAATTCTTTTATTAATCAAAAAGTATGTATGTTTAATTTATTTTAAAAAGATATAAACAAATTCATGAAAGAGCTTAAAAACAGAACTTGAAAGTATTAATTTTTACTAGCAGATTCCAGCCCTCGAAATTCGAATGCAAACTCAAGGAAATTTTATTTTTTCGTTAAATAAAGACCTTGAAGTTATGCTAATCAATTATAGCCAATTTACAAATCAACACAAAAAACAAACTCACTTTTATTACAAACACATTAACAATTTTAATAGACACACACACATAGCATTGTATAATTTTATGTATGAGATAGTAGCAACTTTAAATCAATTTACTCAAAATAAAGAAAAAAAATTTAAAAATCTATAAATCTGCAAAACGGCAAAAAAGAAATACCTTGCAAATAATATACGTTTGCTAAAAATCGGGATAAAACGGTAGAACAAAACGTTGGTCACAAGAAATAGCCTAGCCTTTAATATTATTGATGCTGGCAAAACAATGAAAACCTTGCCTAGATTTTTCATGAGATCTGGCTGTTCCAAAGCACTAACTCTATTAGATTGTAGCCATTCGGTTACAAATTTTGAAGTATGTTTTGAGTCATTGTCATGTTGGAACTTCCAGATCAGGGACATATGTTCCTCCGAGTATGGAAACGTTATGTCATTTAGAATCTACATGTATCCAATTCCAGTTAGAGTATCTGTTACTACTTGACTTGTTCCCATTCGTTTAGTCGAAAAGCAACCGTACCATACCATGCCATAATATTGCCACCGACAAACCTAACAGTTATATTTGCATATTTTGGGTCAAGTATTATTCCCTTTGGTGGTTGTACAAACATTAATCCAGTGCAAATGTTTGCACTGTATATTTAGTTTAAAAGGGTATATATCCGGAAAACACCGATGCCAACATGGCAATCTTAACGCTAGATTAAGCGCCTTTTAATTTGCAAAAAAGAGCACTTTTTCATTTAGCGTCTTTTTTTAAAAAAAGCGCTGAATTCCATACAACGTATTTTAACAGTTGGCTGAATTTTATCGGAAGCGCAAAATTCGGATCCCAAAATTGGTTTTGATGACTTACATCGGGTACTAAAAATTTTATTATGTGTACATTTTATTATTTGGAAGATGAGAAGGTTAATGATATATGCTATTTTGGTTAAAGTTATGTATAACTAGTTGAATACACAACCAAATGAACTAAACTAAAGTTGAGTTCAAAAAAACTTTTGTTGATGAGCTAATTTTAAAATTCTAAAAAAAATTCTTAACTCACCATGGGCAACATTTTGTCAAAAAACGTTGAAGATTATAAAATTTTATGAAAGAATTTATATCTAAAGGGTTTTCCAATAAGAGGTGTTATTTTGGTATTCAAAGAAAAATGCCATTTTTTGAGACAAATGATCGGATGTTATGTATAGTTAGTTGAATACACAACCAAATGAACTAAACTAAAGTTGAGTTCAAAAAAACTTTTGTTGATGAGCTAATTTTAAAATTCTAAAAAAAAATTCTTAACTCACCATGGGCAACATTTTGTCAAAAAACGTTGAAGATTATAAAATTTTATGAAAGAATTTATATCTAAAGGATTTTCCAATAAGAGGTGTTATTTTGGTATTCAAAGAAAAATGCCATTTTTTGAGACAAATGATCGGATGTTATGTATAGTTAGTTGAATACACAACCAAATGAACTAAACTAAAGTTGAGTTCAAAAAAACTTTTATTGATGAGATAATTTTAAAATTCTAAAAAAAATTCTTAACTCACCATGGGCAACATTTTGTCAAAAAACTTTGAAGATTATAAAATTTTATGAAAGAATTTATATCTAAAGGGTTTTCCAATAAGAGGTGTTATTTTGGTATTCAAAGAAAAATGCCATTTTTTGAGACAAATGATCGGATGTTTATTTCATAATAAAGAGGAAGGTATGCCGCTAATAATGAAAAACAACATCAGCCAAATGGCCACCACGACGACGCTTACAGGACCATATCCTTTTCATGAAATTTTCCATAACCAAATCGCAAAGTGGCTGCCCTATGTCCTCGATAGCCTCACGAATTCTATCTTTTAGTTCTTGAATCGACGCTGGGCTGTTGGCGTAGACCTTATCTTTCACGTGGCCCCAAAGGAAGAAGTCGCAAGGTGTTAAACCACAAGATCTCGGTGGCCAATTGTGATCACCTCTTCGATAGATAACACGGTCCGGAAATTTTTCCCGTAAAAGAGCAATGGTTTCGTTGCTTGTAAACGTTGTCCAGATCAATACCATCCAACTCCGACCATAAAAAATCATTAATCAAAATGCTTTAGTTTTGCGAACTGTGACTGCAAGATTTTCGCCATTTTTGTAGTGAATTTTAATAATTTCAATGCGTTGTTGAAGCGTGTATCTTTCCATTTTTAGTAATGTCGTAGTTTCTACATGTCAAATGTCAAAGAATATAAGCTTCAAAAGTGACAGCTATCGAAATACCGGATGATTGGAAATAACACCTCTTGTTGGAAAACCCTTTATAATATTAAGAAGCAAGGTGATTTCTTGTGACCTCTTCTACGCTTTTAGTTATCAACCGATTTTGAGAAAGAATACGCTATATGAAAGGTATTTCTTTGCAGATGTGCACCATCTTTACAGATTTGCACTATCTGGTACACTTTTTTTTGGAGTAATAATCATTTAGAGTTGCTACTAACACATACATAAAACACATAAATCTATACAATGCTATGTGTTAGTTTATTAATTTGTTAATGTATTTGTATATGTAATTGTGAATTGGCTTAAATTGATTAGCACAACTTTAGGCTCTTATAAAATTGTTTATTAGGAAACCCATTTATATATTTTCTGTGTACTCAAGAAAGCTTTAATGAATTTTAATTAAAAATTCACAATTTAATGAATTTCAATTAAATATTCATAAATTTGATATACAGCTGTTGACAACTAATAAGAAATGTATTTTACATAAAAGGCGCTTTAGATTCTATATAAAGCAATTTATTTTCCATCTGTTTCAACATATTTTTTTTTTAATATATTAAAGAGTTAATAAACAAACAAAAATATATTAAAAAATTATTCAATCTTAAAAATATTTTAACAATTAATTATATTATTTCAAATTTCACCTAATTAGAAACGATAATAAGTGCTTTATATAAAAACAAGTAAGAAAATTATAGTCGGTCTAGACCGACTATACGATACCCTATACCATGCGTTTAGAAACCCTATCTCTTAGGCCCAACTAACTGGACATTGAAAATAAGCAAAAAACCAAATTTGAGTAAGATTTTTATTAATTTTTTTTTTCTGCAGATATGAAAAAGTTCATATCGGATGCTATATCTATAAAGGGACTAGGTCCAAAAATGGACCGATCCTGATCATGATTGGTAAAGTCTCTTGTATTTTGCAAAAATATGTACAAACAAAATTTGAGAAGAATCAGTGCAATATTTTTGTTTTTTAATAGATTTAAGTGAAGATCGGGAAGCAGCTCTATATGGGGTCAAAGGGATCATTTTTGGATTACTCATTAGTGGATGTAATGAACGCATACAAACCCAATTTGAGTAAGATCTATATGACAATTTGGATCTTATGGCAATTTATGTCGATTTCATATGGCTAATTTGTATGGGGGCTAGGTCTGAACATGGACCGATTCTCAGCAATTTCAATAGCGTTCATCCCATGGCCGATGAAAGCTTATATACCAAATTTCATCAAAATGTATTCATATTTGCGACCTGCAGTTTGATTACAAGCTTTACATGGACACACAGACGGACGGACGGACGGACGGACTGACATTGTTAAATCAACTCAGAAAGTGATTCTGATTCGATTGGTATAATTAAAGATGGGTCTAGGTCAAATATTTTTGGTTGTTACAAACAACAGCACAAAGTCATTATACCCAAACCACATAGTGGTATAGGGTATAAAAAATCAATGTAAGTCCGATCACAGGGGGGATGTGTAAACATCTACACCTTTTAAAATTGCATCTCAGAAAGTATCAAATGTATTTCAGAAAGCATCAAATGTTTTTCAGAAAGTATCAAATATATTTCAGAAAACATCAAATGTTTTGCAGAAATGATCAAATGTATTTCAGAAAATATCAATTGAATTTCAGAAAATATGTATTGAAATTCAGAATTAAGAAGCAATTTACCCTACAATACCGAAAAGTTATTATTATTTCTATTAGTGATTTGGAGTCGTAGAAAATGTTTAGCAATGTTTGGACTTATTTGTTATGCACTGGAAAATAAACTATCAAGGGCGGCCTTTTAACCGAAAGAAGATGAGGACTTCATTTGTTAATCAGCTACAATATAAACTCCAGAATAGAATTTTGACCGATTTTGAAGTCATCATTTTGAAAAAAAAACACGTTTATATCGTCACATTAAATGGAAAGGGCCGTAACTAACAAAAAGGTCAAAATTTACTTTTTGTATTGTAGTTACGGCCTTTTACTTAAAAACTACTATTTTACCATAAATTTGTTTTCAGAAAAAAGATAAATTTTTATTTATTTCAGCTTGATTCTAAAACTTGGGTATTAAGTTTAAAGTAGTTTTTGTTTTATGATGTTTTTTGCTTCTCCTGTAAAAAAACTAAAAATATTAGTTACGGCCTTTTGCATTTTAGGTGAAATGGTTAAAAAAATATGTTTTTTTTATAGCGTTCTGACCATTTAGACTCAATTGATATTTTCTGAAATTCAATTCATATTTTCTGAAGTAAATTTAATAATTTCTGAAATACGTTTCATGTTTTCTGTAATACATTCGATATTTTCTGAAATATATTTAATAATTTGAGAAATAAATTTTATATTTTCTGAAATACATTTGATGATATCTTGAAAACATTAGATAATTGCTGAAATACATTTGATATTTTCTGAAATACATTTGATGGTTTCTGAAATACATTTTATATTTTCTGAAATACATTTGATGTTTTCTGAAATACAATTGATATATTCTGAAACTAAATTTATATTTTCTGAAATAAAAATGATGCTTTCTGAAAATCAATTGGTGTTTTCTGAAATACAATTGATAATTTCTGAAACACAATTGATATTTTCTGAAAGTCAATTAAAGTTTTCTGAAACAAATTGAAAGTTTTCAAAGTTTTCCTAGTGCATATACAATTGAATATTTTAAATTTACGAAAAAGATTTGTGATTTTGATAAACAGACAGCGAACTCGGCGATTCTGCTTACTAAAAAAGTTCTGTCAATAGCAAATATATACTTGAAATTAAAAAAAAAAAAAAATACAATTCTGTAAGTTTGTGAACATGCTAAACTCAGAACACACCTAGCGGTCAATAGCTTGAATATTTAAAATTAACGAAAAATACACTTACATATACCACACACCGATTTTCCCTTACGCTGGTTTTGTGATTGTATTGCGAAATTGGGTTTTACCCCCCTGAGCGCATAGATGTTTACACATCAAAAACTTGTTATTAATTTAATGTTCTTACTTTTTCTCAATATTTTGTTGCAAAACCCTTTTGCTTCATTCCTGCCTCACATCGATTACGCATTGATATTGTGAGACGTCGACAACGCTCGACTGGTGTTCATCCCCACGCCATCTTCACTTCCTCATTATATTTTTGAGGCTTACGGTTTATTTCACATCACCCCACAGAGGTTCGATAGGGTTCAAGTCTGGACTTCATAATGGCCACTCCAAAACGTTGATTGAATTGTCTGCAAACCATTTTTTTGTGAACTTCGCCGTGTGTTTCGGATCGTTATCCTATTGGAATTGCCATTTAACAGGCAAATTCTTCTCAGCCCACGGCAACAGGACATTATTCAATATTTCAACATATTTTTCTTTATTTAAATTTCAACAAATTTTATGAATTGGCCCAACACCATTCCAGGAGAAGCATCCCCATACTATAATTTAACCTCCAACATGCTTCGCTACGCGTGAAACTTAGCGAAGATTAAATTCTTGATTAATTAGTCATCTAAAATATCAGCGACCATCAGGACCAAGGCGATTTATCTTCATTTCATCGCTTCAAAGCAAATATTTCCACTGATTTTCGGTCCAACTTCAATGAGTCTTGACAAATTCTATACGACGTTTTCTTTGAATCCTACTCAGAAGCGGCTTCTTGTCTACTCAAAAGGTATGGAATAGTCCTATTGGATATTGCGACGTTAAATTTTTCTTTAATATCACGTTGGATGTCAGTGGATGACATTTTTGGGTCGGCTTTGGAGATTCGCCTTCGGTGTGCGTTGATGTTTTTCTGGGTCTCTTACTACGCGGAACGTTGGCTATGGTGTCATATTTGTTTATATGCTTTAAAACCCATTTTTTTTTTGAACACTTGAGCTGCCCTGATATTGCTTTATACGATTTTCCAGCTTTATGGAGCTCAAAAATGGAGTTTCATTGTGCAGGAGTGCAACTTTTGCATTTTCCCATTCTAAATCTTAAAAATAATAGTTTCAATTCTTTTATACATTAAATAAAAAAAATATTTACCGAAAAACAATATAACCTTTGTCAAAGTAGCACTTTACAAAGAAGAATTCAATTAACAATTGTTCGTTTCTAATTAGTTGTCGCGCTTTGTTTGAATTGTACTAATTAAGATGTAAACAAGTTGCAAAAATGATAACGGCATTTGAAATGCATAACAACAAAACTGAGCGCATTTGATAATAAAAAGTGCAGTAATTATAACACAAGTGTTTTTGAGACAAAACGTAACGGTAAATTTTAAAATTTTTGATTAATGCTCATCAAGAATTAATATAAAAAAGAGGTTTTCTAATTAGTTCGATGTCAACAGATTAAAAAACTATTGAAAGAAAAACTTTAATGAAAAAATAAAACTCTCTATAATTTGCACTCGAATTTCGAGTGCTAAGACAGCACTTATTTATTTGTTTTAGATTGAAATGCACACCTTCAATTCAATTTACCAAGTTTCGTTGTAGGTACATTGACTTTTCAGTCGAAAAGTGTTCATTGCAATGAATTGTTTTAAAAATAAATTAAGGTATAGAATGTCTTTAAACATTGTTAATTTTTTAACCCATGTTAACTATAGACTTAAAGGTTAAAAATAAATGTCGAATTAATTATAAAATTCCACTAAATGTTTCTATTAAAATGAATTCCCTTTAAAAACATATAAAAAAAATCTAAATTTTATATTAAAAAAATACTATGACAAAACAATACTATTTCAGAAGTTTTTAACGTATATTATTTTTTATTATAGATAAGCAAATCGAAACGTTTCATTAAATACTGAATGATCACAAATGTACAAATAGTATACCAGCTTTTTGAAAACTAATAGAAATAATTTAATTTTTTTTGGAATTTTGCTTAAAAAAACTTGGCAGCGAACGAAATTAAATTTTTTTCATTATGCTTGTAATGTCCTTGACAAAACGAAAAATTTGATACACACAATGATCATGCTTTAAATATAGAATTAAAAATCTCCAATACGCAGACACGTTTGTGTGTCTCCCAAAACCCATTCATATGACACATTTGTGTTTATGGTTTCTTGGGAAGATATGTGAAAAACTAAAAAAGGGTTTAAAAACCTTTAGCACTAACGATTTATTTTAAAACAGAAAAATTCAGGTTTTTTTTCCCCTTAATATTTAAAAATCACCTTTACTAGTAGATTCTGTCATATCTTCCAATATAATTTATAGATTGTATGATTGTATGATTGATCCTTGAAACAGTCATTTTGGTGATATTTGGCAATCCGTTTGATAAATCATGACGGAACACTATTCGCTAGCTTAAGTTTATTAAGAGATCTGTTACGAAAACGAATAAAATCGGCCTTTCGAATAGTTCAGTTTAAAGTGCAACTCAATCAAGCCAGATTTTCTGATCGGTATCATGCTAAAAGCTGCATTGAAAATCAGGCATTATATAGAATTTGATATTGATGAAATGTTGTAAGAATATTAATCGTTTTAGAGATGACATCGAGATAATTTGCTTACTGCAAAACGAAAAAATTAAGTACAACGAATTATTTTTAACTTTCTATAAATATCAAATATAATAATTACAAAGTAAAGAAAATATTTTAATATTCAACGTTTTTAAAATGAACTAAAAAGTATAAAATAATTTCTCATTGCCCTAAACAGATTTCGAAACCAATATAGATGGTCCTGAAAATGCTTGATTGTGAATTTTGTAATTCATGTAAATAGTAGTAAGATTTAAAACCTAAAACGTTGGGCGCATACATTGGGTAATTGATGCGTGAGTAGTTCATCTAAGTCAGTAAAAGTTTCAACTAAAAAGTAGATTAATATTTAAACGTAGTTAGAATTTGGTTGCATGCTTTGTGTTTCGATCCCGAGTATTTTATTGATGAATATTACTCATTTATGCTTTGAAAGTCTTAAGTTCGACTATTATTATTAAATCACTTAAGTACAATTTTATTGGAGTGCAAATTATATGAACTGTTTTCTTAACACAACTACTCTTTACTATTATTTTGCGCCCAACGTTTTTAGTTTTGAATCTTACTAGTATTTTCATCTATTAAAAATTCAAAATCAAACATTCTCATGAGCATCTATATTGGTTATGAAATCTGTTTATAGCAATAAAAAAATATTTTATACTTTTAGTCTTTTTTAACAACGTTGAATATTAAAACATTGTTACTTAGTGTGGTGAGTTGAAGTGTGGTGGGCTTGTGTGTGTTGAGTTTGATTATGGTGAGTTTGAGTGTGGTGGGTTTAAGTTTGGTGAGTTTGAGTTTGGTGAGTTTGAGCGTGGTATGTAACATCATTACCACATATGACAGGAATGTAGGAAACGACTATTAACACCTTTATACCAAATTTCATTTATATTGCTCTAAAGTTAGCCGAGATAAAGCATTCCTAAAGTTGGAGTTTTATGGGCGAGGCCATGCCCTGATGTACAACGCGAACCACATTTAGGAAAAATGTTAGAAACGAATGTATGTATCAATATACCAAAATTGGTTAACATTGCTAATACAAGTGCCGAGATAAAAAGTATTTCGTTATATGTGGAAGGCCCACACAAAAAAAATTTGATATAATATTCCATTGTCATCCAGTTCTGAGCTATGTTGAAAATTCAAAGTCTCTAGCTTATCGGAAAATTACTTTAAAATCAATTACAAAATTCCTACAGAACATACAAACACACAAACAGACAAGAAAGCGAACTTATAAAAATGTTTAAAAAAAATAATATTTCTTGAAGCTCCACCTTAATTTTTCATTATAGGGGCATCTTATTTCAGGTTCATTAATATTTGGGATTAAATAAGGACTAACTCATTAACTAAAGTGCAAGTGTAGACAAAAAAAATTAGTAACAATATATATGTATACTAGCTGACCAGGCAAACGTTTTTTGCCATGTAACTTAATTCCAGTGAATATTTTTGTTAATAACTATAATAATTTGTTTTAACCATGTATGGAAGGTGCCACGCCCACTGCTTTTATTCCGCCCATTTTTCACATAACTTCTCACACTCATCGTTCTTGAACTCACACGTAGCTTCAAGAATGTCGGGTTTATAAAACTACAGATAATATTTTGTATTGGAGGAGCAGCGCCCACTAACCCAATGCTGCCCATTTTTGGTACGGCAACTTAACTTAACAACCAATGGACGTACAGAAAGTTTCAAGGGTCGGGCCATTATAGTACTCTAGATATATGATGATATGTATTTATCATGTCTGGGAGGTGTCATGCCCACTGGTTTGAACCCGTCCATTTTTCATATAACTGCTCGCACTCATCATTCGTGGACTCACACATAGTTTCAAGACTGTCGGGTTTATAGTACTCCAGATAATTTTTTTTGTATGGGAGGTGCCACACCCACTAACCCAAACCCGCTAATTTTTAGTACGACTACTAACATAAACAACAAATTGGCGTGCAGAAAATTTCAAGACTCTGGCCATCATAGTACTCTAGACATTTGACATGTGTGCAAGGCGCCACGCCCACTGGTTTGATCCCGCCCATTTTTCCGAGTACTAGCGTTGATAACTCATGAACTCACACTTAGTCCAAGACTTTATCTATTACAGTTCTCTAGATATATGACACTAGATATTCACTTTATATGAGAGCTGCCACGCCCACTTGTCCGATCCTGCCTATTTTTCTCCTGATTGCTCACATTAGCAAAGTAGGCACTACTGCAATGTTTCAAAATTTTTCCTCTCATAATACTCCAGATATATGATATTAAATATTCACTTTGAACAAGATCTGACACGCCCAATTTTCCGATCATGCCCATTTTCACTTCGACTACTTGTATTAATAATTTATGGACTCCTACAAAGTGGCTTTAACTATTATATAACTCTAGATATTTAATATTAAATATTTTTTTTATATGAGATGTCCACTTGTCCAATCACGCCCATTTTTGTCCTGATTACTTACATTAGTACCTAATGCAATGTTTCAAAACTCTTGCTATCACAATAGCCAAGATGTTATTCAATTTATGTGGGAGGGGCCATGCCCACTTGAAGTATAAAAAAGATATATAGCCTTAAACATTATCTGCACCATTGCCTTTCTAATGAAACTGGTTTGGGTTACATCGGTTGGATAGTTTCAGAGTCTATAAAGGACAAACCAACATTTCTTTATTTTATATAGATAGATATATTTTTTTAAATTTGGGAAATATAACTTTATACGATGTTCCATGACAAAGATATGATAGTGACTTTTGACCTTTTGCAAATATAATTTTCGTACACACTATTCTAAAGGATATCTCAATTCCTTTCAAGTGAGACCTCGATTAGAATTAAAGGTTGAGATGTTTTGAAGATCTAGAATTCATAATTTTAACTATTTCTTAATTTAGTAAGATATAACTTATGCACAATTTCATCAAATTGTAGGTGGTTAAGGTTAAGACGTTGACTGCCAACTACGAGATAACTCGTAGATTGCGTTCTTTGCTTGGACACCGTCTATAAATTATCCCGTACTAGGTTTACTTGGCATATTCGTGCTGCTATGATTAATATGGATAGATGGCTTCTCGGAAGAGAAAAAAAAATCAAAACTGGCTTACATGAACAGACAGTTTATGAATATGTGAACAGAAAATATAATTGTAAAAAAAATTATTAAAAACTAAGAAGTAAAAGTATATTTTTATTGGCTTTTTAGACCGGAATTCTGAAAATTGCCGTGGCTGTAAACGTTTTTAATCCGATTTCTTTTGTTTTTTTTTTATTTACAATAGAAGTTGCCAACTAGTTTTTTGAAAATGTTTTTTGAATGTCAAAACATTTAGAGGAAATATTTTGGGAAAAAATCTAGCAAAAAAGATCATCCAAAGAACTTAATTGGATGCAAATCTTGGAATCTTGATCTAGTGAAATGATGGATCATCACCAGTGTTGCCTTTTGTAAGTCCCATGAAGTACTCTTCATTTCGAATTTATAGATTTCTTTTCCCACTTTTAAGTTTTTTAAACACAAAATCGGTCGTTGTATCATCACATTCTTTTTCTCCGTATTAATTTTTATAATGTCCCTTTCTTTTTGATATTGTCAATATTTGAAATTTTAGTGCATTCATAAAAACGTTGCTTCGACAACTTTACTCTGGTATCCAAAAAGTTGTTAGGTTGGAGGCTAAGAATAAGAGATACGAATTTTATTTAACTAAAAGCATATTATTTATTATTAGCTATGTGTTTTTTTCAGTACCAAGTTATATCAACAACATCACAGTTTTATTTAAGCCCTTATCGGGAATAAAATATAATAGAATCACTAACTGATTCGATTTAACTATGTCCGTCCGTGTATCCGTCCGTCCGTCCGTCCGTCTGTGTGTCCATGTAAACCTTGTAATCAAACTGCATGAAATTTGGTATGAAAGCCTTCTTTGGCCATAGGATGAATGCTGTTGAAATTGGTGAGAATCGGTACAAGTTCAGACGTAGCCACCATAAAAATGACCGCTATGAAATCAACATAAATTGCCATAAGATCCAAATTGTCATACAGATCTTACTCAAATTGGGTTTGTATGCATTTATTACATCCATTAATGAGTAGTCTAAAAATGATCCCTGGGACAACTCTTAGTCATAGGCCCCATATAGAGCTGCTTCCCGACCTTCACTTAAATCTATCAAAAAACAAAAATATTGCACTGATTCTTCTCAAATTTGGTTTGTATATATTTTTGCAAAATACAAGAGACTTTACCAAACATAGTCAGGATCGGTTCATTTTTGGGCCTAGTCCCCATATAGATGTGGCATTCGATATGAACTTTTTCATATCTGCAGCCAAAAAAATTAGTAAAAATCCCACTCAAATTTGGTGTATGCTTATTTTCTAATTCCAGTTAGTTGGGCCTATGAGAAAGGGTCTCTAAACGCATGGTATAGGGTATCATATAGTCGGTCTCGACCGACTATAATTTTCTTACTTATTATGTATTATTATGTACTGGTTGTTTCCTCTTAATCTAGAATTGGACTACTTACGTCAATAACATATTAAATGCTTACTATGTTTGGATGGTGTCATACCCATTTCTGGGCTCTCACATAGTTTCAAGATCCTTCAGATATATGATGTTAAATATTGGTCCAATCTTGTCTTTTTTTAATTCAAAAAAACGCATTATTAACTTGTTGATTAACCTTTTTGTCACGACTGCTGCATCGATAATATTAATAGGCTGGGCGATTTTTTGTTACCGATGTTTTGTTCTACTGTTTTATCCCGATCTTGACCAAACGTACACTATTTAAAGGTATTTCTTTTTATTTGTTCGCCAGATTTACAGATTTTTAATTTTTTCTCTTATTTTTATAAAATTGCATTAAAAGTTGCTACAAACACATACATAAAATTATACATATGCTATGTGTGTGTTTATTAAATTTGTTGATGTGCTTGTTAATGAGTGTGATATCTTCATTCATAATAATAATAAACCAAAAAAGTGTTGGTTTGTGAATTGGCTAAGTTGAGAAATAAACTTGCCTAGATATTGCACTCGAATTTCGAGCGCCGGAATCTGCTAGTTTGTAATAAATGTACTAATGTACAAACTTTCAGGACTATTGCTATTTTAATATTCCAGATATTAGCTCACTTGATTTATCAAACATAAATATAACCTATATACCCTTCTGCATAAGGAGTCAACTGCTCAGAAAATGTCGGTCCAGAGGTGGAGTATCCCATAAATTAGAAAACAATATAAACAAGTAAGAAAATTATAGTCGGTCTATACCGACTATACGATACCCTTTACCATGCGTTTAGAAACCCTATCTGTTAGGCCCAACTAACTGGACATAGAAAATAAGCAAAATCCAAATTTGAGTGGGATTTTTATTAATTTTTTTGGCTGCAGATATGAAAAAGTTCATATCGGATGCTATATCCATATGGGGACTAGGTCCAAGAATGGATCGATCCTGATCATGTTTGGTAAAGTCTCTTGTATTTTGCAAAAATATATACAAACAAAATTTGAGAAGAATCAGTGCAATATTTTTGTTTCTTAATAGATTTAAATGAAGATCGGGAAGCAGCTCTATGTGGGGCCAAAGGTATCATTTTTGGACTACTCATGGATGGTTGTAACGAACGCATACAAACCCAATTTGAGTAAGATCTATATGACAATTTGGATCTTGTGGCAATTTATGTCGATTTCATAGGGGTAATTTGTATGGGGGCTAGGTCTGAACATGGACCGATTCTCACCAATTTCAACAGCGTTCATCCCATGGCCGACGAAAGCTTATATTCCAAACTTCATCAAAATACATTCATATTTGCGACCTGCAGTTTGATTACAAAGTTTACATGGACACACAGACGGATGGACGGACGGACATTGTTAAATCAACTCAGAAAGTGATTCTGATTCGATCGGTATAATTAAAGACGGGTCTAGGTCAAATATTTTTGGTTGTTACAAACAGCAGCACAAAGTCATTATACCCAAACCACATAGTGGTATAGGGTATAAAAACGAACAGAATAACAGACAAAATTAAGTTTTATGAGCCTTAAAAAAAAAAAATAAAAGACAAAAAATTATTTTTTAATGTTCTTAGTGCAAATATTATTTACTAAACTGCATTTAAGTCGTTCGATATAAATTAAAAAAATTCATTCACTGTTGCTCGTGTACACCCTTTAAAAAATAAATTCGAATTAATAAATTAAAAGATAAAACCGTCACAACTTGAGTGGAATTTATAAACAAATAAAATGAAAACAACTAAAAATTTAAGAAAACTGATCATAAACAAAATTTCAAACATTTGAAAATAAAGTGTAAAAATATTAAATACTTAAAAGAACAGTTTGCCGGAATGTGTTAATTTCTTTTGTAAATTAAAAATAAAGAAAAACAGAAATTAATATTAACAAAAAAAAAAAAAATCTCAGCATGTGTTTGTATATGAATGTACCCCTCTGGATAAATGTTGAACGTTTAACAGCAGCAGTCTCGACAACTGCATCACACTTGTTTGATGTTTCGTTGGTAGTGTTTCTATTAAATTGTAAATCATCCACAACAGCAGCAGGTGCTGTGGCAGTAGCTACATCAAAAACAGTACGTCACGAAAGTAAACAATTAAATAAACAACAACAGCAACAAATACATCAGTGTAGTAGTAGAAAAACAACAACAACAACAACAACAACATTATCAACGTCTAATAAGACAGTTGATATTTTACACGAAGTCTAACAAGAAAACTTTTATGAATTAAATACAAAAGTTTAAAATAAATAATAAAATAAAGCAAAAATTTTATATAGGACAAAATTTAAACAATAATTATTTTATACATTCATGTGAGTGTGTGTGGCAAATATATAATATATATGTTTTAATTAAAATATAATATTGAATGTGTCTTAAAAAATAAAAATCATTCAACTCCCGCTGTTAATTTATTAAAATTAAATTTGTTCCATACCTGTGCGAGCTAACATACGTTCAAGTAAAAATTGTTTTAAAATTAAAGTGAACAATTATTGATATCTACAAACATATTTAAATACAAAACAAATACGAATATAAAAAGAATGTGATAAAAGGTACATATATTATATATCACTAAACAAAATTGTAAACCTTTTAATATCTTGATTTAATTTGGATTTTAAATATTTTTTTTTTCAATTATCATTACTACGCAACATATAATATACATACATCACAAGAAAAACGTTGTAACATGCTAAATGATCGCTTTATTATTATTAAATATATAAAAGAAAATCATAAAGTATTTTGCAATTAAATTTTGTTTATTTGTAGAAGAAATTTTTGATGAATAAAAAATCAAATGGTTTTAATGTTAATTCATCTTGAAATGATTATATCCCATAGCGCTATCTATTTAGCTTACAATGAGTATATGCTGATGGTTGTAACCACAGCCTTTTGTACACCGACTATCTCAGAATCTCTTTCTGAATCGGTTTATCTCCATCGGTCCATCTGACTGGGTGTCCATATCATTTTGTAAGCAAAATAATTTTCATAAAAATTACCATAAAGTCTACATAAAAATGGACTTTAAAAATCTATAATATTAATAGGCAAGGCGATTTCTTGTGACCGATGTTCTGTTCTACCGTTTTATCCCGATTATGGCCAAACGTATATTATTTGAAAGGTATTTCTTTTTAGCGGTTTTGCAGATTTAAAAATTTTTTAATTTTTTCCTTTATTTTGATGAAATTGCATTTAAAATTGCTACCAACACATACATAAAATTATACAATGCTATGTGTGTGTTTATTAAATTTGTTAATGTGTTTGTAATAAAAATGAGTTTGTTTTTGTGTTGATTTGTAAATTGTCTATAATTGATTAGCATACTTTAGGGTCGTTATTTAATGAAAAAATAAAATCTTCTAAAATTTGCACTCGAATTTCGAGGGCTGGAATCTGCTACTTAACATAAATTGCCATAAGATAAATTTATATATTACAAGTAATTCCGACTGTTTGATATCCTATACAAATCGTTTCGAGAGAGGGTCTTAGATCCAATTATGCTGAAGCAATAACAAGGTATAGAAAATAAGCATAAACCAAACAATAGTACCATTTTTATTAATTTATTATTAATTTGTGGTGTGCAGATATAAGACTTCATATAAGATGATCTTTTCATATGGAGAGGGAGAACGTAAAAAATGGACCGAGCATGACCATATAAGCAAAGCCATTTAATTTTCTGAAAAACATATATAAATAAAATTGCAATAAAGCTATGCAATATTTTTGTTTTTCGACAGATTTATGTGAAGATCGGGCAGCAGCTTTATATGGACACTATGACTAAAAATGAACACACAGGGTTTATTTTTGAACTACTGGTTAGTGGGTAAAATAGGTATTCATGTTCTAAATTTCGTCGATATATGATACTTCAGATCTTACGACCATAGATATTATTTGTATCTGGGCTGCGTCTGAGCATGCACCTATTTTCACCAATTTCAATAGCGATCGTTATATCGCACCTGTACCTTTAAAGTGAGTCAACTAAAAATTTTTCGATATTCAATTTTGGCAAGAAAACGATACGCAGTGGTCATATCTATCCAGTGTAAAAATCTTACGTCAGTTTTTCTAGTCTTTCGCAAAAAAAAAATACAGTTGTAACCCTCTTAGGGCCATTATTACAACTTCCCTTTAAAGTTAATGTTAGTTAAAGGTAACTTTAGCTAAAGTGAGCAATAAAGTTACCTTTAACTTCTTTTCATTATTACAACTTCCCAGTAAAATAAAATTAATATTTTTGATATTGTGGCAACACCAAAGGAAACACCGATTACTTTTGACCAAATGAATTGCTTTATAAAATACGTAGTGGCAACGTTCCTTTATTTGTTCGCAAGCAAACAATAGAATTAAAACTAAAAACCTTTATTATAAATTACATAATTGTTGTAAATGTGTAAAAAAAACTTTTTAAAAAATATACAAACATACATTTAAGTATATGCAAATAAATTTATTTCCAAAATTAAATTGGTGTGAATTTCTTCTTCATAAATCAGAAAATGTGGCAACATTAAATACATAAACCTCACGTTCAAAGTTAAAGGCAACAATAACTTCCCTTCAGCTTATCGGTCACTTTTAGCTTAAAGTATAGTTGTAATAACGAAAAACTTATAATCTGGCCGATAACATCCTAACTTTAGCTATTGGCAAGTTGTAATAATGGCCCTTAGTGTTATAAGAGTATCTCCTTTAGAATCCACTAAAAAGATATATTTTGAGTTGCACCCAAAAAATTGTTATTTTTGATGATCACTGAAAAATCGCAAAAACAACTACTGTTGTATACTTATTATTCGCAATTCTTTACAACGAAACAAGTGCTTTTAAATTTTATAGTAAATATTAAAAAAAAAAAAATTTTTTGCCTCTACTGAAAATTTGTAAATTTGTAAATTTTCAGTTGACTCACTTAAGAGGTGCAGGTGCGATATGGTTATAATAGCTTATAAAGGGTCCGTCATATAACTTTTTTTTTTTCGAGAATGCTATAAAAAAAACAACTGAATATTATCCCAAAGTTCTTTTTTTATTTGAAAGCACAATCCTTCCGGTTAATAATGGAAAATAATTTCATTCAAATGGCTGCCTCGGCTGGCCAAGCAGTATCCTACACGATCGGTCCAATTTTTAAGCACATTATCGATTGTGTGCAGCTGTATTTTACCAATGTCTTCACGAATATTGTCCTTTAAAGCGTCAATTGTCTCTGGCTTGTTGGCGTAACACTTAACTTTGAGGGCACCCCACAAATAATAGTCCAACGGTGTCAAATCGCAGCTCCGAGGTGGCCAAACGACATCAGCTCTGCGGCTGATAATGCGATCTTCAAAAACAGGGCGCAAAACATCGAGTGTAGCTTCGGCTGTGTGGCACGTAGCGTCGTCCTGTTGAAACCAAGTGTTGCCAATATCCTCCTCTTCAATTTTTGTGAACAAAAATTCGTTCAACATGGCCCGATAACGATCGCCTTTGACTGTAACGGCCACTCCTTTCCCAATTATGCCTCTGGACCAAAATCCGCACCAAACAGTGACTCGTTTTGGGTGTATCGGCTTTTCAATGTATGCGTGCGTGTTTTCTGTGCCCCAAATGCGACAATTTTGCTTGTTTACATACCCGCCAAGATCAAAATGAGCTTCATCTGAAAAGATGATTTTTCTGGCAAAATCTGCATCTTCTGTAAGTCGATCGCAGGCCCACTTAGTGAAGCGAAAACGCATTGGATGGTCAGTTGGCTTCAACTCCTGAACCAATTGGACTTTGTATGGCGTCATACCAATGTCTTTATGCAAAATTCGTCTCAATGATGCCTCCGAAATGTTCAATTCTTGAGAACGACGGTGAATTGATGTTGATGGCGCTTCACGCACACTTTCTGCCACAGCAGCAATATTCTCGGGTGTACGCATTGTTTTCGGCTTTTCACGCTTTGGTTTAGCGATGAGGATGCCAGTTTCTTTCACGTTTTTCACAATATAACGAACATACGGAGCTGACGGTGCTTCTCTTCTTCCAAAATCCGTACGCAATTTTCGCACACATTCTGCAACATTACCATGAATTTCAAAGTAATGTCGCAATATTTACCAGCGTTGTTCAAGCGTATACACAACCATATTCGTTCAGCGGAAGGATAAAAATAATTATCTGTCAGATCAGACATGAGCTAAGTGTTACCATTCACGAAATAAGTACTAGTTAAAAAAAAAAAACGTTAGATGGCGGACCCTTTATAATACATTTCATAAGTTGTTTGATTACAAGGTTTACATGGCAGAGACGGACGGACAGATACACAGACAGAACGACAGATGGCTTCGATCGAAAATGAAAAATGAAAATTATTTTTTGGTATATATCACAACAAAGATTCTCAACTGAAAATAAAAAAAAACAAGTAAGAAAATTATAGTCGGTCTAGACTGACCATACGATACCCTATACCACGGTTTAGAAACCCTATCTCTTCGGTCCAACTAACTGGATATAGAAAATATGCAAATACCAAATTTGAGTGGGATTTTTACCAGGCCCAAAAATGGACCGATCCTGACCATATTTGGTAAAGTCTCTTGTATTTTGCAAAAATATATACAAAAAAATTTGAGAAGAACCAGTGCAATATTTATTTTTTTGATAGATTTAAGTGAAGATCGGGAAGCAGCTCTATATGGGGCCTATGAATAAGAGTTGTCCCATAGGCATCATTTTTGGACTACTGATCAATGGATATAGTAAACACATACAAACCCAATTTGACTAAGATTTATGTGATAATTTGGATCTTATGGCAATTTGTGTTGATTTCATAGTTGTCATTTGTTTGGGGGCTAGGTCTGAACATGGACCGCTTCTCACCAATTTCAATAGCGTTCATTCTATGGGTAATTAAAGCTTATATAATAAATTTCATCAAAATATATTTATATTTGCGACCTGCAGTTTGATTACAAGCTTTACATGGATTCACAGACGGACGGACGGACGGACGGACGGACGGACGGACGGACGGACGGACGGACATCGTTAAATCGAATCAGATAGTGATTCTGATTCGATCGGTATAATAAAAGATGGGTCGAGGTCAAATATTTTTGGTAGTTACAAACAGCAGCACAAAGTCATTATACCCAAACCACATAGTGGTATAGGGTATAAAAAGTAGTAGAACCGGACAAATAAAAAAAGGAAATATATTTAAAATACTTAATATTTCTAGCCTGAGAATTTTTCGATTAAATAAGGGTCCCAAATTCATTAGAACTAGATAAATTGTAGACAAAAAACATTGTAAACTGAAAATTATTTTAAATGAAAAAATTGTAATATGTATGTGCAGAGTTCTTAAAAAAATTGCTTACTAAACTGTTGCAAAAAAAATATAACTAGTTATTTAATTATTTTATAAATAGCTATACATTTTTTTTAAGAAAATTTGTTTTTTTTGTTATTATCTTTCTTTCACATTGTTCATTTTTGTATTTACTTTGGAACAATAACGACACATACAAACTCATGAAGCAGATGCAAATTGTATTTACTACAACGGTCACAACAGCAACTTTTAAAAAAACTTTTCTTACAACAGTACATTTTTTTAAACAAGAACCTTATTTAAAAAAGGTACGTCTTTAAAAATGTACCTATAAAGAGTACATTTTCTTTAAAGAACACCTTTTCTTGAAATGTGAATTTTCTTAAAAAAGTACTTTTTCTTAAAGAAGTATCTTTCCTTTTAAAAGTACATTATATATAAACTACGTTTTTTTAAAGTACCTTTTTAAAAAAGAATGTTTTTGAAAAACTACATTTTCTTTAAAAAGTACATTTTCCTCCTAAAAAAGTGAATTTTCTTAAGAAAGTACTTCTTCTTAAATATTTCCTAAATGTTTTTAAAATTTACTTTTTCTATAATTACGATTAGTTATAAATCTACGTAGTTAAGCCAAAAATGGTAATCAGCAAAAAAAGAAAAGAATTTTCAAAGTAATGACAAATTTATATAGTAGGAAAAGACAATTTATTTCATTAATTATCAATATATTCAGTTAACAAGAGTGAAATGAATTCGCCAATTGTGTTTGTGTTTTGTGTTTTCGTTAAAATTCACTTAACATGGGCGATCTCTTGCGATCTATGTTATTTAAATGATTTATTTAATTATACTTCCAACAAGGTCACTTTTTTCAAGTTTGGAGAGATTTTTGTTTTATATTTAACTATGAAACAAAGCACTGTGCGACGTGAACACTGGCGAAAATAGAATCAAAATTCATTTATGAGTGGGTTTTGCCACTAATTGAAATAAATAAATGTGCGTAAAGATCAATTAGTTTTTATTGTTATAAACATCAGCACAAACATACAACATCGAGAACACAGCGTGGTAGGGATTAAATGTAATTAATGGTGCTGCAGAATTGCATGAAAATATATTTAAAAACTATAAAAGAGACCGGGCACAAAATTTGATTTAAAATTATAAAATAAACATATCGCACCTGTACCTCTAAAGTGAGTCAACTCAAAATTTACAAATTTTCAGTAGAGGCAAGAAACGGTTTTTTTTTAAATTTACTATAAAATTTAAAAACAGTTGTTTCATTGTTAAGAATTGCGAAAAGTAAGAATACAACAGTAGTTGTGTTTGCGATTTTTCAGCGATCATCAAAAATAACAAGGTTTTTGGGTGCAACACAAAATATATCTTTTTAGTGGATTCTAAAGAAGATACTCTTATAACACAAAAAGGGTTACAACTGTATTTTTTTTGCGAAAGACTAGAATAATCGATGTGAGATTGGATAGATATGACCACTGTGTATTGTTTTCTTGCAAAAAGTGGAATTTCAAAAATTTTGAGTTGATTCACTTTAGAGGTACAGGTGCGATATATTCTTTATAGAGAAAATATACATATATTATCAAAAACTTAAAATATTAACCGATTGACTGAAAATATCTATGTCGAAACTCATTTTTGGATCGATCCAAAGTTTTATCGACATACAAGCAGGCGCCTCGAATTAATATAAAGGGAGTAAAAAAACATTTTTGTTATCTATACATAATTTTTTTTTGTTTGAAACTAACGGGTGATTTTTTTGAGGTTAGGATTTTCATGCATTAGTATTTGACAGATCACGTGGGATTTCAGACATGGTGTCAAAGAGAAAGATGCTCAGTATGCTTTGACATTTCATGCTTTGAAGCCGAACGATCTGCCACAACGTCTAATTTTCAGTGAATGGGCCCTAGAAAAGTTGGCAGAAAATCCGCTTTTTTATCGACAAATTTTGTTCAGCGATGAGGCTCATTTCTGGTTGAATGGCTTCGTAAATAAGCAAAATTGCCGTATTTGGAGTGAAGAGCAACCAGAAGCCGTTCAAGAACTGCCCATGCATCCCGAAAAATGCACTGTTTGGTGTGGTTTGTACGCTGGTGGAATCATTGGACCGTATTTTTTCAAAGATGCTGTTGGACGCAACGTTACGGTGAATGGCGATCGCTATCGTTCGATGCTAACAAACTTTTTGTTGCCAAAAATGGAAGAACTGAACTTGGTTGACATGTGGTTTCAACAAGATGGCGCTACATGCCACACAGCTCGCGATTCTATGGCCATTTTGAGGGAAAACTTCGGAGAACAATTCATCTCAAGAAATGGACCGGTAAGTTGGCCACCAAGATCATGCGATTTGACGCCTTTAGACTATTTTTTGTGGGGCTACGTCAAGTCTAAAGTCTACAGAAATAAGCCAGCAACTATTCCAGCTTTGGAAGACAACATTTCCGAAGAAATTCGGGCTATTCCGGCCGAAATGCTCGAAAAAGTTGCCCAAAATTGGACTTTCCGAATGGACCACCTAAGACGCAGCCGCGGTCAACATTTAAATGAAATTATCTTCAAAAAGTAAATGTCATGGACCAATCTAACGTTTCAAATAAAGAACCGATGAGATTTTGCAAATTTTATGCGTTTTTTTTTTAAAAAAAGTTATCAAGCTCTTAAAAAATCACCCGTTATATCTGACTTAATAAGTCGAAAAAAAATTATGTGCCGGATCCAGCCAGCTGGCGTGGCACCTCCACGATAAACTAAACCATTTGGAGTACTGTGATAAAGAATAACTTGAAGTGAGTTCGTAACTTAGTAAGGTGAGTTGGCGCGGCAAAAATAGTTGGGATCAGACTGGTGGGCGTGGCATACAAAGTAAATAGTAAACTCTGTACTGTTATCAAAACAAGAGCCTTGTATGGTTGTATGGTTAGTTATTTAAGTAAGTGGGCGAACACAAATTTTACTTTATCGGACCAATGAAATCTATAATATTAATGGGCAATGCGATTTCTTGTGAACGATGTAAATTTCACAGTTTTGCCCCGATTTTGACTAGAAATTTATCAATTGAAACGTATTTCTTTTTAGCTGTTACCCAGATTTACAGATTTTCATTGTCTGGAATATTTTTTTGGAGTTATGATCGTTTAAAGTTGCTACTAACACACACATAAAATTATACAATGCTCTGTGTGTGTTTATTAAATTTGTTAATGTGTTTGTGTTAATGTATTGAGTTTGTTTTCATCATTTAAAATGAGTTGAATTCTGAAGCATAACTTTAGGGTCTTTACTAGATGAATAAATAAAATTTGCTAGAATTTGCAGTGCTGGAATCTGCTAGTACAAGTTAATATGCTTCTGCAATTCTATGACGGATACAAATTTACAACTGTGTGTAAGTCAAAACGATATTAATGTCGTAGCAACACTGTAGCGATTTCAAAGAAAGGAAACAGTGTCAACCATCACAGAGCAAATGCTTAGTTTTCGCGGCATAAGCGATCGTTGCATTATTAGCTAATATGAATATTTGTTCAATCAATTTTTAAAATTTCAACAAAATTTCTATTATATAGAATAATATCCGCGCATAAATAATTTAAAAATAAATTCCACAATATTTTTATACAGTAAAATTGTTAAATATAATTATAACAAAGAGGTAAATTGTAGTCGGTCTACCTCATACCTGGATTTCGAGAGAGAGTTTTGAATCCAGCTTTGCTGAAGCAACAACAGAATATAGTGAATAAGCGTAAACCAAATTTTAGTGAATTGATCTGCCTTCACAACTTCTCCATTGCAAAATTCATATATACGCCGATGATGTGCAGTATATCGGTCTAGCTTCAATTAATTACTATATAAGGAAACTCGAAGAGGACTTAAATAAGTAGTAGTAGTAGTAGTAGTAGTAAGAATTCTTTATTCAATAATGTTTTTTTTTTTCAAATTACATTATAAAACTTAAAAGAATGTACGGCGTTGACTATGTCGTTAGCCGGAAAAGAGATTTTATAAACATATATATGTATATAAATATTATGTTTTGTGTTTGTAAAAATTAAGTGTTGTATTCAATAATTAAGGTTTTTCTATACGCCAAAGCATTGATTAAATATTTAACTAGTTTTTCCCAATTATCTTCACCATTTAAAATTGTAATTAGCTCATTTTCTGATATTGTTATTTTTTGGAACCAATGTTGTCGAAAGTTATTTAATATAAGACACCTTCCAATGAAATGATGTAAATCTTCAATCTCCTTTTTATTACACAATGAACAATATTTAACAACTTTCCTCGAAAAATGAGAACCATTTAATTCTATTAGATCACATCGAGCCTTAAATATCCACATGATACTCGACTGATAATTGTTGCAGTGGAAATAAAGGTGTGCCACTGAGGTATCTATTTTCTTGTAAATGGATTCTGTTTGACTTGCTCGAGGCAGGATTTCGCAACATTGTTCCTATTTTCTACATGCCTTGTGAAGACACATTTTGGAGTTATAATCATACCAAGGTAACAATATTCCGAGACTATTTGAATTTCTCTTCCAAAGTATAACCATTTCTCATTGCTGGCCAAACGTCCGCCATTTTTATACCATTATTTTTTATTTTGCCAAATTTACTTCTAAATTCCAATAACTGCAGTAAGTTTCTAGGTTGTTTATCATTTTCTGTAGTACTTTAACATCATCTGATATCAAAACTATATCATCCGCATATAAAAGCAATCTTACATTCATATTTCCAATGTAAAGTCCACCTCCAAGTTCTTCATGCAAGTCATTTATATACATGGAGAAAAGCAAAGGGGACAGTAGACACCCTTGCTTAACTCCTGAAACAGTTTCAAATTTATCAGATAATTCTGTTCCATTCCAAACCGTGGTACAAGTGTTTAGGTATAAGTTTTCGATAAAACGAACCATTTTTGTTGATACACCTATGGCATGCAGTTTGAACATTAGGGACTTTCTTACAACTTTATCAAAGGCAGCAGTGAAGTCAACAAAAAACGCGTACACTTTTTTTTTTTCTTCAAACTTTAAATGAACTATTGTCGTTAGGTTATAAATATTATCTACTGTAGAATAGTCTCTTCTAAATCCCGCTTGGTATTCGGTAATAATATTATGTTGATATACCCAGCTATACATCCTTTCCGTTATTACGCCCATTAAGATTTTTGCAATACAATTCATAAACGAAATGCCTCTATAATTGCATGGCTGGTTTATATCACCTTTTTTAAAAATTGGAAAGATTACGCTGGTTGTAAACGTTTCATCTACTTCCATGTTGTTAAATAGGGTATTGTATGCGTTTGTCATTTCTATAATAAGTTCATTTGGTGCGTTCTTAAAAAACTCGTACGGAATCCTACCTTCACCGTGGGCTTTGTTGAGTTTTGCTTTTGAGAGTACTTGATAAACTTAATTTACTTCTATATTTCGATCCAAAAAGTAATCTGTTTGATACAAGGCTGCATAATGTACATCATTTGCTGTTTGAAGCGGATTTAGTAATGTAACGAAATAGTTTTGAAATTCGAATGTCGATATATTGGGTAGTTCATGAAAGTCTTTATTTCTAATTTCATTCGCTAATTTCCACCATGATTTACTGTCTTTTACTTCATTTAGTTTAAACTCCAGCTCTCTATAGTATTTCCCTTTTCTTTCTCTACATATGCTTTTAAACATTTGATTTGCCTTAAGACACTTGTTTTTAGTTTCTGGATCCATATTTTCTTTATAATCTTTCAGTAGCTCAAATGAATGATTTCTCGCTTTAAAACATTTCCAGTCAAACCATTTGTTTAGTGACGTGAAAACTTTATTAGATGTATTATTTTTTTTTGCAGATTGGTATATTACGTTAATAACGTCCTTTAGTTCAAGCTCATCCTTTTGTTCTTTCATTATCTTTAAGTTAGTAAGTACTTTTTGGTTGTATTGTGCGCCCATTTCATCTTTCCATTGTAGTTTAGGTAGTAGTTGTTGCGGTTTAGTGAGATTATTATGGATTGTTAATTTTAAGTCTAAACATACTGGCATATGATCAGACCATATTTGGTCACAAACAGTAAATCAATCCATCAATTTCTCTCCCTGGTTATTATGCATCAGATCTTTTGATTTTCTTGCACCAAGGAATGAAGAGCACGTGTTAACGCACCAGTAATCCACATCTTGTTGTAGTTCTCCAATACGCACATTAAGATCTCCAAGAATTACAAAATTTTTGGGATTGTTCTCACTAAAATGCTTTTCTAATACCTCAAACTCGTTTTTCCAATCAGCTCCTCTAATGTATTGAGGTAGTATTAAAATTTCCGAACCATTTGAATTAATTTTTATTGTGTCCACCCCGTTATGGGTTATAAATGAACATCTAATTGCCGATTGATTTATGCTTTTTTTTATGCCATACATGCACCCCCCTATTGCTCTACCAAATCTACCATTTCGTACAGCTGGTTTCCAAAAGGTATTTAAGTTTGTGAAATATTTTTTAAATTGGTTAATTTTTTCTTCAATAATATGGGTTTCCAATAAAATTACAATATCAAATGAATTAATGAAGTTGAAAAAATCGCATTGTATTTGTTTATTCTCTAAACCATTTGTTTTATATGAAAGTATTTTGATTTGTTTAAATTTAAGTACGTTTTCGGTTTTATCAATGCTTTGACCTATATTTGAAAAATTTTTATTAGTTTTGTTAATAATTTTAATTTTAGTTTTTTGAATTCATTTTTGTTAGTAGGCTGTTATAGTTAATATCAATTTCAGATGCAGCATCACCATAGAGCTCCTTAAGTACACCCACAGCATCCTCCTTTTCGCATACTAGCTTTTTGTTGATGTCCCAGCGAAGCCATTTGTCGTCTACTTTAATTTTGTCATTACGCACCAGTATTCGTTTAGTTTTATCGTGATTTAAAATTTCCTTCTTCAGTTCTAACATAGTCTTTTTAGTTTGTAGGAATACCTGCCAAGTTCTTGGTGTGCTTTAATACCTCTAATACCATTTTTTCGGATTTTAATTCAGCCGTCACCGTCATCTTTTTTTCAGCACTCTCGTATAGTTTTTTTTTGTTGATTCAATTTCTACTTTTGTTTTTATTTTTAAGCTGTTTTTAAAAACATCATCGACAGCTTTATAAAGCGACTTTTGTGAATTAATACCTTTTATTATAATGTTCTTTTTCTTAATAGAATCTTCAAGAAATATCATTCGACGGTTGATATTCGCTTTATCATCTTCTAACGCTTGTATTCTTTCACGTAAAACTTTATTTTCAACTGAAATTTCATTCTGTTTATCAGATACACCATCAATTTTGTTGTTAATTTTATCAATATCTTCTTTAGTTGGTAATGATTTCAGTTTTTCATCTATAGTTTTTGCAATAGATCCTTGAATTAATGCCATTAGATCATCTACTGCCATTTTCCCCACAGTTTCCCTCCCCACTGACACTTCAGGCGACGTCTCTGAGTGAAATCGTTTCGGAGTATTAACCATATTCCACAAGAAAGGATTGCAAGTAAAGCTCTTCCAGTGATCAAGTTTTATTTATGTATTTATTTTACTGACGTTTGTTAATTTTTAACACACCACAGAGCACAGCTGATGTAAAAAAAGTAGATTATTGCAGTTTTGTTTTGTTTTATATTAATTTTCTTTAAATTTTAACACTTAATTAAACAAAATTAATTTAGCTTTTTTAAATTGTTTTTAATTGTTTTTTATTACGTTCCACTTTTATTACTAATAGCTTTTTTTAAACATTTAAGCTTTTACTATTTAAAAAATTGTTTTTTATTTACTTCTTTTGAAATTTACTTAAAATTTAGAGCTTGTTGAAAACACGTCTGTTCACACCAAAGTTCTTTCTCTCTTTTTCGAGGACTTAAATAATATCCATTTGTTTGGCTACACACAACCAGCTCTTTCTAAACCCGCTAAAATCTCAATGTTTGATGATAATTAAATGATATTAACAACCAACCACTGTTCCTGATATTGCAATTAACGGTCAAAAGGTTGCTATTGTTACATCTGCCAAAAATTTAGGTATTATCTTTAACAGCTCTGTATCGTGGTCAAATTATATAAATAATGTAGTTGGGCAAACTTACATTAAACTGAGTCCTCTTTGGTCAACACAATATTTCACACCTTGAAAGTTAGAATTCTGTTTGCCAAAACGATATAATTCCTGGACTTTTGTTGCATATAATAACATTATTCGTTACACGGTGTCTCGACTAGCTCTAATTCATGGCAATGTTCATGTTCAAGTCAGAGAAATGAAACGAGACAAAACGCGAAGTGGGCAAATTATGTTTAGACTTTTCATTTCCAAAATGTCTTTGAACCGTAAACAACAAAAATTCGTTCTTGTACTCAATGCTTTAATAGAGTTAAAAAAACTAAAAATACAAATTGAAGAAGAAAAAATTAAAGGAAAAGCACGAGATTGTGGGTGAATCCTTTTTTAAAATGAAATTAACAATTTCGCTTTTATTTAATTTAAGTTGCGCCATTTTAATATACTTAAACGTCAAAATCGAATGAAACTCAAATTAATGGATAAGTTTTTGTCAGACTTTCTGTCATGGCAAAAAGTCATGACATGAACATTATCGGTCATGAACATTTTTAGTCATGACATGAACATTATCGGTTTCCACTAGCCATTGACTTGAACATTGCCATGAATAATGGCTAGTCGAGACACCATGTTATGTGTTTGGTTTAAGAAGATTTTCTCATATTACTCCCATCTCTGAAAGACTATTTGGCGTGTCTTTTGATAATCTTCTAAAATTTAAAGTTATAATTTTTATGCACAAAATCATTTACACAAAAAAAAACCTAGCTATTTATTCGAAAAATTGCAAATTGCCAGGTCTGATAGAGGAAGAAAGCTCATAATTCCTATTCATAGGCCACTTGTATCAGAACATCAATTCCTTGTGCACGGAGATCATCTTTGGAATGCACTTCCACAAACTTATTAGCTAACAAACAACGCAAGGCTTTTTAAGAAACAAATTTTTGATTTTTGTATAGTAAAAACTTTGAAATTTTTTTACATTTTGTTATATTCTTTGGTTATTAAACTCTTTCTTTTAACTCATACTCTCTGTCTGTCTGTCTGCCGTGGGTGGACCCCCTTATCCAATTGATCTGAAACTTGGCCCATAGTCTTGTCGTGACTACAGATTAATTTTGGGGTGGTCACGCACAGTCACGGAGTGATCTAAATGTCATTTGCCCTCATCCGATTGATCTCACTTGCTGTGAAAAAAGATTAACTTCGACATAGTCACGCGTAGTCACGCATAGTCACGCACAGTCACGGAGCGATTAAGACCCCACGTCCCCTCATCCGATGGATCTGAAACTTTGTCCATAGACTTGTTGTGGCCAAAGATTAATTTTAAGATAGTGACACACAGTCACTCACAGTCACGGAGATATTCAAAACTCATATGCATAAGGAATGAAAGAGTTTTAACAAAAAACTCTGTTTTTATGGGTTAGATTATTTTATTTCATAAATTATTAATATAATACATTTTATTTACGTCAGCACATTGTACCCTTATAATTAATTAGCCCTGTTCTGTTATTGTAAGAATAATTTTTCTTGTTGTACAGGAATGCACAATAAATAAATAAATAAATAAATAACTTTAAATAATTTATGGCGTGCATAGTTATATGAAAAAGTTCATATCTGAGGGTATTTTTATATGGGACAAGGTCAGATAATAGACCGAGCATGATCGTATTTCGTAAAGTCACTTTTTTTTCTCAAAATCACATGCAAACGAAATTTGAGAAAAATCTATGAAATAGTTTTGTTTTTGATAGATTTAAGTGAAGATCTGTTATCAGCCTTACATGGGGATTATGAAAAAATTGAACTACAGGGTTTAGTTTTGGGGTACTGAATAGTTGTATATAATAAACACTCAAACATTATATTTTATCATTATATATATATGATAATACTAGCAGTATACCCGCTAGGTTGTTAGCGTAATTATTGTATTAATAATTTAAGCCACAATAATATTTAAAAACAATAAGAAATACCTTTACTATACAATATGCTGTGAAATAAAATGATAGTCATGGTCTTGGGGTGGATGATTCCTATACTGAACGATTGTATTAATTTATTTTTGTAAAACTCCTGAAGCATTTGGCCATAAGATATTTAATTTTTTCGTCAACACTTTTGGCCAACAGTATTCTAATTCCAGTTCAGGCATTCTTTAGCAAGATTGATGTTAGCCAGACGATTTTATGGATTTTTCACAGAATATTTCAAACAAATAATCTTTGGCTTACGAACATCACTAAAATAATCTATTACTCTGGTTTTTAACACTTCATAAAACTTTATTTGGCCATTATTTTGTAATAAATAAAAGAAAACGTCAGAATCCCTAAATATTTAAAAAACGGTTAAGATTTTTTAAATTTTCTTTCACTCGTTCTTCTATTTATATTACTTTAATCAACTCTGGTAAAGGAGTTTAAAAGATTCTATTGCTTTTGCATCGTTTCTTTATTACTTTATAACTAAGCGCGAAATTATTAAAAAACAAGATTGACAAATTTAGAATTCTGTAAAAAGTTTCCAATGTATTGCCACCTGCTCTATTTAAATACCACCTTTTTGTTCATAATTCGTTCGAAAATTCGAATTATAAAGATCAAAAATAATATTATTTGTAATATCGATGGCTTAATTTGGAAAGGAAGTAACTTAAGCCATAGGAAAAACGCTATTGAAATTGGTGAAAATGGGTGCATGTTCAGACCGAGTCACCATTCAAATGACCTCTATGATATCGACTTAACTTTCCATAAGATCCAAGTTATAAAACAGATCTCAGTCGAATTGGGTTTGTGTGCGTTTATTACATCCATTAATCCGTAGACCAAATATAACACAGATTTTTCTCAAAATCGGTTTGAATATGTTGTTGCATAAAATAAGTAACTTTACGACACATGGTCAGGATCGGTCAAATTTGCGACGTAGATTTGGTTTATGCTGTTTTCTAAACCTCATTAGTTGGACCTAAGACGAACTCTCTAAACGTAGGGTATAGGATATCGGTCTAGACAGACTATAATTTTCTTACTTGTTTTCTTAAGAAAATTTACTTTCAAATGAAAATTTACCAGTTGGAAAGTATCAGTTTTCCCATTTTTTGGCCGTTTTTATCCCCATAACGGCTCGAATTAAAATAAATTTTATTTCTCTCCGATGTTTGTGTCTCTGGTGGAATCTACATATCAAATTTCATATTCCAAAATTACTTTGTAAAGAAAATACAAAAAGGTACACTATTACACTTACGGCGGTTTCGGTTTCGTCTCATTTGATGCTTCTATCTCTAGTGGAATCCACAACCTATATTTTATATTCGTTGGTTTAGAAGATACCATATGTATAATTTTTCCCTTCTTTGGCCATTTGCCTCCCCTAGGTGTCAGAAACAGCAATAAATTCATTCTGGACTGATACCCACGTATTCGGTGGAGTCTATGTACCAAAATTTATATATATAGATTAATATGTTAAGATGGAGGAAGGTACAATTTCTACCCTTTTTGGCCGTTTTTGCCCCTTAAATGGCTGAATTTCGAAAAAATAAATCCTGAGCCAATATTTGTTTCCCGGATGGAGTCTACACACCAAATTCCATATTCCTAGATTCATTTCTTATAATTTTCCCCTTTTTTGTCCGCATTTATCCCCTTAATTGTCGAATTTAAAAAATGTTTATTCTTGGTCTCCGGTAGAACCTACATATCAAATTATATATTCCTAAATTAGTTTGTGAAGAAGATACAAAAAGGTACCATTTTGACCTTTTTGGCCCCCTAACACCCGAATTTCCAAAAGTTTTCCTCTCATCTGATGTTTCTATCTCTAGTGGAATCCACATACTATATTTGATATTCTTAGAATATACCAAAAATATATTTTTATATTTAGCAGATACCAAATGTACACTTTTTGCCCTTTTGGGGGATTTTTCCCCTTAAATGACCGAATTTCAAAAAAATTAGTTCTGAGCTCACATTTGTTTCTCGGATGGAGCCCACACACCAAATCTCATATTCCTAGATTCATATGTTACCATTTCCCCCCTTTTTCGCCGCTTTTTCCCCCTTAATGTAAGAATTTTAAAAATCCGTTCTTAGTGAATATTTGCGGCGAGAGAGGAACATACAGTCCAAATATGTAGCTTCTGGGTCGAATGGTTTGGGCTGGTTGATGATCATCCTCTCAACTCTCTTATATATCTGTGGTCACAAGCGATAACCGCCTAAGTCGACTTAAGAACGATTTGAGTTAAGTATGCTATCTTGTTCTACTAAAAACGCTTTATATTTCTGTTAAATCCCCATACTGACCTAACTCGTAATTAAGCCCCATTTTATTTATATAAAAAGTTATTTTTCTCGAAAGCATGATTTTCGAGTTAGGCGGTTACTACCATTTAATCACTCTGATATACATAGGTATTTATCTGGTGGTATGTCTAAACATGCACCGATTTTAACCAGTTTAATTTCAATAGCGTTATATGAACTTTATATACTAGATTTCATTAGAATATATCTATACATTTTTTATTTTTTTTTAAATTAACCAACACTCAGGGATGCCCCCTACAAATGCAGTGCATTGTGTTGATTTCGGGAAAATAGGTTATGGGAACGAGGAGAGAGGGAGTAGTGTTTATGGATATTTGACTTAACTTTTATTAGATTATATTTGTCAGGAAAGACCTCTGCGGGGAGTTTATTTAACATACGGCTAGTTCGACTGATAAAGGAATTCTCTCTGTAATGCGTTGTGCGGTCAACTGGACAATATACTACAAACGGATGTGATCTACTAGAGAAGCGGGTAGAGCGTACCGAAACTCGGGCACTTCGAATAAGTTCGCTAATTTCAGAAGAACATTTCCCATGGTAATATCTATAGAAGACATTCCGAGTTCCAATGAATCAATATAATTTGGATACCCTACGGTCATTGATAAGCGCCAACGACCTCCTTTGCACACGGTCCAGTAGCTTCAAAATAGACTTTGAAGCTCCTGTACATATATGGGAGTTGTATTCCATTTTCGGTCGGATGTATGTGGTATAGATTTTAAGGAGATCAGAAGGGGTGAAGCAGTTTTTACACCGTTTTTGAAAACCAAGACACTTGAATGCTTCTTTCGACACTTGAAAACGAACATCACATTGAATTCTCATGCCAAGAATATCAAGAGTATCCGATTCCTCAATACCTATATCACCCACATATACAGATGACATTGTTGATTCCATTACCCTATGGGTCAATATACAAAAATACATTGAGTCTTCAGCGCATTAAAATCAACTCTATTCGCTTTACCCCACTCGGATATTGTTAACAGGGCTTGATTGCCAAGGTTTTGATTGCCAAACAGGCGGAGACAGACGGAAGGATGCACATCGCTTAATCGACCGAGAAACTGATTCTGAATCGATCACTGTAATGAAAGCTAGGTTTTGGTAAACTATTTTTGGTAGTTACAAATATCAGCACCAATTTATAAAAATACGAAATTATAAATTTCTATAAATGGTTACACTTTCTGAGATATTAATTTTGAGTACTTTTACATTTGAAATAATTGTTATGTGTTTTTGTGATTATGCATTTTCGATTCAAGGTTTTACGTTTTTTTTTGCGTTTCAAAAGATTTTTCCAAAATCTGGTCATAAGCGTAGCCGATTGCCCTACTGGCGTTGGCAAACTACTACTCGAAAAGTGTCGACAAAATTTCATAAAAATGTACGAAAATATGCACTACTTTAAAAAAAATTTTTTTTCTAAGAATGCGTGGTATAATTTACTTTTGAGTCAATTGTATAAGTAGATTAGCCTTCTTAAATATTGAAGCATTCTGATAAAAACTGTGGAGTGGACTTGCTACTAATTGAAATATTTCAGCTATCAACTCAGATGTATGAAAATGTGTGTTCGAGTGTGTTTGATGTCTATTTTTATAAAAATTTTCAAGAACACAACTATTAGTGTTTCAATTTGAATAATGTATAGATTATGTTTTCAAAATTTCAAAGCATTTCGGCAAAAAGTTGGCGTGTGGTAAGAACTGCTGGAAAAATATCAGAAATTTTGCAAAAAGTGTAAATAAATATATACAAAAAAATATTTTAGTTTCTACACTGTCTGCAAACAAAAATTGTAGCGTAGATATAGAACTACTCGACTAATATTGAACACTTTCTACACAAATGTGTGAAAATATGCCCTTGTTTGAAATTTAATGGTATTTTCCAAAAAGACTAAACAAAATTTTGAATTCATTAGAGCTGTATACATACAGGGAATGCTTCTTTCAAGTGTCAAAGCGTCCTTTTGTTCGGCTCGAGTAGCTCGATACTATGTCCTAAAACAAAAAAGCATATTATTAATTATTTTTCTTTGGTGTTGCCGTAATCGCGGTAATTTTCAAAATGAATTCTATTGCCTCGGGAACTTGAAAATTGTGGGAATTATTCTATAGATTTAAATGGTTACTAATTTAAATAAAATGGCTTTAACTAAAATTACCATAAAAATTTTTATCAGCAAGTATTTGCATTTTTTTTTACTGAACTAATTGATCAAATAATGCAGCTATTGGCAGTTTAAATATTCTCATTTTTACAGGCCGTAAAATTGATTTAAATACTTAAAACAATTAACAAGAACAAATAATATATTGCTTGAATAAAAATATGAATATTTTTTTTTAAATTAATAAAAACTCACTGTACACACGCAAATGCATATTTATGTTTATAAAATGTATAAAAGCACTTGTGGGCTATAAATTTTGTTTTCACATATTTTTTTTAAACCATAATCTCTATAAAAAAGATAAAAATTTATATTATTTTAAATAGTAATATAGTGGGTTAAATTTTTGTTTATATAAAATATTTATTTAACAAGTTATTAAAATATCCAAACAATCAAAAAAAAAAAAAATAAATAAATAAAATACATGAAAAATTTTTGAACTTCATGCCTGCTTACTGAATCACCTTCCAAATACATATTAATAATGAAAATAATAATAATAATAATGATTTATATTTAGCCTTATAATAAATTATTAACAAGTAAGAAAATTATAGTCGGTCTAGACCGACTATACGATACCCTATACAATGCGTTTAGAGACCCTATCTCTTAGGCCAAACTAACTGGACATAGAAAATAAGATAAACCAAATTTGAGTGGGATTTTTATTAATTTTCTGGCTGCAGATATGAAAAAGTTCATATCGGAAGCTATATCTATATGGGCACTAGGCCTAAAATTGGACCGATCCTGATCATGTTTGGTAAAGTCTCTTGTATTTTGCAAAAATATATACAAACAAAATTTGAAAAGAATCAGTGCAATATTTTTCTTTTTTGATAGATTTAAGTGCAGATCGGGAAGCAGCTCTACATGGGGCCTATGAGTAAGGGACTACTCATTAATGGATGTAATAAACGCATACAAACCCAATTTTAGTAAGATCTATATGATAATTTGGATCTTATGGCAATTTATGTCGACTTCATAGGGGTCATTTGTATGGGGGGCTAGGTCTGAACATGGACCAATTTCAATAGCGTTCATGCTATGGCCGATAAAAGCTTATATACCAAATTTCATCACAATATACTCATATTTGCGATCTGCAGATTGATTACAAGGTTTACATGGACACACTGACGGACGGACGGACACACGGACGGACATCGTTAAATCGAATCAGATAGTGATTCTGATTCGATCGGTATATTAAAAGATGGGTCTAGGTCAAATATTTTTGGTAGTTACAATCAGCAGCACAAAGTCATTATACCCGAACCACATAGTGGTATAGGGTATAAAAAAAGAATACAGTGGATTCATGATTTAATGAACATTTGAAAAACAAGTGGAAATAAAAATTAAATTTTATTATTTATAATATAATATTAGGTTGACTTGTGTTCATATGTTTAATAAGTTTTTGAAGTGTCGAACTAAACACTCAAGTGTCTTTGTTTTCAATAACCGTTCAAAGGTTACTTCCCTCCTTTTGAACTCTTCAAAATCTACATTGGCTACATCTGACCGAAAATGGAATGCCAACCCCACATATGGGCAGGAACATCAAAATAAATGTTGGAGCTACTGGGCCCTGTACAAAGGAGGGCGTTGACTTTCATTACCGATTGAAGAATGTCCAACTATATCGACTCGTTAGCACATTGTTGAGATATGGGTTGTGTAACACTGTTCTATAGATACCATATTGGGAAATGTTCTTTTGAAATAAGCGAACTTATTTCAAGTGCCCGATTTTCAGTTCGTTCTATCCGCTTTTTTAGTAAAACACATCCGTTTGTAGTCTATTGTCTAGCATTACATACAAAATTCGTTTATCAGTCGAACTAGTCGTATATGGAATAAACTCCCCACAGAAGTCTTTCCTGATGCTCGTAATGTAATTAAATTTAAGTCAAATATTCAAAAAAGTACACCCTGTTTCCTCCTTCCCATAACATACTTTCCTGAGATCATCACAACGCACGCATACGAAGGTGGTCTGACCTAGCAAAGAGAAGAACAAATTTTGAAAAAAAAAAATTTAATTTTCTCGACACTTTTCCGAGTATCAACCTTAAACTTAACTTCGCATCACAAGTACATCAGACTGACACAGATAAATATCATTATGAAATTTTAAACTCTGAAGAAAGTGTTTTAAAGGATGTCACAAAATTCATATAAGATAGTTACTTAAGAGAGAATGGCCTCCACGGCTTTGCTGGCACATACGTAATCTTTTGTTTAAATTTTTCATGACCATTTTGAACAAATGTTGCTGAATTTCTTTGATGCAGCTTTTAGTTTCCTATTCCAATGCATCATGGGTGATTGTAGGCTTGTTGGTCCAAATAACCCCATAAAAAGAAATTCAATGGTGTTAAATCACACGACGTACGGTCCAAGTCTGATTACGAAAACGAGTGAATTCACTACAAGTAAATGTCTCATGCAGTTAGTGAACCGTTTCAAGGGCTATATGTCATGTAGCACCATCTAATTAAATCTGCATCGTCCACATAAATCATCCAATTTAACAACACAATATTATCGCGACATCGTCCACAAGTAACACTCACTGCTTGAACAGTCTCATTTTCGAAGTACTATGCTCCAATGATGTTTGCAACCCAAATAAAAAATTTTAATGACTAACGAAGCCATCGATTAGAAAATCTACTTCATCACTTAGGATGATTTTATTCAAACAAGCAGCATCAATTTTTTATAAATATTGTTCATCAATGAAAACGCGTCTATCAATCCTGTAATGCTGCATTTTTGCTAACCCTAACTTGTCAGCTGTCAAACCCTCTTTTTATTTTGGTCGCCATTATTTTACTGTACAGATGTCAGCAAATTGTAAGAGATTTATATTTTTAGCTAATAAGGCCTAAATTTTAATAATGTAATTAAAAAAGCATCAATTACAGTTGGTCCCGACGTTTCGACGATTTTATGTTGACTTCCTCTGGGGATTTTCTCTATTTAATAATAAAAACACTTAAAATAGTTCCAAATTATTACATCAAAACATTACAAACTTACAATATTAACGCTTTACATTAAAAATTATTACATATACTTATACACATACATATAAAAAACACATTTTAAATTTTATTATCACAGTTTATTTCATAGCAATAATATAGCTAGCGTTGATGTTATTTGTATCTTCTTAAATTCTTAAGTAAATTGTGGAACACCAGTTAGGTAAGGGGAGATTATTGATAAATCTAAAGGCATATCAAAGCTCCCACCTACAATAATATGAATGCAATTTACCATTTTATATGGTGCAAGGAAAGACTATTGGAAACGTATTTTGATGACAATACAGAAAATTCTTGAAAGTTGCAAAAGTCGTAAATCCCTTCAATAAACCGCTTAATCCTTACAATAAAAGCAACATAGAAACGAGTAGGAAAATTATAGTCGGTCCTAGTAGATTAAATAATACCATATACTATGCGTTTCGGGGGAAGGTTTTGGATCCAAATTTGCTGAGTCAATAACTCGATAGAAAAAATAGGCATACATCCAAATTTATTTGTGGTGAGTAGATTTAAAAAAGTTCATATGTGATGTCTTTTTATAGGGACTAGGCCAAAAAGATATTGATTATCCCCATATTTAGTAAAATTATTTTTTTTTTCAAAAACACAAAAAAGCAATTTTAAAAAAATTTATTCAATATTTATTTTTTTTTTGATAGATTTATCTGAAAGCGGGAATCAGCTTTATATGGGAACTGTTACTAAAAATTATCCTACAGGGGTTATTTTCGGACTGCTGATTAGTGGATATAATAGAGATACTTACCCAATTTTACCGATATATATATACATATATATATATGATAACATGGATTTTACGGCCATATTAGTGGATCTGATAGCGGTTTTTGTATGGGGGCTAGGCAAGGTTCAGAAAATACACACATGAAACACATAATGTTCTGTTCAAAAGCAGCCGACACATATCTTTATTTTCATATCAATTATGTGTGTTTCTAAATTTTCTACGGTGCCCAACACAACCATGGCTGTGTTCGTTTTAATATTTCGTTATTTACACGAACATTTTTGTATCACATACTTTTTGTTTCAATCACACATAAAGCACACATTTTTGAGTGTTGCTTTATTTGAAGTTCATGTTCTGGTACGTGTACTGAAAAAAAAACACAGAACATGTGCAATAAACAGGTTCGAGTTCAGTTATATTTTAAGTCGTGTTGTGGCTCGTGTAGTAAGAAAAAACACAACATGTACAATAAACAGGTTCGAGTTCAGTTATATTTTAAGTCGTGTTTAAGTCGTGTTTAAAATATAACTGAACTTGAACCTGTTTATTGTACATGTTGTGTTTTTTCTTACTACACGAGCCACAACACGACTTAAAATATAACTGAACTCGAACCTGTTTATTGCACATGTTCTGTGTTTTTTTTCAGAAATGTGTGTGATTGAAACAAAAAGTATGTGACACAAAAATGTTCGTGTAAATAACGAAATATTAAAACGAACACAGTCATGGTTGTGTTTAAAAACAAACATAATTGGTATGAAAATAAAAATATGTGTGTGTTGGTCTAAGTTATGTGTGTTTACATATATGTACGAGTTTTTTATTCAGTGTGTGTTTTTTTCTGAACTCTGGAGCTAGGTTTGAACATGTACAGATTTTCACCAATTTTAACAGCGTTCGTTCTATGGCTGATAGAATCTAATATAAAAAATTTCATCAAAATATATTGTTATTTGTTACCTGTAGCTAAATTTATATTAGCAGATTCCAGCCCTCGAAATTCGAGCGCAAATTCTAGGAAATTTTATTTTTTCATTAAATAAAGACCCTAACGGTATGCTAATCAACTATAGCCAATTCACAAATCAACACAAAAAACAAACTCATTTTTATTACAAACACATTAATAAATTTAATGAACACACACATAGCATTGTATAATTTTATGTATGTGTTAGTAGCAATTTTAAATGCAATTTACTCAAAATAAAGGAAAAAATTTAAAAATCTGTAAATCTGCAAAATGGCGAAAAAGAAATATCTGTCAAAATCGGTATAAAATGGTAGAACAAAACCTCGGTCACAAGAAATCACCTAGCCTATTAATATTATAGCTTAGCAGATTCCAGGCCTCGAAATTCGAGCGCAAATTCTAGCAAATTTTAATTTTTCATTAAATAAAGACATTAAAAGTATGCTAAGCAATTATAGTCAATTCACAAATCAACAAAAAAAACATACTCATTTTTATTTCAATGGTGCGTGGTAAGAAGAAAGCATATATTTCAAAAATTCATAACTACACTGTATTCTTATACTCTGTTTCCATAACACAATTCGTCACAAACGGAGACACAAATTTTCGTTCGTCTGTGACGAATTGTGTTATGGAAACAGGGTATTAATCGGACCGGTTTCTGTCATTTCAGCCTTCATCAGCGATTTATAGAACATTGTGATAATTGTTATGTTACAATTGAATAGATTGTGATTATGAAATTTTTTTCTACTTAGAGCGGCCGTGAGGTTTGAACCCTGACCCTTCACATACACTCGTACTTGCACTTTTTGGTCAGCGCTTTAACACACTCACCAGAAGTCAGGCCTGCAAGCGGTGTGGTTAGAATAAATTTTCGTACCATACAGCTTTTACTTCGTATTAATTTCAGAAGATACAACTCTGGCCAAACAAGCAATCGCAATTTTTGAATTCTGTAATATTTTTGCATTTATACTTCTAATTTCCACTATTCTCAATTTCGTAAGAGTTGTCACGGCCGCCCCAAGTATAAAAATTTTCATATAGAAACAATCTATTCGATTATAACATAGCAGTAATCACAATGTTCAATAAATCGCTGATGAAGGCTGAAATGCCAGAAACCGGTCCGATTAAGAATACAGTGTAGTTATGAATTTTTTAAATATATGCTTTCTTCTTCTTCTTTACCATGCACCGTTGAAATAAAATTAAAATTTGCATATTAATTACAGTATTAATTGCAATATGTTTGAAAAATGACTACAAATCGAACAACTCATTTTTATTACAAACATATTAGCAAATTTAATAAACACACAAATAGCATTGTATAATTTTATGTATGCGTTAGTAGCAACTTTAAATGCAATTTACTCAAAATAAAGGAAAAAATTTAGAAATCTGTAAATCTGCAAATCGGCTAAAAGAAATACCTTTCAAATAATATACGTTTGGTCAAAATCGGGATTAAACGGTAGAACAAAACATCAGTCACAAGAAATCGCCTAGCGTATTAATATTATAGATTAGCACACGTGGGGACGGACATTTCTAAATTGACTCAGAATCACCTTCTATAATAAAACATCTAGATCAAGTATTTTTGGTAGTTTCACATATCACATAGAATACGAAATACGTTTCTTCCATTTTCCCACCGCTGTAAATTTGGCCATGCATTTTGGTTTGCTTGCTCATACTGTGCTAATTTAAAAACTTATCGGTTTTATGATCCCGTTCGACATGAATTAAAGCTAAGTAGAGATGCCAAATTTATGGAAGATAAATTTGCTTTTGAAAAGTCAACATATTTTTCTGAGATTAATATATTCCCCGAATGTGATTCAGTGGGGGAAATGAATGATTCAGTTACTGAAGTGATACAAATGCAAGAGATCAAGTTACAACAAGTTCAGAAATGGTTACAGAAGTAATAAGAAGTGTACCAGAAGGGGATGAATCCGAAGATGAATTTTTCTCTGATGAAACTGTAGGTACACCTTTTGCTGGGTTTAAAGATCAATTTGAAAATTGTCCAACTGAAACATCTGACATAAGAATCACATCTCCATAAGTTTTAAGAAGATCAACAAGAGTTTCAAAACCCTCGAAGAGGTATGTATATGAATACAATCTAGTACAAATTGATGAAGAACCAAAAACTGTAAAGGAAGCACAACGTTATGAAATAGACTATGAAGAAACGTTCTCTCCTGTAGTATGGTATCCATATCCATACGACTATTATTAAGTTTGGCTGTATAACATGACCTAGATATAGATTAAATGGATGTAGTGACTGCATTTTTACAAAGTGAATTTGATAGGGAAATTTATATGAAAATTCCAGAAGGCTTAAATGCAGAATCGAATTTGTTAAGTAAACTTAAAAAATCATTATATGAACTTAAGCAGCCTAGTAGGGTTTGCAATAAAAAATTAGATAACACATTAAAGAATATTGGTCTAATGCACTCAAAAACTGAGCCTTGCGTGTACTACAAGTTAAATGATGATGAGATTACATATGTTGCAATTTATGTTAATGACATTTTAATATTTACAAATAGTTCTAAAAGCAAATGTTATATAAAGCAAAATTTATCAAAGAATTTTAAAATGAAAGATATTGGTGAAGAGCATATTACGTCTTAGGCATGAAAGTGCACAGTTCAACACGAATAGAAATTACGGGGTTCCGACTATTTAGTTTTAATTGTGTAACACAAGATGATGTATCAAGGAGTTGCCTAGCTGTTAAGTCAAATGCTGTAGGATTTGATAATATTCACCCAAAGTTTTTAAAAGCTATTCTTCCTGTGTTGTTACCATATATCACATTCATATTCAACAATATCATAATTAAAAGCACTTTTCCTGCTAACTGGAAGTATGCAAAAATAATACCTACACCAAAATCCAGTAATGAGTACCGACCTATTTCTATATTACCATTTCTATCAAAAGTATTTGAGAAGCTACTACATAAGCAAATGTACGATTACATAAATAGAAATGGCTTACTTACAAGCAGACAGTCAGGTTTTCGGCCTAAGCATAGTTGCGTAACTGCGCTTATTGATGTCACGGAGGAAATACGGAGTAATATTGATGCTGGTTTCATGTCATTTCTTGTTTTATTAGATCATTCTAAGGCATTTGACATGGTTGATCATGGAATTCTTTGTATGAAACTGCAAACTTTGTTTAAATTTTCTTTGTCCTCCACTCGATTAATTGCGTCCTACTTATTGGATCGTAAACAGTCAGTCTTTGCTAATAAAAAAATATCACGACCACTGCCAATATCGAAAGGTGTTCCTCAAGGATCAATCCTTGGTCCTCTTCTTTTTACAATATACGTCAACGATTTACCAGAGCAACTAATGTACAGCAGCGTTCATATCTATGCTGATGATGTTCAATTATATATATGTAATAACAGCAAATATATTGATGATTGCTTAAGTAAACTAAATGAGGATTTACACCGTGTTTTTATGTGGGCTTCATCCAATGGTCTTTGCTTGAATCCCAGCAAATCTAAGTGTCTGGTGATTAATCCAAAATCCAAGAAATCAACTTTTGAACCAGAAGTTATACTAAACAATCAAGCAATTGAGATTGTAAGAACTACAAAGAATCTTGGTATAATTTTTAATAATAATCTTACATGGACTGATCACATAAACACAGCTGCTGGAAAAACATATGCTATGCTACGAATTCTGTGGAAAACACAATACTTTACACCGGTTAAGATTCGGTTATTACTTGCAAAAACATATATAATGCCAACTTTGTTATACGGATGTGAAGTTTTTTCGAGCTGTGATTATACGAGTTACAATAAATTGGAGAAAGCTTATAACGCTATACTAAGGTATGTTTACGGCCTGAAGAAGTATGATCATATTACACCAGTTTCAAAAAAAATGTATGGAGTTAGTTTCAGTGATTTACTAAAAATACGTACCTTGACTTTATTACATAAAATTGTATATACCCGTGAACCTTCTTATCTTTTTAATAGAATGTCGTTCACTCGATCTCGCAGAACAAATGATTTAATACCAATTAGACATCGAACACAAACATCTGAATGGCAGTTTTTTATTAATTCAATTCGTCTTTGGAACTTGCTACCTTCAAATATTCAGTTCATAAGCAACGCAATGCAATTTATTTCTATAATTAATTGGTTTTCTATTTTAAATCGCTTTTAAATAACTAATTTTTACATTAAACTTTTTTATAATTATTTTATTTTGTTATTATATTTTTTATTATTTTTAATTGTTATTATACACAATGTTAAATTTCCTTACTACTATGTACCTAGTACTAATCCTGTACTTTAATTATAAGATTTTATGTCTTGTTGTATGGGAATTCGAAATAAATAAATAAATAATAATAATAATAATAATTGATTCTGGTGGAGGAGACCAAAAAAAAAAAAAAAAAATATACGTGTGTCGACGTTTTGAAAGATCACATCGGAATTTTATTTCAGAATTGGTTAAAGTTTTCCAACTCTGGCCTGTTCTTTCAGCATATCGGTATATAAAACTATGTTTTCTTTACATCTGAGGTATAGGGTACGTTCAGAAACTTTGTAGAAAATATTATGGCGAATAGTTTTAACCTTCTAACTCCTCCTCATAACGACATTTTTTGGCTTTATTCTAACAAATCGTAAAAATCGCACCGAAAAAGGGGAAGGGAGGGGATAAAATGTTCAACAAAAATGTTCACCATAAAATTTTACTATATATTAGAACACACCAAAACCCAAAACTTAACACAAACACCAAAAACCAATCAAATTCTAGATTGCCCATTAAGGGTTAATTTAGTTAGTGTAGGTCATATGTAGGTCATCCCATCTCTGATTATTTAAATTTAACTAAAATTTTACTTAAATTTCACTAAAATTTCCTAATTTTGGTTATAGTCCCGATATAGTATTCCCTATCAATATGAGGTTTGTTATACGGGGGAACTAGTTTGAAAAATGATCCAATCAATATCATATTTGACTTCAAATGTACTTTACTAGTTGCCTAGTATTACAGAAAAAACTTTCATTATCAACTTTAAGATTCTTGTTAAAATCTTATAATCCTGTGCAATTTTTCAAAATGATATTCATTTATACCAATTTAGATTAAAAATACATCTTCTTGTTAAAAGAGAGTCCACTGTATTGCCTAGTACTAGCCGTTTTATTTTAAACCAAAGATAGTGGCGTTATTTTGGATTGAAAATGAGAAAGAGTTCATAAATTAATAATTTTGTTTGTGGATCCCATTTACTGTCGCAGGCACAAGTATGCTATTCGAGTATTCAAGAGTGTAAATAAGGGTGGCATTAATTTATTTATTTATTTCCGTTTTTTTTTAATTTTAAAAACTTTTTAAAGCTATTATGGTTATTAGCGTTATGTTTGCATGTTTTGAATAAAATATATATTTTCAGAAAATTTCCAATTAACAAGAAATTACAATTCTGATCCACCAAAGTAACTCCCTAGTATATTATGTTTTTGTTTTCTTTTTATTTGTTTTTTTTTTTTGGCAAATGTAAACGAAGACAAAAGTGAATTATTTACCAAAAACAAACTGAAAAATGTTATAAAAAAGTGAAAAATGTTATAAAAAAGATTTATGATATGACATGTTGCAATTGTGTTCACATTTATCAAATGTACAAAAAAAAAACGAAATTAAATAAGAATGGTTGCAAAAAGAAAATTCGCAGAATTAAAATCAACCAACATACCTAAACTAAATTTTAATACACCAAAAAAATATCCGATTATAGAAACGATTTATGGTCACCTATTGAAGGCTAAGGTCATCCAAAATTAATTTCCGAAACAATAAGCACAACCTCTTCGCCGAAATTTGGAAATTTTCTGGTTACATGGATTTTTAAATTTATTTTCGTTTTTTAAAGGTTTTATACATTTTTAAATTTGGATTGTTTTCAGAATAAAATTCATTAATTTTTTTTCGTTAAAATAAAGTTTTCGTTAGATGTTTTTCATGAAAAACTGTCTTCAAAACGAAACTTAACGAGAAGTTTAAAATTTATACAAAAAAATTTGTGAATTAAAATTTTTTTTAAAAAAATTTTAACGTTTCTTAATGTTTACTTTTAACTTTTTATAGTCTATAACATATATATTTGTAACTACCAAAAATATTCCCGATCTTCACTTAAGGTTTTAAAACCTTTTTTTTTTGTGCATTTCTCTTTCTGTGTGTTGTGCCAAAATTTTAAGTAAGTCGGAGCAAAACTTAAGAAGATACAGCGTTTTCAGCGACAGGCCTCATACGGTATACTTTAAATCGATTTTCCCGCAAATAAATGTTCGAAGTCCGTGAACATCGCTACTTAAAATCTACTAAACCGACTCTTTTTTTTGAAAATCTACACACTATATCTACACATATATTATCAGGTAACCACGAAGAGTTTTTTTATTTTCCATTCTCTTCCCCATTTTTAACAACAAATTCCCGAAATTTTACAGCAAAAATCGTGTTTTTCACTTCAAAATGCTGCCAAAAATAAAACAGCAAAAAACTAAAAAAAAAACTCTTCGTGATTACCTCGGGAAACATGTCGCCTTTTAAACGCATTTCGTTTTTTTTATTTCACATGATCCGGTAACGAGTTATGATGTTCACCGCAAAACAACAACGGACTTATTTATTAAAATGTGTAATTGAAATTTTTTTTCAAAGATTCTTCAAATATTACGCTATAACGTGTATATGAAATAAATAATCCAACATTATTCATGTCTTCAAAAAAGAATTATGAAAATTTGAATTTTTAACTTTTAAAACTTACCCTCCATTAAATCTGTCAAAAAACAAAAATGTTGGACAGATTTTTTGCAAACTTGGTTTATATATGTTTTTACAAAAAAAAAAAAAAAAAAATAAGTGATCTTACCAAATATGGTCAGGATCGGTATATTTTTTTTTGAATTTTTTCATATCCGAAGGCAAAAAAATTAATTACAATAACACTCAAATTTGGTTTATACTTATGTTCTATATCTAATTAGTTGGAACTAAGAGATATGTTCCATAAACGCTTGGTATAGGCTATAGTAATGTCGGTTCAGACTGACTATAATTTTCTTACTTGCTTAAATTGTTTTAGATATATTTTTTTAATTTTGTTAAAATTAGAGTTCAAAAATGTAATTATTTTAATCTACATGCGATACCGCTCTATGCACCGCACTCACTTCGTTTATGCTATTAATGGCTGTGGGTGAAAAATCCCAGGAAAAATTTCGTAATAGCAACTCATTGATTTCTACATTTCCAATAATGACCTACCCCTGCCCACTGCATTACTTCTAAAGTGAAAATAAGGCGTTACTAATTACGTGTTATACAACTACTTATATTTCATGCCAGCTCCTTGCATACTGCATTGCTTTCAAAGTTAAAATAATAAGTTCCTAGGCAACTAGCTACATCCATTGACATCCCCATGTTAAAATAATGAGCTTATCGGGCAAACTTCAACCAGTTACTTCTCCTTCACAAACCCATTATTTGGTAACTAGTGGATTGTGTGGCGCCTAGGCGCCCGTTTATTTCGACTTTAACAAACAAATTTTTTTTCCCATTTCAAAATTTTCCTATATTTTATATATTTAAAAAAAATTAATTTTAATGTTTTTAAAATTTAAAAAAAAAAAAAAAATCGGAAAACAGTTGTAAAAAATACAAACCAAAAATTTCGATTTTCAAATGAAGTTTTGTGAAAGGTCCTTTTATGTATATTTTCGCATAAGTTTGCTAGTAGCCAACCTTTGCTTTATATTTTCTGCTTCTATACATAAGAAGTTTTTAATATTATATGATTTTAAAAAAATATTTTATTTTGATAGAAACTCGGTAATTTTAGTCTTAATAATTTAATAATTTAATTTATGTTTTATAACTTTTTAAAATGCATCAAAATAAGTAAACTTATTCAACTAAAAAAGTTTTTAAACCTTCCGGACAAAACAAACAAAAAATACTACGGTTATAACGAACTTAGGCTATAACGAACTAATTTGGACGGTCCCGCCGAGTTCGTTATAACCGAACTCCATTTTATTGTAGAAAAAATAGAATAGCATAGAAAAAAAAAAAAAAACGTTTTAGAGCAAGGTTCCTAAAAGTTTCTTAAGGGGGAGGTTTTAAAGGTTTTAAAAGTTAATAATAATAATTAATTGCATAATTCTTTTTTGAAGGCATGAATACACGTTATAGCATAACATTTAAAAAATCTTTGAAAAAATTTTCAACTAAAAATTTTATTAAATAAGTCCGTGACAGCCAATATCCGGAGGCGTTGTTGTTTTGCGGTGAACATCATAACTCGTTACCGGACCATGTGAAAAAAAAAATCAAAATGCGTTTAAAAGGTGACACGTCTCCTGAAGTAGTGACGAAGAGTTTTTCTGTTTTTTTTTTTGCAGCATTTTGAAGTGAAAAACGATTTTTGCTATACAATTTCGGGAATTTGTTGTTAAAAAATGGGGAAGAAAATGGAATTAAAAAAAAAAAATTCGTGGTTACCTGATGATTTTTGTGTAGATATAGTGTCTAGAATTTCAAAAAAATCGGTCAAGAAGATGTTCACGGACTTCGAACATTTATTTGCGAGAAAATCGGTTTAAAGTTTTTTAAAAACTGATTTGTATACTATACACCGTATGAGGCCGGTCGCTGGAAATGCCGTAACTTCTTAAGTTTTGCTCTGATTTACTTAAAATTTTGACACAACACTCTCGACATGTTGTGCATTCAGGAAGAGAAATGCAAAAAAAGGTTTTAAAACCTACCACCCCTTAAGGAAATGCAAACACCAATAGACCAACGTACACAAAAAAGAAAAAAATATTTCATATTTAATCATACATGAAAACTGAAAAAAAAAGAGAATTACATTTTTTGCAAAGTTATCTATAAATCTAAAAGAGAAAAAATAAAAAAAAATGCGCGCGTATTAGTTTTACTTAAAAAAAAAATCGCTTTTAATTCATAATGGAAGAATTAAAAGCGATTTTTTTTTTGAAGTAAAACTAATATTCAAATTAAAATCTTAAATATACCTTTTTACGTAATTTATGTTTGTCCAAATTTTTTTAAAAGCATATTATGCAAAAATTAATATTATGAGTGAAAAAAAAATAATTTTCCCACCTCTCTTCTAAAATTACAATGTAATTTAATTATGCAAAGTTACAATAATTTAAATTTTAAACTTAATATTGCACTATTTTTTCAAAGGCTTTTCAATACAGAGCTATAAACGAAATCATACGTTGGACAACAACAAATTCTACATTGAAGATCTCTTTTTTCTCAAATATTTATCAAAAAAAGCATGCTCTTTGGTAAGTGCTGGCCATCAATGAACTGAGCGAAAGTACTCTTAACAATACAAAACAATTTTGAGATGAAAAACAAAACAGACAAACAAAGAAGTTTAGTAAGTGTTGCCAATTTTGACAACTTATTGTAATTTCGACGATTTTGCAATTTTGCCAATTTTGACAACTTATTGTAATTTCGACGATTTTGCAATTTGTTAAAATGATTTGTTAAATTTGTAAAAATGATGATTGAAGATTTAAAATTATCAGTAGTATAAAAATTACGATTTCAAGGGTTACCAATTAATGGGTTGTTTATCGAAAATTGATAGTTTTTGTTCATGTAAATGGAAATTACAAAGTATGTATAGATTTAATTCTGGGTCAAGTCGTTTCAAAACGGAAATACCTTGAATAGCATCTCTATTTAAGATTTAAGTTTCAATTACGGCGATACTTTAAATCTATATTATATGTTTCAGCTATAGATACATGTCAATAAAATTATTTAGTTGATTGGTGTGTTAAATTTTTTTCGTTGAAATTTCACTACTAATACATTAGAAATAACCAATGCTGTAATAATATTCGTAATATGAATGATATAAATAAATTTGATTGTTTCCTTTTGTAATATTTTGTAGAGTTTTATTTTTATTATCTTGACAATTTCTTGTTTTAAAAATGACGATTTTGGCGATTTAGTTTCCAAAATTGTCGATTTTCAGAAGATTTTATTAGCAGCACTGGTTGGTAACATAGAAGAGAGAAAATTGTGTGTGGGTTTGTATAAAATGAGAAAGATTAAATTTTGTTTGTGTATTTCACATAGCTTTGTAGGGAGTGCTATGTGTATTATTTCAGCGTTACAGAATCAGTCAGTCAGTCAGTGAGTCAGGGATCAGCGTAAATATTATTTGGTAATGTTTTTTCCTGGGATATACATAAGATTGTAAACTTTTGGTAGATTTAACAACTTAAAAGGTAAAACATGACTTAGACAATTTATATGTACTTATGAGGAAGGTCTCATGCGGGGCATTCGTAGATCCAGATGAAGCATAAACATGTTATAGAATAAGAAACATCTCATATTTAGGGGCAAAAAAATATTTTTCTGTTTGCGGTTTTTTTTAATATTTTTTACATTTGATCCCATGAAACTATATACAAATTGGACAATTTATGAAAAGTATTGGCAGCGCTTATCCAATTGGTTGAAATAAAACAGTCGTGTTATATAATGATTTAAAGTATTTTGTATGCTGATACATATGCATTTTAAATCAAGGTTCACATGTTTTACCCATAATTCTGCTCCTTTTTTTCATTTGCCCCAAACAGCTGTCCTATGGTCGAAGCTATCAATAATTTTATTATTTAAAGTAATTAATCAATTTTGCTAAAAGTTTTTAACCACGTATATAACACTGGTATTTATCCACAAAAGTGGTTAAAATCCACATTCATATCATATGCTAAGAATAATAAAGTAAGCAGGTCTAAGGACTATAGATTGATAAGTCTACTGCGTCACGCGTTGAAAATATTTTCGAAAATTGTTCATCAACTCATATACAACACATGCGAATTACATATGGGTTGATACCAGTTTGAATCGCAAATATGTACAAAAAGATGTATTCGTATGCCACATGATAAATTAATCGATGTTTTAAAAGTTATTAACAAAGAATTTTACTGCATAACTGGTATCAAAAAGCTGAATTTCGCAAGCGTGTATTCTGTCCCCACTCCTTTTTAATATTTGTTCATACCGAACAAGAAGCACTGAATCAAACGAATATTGAATTAAAGTTAATGGCGAACATCTTAGCAATATTCGATATGCTGATTACATGACACTATTGACCGACAAAATGGGTTATTTGCAATAATTTTTATTTTTATTTATTTTATTTTATTTATTTACATACTTTTATTTGATGTTTCATACGCAAGACTTATTTCTCATATTACAGTATGAAACTGATAAAACGCTCATACAGTATTACTTCAAATATATAATTTTAATATTTATTTTAATTTTAAATACATACATTTAGCAATTTATTAAAAAAAGCAAACAAGAAACAACAATATTCTAGTTATTTAATCTATATATACATATAAAAATCATTTTCTGCTTGTTTGTTTGTTTGTTTGACCGCTATAGAAATTTGTAGTTTCCAACGGATTTCTCCGAAAATTGGTACACACGATATTTGTACCCCAGGTAAGGTCGCCATATACTTCCTATCGGCCACGCCTTCTTTTACGCCCACTTTTCGCATACAATTCGTTTTCTGTTTTTGGTATATTTGTTCGCTATACAAATTTTTATTGGTTAACGGATTTCTCTGAAATTTGGTACATACAATCTCTGAACTCCAGGGAAGGTCACCACGTGCTTCCTATCAGCCACGCCTACTTTTACGCCCACTTTTTATATACAATTCATTTTCTGTTTCTTTGTATGTTTGTTCGCTACACAAATTTTAAATTTTTTACGGATTCCTCTGAAATTTGAAATTCCACGATCTATACCCCAGGGAAGGGGTATACGCCCACATTTTTTAAAATTTTTATCGGATTTAAAACGACTTTATTGCACATTATTCTCATATCCCAGGCAAGGTGATCATATATTTTTATCGGCCACGTCCACTTTTTTTTAAATTTCTATATTCTATTTTCAATGGACTTCCCTAAAACTTAGTGCACAAATCTCTTTACTTACTACTCTTGAGTTTACACCATTATGAAATAAATATTGTAAATCAACCTAGTACAAATATTCCCCTCTTGCCTTTTTTATTATATGAGTTGTAACACCCCAAAATTAGTGCAGATTTATTTCGTGGGTGAACAGATACAGGTTAACTACCATTGTAGGATTACTCCGATGAGGTTAATTCGTACAAATATTTCCATCTCGCCTTTGGAAGACAAAATGGTGGAAAAATAACTATTTTCGATTGTGACTGGCACATGAAAGCGTAGCATATAGGCCGTACTACCTGAAATGCAAAAAGTCTTAGACTAAACAGAACTCTAGAGAACGCGATCAGATCCAAATTCGAATCGATTCTCAACGAGTTAGACAATCGACAGTCGAGAAATGCTGAAACATCTGAGCAAACTCAATTACGCCTTGAACCGCAAAGATTAAGACAAGCTTTATTAAGAGAAGCGGAAATGCCTGAATCAAGTGCATCTAGAAAGCCAGTGAATAATCTCTTACGTTAGCAGGTATCAACTTAGAATCTCCATGTTTTTCTCATAGACAATTATATATCGCCAGGTCCAGAGTTGGGAGCCAGCACAATCTTTTCATATATGCACCAGAAGGAAAAACCAGAAATGTTGTATATCCTAAGGTTCTAGAGTAACTAAAATACGTAACTTTTAGACATCAAACACGCAAGAAAATCCATGCATAAGCAAAGTTAGTTGTAATGGTAAGCAGGCGCTGAGTACTTAGTCCCCAATGAAAAAATTCCCAAAAAAAAATAAAGTTATTCCCCAAAAAATTGAAGAATAACTTCATGATAAACAAATTCCACAAATTTTTTAAAAAAGGTCCCCAAAAGAAATGAATAAATTCCCGATACTGCTCTCAATATCTGTTCTGCAGTAAACGTACTTAAAATCTGTATTCTTTTCAATAGCATCATTTCGGTGCGCGGAGGCGGCGTGCGGACGCGGACGCGACGGGACACGCTCGCGGAACACAGCTTAGTTAAAATATCGGAATGATGTGAAAAATATATTTTGGCGATTAAAATAAGTTGACGACAACTGCGCGGCAGCACGGGTGTAGCTGCCTAACGCGCGGAAATGGCGTGCGGACGCGACGCGCTCTCGGAACACAGCTCAGCTAAAATATCGGAATAATCTGAAAAATATTTTTTGGCGATTAAAATAAGTTGACGACAACTGCGTGGTAGCACGGGTGTAGCTGCCGAACGCGCGGATGCGGACGCGAATCGCTCGCGGAACACAGCCCAGTGAAAAGTCTTATGATAAATTCTTTCTACGTATGCTCAATAATTACTATACATATACATATACTATAAGGAGCTGCTTAAAGCAACCTTGCGGCGCAATTTTAAACGTCGCATTCGTTTTCCATTTTTGAAACTTCTATAAATTTGACCTCTCTGCTCAATGATGATCACTTATTGAATGAAGTTATTAAATTTTTAAAAGTTCTGCTTCCTTTAATTTGCAAACGATTCCGTTACATATGATATTTACAAAATAAATAAACTTACAAAAAAACTTAAAGCGTCTTATAAAAAGACTCCTAAATAAAAAAATCAGATAATTTTAAATTGAAATAAGAAATGAATTTACTCCCCAAAAACGTAACCATTGGGGAATTTTTTCAACATGAACAAATTCTCCAATCCCATACAAATTTTTGGAGAAAAAGTTCATCTTTTTGTGGAATTTGTTCATTGGGCACTAGGTACTAAGCGCCTGCTAAGCGTAGTGAACCATTTTTAAAGTTAAAGGCCTTTGAATCCTGGGCAAGACCGGGTAAAAACAGCTAGTTGATCATAAAAAACTTCATTGTGGAAAATAATTAAAAACGTTTTTTTTTTTTTTAATTGAATTGCGTTGCTTATAGTTTGAGAGCTATATGGGATTAAGAGCCAAAGACGTATTGCATGTATGAAAAATTGCCACTCATACATTAGGGCATGATGTCTAAGAGATAGTCTTCTGCCCCTATTAGATATCGAGAAGTTAAGACGTTCATAGAGATGTTCTGGCTGGCAGATATATATAATTTTATACATGAACAGCAGAACTCTAATTTTTAGTATATTATCAAAGCTAATATCATAAAGTTGAATAGAAAAAGAAGAGTTATGGTCATATCATAAAGTTGAATAGAAAACAAAGAAGAAAATTATATTCAGTCTAGGCCGACTATACGATACCCTATATCATGGTTAACAGACCCTATCTCTTCGGTCCAATTAATTGGATATAGAAAATAAACATAAACCAAGTTTGAAAGGCATTATTATTATTTTTAATTTTGGCTGCAGGTATGAAAAAGTTCATATCGGGTGCTATATTTATATGGAGACTAGGTCGAAAAATGGACCGATCCTGACCATATTTGGTAAAGTCACTTATATTTTGAAAAAGTAAATAACCAAATTTGACAAATATCTGTGCAATATTTTTTTGTTTTTTGATAGATTTAAGTGAAGATCGGAAAGCAGTTCTCTATGGGGCCTATGACTAAGAATTGTCCTGTAGTTATTATTTTTGGACTAGTGAATAATGAATATAATAAACACATACAAACCCAATTTGACTAAGATCTTTATGAGAATTTGGATCTTATGGCAATTTATGTCGATTTCATAGGGGTCATTTGTATGGGGACTAGTTTTGAACATTGCCCGAATTTCACCAATTTCAACAGCGTTCATTCTATTGTCGACAGAAACTTATATACCAAATTTCATCAAAACATATTCATATTTGCGATCTGTAGTTTGATTAAAAAGTTTACATGGACACACAGACGGACGGACGGAAGGAGAGACGAACGGACATCGCTAAATCGACTCAGAAAGTGATTTTGAGTCGATTGGTATAATAAAAGATGGGTCTAGGTCAAATATTTTTGGTAGTTACAAACAGCAGCACAAAGTCATTATACCCAAACCACATACACACAGAGAACGGATTTGTTGTGACAACCGTATTTGTTGCCAACCGAATTTTGATAGTCCCATGTACTATCACATTATTCTATTGTGATTACTGAATTATATTTTAAAAACTAACGTATTTAGTACTCAGGCAATTGAATTTTGAAATAAATTCGATTGATGAAATGGAATTTAGATTTTATTTATTGGTTGTAACAACCATTTATCAGGTAGCCTATTTTAAATGCGCACTTATCATCTGATATATAAAAGCACATGCATTTTTAATGCTCTTATTTTGTTTCATTAGTTTATTTCTAAATATGAAATTAAAATTAATAAAAGACAAGATTATATTGCATGATAAAAAAGATTTTAGTAACACATACGAATAGGGAATAAATAAGCGATATTACGTGTATTAGTTAATGCATTAATGTTCCCGTTTTCACTTAGGCTCTTATACTACTTTTTTGCCGTTTGATAATTGTCTATAACTGCATGTTGTATCCTCGCATTATATTCTTCTCATATTTCTTAAAAATGTTATAAGTAAAATAGAACTTGTGCAATATAAAAATATAGTAAAAATAAGGCCGCATACCATGTTCGGATCCAAGTAAGATGACCGTTTTACTGTAGACAAATATGGTTAGAATGTACGATCCTGTCCCCGTCACCGAAAGGCTTTTATCTCGTCTGTTTTATTTTGCTTGCAAATCGTTTGGAGTGTGTATGAAGGTAAACGCCATTATTCAGTTGAAGTAGTTGCAGAGATAGTTGTATACGTTTCCCATTAACTCTGATCAATTTGCCAATGCTAAACAATATGGCCAGACAGTTAGTTGTTTGATAATGAATTTAAATTTATTTTCAAGGTTATTTAACATTCTGCTTTGTTGTCCTCCAAATACCAACTTAATGGCCAAAGATAGTTTCATAAAATTGGGTAAAAGCAATTTGAATTTGATGTTAAAAAATAGCAGTTTATCTATGCATTGTCGCAAATTTACCTAAAATAGTAAGATTTCCTATAGAATGAAAAATTTACGACCATTATTGTTGTGTTTTTACTTGCTTTTTTATAAAAACTATTCCTTGACGATCTTACTTCTAATAGAATGCAACAAAATTTGGAAAAGCTTATTTTGAATTTAAACTAACTTTGCATAAAATAATTTTTACAAAAAATAAAAACACAACAAAAAAAAAAAAAATAATGACCACTTACCCAATCGATTAGTGTTCTTTATTATGCTACAATCCATTCTTATGTACATATGTATGTACATACGATTAAACGTAATTTAAAATTAAAAAAAATTTTATTTTATATTTTTGTTTAATTTAAATTTTTTTTTGTCTGCTGTCTTATTTTTTCAAAAATGACATATTAATTCGAAAATTCGGTTAGGTTTAACATTTTTTTATATTTGACGATATTAATAAATGCATTTGATTTCCTTTCGGTTGTAAATACCAAATAGTTTAAAATTTAGTTTCCCACTTTATTGTAACCGAAAAATTGTTATAAATACAAATTTGTTTCTATCATATTATATATATAAAATTGAATGTGTGTTTGTTTATTTGTTTGTTTGTGTGTACCTTATAGGAGACCAAACCTCTGGACCGATCTTCCTGAAATTTTCACAGCATTTAACTGGGACTCTGGCATGATTAATAGGGTACTTTTTTTTGACCACGCCCACTTTTACGCCCACTTTTTTAAAATTATGTAATTGCTCCCATATAGTTTTTAACAGATTTACTTCAAATTGTATACACATTATACTCCAGGCGAGGTAGAAATAAACATTTCTTACGCCACGCCCCCTTTCACGCCCCTTTTCACGCCAAATTTTGTTTGAAAGTTTTAAACTATTTTTTCTCTGTACAAATTTGTTCCTTCCAACGGATTTTTTTATTTGGTAGTATATTGCTCTTAATACTGTTAACGTCGCCATATAACTATGAACCACGCCCATTTCACCGCCCCCTTTTTTTTTACTTATACCACTAACAATGTTTGCTATACAAAATAATTTTTTTGTAATATGTATTTATCTAAAGTTTTATACACTTTTTATCTACAGGTAAGGTAGCCATACATTTTTTTATTACCAAGTCCCCCTTTTTCGCCCCATTTTACCTTAAATCATAATTATTCTGCTTTCAATCTATCTATATATATAAAAATGAATGTGTGTTTGTTTGTGCTTTATAGGAGGCCAAACCAAAGAACCGATCTTCCTGAAATTTTCAGAGCGTGTTACTGTGACTCTGGAAGGAATAATATGCTATATAAATTTTTGATTGGACAAAGGGGCGGTGCCACGCCCATATAACCCAAAATTTGAAAAAGTCATATCACGGGAATTTTTTTACCTACAGCAGTCATATTTGGTACATATGGTATTAGCATGCATAGAAATACATACAAGAAGAAAAGTGGGCGGGGCCACGCCCCTTTTTAGAAAAATAAAAAATCGTAATATCTTCTAAACTACTGGAAGGATTGTCATGAAATTTTCACAAAAGGATATTTTTGCGAAATAATAAGACCTTAGCTATATAAAGTTGTTAGTGGGCAAAGGGGCGTGGCGTATATATAAAAACGTTGATGCATTTGATTGTAACGAATGATCTCCGGAACCATAAGAGCTGTCGAGGTAGGATTTCCAGCATAGGTTCGGTTCGAGCTCTTCTGTGTTTTTTTTTTAGTTTTAACCCTCTAGCTGGCGTTGGGGTCAAGTTAAAAACAAAAATTTTTACTTTCAGCGCGATTTGACTGCAATTCAGAATGAACGTATGTTTCGTCATAAGAAATTTTTGTATGTATAAATGGACCCGATAGGTGGCGCTGGGTAAAGTTATTTCGAATATTCTTATTTACGGTGTGATTTTAATGAAACTAAGAATGTACATATATGTATGTTAGAAACATTTTTTTATTGGACCCGGTAGATGGCGCTGTCGTTCGAAAAATAATGAGTTGTCAAATTTATATAAATTTTAATAAATAAACTCACAAACGTTTTTATATATAAATATTCTAACGAAAAAGAAGGAAAAAGCCGCTACATTATTGCATGGTGGCCGCACAGCTCATTCAGCACTCAAATCACCATTAAACGTACAAAAAAATGAGAATGCCGTCTGTAATATCAAAAAACATTCCGGTATGGCAAAAGTTCTGCAAAAATGCAGTATTTTTATTTGGGATGAATGTACCATGGCTCACAAACATTGTGATTTGATTTGATAAAAGATTTGAAAGGCAATGAAAGATTTTTTGGTGAAGCTCTCATTTTATTATCTGGAGATCTTCGTCACACATTTTATATAGGTATATACAGATTCTAACTAAAATAAAAATTCATTGAGGGCAAATCAACGTTTGCCGGGTCCAGCTAGTATTAATATAAAATTTGTAACAATGACTGTAAATTAATTTTTAGTTTAGAATATTTCATTATGATGGAATATTTTATTGTTATCACCAATATTTAGAGTTAATACAGGTTATACTGGCTTTAGTTCAGTTGCCCCAATTGAATTATTTTAACAACTTGCATAAAAACTTTCATTGGTGAAAGGAACTTATTTTGCTGTTGTATCTATTTTCATTTTATTAGAATTATGGTTAAGAGGTATTTTATAAAGAAAATCTATTTTATTTTCAAATATATTTGAATTACAATAATATATCTGGATAAATAAATAATTATTTTTAATGGTAACCTATTTCCAACAAATTCTTTTTCTGTGTGTAGTGGTATAGGGTATAAAGAAAAGATATGGTCATATCTTTCTAGACCATATACATAACGTACAATATTATTTAAATACTACTTTCATTTTCCGTCTACTCTGCATATCGAAACTGGCAAAAAGTTCACAACCGTACAATAAAGGCATTAAATACGTTGAGGCGAGAAGTATCTTAATTTTAACGGGAGTACAATATTGAGTTTTCCATAGTGTTCGTAGCATAATATGTGTAAGACTACATGTAAAATTTATATGGTTTGAACAGGTAAGAGTGTTATTGAAAAACATTCCGAGGTTCTTAGCCGATTCTACTCTCTCAATTAGTTGGTTATTGAGAGTTATGTTTAGCGTATAAAAAGATGGTGACCGTTTTTTGATAATAAGGCACTTCATATATTGGGATTAATTTCAAGACCATTAGCCGTAGCCCGTACATAAATTAAAATTGATCTATGGACCAAGTTTCAGGATGATTGGATAAGGGGAAGTGGAGATTAAATCACTATGTAACTGTGCATGGCTATGCGCGACTGTGTGTGACTATGTTAAAATTAATTTTTGTCCACAACAAGTCTATGGACAAATTTTCAGATCGATCGAATTATGGGAAGTCAATCGACAAAATTTCAGATCGATTGGAAAGGGAAATAGGTTTTAAAGCACTCCGTTACTGTGCGTGACTATTTGTGATCATGCGTGACTACTCCAAAATTAATCTATAGTCACTAAAAGACTATTTGCCAAGTTTCAGATCAATTGGATGAGGAGGAATGGGGTTGCCCCATGGCAGACAGACAGACAGAGAGTATGAGTTAAAAGAAAGATTTTAAAAACAAAAATATTGCATGGATTTTTTTTTCCAAATTTTGTTTCTATATGGTTTGATCTAGTCCTCGTAAAATCAGATATGAACCTTTTCATATCATCACGCCACAAATTAATAACAATATCACTACAATTTGGGTAATGCTTATTTTCATTATCATTTTATATAATTATGTTACATGTTTTAATTTGCTCTGCGATTATGGTTAAACATTTCTTTTCAAAAGACATTTCTATGCAAATTTCAAGACAAAGATGAATAAAAAAATTATTTTTAAAACGAAAAAAAAAATCATATAATAACATTTTGAGAAAATTGATTTTAATTTGAAACAAAAGCAACGACTAGTCAATTGGACTTTCACATAATCATACTAGATATACTTTTACTAAGTGCTTAACAAGGACTACTATCAGTAAATCGTCGATAAATAAAAACAACAAAGCAAAAGTTACTAGTAGAAAGAAACAAGTAAGAAGTTACGTTCGATCTAAAGCGACTTTAGGATATCCTATACCTGGACTTTCGACAAAGGCTTTTCGTTAGGTGGATTTAATTAATTTATGGCTTGCTGATAAGATTAAGTTCATACCGGATGCTATTCTTATAATGGGTCCTGGTCAATATGGATCGATTATGACCAACTTTTATTTTTATTTTTTCAGAAACCTAAAGAAGCAAATTTATAGAAAAATTCTTATAATATTTTATTTGATAAATCGGGAAGCGGCTTTATATTGGGACTAGCACTAAAAAAGGTGCTACAAAGATTTTTTCTGTTCTGCAGATTAAAAATGTAATAAGTACACGTATGCAAAAATTTCACCGTGACCATTATTATAATCTGGATCTTAAGGAAATTTAAATTGATATCGTAGGAGTCATTTTTAAGTATACTAAATTTTTAATAATTTCAATCGTATTTACAACTTATAGTTTTACATGGACGGACGAACAATAATTCATAAATCGACACAGAAAGTGATTCTGAGAAGCTCTGTCTAATTAGAGGGCTGTTTAGGATAAAAACCTATGATAGTTGGAAACATCAACACAAACTCGTCATATGACCAAAGAGTCGTATAAATATACTACTCTTCATAGGGTGATATAAATATATTCTTGTAATGAGATAAACAGAAAAAAAACTAATTTAAAGAGGATTATGATCATATTTTCAAAACAATATAGACAAATGGATTTAAATATATAAATGCTTGTGAAGATATACAGCAACAGAACAGAACTTAATATCTTAGATAAAATGTCAAAAAATGAAGAATATTTAAAATGTATTTTCTTTAAAGACAACAAAACTTTCACAGTGGCAATATGATGAAATTTAAGAAAATTTAATAAAAATAGGGGTGATTTATGCCGTTGCTCTATGTGGCAATAAATGAAAAAGTAGGGGGGAGGGGAGGTTGCAAGTAATTGTCTAACTATATTTTCATTAAATATTTTTAATCATGTTAAATATTTATTATATTTTCATTTAAACATTTAACAATAAATTCACACAGCAGCCGTCCAATTTATTGTGTGGTTTTTCTATTGTTGACATATTTATTCACATTGAGCCAACATTATTGTTAGTTAGTCTGCTCTTTATAAATAAATATTATCACATTGCAACAAAAAATAAATCCAATCACTGCCACCATATGAACGACATGATTTGTGTGGAGAGCTGTGAATAAAATACATTGTTATATTAATTTTTAATTATCATTGTTATTATATTTAAATAGCATGTGAATTGTTTTTGTTATTTACTATAATTACATTTTGTAGGGCTACTAAATATAAAACAATACATGTATGGGCAAAATATTATTTTATGGGCCATAAATTAAACAACTGAGTTTTAATATAAGATATTGGTATTGTTGGAAAGAGGAATTCCACTAAAATATATTTATGTGTTATGTAATGTCGCAAGTTATATCCATCATTTACAATGCATTTTAATATTTAACTTTAATAAAAACACACTGGTGAAACTTTACACACCAGGGACTAAATCACGGCATTTAAAATCGAGTGAACGTTTGTGTAGAGAAAATGTTCGATGGCGACGCACAGTGGGTTCTATCGTACCCAAAGTGGCGATTAATTCAGGGAAGCCGTAATTTTAAAATATTGTTATTTTTTATTGATGGATATTCATAAATACATAAAAAAACCAGCATTTGTAAACAAAAAATTTTTTTTTTAAGTTGGTAGGCGCTTTTTTGTATTTTGGGAAAAATGTTCTTATATCACAACTTTGGCTGTAACTTTGGAACGAAAAGCGATTAATTAGCAAATTAAGTTGCAAATTAGAGCATATTTAATGTGCTTTTAGAAAAAGACACGTTTTTAAAAAAATAAATATTTAATATGTATTTGTGTTAGTAAAATTTTAAATTAACATTTTCTCCAAGTTCCATAATTCCATAAACTTAACACAAAAAGTCACACTAGGAAAATTATATTTTTTGGTTGATAAATAAGCACAAACACATAAAGAGTAACCATTTCAGAAAAAATTATTTAAACAAAATTTTTAAATTTTTTTTCAGCCTTTTTTTGAAAACACATTTTAGTCATCATTAAATTCTTTTACTATTTAGGACGCTACGGCTTGTCCAGACTTTCTAAACGACATTTTTGCAGCATGAGCTAACACCGGTAAAGGCGTGTTGTCTCTGTCTTACATTTTTTGCTTTAGTTTTTGCGCTGCACTCTTCAAAAGAAAGCTCTCTACAAGCCGTTTTACAAGGTGGAGGAACAAACGATAGTCATGAATCCAACCAATTTTTACTATGTAATAAAAAGCATTCATCACCCCTATTACTTTTTCCCCAACGATTTTTAAACGCTTGGACAAAAGTATTAAATCTTGAACTAAAGTCGTTCATACCAGAAGATTTAATTCGTCTAATAATTTCTTGTCTTAGAGAATTAAATTTATTCTTTTGATGTCGAATATCTGAATTTGCCATAATATTATAAAGCTCTTGCCGTGAAATGAAAATAGTGTTGGGACTCGTTCCTTAAAAATAGTTAGCAACTTTAATAGATTCAAGAATTTCAATTGTTTTTCGTTAGTCCAATACCAATTACCAAACTCAACTTACATCACTTTCAAAAGATTAAGAACGTCACAATTTCGAAAACGTCAAAAAACATATTACAACACAAATTACTTAAATATCACAATCAAAACAAAAAACAAGTAAGAAAATTATAGTCGGTCTAGACCGACCATACGATTCCCTATACCATGGTTTAGAAACCCTATCTCTTCGGTCCAACTAACTGGATATAGAAAATAAGCAAAAACCAAATTTGAGTGGCATTGTTATTAATTTTTTTGGCTGCAGATATGAAAAAGTTCATATCGGGTGCTATATTTATATGTGGAATAGGTCAAAAAATGGAGCGATCCTGACCATATTTGGTAAAGTCACTTATATTTTGAAAAAATATACACAAACTAAATTTGATTTAATATACGTAAAAGTAATAAGACTACACTTTTTCCAGTTTTGGATTTATTCATGATTTTTAAATATACAAAATTTAATTTTTTTTTTTTATTTTTTTTACTTAAACAACCACTACTCAGCCATTTTTTGGTGTTTTTTAAAAATCTGATTATCTCCCAAAGGTAACAGTTACATCACTAAAATAAAAACAATTTTGAAAATGACCAAAAATCACGCGAAAAGTCGAGCTGATAGAAAAAATCCAAGTGCATATTTGGATTCTGCGTTCCGAATAACCTTAAAAACAACATTCTGTTCTTAATTAACAAAGACCGTGTTCTCTTAAATTATAATTCAAGAAATCTTATAAAATCTTAAAATCTTACGGAAATCGCAATTTTTATCAATTGAGTTTTCTCAGTAAATTCGGAACAAAATCAAAAGTTGTGCACCGATTACAATGAAATAAAGCTCGTTGCATTTGAAGTATGTTTAACTTAATGTTCTTGGACCAAAACTGTTATCTGTGTCACAGTTTTATTTGTTATGAATTTTGAAAAAACAAAAAAAAAATTTTTTTTTTTAAATTGTTCGTTTCTTCTAAACTTTCACGATATCTCTGAAACCGCTAGGCAAATTTGAAACCGACGTAAGTTCGGCTTAAAAATAATATTGTTAACGAGCTTAGGTTTTTTTTTAAATGAATATGATGAACCGTTTTCAAGTTATTCCAATATATGTAGTGGAAGTGCCTTAATTTTGGAAATAACGGTATATCGCAAGTAGTCAAGCTCATAAAAAAATCAGCTCAATTCATTAAAAAATTGCAATAAAGTTCCAGTCACCACCAAAAAGTTTAATTTTGTTCCCTTATGTTATTTAATTATACGATGGTATATTAATTTACAAATAAAGGGAGTATAATTAAAACTTGGTTTTTATGGGTTGCTTTTTTATACACTATATCTTCATATAAAAGTCGTATTTAAAATCATTTTTGAATATAGCCAAAATAGACTTCTCCATAAATTATCCTTAATAGTACTGAGAAGATATACGTTTTGAAAATGATGTTAGAGCAGAAGAATGGTCTCGGCGTGGTACGTTGCTGCTATAGCAACTAAAACTGGAAAACGTTACTCAAATGCACGAAAAGGACTTGAAAAGCAGATCCCGATTTTACAAATATCTAAACTATAGCTCAGCTGTTAGTTATATTAAAAACGATTTAACTTTACCATAGAATACAAGAATTTTTAAAACCAGGTGTGATATTTTACCTCTAAACGGGAAATACCTTCGATAATACGGCAAATAAAACATGCATCCTTTGTAACATGAGTGAGTATGAAACTTTAGTTTACTTTATGGCAAAATGCCCCATACGCAGAGGGTTCAGAATAAGATATTTAAGAAAAATCTTTTTATATTAAAACGAATTAATAAATATTTTAAACAGAAAGATGATAATATTAATTTATGGGAATTAATTTAAAAATACACAAATTGTTAAAAAAAAAAATATGTATATAATAATAGACAACTTTAAGTCATTGTTATAACTATATCCCATACTTTTTATACCCTATACCACTATGTGGTTTGGGTATAATGACTTTGTGCTGCTGTTTGTAACAACCAAAAATATTTGACCTACACCCATCTTTAATTATACCGATCGAATCAGAATCACTATCTGATTCGATTTAACGATATCCGTCCGTCCGTCCGTCCGTCCGTCCGTGTGCACAATAGGTCAAATGACAGCTTTTTCTGTGCGAAATTAGTAACTACTGCAAAAACATGGTATTCAAACTAAAGCTTGTAAGAATTACATAAGTTAGTTTAACCCTATTTAAAAAAATGGAATTTAACCTATTACCGACCAATAATTAACCCTTTTTCAACCATTACAAAAACATGCATACAAAAACATGGTATTCAAACCAAAGCCTGTAACAGTTCCAGAAGTAAGTGTAACGCTATCTAAAAAAATTTCATTTTACCCATTAACGACCAATAATTAACCCTTTTTCAACCATTAAAACAAACATAATGCATTCAATTGATTTTTTTTTTATTATAATATAACATTTAGAAATTTCTTAAATCTAATTCATTTTGTAAATTTAAATCAAAAAGGGCTACTTCACTTTCATCAATTTCATCAATATCATCAATTTCATTAATTTCTTCGTCTTGGTTGCTAAGCTGAAATTCTTCTATGGATTCGCTGCAATATAATAGCTCAATAACTTCAGGTGGAAGTGAAGAACGTTTACGCTTTTGTAAGCGTCTGGCTAAAAATGTTGTGGAAATGAATGGATCTGAAGTATCGACAGCCCTATTAAATACATCTAACAGGTTATTGGTGCGGCTGTTTTTGCGGCCGTGAAGCAACCGATCGGCCTTTTATATCTTGTGTCGCGATTCAGAAGCTTCTTCTCCAAGAAAACCTATTGGTAGTGCGCTGTTTTCTATTATTTGTTTTGAGTGTATGAGCACTTTATGGACCGTGGCAGTCATTGGCAACCAGGGATATAGCACCTGAAAACGTTTTGCTGTGTCAAAGCAATATATTTAAAATTTATTTGAATCTATTTTGAACTGGCAGGATAAGCAAATCAAAATTATTTTGAATCGAAATATTATATCTTTGCCAACATCAGTTATTTCAGAAAAAATATCATGCTCAGAAAAAGCTCGACGAGCAGTGTTTCCGTCATTTGTGGAACCAAAACCACCTACTCTGGGCATGTCCACGCGAAGTCCAAGCTTTCTCCAAAAATCGTTTTGTATTTTTTCTTTTCTTTTTAGATAGTTACTTTATCATCTCCTCGTCAGATCGTTTTTTTGATACAGAGGTTACCTACAAGAAAAGGCATAACTCATAAAACGCAAATAATCGCAACTTGCCACAAACCGAAATTACTCATTACATTATATTTAATCTATTTTATCAATATGAAAGAGGTCAAATGGGGTCAAAATTTTTAAACGCTTACGGAATGTAAATGTTTACAAATAAACGGACCCCTTTTAAGGTAATGTTGTCTAATGAGTTCTTTCCAAGTATATCGACATATATATAAAGCAGTTATAATTAAAAACAGTAGTACTTACCTGTCTCTTTATTTTCCATTTAAATTAATAAATAATAATATACACAAATCGAGAAATACAAACTTAAAGTTGACCTTGCACTATTGAACACTCTTGCACGTTTGTAGAAAAAATTGCATTGATTGACTTTGACTTACAAATGTGTAACGGTGCTTTTTTTTAAACGCAAAAAAAAATCACATGTCTTTGTTTTGAAGCATTTCCAATTAAAAAACAACAACAACAATAGTAAAACGGCACTTTGATTTTTATCAATTTAGCACAGAAAAAGCTGTCAATTAACCTATTGTGGTGTGTGTGTCCATGTAAAGCTTGTAATCAAACTGCAGGGTGCAAATATGAATATATTTTAATGAAATTTGGTATTTGATCTTTTATCTGCCATGGGATGAACGCTATTGAAATTGGTGAGAATCGGTCCTTGTTCAGATCTAGCCCCCATACAAATGACCCCTATGAAATCAACATATATTGCCATAAGATCCAAATTATCATACAAATCTTAGTCAAATTGGGTTTGTATGTATATATTATATCCATTAATCAGTAGTCTAAAAATGATCCCTATTGGACAACTCTTAGTCGTAGGCCCCGTATAGAGCTGTTTCCCGATCTTCACTTAAATCTATCAAAAAACAATAATATTGCACTGATTCTTCTCAAATTTTGTTTGTATATATTTTTGCAAAATACAAGAGACTTTATCAAACATGGTCAGGATCAGTCCATTTTTCATATCTGCAGCCGAAAAATTTAATAAAAATCCCACTCAAATTTGGTTTATGCTTATTTTCTATATCCAGTTAGTTGGGCCTGAGAGATAGGGTATCTAAACGCATGGTATAGGGTATCGTATAGTCGGTCTAGACCGACTATAATTTAATTACTTGTTTATGTTTGTATTGGATATATATTGTTATATTATATTTTATATGTCATATGGATCTTGGTCAAGTTTGGTTCGTGTATGTTTATTACACCCAATAAACAGTAGTCAAAAAAAAATAAATAAATAAATAAACCCTGTCGGAGATTTCTTAGTTATAGCCTCATATAAAGGTGCTTCCTTATCCTCACATCAGTCTACCAAAAACTAAATTATTGCACAGAATTTTCTCATGGTTGGTTTGTATATGTTTTTGTAAAAATAGGTGACATTATCAAATAAGGTCAACATCGCTCCTTTTAAATATAGCATCAGATTTGAACTATCCATATCTGCAGGCGAAAAAATTAATAACAGTGCCACTCAAATTTGGTTTATGCTTATTTTGTTTTTCCAATTAGTTGGACCTTGTTTAAATTAAAACATGTATAACATTACTTCTGCCAGTAATGTACTGGTCTAGAGCGACTATAATTTTCCTTTATCTTTTTGGTATTCTTGATTGCAATTTGCACTTCTTTCTCAGTTTTTATAAAGTTTTAATTATTAAAACGCCATTGGAAAGTGTTGAAAAGCATCACTTCTCTTCTATGATGGACTTTAAAATAAAAAGCAGTCAGCAATAATATCAATCGCTAAAAGTGGGCTTTTTCGAAACAGCTTAGCTTTCGTGTAGCGTTCTTTATAGCTGAAAAATCGTAAATGTACATTCATAGATCTTAAATGTAATATTTAGCTAGTTGCCTTCAATTAATGGCATTTTTCGAAGTAAGGAGATAAGGATCATTGTTACTCCAAATAATATAAAAACAAGTTAAGTGTTAAATTCAACCTTGCCGACTTTTTGATACCTGTATATGAGAAGAGAAGAGAGAGAGAGACTTAGTGAGTTTAAAATACTTTTATTTATTTAATTTTGTGGAAAAAAATTTGTGTAGTAAAAAGATGTAAGCCGTATTCGTTCGATACAATTTTGTATGAATACTTACAATGAATTTTACATTTTTTATACCCTATACCACTATGTGGTTTGGTTTGATTCCTATCGAATCAGAATCACTTTCTGAGTTGATTTAACAATGTCCGTCCGTCCGTCCGTCCGTCTGTGTGTCCATGTAAACCTTGTAATCAAATTGCAGGTCGCAAATATGAATATATTTTGATGAAATTTGATATATGAGCTTTCATCGGCCATGGAATGAACGCTGTTGAAATTGGTGAGAATCGGTCCATGTTCAGACCTAGCCCCCATACAAATTACCCATATGAAGTCGACAAAAATTGCCATAAGATCCAAATTGTCATATAGATCTTACTCAAATTGGGTTTGTATGTGTTCATTACATCCATTAATGAGTAGTCCAAAAATGATGCCTTTGATCCCACATAGAGCTGCTTCCCGATCTTCTCTTTAATCTATCAAAAAACAAAAATATTGCACTGATTCTTCTCAAATTTTGTTTGTATATATTTTTGCAAAATACAAGAGACTTTACCAAACATGGCCAGGTTCGGTCCATTTTTGGGCCTAGTCCCCATACATATATATAGCTTCCGATATGAACGTTTTCATATCTGCAGCCAAAAAAATTAATAAAAATCCCACTCAAATTTGGTTTATGCTTATTTTCTATATCCAGTTAGTTGGGCCTGAGAGATAGGGCCTCTAAACGCATGGTATAGGGTATCATATAGTCGTTCCAGACCGACTATAATTTTCTTACTTGTTTTTGTTTTTTAATTGTTAGTATAATTAAATAAATTTTCAAGCTACTACAATTGCCACATTTATAATAAAAAAAAACTTTTTTATATAAATTAAATGTAACTAGACCGATATACGAAATAAAACGTGTAGCATGTTGTTTCTTTTTGGTCATTTTCATAATAAAATATTTAAAAAAAAAACCTTTTTCCATGGTAGAAACAATAGACTATTGTTGTTATAAATACAGTAATTATATATTGTTTTAATTATTAAAAAAATATTGTATAAATATAATACATATGAATCTGTGGCGTAAATAAGAGTTTATAGACCAATTTACTTAAAATCCCGTCTTAATTTAATAAAATATTACACTTATCGCACAACTAGTTATTAAGAAATATAATCGTTTATAAAATGAAATTTAGATATATATTTGAAACAAGTTTAAATTAAATACCAAAACCTTTTTTTGTGACAAATATTTAGCTAATCTAACTCTTTAGCATTTTTTAAAACTTTATAAATTTAAAATCATGGCTTATAAGTTCTTTTTTACACTAACCTGTTCGTTATTCATATTTTTAAGCAGTGAAATATACGTCTGTATAAAAGTGTGTTAATAATATTCAAATTTAATTGAAATAACTATTTACGTATTTAAATAACATTTACTAAATGCATAAATAATAAAATAAAGTTAAAAAATTTAAGCTGGCACGTGATGAAAAAATCTGGAAATTGTGGGGGGGGGGGGGGCGGTAAGGATGATCCACCCGCAAATCACAATCGTTATATATAGAATAGGAATAAATAAGTGAGTCGTACTATGAAAGTCTGGTCTCTAACTTACGGTTTATAATATATTTTCAAAATACGGCCGTTTTTTTTAAAGATATTTCCTTTTCGATCTAAAGAAATTATATATAAGTTGGACATTATATAAAAATACTTGCAAGGCCTGGACATGATTATGCTTAAATGTTCATTGCATATAACAAACCATAAAATTTTAAGGGGTTTTGTATGTTGGTACATACAGTGAACCCATAAAAAAGTTGTGCAGTATACTTTCATATGTTGCATTACCTTTGAAACTATGTATACTAGACATATAAACTAAAATGTTAAAATATTCCGTATTTTATTCACTTGTCAAATATTTTTAAAAAAATTTATCAAAATATCATGTTCTGAGCAAAAATTAACAAAAACCAAAAACGTACATTTCATGAAGCCAAATAAAAACTTGTACATATAAGAAATTCTGTGAAATAATGGGTTTTTCGTCATTATTATTAAAAACTAGTATTTTGTGAGATGAACCTTAGCAATTATAACGGCTTGTAAACTTTTTTGCATTGATAAGGATAAAGTTTGTGTGATGTCAGGTGTAATTGACGCCAACATGTTTTGGAGTGCAATTTTAATCAATTGTTTGTTTTTAACGGTATTTGATCTTATTTTTTTTTTCCTTATTGACCCACAAAGCCTCGATTGGGTTTACATCGGGAAATTCGGATGGATGGGTAGAACTTTTTTACAGTTTAAAACAGTCATTTTTTAATCACAAACGAGGAATGGTTTAGAGCGTTATCGCAAAAGTAGCTAAAAATTGTCGCAATTTCCAATTTTGCAGCTGTTTGTCGCGAATTTTTCTTTAAAATGTTTAAGTAATCAAATTTATTCATCGTGCCTTCAACAACCTGAAAATTTCCAACGCTATGAGCTCACATTGCACCCCGAACCATAACACTGCCGCCGCTATGGTTGAACGTTTTAGGAACATTTTTTGGGAACAATGCAGTACCTTTCTTTTTCACACAAAACGTCATCCATCGTATTCAGATATATTGAATTTTGGCTTATCTGTAAATATCACCGAGTTCCAAAACTCTTTTGCATTCTCCATTCTCCGCTTCTTAATATTTTTTTGCTGACAACAGAGACTTGTATCGGGATTTGTACTCTTTTATGCCTTCCGAATGTAAAAAATGTCATACAGTTTGTGGGTGTACCTGAACAATTCAGTGTTCGTTCGTTTTGATTCGACCTATTTAGTTTTGCGTTTGTAGAGAATAAATTTATTTAGCTTTCCGCTTCCGCTTGGTCTAATTAAAACCCCATTTTTCAGGTATGCATCAATAATGCATTTGACGGTACAGTGCGTCTTTTTACAATTTCATAAATTTTCCTTAAAATCGTGGTCTCTTCCCAAAGATTTATAACAAATTTTAAAATTTTTAATGAAGTTTGCTTTGATTCCACATTTTTATTTTTTTTTCGCGTAAACTGACATGTGCACATTAGAAATATAAAGGCAATATGCGAGCGGCATAGACCACTGAAGAAAAAATTGGGTTTGATATGGTAAATTTCCATATCGCGTAATATGAAGAGTGTACAATTTTTTTTTTTTTTTGGTTTCACGAAATGTACCTATTTTGTTTTTTTTGTTAATTATACCCTCCACTCCAGTGTGCAGACGGTATATATAAATTTGTCATTCCATTTGTAATAATTAATTTGGACCCCATAAGATATATATATTTGTGATCCTTATAGCACCCGGAGTTGATATAGCGATGTCCGTCTGTCCGTCTGTGGAAATCACGATGACGGCATCAATCGGGCAGCTAGGGTGGTTGATGATATAAAAAATGATTCACTGACATCCTGGCAAGTTTGCTGCTTAAAATCGTCCAAATCGGTTGTTTAGGGCCCGAGATTTGAATGAAGAACTAAAAAAAGTCTTGAAAAATATAATTTTCTATGTTGTTCTTGTCACGATCACGCCCTCAATAGGATAGATAAGGTGATAATTTTTGGTGAGAATGATTCAGCAAATTAGTCGGAAGATTTCTGTTTCAAAAATCATTAAAATCGGTGGAACAGGTCCAGGGAAATCTCTGAAAAATTAAAAAAAAAAATGAAGAATATGATGTTTCTATATTGTTCTAAATGCTGTATTGTTGTCATAGCTGGATTTGTTGTTTTTGTGGTCGTTGTGGTAATAATATAATAAAAACTAACCCTTTGTACATTTTTTTTATCAACTCTGGTAGAAAAATTTAAAAGTTTCCATTGTTTTGGCATCACTAAAAAAATTCACTAGATCATTTCTGTAATTGTCACAAGCTTGCCTGCAAAGTTTCAGATCGATTGGGTCACGGGAAAGGGGCTAAAATCGATCCAAAATTTTTTCGACAAGCAGACAATACGAGTTAATATAAAGGAAGTAAAAATTCATCAGCATCTAAAGCAAATAATGCTAAAATACGTAGTTGTTATTATAAAAAAAAAACAATGTAAATTTAGCAAAAAAAAATTTTATGTATTAATTTATTTAAAGAGAAAAACACAAAAATAACGTTTGATGTTGTATTTTTTGTGTGTAATATTTACATATACATACATACACATATTAAATAGTACAAATAATTTACACATATTCTACGTATGTATATCTATAATAACTGCATGTTAGAAATAAATCGGTATATTATTTTATTTACATAAAATTCTGCAATATTTTGTTGTGGGGAAAATACATTTATTTTGCATTAACAGAGTGTCACTTCATTTTGCTCAGCGAGACTATGCCGCAGTAGATGGCGCCATTATTTTTGTTCTAATTAGCTTTGCAACAGTTATTTCTATTTTAACATGAATGTCAATATTTTCAAATATATATCATACAGAACAATGTTAAGAGTATACACGGGCTGGTCTTTTTTCATTATTCTTTTACAAATATGAACATAAGTTTGGCATGTTAACTTTTTGTTGTCTTTACAAAATAGAGTTACCGAGTTCATCAATGAGTTTTTTGCTTTCAAAACAGTTCTATATAGTTATATAGAATTATTATTCTGCTTTACCTACACAATATCTGATTGCGATTACATCTAATTTTTAAAAATTGTTTATAATTACTAAAGCATTATTATTCACATAAATAAAATATTGCACTTTTTAAATTTTCCATTCAAATTTTAGAAAATATCAATTCTAAAAACTGGAATTAACATTTCCAATTATAAATTATAAAATATTAATTGGATTTCAGAAAATCATATCAAAACGTCGGAAATAATAATTTTAAATTTAGAAGACATCAATTGTATCTTTAATATACATATAAATTTTATTCGTTAAACACAAATTGAAATTCCAAAACAAACACCATATATGTTTACATTTAAAAAATGTTTACATTAAAAAAAAATATTGGCATTCAGGAGAAATTAATAACTTTTCAGTAACTTCTTTTAACGATAGTCAAATCGTTAAAAAAAAAGAAAAGCAAAATTATTAGTAAAATATATTAGTAAAAGATATTCGCTATTGTTAAAGTCAGCTGTTGTTGTTGTCTAAACGACAACCATTTTTGTGTTGTTTATTTAATCGATAAAAACTTAAAGTTTTAGGTTGAAATGTCGTCATACATAAATAAAAATCATAAAATAGTGAAAATATTTTGCTATAATTAAAAAACTTTTTATATAAATAAAAAAATTAAATAGCATATTCAATTCATTACTTCATTTTCAAATAAATAAACAGAAATATTAGGAAAAAAATAAAGATATTAAACATAAACATAAAATCATTCTGTCAAACACGAAGTAATTTGTTTTTTTCTATTCTTTGTGTTTTTCGCTTACAGAGATGCCACTCGTTTACAATTTAAATAAATACAAAAATAGATTTGTCGACTGTCGTTAAGCTGTATGTACTTAGTGAATCACTTAATCCTTAGTGCAAACAACAATAGCTGTCGATATATTTTGCGATTGTCAGATCGTTGAATTTGAAATTTACAGAATCGCACTACAGAAAATATTAATTTAAATTCAATGAATTTTATAAAACCTCAAATTATATTTAAGAATTGCGAACATAAAAATTTTTACATAAATAAACGCAATTTGATGAGAATGTTATTTATATATAAATTTTCACAATTTTTTTTGGATGAATATTTGAAGTTTTTCAGAAAATAAAGAGAACAAATTATTTTATTTAAAATGTTTGGGACATTTGGTTTTTTGCGTTTGGCATCCCTAATTTGATTATTTATTATCATAAATTTAGTCTCTATGTTTTCCAAATATGGCAATTTTTTAATAAAAAAGTTGAGAGAGCTTTTTTTTGGTTATTATTTTGTTACTCCATCCGACATATATGGCCGCAATGAAAAAATACTTCGCCAGTTAAAAGAAACTATACAGCCATCTCCAACTATCACGATTTCATGCATATAGCCAACCTACACAACCATTACCTTTGCAATGGAGGTTAATGCGAGCTATTTAATTAGCAAAAACTAAATTAAACGAGAAGTTATGTTATATAATCGGAAACGGATGCATATAGGAAACGCATGCCTATTTTTCCAATATTTTGTTTACCTTTATTATCAATACTCAAACCGAGGTGGAGGGTATCAAAGATTCGGCACAGCCGAATTTAACACTCTTACTTGTTTTAGTTAAAAATATGATATTTTCAAAAATTTTGTTAAACTATTTGAAAAGTGAATAAAATACAAAATATTTTAACATTGTAGTTTAAATGTCTAGTGTACGAGTACATAGTTTCAAAGATAATGCAAAATAGTAAGTGTACTGTACAAGTTTTTTTGTTATTGGTTTACTGTATTAATATTAAATCAAAACTCGCACATATTGCTCGTAGTTCCATTTTAGCGAGGATGTATTTCCGAATAGACTCATAAAACATGGGCATGAGTGCTATCAATAAATTCTCTTATGAGCATTGTACATTATAAATTTTTTCAATTTCAATTTCAATTTATTTACATAATATTTTCAATTATAAAGATAATAACAGTATTTATAAAGAAGTTAGGACAACTCGCTCCTTTTCTACTTAAAAATAACAATAATAACAAATACCAATTTCTTTAACTTAAAGTTTTTTTTTTAATATTTTTATGTAGGGAGAAAATTTTCAAAAAACCACTTATTTTTTTTTTTAGATTTTAGATTTTTCATAAAATGGATTTACAACTTATAAGTAGGTAAAATTATGATGAGTTTATCTCATTGATGTGAGCTGTAAGAAATTTTAATTTTGAAAATTTAAGTTATATTATAATACAAAAATGTTTTAAAAATGCATATAAGCGTTGTTGTGAGTGCATTATAAATTACCAAGAATTCAATTATATCTTGCAAAAATACGCAGCAGTTATATTAGAAAAAAAACAAAAATTTTCGTATTTAACATTGGTTCGTGCTATGTGGCCTACCCTGTGTAAGTAAAAGCAAAAGTATGGTTGTTTGTTTGTATGTAGCTTAGCGGAAGCTAAACGATTGGAGCGATCTTCCTAAAAATTTTACCAAATCTTACTGTGTATTCGGAATGAACTATATATATTTTTGGTGGGCGCTGCACTCCTCAAAAAATTTTAATTTCGTGCTTTTTTAACTGAAAGCAATTATTAAATGGGCTATTCCGTACTCGCGGGTGCAACATTTAGACTTACTCAAGGATTCTTCCTAAAAAAATAAAAACTCTTTTTAGAGAAATGACTGGTCGCTGGATTATATTTAAATCTGTTTTACAAAAATTAATATAAACAATTAAGAAAATTATAGTCGGTCTAGACCGACTATTCGATACCCTATACCATTCGCTTAGAGACCATATCTCTTAGGCCCAACTAATTGGATATAGAAAATAAGCATAAACCAAATTTGAGGGGGATTTTTATTAATTTTTTTGGCTGCAGATATGAAAAAGTTCATATCGGATGCTATATCAATACCATGACCATGACCATGTTTTTTAAAGTCTCTTGTACTTTGCAAAAATATATACAAACAAAATTTGAGAAGAATCAGTGTAATATGTTTGTTTTTTGATAGATTTAAGTGAAGATCGGGAAGCAGTCTATATGGGGCCTGTGAGTAAGGGTTGTCCCATAGGGGTCATTTTTGGACTAACCATTAACGGATGTAATAAATGCATACAAACCCAATTTGATAAGATCTATATGACAATTTGGATCTTATGGCAATTTATGTCGATTTCATAGGGGTCATTTGTATGGGGACTAGGTCTGAATATGGACCGATTTTTATATAGTGAATTTCGCCAAAACATGTTCATATTTGCGACCTGCAGTTTGATTAAAAGGTTTACATGGACACACAGACGGACGGACGACGGACGGACGGACATCGTTAAATCGACTCAAAAAGTGATTCTGATTCGATCGGTATAATAAAAGATGGGTCTAGGTCAAATATTTTTGGTAGTTACAAACAGCAGCACAAAGTCATTATACCCAAACCACATAGTGGTATAGGGTATAAAAACATTTAGTAAAACTAGCAAATTCCAGCCCTCGAAATTCGAGCACAAATTCTAAAAAATTTTATATTTTCATTAAATAAAGACCCTAAAGGTGCTGATCAATTATAGACAATTCACAAATCAACACAAAACACATAATTTTTATTACAAACACATTAACAAATTTTATAAACACACACATGGCATTTTATAATTTTATGTATACGTTAGTTGCAACTTTAAATGCAATTTACTCAAAATATAGGAAAAAATTTAAAAATCTGTAAATCTGCAAATTGGCTCGAAAGAAATACCTTTCAAATAATATATGTTTGGTCAAAATCGGAATAAAACGGTAGAACAAAAGATCGGTCACAAGAAATCGCCTAGCCTATTAATATTATAAATGTATAAATAGACACAGGAGAGGTTCAAATTGCTATCGCTGGTGCAACGAAATCGGCCCACCATTAAAGGTAATGAAGTTAGAATGAAAAAGTCTGTTAATTATGGAATACTTATTAAATTAGTTTTACATTCTTTAAAAGAATACAAAACAAACTAATTATTAACTTAAATAAAATTATTAAAAGAAATAAATATTATAAATTATTAACTTTTTATCCAGTCGCGGGTGCAACGTAAAATTATCGCGTGTGCAACACGTCTCACTGTAGTGAATATAAACATTTCCTTGTAACTTTAAATTAAAGATATGAGATCATAGATGCTGTATCACTAATTATCACTTTCCTATGTAACTTAAATAAATTATTTGTTTGGAATATTCGGCGATTTATCAGCCTTAAGCTTCATCTTCAGAATCGCTGTAAACATCAAAAACGCGTAAGTTTTGCGTAACTTTTTTGTAACTTTTCTACGTTTTTTTTAGTAGCAGTTGTCAAAACTAATTTGCTTTTCAAATTAGACTTCGACGTTCGTGCAACACAAATGCTCTTACCCATATCAAATTGAAAAAAAAAAAAAAATATGTTTTGATTGAATGGCTGCTATATTTTTTAGTCCTTTCCACTTATCATCTAACATGGTTTTTCCTTCCTCAATTTGTTATACCCTATACCACTATGGGGTTTGGGTATAATGACTTTGTGCTGCTGTTTGTAACAACCAAAAATATTTGACCTACACCCATCTTTAATTATACCGATCGAATCAGAATCACTATCTGATTCGATTTAACGATATCCGTCCGTCCGTCCGTCCGTCCGTCCGTCTGTGTGTCCATGTAAAGCTTTTAATCAAACTGCAGGTCGCAAATATGAATGTATTTTGATGAAATTTGGCATATAAGCTTTTATCGGCCATGGGATGAACGCTATTGAAATTGGTGAGAATCGGTCCATGGTCAGACCGAGCCCCCATACAAATGATCCCTATGAAATCGACTTAAATTGCCATAAGATCCAAATTATCATATAAATATTAGTCAAATTGGGTTTGTATGTGTTTATTACATGCATTAATCAGTAGTCCAAAGATGATCCCTGTGGGACAATTCTTAGTCATAGGCCCCATATAGAGCTGCTTCCCGATCTTCACTTTAATCTATCAAAAAAACAAAAAATATTGCACTGATTCTTCTTCAATTTTGTTTGTATATATTTTTGCAAAATACAAGAGACCTTACCAAACATGGTCAGGATCGGTCCATTTTTGGGCCTAGTCTCCATATAGATATAACATCCGATATGAACTTTTTCATATCTGCAGAAAAAAAAAATAATAAAAATCCCACTCAAATTTGGTTTATGCTTATTTTTGTATATCCAGTTAGTTGGGCCTGAGAGATAGGGTCTCTAAATGCATGGTATAGGGTATCGTATAGTCGGTCTAGACCGACTATAATTTTCTTACTTGTTTTTGATTTAGCGTCTTTTATTCCAGGCATTTGTTTGCTAATGTCATCCCTTTCATAAAAGTTAAGAATTTTTTCTTTGACTACATCTATCGATTTAGAAGGCATCGTTTTAGGGGGATCGATGACAGCAACTTGAAATTCCACAGCAATTTTTTGACAACTTCAACTGCTTTAGTAGGGCTAGCGGGAAAATTACGCTTCATTTTTGCTACTGCTTTTCTCAACGCACGAGAATTCTTATAGGAATCACTTGTGCTTCCATTTTTTGCTTCTTTACGACGTTCTCTTGTCGCCCGCATTTCATTTTCGTCCATAACTCTTCATTTTCTTCCATATTTTTTTTTATAACTTCTCTACGTTTCAAATCACGAGCCCTTTCTCGACGGAGATGGTTTGCAAGAAGTTTAGGATTTTCCTTTAGTTCCTTTTGTTCTGCCATTTCATTTGATCTATTTACACAAAAAAGTAAAAAATTAACAACAAACTCTAACTTAATAGGAATCAGTATGTATAACTAAGATATTATGTTAGAAAAAACTTGATAAATGAAAAATATATGAGAAATAACAATGTAATCGTAAGAGTCATAGCTGTTGCACCCGCGATTCTTATATTTTGATCGCGGGTGCAACTCATTTTATTCAACGTTAATTTTAACTAAAATGACAACATACCGTCTATTGTGACTGAATCAAGTGTTCCTTTTATTTGTTCTTACTTCTACAAAGTTTCAAAAAATTACCAATTTATTTCTTCAAGAAAACCAAACTGACAAAATGGGTGCAACTGACCACAATGATTTCTTATTTATTCAATATTGTTAGAAAAATAATAATAAATATTTAATTTTTTTATATAAGGCAAAAAATAAATGTTATGACTTCAATATTGATCAGTGAAATATAACCTGGAACCACCGGTAATAGCGATTTCGTGGAAAAATTATCAAGTGTTGATGAATGGTTTGCATCAAGTCTTCAGGCGCCACCATTTCTGAGCGCGTCAAAAAATTCAAATAATAATTTAAGTATAACCTAATTTTATACATCAATCGAAAGATCTCAAAGTGCTGTATTCATAAAATGCAAAAAAAATTTATTAATTTCCTCTTTGAAGTCATGGGGTGAAAATATTCAAAAAAGGGGAACAATGTGGAAATATGCTCACACTATGACCTGAAAGAAGTCAATGGCTATAATTTTTTGTGATATACGAACGCCCGATTTTGAGACCTTTCGATTGATGTATAAAATAAGATTGCTTTTAATTTAGAATATATAAAAAAATACACTTTTCGAAAAAAGTGCAAATAAAGTGCGAAATTTTTTGTTAGAATCGAAAACGGCATTAAGTTCTTATAAGTTTTTTTATTATTAAATTTATATCTTTCTCTTTGTATTGGTTTAAATACTGTGATTTAAAAATTTATGTCAAAAATCGTCTCCCGCGGAATCGCCCAAATGCAACACATTTTTGGTTGTTTTTTTATTGGCGATGAATACATACTTTATTACTTATTGTTGTACAATAAGTTAACAAAAATGTGTATACATTGCTGAAACATATCTATGTGCATTTGTCCCATTACGTAGAAGCATTTTCGCTATATATACCCTCGGGACCAATTAGACCGATTTTATTGGCTTTAAGCAGCAAGCTTCTCAGGATGTCAGTGAATTATTTTCAGCAAAGAGCATGATCGTGATTTAAGCACACACGGACTGATGGCCATCGTTATAAGAATTATGATTATATCTACTTTAGGGGCTCGAGATTTTTTTCTAATTATTACAAATCGAATGGCAATCTATTGTGTAACCTGCGCTTGCTGGTATGCGGGGCATAATAAATTTGCAAAAAAAAAAATGATAAATTGTTTAATTTTTATTTTAATAATTAATTATTTATCATTTTAAATCCTTACACTTCAATAATAAAAGTATAAAAATAATAAATTTATTTACCTGTTGTTATACAGGGTATAATATATTGAATATGCATATGTATTAAAAATGATATGTGGTTTGAACGCTAATGAAATTATAGCAATATGGCTTTTAAAATTAAAATAATAATATATGATAAAACTGCAATGTTGAAAGATATTTTAAAATAGTTCACATTATAAGAAAGTATTTGTAAAAATGCTATGTTTAAGTAAATATTGGAACATGGATCTTTAAAGATAGCACGTGTTCTTTTAAGCAAGATACCAATCATTAGAATCGGTTAGAACAATCCAGAACTTTTTTGTTTCAAGTTGTAAATATTTTAAGCGATACAAATTCATCAAGTAAGTGAACACCATAAACCTTTCGCAAACTCCAAATGAGAAGAATTGCAAATATGGGCTTCCACGCTTCATATTGCTTACCGAATCCTCATTAAAATTTAGCGGGTAGATACAGAAAATAATAAAATATTTTCGGAAAAAAAAAAAATTGTTCAAAAGGAATTAGAAAAAAGGACAGGATTAATAATTGATCAAGGTAAGTCTCGATTCGCCAATACTAATGACAGAAATTCGGCACTCCCTTTTTTTCGAACAGTGACGTAGCGGCCGAATTAACTGAAATTGATAAGCGACTTATTGATAATTTGCCATTAATTTGAGAATGTTATCTTGTGGATCTCACAGTAATGTAAAAACTTTCAAGAGCTACTAATAATCCTTAGAAAGTTCAATGGGTTTTGACACATTTTAAATAAGCTTAAAATGTGAGGAAAATCCGATTGTTTTATACCAGAAAAACTTCTCGAGAAAACACAAATAAACATCTAACGACATATTTGTTGGTAGTTCGGTCGTCTCCAGGGTCAGCCTAAGGACCCTCAAACCTTATACAATAAAAACACTATAAAACTTTTAGTTACAAAGTAGTTTATTTATGTGCTAATTGTGTATATATGATTATATGTATCTATATACGTATGAAGACGCGACTGACAACAGTTCTGCTTTCGTATTATCGGGAGGTCGGCTATGCTAGCCGGTAGCTGGTGACTCGAGTGTACTGGTCGACAGATGGCGGCGCAGTGGTTGACTCGGTTGACAGGTGGCGCGATTACTGGCCGGCAGGTGATGGCGTAGTGGTTGACTCGGGTTCGTCGCGCGACAGGCGTTACGACTACTGGCTGACGGATGGCAGCGTAGTGGTATGCTGGAGTGCGCCGGTCGACGGGCGGTGCGACTACTGGCCAACAGGTGGCGGCGTGATCGGTCGTATGATGGCTTGGATGCGCCGATTGCTGATTTCGGCGCTGCGTTGCTACTGGCAGACAGATGGCGGCACCGTGGGTGGCGTGGATGTGCCGGCTGATGGTAGCAGGAGTGCGGTGATACTGGTCGACAGATGGCGGCACATTAGGTGGCCTGGCACGACTATGCTAGCAGGCAGATAGCGGCACAGTAGATGGTTTAGATGCGCCGCTTGATGATTTCGGTGTTGTGTTGACACTGGCAGACAGGTGGCGGCACAGTAGGTGGCGTGGTTCGGGCATACAGGTAGTCGATGGCGCGACTGGTCGGGAGAGCGTCAGCAGCCGGCAGAAGGCGGTAGTGCGAGTAGAGTTGCTGTCGTGAGCTCTGCTGTGTCTTGGCCACCTGTAAGGATAAGAGCGGGGTTAGTCGGGAGCAGTCAGCACAGGCCGCTGGATTTGAGAGCAGTCAGCCGTTAAGCCGCTGGATTATCGGGAGCAGTCAGCCGTTGGATTATCGGGAGCAGTCAGCCGTTAAGCCGCTGGATTATCGGGAGCAGTCAGCCGTTAAGCCGCTGGATTATCGGGAGCAGTCAGCCGTTAAGTCGCTGGATTAGCGGGAGCAGACAGCCGTGCAGCCGCTGGATTATCGGGAGCAGTCAGCCGTTAAGCCGCTGGATTATCGGGAGCAGTCAGCCGTTAAGCCGCTGGATTATCGGGAGCAGTCAGCCGTGAAGCCGCTGGATTATCGGGAGCAGTCAGCCGTTAAGCCGCTGGATTATCGGGAGCAGTCAGCCGTGAAGCCGCTAGATTATCGGGAGCAGTCAGCCGTTAAGCCGCTGGATTATCGGGAGCAGTCAGCCGTTAAGCCGCTGGATTAATATGGATGACAACCGGTACCGATCGTCTTTAAAAGGTTAGAAATATCTTTAGTAAGATACACCGCTCAGCTTTAGCGCCGAAAACTCAATTGTCATTCTCGGACCAATTTTGCCTTCTTATGTAAATAAGTTTATTGACTGAGTGAGAATTAAAAAATACCATTTGCTTAGCTATTTGAAAACTATTTTTAGCAGGCTTATTTTGTTCATGTTTAGTTGAATGTGTATTAATTCATATGAAGACTGGTTTGTTGTTCATGTTTGGTTGAATGTGTATTTATTTAGTGAGAAATAATATGTGGCTTGGTTTTATTGATGTTTAGTTGAATGTGTATTTATTTATATGAAGGCTGGTTTGTTGTTCATGTTTGGTTGAATGTTTATGCGTGGATGTTTACTTAGTGAGAACTGATGAGTGGCTTGGTTCTATTGATGTTTAGTTGAATGTGTATTTATTAGTGCTGTGACGTAGGTATTGTTCTCGTTTGATGTGGTGTTGCGCTACGGTGGGTATTTAATGGCTGTTGGTTGGTGGCTTTTATGTGCAACGCAATTTGCGTTGTTACAAGATTTATATGATAATTTGGATCTGATGGCAATTTATGTTGATTTCATAGGGGTCATTTGTATGGGGCCTAGGTCTGAATATGGACCGATTCTCACCAGTTTCAGCAGCGTTCATCCCATGGCCGGTAGAGGCTTATACACCAAATTTCATCGAAATATATTCATATTTGCGACCTGCAGTTTGATTACAAGCTTTAAATGGACACACAGACGGACGGACGGACGGACGGACGTCGCTAAATCTAATCAGATAGTGATTCTGATTCGATCGGTATAATTAAAGATGGGTGTAGGTCAAATATTTTTGGTTGTTACAAACAGCAGCACAAAGTCATTATACCCAAACCACATAGTGGTATAGGGTATAATAATAGAAGCGGAAATTGCTACATATTTAGTGGAAGAAAATGTTGAAATCGAAGATGAGATCAGTTTCTCGCTGAGCGAAAATTGCTTTAGTTCATATTTTAACGTTTTTTATTGTAGATGTCATAATAAAAGTATTTAGTAATGCTTTAATAACTTTTGTTTAAATATCCAAAATATTAGAAATCTGATCAAATAAAAATATTTTCCTTACTGAAATATATTCATTTGATATCTCTAATATTAATAGGCTAGGCGATTTCTTGTGGCCGATGTTTCTTTTGACCAAACGTATATTATTTGAAAGCTATTTCTTTTTAGCCGTTTTGTAGATTTACAGATTTTTAATTTTTTTTCGCTTATTTTGAGAAAATTGCATTTAAAGTTGCTACTAACACATACATAAAATTATTCGTATGCAATGTGTGTTTTATTAAATTTGTTAATGTGTTTGTTAGTGAGTTTGTTATCTTCATGCACAATAATAATAAACCGTAAAGGTGTTGGGTTGTGAAAGCTGCCTAGAAATTGCACTCGAATTTCGAGCGCTGGAATCTGCTAGTTACTTTTTAATGACGTAAAATTTCGCTTGTTTACCCTTTTAAATTTCTTTTATATTTTATATATGATGATTCTGCCCATATTTTCCATGACTACTCACATTAGTAATTAACGTACTTGCCAAAAGTTTCAAGATTGTCGCTTTCATAGTACCGCCCATTTTTTATGGACACGTACAGAGCCTCAAGGCTTTCCCTTTTATATTGTATGATATTGAGCAGTTACTTTATGTGTCACATGCACTACTCCGAACGCACCCATTTTTCTCATGATTAGTCACACGAATCAGTTATGGGCTCACATAAAATCCCAAGGCTCTCGATAATACAGTGCTCCAGATATACTACATTTAATATTTAATCAAATCACCTCATTAATGCATTTATGGCGCTGAGGTTTTGAAATTGTAATGAATTATTAATTACTTTATATACCAATATATACCAAACAAAAAAAAAAAAAACGTTGTATTGGGCTACCATACCCATTGATCCGATTCCTCCAATTTTGTCAGAATACTCGTTTTAATAATAGAGGACCTTGTACAAATTTGCAAAGCTGTCTCTATCATAGAACTCCAGATACATAATATTAAAAATTCACTTCGTGTGGGAGGTACCACGCCCACCAAAAATAAAAAAAATATATAACCTTTAGCTCTTCCTAGATCCAAATAAAATAGTGTACCAGCGTTCGTTCATGTACGACAACTCCGTCTACTTTTATGAATACGCTATATGGGAATGCACTGTGCGTCGTCACTAAATCAGACCTACGAGTAATATATAATTTTTTTGATTTAAAATTAATATATAAAGCCGTACAAAAACACTGTCTGGGGAGCCATTATATAAAGCGAGCATTTAAGCATGATCGCACACATTAAACTTTATCCATTTTTAAGTGATTCGAGATATTGCTTGACAGATAAGAACTTTCTCGAAATTCTCGGATTGCCCCAAATTTTATTAAAGAATGCAAAACCTTATATTAGTTTATTAAACAGGAATAATTTATCGGTGATTGGCTGTGCCCACATGAGAAAAAAGGGCTTTTCGAGAAATTTCGGCCCTAATAAATTCAAAGCTATTTTCTTGCTTTAAGCGAAAAAGTTTACAGACTTTGATATTAAGAATTTAATAAGAGTCATATTTTGTGCTGAATTTCCATGCACTTGCTGCAGTTGAAACACAAACTTTAAAAAACTCCCAGCATATGATGGATTTTGCAACATCCCAGCAATAAAAAAGAGAGAAACTATTAAAACCGAATAATTTTTAGAGCAAACCAAACGAAACCAAAAGAAAAGGAGTATCCACGTTTGTTGAAATTCAACATGAGAATCGCATAAGATTAAAGTGTTTTTGCATTCAATCTGTGAAGTATATTTTAACTAATTACATGCCATGACTAATCATTTGTAGGAATTAGATATTCTGAAAACTGTTTCTACAAGAACTTCTTGATCTCACTTTTATCAACTTATAATTTTCATTTTCAAAATAAAAATATTTTTTTTCTTTTATATATATATATATATATATTAAATTTATTTATTATTATTATTTATTTATCGATATTAATTTGTAACCCCTAATTATAATTTAGAAAATCTCAACTTCAGCTCTATTTTGTGAAGATTCGAAAATACAGTTTTTTTATAATGACTTTATATTTGGAAGTTGATTAAACCCATTTACAAATATATTCCATTTCGGAAGCAACAAAAAAGTCTTTGGTTTAGTTTGACTTAATTTTTTTTTTCTGTTCCAGCAAATTTTTATTTAATTTCTCGTTATCAATTTGTTATTCCCAACTTTTATTCATAAGGAAATGATAACTTTATGGATCAATGGTTCTTGCAGGAGTAAAAGGAACAAATATATGTATATATGTATATTTGTATATAAATATATGTATATATACATATATATATTTATTCAATAGTTTTATTTAAAATTTTTATTTCAAGTTATAGTTTTTTTATCATAACTTTAGACTGGTATTTTAAAAGCTATTTAAAGCCGCATCTAATCCTTTTGTGATTTTTGAATGAATGATTTTCTTTGCTGGGTTGTTGATTTTTTTTGTACATTTTGGTAATCACTTTGTTTTACTGGGATGTTATAACGTCGACATGAAATTAGCTCATATTAAAACTGCCTGCTGCGTATGATTAATGTTTAAGTATAGAGAAATAATGTAAAATAGCTCATACGCCATTTGTGAAATATGTTTGCGAACCATGTAAATTTAGACAAATTTTTGAAAACATTACTATTAAAAATCAAGAAATTTAAGTTTAAATTTGTCTGCCCTCCCAGGCTTTTGTTAACCATAAAAATTTATATTCAGTTTCTTGTGTATGTTTTGTCATGTCACAGTCGTTGTATGTTGTTCTTTAATCCAACAGACTTAAAAAAGAGTCAGATTATTTGGGTGAAAAAAGAAATGCATATTTTATGGTGTTCTTCTTTATATGTGGTTTTCGCGAAAATCTTTTAACAACCACAAAATGTCGTAGTGCAAACGTATTTTACTAAATGCTGTCAGAATTATCAGCTTTTTTTTGAAAGGTCTGACTAGGAAATACGTGCAGACATGTAGAAACTGAATTTTTTAACATTTACATTTTTGCAAGAAGTTTTTTTTAGGAATATATCAGCATGATTAAAAGCTAGGCAATATATGCAAATACCGTGCTGTTAAACTGTTCCATATTTCTGTATTTTGAAATTAAAAAAAAATAGATTTTATTTACGTTCAAGGAAATATGGACAAAAAACAAAAAATTTATAAATTAAATTTTAAAAATTGTGCATTTATTAGCAGAAAACTTATATGTAATATATATATATATATATATATATATATATATATATATATATTACATATAAGTATATATATATATATATATATATATATATATATATATATATATATGTATGTTATATATATGTATATTATGGTGGCCCTTCATTATATGGAGGTAGAAAAAAGTGATCAAACTAGAAATATGCGAATAGCAAAAAACTGAGAAATATCAAGTTTTGGGCCAATCAAAAAACATTTAGTCGTGCCTCAACGCGATTGAATATTTCAAGTGTGTTTATATGCGGAAAATATGATTTTTTTCAGATTTAAGAAAATTTCGTTCTATAGTTTAATTTTTCCAACATGTAGTTTTATAATTCGGGATCAGCATTAAATTATACTTTCAAAAAGCTATAAAACTTCAAAGCCGAATAATGCCTCGCCTAGAAATAGCAAATGCCCCAGACCACTTTTATGCCAAAAAAAAAAAAAACGAGGTCATGTAATTTGGTGGCATTGTATTCAATTTTGAGAAATTGAGTAAAGCCATAATTCTTTTTTAGTCTCTTTACTTACAAGTACTTAGATATGAAGTATTGTTTTATTACCACGTTGTTAACCTATTGCGCATTGAGACCGAATATGGGAAATTTTTTTGATAAAATTTTGAAAACTCCTTTTTCAAGTTTTAAAAAATTTTCTTAAACAAAATTTAAAAAACTGGATCAAAAACTTAAAGGTTTTGTTAAATACATGTATCCGATTAACTGTGTGAATTTTTAAGTAGATCCCAGTGCCATAATTTTTTGACATGGATTTCATTTTTGCGGATTTCGAGAAAAATGGGTTTTTAGTAAAATATTCTGTAAATATACTTTCTCCAAATAAATATTTTGTATCACAAATTCATCAGTTTTCTAATTTTAAATGTTATATTTTATCATTATAGCCTAGGGTTTCGGAAAAGATAATATGAGCCCATTAACCCTTTTGTAGTTTGGGTCACATATGACCCCAAGTTAATAAGAGACAATTTACTCAAAAGAATATGAAATATAAAATTAATTCTATTTATATTGGTGTATTTTAGGATGATTTAGTGTGCGATTCAAGGTGTTTTCTGTAATCACTTACGACTTGCAATAAGTATTGCATTTCTTTAATTTTATGTTATTATATTAATATATATGTTCATATTCTTTGCATCATCGGAAAAATATAGATAATATTTATACATTAAATAATTTTATAACAAAATTGGTTAAAATTGCTTAATTTGTATTCGCGAGGAATAAGCAGATAATTGCACCAAAGATATATATTTTATATTTTATTTTTCTTAAATTCTAAATAGTGGTTTCATCGAGTTTAATAGAAAATCTCGCTTTCGGTCATTTTTATTTAAAATATCTTAAAATCCAAAGCTGGCCTCGGCATATAATGGGTTGGAAAGAGTACATTTACGGTTTATTAATATTTCTGAGCAGATTCTTATATAGGATCATTTAAGTAGGTATAATGGCTCATGAGAAATGGTTGAAGATGTAGATAACTCTTAAAGAATTTTAATTTTTTAATGTAGTTGTTTAATTATAAAATACCTAATTTTGAATGTGGTGGTTGTTGCTACTCTTCTGATGGATGTGGATAGCTTTCTATAAAAAAGTACCTTCGGTAAAAAGATAGCAATTCTTAAAAAATTACCTTTTCTTACACCTTTTATTACAATTTTATCTTTTAGTAAAACAGTTGTTTTAGAATTTTAAAACAAAAAAGCATACTGAAGGAAATGTCACAAAACAGATTAAAGTATACCATACTCAATCTATGATGAAATACATTGATTTTTTAAATTCACTTTTTTGACCAAAGATAAAAACTATTTTTTGATCTTTTTTTTCTTCGAGCAATAATTAAAGTTATTTTCCAAAGAAATGTAGTGTTGTAATAGGTTAGTTGACTTTAAATATTTGTTTTAATGTTTGTTTTAGTTAATGTACATATTCCAAATACTCCTATCGCATAAAATATCTGTTAGTTGCACTCGAAAAACCAAAAAATCAAAAGGAACTGTATATGTTTTTTTTTTGTTAAAAAAAATAAAAACCCTAAATAACTGTTATTTTTGCTCTATAATTTTGTTATCATCTGACTTTTATGAATAATTATTACGGTCCCTATAAAAAATACCTTTTTTAAATAATTATTTTTTTCTTTAAAAAGTACCTTCCCTTAGTACTGTTTAATAAAGAAATGACCTTTTCCAAAAAGAATCAATTTTCTTTAGAAAGTGCCTTTAAAAAATGACTTTTTTAAGTAAATACCTTTTCACAAAAGGGTAAATTTTTCCAAAAAAGTTACCTTTTCTTAAAAAGGACCTCTTCTCAAAAAGTAGTATCTATTATTATTATTATTACTATTATTATATAAAATAGTAAATCTTCTTAAAAACAAGTAAGAGTGTTAAATTCGGCTCTGCCGAATTTTTGATACCCTCCACCTGAGTCTGTAATTTTTAATTTTTAATTTTTAATTCTTAACTTTTAATTTTTAATTTTTAATTTTTAATTTTTAATTTTTAATTTTTAATTTTTAATTTTTAATTTTTAATTCTTAATTTTTAATTTTTAATTTTTAATTTTTAATTTTTAATTTTTAATTTTTAATTTTTAATTTTAATTTTTAATTTTTAATTTTTAATTTTTAATTTTTAATTTTTAATTTTTAATTTTTAATTTTTAATTTTTAATTTTTAATTTTTAATTTTTAATTTTTAATTTTTAATTTTTAATTTTTAATTTTTAATTTTTAATTTTTAATTTTTAATTTTTAATTTTTAATTTTTAATTTTTAATTTTTAATTTTTAATTTTTAATTTTTAATTTTTAATTTTTAATTTTTAATTTTTAATTTTTAATTTTTAATTTTTAATTTTTAATTTTTAATTTTTAATTTTTAATTTTTAATTTTTAATTTTTAATTTTTAATTTTTAATTTTTAATTTTAATTTTTATTTTTAATTTTTAATTTTTAATTTTTAATTTTTAATTTTTAATTTTTAATTTTTAATTTTTAATTTTTAATTTTTAATTTTTAATTTTTAATTTTTAATTTTTAATTTTTAATTTTTAATTTTTAATTTTTAATTTTTAATTTTTAATTTTTAATTTTTAATTTTTAATTTTTAATTTTTAATTTTTAATTTTTAATTTTTAATTTTTAATTTTTAATTTTTAATTTTTAATTTTTAATTTTTAATTTTAATTTTTAATTTTTAATTTTTAATTTTTAATTTTTAATTTTTAATTTTTAATTTTTAATTTTTAATTTTTAATTTTTAATTTTTAATTTTTAATTTTTAATTTTTAATTTTTAATTTTTAATTTTTAATTTTTAATTTTTAATTTTTAATTTTTAATTTTTAATTTTTAATTTTTAATTTTTAATTTTTAATTTTTAATTTTTAATTTTTAATTTTTAATTTTTAATTTTTAATTTTTAATTTTTAATTTTTAATTTTTAATTTTTAATTTTTAATTTTTAATTTTTAATTTTTAATTTTTAATTTTTAATTTTTAATTTTTAATTTTTATTTTTAATTTTTAATTTTTAATTTTTAATTTTTAATTTTTAATTTTTAATTTTTAATTTTTAATTTTTAATTTTTAATTTTTAATTTTTAATTTTTAATTTTTAATTTTTAATTTTTAATTTTTAATTTTTAATTTTTAATTTTTAATTTTTAATTTTTAATTTTTAATTTTTAATTTTTAATTTTTAATTTTTAATTTTTAATTTTTAATTTTTAATTTTTAATTTTTAATTTTTAATTTTTAATTTTTAATTTTTAATTAATTTTTAATTTTTAATTTTTAATTTTTAATTTTTAATTTTTAATTTTTAATTTTTAATTTTTAATTTTTAATTTTTAATTTTTAATTTTTAATTTTTAATTTTTAATTTTTAATTTTTAATTTTTAATTTTTAATTTTTAATTTTTAATTTTTAATTTTTAATTTTTAATTTTTAATTTTTAATTTTTAATTTTTAATTTTTAATTTTTAATTTTTAATTTTTAATTTTTAATTTTTAATTTTTAATTTTTAATTTTTAATTTTTAATTTTTAATTTTTAATTTTTAATTTTTAATTTTTAATTTTTAATTTTTAATTTTTAATTTTTAATTTTTAATTTTTAATTTTTAATTTTTAATTTTTGATTTTTAATTTTTAATTTTTAATTTTTAATTTTTAATTTTTAATTTTTAATTTTAAATTTTTAATTTTTAATTTTTAATTATTAATTTTTAATTTTAAATTTTTAATTTTTAATTTTTAATTTTTAATTTTTAATTTTTAATTTTTAATTTTTAATTTTTAATTTTTAATTTTAAGCTTTAATTATTAATTTTTAATTTTTCGTTATTTATTATTCATTTTTCATCTTTCATTACTCATTTTTCAATCCTAATTTTTCATGTTCCATTTTTCAATTTTCATTTTACACTTTCCATATTCTATTTTTCATATTTCAGTTTCGATTTTCCTTTTTAAAATTTTTCATTTTGTAATTTTTCATCTTTCATTTTTTAATTTTCCACTTTCCGTTTTTAATTTTTCAATTTTCATTTTCCATTTTTCTGTTTTCATTTTCCATTTCCCAATTTTCATTTTTCCATTTCCATTTTGCGTTTTCCATTTTTCATTTTTAATTTTTTAATATTAATTTTTCAATTTTATTATCCATTTTTCATTTTCATTTTCCATTTTTCATTTCTAATTTTTCAATTTTCAATTTCCATTTTCTATTAGTCATTTTTCATTCTTCAATTTTCATTTTCTATTTTTCATTTTTCAATTTTCATTTTCCATTTCCATTTTCCCATTTTCAATTTTAATTTTCCATTTTCCATTCTTCATATTTCAGTTTTCGTTTCCATTTTCCACTTTCCATTTTTCAATTTTCATTTTTCATTTTTCATTTTTCATTCTTCATTTTTCATTTTTCATTTTTCATTTTTCATTTTTCATTTTTCATTTTTCAATTTTCATTTTTCATTTTTCAATTTCATTTTCCATTTTTCATTTTGTATTTTTCAATTTTCTTTTTTCATTTTCCATTTTCCATTCTCCATCTTTCATATTCTATTTTACATTTTTCATTTTTCGTTTTTCATTTTCCATTTTTCATTTTTCAATTTTCCTTTTTCATTTTCCATTTTTCATTTTCCATTTTCTATTCTCTATTTTTCATTTTCTATCTTACATTTTCCATTTTCCGTTTTTCATTTTCCATTTTTCATTTTTTTTTAATTTTCCTTTGGAAAATTTCCATTTTTCGTTATCATTTTTTCTTTCATATTGGCGATTTTTTTATTATAACGATAAAAATATATGTGGCGATACTACTAACATGAGCTATGTTCTGTGTTCTTGGTATTGTTAATATATGTGCATATTATTTTTGTGGCATTTTTTTATGTTGTTGCACAATTATTATGTTCAACCACTAAACTGTTACAACAAACACACTGGGTTTTATGTTTTTTTTTTTAGAGATATCTACATATTTTTGTTCGTATCTAATTACAGTGATGCCCGATGTACCCTATTTTCAATACCAACCTGCTGGGCATTATGGCAAATGACATTTTTGTAACCTTATCCAGTTAGATGGCTTATTTTGTGAATGAGCGTCATTTCAACAGACAGACGGACAGACGGACATCGCTATATCGACTCGAGCTGTGATAAGGATCAAGAATATATATACTTTATGGGGTCGGAAATTAGTTTTTCGATGCGTTACAAACGGAATGACAAACCTATATATATACCCTCTGCCACTGACGTGTGGAGGGTATAAAAATATTTTTTCGTAGCAAAGTACTTTTCTTGAAAAAGTATTTTTTCTTAAAAAATACCTCTTCTTAAAAGGTACCTTTTCTTATATATGCAATATTTTAAAAAAATGCTTTCAAAAATGATCTATTTTAAGAAAGGTAATTATACCTTATACCACTATGTGGTTTGGGTATAATGACTTTGTGCTCCTGTTTTTAACTACCAAAAATATTTCACCTAGACCCATCTTTTATTATACCGACCGAATCAGAATCACTAACTGATTCGAATTAACGATGTCCGTCCGTCCGTCCGTCCGTCTGTGTGTCCACGTAAACCTTGTAGTCAAACTGCAGGTCGCAAATATGAATACATTTTGATGAAAATTGGTATATAAGCTTTTATCGGCCACAGTACAGACCACAGATCGGTCCATGTTCAGACTTAAATTGCCATAAGATCCAAATTGTCATATAGATCTTACTCAAATTGGGTTTGTAGCGCTTATTTCATCCATTAATGAGTAGTCAAAAAACGATCCCTATGGGACAACTCTTAGTCATAGGCCCCACATAGAGCTGCTTCTCGATCTTCACTTAAATCTATCAAAAAACAAAATTATTGCACAGATTTTTCTCAAATTTGGTTTGTATATATGGTGCGTGGTAAAGAAGAAAGCATATATTTCAAAAATTCATAACTGCACTGTATTCTTAGTCTTTGTATATATTTTTCAAAATATAAGTGACGTTACCAAATATGGTCAGGATCGGTCCATTTTTCGACCTAGTCCCCATATAAATACGGCACCCGATATGAACTTTTTCATATCTGCAGCCAAAAAAAATTAAAAACAATTCCCCTCAAATTTGGTTTATGCTTATTTTCTATATCAAACCAGTTGGCCCGAAGCGATATGGTTTTAACCGTGGTATAGGGTATCGTATAGTCGGTCTAGGCCGACTATAATTTTCTTATTTTTTTTTTATAGAAGTTGTAAATTTTCTTAAAAAATGCCTTTTCTTTAAATAGCATTTTTTCATTAAAAAATAATTTTATAAAAAAAGTAATTTTTTAAAAAAGTAGTTTTTCTTTAAAAAAAATAAATTGTCTTTAAATAAAACAACTTTTTGTAATAAGCAATTTTTCTTAAAAAATGTGTCTTCTTGAAACGCGACTTTTCTTATAAATATAAATTTTTCTTAAAAACAACTTCTATAAAGTACCTTTCTTAAAAAAGATCTTCTTTGAAAGTACCTTTTGAAAAAAGTACCTGCAAGTATTTTTTTAAAATATTACCTTGTTTTAAGTATGTTGCTTTGTTTACAGAGTAGCTTCTCTTTCTTTTAACAGCAGGTTTACTTCGAAAGGTACAATTTCTTAGAGAATTAACATTTACTAAAAAAAAAGAAGCACATTTGATTAAAAAAGCACTCTCTAATAGAAAAGTATATCTTCCTATAAAACATTAAATTTTCTTAAAAAGGAACTTATATATAATATGTTTTTAAATACCTTTAAAGTACCTATCCTAAAAACTACACTTTCTTTTAAAATTTATTTTCTTAGCTTTTCGCAGAAAAATATCTTTTCTTCAAAAAATGCACTTTAAGTACCTTTCCTAATAGAGTACATTTGCTAAAAAAAAATCTTCAAAAATATATTTTATTAAATAAATACATTTTCGTAAAAAGTTTAGCACATATTATTCAAAAAGAAACTTGTCTTAAAAAATTACCTTCTCTTAAAAATATTATTTCTTAAAATATTACATTTTCTTAAAAAATTTTATTTTTATGATCTTTTAATAAAAAAGTACCTTTTATTAAAAGAAACCGATTACTGAAATATACCTTTCATCAAAAAGCACCTTTATTTAAAAAGGACTTTTAGAAAAAAGAATATTTTTTAAAAAGGAGGAACGTTATACCTCTTAACAAATCCCTTTCTTAAAAAAGTTAAAAAATTACCTTTCTCAAAAAAAGAAATTTTATAAAAAAGTAGGTACTCTTTATTAAAGTATACCTTTTACGAAAAATTATTTTTATTAAAAAATCACCTTTTCTTATAAAGTACATTTTCTTAAAAAAGCGCACTTCCTCAAAGCTATGTTTTCGTAAACAAGTTCCTTTCGAAGGTGCTTTATTCAAAAAAGCACCTTTTCTTAAGAAAAAAACTCTTCCTGTAAAAGTATCGTTTCTATCAAAATTACCTTTTCTTTAAAAAGTACTTTTTTTTTTAAAGTACCATTCGCGTAAATAAGTAATTTTTCTTTATGTAGTAAATTTTCTTTAAAATGTACCTTTAATTTAGAAAGTAGCTTTTATTTAAAAATAATTATCTTTTGGAAAAGTAACTTTTCTAAGAAAAATCTATTTTCCTAAAGAAATGAACTTTTTTAAGAAAGAAAAAGTACTTTTTAAAAAGAATATATTCTTAAAAATTACTTTTTATTAAAAAGGTACCTTTTCTAAAAATTGTCTGTTTTTAAGTAAGTACCTTTTATTAAAAACCAAATACATTTTTTTAAATTTCCTTGTTAGAAAAGTACCATTTCCTAACAAATTGATTTTCTTAAAAAAGTAAACCTTCATAAAAAGTTATTTGTTTAATGTGTCTTTTCTCAAATCAGTACCTTTTCATAGGATGTGCGTTTTCTTCAAAAATTAAAAAAAAATTGCAAGTTTTCATCGAAATTTCGAAGAACTTTAATTGACTTTGTAACTCTGTGATATGCTAGTAACCTTCACAAGTTCTTAAAAATCTTTGGGCAAAACAGATAATTAAAAATTATAACTGAAACTCAATTTGAATATCAGTGCTTTTGAATGAATGTAGATAAATGTGAAAGCTAAATATAAATTTCCAAATGCCTTTATAAGATTTAGTTTTTAATCTTAAGAAGAAATTTTCTTAACAGCTTTGTTTTTCCTTTGCAAAATTTTTTACGAAAGTTAACGATTTCTTTTATTGCTTTCGTTTTAATTAAACTCTATTTATTTTTTTTAGCTTTGAGATTATGTTATTTATCTTAGACTGACTTTGAATGCAATCTCGTTCTCGTAACTAATTTATTTATTTCATCTTCTTCTACCTTGATTACTGGATTTGCCAAAGAAAATACATAAAACGAAACTGAGACTGTATGTATTGAGTGAAGACAAAAACAACGCAGAAGACAAATAAAAATTAGAAATGTTTGTGGCCATAAATCAAATGAGATATAGTGCCAAAAAACATAAAAAGGAACATGAGCAGCGACAGGAGATGGCAGCGAATGAAATGGAGAAAAGTAAAGAAAATAACATAATAACGGCAACGGCCAACATAGACTCAAAAAATGAAGAGAATTCACAAACAACAAGAACTGAATTGTTATCCTCAGCAAATAACCGACAACAAACAACAAAATCGACTGATTATACAACAACATCAAATGCACTGGCAAGTGAACCGGCAGATATTGCGATGACAACATGTAAATGGAAAAAATGCCAATGCAATTTACAAAGCGATCCACATCTAAAAGATACAAAACATTATCATCCTGCTCATTGCAACATATCCGCTGCAACAACAACATGTAAGCAATCAGTGTCCACCTCAGCTACAGTTATAACGTCACTAGCAACTGTTTATATATGCTTGGGTATATTGACATTTGCTTTAGCCTCCCTATCTCTGTTATTTTACTCACATGTTGTCTCGACCTTATCGTCAACAACAATAACCTGCCAAAATATTACATCAACATTATGCAATACCCACCAACAACAACAACATGCTACTACTATTGAGAACTTCCCCAAAGAATTTTCATCATCATCATCATCATCGCCAACAACCGTGCCACCAATATCATCGTTGTTGTTTCGTAAGCAATTGCATCTGGAACTACTTGCCTCCGAAAATATGTTACGTTCTATCGTAGAAAAAATATTATTGCAACAAGCATCTGCTACAGAAGAACAACAGCAACAACATTCACAGCATGAAGAGGAGCACCAAATTGAAAAACATTCTTCACGGGGGAATTTAAACGATCCAGGGTAAGTTTTTTTATTAAATAACTTGTACGGCTGCTAGATTAAGACTGTGCTATATTTTAAATACCCTACACTTCCTCTTGTAGAGAGAAATTTAAATATACAAATTTTAAGTGGAAATATACAAATAAAATTTTGAGGTGAATTTGAGAAAACAAAAATGTTTAAAGATAAGATATTTACGAAAAAAAATTAAGTTTAAAAAAGGATTCTGGAAGCGAAAATACAATTTGAGTTAGCTAAATTGATTAAATACTTTAAAAGCAGAAATATAGATTTTAAAGGTGAAAAAAAAAATATCAGACTGATATAATATATTGAAAATTCTTAAGCTGTAATAAAAGGTTATAAAGAATATTTTTATACCCTATACCACTATGTGGTTTGGGTATAATGACTTTGTGCTGCTGTTTGTAACAACCAAAAATATTTGACCTAGACCCATCTTTAATTATACCGATCGAATCAGAATCACTTTCTGAGTTGATTTAACAATGTCCGTCCGTCCGTCCGTCTGTGTGTCCATGTAAAGCTTGTAATCCAACTGCAGGTCGCAAATATGAACATATTTTGATGAAATTTGGTATATAAGCTTCTATCGGCCATGGGAAGAATGCTATTGAAATTGGTGAGAAGCGGTCCATGTTCAGACCTAGCCCCCATACAAATTACCCCTATGAAATAGACATAAATTGTCATAAGATCCAAATTGTCATATAGATCTTACTCAAATTGGGTTTATATGCGTTCGTTACATCCATTAGTGAGTAGTCCAAAAATTATCCCTGTGGGCCCATATAGAGCTGCTTCCCGATTTTCACTTAAATCTATTAAAAAACAAAAATATTGCACTGATTCTTCTCAAATTTTGTTTGTATATATTTTTGCAAAATACAAGAGACTTTACCAAACATGATCAGGATCGGTCCATTTTTGGACCTAGTCCCCATATAGATATAGCATCCGATATGAACTTTTTCATATCTGCAGCCAAAAAAATTAATAAAAATCCCACTCAAATTTGGTTTTTGCTTATTTTCTATGTCCAGTTAGTTGGGCCTAAGAGATAGGGTTTCTAAACGCATGGTATTGGGTATCGTATAGTCGGTCTAGACCGACTATAATTTTCTTACTTGTTTTCTTTTGCTTAGATAGAAAAGGGTTAACTGTCAACCGGAATATTATACCGTGGCCACTTTTTTAAATTTATAATCAGTATACACTGGCAAAATATCAATAATAAAGTCACGCTTGAACAACGCTAACAAATTATCCAAACTTACTTTGAAAATCGGTCATCGATTCGCACAACCTGTAGATTGTACTCGTGGTTTTTATGGCGCTCATAATCGTCCAACTGTGCATACATTTTATACCATATAAAACATATGAAACCTTTTAAAGTAGAAAACTAATTAATTTTTGATACAAAGTTTTTAGGAAGATTTCTTTTACTGAACATTTCACAAAAATCTAGAAATCCGAATAAAATAAACCCTTGTAAAAAGATTCTAACAGAGCAAGATTCGCGGTTCGCTCTCTGATTCATGACTGAATCTACATTATGCGGCATACAATATTTTGAGAGCGAACCTACTTGGTTCATTTTTAACCTATTTGTGAACCTAGAAACATTGAGTGTCATCTCCAAGTTTGATAAGAAATTATAACTAGTTTATCTGAACTAGTTGTCAAAAATACATAAACAAAGAAAAAACAAAAAATTAATTTGTGCAATAAAATAAACAGAAACATTTAACATATAAAAAGTATATATATTACATATATATATTCAATAAAAATGGAAAAAATTAAAAACTGAAACGTAAAGTGTTGAAGGATATCTTCAAATATTTGCACAAAAAATATAAACGTCAAAATGAAACAAGAACACTCATCTGAACACATAGGTTCGCAATCGTGATTCAGAGAGCGAATCAAGTGGTTTGTTTTGCCGTCTGAACATGCGTTAATCTCTAAGATAAATTTAACTAAACCTTAAAGTGCCAGATCCATTTTTTAAATTTCATTTAAGGAAGCTTTTTAAAACTTCATTTTCGGTCTCATTGTGCAATAGGTTAACAACGTGGTAATATAATAATACTTCATATCTGAGGACCTATAAGTGTAGAGACGAAAAAAAAAAAAAACGATAGCTATAATCACTTCTTAAAGGTGAACAAGTAAGAAAATTATAGTCGGTCTAGACCGACTATACGATACCCTATACCATGCGTTTAGAGACCCTATCTCTCAGGCCCAACTAACTGGATAAGAAAATAAGCATAAACCAAATTTGAGTGGGATTTTTATTAATTTTTTCGGCTGCAGATATGAAAAAGTTCATATCGGATGAAACTATATGGGGACTAGGCCCAAAAATGGACCGATCCTGACCATGTTTGGTAAGGTTTCTTGTATTTTGCAAAAATATATACAAACAAAATTTGAGAAGAATCATGCAATATTTTTGTTTTTTGATAGATTTAAGTGAAGATCGGGAAGCAACTCTATATGGGGCCTATGACTAAGAGTTGTCCCATAAGGATCGTTTTTGGACTACTCAGTAATGGATGTAATAAACACATACAAACCCAATTTGACTAGGATCTATACGACAGTTTGGATCATATGGCAATTTATGTCGATTTCATAGGGGTCATTTGTATGGGGGCTAGGTCTGAACATAGACCGATTCTCACCAATTTAAACAGCGTTCATCCCATGGTAGATGAAAGCTTATGTACCAAATTTCATTAAAATATATTCATATTTGCGATCTGTAGTTTGATTAAAAGGTTTACATGGACACACAGACGGATGGACGGACGGACGGACATTGTTAAATCGACTCAAAAAGTGATTCTGATTCGATCGGTATAATAAAAGATGGGTCTAGCTGAAATATTTTTGGTAGTTACAAACAGCAGCACGAAGTCATTATACCCAAACCACATAGTGGTATGGGGTATAAAAGTGTCGTAAAAGTGACCTAGTGTTTATTTTATACCCTATTCCACCATGTGGTTTGGGTATAATGACTTTGTTCTGCTGTTTGTACCTACCAAAAATATTTGATCTATACTCATCTTTTATTGTACCGATCGACTCAGAATCCCTTTCTGAGTCGATTTAGCGATGTCCGTCCGTCCGTCTGTGTGTCCATGTAAACCTTGTAATCAAACTACAGGTCGCAAATATAAATATATTTTGATGAAATTTGGTATATAAGCTTTCGTCAGCCATAGGATGAACGCTATTGAAACCTGTGAAATTCGGTCCATGTTCAGACCTCGTCCCCATACAAATGACCCCTATGAAATTGACATAAATTGCCATAAGAACCAAATTATCATGTAGATCTTAGTCAAATTGGGTTTATATGTGTCTATTATATTCATTAATCCGTAGTCTAAAAATGATTCCTATAGGACAATTCTTAGCCATAGGCCCCATATAGAGCTGTTTCCCGATCTTCACTTAAATCTATCAAAAAACAATAAAATTGCACAAATTTTTCTCAAATTTGGTTTGTATATATTTTTTCAAAATATAAGTGATTTTACCAAATATTGCCATAATCGATCCATATTTGGACCTAGTGCCCATATAAATATAGCATACGATATGAACTTTTTCAAAAAATATAATAACAATGCCACTCAAATTTGGTTTATGCTTATTTTCTATATCGAATTAATTGAATCGAAGAGATAGAGTCTCTAAACCATGGTCTAGACCGACTATAATTTCTTACTTGTTTTTTTTTTTTTTGGCAAAAAAGTGGTTTGGGACATTTGCTTTTTTTGTTGAGTTTTTATTCGATTTTGAAGTTATATAGCTTTTTGAAAAGACAGTTTAATTCTAAGATCGATTCATATAACAACTTATCGAAAAAGTAAACTGTAGAACGAAATTTTCGTAAAATCTGAAAAAGTCATATTTTCCCCAAACAAACACACTTGAAAGTATCGATCAATTCCGGCGTTAATTTTATTTATCCGATTGTCTCCCAATTTCACATTTATTAGTTTAATACAGAAAGGAAACACACTCGACCTCGACACTTCCCAAAGTTGCTTTTTCATTTTTAAGGGCCACTAATATATAACAAGCGGAGTTGATACAGCTTTGTCCTTCTTTCCGTCCTAAATAGATCAGCTGGATTGCTTAAGGTAGGCTTAAAGCAGGCTTGTCGCTGCCACCTACTCTTCCCATGGCGCTTCGGCAGCAGCTGCACATTGCTCAAATAAAAGCCGACATATGGTTTCAAAGAGAATAGGACACATTTTACAAAGAAAAGTAAATGAAACCTCGATGGATTCTACTAGGGAATTTGTAGCTAAACTAAAAAAAAGTCATTCAAACTGTCTTATGAAAAACACATGCAAGTGCTTACCCAACGTAAGCTCAGCAATAAGCACTGTACTGGCAACTCTTCATTTGAATTGTTAAAAAAAGAAGAAAAATTAAGTTAAAAGAAAACAAGAACAAGAAGTTTAAAGAACTGCTTACTAAAAATAAAAACCAAAAATTGAAAAACCGTGGGTGAGAAAAAGTTTATTTTATTAATGCAAGAAAGAGAATGTATTTACAACTAGTACAGTGCAAATTATAAAACAGAAAAGAAATTCGGATTGGGCCCTGTTAAAAAAAATTTTTAACAATACAGTATTACCTCTTGAATCCTATCTTTCCGGATAGGAACTTTGGACTTCTGTCCAAATTATTGGATCGTCCGGACTACAGACAAAAGTTTTGAAAGCTCATAACTTGGCTTTTTTTAAACTCTTTATTTTAACTCATACTCTCTGTCTGTCTGTCTGTCTGCTTATCTGCCATGGGTTGCCCCATTCCCCCTTATCCAATTGATCAGAAACTTGGCCCATAGTTTTGTCATCATTACAGATTAATTTTGGGGTAGTCCCGCACAGTCTCGTGGGGTCACGCACAGACTCGGAGTGATCTAAATGTCATTTCCCCTCCTCGGATCGATACAGTCACACGCAGTCACGCATAGTCACGCACAGTCACTGAGTGATTTAAATCCCATTTTCCCTTATCCGATCGATTTGAAACTTGGTCGATAGACTTGCTGTGAAAAAAGATTAACTTTGACATAGTCACGCACTTCTCTTCATCCAATGGATCTGAAAACTTTGTCCATAGACTTGTTGTGGCCAAAGATTATTTTTAAGATAGCCATACACAGTCACAGAATATTGAAAACTCATAAGAGTTTTAATAAAAACTTTGTTTTTATGGGTTAGATTATTTTATTTTTGTTTCGATCAAATTTACTTTAAAAAAAAGGATAAAATAAATACGTACACTTGAATATTCATTTACATATAATTCATTTACAAAGTCTTTAGCAAAACAAAATTAAAAAAAAACAAGTAAGAAAATTATAGTCGGTCTAGACCGACTATACGATACCCTATACCATGCGTTTAGAGACCCTATCTCTTAGGCCCAACTAACTGGACATTGAAAATAAGCAAAAACCAAATTTCATTGGGATTTTTATTAATTTTTTTGGCTGCAGATATGAAAAAGTTCATATCGGATGCTATATCTATAAAGGGACTAGGTCCAAAAATGGACCGATCCTGATCATGTTTGGTAAAGTCTATTGTATTTTGCAAAAATATATACAAACAAAATTTGAGAAGAATCAGTGCAATATTTTTGTTTTTTAATAGATTTAAGTGAAGACCGGGAAGCAGCTCTATATGGGGTCAAAGGAACCATTTTTGGACTACTCATTAGTGGATGTAATGAACGCATACAAACCCAATTTGAGTAAGATCTATATGACAATTTGGATGTTATGGCAATTTATGTCGATTTCATATGGGTAATTTGTATGGGGGCTAGGTCTGAACATAGACCGATTCTCACCAATTTCTATAGCGTTCATCCCATGGCCGATAAAAGCTTATATACCAAATTTCATCAAAATATATTCATATTTGCGACCTGCAGTTTGATTACAAGCTTTACATGGACACACAGTCGGACGGACGGACGGACGGACGGACGGACGGATGGACGGACATTGTTAAATCAACTCAGAAAGTGATTCTGATTCGATCGGTATAATTAAAGATGGGTCTAGGTCAAATATTTTTGGTTGTTACAAACAGCAGCACAAAGTCATTATACCCAAACCACATAGTGGTATAGGGTATAATTATATGAACAAACATAATTTTAATATGAGCTTATTTTTGTTTGAGTACATTTGCCTTTGTGCAGTTTTTCTGATTTGTTTCTTAATTCTTTTAAAAATTAAAATTTGCTTCTCGGTCGCATCAGTTTTTTCGACCCATAATATAGCTCCAGCAAAAAGTTCAGTTGCTTCTTTATTCGACACTTTGTCTCTCATATTGTGAATTTCTTCCAGAGAACTATTAGAGTACATATTTTCTTTAACAATTTGGTTTGATATAACTGACTGAACTATATCTTCATCAGAAAAATCGAAAAAATCGAATTATTTTCGCCGCGTGCCCAACCATTAATTTCAGAAATGCACAAATTAGAGGAAAGGTTAAGTATGGACAGCGTTTAATAAATAAATATCCTGACACGTCGTGTCTGCATTAACTGTACAAGTGGTAAGAGGTCTTCATTTTCCTTTGACCAACTTTTAGCTATATTATTTTTGGTATTTTGAATTAAGTTTTCATTCATTGGTTGTAGGATTGCCGTACAATTTGGAGGCAACAACAAAACTCGAAAGTTAAGGTCATTATTGATTTCTTTTTCTTTTGGGTGTGATGGTGCCGTATGCAACAGCAAAAGTGCTTTTAGAAATTTTTTTTGATACTTTTACTAAAATTTTTTTAAACCACTCTTCAAAAAAAAGTTCAATTCGAACAATTTTTGGTACATTTATTTATTTATTATATTAATTACAATGCAAAGTAAATTCGTATTCTAATTTAGGTCCAGGGGAATAAGCCGGGTGAAAAAAGACCATTTGGCTGGTTTTTGCAGCTACAAACCGAAGCCTCTGGTGGGTATCGAACCTACGACCCCCGTATGATAGGCAAGCACGCTACCTACTCACCTTCCGGGGCGCTTTGGTAGATTTATAAACTGCAGGAAGTTCAACATTTTTAAATGCCCTTGGCTTTGTAGACTTACAAGAAGAGGCAACTTATTATATCCAGATGCGTTCGCGCAGAGCATGAAGGTAAATCTGTCTTTTGAAATTTTCCTAGTAGGAGCTGATTGTTCCCCACTGCGAACCCATGTAGTTAGAGGTAGTGTCCTCCAAAATGGCGCAGACTCAACAGCATTAAATTTATATTTGATCCTCACCGAGGTCCGTTTCCCTGGCAGTTTTCAAAAATTTTCTTTTAAACGGCTCTACAGCAGAATTATCGCTTGATAATTTTCTCCCAAATATTTTTAAGCATCCGATTCCATTTCGAGATTCAAACTTTTGTAACCATCCCTTGCTTGCAGAAAAGCCTTCATTTCCCAAATTCTGTCTGTGAAAATATTTTGCTTTAGATATCAAAAGTTCCGCCGATATTGGCATTGATAGTTGCGTTACCGAATAAACTATGTTATCAGCGTATCTTCCACCTGCATACTTTGACCAAGCCTTAAAGTTTTTCTTTTTTCTAATTAAAGTTTTTATTTTCATCTAACCAATATTTTTTAAAATTTAAAAATTACATACCCGATCCTCTCGAAGTTTCAGACACATATTTTCTTATTTTATCTTATTTTGTTTTTATATCAAATATCGTTGATTTGATTGTATTTTTGTAGATTTTCCACTTTCATTCGTGTCCAATATTTAGCATTTTTCAGTCAATGTTAATATTTTATGTTATCGTTTATTTTTAGGTGCCATAACACGCGTCTAATACCCACAAGGACTTTACTGAATTAAGATAACTTGAACTACGTTGAAGATAACTGTTTGATCTAACGGTAATATATCGTACAATAACTTGAGCAAAGAAATAAAAAACAAAACAAAAAATCGAAAAAACAAACTGATGTCCGAACTATAGATATAAAATTTCTAAACTGTCTAAACTGGATAGTCCAGATTAAAGAGTGGCCGGATTAAGGAGGTATTACTGTATTTTATTTAATAAAGTCTTTATTTTATAGAAGAGGCATGCATGAGGAAATGGTAATCTTTTGTATGTATTGGGTAAAAGTTAGGAGAATCTTCCTTCTGGCAGTAGTTCCAAATAATGAGCATATTATAAATTTCTTGATAGGCTTATTTGGTCATGAATTTTCTAAATGCAATTGAAATAAATCATCCAATTCATATTTTTTTCCCAACGTTTCGGCGATTTCATTTCGCCATCTTCAGGGGTATCTTTTATTTTATATTACATCCTAAAACAACACATACAGATTTTATTTATGGTAGCAGTTTTCAAATTAGTTGTTAAATAAGCCTTTTTAATATTATTTGAAACTTCGAACTGAGAAATTAGATCCAGCGATAAAGCGATGATGAAATTATTTTGTTTGAAAAATAAAAAAAGAAAATTACTACAGATTTTCCAATTATATTTCAGAAAGCTTCAATTGATTTTCACAAAATATTAGATAGTTGTATTTCTGAAATACATTTCATGTGTTGTGAAATATATTTGTAATTTTCTGAAATACATTTTATATTTTTTTGTAATACAATTAATAGTTTCTGAAATATAATTTTTACTTTCTGTTTGAAGTGTTCTGAAATACAAATTTCGATTGAATTATCATCGTTTTTTAAAACCGGTGCCCAACATCATATATTTCAATATTGATTTCATACGCACAGAACTCATACTTAGAAAATGTTCCGAAATACAGAAAACATATTAAACGGCAGGCATTAGCTGAACCGCAAAAAGTAACAGAAATGGTTCCTGAGCTTGTTCTAGAAGTAACATTTGTACTGCTAAAGGCTAAAAAGAAGACCTGTTGCAAAGTCTTATTAAAGCTTTCATTGCTCCTTATCGATTTTTGTCCATAAATTCAACAAACATTTTTCGACTAACAACAAAACCAGTTTCTCATAAATATAATTTTTGTAACCATCATACTCCACTCTGTACCACCGCTTGTTATTGTAATAGAAAAAAATTTATTTTTGGGCTAATAGGTCAATTGTTAAGTTCATGTTAGTGATTTTATGTATGAGCCACCAACCTGTAGAGAGCGCATACCAGAACATGGTATTACTAGTTAAAGTTTCCAATATGAAGCATGTAAATAACATTACAACAACTGCAACAAATATTTAACAAACAAATTTTTCCAATAAATTGCATATTTTCTTGGAATTGGAAAAAGAAAAAAATATGATGCCAACAAATTTATGGTTTTATTTGAAAGAGAAATATAAAAGAGACCAAAAAATATATTTTATACAATATTTCACAGTCATGTAGATGAATAAATCCTTAATATGTGTTCGAAAGATAAATAAATGTTTGTCAAAATGTTTGTGAAAGACTTAAATTGTTAATTTTAAAATTTAAGAAATTTTCCAACTTATGACAGACTGAATTTAATAAAGCTCTGTGGTCACAAGCGATAACCGCCTAAGTCGACTTAAGAATGATTTGAGTTATGTATGCTATAATATTCTGCTAACAACGCTGTATATTTACATGAAATCCCCATTTCTCTAGTACTGTTTTTTAAAATGTTATCAATGAAAACATACTGACCTGAGTCGCAGTGAAGCCCCATTACATTTATAAGGTCAGCTATTTATCACGAAAGCATGATTTTCGACTTAGGCGATTAATGTTTGGGACCACAGAACTTATTTATGTTTAATCATGCGATTCATTCATTATTTTTTTTTTGTACCAACGTTCTTCAAATTTCTGATATTCTTCAAAACTAAATAAAACAAGTAAGGGAACTATAGAAAACATAGTCTAAACCGACTATGGGATACACTATAGCGTGCTTCAGAGAATTGGCCTTTTTCTAATTGAATATTTATTTGTGTACATATATTAGGGTGTCCGTTATTTTTTAAAGTGTAAATATTTATTGTCTTACCCCTCAAAAAATTGAGGCTTGATGCAAAAATGACTCTTCAAAAATTTCACGCTCCCGGGACCGCGCCTTCAAGTGCCGACTTGCGTTTGAAATTTTCAAGTGTGTTCATATAGGGAAAATATGACTTTTTTCAGATTTTACGAAAATATCGTTCCGCAGTTTAATTTTTTCGACAAGCTGTTATATGAATCGATATCAATACTAAATTGTATCTTTAAAAAGACATATAACTTCAAAGATCGAATAAATAGCAAATGCCCCAGACCACTTTTGTGCCAAAAAAAAAAAAAAAATAGGTCATGAAATTTGATGACATTTTTTTCAAATTTAAGAAATTGATTAAAGCCGTAATTTTTTTTGTCTCTATACTTATAAGAACTTAGATATGAAGTATTATTTTATTAGCACGTTGTTAACCTATTGCGCATTGAGAAAGAAAATGGGAAATTTTTTAACAAAATTTTGAAAACTCCTTTTTCAAGTTTTAAAAAATTTTCTTTAACAAAATTTCAAAAAAATGGATCTGGCACTTTAAGGTTTTGTAAAATACATGTTAGGGATTAACTGTGTAAATTTTTGGGTAAATCACTATGACAGAATTTTTTTGACAAGGATTTTGTTTTTGCGGATTTCGAGAAAAATTGAATTTTTGTGAAATGTTCAGTAAATGTACTCTATCACAACACTTTGTAACAAAAATTAGTCAATTATCTACTTTTAAGTGCTATATTTTATCATAATAGCCTAGGGTTTCGGAAAAAAATAATATTATCCCATTAACCCTTTTGGACTTGGAGTCACATATGACCCCAAACTAATAAAAGTGGAAGTATAGTTTCTCTCACCCCTCAAAAAGTTGAGGCTTGATGCAAAAATGATTCCATGAAAATTTCACGCCCCTGGGACCACGCCTTCCCGTGCCGATTTACGGTTGAAATTTTACTCAATTGCACCAATGACCACACACAAGTCGAAAAATATGAGAACATCATTAAAAATCATTCTTTGCAACCAAAAACTATAATTTTAAATGTGTTTAAATGTCATAATTTTTATTTGACGTAATTTTTGTACAATTAGGGTAAAGTTTTCGATGCTCATGAACACATTGAACACATATCATTACCTTCAAATTTTTAAGTGAATTCTTTCCACTGATATACAATTCCTCATTTTCCCATTTCTCAGGGTCTTTTTTTTTAAAAAGAGGAGTCGGTATTGAACCGAGAAAAGAAATTCAAGCTTCCACTATAAAAATATCGATTGATTTTCATGAAAAAAAAAAAAAAAACATAGCGTAATGCAAAATTATTTATAAAATATCATTTAATGTTTAACTTGATAATTCTTCTATATCTTTATAATCGATCATCAGCTTTTTCTTCTCGATAATTTTTGACTCTCTTTTTAACGCCTTCACCATATTTGCTCTTTGGGAAGACGTGTTTCCAGGGGCTTGAAATTTTTGGAGAGTCATTTTTGCGTCAAGTCTCAACTTTTGAGGGGTAAGACTTGAACATTTTTATATGAAAAAATGTCCAACACATCCTTTTTTTGCATTTCTCTTGCTCAATGCACAACATTTCGAGAGTGTCGCTTCAAAATTTCAAGTAAATCGGAGCAAAACTTAAGAAGGTACAGCGTTTCGAGCGATCGGCCTCATACGGTATATCGTAAATAAATCAGTTTTTAAAAAAACTTCAAATCGATTTTCTCAAATAAATGTTCGAAGTCCGTGAACATCATAACTCAAAATCTGCTTGACCGATGCTTTTGAAATTTTACACACTATATCTGCACATAAACCGTCAGGTCACCACGGAGAGTTTTTTTTATTTACCATTCTCTTCCCCATTCCCGAAATTTCATAGCAAAAATCGTGTTTCTAACTCTAAAATGCAGCCAAAAACAAGAAAAAAAAACTGAAAAACTCTTCATCACTACCTCATGAAACATGTCAGCTTTTAAACGTAATTCGATTTCCTTATTTCACATGAGCCGGTAACGGCTGTCGCGGTCTTATTTATTACAATTTTTAATTGAAAATTTTTTCAAACATTCTTAAAATTTTGTGCTATAAATAATCCATCATTATTCATATCTTCAGAAAAGAATTATGAAAATACGACTTTTTTTAACTTTTAAAACCCCCCTTAAGAGCGTTTTTGGCTTATCTGTACATAAACTCGTGCAAAAGTTGGCTGTGCAGCTACTCGTATGTCAAAACTAATGTAAATTCGTAATCTCATTTCGTATCATCAAGCGATTAGGAGAGAATGAACTCCCACATAAAGTGAATGTTCCATATCCTTTATCTAGAGAAATATAAAAGAGATAGAAACGAAAATTTGTGTGATTCCACAAAGTATTTGTGTGAGTAGCTGTGCTGAAAATGGGTAGTATCGAACCGGTAGGCGTGGCATCGCCCATACAAAGTAATTGTTCAACATCATATATCTCGAGTACTTTGATAGACAGAGCTGTCATACTTGGTGCGACGTATTCTCTTATCTATAATATTAATAGGCTCTGCGAATTTTTGTAACCGATGTAAGTTTCACAGTTTTACCCCGATTTTGACGAAAAATTTGTCATTTGAAAAGTATTTCATTTAAGCTGTTATCCGGATTTAGCGATTTTCATTGCCTGGAATATTTTTTTGGAGTTACTATCGTTTAAAGTTGCTACTAACCCATACATAAAATTATACAATGCAATGTGTGTTTATTAAATTTTGTATGTTTGTTTTCTTTATTTGAAATGAGTTGAGTTGTGAAGCATACCTTTAGGGTCTTTATTAAATGAAAAAATAAATTTCTTAGAATTTGCACTCGAATTTCGAGAGCTGGAAACTGCTAGTTAACATAAGTAGTCTTACGCCTCCTACAAAGCAGGGACTGAAACCTTGAAACCTGAACACAGGTACGGGTTCGTGTTAATCAAAATAAAAAATTAAGGTTTGGGTTCGGTTCAGTGTTCGGGTTCGGGTACAAAATTTTGAAAAAAGTACAAGTGTTTTATTAGTAGTGTCGCTGGCTGCGACAGTGGTTTTGTAAAACAATTAAATTAAGGAGGAATAATATCTGACGTTTATTTCTAAAAAAAATAAAATATTAAAGTAAAAGGGTACATTAAAATAGTGTATGTCTTTCCGCCGTGTTTTCTCCTTACAAACTGACCAAACTAACAATATTTAATATAACAAGAAGCCTTCCTTGCTATGTGTATAACACATTTAACATAACGGGCTGTATTAATAACCAACTTGACGAGACATATAAAATACTGCAGTAAGATCATAATGAAATGGGGAATAAGCAAAATAGAAACATATGACAACAACTAATATAAACGCTATTTTCAATGAACAACATTAAGGCTGATCACAGATTGCCTTAAACTAACAAACAATAGAAAACTTTAATATAAAAAAATATCAAACAAAATAAATAAATAAATATATTTGAGCTATTGAGCGACAAGTAGGAAATATATTTATTTTTCAAAGAAATTTTCGTTTAATTTTATAATGAACTAGATGTAACCCGGTGTGCTTCGCTACACCCTCCCCCCTCCCCCATTCCGAATCCTTATGAAAGGGCTCACGCAAAGTCCCAAGGCTCTCACTAATACAGTAATTCAGATATATCACATTTAATATTAAGTTTGTATAGGGGTGCCATGCGCATTTGTCCAATCCCGCCCATTTTTTTGTCTGACTACTCGCGTTAATAATAGATGACCTGAGATAAATTTTCAAAGCTCTCTCCATCATAGTACTTAATATATATGATATTAAAAATTTACTTTGTATGGGAGGTGCCATGCCCACTAAAATTTCAGGAAGATCAGATAAGTCGTTACGGAGATTACCTCCTACAAACAAACAAACACATTACCTCTTTATTATACAAAGTATAGATTATTAATATAGATTCTTTTATTTTGATACTTGATGATATAAAATGATTTTTGCTTTTTTAATTCGGTACAACAATTATCAGATTTTTCGGCGTTCCTGCCCTGGAGGTACATGTAGCTGCCCATGAGAAGAACATGAATTTTCCAAATTAGATCTGGCAACACTCAACTATTGGCCTTGAACTTAAAATATCACTTGGCAATTTTTATTTTTAGTGATTTTTGATTTTGCCCATTTTTGATTTTGAAAATTTTTGTTTTTGGGCGATTTTTATTTTTTGCGATTTTTGGGTTTGGCGATTTTGATTTTGACGATATATTTTCCACGACAAATCACATTGATAACTAATGTACTTGTCAAAAGATTGTTGCTTTCGTAGTACATCATATTTTTTATATAGGAGGTGCCACGCCCACTTATCCCATCCCGCCCAATTTTTATCGGACTGCTCACATTAATATCTGATGGACTCGTGCAAAATTTCGAGTCTTTCCCAGTTATATGATAATAGATATCTACTTTGCATGCGCGGTGCTACGCCCACTGCTTCGATCGCGCCCATTTTTTTTTTGTTCTACTAATCATACAAAGAACCTTTGGGCTCACGCAAAGCCATAAAGCTCTCTCTTTTACAGTACTCCAGATATATGACTTTAAAAAGTTACTTTGCATGGGGAGTTCCACACCCATTGGTGTGAACCCACAAATTTTTTGTCTGACTACTCATACTAAGATCTGATGGGCTCGTGCAAATTGCAAAGATTCCCTTTTTTAGTACACCAGTTATATGATATCATATATTTACTTTGTACGGGCGGTGCCACGCCCACTGCTCCGATCACGCCCATTTTTTGTCTAACTAATCATATGAATAACTTATGGGTTCACACAAAGTCCCAAGACTCTCACTATAACAGTACTCCAGATATATGGCATTTTATATTTAATTTGTATGGCAGGTGCTACGCCTATTGGTCCGATACTGCCCATTTTTTGTCCAACTGCTCACATTAATAATAGGTGCCATCAGACAAATTTGAAAAGCTCCCTCTGTCTCAGTACTCGAGATATATAACATTGAATTATTACTTGTATGGGAGGTACCACGCCCACTTCTCCGATCCCGCCCATTTCCAGCGTGGTTACTAATATTAACAATAGGTGACCTCACACATATTTGCAAAGCTCTCCCTATCATAATTCTCAATATATGTGTATGATATTAAAAATTTACTTTGTGAGGGAGGTGCCACGCCCACTAAAAATATTGAAAAAATTATAGCCTATAGCACTTCCCATATCCGCAGTAAGACTCTGTGAAAATTTCAGGAAGATCAGATGGCTAGTTACGGAGATTACCTCCTACAAACAAACAAACAAACAAACAAACAAACAAACAAACAAACAAACACACATTACCTCTTTATAATATTAGTATAGATATATTTTTAAAATTTTCTTATTTTAAATTTGTTCTTTGTGGCGATAAAGTGAATTTCAAGGCTGAAAAAAACTTCCCGACACTTATCTACGTAGCAGATACTGCGAATATGTATATTCTGAGTCCCTTGATACAATAATTGCGTTTCCGTTTTATGTTGCTCCCAAAATCGTAATAACACATGTTTATAGGGAATCCATCAATACATTGCATCAGTACATTTTTAATATGCATGCAAAAATTTAAGCTGAACGTTTAAATTATATCGTTATGGAAGACCTGATTTTTTATAACTTTCACGTTCAATCCGCAATATAAAGAAGTTAAAGAATATTTATTTGAAGGTCAAAAAATGAAATCGTTAATGGACATGCTGATAAAATTTAAAACATTTGGTGACGTACGTTGCTGGATGTATTCGATTGAATGACAAAAGAAAGGACTACAAAACGCTTACATTTTAATTTGGATCGTTGATAAAATAACACCATAACAAATTGATATACTATATCAGCAGAAATTCTTGATCCTGAATTACACGAAATTGTTACTAAAAACATTCTTCATCGAATTCGATTTTTGTTCATTTAACATAGATTTTGTTCTGAAAAAAAGTTTGTTAACCGCATTGTGTGTTTTCAACACAAAATTGTAATTTTCTTTTTCATAGATATTCGAAATTTTAAATCTGAGTATTCTGAATATTTTGAAACGTAAGTAATTGATTTTTAAATTTTTTTCTTTGTTCCTCGTTGTCTCTCCCAGGTATTTTATTGTTCACAATTTTCATTCATTATTGAAATATTCTTGATCTTATCTAAATTTTATTTCTGAAAATCTATGTCACTAATATCTAAAACTAATAAAATTTGTTTCTCTGCTAATATTTATACGTTTTGGGTATTTCGAGTAAAAGTTTATTAATCTGGTTGACGTTGTTGGTTTCTAGTACCAGTGCGGTTTTAGTAAGGTCCCTTGTCTTAATGTTATCGTGTCATGATAAGGTAATTTTCTATCACTTTCTTCTTCTATTGTAAATTGGATTTGTCGATTAAATGAATTTAAAATATCAAGATTATCTGAAACATAGCCCTTTTTTATAATTCCAAATAAATCATCCACATATTTGGTAAAAATTTTTGGGTTTTTCTCCATTTTGTCCACCGAAGTGTCAGGTAGTTCCTACATTATAATATCAATAACTGATGAGGCTGGTGAACACATTGGACATACCTTTAAGTTGCTCATATAGTTTACCTTCAAATTTGAAAGATATTGTGTCTTTAAGGTATTATTTTTCGATTTTTTTTCATAAATGTCTTCTAAAATCCTTCAAAAATATTGCCCTAAAAGGATTTTTTTAAAACTCGAATTATTTTTGGAGTTACAGAGCTATATATGTATATATATATTTGTACCAGAGTATAGAAAATTCTTCTAATAAAACTTTATATGCGTTTTTCTCGAAATCACTTTTTTCAAAGAGGGGTGACGTTTTTCTTGAGAACCAGATGTCGTATCGAAATTCGGCGGACGGACTGTTGTAGATAATCACATCAGGCAGATCCTGAACTAGGACAATTGTGCTTCCTTTACTACTGGAGGAAGGGTGAGGCAAAAACCCCACAAAACAGCTAATTTTTGAATTTTTTAAAAAATATAAATTTTTTATATTTTGGAAATATCCTAGTTCAGGACCTGAAGAACGTAATTACCTACAAAATTCCATCTGCCGAATTATGATACGGCATCTGCTTCTCAAGAAAAATGACACCCCGTTTGCCTTCTCATTTTTACGTACCCATTTTCATCGCTCTGGGAGGGGAGGATAACAAATAGAAACATAAACAAATATGGAGAAAGTTAGAAAATTACGTCTACTTTTACGTAGAAAACCCCAAAGTTGATAAATTGGAAAACGACTGAGCTACAGCACCTTTAAAAAACGTTATTTTTGTGGGATTGAAAGCTAGGACATACCTTAATGCAAATGTCAATAAATCAAGGTTCAGAAAATATACACATCAAACACTGTATGTTCTGTTCTAATGCAGCCAACACATATTTCTATGTTCATATCATTATGTGTGTCTCTAAATTTTGTACGGTTCACGAAAATGTTTCTATCACGTATTTTTTGTTTCGAGCACACATAAACCACACAGATTCGAGGGTAGCTTTATTTTAAGTTCGTGTTCTTGCACGTGAACTGCTAAAAAAGCAGTACATGTTCTTCAACGCGTATATCTAAAAATGAAAACATTATCCACTCGCGATCGGAAAACCCTGAAACACCCCTGTAATAGCGACAATAATTGTTTCAACCAAATCTATTAAAAAAATCTAAAATAATTCATTATCAGTTATAAAAAAATAAAAATAAATAGATAATAATAAAAATAAAAAAACAAAAATAAAAAGATAATACTAAAATAGAAAACAGAGAAATTTTGTATGTTTTTTATGAATAAATTTAGTTTTTTTTCGATTGCTAGTGGATATTGTTTTAATTTTTAGATGTACGCCTTCCAGAACATGTTCTGTTTTTTCAGCAGTACACGTGCACGAACACAAATTTAAAATAAGGCTACACTCGAATCTGTGTGGTTTATGTGTGCTCGAAACAAAAAATACGTGATAGAAAATGTTCGTGTGTGCTCGAAACAAAAAAATACGTGATAGAAACATGTTCGTGTACATAAAGAAATATTAAAACGAAACACAGTCATGATTGTGTTCGGCACTGTACAAAATTTTGAAACACACATAACTGATATCAAAATAAAAATATGTGTTTGTTGGTCTGCAATAAATTCAAAATTAATAATATTCTTTGGTAAAATCACAATAACTTCCGACAGTTGGCGCTGGTTGTTTTATAATATAATTTATACATTTTTAAATATTTCTGTATTAGACATTTTATTGTGCTGTAAAAATTCAATTCAATTCTTTATTCTGTTTAAATAATATTTACATTTTCATCTTAAAAATATATATATATAAATAGTTCAAGCTTTTGTACTTTTTCTTCTTAATAATTAATAGTAATTTACAAAATTATATACATATATACATATAATACTATTGGAGGCAAAATTAAAAAAAACCTATTTGAAGCTTTTTTTATTTTAATAAAAACCACTTAAAGATCTACTTACAAGCTAGCTAAGCTGATGTCAATTCATTAATATAGAGATGTTCTGAGCAAAAGTATCTGGAATAAAAGTTTGTAGTCAGTTTGTTTAACCTAGAAACAACAAGATCTATATTCGAAATTGTGTGAAGTCTTAGTGTTGGAAAAAAACCATGGAAGATTATATATAAGTTTGAGTAATTTGTTTTGTGCGATTTGAAGTTTTTTAATACGACAGGTTGCACTTTTAGCCCACATAGGAGCTGCATAAAATATTAAGGCATGAAAAATTAGTTTGAATATTAATCTTTTTTTTTCTATACTTAGAACAGAGTTTCGGTTTATAAAAGGATAAAGAATGCGGGTCAGAATATTCACTTTGTTTATTATGTACTGTACATACTCTTTAAATTTAATTTTTGGATCAAGAATTATTCCTAAATATTTTACTTTTTGTTCCCATGGAACTTCCTTCCGTGTTTAAAAAAAATAATGTTTCTTTGCGGAATATAACAAGATTTTCTTTTTCGTGTAAAATATATAGCATGCGTTTTATCAGGATTGAGTGTTATTTTCCACTTATTGAAATAATTTGTTAATTTTTCTAAATCCCTTTGAAGGTTGGAAATAATGTTTTCAGAGAGTATATCGGAACATAATACTGCTGTATCATCTGCAAATACGGACATGGTGAAACTTTCAAGATGGGGCAAATCTGAAGTATAAAAGTTATATAAAATAGGTGAAAGACAGGAGCCCTGGGGACATCCTGCAGGTATACTAAAAGTTTCAGAACATACTGAACCAATATAAACTTTAAAGGGTGCTGTATAAAAGTTTAGAAAAAAGTTGAACATAAAATTCGCAGTTAACTTTCAATCAATTTTACAATGGTAACGACTTTCATAGCAATATAGATTATCATAAGATAACAAATATGTTTAAAGTTATATTAATGTAATAAATAACATTTTAATTCGATTACTGGTACAAATTGTTTAATTTAAAAATATTTTTTTTAAATTCTGTGGAATATTTTTTTTTCTTACACTTAAAATTTTTTTTATTTAATAAATTTTATTCATGCTTCCAATGTTCTTAATTATTGTCACAATATTTTTATTTATCTTTTATTCTGTAATGCATAAATAAATTTTAATAGTCTTCGCACAAACTGCTTTTTTAATTAAAAACTGTCGCAAGAGCATGCACAGAGAAGAAATCAATTGATATAAGTACTACCACTTTTAAAGCGAAACGATATCGAACGAGAAAGGAAGTAGTTACCTACAAAAATAACTAGTATGTAGTTGTTGCTTGTAAAAAATACTTTTAGTTGGAAACTCGAATCTGAATCAATATAACTCATGGCTCAACATTTGCAACCATGGAGTAATACATGTATATATATATATGGAATATTTTTATTTTATCTTAGTGGCCTTATTTACATAAATATTTTATATGGACTTTATGCATAATTTAAATTTTATAAAAACATTGCCTTTGATTAAACTTTATATTAAAATTTTTCTTCTTTCTTTAGATACTCAGCAATTCCCACAACAACTGTGGTACATAATGACGTAGCTCCTGCAGTTAGTACTACAGCGATGATGACGTCGATGAATTTAGCTGGTGGTGATGATGATGATAGTAATTATAGTAAACTTCCAAGTGGAAAAACTAAGAGAAGCACTACTTTTAATGATGAAAGTGAAAACATAATAAAAACTAGAAGCTTACAAAGAAAATCCAATGACAATAACAACAACATCATGGCCAAGGAGACAAAAACAATAGAAGAATTATTAAACCACCAGAAAAGAATGCGACGAAGAGATATCTCTTCATCACCTTCACCGCCCTCAATGCATGGTAAGTGGTTGGTGTTCCAGTGCAAGTCTTTAACATATATACACAAAGCGTAAAAATACACACACAGGCAACTAACTTTATGCTAACTGTACTTAGAATGAAAAGTTAGATGATTTGAAATGCATGGCATGAATAGAAAAATATGAATTGAAAACAATTTCAAATTCTAATGGTGATGAAAAAGAAAAACTAGAAAAGTTAGAACAAATATTAGTTGATAGTTTAGAATAAGTGCAATTACAACCATAACTCGATGGGCGGGGTAAAAACGAAAATCATTGGAATTTTCTTTACCTAAAATAACAAAAAAACAAGTAAGAATTTATAGTCAGTCTAGATCGACTATACAATATCCTAAACAATGGTTTAGGGACCCTATCTCTTCGGTCCAACTAATTTGAAATAGAAAATAAGCACAAACCAAATTTGAGTGGCATTATTATTAATTCTTTTGGCTGTAGATATGAAAAAATTCATATCGGAAACTATACTTGTATGGGGACTAGATCGAAAAATAGACCAGTCCTGACCATATTTCGTAAAGTCACTTATATTTTGAAAAAATATATACAAATCAAATTTGAGAATAATCTGCGCAATATTTTTGTTTTTTGATAGATTTTAGCAAAGATCGGGAGCAGCTCTATATGGGGCCTATGACTAAGAATTTTCATGTAGGGACTATTTTTGGACTATTGATTAATGGATATAATAAATACATACGAACCCAATTTGACTGAGATCTATATGATAATTTGGATCTTATGGCAATTTATGTCGATTTCATAGGGACCATTTGTAAGGGGACTAGGTCTGAACATTGACCGAATTTCCCCAATTTCAACAGCGTTCATTCGATGGGCAAAAAAAGCTAACGTACCAAATTTCATCAAAACATATTCATGTTTGCGACCTGTAGTTTGATTAAAAGTTTTACTTTGACACAGAGACGGACGGACTGACAAGCGGACGGACGTCGCTAAATCAACTCAGAAAGCTGTTCTGAGTCGATCGGTATAATAAAAGGTAGGTCTAGATGAAATATTTTTGGTAGTTATAAACAGCAGCACAAAGTCATTAAACCCAAACCACATAGTGGTATAGGGTATAATCAATACATACCTATTTTCGATTTCTTCTTCTAATGTTTAAGTTAAAGAGTTGCTTTCTTAATGAGTTGAAGTAAATTGCAAAATAATGCTGACAATGAACAAGTGATGTTGTTCGAAAGTAGCTACTCCATCTAGAGTTCTCTTCAATTTTTGTTTCCACATTCTCTTACTTTGTCAGAATTTCTCTTTTCTATTATTGGAAATTATATACATGATCTTACATCGAAAGAAAAAATATTATTTGTAAAAAATATAAATATCAACTTGAATTGTCAGCATGAAGAAACGTACCTTCGTTGAAACCACAAGAGTTTCCTGTGGATGCAGAACAATATTATTAGAAGCAATATATTTATCTTTCCTAGTTTTGTTGCTAAACAGCGAGCTTAACTCGCGCCCGGAGAACAATAAATTTTTAGCGCCCCACCCCTTTCGAAAAACATAATATATGTAACATATACTCGCAAGTTAATCTATACTATAATATAATAATAATAATATAATAATAATAATAATAATAATTACAACGCTAAAGACATTTACCATGCCATACAATGATGTTGCAATTTTAGGTGATTTTAACTCTAACATTCTTGTGGAATCATCTCTTAAGGATAACATGGCATCTCTAGGACTTACTCCAATAAATACAACTATTCCCACACACTACACAAACACATGCAGTACACTACTCGATCATATATACGTAGGAGACATGTCAAAAGTCAATCTATACGACCAAATTTCTGCATCGTGCTTCTCTAAACACGATTTAATCTTTACAACATATGAATTTCTTCTTCAACGTGAGGATCAGTATTACTCTTTTCGAGATTTTAATAACTTGAGTTACAACGTATTGTATGCAAATCTCTCACAAATAAATTGGAGTAGCATTTACTTTATGACCTCGGTTGACGAACAATTGTCTTTTCTAGAAGACAATGTACTACAATTATATGATGAAACTCTCCCTTTGAAAACAAAAATAATTACGGCGAGAAATAAACCTTGGGTCACCCCCAGTATTCGACAATCAATTGAACGTAGGGATTTAGCTTATTCCAGGTGGAAACGTTTTAGAACATTACAACTTAAGGCTGAGTTTCGTTCTGCTAGAAAAGACGTTAATACTCAAATAAAAAATGCAAAATCTGTTTTTTTCTCAAGACGATTTATTTCCGCTATTGATTCTAAACAAACTTGGAAGACTATTCGAGAAATAGGAATTGGTAATGTTGAAAAGAATAATAATTGCCCTATTGATGCTAATGAACTCAATAGGATTTTTACGGATATACCAACAATACCAACAAATAACCACTTCTACAACAACAATACATTTGTCAACAGTAGCAACTCCTTTTCCGAAGACAATATGTTCGAGTTTTCTTGCGTCAGCCAATCTGAGGTTCTTACTAGCTTCTTGACAGTTAAGTACAACGCTATTGGATTTGATAACATACACCCAAAATTCGTTAAAATTTTGTTACCATCTCTTTTACCATTTTTTACTCATTTTTTCAACACCATCATTACATCAAGCTGCTTTCCAATGAAATGGAAGCACGCAAAAGTTATTCCACTTCCAAAGTCTACTACAGAATATCGTCCGATTGCGATACTATGCTTCCTTTCAAAAGTTCTAGAAAAGCTTCTGCACTCACAAATAAGCGCATACGTACACAGAAATTGTCTTATTAGTGATATGCAATCCGGTATCCGTCCCAATCATAGCTGTGTGACTGCCTTGGCTGATGTGTCAGAAAATATAAGACGTGAGTTAGACTGCGGAAAAGTAACCTTTTTGGGGCTTCTTGATCATTCAAAAGCCTTCGATACTGTAAACCACTCCACACTATGTATGAAGCTGAACCGTTTTTTCAATTTTGCGCCAACATCAACACATTTAATTTCATCATACCTTACAAACCGTACTCAATCAGTGTTCATTAACAATACATCATCGAATCCGGTGTCACTTATGAGAGGTGTACCACAAGGATCAATATTGGGACCACTTTTGTTCTCCATATATGCAAATGACTTGCCGCAACAAATATCCCATTCCAGCGTACATATGTATGCGGATGATGTACAGTTGTACCTAAGTGGCTCAGTTAATTCAATCAACGCAAGCGTGGGAAAACTCAACCAAGATCTGGACACCATATATCGTTGGGCTACTGCTAATGGCTTATGTCTGAATCCTAAAAAATCAAAATGTTTGGTGATACACAAAGGAACCATAACCCCGCATATCGAAGCTGAAATCCTTATAAATGGTCAGAAAATTGAAATTGTACAATCAGCGAAAAATCTTGGATTAGTCTTCAACAAAAATTTAACCTGGTCTGATCATATAAATTCACTTGTATGTCAAACTTATGTGAAATTAAGAACGCTTTGGGCAACGCAGGTATTTACACCTTTAAGAGTCAGGATACTTCTGGCAAAGACCTATCTTATTCCGGGACTTACCTATGGTTGTGAACTCTTTTCTAGTTGCGACTCTATAAGCAGAAATAAGCTTGATGTTTTATACAATAACATCATTAGGTATGTTTACGAGTTAAGAAAATACGACCATGTGTCTGCTTTCGCAAAAAGCTTATATGGAGTATCTTTTGAAAACTTACTTAAGATAAGGGTACTAATACTCATACATAAAGTTATTTATACAAAAAACCCGCAATATATGTATGCCAAAATTCAGTTTGCAAGATCGAATAGGGGCAAACTAATCATCATACCAAGACATCGACATTTAGTTTCGGAATGGCAGTTCTTTATCCATGCCGCTCGTCTTTGGAATACAATTCCACATGAACAACAGCTTAATAGCAATGCAATGCATTTTAAAACTTTTTTGTTTAATTTTTTCACTTAACCATTTTCCATAGATTATGTGATACATATATGTAATTTTTTATTTTTATTTTTATTTTTTATTTTTTTTATTTTTATATTTTTTGTATCTATGCTATTTCTGTTCGTAAATAATTATACTTACTTTTTATATAAACTTTATTATTATTACTACTATACATATAAAATTTTTGAGATTGTTGATCCCTTATCCACATATAATCCTGTACTATAATTAAAAGACTTGGTCTTGTTGTACAGGATATCAATAAATAAATTAATAATTAATAATTAATATAATATAATATAATATTATAAAGAGGTAATGTGTGTTTGTTTGTTTGTTTGCTTGTAGGAGGTAATCTCCGTAACTAGCCATCTGATCTTCCTGAAATTTTCACAGAGTCTTACTGCGGATATCGGAAGTGCTATAGGCTATATTTTTTTCAATATTTTTAGTGGGCGTGGCACCTCCCACACAAAGTAAATTTTTAATATCATATATATATATATTGAGTATTATGATAGGGAGAGCTTTGCAAATTTGTGTGAGGTCACCTATTGTTAATATTTGTAGCTACGGCGGAAATGGGCGGGATCGGACAAGTGGGCGTGGTACCTCCCATACAAGTAATAATTCAATATTATATATATCGAGTACTGTGATAGAGAGAGCTTTTCAAGTTTGTCTGATGCCACCTATTATTAATGTGAGTAGTCGGCCAAAAAATGGGCAGTATCGGACCACTAGGCGTGGCACCTGCCATACAAATTAAATATAAAATGCCATATATCTGGAGTACTGTTATATTGAGAGTCTTGGGACTTTGTGTGAACCCATAAGTTATTCATATGATTAGTTAGACATGGCACCGCCTGTACAAAGTAAATATATGATATCATATAACTGGTGTACTAAAAAAGGGAATCTTTGCAATTTGCACGAGCCCATCAGATCTTAGTATGAGTAGTCAGACAAAAAATTTGTGGGTTCACACCAATGGGTGTGGAACTCCCCATGCAAAGTAACTTTTTAAAGTCATATATCTGGAGTACTGTAAAAGAGAGAGCTTTATGGCTTTGCGTGAGCCCATATGTTCCTTGTATGATTAGTAGAACAAAAAAATGGGCGTGATCGAAGCAGTGGGCGTAGCACCGCGCATGCAAAGTAGATATCTAATATCATATAACTGGGAAAGACTCGAAATTTTGCACGAGTCCATCAAATATAAATGTGAGCAGTCCGATTAAAATTGGGCGGGATGGGATAAGTGGGCGTGGCACCTCCTACATAAAAAATATGATGTACTACGAAAGCAACAGTCTTTTGACAAGTACATTAGTTATCAATGTGATTTGTCGTGGAAAATATATCGTCAAAATCAAAATCGCCAAACAAAAAATCGCGAAAAATAAAAATCGCCCAAGAACAAAAATTTTCAAAATCAAAAATGGGCAAAATCAAAAATCACTAAAAATAAAAATTGCCAAGTGATATTTTAAGTTCAAGGCCAATAGTTGAGTGTTGCCAGATCTAATTTGGAAAATCCATGTTCTTCTCATGGGCAGCTACATGTACCTCCAGGGCAGGAACGCCGAAAAATCTGATAATTGTTGTACCGAATTAAAAAAGCAAAAATCATTTTATATCAGCAAGTATCAAAATTACCTCTATAGGAGGTAATCTCCGTAACGACTTATCTGATCTTCCTGAAATTTTAGTGGGCATGGCACCTCCCATACAAAGTAAATTTTTAATATCATATATACTAAGTACTATGATAGAGAGAGCTTTGAAAATTTATCTCAGGTCATCTATTATTAACGCGAGTAGTCAGACAAAAAAATGGGCGGGATTGGACAAATGCGCATGGCACTCCTATACAAACTTAATATTTAATGTGATTTATCGGAATTACTGTATTAGTGAGAGCCTTGGGACTTTGCGTGAGCCCTTTCATAAGGATTCGGATGGGTGGGGGGGGGGTGGAGGGGAGAGGGTGTAGCGAAGCACACCGGGTTACATCTAGTAAATAAATAAAGTAAACTAAATAGAGTCATAGGTTCAAGCGAGGCTTTAAATTTGAGACAAAAAATGTAGTTGAGAAAAAAAGACTAAATTTTGAAACCTATATGATCATCTAGTATTAGTTTAAAAGATACCTATTATTTATTTTACATATTCATAAAGCAATATTTTAAAAATGCGCAGTTTTAAAACAATAAAAAATAAATCTTTATTATCGCTAAAGAGGTACATATATTTCATACTAATATGATTATAATACATTAATTAAAATAATCACTATGTTTAAATTTTCGTTCCATTTGATGACGCAAATCTATCAATAATATCATCAAAGTTGATCATTTCAAATTTTTCTCTTTCCATACTTAAAAATGCAAGGTCACTTAGGCGTCTTGTGCCATCGTTGATCGCATATATATCAAAATTAATTTTAATTTGCTGAATATTTGAGGTGCCACTCTCAGGTTTGGAAAAACATCTTCTCCATACGAGATTATAAAAGTAAGAAATTCTAATGGAGTTTTAGGCTCAGTTTCTTTTCTTCTGCGGAGTAACATTTTGAAGTCACATATTTCGATAAAGAGTTCTGTTCTATTGAAACCTGTCTTATAAAATTCACCCAAAATTTTTAAAATTTTTTTCAAGGTCGTTATCATCATTATCCTTGTTTAATAAATGTTCAATGCCTAGTAGAAATCCAAATTTGAAATTAAGGTCACATAATCGTGTAAATCGTCTATATACTTCTTGTTGGAGACAATGAAGAACGATTTTTATAATGCGAGAAATTTCACTGTCTGTGGAAAGAACAATATCTCTAGCTAATTCTCCGGGCATTTCGCAGCGCACTGTGGCTGAAATTTTGATTTCATTGGCCACAAGTCAAATTTTTTTTGTCACCGATTTTTAAAATTTTAACGCCTTTTTGTAGCTAATATATCCAGATTAAGGTAGCCAAAAAATTGGGTTAAACTATTGCTAATTGTGAGCGTGGCATGCTGTCAAATTCAACTGTTTTTTTAATTTCAGAAAAAGGTGATTTTTTTTTTGTTTTTTTTATCAAAAATAAATGGTTACTACTCGCAAGTTATTATCGATAATGACCTGCGGTCTTTTTTATAATGTTGGTAGGATTACAGTCTTTAGTCGTTGTAAGTGGCCACAGTTCTACGGTTTAATGGAATTAAATTTAAAAAAATGCAAACACATGCACTTTACAAGAAAATTAGGTGAATTTGGTTGTTACAAATTTGGAGATTACCAGTTGGAGCAAGTAAATAAAATCCTGGATCTGGGTGTTCTTTTAGATGCCAAATTAGAGTTTGTTCAACACATTTCGATGATAATTATTAAAGCACGTGGTGTACTGGCCTTCATTAAAAGATGGGCAAAGGAATTCAATGACCCTACAGTTACCAAACAACTATACATCTCCCTAGTAAGACCAATTTTAGAATTCGGGTCTGTTATTTGGGATCCACTATCTAATATTCGCAGTGCCAAAATTGAATCGGTCCAGAAGCAATTTCTCCTTTTCTGCTTAAGACGTTCTTATCCAAGTTTTGTCAATCTGCCATCATATACAATTAGACTTTCTCAAATTAAACTGCCGTCTTTAAAAAGCCGAGGAACAATGCTTAACTTAATTCGAGGCGACGTATGTTCAAACTTTCTTATGGACAACATCTCCATGAACGTTCCGGCACGGTCAACATGTTTTTACACTCCACTGTTTATCCCAATCTGTCGTCAAAAATTTGCCGATGCTGATCCATTTAGAAGAATTTGCAATGATTTCAATGATCTATACAATTTAATTGATTTTTCTTTAAATGATGATATTATTAAACGCAATATTATATTATTTTTAAATACATAATCTCAAATTTTTGATTTAAGGATTTGTATATATTATATTTTTTTTTTCTCTCTGTATTATACTTAACAGTCTGTAAGGTTTTACCATAGACTTAAAAAATAAAAAAAAAAAAAAAAAAAAATATTAGGGGCGCTATGAAATATTTATGAAACTACTATATTTTTCTCAAATTTCAAATTTAGTGGAATAGAACTTCTAGGAAACAAAAGGGAACAAGAAACGTATACCACTCGTAGAAAGATGAAGGTGTCCTATTTAACCCTATATATACTTTTGCACCCGTAACGATCCGCGGGTACAACACTTTTTTCATTTTAATGAAATTACTCAAAAAAAATTCAAATTGCGGTAATTTAAACAGCCCTAAAAGTATACAATACAAGTATACTGATCGAATCAGAATCACTTTTTGAGTCGATTTAGCAATGTCCGTCAGTCCGTCTGTGTGTCCATGTAAACCTTGTAATCAAACTACAGGTCGCAAATATATATGCATATATTTGATAAAATTTGGTACATGAGCCTTTATTGGCCATAAGATGTACACTAATGAAATTAGTGAGAATCGGTCCATGTTCAGACCTATTACCCATACAAATGACCCCTATGAAATAGACATAAATTGCCATAATATCAAAATTATTATATAGATCTCAGTCAAATTGGGTTTGTATGTGTTTATTATATACATTAATCCGTAGTCCAAAAATAATCCCTATAGGACAATTCTTAGTCATAGGCCCCATATGGAGCTGGTTCCCGATCTTCAATTAAACATATCAAAAAACAAAAAATATTGCACAGATTTTGCTCAAATTTGGTTTGTATAAATTTTTTTAAAGTATAAATGACTTTGCCGAATATGGTCAAGATCGGTCCAGTTTTCAACCTAGTCCCCATATAAATGTAGCATCCGATATCGGGATTTAGATGAAAAAGTCAAAAAACTACTAAAGAACAGAAATAACACAGAACAAAATATGGAATATTTGCAATCAATATTTGATTTGAATAATAAGACTTGATTTGAATAATAATTATAATTGCTTCTCATTGTTATTTAAATACGACAAACATAGTATTAGTAAAAAATAATAATAGACAGAACCTACCATTGTTACAAATGCAATTAAAATCTATTGCAGTTTTTATTTTTAAAATGTTTTTTAAAATTATCAAATTTGACAGCAAAAATTAATAAATATTACTGTCGTAATAGCAATATTTTTAAATAATATTATTTACGTTTTTTTTAAGTGTAAATATTCTTTGAGTGTAAACAAATTTGCAAACTTGACAACAAAAAATTTTTAATTTTTCAGTTGATTTTACTATTTTTTTTTTTTTGAGTGTAACATTAAAAAAAATCCCATTATTACAAAAAATGTGTATAATTATTATTAAAATCCAAATATTAAATTTTTTAATAAATAAAAAAATTATAAACACACTCTAAAAGTTAAAAAAGAATCAAAAGTTCAACTTTGACCGAGAATTCCTTAAAAAATACTCAATCAAATTTAATGTAATTAAAACTGAGTCAAGCTGAACTAAATATATATCCATTAAAAAAAATTACTTAAATATTTCGATCGGTTCAAAAGTTACAGAATTTTGGCCAATGAAAAAAGATTTTCAGCCACTGTGCGGCGTCGTCTTACACGCATTGTTGTATTAGTATCCCATTTTTCACAAAGAGATTTCGATTGCCTCTTAGTGCGTGTCTCGAATTTCGGATAGTGCAGTCGCTAATAAATTAAGATCATGGAACACAGCTCTAAAATTCATTCTAGGATCTTGTAATCTAAGCTGATAACGATCAATCCCCCTTAAAATTTAATACCAGAAATGAATTAAAGTTATGAAACTAAAAGTTAGTATATTTTGCAACAGAAATGTAGCTTCGCTTCTGGTGTCACTTGTAGTGGTAGTGTCCTCTGCTAATTTTTCTAGTAGTTCTACTTTATTCTCTAGCCCATCCACGATGACGCTAACCGCTTGTATTCTGGTGCTCCATCGTGTTTCAGATTCACGTTTGACAGTTTTTGTTAAAGCATTTTTTAATAATTCCCATCGTAACGATGAACGTAAGAAAATGAGAGGTATGTTTTGCATTATTCCAAAACATGTCACGATTTGATCTTGTTTAGCTGAGGTATCTCCTACCAAATTCGATGAATGGCTATCACAATTTAAGAATAATGCTTTATGATTTTTTGCATTATTCTGCTGAATGCCAGATCTATGACGTGCCATCACGGCAGCATTATCGTAACGCTGTGATCTGCAGTTCGTTAATGAAATTTCATCGGAATTTGATTTATCTAAAATTGTATTTTCGAATGAGGCTGCATCTTTCGTATGTATTTCAATAAAACCCAAACAAGATTTTTTGATGGAAACTTTATCGATAAAATCAACATTTACGACTTGGGACATTTGTTCTCGATGTGATATAGCAGGAGTTGAACCAAACAAAAGTCTATAATATTTATTAATTTTGATATCCTGTTTCGTTTCGTTGATTTCGATGATTTGCTAGTAGCGAATCAAACTGTGCTACAAGTCTAAGTAAAGAAAATAAGTTTCTTATATTTGTACGATCTTGAAAAGCTAGTTTTTCGATATAGATACGTAGAAGAAGATTTTGTATAATTAAATACCTTATGCAAGCTTATATTCTGTTCAATATATTTCGTCACCGTTCTTCTTCGGACTGCTTGTTCGCTTCTAATGAGATATCAATTCCCGTTCTACTTATTAATCTTCGTTCTGATTCTTTCCAAGTCGCAAGTTATTCTCGGATATTTGGACTTCTTTCATGGCTAATCAATTTATCTTTTTGCTTCCATTTATTAAAAGCAGCTGATGTTAGGAAAGTGATTGTGTAGCGGAATTTGATGTAATAAACAGTAAGCAACAGAAGCAGTACGCTGCACAGTGGGATTTTTTGTGCAATAAGTAATTTTTTCGACACATAAAATGTAAAAATGTAATGATGCAGTTTTGTCGAAAATTGATTCAGTATGAAGAATCCATAAATTGTATCCCAAAAAAACGTTTATTTGTCTTTGAAATAATGAAGTAAAGTCACATGTAAATTTTTGTCCAAAATATTGAAAACTGTTTACGCACTTCTATAGTGTTTGTACGTAAGATAATTTTATTGCTCTGATTTAAATAGTGATTTTTTTCAAATATAGCATTTTCTGCGTATTTTAAAAAAATTATAAAGTTCGCTCATATGGTTTAAAAGATATGATAGAATAAAATTTGTTCTAAAATGTGCTGTGATTGCAAACTTCTTTGGAAGAAAAAAAAGGTTGCTCGGTCGAGCTAGGTGCTCCCGCTATAATAAAATGAAAGGTAAGACTCCATACTATCAATTAAAAAAAAAAAAGTTTAAATAATTAATAATCTTTTATAAAATCATAAAATTTGTCTCCAAATTCATGAAATTTTTAATTTTAAAAATTACAAAAAGATATGGCATACTTTTAGGCACGTGCGTTATTATTACATTTAGTTACAACAATAAATTATTTCGAATAGATTAAAAACAAAACCATATGATTTAACAACAATAAAAATAAAACAATTTGTCAAAACACCAACAATAAATTATTTCGAATAGATTAAAAACAAAACCATATGATTTAACAACAATAAAAATAAAATAATTTGTCAAAACACTAAATAGTGAAGTGAAAGAAATATCATTAAAATGAGTTTATTTTCTGTGTTACATAGTGAACTGAGTTACGAACTCATTAATTGCAATGCAAGTTTGGAATTAATAACCGATTTCATTAAATCAAAAAATACAATGCTTCAGGATGAAGAAATCGGTATAGTGAAAAGAGCTATTCAAAAGAGGTTTCTTGGTCATTTCAATCCCATTTTTTAAAAAAAAATGAAGATTGGCTAAAAAGTACGTTTAAAGAGTTATAAAATTTTATATGTGTAAATGTTTTTCCTATTGTGTTTTTAGCTGTATTTGAAGTATCAGTTAATAGCGAGCCTAGTTGTTCAACTAAACTAGGAAGGCCAGCGAAAGATTTCGAAGATTGTCAAGTTCGCACAAAGAGGTTCAAGGCAGCTGAATTAGCTTCAAAATATTCACAAGAACATTTGAATATGGCAAGTAAAGTGATGGGTGGAAATATACCAACTCGATGTTATATTCGTTCGCCGGCTGTACTAGCAATGATGATGGATGCAGAGCTTACAAAGAGTCAGTATGAAGCCATCAAAAGTTTTTTAAAAAATGAAGGATACGATATTTTGCCACCATATGCAAACGTCAGAGAAGAAAAAAGACATTGCTATCCAGATGAAATTGAAATATCTGAAAAAGCTGCGTCTGTTTCCTTGCAAAGTTTAATGGATCATACGTTAAGCAGATTATTTCAAACTTTTCCGGATGAAGACTTAAATGGTATGACGGATAAATTAGAGTTGACATGTAAGTGGGGTTGTGATGGTTCTTCTGGAGATGTTGAGTACAATCAGAGTTTAGCAGCTGATGTAAGCGATAAAACTTTGTTACTGGCATGTATGGTTCCGTTAAGCCTACAGACGATTTCTCAAGAAGAATATTGGCGAAATAAAAGTCCGTCATCAACAAGATTCTGCCGTCCTATCTCCTTTGAATTTACCAAAGAAACAAAAGAAAAAGTGCTAAGCCTTGTTGAAAAAATTAATTTAGATATTGATATTTAGATTTGAAAAATACCGAAGTTGTAGCGTGCGGGAAGCAATTTTCGATCAAGCACAATTTCGTGTTTACAATGTTAGATGGCAAGACAGCAGGTTCTGGAACTTGATGATATAGTTACAGAAATGATAGATGATGAATAAAAGTCTATATTTAAATGCATGTATTGAAATTTATTTATAAAATAATTAGTTTTGGTAAAGAAACAAAAAGTTGTGGGAAAAAATATAATATGGGTTATATGGGCGGTGAGTGGTGGGCGTTAATTCAGGTAATAAATTATTTTTTTAAGAAAAATGAATCTTGGCTAAAAAGTACGTATTAAGAATGAAAGTTAAGATCCAAATAATTGCAATGAATGCACGCATCATGCTTAAACGTTATTTGTTGCTCTCGGACTTCAGAAATTTTTATTTGCTTAGTTTTAATTTAATAATTTGCATACGTTCGTTTACACTGTTTAACATAGTCCTGTTTATGGAAAAATATTGTTACTTATACCTTTTAAGCCGAACTACAAAAATATTTCAGTTTGTCTCGAAAACAAAATTTTTTAATAAAAAACTTTTTTTGGGTTATTTTGGGTTAAATATTATTTTTTAGCAATTTGAAAAAAAAACAAGAAAAAATAAAACAATAAATAAAAATACACCACAATATGAATTTTCAAGTGTTTAGCCGACTGAATCTTGTTTGCTATTTACATTATGGTTTGGTTGTGTTTTTCCACATCCCTAAAAGTATGCACTGAGAAATACTCTATGTGACCCAAACAATGGATAATTTTATAGTAAAAATTTGGCTTTTATTTTGAATGATTGGTTAATTAAAGAGAAACGGTAAGCCATGGCCTCCTAATTTTTTGCAAATGTTATGCTAACATATTGGTCTTTAGTTATTCATATAGATGTAAGTGCTGTTTCACATCGATCACGAACTACAAAGGATTATATCTGTGTTTTCGAAAATCTTGAAAAATTAAAATTGTTATATGGGCGTTGGGCGTGGCAATTAAATTTGAAATATAATTGAGGACTCAAATGCAACCACTGGTAGTAATTTTTATTAACATAGATATGAAAATAAGGAAAATACAACGATTTTTAGTTTGACGTTATATGGGAGGTAGGCGTGGTTGTGGGCGGATTTTAACAAAAATTTATTTTTCATCTAATTTGGCAGTATGAGAGATGTGTGCCAAATTTCAAAGCGCTACCTCGATTCCTTCGATTTTTTGCAGCAGCTTGTATGAAGAAATCCCACTGTGCGCTGCATTATTTTTTGGTGAATATAATAACTTCGGTTCCTTACTATTCATTACCGGTCCGTCAAGAAAACCAAGATTTTGGCGTTAGACGATTAGTTGATATTGTTGTTGCATTTAAACTGCCTTCATTTTCAAATGAGCAAGATCCACTAATAATCCTTTCTTATCGAAGTAGGTTCGATATTTTTGAAGGTTTGTTGGTTGCTAAATTTTAAATAAGCAATATGCTTGAACTCCAAAACGTTCGGAACTACAGCAAGTTTTTTTGTTTTTTCTGTGCTTTTTATTACATGTGAACATGGATTTATCATTTTTGATTTACTTGGGCCTTCCTCTTCAGTGTCTTGTATTTGTTGAGTTGTGGTACTAGTACATAAAAGTTTAGCAGCAGTAGGTGTACAACCAGAATCTAGTTCTGACTATGAATCTGATTTTACATCTTCATCCTTTTTACTCGTATTTTCAGGATTTTCTTTTTGCGACTCTTTGCCTAAGTATGATTCCATTATTACTATAGATTTCAGATCTTCTTCTTGCCGTAGTTTTCTTTTCCGATTCTGGGAATCGCTTAATTTTTTTAAGCTATAATTTATGTTAACATTAAACTTGTAACATATGAACATTTAATATTTAATAAAATCTCATTTTTATTCTAAGCAGAGCGCGATGATAAGAACGCAAAGCTGACAATACACGCACAAGATAACTTAAACGTTAATATTTCGGGTATTTCCCTAATTTGTTGTGGACTTCCACAACCTGTTATTGTTATCGTTTTAAAATAACAATCGTAAGCTATACTGCGTTTATAGAAATAAAAATAAATAGTGTTATGATTTTGTTGAAAAAAGATGTGACATTAAATTTTTTTTGCGGGCAGTGTCGAAAAATGGCAGAAAAAGCGCCTTCTTGGACCCCAAACGCCACAAACACACAATCTTTGAAACAGTGCCATCTAACATCCAAGACGGAATGAAGCACGTGATTACGGATGGTGGTACTTGGGGCTATAGCTACGACCCCGAAACAACTGCCACTCAAGTGAATGTCGGGTAAAAGGCTAAGCAAGGCTGACGAGATCACGCCAAAATCTTTCAAAAATCAAAGTAATTTGACACTTTTCTTTGATCATCTTGGTATGCAATATTATGAATTCCTCATGCCGGGCCAAATAGGAAATTAATTTTAAGTGCTGTGAGTAATTTGCGTCAAGATATTCGGAAACAAGTTAGGAATTACGGTCAGGAAAACTATGGTATTTGAACCACTTTAAAGCACCATCTCATACTGCATTGATTCTCTGAGACCCTTTCAGAAAAACTGCAACTCTTATTGTTTCACAACCTCCATATTGACCTCCATAAAACGAAGTCACTTCTGGAGATACCGTTTCGAATTAATCGAGGAGAAAAAAGCCGAATCAATGCGCGCTTTGAAGGCCATTCTCCAAATCGTCTTAAAAAACCATCTCCAGGATTGGAAAAATCATTGTATTTTGTGGCGAAGAAACTTTTGTGAAGGCATGCAAATTTTTTATTTTATAAATACTAGGAATTACTTAAAAAATGGGTTTAAAACAGCCTATTCCTTAGAGGTGTTAAGTCACTTTTCATCATATCGGGATTCCCAGAATGGCACTTATTTCACTTTTTGGCATACTCGTAATTTGCTAGGATTTTTAGTAAACAGATTTGCATTTTATTTATCAATGGTTGTTGAGGTTTAGGTGTTAATGCATCTATGCAGAAATATATCAAAACAAAGCTAATTTGTGCAGGACAATCAACGAGCATGCTAGATAAAGCTATGAATGTTGAAAAGTTGGCGTTAGATTTCAAAGTGAAGTGGTAATAATTGTCGACATTGCAAGTGAAGAGAGAACAAATTTATTCAAAAAGTTTTCAAATCATGAAAAATGATAACGGCATGCAGGAAAACATCTCAAGAATAAAGATATTTCTTAAGTTATATTATTTTATAAACTTTATATTTTAAATGGAAATCATTCAGTATTGGAAAGCAAACTCTACTTTATATTTATTTACTTAAAATAACTATCATCATTATAATTAAAATAATTTATGTACGATTATACACATATTTGAGTTTTTTCTAAAACTACTGCAACAAATGATTTATTTATTTGTTTATTCGATGTTTCATACACAAGACTTATGTCTCATATTACAGTATATGAATCTGATAAAACGCTCATGCATTATTAAATAAAATATATAATTTTAATTTTAATTACATACATTTAACAATTTGTTAAAAAAAAGCAAACAAAAAACAACGGCCGCTCTAAGTAGATAAATTTCATATAGAAACAATCAATTCAATTATAACATAACAATTATCACAATGTTCAATAAATTGCTGATGAAGGCTAAAATACCAGAAACCGGTCCGATTATGAATACAGTGTAGTTATGAATTTTTGAAATATATATGCTTTCTTCTGAACAGCAGAATTCTAATTTTTAGTAGATTATTAAAGCTAATATCATAAAGTTGAATAGAAAAAGAAGAGTTGTTGTCATATATTTTCAGACCATACACATAACGCACAATATTATCAAATACCACGTTCATTTTCCATCTACTCTGCGTATCGAAACTGGAATTTTTATTTATATAATAATTTAAAAAACATTTGGGAATATATACATGCATAGGTAAAAAGATAGCATAGAAATAGATAAGATAGAAATTTTGCCTTTGCATCTTCTATTTATAAATTACAGAAAAAGATTATTTTAAAAATTTGTTATTAAATCAGAACCTGCGGACCTGTTACTGTCTTTGAATCTTGTTGTTATTTTACTAAAGGCTGTTTTTAACAATACTAGTTTAAAATTAGTATGTAATAAAGCAATTGAATATCTTCTAGGAAGGTTGAATATAACCTCTAAATTTTTATTTTGGATAATTTGTAGCTTTTAGTGTTGGCACATTTCTTTGACCATACCAGTCAGACATAAATATGTCATTATTGGTCGTATACAAACATTATTTAATAACAGTTTATTTTTGGAATTTAATTTAGATTTACGGTTAAGTAGCGGAAAAAGCACTATTTCGCACTTTCACCTGCTTAAGTAACATGGTTTCTGAACTTCAATTTTTTTTTTATCAAACGATGTGTCATTTTTGGAATTATTTTTGATGAAAATAGTTGTTTGCGCTTTCCCACTATTTAATTTTATTTTCCATTTGTTGAAGTATCTTTCAGCATGGATGAGAGCTTTTTTTATATTCCTCACTATTGCATTTGAAAGCTTTCCACTCGTTAATAGCGCTTTGTTATCTGTGTAGAAGGGCTCTAAAGTCTGCAGTATATATAGGGTACAGCGTTGGAACTCCTGCAAGAATGTACCTCTGTGTAAATTTTTTGTTGTCTAAGTTGACTGAAAGCATCTGTCTGATAAAAAAAAACTTTTTATACTTTTTTTTTTTTTGTAAATATGTAACGGGTAATCCAAGTAGAGATACTTTTTTCAATAGCCTTTTTTTGACAGATCACGTGTGAGTCGTGTCATGCTGTCATGTTATTTTTATTTAGTATTGTTTGGCAATTCATCATGGAAAGACTTACGCCTGAACAACATTTACAAATCGTTCAACTTTATTACGAAAATTCACGCTCAGTGAAGAATGTGTTTCGTACACTTCGCCCAACTTATGGTCAACATAATCGGCCTACTGAGCGTACCATTCGCAACACCATCACCCATCTTGAGACCCAGCATTAATTATTGGATAATATTCGACCGAATAGACCACGTCCAGCACGCAGTGAAGAAAATATAGCGGACGTAGCTGAGAGTGTACACGAAAACGGTGGAGAGTCGATTCGGCGCCGTTCGCAGCAACTCGAACTGACGTATGATGCCTGAAATTGAAGCTCGTGATTTTGGCGACATTTGGTTTCAACAAGACGGCGCCACTTCCCACGCAGCGCATCAATCAATGGATTTATTGAGAGAAAACTTCGGTGAGCAGATAATTTTACATTTTGGGCCGTGTGATATCACAAGATCGTGTGATATCACACCGTTAGACTTTTTCCTGTGGGGATATGTAAAGTCTAAAATTTATGCGGACAATCCCGCTTCGATTCAGGCATTGGAGCAAAACATCACGCGTGTCATTAGCCAGTTACCAGTCGAAATGCTCGAACGAGTCATCGAAAATTAGACTCAACGGATGGACCATCTGAGATGTAGCCGCGGCCAACATTTGCCAGACATAATCTTCAAAAAATAAATGCCAAATAATGTTCTTTCAAATGATAATAAACATTCCCCAATAAATTTAAACTTTCAGTGTTTTTTTCTTTAAAAAATTAGGGAACCTTGAAATGGATCACCCTTTACTATGGTTGATATAGGTAAAGTCAGTGTTTGTATTATTAAGGTGACTTCATGTGTGTTGATTGCGTAAGGATGGTTGTAGCCAGTTAGTGCCTAATTATATTGTTTATGTACGTTGTATTTAGCAACGTTACAATCAACATACCAGTTGCATTGTTAGGTATACGGTTGTAAGTCTAACCATTTAATAGGTTTCGATATCATACGTTCAAAATGAATTTCAAAAAACATTCCGCTAAAACATTTGCCTTTTTTTGACTGTTGTATACAACAGCGTCATCTATTGACAAATTTGCTACAACTACTTTATTCCGTCTTATCGCTCTATACAGCTGGCAGAAATCTTTTGTTACCAATATTTTTTCTTTAAAATAGCTGTTTCGGGAAGAGTCCTCAAATCCTCATCAGTAACCAAAAGCAGTGGATAGTTTGTTTGGTAAAAATATAATTCATATACCTCAGCCGCGAAATCAATACAATGAGAATCCAAGCAAAGATTTATGCTATTAAACCTTCCCCAATATTACAAACTAAATATAGAACAACTTTGAAACAAGTGTTTTTGTATATGTGTATGCTTTTGCCTACTGCATATACTGGTTGTTTTTATCTTTAAGACAACTATTTGTTTTTCTAAACTTATATTATAACGGCATGCTGTCCGTATTTATACCCTATGTGGTTTGGGTATAATGGCTTTGTGCTGCTGTTTGTAACAACCAAAAATATTTAACCTATACCCATCTTTAATTATACCGATCGAATCAGAATCACTATCTGATTCGATTTAACGATGTCCGTCCGTCCGTCCGTCCGTCCGTCTGGGTGTCCATGTAAAGCTTGTAATCAAATTGCAGGTCGCAAATATGAATATATTTTGATGAAGTTTGGTATTTGATTTTTTGTTGCCCATGGGATGAACGCTATTGAAATTGGTGAGAATCGGTCCATGTTCAGACCTAGCCCCCATACAAATGACCCCTATGAAATCAACATATATTGCAATAAGATCCAAATTATCATACAAAACTTAGTCAAATTGGGTTTGTATGTATATATTACTTCCATTAATCAGTAGTCCAAAAATGATCCCTATTGGACAACTCTTAGTCATAGGCCCCATATAGAGCTGCTTCCCGATCTTCACTCAAATCTATCAAAAAACAAAAATATTGCACTGATTCTTCTCAAATTTTGTTTGTATATATTTTTGCAAAATACAAGAGACTTTACCAAACATGGTCAGGATTGGTCCATTTTTGGGCCTAGTCCCCATATAGATATAGCATCCGATATGAATTTTTTCATATCTGCAGCTGAAAAAATTAATAAAAATCCAACTCAAATTTGGTTTATGCTTATTTTCTATATCCAGTTAGTTGGGTCTAAGAGATAGGGTCTCTAAACGCATGGTATAGGGTATCGTATAGTCGGTCTAGACCGACTATAATTTTCTTACTTGTTTTTATTTGTTATTTTGCATTTATAAAAGTGTAAAAATATTGTTTTTCATCTTTTCAATGATTGAGTTTGAAATTTTTTTCATTTTTTTTTTTACTAACATTTGACACATGAAGTTAACTAAAATACTCAACTGTTAAAGAACGGATAACAAGAAAGGTCTCTCAGAAACATGGCTACTCTTTGTAATTTTTCCTTTGTCCAATTAGGTATAAAGTTAATTGAGATAATTTTTTTTTAGTCAAACCTGCCGCTCTTTAATCGGAAGTCGTGGGAAAACCTCTTCGATTATCTGCGTAATTTTAGTTAAAATCTGTTCTATATTTGATTCGGTTATAATTGCAGATAGTAAATTATTTCATCGTATCTGTCGGTCTACCCATTGATAAATTGCACTCAATTTACAATTTGATGCAGTGGAATAAGTGATCATAATTTTACAAACCAGGCTCAGTTTCTATTGGCGAAATATTCAGGTTCGAGTTTGTGAGAAGAAAATAATAACTGATGCTTGTTCTGGTGTTGATGCTGCCCAGATCGAGTATAGGTGTTAGACGAATGGATGAAATAACTGAAATTCATTCGATAATTATAAAGATTTCTACCAACAGTGTTGAAATCGCCGAAAACAAAAATTCAGACAATGGTGATGTGATTTTGTTTATAGCGTCAATGAAGTTTTTAGTATATCGTGGGCAGTATGCAGATGTAAATCTAATTGGCTGGTTATTAATATTTATTATAATGGAAGCATTTTAAAATTTAATATTTGAAAGCAAATAAAAAGATATAAGTCGCAATATTTCAACAAGAACCTGCCCTTATTCAAGAGTAGGTAACTGGTAGCTAAACTAACCGAATCTTTTGTACATATTTTTTATATTATTTTATATAAAATGGAAAAGTGATAACAACACTATACATTCTGGAATGCTTGAATTACAAAGTATCTGCTCCCAAACTCATATGAAAATCGCAGTAACGCAATACAGATTTCAGACACAAATTTTAAATTTTTTTATGTTAGAAGTGATTTGATATAAATTCTTGTTGAAGAAGATGACATATAATTCTACAATAAAGTACCAACGAAATTTCCTCGAATATATTTGCTTAAAAGAAAAGCCTCGGCGAGTAATTTTTTTTTTCCCAGGACACAATAATTATCATATTGCTTTCAAATTTCCAAAGGTAATTTGTTTAAGATGTGTATAGTGAAATCCAATAGTTAAATTTTTATATTTATTCTTATTCATAGAAAAATTATCCGTACACTTGAAGAAGTAACTGTGAAATAAACATTTTTAATAAAAACAAAATTAATAAAACATTTTGGATCACGAACTTTCTACTATTAACACGTTGGGAATTTTATTTTTTTTTTCAAAAAATTTACGGAACGTTTCTATTTCAATTTTTGCTTTACAATGAAAAAACGCAGTATGATAACAAGTGCCAGAAAAAGTATTTGTGCATTTACAGTTAGGGAAATCCCATGAATTATGCAATGACGTACATTGATTTTACTTAAGTAAAAGACAAATTTGTTTGTATTATATTTCTTTTGGAAACAATAATTTTAGAGGAGTCCCAAAATCGAAGAATTCGGAGCTGAAAGATAGAACAATTATCCTAAAGCCTATACATGAGGGTAAATATTTTCGTGAAATTGTCCAGATCATAGACAAAAGCCACTCCTCAGTATAGTACACCGTTCAAAACTACAAATCTGCTAATTCAAAATCTCATTCTAAAAACCACTCCAAATAAACTGAGCATGAGAAGTGAACTATTTGGGCGACATTTATACAGAGTCTCAAAATTTGCTGCTTCCAAAATTAGTTCTGAAATCAGAGAATAACTTGGTCTAATGCCGAATAAAAATTAATGTATTTCCCATCTCAATAGAGAAAAACGTATGGAATTTGTAACTGAGTGTATAGAGAAGGACCCAAAATTTTTGCAAACGTCTTTTATATTCAGATGAAAACAAGTTTACATTTTCGGCATTAAAGGAAAGAATTAGTTTGGCGAAAAAATGAAACTGAATTAAACTTAGAAAAGTGAGTGCCATTTTATTAATTTTGTTGCCTTTGAATAAGAAAAAGTTCATATCGGATGCTATATTTATAGGGGACCCATCCTGACCATATTTGTTAAGGTCACTTATATACAAACCAAATTTGAGAAATATCTATGTAATATTTTCGTTTTTTGAAAGATTTAAGTGAAGATCGGAAAGCAGCTATGACTAAGAATTTTCTTACAGGGTTAATTTTTGGACTACTGATTAGTGGGACTAATAAACCTACACATAATAAACCTACTCATTATACTCTGATCACATAGTGTGGTATAGGGTGTAAAGATGAGCCTTTTTGGGATTTACTGAAGTGCAGACTCAGCCACCATAAAATAACCTTAAAGAAAATTTCAGAAAGCTTCATCTTAGATGAGTGGGGTAAATAATAAACCTTAAGCAAATTGAAATGAAAAACTGATAAATTGTGCAAAAATTTATTTGAAAAATTAATTAATCTTATATAATATTTATATATTATTTCTCGTAGTCTTGTAGTATCAACTTTAGGTGTACCGATACATTTTCTGGAAAGTGCATATGACCTGACGTGTAGATGGCGGCAGAAGTTAAAGAAAATACCTTGGTGGGATGGCGCCACGTTGTTTGTGTTCTTTTTTGAAGCCTTAATTTGTTCCGAGTAATATAATTCAGTACTTTCATTTGAAAGCTCTCAGTCCAACCAATATTGAAGCCGAGCTAGACTCCATTCTGGGGGAGTCTCTTCTTCGTGCTCGACTGTAAAATATTGGGTGGCAGAGTATAAATGAGACCATTTGAGCTGACAGGACGAACATCGCAGTGGTCGACCAATTGAGTTTGGAGATGAGAACCGTGTCCGCAAAATGAGTGTAGCGTTTACTCACCACAGAATAAGACAAGTAAGAAAATTATAGTCGGTCTAGACCGACTATACGATACCCTATACCATGCGTTTAGAAACTCTATCTCTTAGGCCCAACTAACTGGACATAGAAAATAAGCAAAAACCAAATTTGAGTGGGATTTTTATTAATTTTTTTTGGCTGCAGATATGAAAAAGTTCATATCGGATGATATATCTATATGGGGACTAGGTCCAAAAATGGACCGATCCTGATCATGTTTGGTAAAGTCTCTTTTATTTTGCAAAAATATATACAAACAAAATTTGAGAAGAATCAGTGCAATATTTTTGTTTTTAATAGATTGAAGTGAAGATCGGGAAGCAGCTCTATATGGGGCCAAAGGGATCATTTTTGGACTACTCATTAATGGATGTAATGAACGCATACAAACCCAATTTGAGTAAGATCTATATGACAATTTGGATGTTATGGCAATTTATGTCGATTTCATAGGGGTAATTTGTATGGGGGCTAGGTCTGAACATGCACCGATTCTCACCAGTTTCAATAGCATTCATCCCATGGCCGATGAAAGCTTACATACCAAATTTTATCAAAATATATTCATATATTTTATATGATTACAAGGTTTACATGGACACACAGACGGACGGACGGACGGACATTGTTAAATCAACTCAGAAAGTGATTCTGATTCGATCGGTATAATTAAAGATGGGTCTAGGTCAAATATTTTTGGTTGTTACAAACAGCAGCACAAAGTCATTATACACAAACCACATAGTGGTATAGGGTATAAACATGAAAAAGAGTGTGAATTTATCACGAATATTATTGGACATATTTAGCTCCCTCGGATTATATGCTATTTCCGAACTTGAAAAATATCTCGGTGGTAAAAAATTTGCCAGCAATGAAGAGGAGAAGTCTGCGGTTGACTGGTTTTTAAGGAGCTAAACAGGGTACCGAGTCTGTTGAATATCGCTGGGAAAAGTGTATTGAGCTAAAAGTTGTTTAAGTTGATAAATAAAAAAAAATTTGTCCAAATTTTTTTTTTTGTTTTCTTTATCAGTTCGTGTTATTCTGATACACCACACTCGTGTATATATATTGTTGTTTAAGTCTTATTTGGCACATTTCGAGACCATCAGCATAAAAATTTCTCTCCATATGTTAGCTCTGTTTCTTAGAACTATCTACATGTAATACTCGTATATAAACAAGTTTTAACATTTACTAATTCTCGAACGAAAAAAAATATATTTGAGTCGATATTTGTAATAAATAGATTTCAAAATTAATTCATTCTTTGATAGCTCTGCTTACTAACTAGTTAATATTATGTCAAAGTCATAATTAATTATTATCAAATTATAATTTGTTCTATCATATCTTATTCATTTCTTCTTCTTTTGTTTAGATCCTTTTATTGAGTTCTTTACGCCCAACCACCGTAAAGTTCTCGAGGAACAAGACAAGGAAATACGTAAAAGAACTGGCCTCAAAGGTGCTGCACCGGGTGGAGATGAATGGGTTTATTTAAATACCTATTGCAGGGTACCGGAAAAAATGATAACTGGTTTCTGTCAGAGTACACAGGACTACTGTCCTGCCAGTCCACAGGGACCACCAGGTCCGCAGGGTCCCAAAGGGCCAAATGGACCACCTGGATTACCGGGTATACCCGGCCCAAAGGGTAATAGAGGTGATGTTGGTTTACCCGGACCTGCTGGTGTAGATGGTGCTGGAGGGCCATTAGGTCCTAGAGGACCTAAGGGTGATATTGGCATACCAGGTAGACCGGGCCTAGATGGTCGTGATGGTGTGCCTGGTGAGCCGGGACTAGATGGTGTGCCAGGTCGTGCTGGTGCTGATGGCATACCCGGTAAAGATGGCATGCCTGGCCGTGATGGTAAAGATGGTCTCAATGGCAAAGATGGTAGAGATGGTTCTCCGGGTCCTAAAGGCTCGCAAGGCCCACCAGGTGAACGAGGTCTTAAAGGTAAAAGTCCATTAATTAACCTTTTTTTAACAATTAAACCACTTTAATTTTTAATTTACATCCAATTCTTTTTATCCGTTACAATGTTTTTCTATTATTTTGCTTTTATTATTGTTTGGCATTTCATTGTCCCTTTTGTTGAATCCCTTAACTAATGACCTCAACCTCTTAGACTCATGTTAAAATGTTAATATCAAGCGACGCTTTGCCAACGAGATTTATGGTTTCTAACCTCTAACTTTGACAAAACCACCGGACCAGTCACAAACAATAGCAACTTCTTTTAAATTGTACGAATATGATGGGAAATACAAAAAAAAAAAGTTTTCTTTGTTCTTTTCCTGCTCCCTGATACTTTAACACAACGAACTGTTCAATATTAAAAATCGAATTTGTCCGAGGAAAAGTTTATTTGCATTTACTTCTACTTCCACTACCACGTAGTATGGTTTTGTTAAGGCGTACATAGGCATAAATACATTTAGCAGAGAAGTATCCCTAGGGAAATGCTCAAAGTACATATATTTGAATATAGAAAAATATCTTCGACAATAAATAAATTAAATAAAAGCATTAAGTTGATATTATTAGTGATTTAAAAGAAAATTCAGCAAAAATTATTAGTAAAAACATTTTAATAAAATATTTTAAAAAACAAATTTTTTTTTTTATCTTTATTTTTTGCTTAACAAATTAGTGAAAGCAAAAAATTCAAAATACCAATTAAAATTGTTTTTGATTACTCATTTCGAAAATACCAAGTTTTTAGTTAAGATAATAATATAATAAATAAATAAATAAAAAAATATGATACGAAATGAAAATATAATTTCTCTAAATAAGTTAAAAATTAATTCTGCAATTGGAGTCATAATGAGTTACGCATACTGATAGACTAAGGCTTATCAGACTTGCAACTCTTGAGAGTAGGAACCTTGCGAATGGTGATGTTGGCTCGGAGGTTCTTTTACCAAACTTAAATTTTAGTAGATTCACAGGACATTTTAGTCCGCTTTATATGGACTATTTTTGGACATATATTGTTCATTCTTGTTCATGATTATAATGTGTTACAAAATTTCGTTGAATTTGATTGTAATGTGTTGAAAGTAAAGCGCGATATAACTGAATACCTCAATTAACTATTTTTATACCCTATACCACTATGTGGTTTGGGTATAATGACATTGTGCTGCTGTTTGGAACAACCAAAAATATTTGACCTAGACCCATCTTTTATTATACCGATCGACTCAGAATCACTTTCTGAGTCGATTTAGCGATCTCCGTCCGTCTGTCCGTGTGTCCGTGTGTCCATGTAAACCTTGTAATCAAACTGCAGGTCGCAAATATGAATATATTTGACTGAAATTTGGTACATAAGCTTTCACCGGCCATGGGATGAACGCTCTTGAAATTGGTGAGAATCGGTCAATGTCCAGACCTAGCCCCCATATAAAATCGACATAAATTGCCATAAGATCCAAATTGTCGTATAGATCTTAGTCAAATTGGGTTTGTATGTGTTTATTACATCCATTAATGGATAGTCCAAAAATGGTACCTATGGGACATTTCACTTAAATCTATCAAAAAACAAAAATATTGCACTGATTCATCTCAAATTTTGTTTGTATATATTTTTGCAAAATACAAGAGACTTTACCAACCATGGTCAGGATCGGTCCATTTTTGGACCTAGTCCCCATATAGACATAGCATCCGATACGAACTTTTTCATATCTGCAGCCAAAAAAATAAAAAAATGCCACTCAAATTTGGTTTATGCTTATTTTCTATATGCAATTAGTTGGGCCTTAGAGATAGGGTCTCTAAACGCATGGTATAGGGTATCGTATATTTTCTTTCTTGTTTATTATACCCTATACCACTATGTGGTTTGGGTATAATGACTTTGTGCTGCTGTTTGTAACTACCAAAAATATTTGACCTAGACCCATCTTTTATTATACCGATCGATTTAGAATCACTTTCTGAGTTTATTTAGCGATGTCCGTCCGTCCGTCCGTCCGTCCGTCCGTCTGTCTGTCTGTGTGTCCATGTAAAACTTTTAATCAAACTACAGGTCGCAAATATGACTATATTCCGATGAAATTTCGTATATAAGCTTTTATCGGCCTTACGATGAACGCTACTGAATCTGGTGAAATTCGGTCAATGTTCAGACCTAGTCCCCATACAAATGCCCACTATGAAATCGACATGAATTGCCATAACATCCAAATTATCATATAGATCTCAGTCAAATTGGGTTTGTATGTGTTTATTATATCCATTAATTAGTAATCCAAAAGTGATGCCTATAGGACAATTCTTAGCCATAGGCCCCATATAGAAATGCTTCCGAATCTTCACTTAAATCTATTAAAATAACAAAAATATTACACAGATTTTTCTCAAATTTGGTTTGCATATATATTTTTTAACAATATAAGTGACTTTACCAAATATGGTTAGGATGGGTCCATTTTTCGACCTAGCCCCCATATAAATATAGCATGTGATATGAACTTTTTCATATCTGCAGCCAACAAAATTAATAACAATGCTACTCAAATTTGGTTTATGCTTATTTCCTATATCGAATTAGTTGGACCGATAGAAAGGGTCTCTAAACCATAGGGTATACGGTATAGGGTATCGTATAGTCGGTCTAGACCGACTATAATTTTCTTAGTGGTTTTTTATTGTCTAAATTTAAATTTGTCAGTTACTTAATATCAGCCGATTTACGACCACACAATTTACTTGCCAGCTCTTGTTTAGTATCCGCCAGAGCCCGGACCCTGATTTGTATGCAGTCTCCACATTAAGAGAAGTATCTTAATTTTAGACATAAAGGTATATCGCGAAAATTCTAGCTGATAGAAAAAACCAAGTGCAGATTTGGATTCAGCGTCCCAAATCACCTTAAAAACAATATTCAGTTCTTAATCAACAAAAACTTTGTTCCCTTTTGTAAGCAGTATTTTAAGGAACAAACGATTTAAGGTTTCATTAAACTCTAGGATGCCAACACTTTATTTTTTATATGTCGTTTGATTAATTCATACGGTATTGGTATCTACAATTTTTTCTTGCCGTCTTTGAGATATATATGGTTTTTATAGAAAAAAAAAAAAATGAACGACAAACTTGTCTTTTAACTAAATAAAGAAAAACAGTCAATACCAAATGTTAGGTAAAAATGTTATTTAGGTGGTGATTTTATTCCACATATAATAGTATTCAAGTAACCATTTTGTTCAAATTGCTTTGATTGTTTACACATCACTAGTTCATTTGGTACAATTAACATTACTTTGAATTAAATTATTATTAATTAAATAATCCTAAAATTAAGTTAATGAATTCAATTCAATTCAATTTTGCGTGTATTAATACCATTGGTCTACAAATTAAAAACAAATAATTGACTACAGAAACGAATCATACAAATTGGGCTATCACGTCTTGTTGATTTTTTAACGCATGCTGGCAATACTGTGAAACAGTCAATACTGACACTACATTTTCACAACTATTAATTTGACAGAAGCCCACAGTCATTCTAAATCTTCATAATAGTAGCGTCTAAGCATGTCAGGGAGATCGTGTGTTACTGATTCAAGCTATTTTTGCTCTGTGTGTGGTGAATATTTGGTTGGAAAAAAGGATATGCAATATCAGAATCATTAAAATATGCATATTTACATTATTTTGGTTTTGCTGTCAGGAACTTGAACAAACCGTGGACACCGAGAGTGTTTTGCAATAGTTGCAGAACTTTTTTATACATGTGGTCAAATGGCAAGAAATTCTATTTTGATTTTTCATTTCCAGTACTTTGGAGAGAGTCAAGTAAACACCAAATCGATTGTTATTTCTGTTTAACAAAAGTTTCTGGATTCAATATAAAAAATCGGAAAAATATTTCCTACGCATATGTCCCATCGGTTTCCAAGTCAGTTCAACGTCCACCAAGTGATCCATTACCAGTCATTCCCAGGGCTGCGAGCAGTGAGCCCGAAACATCTTTCACCAGCAGTGGTAGTTTGTATGAGGCTAATGATGAACGCCATCTAGTGACTCAAGCTGAGCTGAATCATTTAATTCGGGATTTATACTTAACGAAGCAAGACGCAGAATTACTAGCTTCATGCACGCAGCAGTGGAAACATCTTGCAGTTGGGACAAAAGTAACAATCTATAGAGATAGAAGCTTGGAATTGACTGCATTTTTTGAAAGGAAACATTCTATTCTATACCGTACTGATTTTGATGTTTTATTTCAAAAAATGAACCAGCCACATGACAAAACTGAATGGAGATTATGTACAGTACAGCTTAAAGGCTTTTCTTTTGCATAATGGGAATGAAAAACCATCCATACCAATTTCTCATGCCATTAATACAATGGAAAATTATGAATGAATGATTGAAATTTTGACATTGCTCAAATACCACGATCATATTTGGACGATCTGTGGTGACCTTAAGGTGTGTGACTTAAATTTCTTTGTATATGTATATAGTAAAGAACATCGTAAACTACTGTAAATTAATCTGTTTTAGGTCATTGGTTTGTTGACTGGTATACAAGGACGTTTCTCAAAAGATTGTTGTTTCCTTTGTCTATGGGATAGTCGCGCTGCATTTCTTCATTACGTCAGAACAGGGTGGCCAAAAAGAACTGAGTATTCACCAGGAAAACAAAACATTTCAAATAAACCATCAATTGATCCAAGTGACGTTCTTCTTCCGCTGCTGTACATAAAATTGGGCCTTTTTAAGAACTTTTTCAAGGCTCTGGATAAGATGGTGCAGCATTTAAATATTTGTCAGTGGTTTTTCCTAAAATTTCATATGCCCTCAGAGCAGGAAGTTATTGAATGATGACAATTTTTCATAATGTTTATTGGAGAAAGAATATCCAGCCTGGAAATCTTTCAAGAGCATGGTGAACAGTTTTCTTGGAAACAATAAGAGTGAAAACTAAAAACAAATTATTGCTGGTTTGACATAGTCATTTTAAGATACAATTCCTTTATGAATACAATTTTATTGGAGTTGGCTTAAAATTGATTTGGAATGCTTTTTAAAATTTTTATGAATACGGCTGAAAACAATAAAAAAACAAGTAAGAAAATTATAGTCGGTCTAGACCGACTATACGATACCCTATACCATACGTTTAGAGACCCTTTCTCTCAGGCCGAACTAACTGGATATAGAAAATAAGCATAAATCAAATATGAGTGGGATTTTTATTAATAGTTTTGGCTGCTATATCTATATGGAGACTAGGCCCAAAAATGGACCGATCCTGACCATGTTTGGTCAGGTCTCTTGTATTTTGCAAAAATGTATACAAACAAAATTTGAGAAGAATCAGTGCAATATTTTTGTTTTTTGATAGATTTAAGTGAAGATCGGGAAGCAGCTCTATATGGGGCCAAAGGGATCATTTTTGGACTATTCATTAATGGATGTAATGAACGCATAATTTGAGTAAGATCTATATGACAATTTGGATCTTATTGCAATTTATGTCGATTTCATAGGTGTAATTTGTATGGGGGCTAGGTCTGAACATGGACCGATTCTCACCAATTTCAATAGTGTTCATCCCACGGCCGATAAAAGCTTATATACCAAACTCCATCAAAATATATTCATATTTGCGACCTGCAGTTTGATTACAATGTTTACATGGACACACAGACGGACGGACGGACGGACGGACGGACATTGTTAAATCAACTCAAAAAGTGATTCTGATTCGATCGGTATAATTAAAGATGGGTCTAGGTCAAATATTTTTGGTTGTTACAAACAGCAGCACAAAGTCATTATACTCAAACCACATAGTGGTATAGGGTATAATTATCAACAAAAAATATTATAATTATAACTATTTACTAAGAAGAATTTCCAATAGAACAAGGAAGCAAATTATAGTGGGTTTATACCGACTATATCACCATCTATATCATTGCATATAGAAAAGGAGCATAAACCATATTTGAGTATCACTGTTAATAATTTTGTTTCCTTCGGATATGAAAGAGTTAATTTATATATGGGACCGATCCTGACCATATTTGTTAAGGTCACTAATTTTTTGAAAAAACATATCGCACCTGTACTTCTAAAGTGAGTCAACTCAAAATTTTTCAATTTTCACTTTTTGCAAGAAAACGATACACAGTGGTCATATCTATCCACTGTAAAAATTTTACATCGATTTTTCCTGTCTTTCGCAAAAAAAAATACAGTTGTAACCCTCTTTGTGTTATAAGAGCTTCTTTAGAATCCACTAAAAAGACATATTTTGAGTTCCACCCAAAAAACTTTTTATTTTTGATGATCACTGAAAAAATCGCAAAAACAACTACTGTTGTATACTTATTATTCGCAATTCTTTACAACGAAACAACTGTTTTTAAATTTTATAGTAAATATTAAAAAAACCGTTTTTTGCATCTACTGAAAATTTGTAAATTTTGAGTTGACGCACTTTAGAGGTACAGATGCGATATACAAGACAAATTTGAGAAAAATTTGTGCAATATTTTTGTTTTCTGATATATTTAAGTGAAGATCGGGAATCAACTTCATACGGGGGCGATAGGATTTATTTTTGGACTACTAGTGAATGGATGTAATAAATAAACACTGACCTAATTTGACCGAGATCTTTTCACCACTTTCTATAGCGTTCATGATATGGTCGATGGAAGCTCATACACTAAATTTCATCAAAATATATTCATATTTGCAACTTGTAGTTTGATTACAACGTTGACATGGACACACAGACAAATGGACGGTCATCGCTAAATCGACTCAGAACGTGATTCTGATAAAAAAAAATTATGGTTCGTTGTCAAATATTTTTGGTAGTTATAAACAGCAGCACAAATTTATTATACCCTGACCAGTGGTCAGGTTAACTCTGTGAATTTTTAAGCAAATTCCTCTGCCAGAATTTTACACAAGAATTTTTTTTGCGGATTTCGAGAAAAATGAGTGTTTTGTGAAATATTCAGTAAATGTACTCTTCCTAAATACTTTGTATCAAAAATTTATCAGTTTTCTACTTTTAAATGTTATATTTTATCTTAATAATCCGGGTTTCGGCAACAATTATATGGCCCCATTATCCCCATTTGGACTTGGGGCCACATATGACCACAAGCTTATAAAACACAATTTTTTAAAAAAAAATTCAAATGTTCTGCAAGTGCTATTGAACACTTAGATGTGACGCTTAAAATATAATAAAGAAATCTGCAAGTTTCTCATGCTAAAAATTTGGTAAAAATCCTTGCCAAGGCCAAACTTTGTATTTTGGCATATTTAAAAAAATTAATTGTTCTAGTGAACTCGATGAAACCCTTACTATGGGTTGGGAAATAAAATTGTGATATATTTTATGAAAACTTACCTTTATGTGCTCCTAGGGTTAAAATGATGCAAAATTACGCAGTAATTGCAAAATATTTGAATTTTTTGACACAATCGTCCTATACTAGCTTGGGGTCATTTGTGGCGCCAAGTCCAAATGGGTTAAAGACGTCAATATAATTTTTCCCTAATCCATAGTTATAGCGATGACATAGAACATTTTAGAATAGAAAACTGATTAATTTTTGATACAAAGTATTTACAAAGAGCTCAATATATCACAAAAATTTAATTTTTCTCGAAATCCACAAAAATAATTCGTTGTAAAAAAAATGCTAGCAGAGGGATGTACTTAAAAATTCACACAGTAAGTCCCTAGTATGAGTTTAACAAAACCTTGAAGTGCAAGATCCATTTTCTCAAAGTTTGTTTAAGATTTTTTAAAACTTAAAAAAGGAGTTTTTAATTTTTTTTTTTTTAAAGATTTCTATCTACTTCATGTGTGAGTGCCCATAGGTATAGAAACCAAAAAAATGATGGCTGTAATTAATTTTTAAAGTGGAAAAAATTTCCGTCAAATTTCACGACCTAGGTTTTTTTTGCCACAAAAGTGGTCTGGGACAGTTGCTACTTCTTTGCGAGTTTTGATTCGGGTTTGAAATTATATAGCTTTCTATGAAGATAATTTAGTACTGAAATCGATTCATATAACAACTTGTCGAAAAAATCAAACTAGAGAACGAAATTTTCTTAAATCTGAAACAGGTCATATTTTCCCCATATAAACACACTTGAAATTTTCAGTCGGGTTGAACCATCTCAAAATTTTATTTGATTGACCCAAAACTTTGTATTTCTCAGTTTTTTGCTTTTCGCATATGGGCATTTCCTCCGAATGGTCAACCAGGATCGAAAATTAAAATGTTGATAATCATCGTGTTTTAGTGTTTGTACTTAAAAAAAGTTTATTTTTTATAATAGAATGGTTTCATAGCATATCTCAGCTGTTTTACTTGAGGAACTTGGGCTGAAAACTGGAAAATTTTATATTTTCTTTTCAGGCTACTTCTAAAGACATTTTTATATTTAATTATTTTACATGCAGAAATAATATTATGTTTGCACTCTGTCTTCACAATTTCTCTATTACCATCAATTAAAAAGAGAAAAGTGTAAGGAGAACAAAAAAAGTTCGATTAACGGTTAATTTTTACTTTGTTTCTTATCTATGTTTTAATCGTACGTTCGCGACCGAAAACATAATTTTATATTGTAATAGCTTTACATTAAACGTCAACAGTTGCCAGACATAATACATTTTAATTAAGTTCGGTGTCACCAATTTGTAAATAAAAAAAAATTCTGCGTTACAATTAAATAAACTTTTTTTTTATTTGCAAAATTTCGTACGTTTGCGACCATAAGTAAATTTTTTTCATAAACATGCATTTATTTTCATAACACGCAAATATATTTTCGTAGATGGGTAAAACATGTGTTAAATCGCAAAATGGCAAACAAAAGCGTTATATTAACAAAATTAAAAGCGATCCACAAAAACTAAAAATTTTACGTGAAAAAGCTGCTGAGAGGATGCGAAAACGACGCTTAGCATTAACAAAAAATAAAATGCTTTTAGAACAAATGCAAGAAGAAGAACGTGCAAGGTTAAAAGAATACCGACAAACAAAGAAAAATGAAGTTCAACAAGAAGAAGAACATGAAGCGTATTCATGGTAACAAACTTTGTGAAAAGCAATGAAAAAGGCTGAAAGGGCATTACCAAGTGATTTGAAAAAAAAAATTTAAGTTATTAAAGGACTATTTAAGAAGTATGTCGAACCGGAAAATGACCAAAATGAACATCTACACAAGTTGATTTGGAATGGGAGAGGAAATTGAAAGTGATGAAAGACATTTACTTGCGTCAAGATGTTAGCGTTCAGTCGGCAGCCAAAAAGGACACCCTCGTTGTTGCTGGACAAATTGTTTCTTATTGTTATATGCTGCTTACCGTATCGGATGCTTACCAAGTTTATAAAAACGAATCAATTGAAGAATGCGTAAGCAAGACAAAATTTTTCAAATGTTCACCCAAACATGTTCAACTCTCGACCAAAATGCCGCATAACATGTGAGTATGTATTCATCACGCGAATTTTAGTTTTTTATTAAATGGTTACGCAATAGTTGTACAGTCTTTCCCCAAAACCTTCGTAAGTTTTTTGCAATTAGCTTGTTGCAATATTAAGAGTGAAAGCCGCTTGACCAACGATTGCGCAAACTGTACAAAAGATGTGAAATCTATTATTCCAGTAAAATATTTAACAAAAATGGATTAAATCGTAAAATGGCAACACTGGCGGAAAGTAGACGATCGCATAACTTTGACTTACTCTGTTCCCCGCTTTCAGATTTATTTCACGAGTTAGAAGTTCAGCGGCCTCTTTTTAAAAGACATTTCTTTGTAGAGCGAGACCAACAAAGTTATTTTGCAGCCAAAAAGAAAAATAACAAGCCCGGAGAACTTGTGTTACAAATTGACTTCGCGGAAAATTATAGGCTGGTCTGCCAAAATGAAGTTCAAAGCGCGCACTTTAGCTACAAACAAGTTTCGATTTTTACTTGCGTCGCATAAATGCTTGACAAAACAATGTCATTTGCCGTAATAACCGATAGTTTAAGTCACAGCAAAATCGATGTGTACGTTTTTATAACGAAGAAATTAAAAACCAACATGGTAACTTTCAAAATATTGATTTTCTCGGATAGAAGTAGCTGCCGACTGAATGGCTAAATTGACTTGTACAACACTTGAGTGGAATTTCTTTGCAACATCACATGGGAAAGGTGCAGTCGATGGCGTTGGAGCGATTGTAAAGAGAAAGGTTTTCCAAAGAACTAAAACAAAATACTTGTTTTAAATGATGCATTGTCTTTTTACAACAGTGCCCATCACCACATTACTGGAATTAACATAATATACATTGGAGCTGATACAATTGATAAGATGTCCCCAACTTTACTTGAAAAATGGAATGATATGCCGAATATTCCAGGTATCAGAATGATGCATTCGATTTTCTGTGATGCGGACTTTAAATTAAGCACAGCTCTAATGGCCTATTCAATAAAAACAAAAATATAAATATTGTTAAAATTTCATTATTACATATTAAACAAGTGAGAAAATTATAGTCGGTCTAGCCCGACTATACGATACCCTATACCATGGTTTAGAGACCCTATCTCTTTGGTCCAACTAATTGGATATAGCAAATAAGCATAAACCAAATTTGAGTGGGATTTTTATTAATTTTTTGGCTGCAGATATGAAAAAGTTCATATCGGATGATATTTATATATGGGACTAGGTCCAAAAAAAAGGACCGATCCTGGCATATTGGGTAAAGTCACTTACACTTTGAAAAATATATACAAACCAAATTTGAGAAAATCTGTGCAATATTTTTGTTTTTGATAGATTTAAGTGAAGATCGGGAAGCAGCTCTATATGGGGCCTATGACTAAGAATTTTTTATAGGAATAATTTTTGGACTACTCATTAATGGATGTAATAAACACATACAACCCAATTTGAATTGAGATCTATATGATAATTTGGAACTTAAGGCAATTTATGTCGATTTCATAGGGTCATTTGAATAGGACTAGGTCTGAACATGCACCGATTCTCACCAATTTCAATAGCGTTCATCCCATGGCCGATAAAAGATTAAATACCAAATTTCATTACAATATATTCATATTTGTGACCTGCAGTTTGATTACAAGCTTTACATGGACACACAGACGACGGACGGACATCGTTAAATCGAATCAGATAGTGATTCTGATTCGATCGGTATAATTAAAGATGGGTGTAGGTCAAATATTTTTGGTTGTTACAAACAGCAGCACACAAAGTCATTATACCCAAACCACATAGTGGTATAGGGTATAATAAAATAGTCTACTTCTTGTTATAAGTGTTACTACACACTATAAATTGAGTATTAATTATACCCTATACCACTATGTGGTTTGGGTATAATGACTTTGTGCTGCTGTTTGTAACAACCAAAAATATTTGACCTAGACCCATCTTTAATTATACCGATCGAATCAGAATCACTTTCTGAGTTGATTTAACAATGTCCGTCCGTCCGTCCGTCCGTCCGTCCGTCTGTGTGTCCATGTAAAGCTTGTAATCAAACTGCAGGTCGCAAATATGAATATATTTTGATGAAATTTGGTATATAAGCTTTTGTCGGCCATGGGATGAACGCTATTGAAATTAGTGAGAATCGGGTCCATGTTCAGACCTAGCCCCCATACAAAATTACCCATATGAAATCGACATAAATTGCCATAAGATCCAAATTGTCATATAGATCTTACTCAAATTGGGTTTGTATGCGTTCATTACATCCACTAATGAGTAGTCCAAAAATGATACCTTTGACCCCATATAGAGCTGCTTCCCGATCTTCACTTAAATCTATTAAAAAACAAAAATATTGCACTGATTCTTCTCAAATTTTGTTTGTACATATTTTTGCAAATACAAGGGACTTTACCAAACATGAACAGGATCGGTCCATTTTTGGACCTAGTCCCTTTATAGATATAGCATCCGATATGAACTTTTTCACATCTGCAGCCAAAAAAATTATAAAAAATCCCACTCAAATTTGTTTTTGCTTATTTGCAATGTCCAGTTAGTTGGGCCTAAGAGATAGGTTTCTAAACGCATGGTATAGGGTATCGTATAGTCGGTCTAGACCGACTATAATTTTCCTACTTGTTTTTTTTAAAGGAAATTTGAAGATATTTATGGTGATAATAATAAAAAAAAAACATATGGAAATATCGTACGTTCATTACCCGTACGTTCGTGAACGGTACTTAAGCCAATTAAACAAAAACCAATAGAGATATTTTTTTGTGTAAATACTGGATAGAGACCTACATTAATACACTTTTAAACTGAATTAATGGCTTTTGAATATTCCGTTCCATTTCGCAGATTTTTACATTTCACTATTCTCAGCCAAAGTTAACATCTATTTTGCATACGTTCGTGACCATATGTTTATAACTAGCATTGTGAAAACTTAAACTCGATAAAATCCATCTTTTGCACTAAACATAGAGCTATCAAAATGCTATCGAATCGAAAAAAAATGCTAGGAAAAGTTTTGTTTTCTATATCCTTTTCACATCAAAAGCGTACGAACGTACGTTCGTGACCCAGGAAATGCCCATATATCTTGGTGGTGAGACTGAGTGTTTGAACACTTTCTTTATTGAGAGTCACCCTACTGACTACACAGTGGTATGGTAGAGTTAAATTTCTTATTAATACGCATTAACGTAAAACCAATTTTCGAAATAATATTTTTTCTTAATAAATTAAAAATAATGCTTTCTTAATAATCTCAATTTGAATTATACTTGGATCAGAAGAACTGGATCATATTGAGTTTTGTTAAGGATCTTTTAGTGCTGCGTATTTAAAAAAAACTTTTTTAGATCAAAATATACTTTTATTTTCTTTTATAAATTCGTTTTTTCCTCATGTCAAAAAGATACTCGTTTCTGCTTAAGAAAAGTTAATATTTTTTTTTATTATTATGAAATTAGAAACAATCAAACAGTTATAATGCATTTTTATGTGAAAAATGCTTAAAAATTAATGCAAAACATGAAAAAAAAAATTAAAAGAGCATACAAATTAAAAGTAGAGAGCTTAGATAATTTTTTACAGTACAACCTTTATTCCGAAAAGTGTTTTTTTAACATTTAAAATTAAAAAAAAAAATTAAGATGTTTTCAAAAACTATTTCTGTATACAACTAACACCTGAGAATAAAATACCATCTATAAACAAATAACCTTTTAAAATTTTAATATCAAGTTGATTTGTTTGTCCCTTACTATTCATGTAAGTAGTATAAAAATATTATAGAAATAAATAGAAAGAAAAAATTATTCTTATTGAAATATTGAAACAGCAAAGATGTAAAATTGTAAAATTTCATTTAAAAGTGAAACATTTAATAGGGGTAACTGACTCTTTTATTTTTTAAACTTTGATTGCTGCGCCTTCGCCATACTTCCCTTTTTAGTCATTTTCAATTGTTTATCCAGTACATATTTTGCTGTAGAATATAAAGAAAACAAAATTTAAATACATTCTTTGCTTACACAAACACCATGCGGAAACAAAATTTTGAAAAAAAACAAGAAAAACATTTAAAAAAAAGAAAATTTGAACGAAAAAACTTTGTGTTTTTCACTTGAATTACAATTAAGATTGAATTTTTTTTTGCGTGCTGTTTACTTTTACGAAGTGTTTTGTTTATCGAAGTTGATGGATCGTGATTAATAGAGGCATGATTAATGGTAAAAGCCAATGTGGTTAACATTATAAATGAATTTTGTAACAGTTATGGCCTTTTAATGGACACGGACAAAGTAAATAAATGTTTCCAAATATTAAACAAAACAAAGAAACTTTTTCTTTTATAAAGTAGGAAAAACAAAAAACAAAAAAAAAATACGTTTGAAAACCAATTTTATTATTAAATTTGATGTTGTTTCATTTTGTTATTAACAGGTATTGCTGGCCCGAGGGGTCGACCTGGTAAATCTGGCACCAATGGAACTCCTGGCATACCGGGTGTAAATGCTTACAAGGTGCAAGCGAAAAACGGAACATATTTAAGTGATCTTTTGATACCGCCATCAATTGCGGGTAAGTAAAAAACAAGAGTTAACTAAGATTGCTAAAAGAAATTGAATACATACACAAAACAGCAATAACAGACTTTGAAAACAATTCACAAATGATGAAAATGGACTTGCATAGAATGTATCGTGTGTAGAATTCTCATATCACTGTGAAACTGGGATGTTTAGAGGATGGTAAAAACAAGGCAGCCTTATTTTTTGTAGCTGTCCAATCGCATATTTAGGAGGGGAAAGATATTGAAAATAGACATATTTCCTTTTTCTTCATATTTTCTCCTTTTACGAATTTGTTATCACATGCTAAGTAATTTGGAGGCCTTTCTAAGAAAGAAATGTAAAAGAACATATAAAAATGTCCAGCAGTTTTGTATTGCAACGCATATAGAAGAGGATCTTTACAATTTGTATCATTCCCGCTATTTTAGTATTGACTGAGTTTTTCCAAAGCAACCTCTCTGCAATCGAGTGGTTACCTATATAAAAAAGTTTTTATGTTATATTTAATACATGATCTATATAAATGTTTAACTTGTTTGGCAATAATATATCTTTTCACTCCTATTATACACTAATATATTTAACAGCGATAAAAAAGAACCTACTTTTTCGAGCAAAAATCACATAAAAAAAAACGTAATATTTTATTTCGAATGATCCTAAATGAATAAAAATGCAAATTAATGTGATTCTAAAACTAGTAACAATAAAAGTTAAGACCACAAATCCATAGTTTTGAGGAGAATGCAATAACTACACTAATAATAATAATAACTAGCAGATTCCAGCACTCGAAATTCAAGTGCAGAAATTTTACTTTTTTCATTTAATAAAGACCCTAAATGTATGCTTCACAATTCATCTCATTTGAAATGAAGAAAATAAGCTCAACACATTAACACAAACATTAACAAATTTAATAAACACACACATAACATTGCATAATTTTACGCATGTGTTAGTAGCAACTTTAAACGATCATAACTCCAAAAAAATGTTCCAAACGATGAAAATCTGTAAATCTGGTTCACAACTAAAAAGAAATATCTTTCAATTGATAAATTTTTTGTCAAAATCGGGGTAAAATTGTGAAACTTACATTAGTCACAAGAAATCGCCTAGCCTATTAATATTATAGATTGATACAATATATTAATATTTTCTTCAAATACATAAAATATCTAATTTAAACAAGTAAGAGTTTTAAATTCGTCTGCGTCGAATCTTTGATACCCTCCACATGCGTCTTAACCTCAATATTATAAACATTCCTATACCCAGTAAGCAGTTGCCAATAATTAATTTTTCAATTTTCATACCATCTAAATTTAAAGTTAATTGTTTTTCTATTTTTTTTATAAAAACAATGATAGTTTTTATATAGAAAAAAAAATAACTTCCATCTGCAAAGCTGCATTAAATTTCTATTACACATTGCAACAGTGAAAAAATGCACGGTCTTGACAATACAGGTTCGATTCTACTACCAAGGGGTACTAAAATCCTGTACTCAGTTTGGCGCGCTTGGTGGCCATTGTTTTTTATGGGCCTCAAAATATTTTGAAAATCAGTTGGCCGCTCAAAAAAAAAGTTTAATCAGACTTGATGATACAGCTTAGCTATACTTAGCAATAATGTAGCTAAGGATACGATGAACAAATTTTATTAAAATTTTATGCGAAATAAACCATTATTTCCTGCACTTTTTTTTAAATATAGGAAAAAATTATTTTTATTTACTTTTTTCATCATAACTTACAGGGACTCCTAATTTTTAACTAAAAATATTCAACAAAAATTTAGCCATAGTAAAGCCGTACAACTTCTGTGAACATACCAGTATAATGCGAATGTGTTTACTCAACCTAAATAGCTCAGAAAACCACTTTGTACCTTAAATATTGTAGTTTTTCAAAATTTTTTAAAGTTAATAAATATTTTTTTTAAAGAAAATAATGTAAACAAGTGCACACTTCTCTATTGTGTTGTGTTGTAACAGATTCTTAGCTATATTATTGTGGAATATAGTTAAGCGGCATCACCAAGTCAAAATTAGTTGTAGACCAAAAAATGATGACCCTTTTTTGAGAGGCCCACTAATTTTTGAGGCCCATTTAAAAATTGGTCACCAATCTCGCCAAACTGAGTACAGGATTTTTTAGCCTTTGGTAGTAGAATCGAACCCATACTGTCAAGTCCGTATATTTTTTTTCACTGTTGCACTGTGTACTGCAAATAGCAGGAATATCGAAAAATTGTAGAGATTTGGAAACCATCCGTACATACGTCCCCATATAAAACAGATGAAAAATTCGATGTTCGTTACAAAAGATTAAGTATATTTAGATATATATTTGTCTTTGGTAGAAAAGACTTGAAATTACTGATCGCGCTATACTAAGTTCATGTATAGTTGCAAATATAAGAAAAAAAACTTTAAAAACTATTTTTTTAATCCCTTAATTTACAGTCCTCTGTAATATATCCCAGTTTAAGAAGAATCTGAGGGCTCCCTTTCTTTTGATAATTGTACAATAAAACTGCGCAACAACTATCTTGTCCTTCAGTTGCAGTATTTTATACCCAATACCAGTATATGGCTGGGATATAATGAGTCTTTGCTGATGTTGGTAATTATCAAAAATATCTGACCAAAAATAAAAAAGGATCTCCTTTTATTACATCGATCGACTTAGAATAATTTTCTGAGTCGGCTTATCTATGTCCGTCTGTGGGTCCTTCTGTATATCCGTCTGCGTATCTATCAGTCTGTTTGTCCATGCATAACTTTTAGTCAAGCTATTTTGATTGAATTTTGTATACAATTATGCTTTTGTCGGCCATGAGATGATAGTGATTGAAATTTTTGAAAATCGGTAGATTTTAAGACCTCGTGCCTACACAAATAACACCTATGAGCTCGACTTGAAAAGCTCAAAGATCCATATCTATAATATTAATAGGCTAGGTGATTTCTTATTTGAAAGGTATTTCTTTTTCGCCGTTTTGCAGATTTACAGATTTTTTATTTTCTTCCTTTATTTTGAGTAAATTGCATTTAAAGTTGCTACTAACACATACATAAAATTACACATATGCTATGTGTGTGTTTTTGTAAATTTGTTAGTGTGTTTGTTAATGAGTTTGTTATCTTCATTCACAATAATAATAAACCATATAAGTGTTGGTTTGTGAATTGGCTAAGTTGAAAAAAAGCATCATAGAAATTGCGCTCGAATTTCGAGCGCTGTTAGTAGCCATATAAATCTACGTCAAATTTAGTTTGTATCTATTTATTACAGCCATTGATTGGTACCCAAAAATAAACATTACATTACAAAGCTGGTTCTCGAGCTTCACTTAAATCTACCTAATAACTTTGACATATTTTGCTCAAGCAAGATTTGTATGTATGTATACGGGGCATTTCATGCCAAGTGAACCAACTTTTGAAATCGGTGTCTTCTGATCGGGATGAAATTCCCACCAAGGTTAGTCCTATTTGGTAGTAGTTCAGAAACAATTTTTGAAAAAGATCGGTCTAGAACTCTTTGAGTTAGAGGGGGTCAAAATTTGACATTTTGGCCAAACACGTGTGTGTTTCTTCATGAAACTTATTACCTATTGTTCTTAGCAAAATTTGTCCCAAATAGTTTAGATATTTATTTCTTCAATCTTTCGGAAAAAGAACATTTTTTTAAAATAAAAAAATTTTTTGCCTTTTTTGCAAAATGGAATTTTTTACTTTTTTTCAAAAAAGGCCCTTTTTTCCTTCAAGAGCTTCTTGGTCGTTTAGTGGGATGCGAGCGGGATATCTATAAAAAAAATGTTTTGTAACTCCAGACAATTTTTAGCATAGTGTGTCAAAAAACGGATTGTATCAAAAATGGTGGTTTCTGGTACCTAAAAGGGAGTAGAAATTTTTAATGCGTTTTTTTCTCAAAACTTAATTTTCACACACTAGGTCCTCAGAGAAGGTCACATATGCACTAATTTAAATTTTTTTCCTATTAGTGTGTAAGTGTTTCTAAAACCTTAAAAATACAGCATATACTAAGAAACTAGACAAATTAACCTTTCCGACGGTATGTAACATACCTAACTAAAATTACATACCTTCGTTACTGTAATACCCGCAATATGTTTACCTCAGGAAAAAATCACTTTTTTCTATAGAAATGTTGAAAAATTATTTTTTTTATTGATTTATAATAATAATTAAATTAATATATAATAATAATGATAATAATAATAAAAATAAAAAATAAATAATTTAATAAAATTTAATCTAAATCACATTAGATCCATTCATAACATAACTATTTTTAAATTAATTTATTGTAGCTATATCGCCTTTATTTACTGCTTTTTTGTCAATCTTTTCTTGGCATTACTAGGTTCAGATGTTAATTAACTGATTCGCCAGAAGATTTACACGATTACCGCGATATCCTTAAATTGACTATGTGTCTTAATGCAACAACTTCTTGACACTTAGTTAGGTGAATGTTCAAATTGCTGGGAAACCACATTCATCAGAGAATTTAATCAACTCTTTTGAGCACGAATATATAAAGGAGGTCGAATGTGAATCTTGGATTCAGACAGACAGATGCACATTGAAAACAATAATTTTAAATGTGGATGATTTTGTGGAAGAACCCACGACTTTTTAGTCAAAGAGTAATGGTCATTCATCAAAAAAAGGCCTTAAAAAAAATTTTTTTTTTTTATTTTGCAAAAAAAGTGAAAATTTTTTTTTATTTTTTTTAATTTTTTTTCCGAAAGACTGAAGAAATAGCTATCTAAACTATTTGGGACAAATTTTGTTAAGAACAATAGGTAAAAACTTACAAAGATGAGAAAAACACCTGTTTGGCCAAAATATCAAATTTTGACCCCCTCCAGCTCAGAGAGTTCTAGACCGATCTTGTTGAAAAATTGTGCCTGAAGTACTATCCAATAGGACTAACCTTGCAGGAAATTTCATCCCAATGGGAAGACATCGAAGTTGGTTCACTTGAATTGAAACGCCCCATATATATATTGATTGATTGGTTTATTTAGTAGTATATAATATACTTTATAAATTCATATTTCATATTTTAAACATTGATATTTAAGTGTTATTTAAAGTGTTGTTAAATGTAGAATTGGAAATGAAAATGATAGATTGGAACATTTATTTTTAGAATTGTGTGCTGCTGGAGGCAAGATTCTTATTGGTAGTGTTTATAGACCAAATTGTAACATAGACCTTGGGCATTTCTACGAAATGTTGGCAGAAGATTTTATACCTTTTATAATAATACTATATTAACTGGGGACTATAATTCAAACCTGCTGGAAAACTGTAGTATTGTCGAAAATATGAAATGTCTTGGTCTTACTCCCATGAACACGCATATACCAACGCACTTTACTACCACTAACAACTCATTACTAGATTTATTCTTCGTCTCTGATGAAGCAAACACACTGATGTATGACCAACTGTCTGCACCTGGTTTTTCTAAACACGACCTAATCTTTATAACCTATGATACTCCTTTACAAGTTCCTAGCAAAACAATAGAATTTAGAGACTTCAAAAACATAAATTTCACTCACTTGGAGGAAGCGTGTTGCCATATCGATTGGAACTCGATATACTTTATGTTATCGGTAGATGATCAGCTGGCCTTCTTGTAATACAATGTCTCAGCTTTATATAATATTATTGGTCCGATCCAAGTAAAAACAATAAGCAAGCGACAAACACCATGGTTTACAGCGGAAATTAAAAAACTTATAGAAAATCGTGATAATGCCTTTTTTTGATGGAAGTGGTTTAAAACAAACGCACTTCATGAATTTTATCGCACGACCAGAAAAATTGTCAATAAAAGCATGAGGACAGCTAAAGCCACATACTCTGCTGAAAAGTTTTCAACATCTATTGATGCAAAAAAAAAAAACATGGAAAACTATTATAGAAATTGGGGTTGGAAGGAGGAAGGGTACAGACGAAAATTTCATATCAACCCTTATGAAATTAACGAGAATTTTATTAATATTCCAATGCCTCAAGCTGATCACTCATATTATGAAAACTATACCCCAAATTATGCCCTACAAATCCTTTTTTAATTTGACTGCGTTAGTCCCTTCGATGTACTTAAGAGCTGTCAATCTATAAAGTCTAATGCAATATGAATTGATGGTATTCATCCTACTTTTCTAAAAATGCTACTTCCCTTCATTTTGCCGTATATCAAGCACATTTTTAACAAAATAATTACAGTGAGTATTTTTCCCCAACGATGGAAACAAGCTAAGATCTTACCCGTACCAAAGTCGGCAACTGAATATCGGCCCATAGCTACATTACCATATCTGTCGAAGGCATTTGAACGGCTCCTTCATTGTCAAATAACGTCCTACATAAATGATAATAATCTGCTTATTGACCGCCAATCTGGGTTTCGTGCCAAACACAGCTGTATTACAGCTCTAGCTGATGTAACAGAAGTTATAAGGAGAGAAATTGATGATGGCCGTGTGGTAATATTAGTACTGTTAGACTATTCAAAAGCTTTCGATCACACAGTTTTGCTACGAAAGCTTAAGAACATGATGACGTACCTAGTAAATCGTTCGCAATGCGTAGAAACTAATAAAATTGCGTCGACGTTCCTTCCTGTGGTAATAGGTTTTCCACAGGGTTCTATCCTTGGTCCCCTCCTTTTCTCAATGTATGCTTCTGATCTAACTAAACAGTTAATTCGCTGCAATATAAGAATGTGTGCTGATGACTTACAGTTATATATTAGCAGCAAGAAAGAAAAAATCGAAGATTGCAGTAGAAAATTGAAAGATGGCTTAGAACGTATTTCTCGTTGGGCAGTTGCAAACGGACTGAGTCTCAATCCACAAAAAACAAAGTGTATTTTGGTGCGTAAGAGATTAACAAGAATTTCAGACAATCTAAATATATATATATAAATGATCAACAAATCGAAATCGTTGAACGAGCAAAAAATCTGGGTGTTATCTTTAAGAAGACATTGACTTGGTCAGACCATGTCGCAGCTGCCTGTGGCAAAACGTATTCGATGTTACGAATACTTTGGCCTACCCAATATTGTACACCAATTAATATACGCTTGCTACTTGTAACGAAATACCTTATACCAACACTACTATATGGATGTGAAATATTTGCAAGTTGCGATACTAAAAGTAAGTCCAGGCTATATATAACGTTTAACAATATCGCAAGATACGTTTACGGGCTCAGAAGGTTCGATCACATTTCATCTTACTCAAAGCAAATTTTCGGTGTCAATTTTGATTAGTTATTAAAAATAAGATGTCTTACTTTTTTACACAAGATAATTAGTAACCAGAAACTAGAATATCTTTATAACCGATTGCGTTTTAGTAGGCTTCGGTGAAATAAGAATTTAAATCAATTTCGGCACCATACTTTGGTATCTGAACGACAGTTTTTCATACATGCAGCACGTCTTTGGAATGGTTTACCTTCTACAGTTAAAGGAATCAGCAACGGCTCAGTTTTCGAAAAGAAAATTTTACAATACATTTAGAAAATTTTTATTTTTTTGCAATACATATATACTAACTTGCTGTTAACAAATATATATTGAAAATTTTTACTATATACTTTTTGTTTTTTAAATTCTATATGTCACTTATAAATATCTATTATTTACATATAAATCAATATTGTTTTTTATTATTAATATTTAATATTGTCATCGTAATTTTAAGTTGTATTGTAAATCAAACTCCAACTAACATACTTAAACGTGTTCTGGTTTGAAGATTTCATGTCTTGTTGAACAGGATGCAAAAAATTAAATTTAAATAAATAAATAAACAAGTTAGCGACATGTAACTGTTACGTAACGTGTCAGCCTTTTTTTCACATGAAAAGTATTGGGACGTTCCGGTTACGTTCGGTAACTGTTTTAAATGATTTTCATGTAAAAAAAAACAACTGACTCGTTACGGTTACGGTTAGAAAACATTGACCTTTTATATGTATTATAATGCTATGAATGCATTTATCTTTATTTTATTTTATTTATATATTCTTTTTTTTTTGTATTGTATATTATTTTTTTTTATTATTATTACTATTTCATTTAATTATTTTTTTCTTCAAATAAATTAATACATAAAAATTTGTTTTTTAAATTATTGGTGAACTTTTACTCCCTTTATTTACTGTCTTTATATTAACTGGTAGTGTCTGCTTGTCGACAAAATTTTGGATCGATTTTTAGCCCCTTTCCCGTGAGCCAATCGATCTGCAACTTTATAGGCAGGGTCGTGGCGACGACAAAAATGACATAACAAATTTTTTTAATGATGACAAAACAATGGAAATTTTTAAATTTTCCTACCAGAGTTTTTTGTGGGATATTTTTTTTATTATATTATTACCACAGCGACCGCAAAAACAACAAGTTCAACTATGAGAAAAATACAACATTTAGAATAACAACAAGGACAATAGAGAAACATATATTTTTAAATTTTTTTTACATTTCCAATAATTTCTCGGGACCTGTTAAACCGATTTTCATGATTTTTCACACAAAAACCTTCTCATGACGTTAGTAAATCATAACAAGTACCCTAGCTATCCCACTGAGCGCGTGATCGTGACAAGAACAACATAAACAAATAATATATTTTCAAGACTTTTTTACTTCTTCACCCAATTCTCGGGACCTAATCAACCGATTTGGACGATTTTAAATAGCAAACTTCTCAGGATGTTAGTGAATCATTTTTTATGCAAACGAGCACCCTAGCTGCCCGATTTTAACAACTTTCCCGTGACCCAATCGATCTGAAATTTTGCATGCAGGCTCGTGGCAATGACAGAAATGATATTACAAATTTTTTTTGTGATGCCAAAACAATGGAAACTTTTAAATTTTTCTACCAGAGTTGACAAAAAAATTTGTACATTTTTGTTTTTATTATATTATTACCACAACGACCACAAAAACAACAAGTCCAGCTATGACAACAATGCAACATTTAGAATAACAACAGGAACAATATGGAAACATCATGTTTTTTATTTTTTTTTAGTTTTTCATAGATTTCCCTGGACCTTTTCCACCGATTTTAATGATTTTTGAAGCAGAAATCTTCCCATGAATTTGGTGAATCATTCTCTTTAAAAATTATCACCCTAGCTGCCCTATTGAGGGCGTGATAGTGACAAGAACAACATTGAAAATTATATTTTTTCAAGACTTTTTTTTAGTTCTTCATTCAAATCTCGGGCCCTGATCGACCGATTTGGACGATTTTAAATAGCAGACTTTTGAGGATGTTAGTGAATTATTTTTTATGCCAACGAGCACCCTAGCTACCCGATTTATGCCGTCATCTTGATTTCCACAGACGGACAGACGGACAGACGGACAGACGGACATCGCTATATCAACTCCGGTTGTTATAAGGATCACAAATATATATATTTTGTGGGGTCCAAATTTTTTTTTCTAATTATTACAAACGGAATGACAAACTTATATATACCCTCTGCACACTGGAGTGGAGGGTATAATAAACAAATAAATAAATAAAAATTGTACAATCCTTCTTCTAAATACATTAATATTTCTTTCATTTTGAATATGTATTGGCAATTGATTGTAAGCAGTGATCAGTGTAAAAAAGTGATCTTTGCACTTTGTTGTTTGTTATTCGCTGTAATCTGAAGTCTTGACAGTTTCTTAGGTTATACGGTTGTACCTCTCCCACATAAGTTATTTGTTCACATAAATATTGGTGCATATCCCATCTTAATTTTCTGTATAAATATCAGAGTATTTAATTCAAGTCTTAGCCGGATTATAAGCCACTTAAAACAATTTAACAGATCGCACCTGTACCTCTTAAGTGAGTCAACTCAAAATTTACAAATTTTCAGTAGGGGCAAAAAACGGTTTTTTTTAATATTTACTATAAAATTTAAAAACAGTTATTTCATTGGAAAGAATTGCGAATAATAGGTAAACAACAGTAGGTGTTCTTCAAAAATAACAAGTTTTTTGGTTGGAACTCAAAATATTGTTTTTTTTTAGTGGATTCTAAAGAAACTACTCCTATAACACAAAGAGGGTTACAACTGTATTTTTTTTATCGAAAGACTAGAAAAATCGATGTAAGATTTTTACAGTGGATAGACATGACCACTGTGTATCGTTTTCTTTAAAAAAGTAAAAATTGAAAAATTTGAGTTAGCTCACTTTAGAGGTACAGGTGCGATATAATGTATTGATGTATATCGGTTGCATATAGTATATATGTATATATTATTTTTTGTTACTTTATACAACTTAGTGATCTCACTAAAAATTAAAAATCTTCATGCTGGTGTCCTTATGTAGTAATGAAATTGATTGTTCAAACTCAAGATATAGTCAAACCATTTGCAAAAAAAATTTTATTGTGATTTTTGAGTATAGCGCGCCAGAATACACAGTGCAGATATTTTTTTTATTTATTGTTTCTTAGTGCATTAACATTTTATTTCAAGAACTATACCATAGTATTAAAAAGTTTATCCCATCCAACCACCTTATGGCCAGTGCAAATTTTCATAACCAAAGTCAGGGCCATTAAATTTTACATCCACATACATTTAAAAAAAAGTAAAAAATTACAGTCGGCATAGACAGGCTATACGATATTATGAGTTTCGAGGAAAGTTATTTCATCCAACTTTGCTGAGTCCATAATTAGATAAACTCATACATTTTTTAAACTATTTCTTTTAACTCATACTCTCTGTCTGCCTGTCTATTTGTCTGTCATGGGGCAACCCCATTCCCCCCTATCCAATCTGCAACTTGGCCTATAGTTTTTTTGTGACTACAGATTAAGTTTGGGGTAGTCGCGCACAGTCACGCATAGTCAGTCACAGTCACGGAGTGATCTAAATGCCATTTCCCCTCATCCGATCGATCTTAAACTTGGTCCGTACACTTGCTGAGAAAAAACATTAACTTTGACCTAGTCACACTCAGTCACGCATGGTCACGCACAGTCACGGAGATATTTAAAATGGATGTCCCCTAATCCATCAATTTGAAACTTGGTTGATATACTTGCGGTAAAGAAATTTAACTTCGACATAGTCACGCACAGGCACCCAAATTTAAATTTTAAAAATTAATTTTAAAATAGTCACGCAAAGTAACACACAGTTACGGAGAGATTCAAAACTCATATGCATAAGGAAATAAAGAGTTTTAATAGAAACTTTGTTTTTATGGGTTAGGTTATTATGTTAACAATTTGTTGTTCAAGAAAATAATTTTCAAGGGATAAGAAAATTCCGTTGCTTTTCGAAAAAATATTTATTCAATAATTACATCCTGCCGCAGTAACAAAATTGTACGATTCCCTATACTACGCGTTTCGAGAGGGGGTTTCACGTCCAACTCACTGGATATAGGAAGTAAGCATAAACCAAATTTGAGTGGCATTATTATTAGCTTTGTGCCCGCAGATATTAAAATGTTAATATCGGAGGATGCCATATTTATATGCGGTATATTTACAAAAATGGACTGACTCTGACCATATTTAGTCAAATCACATTGTTTTTTTTTTTTTGCAAAAATATACGCAAACCAAATATGAGAAAAATCTGTGCAATAGTTTGGTTTTTTGGCAGATTTAAGAGCAGATCGCGAACCAGCTTTATATTGGGGCTATGACGAAAAAATCTCCTACAGGGTATAGTTTTTGACTAGTGATTAATGGGTACAATAAATGCAAACAAACCAAAGTTGACCAAGATCTATATGATAATTGTCTTATGGTATTGTGTTAATTTAAGTCGATCTCACAGGATGACTTGGTCTGAGCATGCAAATATTTTTACCGGTTTCAATAGCGTTCGTCCGATGGCTGTTAAAAGCTTATACATCACATTTTATTACAAAGTTTACGTGGACACACAGACGGATAGAGGGACAGATAGACGGGCGGACGGATGACATAAATAAGTCGACTCAGAAAGTGATTACGAGTCGATGGTTAGGTCAGATATTTTCGGTTGTTCGAAACATCAGCACAAAGCAATAATACCCTAACCACACAGTGGTGTAGGATATAAGGACGTAATGGTAGTTAAAGGGCTGATTTACTAATGCCCGTTTTCTCAATAGGCGATTATCTTTTATCCCAACGGGAAACTGCCGATTAAAGAAATTTGGTTTTCTCAATGTCTGGTTTGCTGCTATTTTGTCGCAAAGCTAACTGGCACTCATCTACCAATTATTTATTTATCGTACAGATAAATTACACGCTGATTCAAATAAGCATTTTCTTTATACTTGAAAAGCGACCAAGTGTAAGTTATAGATCCTATTGAGTAGATCATAAATCAATTTTAAAATGTTCGGAAACACACTCAAATTTCGGAGTTATTCCGAATAAACCGTTTTTGGGTAGGTACAATTTCTTATGACCGCGTAACTTACTTGGTTTTCAGCCGATATTTATTTTTTAAATTGTTTCAGAAAGTAGAAAAATATGCCTTTCCAAATATATACACCCTTTGGCATGTACACAAATTTTTTGTACTGATATTCTTAATTATATCTGATTTTAATATTATTTTTTCTAGTTTTTTCAACTTTGGCGCCATATTTTTTTTAATTTGTTTGTTTAGAAACATACCCTTATGTAGATATTTAATTGAAGCTAATTTAGTTTCGAGTTAAACCTGCTTTCAATACATAAAATCAAGTAAGAAATAAAAAAGTTATAAAAGGACATTCTGCATCCCATTTCTGCATAAGCCTCAAGAAATTAATTTACTACATCAATATAATTTTCACTTTTTTTACTTCAAAAAATTTTTCACATAAACTAATAAACCATTTCCATGATCTTTTTTCCACAACATTTAATTTTACTGTAAATTCTTCGTCAAGCATGATTTTGTGAATTTGTGTCCAACAAAAATACCTAAAAGTAAAAAATCAATACAATTAAGGTTAGAAATCGATAAACATTTTTACCTTCTTTTAGTTTTGCTTCGCTGAATCTTGGGAAACTGATTTTAGGTGTAAAAAGCCATCGCCTTCCCTATCCAGGCGTTTCACAAACTGCTTCATGTATCCCAATTTGAGGTGTTATGATGGCAAAATTATTTTTTCGGTACTCACTAGTGGAATTTTTAAGACGTTTTTCTTGCCAATTTAAAAAATTGTTCTGGATGGCCAGTTTTTCTGCTTGTATTGATCTTTCCCACGACTGTCCCATTCGCAAATATAGGAAGGAAGTTTAGTATAGCCTCCCTGCATTCTGAATAAGATTGTCAGAACTTTTAGATCTGAAATAATTTACCATTGATACTTTTTATAACATATTAAATCCAGTATCTTCTCCATTGTTGTATACGACTCTTTCATGTTAGTAGCGTATGCTATTGGCACTGAGGGCAACTGGTTCTTTTTATGTAATAAAACTGCTTTCAAACCTGAAAAATATGTTAATGGATTTTGAAACAGAAAAATATCACTTACTTTTACACGAGCCATCCAAAAATAATCTCCAGTCGTTCGGTTGATGTTGGTAATTCAGACAATGGAATAACTCATCTGAGCAATATTCAAGGTTGTTATTATCATGGTTCTTGTTGTTGTTATCATTGAGCTCAAACTGTATTTGGAGATTGTCTCTTGCAATGTTACTTTTAAGTCACTTTTCGTGATATTCCACTGTTTTAGTAGAGAAGCTAACATCTCTGTTTGTCTCGAACAAAATCATGAAAATCTTCATTTGTCACTAAATATGGTTTCACCGACTGTGCAACAAAAAGTTCTAAGTTTCTAAATAAAATTATTTGTATACTGTTATTTTAAAATATTTATATCATTATGAAACTAACAAAAAAGTAAAATAAAGTAAAGTGATAATTCTTGATCAATATCTGTAAAAGCTAAATTTTTCTCTTTTGAAAAACCTTTACAGCTGTTTTATTTTTTACTCGATTTTATTTATTGAAAGCCAGTTTAACTCAAAACTAAATTAGCTTTAATCAAATATATACATAAGGGTATATTTCTAAACAAACCAATTAAAAAAAATGGTGCCAAAGTTGAAAAAACTAGAAAAAATAAAATTAAAATCAGATATAGTTTAGAATATCACCACAAAAATTTAATATACATACCAAAAATTTAATATATATGTATATATGGAAAGACACATTTTTCTTCTTTCTGAAACCATTTAAAAAATTAATATTGGTTAAAAAGCAACTTAGTTACGCGGTCCTAAGTACTTGTCCCTACCCAGAAACGGTTTACTCGGAACAACTCCGAAATTTGAGGGTGTTTCCGAACCTTTTAAAACTGATTTGGGATCTACACAACAAGGCCTACAACCTAGACTAGGACACTTTCCAAGTATACTTTTTTCACTGTAGCACCATGTTATTCTTCCAACTTTCATTTCAATTTTGAGAGGCATTGCCAATTGAAAATAATTCTCCCAACTTTCATACGTATATTGAAAGGCATTGCCTACTGAAAATTATGTTTTTGTCGGTACATTGAAAAAACCAAAATTGTTAACTGGCCGTATATCGATCCAATAAATTTATGTCCTGGTTAAGTAACAGGCAGTATGACTATGCATTGAGAAAACCGGCAAAAATTACTTTTCAGTTTTAAGAATTTTGAGTGCACCCTGAAAATCTGAACTTATCGGCAAAAACATTTTTTCAACACTTCACTGACTGAGATATTTAATTTTTTTTTGGCGGTTTTAAAAAGATGAATAGTTAAGTTATTCAGAACTGCTTAAGTTAAATATGATCATGCTTTTAGCAAACCCATGTGAAAATAATATCCAGAATATTTCTATATTTTAATTTTTTATCCTTTTTCTTACATTTATTTAAGGATCCATTTAGTAATGAGTAATTTGAATTCCAATTTTTAAGGATCGGTTAATAATAGCTAAAGTAAAAACCTAAGGTACAATGCAATTGTGAGTAATCTGTTAAGAAGGTGTCACAATGCTATTATAGATCCATATGGAGAAATTTGGCAACAAAAAGCTTTTCACATTACAAGACTTGTAATTGATATATCTATGTTAATGTATAGAAAGCTAAGATTGGAAAAAAACTCAGCTTTTGAATACTACTAAAATACAAATATTTGAGTTGAATACATGACTAAGCATGAGATGAACTAATAGACAGAAGGATGCTGACGATGAATAAGTCGTGTTGCTTGAAAGTGTCTACTCCACCTAGCACTGTCTTCAAATCATTCATGTTATTAGAACAATAAAATTTAATTTTTAAACTGTCTTTTAATCAAATTTAAATTTTTCCCAGTGTATGCAATTTTTCCCAGTGTATATATTACTTTAGACGCAAACAATCTTACCACTACTTATTACTAATTACTAAATATACTCCGCTTATTGTAAAAATCAAGAATATATATATCTTAAGACGTCCAGATTTTTTAAAATTATTTCAAACGAAATCACAAACTAATATATACCCTCTGCACGCTGGTGTAGAGTGTATAAATAATGACAGATCACGGCCATATTTGAGGACTATCCAAATAATATTTGTGTTCTTTGTTAGCTCTAAGTGATGATCGGGAAGCAGCTTTATTGTTAATGGACCAATATAAACCAAACTTGACCAATATCTACATCACTGGTTCCCAAACTTTTGGGGTAATCGTACCCTTTGATAACAATTTGGAATCTTACGTACCCCTAACTTTTATTGATATTTATATACAGAAAAAAAATATTATATATAAAAAAAAATTTATTCACCTTATATTTAAAAGTAATTAATTAAAAATTATAAAAAAAGATTAAATTTAATGGGAACGTTGTTGCTTCTAACCGTCAACCAATTGTTGCATTCGTGGTAGGGTGTTTGAAAGAGCCAACCGCATGTCTTGTTCGGCCTTTAGTTTCTTCCTTAATTTTGTTTTTGTGGACACAAGCACTGAAAATCCAGATTCGCAAAGGTAGTAACAAACGGAATAAGAGCTTTCAACGCCCGTTTGACCAAAACAGGATAGGCCTCGCTTTGTTTACACCAAAATACATCCAAAGCCATTGTCCAAAGTCACTGCTTATTTTTTTGTTAGTCCGCAATTCAATGAGCTCATCTTTTGCGTCATCAGCATCACTAATTTGATCCAATGAAACAGTGAAAGAGTTTCTTATCCATTTATCAACTACAAATGTGCGAGGAATAATTCCATCGAAAGTAATTTGAAAATTTTCCAGATACATTTTAATACAGTCCAGAATCTTGATATCAATTTCACGTTTAACTTGCAAGGAAACTATTTCATCACAAAGCGAAAAATTAACGCAATTTTCACTTTTAACTCTTCTGACATAGAGAGCTAACTTTTTTTGAAATGATGTAACTTCCTCCTCGGCATCTAATATATTCATACCTCTACCTTGGAGTGATATATTTAAGGAGTTTAGGTGGCTAAATATAAGCAAAGCCGGTATCAATTTCAGATCTAAGTTCAAAAACCCGGCTAAGAACTTTTCCTCTGGATAGCCGCTGTATGCAAAAGAAGTACGGTATGTGCGTACATAACTTCTTCGCACTTTGATAAAGTTTATGGTTTTCACGACAGCATCCAATACCTCTTTGAAATAAGAAGGAAGAGTCTTTTATGCCAAAGCATGACGATGAAAAACGCAATGACTAGAAAAAACATTTGAGTTTATCTGTTTCACAAGAGCAATAAATCCAGAATTTTTGCCGCGCATAGCTGGAGAACCATCAGTACAAATAGCTCCCACATTGTTCCAAGAAAGCCCATTGGCAACAAAAAAATTATTCATAATTTACATAATATCCACAGCCTTTGTAGTTTCTGTCAGAGGTTCACAAAAAAGAAAATCTTCTTTGATTTTGTTTTTATACACATATTTAACAAAAACAAGAAGTTGAGCACAGTTAGCAACATCAGTGGATTCATCCAATTGCAACCCAATTTTTGTTGAGCTTTCTAGTATTTGCTCCACAATATGCTTTAAGACATCTTTTGACATATCTTTAATTCGGTTGTGAATAGTGTTTTTGTATAGTGAAATTTGTGATATTTTAAGTTTAGCGTCCTTACCACACATAATTTCCGCCATTTCCATAGCACATGGTTTAATCAAAGTTTCTGCGATTGTATGAGGTTTTTTATCTTTCGCAATTCTCAATGCCACACGATAACTTGCTTCTAAAGCTGGTTTTTTTTTATCGGGAACAAGTCCGTGATTAGTGAGGTTTTCGCTTGTTTCTAATCGGGCTCTCTTAATTTTGAATAAAGCTTCTGTGTCATTAACGTCGTTTGGATGGACTGCTTGTAGATGTTCCTTAAGTTTGGATGGTTTCATATAACCATTACTAAGTACTTTCGAGCAAATTATACATTGTGGCCTTTGCAATCCATCTTTGTCGTATAAGAATTGAAAATAAGAGTCTTGATAACAACGCCTCTTTGACATTGGGTTACCTGTCGATAAGAAAAAAACTATTATTTCTGGAATCTAAAACTAATATTTATGCACTCGTTTATTTATTGTACTTACCAAAATAAATCGAAAACCTTTATATATATGTATATATATTTATTTTTTGTACACATTTTAGTAGTAAAAACAATAACAATTTGATAGTTAAATTACATCAATAGTGCACAGAGAGCCGAAAAATATTAAAAACTCAGGAACTTCTAAAAATCAACCAAACCCTTACAAAAAATTTTTATAATGAATCTTCCTACTATTTTGCTATTATATATGTCTCTTTTCTATGACAACCAAAATTTCAAAGCCTACTAATGCTTTTCATACAACGGCTTATATCAAAAATAAGAAATTATCGTGCATACTCGTATGTACATATTAGTTTTTATACCCTATACCACTATGTGGTTTGGGTATAATGACTTTGTGCTGCTGTTTGTAACAACCAAAAATATTTGACCTAGACCCATCTTTAATTATACCGATCGAATCAGAATCACTTTCTGAGTTGATTTAACAATGTCCGTCCGTCCGTCCGTCCGTCCGTCCGTCCGTCTGTGTGTCCATGTAAAGCTTGTAATCAAACTGCAGGTCGCAAATATGAATATATTTTGATCAAATTTGGTATATAAGCTTTTATCGGCCATGGGATGAACGCTATTGAAATCGGTGGGAATCGGTCTATGTTCAGACCTAGCCCCCATACAAATTACCCATATGAAATCGACATAAATTGCCATAAGATCCAAATTGTCATATAGATCTTACTCAAATTGGGTTTGTATGCGTTCGTTACATCCTCTAATGAGTAGTCCAAAAATGATCCCTTTGACCCCATATAGAGCTGCTTCCCGATCTTCAGTTAAATCTATTAAAAAACAAAAATATTGCACTGATTCTTCTCAAATTTTGTTTGTACATATTTTTGCAAAATAAAAGAGACTTTACCAAACATGATCAGGATCGGTCCATTTTTGGACCTAGCCCCTTTATAGATATAGCATCCGATATGAACTTTTTTATATCTGCAGCCAAAAAAAATTAATAAAAATCCCACTCAAATTTGGTTTTTGCTTATTTTCTATGTCCAGTTAGTTGGGCCTAAGAGATAGGGTTTCTAAACGAATGGTATAGGGTGTCGTATAGTCGGTCTAGACCGACTATAATTTTCTTACTTGTTGTATTTAGTTTAAGAAAATTTACTTTAAGAAAACCAAACTGTGTTCAAAAAAATTTAGATTTTTGTTTGTTACAAAATTTTAAAACAATGAGATATTATCAATAATAATTCGAAAAAAAATTTTCTTACCGGCCGCGCTCTTGTAACCCCGAGGAGTGCTTCACGTACCCCTATGGGGTCCATAGACCACCGATTGGGAACCCGTGATCTACATGATTATTTGGATCTTATGGCAATTTAAGTCGAATTCATAGAGGTCATTTCTATGTGGACTAGGTCTGAACATGCACCGATTTGCATCAATGTCAAAGCCGCTCATGCTAAAGCTGATACAAGATTTCATCAAAATATTTGAGACCTGTAGTTTGATTGCAAGGTTAACATGCACACGTAGACAGACAGATAAACGGACGGGCAGACATCACTAAATCGACTCAGAAAATGATTCTAAGTCCATCGGTATAATGAAAATTGGGTGTTGGTCAGATATTTTTGCTAGTTATAAGCATATGCACAAACTCGTTATACCCTGACTACAGAGAGGTATAGGGTGCAGAAATAAAAATCGCTCGCGCTCATAAATTATATTGAATTAAAAAAAAACCTTTTTGTATCAACACATTCATGGTCTGCATTTTGTTCATTTACAATTGTTTGCCTCATTTTTATTTTAACATTTTTATTTTCTTTTTTCTTTCCATTTCTTTCTGCAGACATAAATGCACCTTATATTCAACGTACTTTAATTGTGGAAGAAGGAAAAACATTAAATTTAAGCTGTGCCGCCACCGGTAATCCCATGCCCCACGTTGAATGGCGACGAGATGACGGTCGTACAATTAATATACATGGAGTTGAAAGTAAGATACAGTGGAGCTTTTTATACATATAAATCGTATATTTAAGCATATTAAACATAAAAAGATTTATGTCCACTTGATTTAATGTACATTTCTTTTAATTGTGTTTTTCTCCTGTCTTTTGTTTGTTTTTAATTTTTTCTTTGTTATTTAATTCTGTTTAATGAAAATACGAAATAGTGTCATCTGTAAGTGGTCCGTATCTGAAATTTACGAATATAACGCGCAATCAAATGGCTGCCTATACGTGTTATGCTGATAACGGTTTGGCACCGGTGGCGAATGCAACATTTTTGGTTGAAGTGCATTGTAAGTATTTTTGTGCAGGTGGCGGGTTAAAAATAGCTTTTAGGAAGAGAACATATTTATTTTTACAGCTCATAAAAAAAATCCATAAAATTTTGTTAACATTGCTAGATTGGCGGAGGAAGATCGATACTTGGGCTAATTAATTTTTTTTTTTTATTTTGGACCCTTTTTTATTTCTTTGGAAGAACTAATAAGGAAAATATATATATATTTCATTATTTTTATAAAGCACGATCTTTTCTATGTTTTTCTATAAAAAAAAACTCATACATAAACTTAGAATAGCTGCAGATTCCAACTTTTCATTGTTGCTATATTTTTTAACACCAAACACTGGCGGTAGAGTATTCAAAAAACCGACATATTTTGAAACCCGGTTTTCGGGTTATTCGAGAAATTACGTTTCTGGAAAAACCGGTTTCGAATACGGTTTTAGGTTGAAAACCCGGTTAACCGGAAAAATTACATTTCTGAAAAAACTGGTTTCGAATACGGTTTTTGGTTAAAAAACCGGTTTAACCGGTTTTTTTCTTAAATAAAAAATATTTGTAATTTTCATAGTGTTATTAAAAAAGTGTTATTATTATTAGTGTTATTACAAAGAAATAACAAAAAATTATATTTTAAAAAAGTATCTAGTTAAAATTGATTTCAGTTTATAACAAGTAAGAAAATTATAGTCGGTCCAGACCGACTATACGATACCCTATACAATGCGTTTAGAAACCCTATCTCTTAGGCCCAACTAACTGGACATAGAAAATAAGCAAAAACCAAATTTGAGTGGGATTTTTATTAATTTTTTTGGCTGCAGATATGAAAAAGTTCATATCGGATGCTATATCTATATGGGGACTAGGCCCAAAAATGGACCAATCCTGATCATGTTTGGTTAAGTCTCTTGTATTTTGCAAAAATATATACAAACAAAATTTGAGATGAATCAGTGCATTATTTTTGTTTTTAAAAGATTTAAGTGAAGATCGGGAAGCAGTCTATATCGGGCCAAAGGTATCATTTTTGGACTACTCGTTAATGGATGTAATGAACGCATACAAACCCAATTTGAGTAAGATCTATATGACAATTTGGATCTTATGGCAATTTATGTCGATTTCATAGGGGTAATTTGTATGGGGGCTAGGTCTGAACATGGACCGATTCTCACCAATTTCAACACCGTTCATTCCATGGCCGACAAAAGCTTACATACCAAATTTTATCAAAACATATTTATTTTTGCGACCTGTAGTTTGATTACAAGGTTTACATGGACACACAGACGGACGGACAGACGGACAGACGGACGGACGGACATTGTTAAATCAACTCAAAAAGTGATTCTGATTCGACCGGTATAATTAAAGATGGGTCCAGGTCAAATATTTTTGGTTGTTACAAACAGCAGCACAAAGTCATTATACACAAACCACATAGTGGTATAGGGTATAAAAAGGTTTATAATAACGTTCCTACTTGTTTAAATTTTATTATACCCTATACCTCTACGTGGTTTGGTTATAATGACTTTGTGCTGCTGTTTGTAACAACCAAAAATATTTGACCTACACCCATCTTTAATTATACCGATCGAATCAGAATCACTATCTGATTCGATTTAACGATGTCCGTCCGTCCGTCCGTCCGTCTGTGTGTCCATGTAAAGCTTGTAATCAAACTGCACGTCGCAAATATGAATATATTTTGACGAAATTTGGTATTTGATCTTTCATCGGCCATGGGATGAACGCTGTTGAAATTGGTGGGAATCGGTCCATGTTCAGACCTAGCCCCCATACAAATGACCCCTATGAAATCAACATATATTGCCATAAGATCCAAATTATCATACAAATTTTAGTCAAATTGGGTTTGTATGTATATATTACATCCATTAATCAGTAGTCCAAAATTGATCCCTATTGTACAGCTCTTAGTCATAGGCCCCATATAGAGCTGCTTCCCTATCTTCACTTAAATCTATCAAAAAACAAAAATATTGCACTGATTCTTCTCAAATTTTGTTTGTATATATTTTTACAAAATACAAGAGACTTTACCAAACATGGTCAGGATCGGTCCATTTTTGGGCCTAGTCCCCATATAGATATAGCATCCGATATGAACTTTTTCATATCTGCAGCCGAAAAAATTAATAAAAATCCCACTCAAATTTGGTTTATGCTTATTTTCCAGTTAGTTGGGCCTGAGAGATAGGGTCTCTAAACGCATGGTATAGGGTATCGTATAGTCGGTCTAGACCGACTATAATTTTCTTACTTGTTTTTTATTATAGTATATATAATAATAATAAGGTACTGTAGTTTTTCATTTTAAATGAATATAAAAATCAAATTATGTAAACGCATTGGGCAATAAAACTTAAGTACAACCAAATTAAGGAGATCATCATGAATATAATACATAAAAATTAATATTTTCTAAAATAATATTTTAGAAATAATACGCAGTTAAGATGATTTGTTTTTAGACGATTTTTTTGTTTATTTTTAATGAAACTGGAAAAGGAAAATACTCGTTTGCTAAAAGTAGATGTAGGTTCTGTTGTTGCATTTGTCAAGATATATGAAATCTTCATATAGTGACGAATGTTTTTGTATGACACCTATCGGATTTTGAATGCTATTTATTGTGTTATTCAAATCACAAATTAAGCTACTGGGATTTTCAATATCTAAACTTAAATCTTTATCCGAATCTGTTATAAACTCATCTATCTCCTTATGAGGATATAAACGGTTATGTAAATTAACAGCAAACTCTTTAGACTCTGCTTTGGTGGAGTACTTCACTATATTATCATTAGAAGGGTGTTTACGGGAACTATGGTATCATTAAATTTCATCATTAGAGGGTCATACAATTTTTGTGCGTATTGTGTGTCAAGTTTGTTTAAATGATTGAAAAGAAATTTAAGAACTGCTTCTCCCTCAATTAGAGTAACAGAATCCTTTGATAACTCATTAATTGATATTTCTAAGGGTTGAAGAGTCTTCCAAAGATTATTTAGCGCCTCAATTTGGAGAGTTGTAAAGGGACTTATACCATGTCCAACAAAGTATGATTGACACATTTACATATCCTTAAAAATTGCTCAATCATTTTCGACAAAGAGTTCCATCTATGTTTAACATCACAAACTAATCGCAGCTCTTTATTTACGTAATTTTTTAAATACCTCTCCAACTTCGCATCTGATACTTAGATGTTTATCAATATCGATACCAGTTTCATCATCTTCGACTTCTTCGTTATCAGTCTCATCATCTGAAATTTCATCGGTCTAATTTTTTTCTTTAGCAGAACATTTTTTTTGAATATATTGTATCTACCACACATAAATGGATGGCATGATTCATACAAAGCTGAGATTCTGGTAAAAATTTTTTATACCATATCTCTTCATAACCGCTGCTCCAACAACATCATTATCACGTCGTATGTTAAAATCTTCTAGTTTCTTTTTCACAAGATATTCAACATTAACAGCTATACCACGAATTGTCATCTCTTCCAAACCAAGATTTAAAACCTCATGTAGGCGGTTAACGTTGATATATTTTATGTTAGAGGTGTCGCTCCATTCGTCAACAATTATAGAGGATCTCCCATTTTTTCTTTAATTGATTTTAATTGTTCCATAGTTTCAGATTTTTTATTATTTTAAAACTTTTGAATTAAAGTCCAAATTGTGTTTTCGTTTGCAGTCATTTTTAAGCCTTTCGTACTCAAATAATCTGAAATAATTTTTTGAATTTATTACGGCTTTCGCAACTTTAATATCCTCTGCCATGCATCTAGCCAGAATTTCACCAATATCAGTATTGGTTTTGAAGTTAAACTTAGGGAATGGTTTTTTCACAAATATTTGATGTGGATGGCATATTTTCTGCAGTTTGGTCAGTAGATTTTGTTGCTATTTCTACCTTATGGACGTTGCGAAGTTGGTTTATCAATGCGGATGTAGATGATCGCCGACAACTCAACATCTTTGGACATTTCGAGCATCTTGCCGTGTGCGACTTTTTGTCATCTTTGGCGAAATACTTCCACACTGTACTCATTTCTAATAGAAACAAAATAACTACGTTAAATTTTGTTGTTTTTATTTTTTATTTAACTTACTCAAATTTATTTAAATTTAAGAAAATAATTCATACGTTTTTTTCTCTTGCTATAAAACAGAAAATCGTTTTATTCAAATATGGTGTACTTCACATACATATTTTTTCACTGCTAATGTAACGTACAGACTTATTTTGGAAATAAGTGAAATACATCTACATGACAAGTGGAAGTGTTCATGACAAGTAAAAAATTAAGTGTTCATAATAAAACAATAATATGAGTCGCCCAGTATCAATACAAGGCCTTTATTTGCTCAAAAATTTTAAAATATCTTTTCATTAAGAAAACGGTTAACCGCCACCAAAAACCCGGTCTGTCGAATTATTCGGATTTATAAAATATTCGAAACCGGTCAGTTTTTTTAAATAAAAAACAAGTAAGAGTGTTAAATTCGGCTGTGCCGAATCTTTGATACCCTCCACCTCGGTTTGAGTCTTGATAATAACTGTAAATGAAAAAGTAAAAAATTTGTTAAACTTAATACCAAATTATTTCAGCAAATTCTTTGGGTTGATTTTCGTCTTTTCTATTATTTCGGATTTATTTCGGTGTTTGCTTTTTGGTCATCGTGGTTGCTGATCGGCATGCATTTTGGTTATATACCTATATGCATGCGTTTCCGGTTATATGACATAACTTCTCTTTTAAATTAGTTTTTGCTAATTAAATAGCTCGCCCTAACCTCCATTGCAAAGGTAATGGTTGTATAGGGTGGCTATATGCATTAAATCGTGCTAATTGGAGATGGCTGTATAGTTTCTTTTAACTGGCGAAATATTTTTTCATTGCGGTCATGTAGGTCGGATGGAGTAACAAATAATAACCAAAAAAAAGCTCTCTCAACTTTTTTATTAAAACATTGCCATATTTGGAAAACATAGAGAATAAATTTATAATAATCTTATATATATTTACGCTGATCCCTGACTCACTGACTGACTGACTGATTCTGTAACGCTGAAATAATACACACATAGCACTCCATACAAAGCTATGCGAAATACACAAACAAAATTTAATCTTTCTCATTTGATACAAACCCACACACAATTTTCTCTCTTCTTTGTTACTGACCAGTGCTGCTAATAAAAGCTTCTTTTCGACAATTTTTGAAACTAAATCGCCAAAATCGTCACTTTTAAAACAAGAAATTGCCAAGAAAATTTTACCGCTTATAAAATTCGAAAAAATATTACAAAAGGAAACAATAAAATTTATTTATATAATTCATATTACGAATATTATTATATATATATTTTTATTTTTTATTTTTATATATAAAAATATATTAGTGATGAAATTTCAACGAAAAAAATTTAACACAGCAATCAACTAAATAATTTTATTGATATGTATCTATAGCTGAAACATATAATATAGGTTTAAAGTATAGCCGTAATTAAAACTTAAATCTTAAATGGAGATGCTATTCAAGGTGTTTCCGTTTTGAAATGACTTGACCCAGAATTAAATCTATTCATATTTTGTAATTTACATTTACACTGAACTAAAACTATCAATTTTCGATAAACAACCCATTAATTGTTAACACTTGAAATCGTAATTTTTATACTACTGAAAATTTTAAATCTTCAATCATCATTTAATCAAATTTAAAAAATCATTTTAACAAATTGAAAAATCGTCGAAATTACACTACATATGCAGATTTCATGTAACATATGGAATAAGTTGAACTCAAAAAATGCATAAAAAAAAACTAATATCTACTCAAATTCTTCTTTAAATTCTCTTTGATGGTCAATAAAAAAAATCTGCAAAAAAAGTAATGAATGAAATTTTAAAAATTTTTATTTTTCTGATTTACATACATCTTTTATTAAACTAAACTTTTCCGTTTGTCTGTTTTGTTTTTCATCTCAAAATTGTTTTGTATTGTTAGGAGAGCTTTCGCTCAGGTTCTCTGATGGCCAGTACTTACCAAAGAGTATGCTTTTTGGATAAATATTTGAGAAAAAAGAGATCTTCAATGTGGATTTTGTTGTTGTCCAACGTATGATTTCGTTTATAGCTCTGTATTGAAAAGCACTTGAAAAATAGTGCAATATTAAGTTTAAAATTTAAATTATTCTGACTTTGCTTAATTAAATTACATTGTAATTTCAGAAGAGAGGCGGGAAAATAATTTTTTTTCACTCATAATATTAATTTTAGCATAATTTGCTTTCAAAAAATTTAGACAAACATAAATTACGTATTTAGGTATATTTAAGATTTTAATTTGAATAATTTATTGAAATTATCATAGAAGAATTAAAGGCGATTTGGAAAAAATGTTCGCTTTTAACAGTTCATATTTATGATGACATACCTATGAAATATTGTTTTTCTCTTTTTTGTAGGTGTATTGGTGTTTGCACTTCCCTAAGGGGTGGTAGGTTTTAAAACCTTTTTTGCATTTCTCTTTCTGAATGCACAACATATCGAAGGTGTTGTGTCAAAATTTTAAGTAAAGCAGAGCAAAACTTAAGGAGATACAGCGTTTCCAGCGACCGGCCTCATACGGTATATATGTAGTATATAAATCATAGTATATAAATTCGAAGTCCGTCAACATCATAACTCAAAATCTACTTGACCGATTCTTTTGCAGTTTTAGACACTATATCTACACATAATTCATCACGTAACCACGAAGGGTTTTTTTAATTCAATTTTCTTTCCCATTTTTTAACAACAAATTCCCGAAATTGTATAGCAAAAATCGTTTTTCACTTCAAAATGCTGCCAAAAAAAAAAAAAAACTCTTCGTCACCTTTGAAACGCGTTTCGATTTTTTTATTTCACATGATCCGGTAACGAGTTATGATGTTCACAGCAAAACAACAACGCCTCCGGAGATTCGCTGTCACGGACTTATTTATTAAAATTTTTAATTGAAATTTTTTTCAAAGATTCTTCAAATATAATGCTATAACGTGTATATGAAATAAATAATCCAACATTATTTATATCTTCAAAAATGAAATATGAAAATACGACCTTTTTTAACTTTTAAAACCTTACCTTAAGAAACTTTTAGGAACCTTGCTCTAAAACGTTTTTTTTTTTCTATGCTATTCTATTTTTCTACAATAAAATGGAGTTAGGTTATAGCGAACTCGGCGGGACCGGCCAAATTAGTTCCTTATAGACTAAGTTCGTTATAACCGTAGTATTTTTTTTGATTTTTCCGAAAGGTTTAAAAAGTTTTTTTAGTTGAATAAGTTTATTTATTTTGGGGCATTTTAAAAAGTTATAAAACATAAATTAAATTACTAAAAAGATACATATTAATTGTTTGTCCTAATAAGACTAAAATTACCGAGTTTCTATCTAAATAAAATATTTTTTTAAAATCATATAATATGAAAAACTCCTTATGTATAGAAGCAGAAAGTAGAAAGCAAAGGTTGGCTACTGGCAAACTTTTACGAAAATATATGTACATAAAAGGACCTTTTACAAAACTTCATTTGAAAATCGAAGTTTTTGTTTTGTATTAAAATTAAATGAAAATAAAATTAAATTACATTGAAATTAATTTTTTTTAAATATATAAAATATACGAAAATTCTGAAATGGAAAAAAAAAATTTGTTAAAGTCAAAAATTTGATATAACCACTGTTCGCTATAAGAGAAGCAATTTGTATGAAAAATGTGATTAAAACTCTTGGGACCGAAGAAATTCTTCGCTGTAAACAAAAATTTATTACAACCAGGGTTCGTTATAAGCGAACTCCATTGTATTAAATTTTAATAATTTTGGGAATCTCCAATCTCCTTACTTTACCCGGCCTACCCATGTTCAAGTCAAATTGATCATACATCCAATAGTCAAAAAATTGTTAAGCAACTGTCCCATTGAAAAATTGAAAGAGAGAATTGAAACGTATGATTGTTTAGTAAAAAAGAGTAAAAAAGTGTGAGTGCATTAAAACCTGAAAGCCAAAAATATAACGTGTGAAGGCCGGGTAATATCTTAAATATATTAACGCTGATCCCTGACTCACTGACTGACTGACTGAGAGACTGGCTGATTCTGTAACGCTGACCAAAATGATACGGTTCTAATTACTAGGCTTGATCTCGCCCCAACCGACACCACATTACCTTTCATACTAAAACGCCGCCAGTTTCCAGTAATTCCTGCGTACGCAATTACCATAAACAAGGCTCAAGGCCAGTCATTTGATTTGGCATTAATTTGGAGACCGCGGTATTCTCACACGGCCAACTGTATGCGGCGTTGTCACGATCAAAAGTTGCAAGGCAAGTTAAGATACGTATTCAATCGAACCCACAGCAAGGAAAACTATTAAATGACCAACGATATTTCACACGAAATATAGTTCTTCAAGAGATTCTAAATTGAAAAACTTTTTTGCCAAATATTTCTTATCTGTTTTAATACTTATGTAAATAATAATTTCTACAGACACAATCTTTTTTCACATGTACATATGTAACAATATAATTTTCAATTTACTACTATATTAAAAGAAATATAATTTATTATAAATCTTTCGTGTATTTAAATTTAAACTGTTTTATTCATAATTTTTAAACGGGCGCCTAGGCGCCACACAATTAACTAGTAATAAATAATAAAATTAGGGATGCCAAACGCAAAAAACCAAATGTCCCAAACATTTTAAATAAAATAATTTGTTATCTTTATTTTCTGAAAAACTTCAAAAATTCATAAAAAAAAAATTGTGAAAAATAATATATGTATAAATAACATTCTCATCAAATTGCGTTCATTTATATAACAATTTTTATGTTCGCAATTCTTAAATATCATTTGACGTTTTCTAAAATTCATTGAAGTTAAATTAATGTTTTCTGTATTGTGATTCTGTAAATTTCAACGATCCGACAATCGCAAAATATATCGACAGCTATTGTTGTTTGCACTGAGGATTAAGTGATTCACTAAGTACATACATCTTAACGACAGTCGACAAATCTATTTTTCTATTTATTTAAATTGTAAACGAGTGGCATCTCTGTCAAAATAAGCGTAAAACACAAAGAAGAATAGAAAAAAACAAATTACTTCGTGTTTGACAGGATGATTTTATGTTTATGTTTAATATCTCTATTTTTTTTTTACTAATATTTCTGTTTATTTGTTTGAAAATTAAATAATGAATTGAATATCTAATTTTTTTATTTATATAAAAAAGTTTTTTTAATTAAAGCAAAATATTTTCACTATTTTATGATTTTTATTTATGTATGACGTCATTTCAACCTAAAAATTTAAGGTTTTATCGATTGAATAAACAACACAAAAATGGTTGTCGTTTAGATAACAACAACAGCTGACTTTAACAATAGCGAATATCGTTTAAAATTTTTACTGATAATTTTGCTATTTTCTTTTTTTAACGATTCGACTATCGTTAAAAGAAGTTACTGAATCGCGGTACTGAAAAGCTATTAATTTCTCCTGAATGTCAATATTTTTTTAAACGTTATTTTTGTGTTTTTCTCTTTAAATAAATTTATAAATAAAATTTTTTTTTTGCTAAATTTACATTGTTTTTTTTTTATTAACCACTAGGTATTTTAGCATTATTTGCTTCATCTAAAAATTTGCTTGATCTAAAAAATTTTTTTTAGTGATACCAAAACAATGGAAACTTTTAAAATTTCCTACCAGAGTTAATAAAAAATGTACAAAGGGTTAGTTTTTATTATATTATTACCACAACGACCACAAAAACAACAAGTCAAGCTATGATAACAACACAACATTTAGAATAACAACAAGAACAATATAGAAACATCATATTTTTCATTTTTTTTTTTTAATTTTTCAGAGATTTCCCTGGACCTGTTCCACCGATTTTAATGATTTTTGAAACAGAAATCTTCCCAATAATTTGGTGAATCATTCTCACTAAAAATGATCACTGTAGCTGCACTATTGATGGTCGATGTCTTATTGCAAAGGATAAGGATGGCCGACATAAAAAACAGTTAAACAGAAATATTACTCTCAGTGTACATCGACTATTTAATCGGTAAAAATCGCGGTTTCGTTTTGTTCAGAAAGTGTTGTGATTTTTAGAAAATGAGAAAACCAGTGTAAAAAGTGTCCATTCTTAAACTTCCTCTGTACAAACCGGGATGTGTTAACTCACTTAGTCATTACACCAGATCAAAGGAAAATGGGTATTTAAAAACCCGGCAGGCCTTAGTGTGTACTTAAAATATAATTTTTTGAAAATTTTTGTGTTAGGTGAATACAAAGCGTATGAAAATCGGAATGTTTGTTATTTTATTCAAAAACGACGACGTATAAAAAGAACGTAAATTACTGAGCCTTAGAATTAGAAATCTTCATTTTGTCTGGTGCAATACCATTCTGTAAAAATTCAGATAGCAAGGAGGGGGATGTAAGTTCGGATTGCATTTCAAGCAGCCGCATTCGCTTTTGCCACCACATTGCGGACAACGAATTTTCCAATGAAATTTTCTATTCTATCAGGACGCATTGCCTGAGGCCGAAATTTTACCCAGATGGTGGTAATCGGACAAAATGAGGCTGGTCAATTGTAACCATTTTTCGTTGCTTTCGATCATACCTCTTCGCGCTGGCCATTGGTGTCTTGCTTAGGTAATTTGATATTAAGGTAACGACCTACAAAGATGGCAACGCACAGCGAGTATGGAATTGTTCGTATCCAAACTAAAGTCAGAAGTCCTGCGAGGTTTCTTTGGTATTTCCTTGATATTCATCAGTGATTCGATTATCACGAACAGTGCCCAAAACGAGCAATCCTTCGTGCGATAAATGAGACATTAGTATGTGACTTGTGAAAAATTTGTCAAACGGACAGTGTGCTGTTTATTTTTTTTTAACCTTTCCCGATAAACACATTCTTTTATCAGCGCGCATCCCAATGATTCCCGATTTGACCAATTAGAACGTGTTTTATAAGCCAAAATTTTAACTTGCCGACAATTTTTATAATAAGCTAGTATACTAACTTTTTTCTGATTTTTACCACTTTTTTACGCAATAAAGGCTCTTGTTTAGAGTGCACACTACATAATGACAACCACTGGTATGATAAACTTTCTCTTGCATTCGTATGTACACACAGTGTCTGGCTAATTACGGGGAAGAATACACTTCTACTCTTGGTGAAGGACGGAAAACGCCAAAAAAAGGTCGCGGTGTTTTTGGCGGATATGATAACGAGGAAGAACGCAAACTTACATTTATTAACTAGTAGGGCACTAGAAAATTTGGGTGAAGTTTGTTTGGTAATTAATGCAAAGTGAAAGTATCACATCAAGGACTGTCGGGTATTTAAATACCCATGCTATATCTCAGATGTCCGAGCAGACATCAAAAAAATTATTTTTTCTTTCAACTTCTATGTACTATCAGGCACACATATCAACATTTTATCAAAATCGTACGTGTCGATCTATGGGCGGGTCTTAATGGGTTAACTATGGGCGATAACTCGTTAGATGTTACAAAGTAAAATTACTCTTAGTATTTTATTTTGGAAAATAAAAAAATAATTTTGATCGAAAAATTTCGATAACTAAAGCGACGATTCGACCACATACATTTACATATTTTTTTTTGCATGTGTTTTGGGAACAATTGTCTTATATCACAATTTTCGCTGCAAATTTGGAAAGAAAAGCAATAAATTAGAAAATTAGATTCTAAATGAGGGAATACTTAATGCGCCCTTAGAAAAGAATGTTTTTTTTACAACAAATGAATAAGTATTTAAAATGTGTTCGTATTAGTAAAATTTTAAATAAAAATCCATTTTTTTCCAAATTCCGTAATTCCACAAATTTAGTTTTAAAAAATTTACATTCAAAAATGCTATTATTTTATCTAATGGTAAATAATCGTAAACATATTATTAACAATCATTTTAGAAAAATTATTTGAAAAAAATTTAATTGGTTGCCATATTTTTCTTTTTTTTTTGGAGAATCGCAATTTCTTGTTTTTCTCACCACTGGCTTCAAAGCAACTATTTATTCATAGTTAGGCCAACCAAGAAAAAAAGCAGTAAAAAGCAAGTTCTAATAAAAAAAATTAAAAAAGCACTTAAAATTAAAAAAGCACTAAAAATTTAAACAAAAACAAGTAAGAAAATTATAGTCGGTCTGGACCGCCTATACGATACCCTCTACCATGGTATAGGGTCCAACTAAGTGGATATAGAAAATAAGCATAAACCAAATTTTAGTGGCATTGTCATTAATTTGGCAGCACATATCAAAAAGTTCATATCGGATGCTATATTTATATGGCGACTAAGTCGAAAAATGGACCGATTCTGACCATTTTTGGTGAAGTTACTTGGATTTTAATTAAATACAAACCAAATTTGAGAAAAATCTGTGCAATACTTTTGTGTTTTGATAGATTTAAGTGAAGCGGGAAGCAGCTTTATATGGGGGCTATCACAAAGAATTGTCATATTGGGTTTATTTTTGGATAACTGATAAATGGATGTAATATGGTAATTTGGATCTTATGGCAATTTAAGTTGATTTCAGAGGGGTCATTTGTATAGGGACTAGGTCCGAACATGGACCGAATTCCACCAATTTCAACAGCGTTCATCTTATGGCCGATAGAAGCTTATGTACCAGATTTCATGAAAATAAATTCGTATTTGCGACCTGTAGTTTGATTACAAAGTTTATATGGACACACAGACGGACAGGCGGACATCGCTATGTCGACTCAGAAAGTGATTTTGAGTCGATCGGTAAATAAAAGATGGGTCTAGGTCAAATATTTTTGGTAGTTACAAACAGCAGCACAAATCCATTATACCCAAACCACATAGTGGTATATGGTACAAACACTTAAAATTAAATAAAGCACTTAGCTTTTTTTTATAATTTTTTACTTTTGTTCATTAAGTGCGTTGTTGCAATAGATTAAAAATTGTTGGGATACATTAAAAAAAAATTTTTTGCCTGTTTGGAGACAAAACAGTCTAAATGATATATGATATCTATTTAAATAATAATGAAGAAAACTAAAAATAAAAAAAATTATATTAAAAGGAAAAATATTAGTGAAGCTTGTGTTTCAAGGTTTTGCAATTATGTTTATACTCTATACCACTATGTGGTTTGGGTATAATGACTTTGTACTGCTGTTCGTAACTACCAAAAATATTTGACCTAGACCCATCTTTTGTTATACCGATCGAATCAGAATCACTAACTGATACGATTTAACGATGTCCGTCCGTCCGTCCGTCCGTGTGTCCATGTAAACCTTGTAATCAAACTGCAGGTCACAAATATGAATATATTCTGATGAAATTTGGTATGTAAGCTTTTATCGGCCAAAGGATGACGCTTTTGATATCGGTGAGAATCGGTCCATGTTCAGACCTAGCCCCCACACAAATGACCCCTATGAAATCGACATAAATTGCCATAAGATCCAAATTTTCATATAGATCTTTCTCAAATTGGGTTTGTATGCGTTTATTACATCCGCTAATGAGTAGCCCAAAAATGAACCCTATGGGACAACTCTTAGTCATAGGCCCCATATAGAGCTGCTTCCCGATCTTCACTTAAATCTTTCAAAAAACAAAAACATTGCACTGATTCTTCTCAAATTTTGTTTGTATATATTTTTGGAAAATACAAGAGACTTTTCCAACCATGGTCAGGATCGGTCCGTTTTAGGACCTAGGCCCAATTATACATAGCATCCGATATGAACTTTTTCATATCTGCAGCAAAAAAAAAATTAATAAAAATGCCACTCAAATATGGTTTATGCTTATTTTCTATATCCAATTAGTTGGGCTTAAGAGATGGGGTGTCTCAACGCATGGTATAGGGTATCGTATAGTCAGTCTAGACCGACTATAATTTTCTTATTTGTTTTTAGTTTATTATTATTAATTTTTTATTTTTCAATTTTTATATTTAATTTTTCTTGTTTTATTTTCAATTTTTAATTTTTCATTTTTTCTTTCTCATTTTTCATTATTAATTTTTCGTTTTTCATTTTTCATTTTTAAACTTTTTATATTTCATTTTTGTTTTTCAATTTTCATTTTAAATTTTTAATTTCTTATTTTTCGTTTCTCATTTTTCTTTTTTCATTTTTTATACCCTATACCACTATTTTTTTAATTTTTAATTTTTAATTTAATGTTCTAATTTTTTATATTTTATTTTTCATTTTTCTTTTTTCATCCTTTGTAATTTCTGATTTTTCATGATTAATTTTTTATTTTTAATTTTTTATTTCTCATTTTTCGTTTTAAATTTTTTAATTTTCTTTGTTTTATTTTTCACTCTTAATTTTTAATTTTTATACCCTCCACTCCAGTGTGCAGAGGGTATATATAAGTTTGTCATTCCGTTTATAATAAGAAAAAATTTTTGGACCCCATAAAATATATGTATATATTTGTGATCCTTATAACAAGCGGGGTTGATATAGCGATGTCCGTCTGTCCGTCTGTCCGTCTGTGGAAATCGCGATGACGGCATCAATCGGGCAGCTAGGGTGCTCGTTGACATAATAAATAATTCACTAACATCCTGAAAAGTTTGCTATTTAAAATCGTCGAAATCGGTCGATTAGGGCCCGAGACTTGAATGAAGAACTAAGAAACGTCTTGAAAAAATATAATTTTCTATGTTTTTCTTGTCACGATCACGCCCCCATGTGATCATTTTTAGTGAGAATGATTCACCAAATTCATGGGAAGGTTTCAGTTTCAAAAATTATTAAAATCGGTTGAACAGGTCCAGGGAGATCTCTGAAAAATAAAAAAAAAAAAATGAAAAATATGATGTTTCTATATTGTTCTTGTTGTTATTCTAAATGTTGTGTTGTTGTCATAGCTGGACTTGTTGCTTTTGTGGTCGTTGTGGTAATAATATAATAAAAACTAACCCTTTGTACATTTTTTTATTAACTCTGGTAGAAAAATTTAAAAGTTTCCATTGTTTTGGCATCACTAAAAAAATTTGTTAGATCATTTTTACCATTGCCACGAGCCTGCTTGCAAACTTTCAGATCAATTGGGTAACAGGAAAGGGGTTAAAATCGATCCAAAATTTTTTCGACAAGCAGACACTACGAGTTAATATAAAGGGAGTAAAAATTCACCAACATCTAAAGCAAATAATGCTAAAATACCTAGTTGTTAAAAAAAAAACAAATACATTGTAAATTTAGCAAAAAAAAAATTTTATGTATCAATTTATTTAAAGAGAAAAACACGAAAATAACGTTGATGTTGTATTTTTTGTGTGTAATATTTACATATACTTACATAAACATATTAAATAATACAAATAATATACATATATTATATATATGTTTATCCATAACAACTGCATGTTAGTAATAAATCGGTATATTATTTTATTTACATAAAATTCTGCAATATTTTGTAGTGGGGAAAATACATTTCTTTTGCATTAACAGAGTGTCACTTCATTTTGCTCAACGTGACTATGCCACAGCAGATGGCGCCACAATTTTTGTTTGTTCTAGTTAGCTTTGCAATAGTTATTTTTATTTTAACATGAATGTCAATATTTTCAACTAGATATCATACAGAACAATGTTAAGAGTATACATGGGCTGGTCATTTAATTCACACGTTTTTTCATTATTCTTTTACAAATATGAACATAAGTTTGGCATATTAACTTTTTGTTGTCTTTACAAGATAGAGTTACCGAGTTCATCAATGAGTTTTTTGCTTTCAAAACAGTTCTACATAGTTATATAGAATTATTATTGTGCTTTACCTACAAAATATCTGATCGCGATTACATCTAATTTTTAAAAATTGTTTATAATTACTAAAGCATTAGTATTCACATAAATACAAAATTGCACTTTTTAAATTTTCAATTCAAATTTAAGATAATATCAATTCTAAAAACTGGAATTAAAAATTTCCAATTATAAATTACAATTAATTGAATTTCAGAAAATCATATCAAAACGTCGGAAATTATAATTTTAAATTTAGAAAACATCAATTGCATCTTTAAGATATAAATTTTATTCGTTAAACACAAATTGAAATTCCAAAAAAAAAAAAACACCAAATACCTGTGTTTACATTTAGAAAATTGTTACATTTAAAAAAATATTGACATTCAGGAGAAATTACTAGCTTTTCAGTACCGCGATTCAGTAACTTCTTTTAACGATAGTCGAATCGTCAAAAAAAAAAGAAAATACCAAAATTATCAGCAAAATTTGTAAACGATATTCGCTATTGTTAAACTCAGTTGTTGTTGTTATCTAAACGACAACCATTTTTGTGTTGTTTATTCAATCGATAAAAACTTAAATTTTTAGGTTGAAATGTCGTCGTACATAAATAAAAATCATAAAATAGTGAAAATATTTTGCTTTTATTAAAAAAACTTTTTTTATATAAATAAAAAAATTAAATAGCATATTTAATTCATTATTTCAAATAAATACAAGAAATATTAGTAAAAAAATAAATTTATTAAACATCAGCAGAAAATCATCCTGTCAAACACGAAGTAGTTTGTTTTTTTCTATTCTTCTTTGTGTTTTTCGCTTATTTTGACAGAGATGCCACATCGTTAAGATGTATGTACTTAGTGAATCACTTAATCCTTAGCGCAAATAACAATAGCTGTCGATATATTTTGCGATTGTCGGATCGTTGAAATTTACAGAATCACACTACTGAAAACATTGATTTAAATTCAATGAATTTTAGAAAACGTCAAATGATATTTAAGAATTGCGAGCATAAAAACTGTTACACAAATAAACGCAATTTGATGAGAATGTTATTTATATATAAATTTTCACAATTTTTTTTTTTTGATGAAAATTTGAAGTTTTTCAGAAAATAAAGAGAACAAATTATTTTATTTAAAATGTTTGGGATATTTGGTTTTTTGCGTTTGGCATCCCTAATTTGATTATTTATTATTATAAATTTATTCTCTATGTTTTCCAAATATGGAAATGTTTTAATAAAAAAGTTGAGAGAGCTTTTTTTTGGTTATTATTTGTTACTGCATCCGACCTACATGGCCGCAATGAAAAAATATTTCGCCAGTTAAAAGAAACTATACAGCCATCTCCAATTAGCACGATTCAATGCATATAGCCACCCTACCATTACCTTTGTAATGGAGGTTAGGGCGAGCTATTTAATTAGCAAAAACTAAATTAAATGAGAAGTTATGTCATATATCTGGATACGCAAGCATATAGGTGTATAACCTAAATGCATGCCAATCAGCAACCACGATGACTAAATGCAAACACCGAAATAAATCCGAAATAATAGAAAAGACGAAAAGCAACCCATCGAATTTGCTGAAATAATTTGGTATTAAATTTAACAAATTGTTTACTTTTTCATTTACATTTATTATCAAGACTCAAACCGAGGTGGAGGGTGTCAAAGATTCGGCACAGCCGAATTTAACACTCTTGTTTATTTTCCATTTGTCATTTTTCATTTTTAGTTTTTCTTCATTTTTCATTTTTATTTTTCAGTTTTCATTTTTTATTTTTTATTTTTCATTTCTCTGTTTTAATTTTTTTATTTTTAATTTTTAATTTTTTATTTTTAATTTTTAATTTTTTCTTTATTATTTATTTTTAATTTTTTCATTTTTAATTTTGGATAACAGAAATAAATGCAAGGTAGTTTTTTTAAGATAATCAAAAACAACTTATCGGTCGTGCAAAGGGCAAAGAGAAATACTCACATTTAATTATTGGCAAAACAATACAAATTTTGTTGTAAATTTCAACCCAAATTAATATGATTTATTAATTTTAATATAATATATGATATATACTTTCTGCTTTCCTTGGTTTTTCTTATATAACTTGCTACAAAACTTAGCTTTTATATTAAATTTATGAAAACTTATTTTTTACACTCGCCTAATTTACTCTTTTACCACAGGTTGTACTAATTACAAATGGCAGAGATTTTTGTCTTTTCGTTACATGTAAACTCGTATTCTTAAGCATGATTAAGCATATTTGATCAGATAACATTTTTTTTTCAGCCTTATGGTAAAGTATAAAAGGGGAAAGAATACAAAACACGTAAGCGCCAAGAACACAATACGTATGTAAGGTGTAAATAAGTTCAGAAATGACGTTGTATCCACTCCGAAAGCAATTTGATAGTCAGTTTATTTGAATAACTATGAATAATAATATTAAAAAAAATCTGTCGAACTTAGACTCAAGCGCCATTACAACATACATCGAAAAACTACGTTCCACATCTACAGATGTTATTGTTGCATAAAACCAATTTAAATTTTGTATTAACTTTTACTTCCACAACTCTAGGAATATCAGATATTTTTTCAAAAGCATCTTTGACAATATTTACTTAAGAAACCAAGGATTGATTTTTTTTTTCAATTTTGTGACAACTTCCTGTAAAAAGTGAAAGTTTGCTGATATAAAAATCAATTGGTTTCGCAAATCATCATTCTCTATTAAAGATTGACATATGCGCACAGCTGAAGAGTCAGTTGAGTTGAGCTTAGAAATTTTTTTACGAATTGATCAAAATAATTGGGACAATAATTTGCAGTCATTATCCAAGTGCACCAATATATCGTGTCCAAAAAAGGCGAATACAGTTCCATATGCAGGTTATGGCGCTTTTTCTTTGAATGCGCGTGGGATAATTTTTATTGATCAAAAAGGAAAAACAATCAACGGCGTATATTTTGCTATCTTATTGCAGCGTTTAAGTGAATAAATTGAGGAAAAAAGGTCGCATTTGGCGAAAAAGACGGTGTTGTTTCATCAAGACAACACACCAGTTCACACAGATTCAGCTCTCTCGGACTATTTTGCAATTTCGATTGGTTCGGTAGTAAAATATTTGCCAACAGTGAAGAGTTGGAGACTGCGGTTGATGACTAATGTAAGGAGCTCGATAGTTCTTACTAAAAACGGGGTATCGAACCTATTAAATATCGCTCGGAAAAGTGTATCGAGCTGAAAGGAGATTGTGTTGAGATATAAAGAAAATTTTTTTAAATTTTTTTGTTCTCTTTGTTATGTCGACAACATTTTTATTTTTACCTAACAGTAACCCGAAGCGTACTACATGGGTACTACACCCATAGTACCGAAATAAAAAACTTGGAATACATTTTGTAGAAAACCATTTTATTTTTATTTTTTTGCTGATTTCTGATATTGCCGATTTTTGTTTTTGCGATTTTAGATTTTGGTGATTTTTGATTTTGACAATTTTTGATTTTGGCGATTATTGCTATTCGCGATTTTCGGTTTTGGCATTTTTTTATTTTGGCGATTTTTGTTATTCGCAATTGTCGGTTTTGGGGATGTTTGATTTTTGGCGATTTTTGTTTTTTAGATTTTGGCGATTTTTGTTTTATGCTATGGCTTATTTTGGCGATAATTGATTTTTAGCTATTTTTGAATTTTATAGATTTTTGGCTTTAACGTTTTTTGTTGTCCATGATTTTTGATTTTGGCGATTTTAGGTTTTGGCGATTATTTTTGTTTTGGCGATTTTTGTTTTTTCGGTTCTGGCAATTTTTTTTTATGTGATTTTCGGTTTTGCCGATTTTTGACTTTGACTCTTTTTTTTTTCTTGCGATTTTTGTTTTTAGCGATTTTTGATTATGGTGATTTTTGATTTTGGCGAATTTTCGTATCCGCGATTTTCGGTTTTAGCGATTTTTTAAATTGGTGATTCCGCCCATATTTTCCACCACTACCCACGTTGGTAATTAACGTACTTGCCAAATGTTTGAAGACTCTCATTTTCATAGTACTTCATATTTTTTGTATTGGTGGTTCCACGCCCATTGCTTCAATTCCGCTCATTTTTTGACCGACTATTCACATTAATAACTCATAAGCTCTGACAAGTTTCCAAGGCCTTATCTATTATAGTTCTCCATTTCTATGACAAACAATCAAAAAATATGGCCTATTTTTCCTTCCGGAAAGGCAGTTACCTACTGTAAAAATTTCAAGACGATCGGTCCAGTGGGATAGTCTTCTTTAAAAAACAAACAAACGTACAAACATACATACATTCAAAACTCCATTTTTATATATAAGATTTAAGTGAAGTTCTATTGCTTTATATGGAGACTATGACTAAAAATTATGTTACACGGTTTATTTTGGACTAATGGTTAGTGGGTATAAGAGACGCACATACACCAAATTTTACTCAATCTGAAAGGGACTGAACATGTACCGATTTTAACCAATTTCAATACTGTTCGTACTATATATTTATATGTTATCTATATATAGTATAATTCCAAGGTTTAAATGGACACACTCGGACGGATGGACAAACTGACAGGCGGGCGCACATTGATAATCCGACTAAGAAAGTGATTCTGAACGGGTTTAGGTCAAATAGTTTTGGTAGTTACAAACATCAGAACAAACTCATTGCAGAGTATTGTATTAATGTTTTACTATACTTCCCTGTCAAAAATTGTTTACAATTTTTCTATGTAAAATGAATTGTTTTTTTTTTTATCAAATTTTTATGAAAATATTTTTTAAATAAAATAAATAATATCACCACAAATTGGCGATCCTACCAGGAGAACTAATAATTGAAGGTGATACTGAAGTTCCAGTCGAAGAAACTTTATGGAAACTTCGCGACTATTTTTCAGTGGTGAGATCCAAAGTTGTTTATCATAATGTTGACAACCAATTTATTCCAAAACATATGTCAACATGTGACTATGTCTACGTTAAAGCTCACAATATCTCAGAGCATAAATCTATTGAAGGACCCTTTCCTGTCATTGATAGAAATAATAAAGTTTTTAAAATTAAAAAAAGAAATCTGATTAAAACTTATCACATCGATCAAGTTTAACAAGCATTTATATCGGAGAAAGATTTTAATAATAAAACAATTAACAAATCCACTAAAAAGTAACTTTCAGGATAAACGTATCATGTAATTAGTATTTAAGTTATTTACCACTTATTTATTTTTGTTTGTACTGGGAGGGGAGTAATGTAAAGTACTGTATTACTGTTTTACTGTACTTCCCTAAATAGTGGAATAGGATAAAAAAAGCATAAATCAAATATGTTTGACAATTTGTGGCCTAAAGATATGAAAAAGATCATAGGTCGAAAAGTGGTTCGATCGTGACCATATTAAGTTTAGTTACTTGCTTTAATCAAGAAATGATATAAATCAAATTTGAGAAAAATCTAAATATTTAATATTTTCGTGTTTTGATATAGTTAAGTGAAGATCGGAAAGCGATTTTATATGGGGACGAGTATTAAATTTCGTCCTACGGTGTTTATTTTTCGACTACTGATTAACGGGTGTACTATAATAAAACCAAAATTTGGTCAATATTTTTACGATAACCTGAATTTTTCAGGAGTTTATATCGATTTCATAGCGGTTGTTTGGTCGGGGCAAGAAGCGATTTCCACCAATTTCAAGAGCAATTTAATTGAAACATATTCATATTTTGCAACCTTTAGTTTGACTTGTTTACAAGGCCACAGAGATGAACTAACGGACATTGCTAAATCAACTCAGAAAATGATTCTCAGGTCATCGGTGTATACACCACTGACTGGTATAAGGTTTAATTAAATTCAGCATTGAACTCATTTCGCTCCGCTTTTCGATTTTTTTCAAAAATAAAATAAATAAATAATTTATGGAAATGGTAGAATTTCACAAAATTTTGATACGAATTTTAAGTCTCGTCTATGACCAACTTAAAAAAATAATATCATCCCATGACCACCCCCCTCTTCCCCGATGCTAGGAGCACATTTCTGCAACCCTTATTTTTAAACGCTGCGCTTTAACTGGTTCAATTATAATAACGAAATGAAATTTAGAAAATATATTTTCCAATTTTTATACCGCCACCTGTTTTTGTACCATTTCTATAAGACAGGATAAAGTAAACTTCCATTCATGTCTTTCAATTGCTCTTTAGTCTCACCTATGATTTCCGTATTCCGTCAAATGATTTATGCCGAATATGGCCGCAGTGCCAGTTTAGAATGCATGGTCGAAGCATTCCCTGAAGCCATACGTTATTGGGAGCGTGCCTACGATGGTAAAATTTTAGACCCAGGAGAGAAATACAGAATAGAAACATATCCGGATGGGTTAGTATGAAACAAAGAAACAAGAAATATTACAGACTTTTTCTACAACATAATTAATTTTATTTTTCTTTTAATGACAGCTTTAAAACTACCATGCGTTTGACAATCAGTAATTTACGCAAAGATGATTTTGGTTATTATCACTGTGTGGCCAGAAATGAATTGAATGCCACTATGGTTAATTTCGAAATAGCACGTAAGTTTGAGAGGCAATATTGTTATGTCATTAATTACACAAGGGAACAATGGTTCTGTTGATTAAGAACTGAATATTGTTTTTAAGGTTATTTGGGACGCTGAATCCAAATCTGCCCTTGGTTTTTTTCTATCAGCTCGACTTTTCGAGATATACCGTTATGTTCAAAATTAAGGCACTTCCGCTACATATATTGGAATAACTTGAAAACGGTTCACCATATTAAATTAAAAAAAAAATCCGAAACTCGCAAACAATATTCTCTTAAAGCCGTGCTTACTTTGTTTTTAAATTTTCCAAGTAGTTTTAGAGATATCGTTCAAGTTTTGAAAAAAAAATTAAAATTTTTTAAAAAAAAACATTTTTTTTGTTCTTTAAAAATTCCTAAAAAATAAAAATGGGACAAAAATCACAGTTTTGGTCTACAAACAGTTAGTTAGATATATTTCGAATAAAATGAGCTTTATTTCATTGCAATCGGTGCACAACTTTTGATTTTGTTCACGATTTACTGAATTGATATAAATCGCGATTTCCATACAAAAATAACATTTTCTAATGTGTAAGTGTTTGTATGTAATAAGTTAGTTTTTTATGATTCTAAAAATTAAAAAAATTAAGTAATAAAAAAAGATTATTTCATTTTTATGGTTGCGGTAGCAAACTCATAACGCCTATAAATTTTATTGTCCCTTTATGACACCTAGTCAGTTCACAGTCAATTAAAGAGAAAAAAGAAAAGTCCACTTGTTTTTATTGATGTGTGGTTTACCGTTGGTAACGGATGATTTTTTAAAGGAATTCCCCTGAACACATGTGTTCATTCATAAGTGACTGTCAATAAAATTGTGGATATAATTTTTTTTGGTACTTCAGTAAAAAACTACTAAGTATTTATATGGGTTCATTCAACCAATTTTTCTCATTCAACAAGTGTTTACGAAAGCGAAAAGTATAACGACAAAAAATATAAATCATCTTACATTGAACATTTAATCAGTCAACACAAAAAAGTTCAATTTTGTTCCCGTGTGTTATTTATTGAAAATTGTGTTACTTTGATATATACTTCAAAATTGTGCAATGGCTACGTCAAGAAACACCTGTAAAATCAATCCCAACTATTTTTGTAACATATGTTGCGAATACACGTTTATAAAAAATAGAAAAAGTGTGTCAGATTTTATTAAAAAAATTTATTTTGACTACTTCGGATTTACCATGGAAACCCGTGACAAGTACTGGATTCCTAATACTGTATGTAAAAACTGTGTAGAGTATTTAAGGTTATGGGCAAACAAGCAATGGACCCACTTCAAGTATAAAACACCAATGATCTGGCGGGAACCTTCGAATCATTATGATGATTGTTATTTTTGCGCTGTCAACATAACAGGCATTAATAAAACAAACCGGTCTAAATGGATTTATCCTAACGTGTTGTCTATTACCCAACCAGTCCTGTACTCTAGTGAGGATTCAGAACCACAACCATCTACATCTACACACAATTTCCACGACTTACGACAAAATGTTCCTTCACCAATTTCTGAATTTGGATCAGATGACTTGCATTTAGATATTTCTTCTGAACGCGAGCAATTTAATCAGGAGGAGCTTAGTGATTTATTGAGAGACCTTAGACTTTCTAAAAAAGCATTTGAAATTCTTGCTTCTCGATTAAAGCAAAAAAATCTGTTAACCCAAGGAACAACAATTTCATACTACCGTAACAGAGAAAAAAACTTACTTCCATTCTTTTCCGAAGACGATGAATTTGTTTATTGTTCAGATGTTCCTGGTTTAGTAACAGCGATGGGATTAGAGGAGTATGATCCAAATGACTGGCGACTATTTATAGATTCTTCTAAACGCAGCCTAAAATGTGTACTTCTGCATAACGGTAATAAATTGGGTTCGTTGCCCATTGCACATTCAACTAAAGCTAAAGAAGAATATTCTACAATTGCCTCAGTTATAAATAAAATAAAGTACAACGAACACCGCTGGCTAATTTGTGTGGATCTAAAAATGGTGAATTTTCTTCTAGGCCAACAAGGTGGCTACACAAAATATCCGTGTTTCATTTGTTTATGGGATAGCAGAGCCAGATCTGAACACTGGAGTAAGAAAGACTGGCCTTCGAGGGAAGCTATGGTTCCAGGAAACCACAATATAGTTAATCAACCACTTGTGCCCAGGGATCGCATAATACTGCCACCTCTCCATATCAAGCTAGGACTTATGAAACAATTTGTCAAAGCTCTCAACAAGGACGGTGATTGTTTTAGATATATCAGTAAAAAGTTCAACAATTTGAGTTCGGAGAAACTGAAAGCTGGCATTTTTGATGGCCCTCAAATCAAAAAATTAATCAATGATGAAAATTTTTGTAATTCCATGACAGATATTGAAAGAAATGCTTGGAATGAATTTGTTTGGATAGTGCGCAATTTCCTGGGAAACAAAAAGGGTGAGCACTATTCGGACCACGTGGATAACATGTTGTCACATTTCAAGCAGCTTGGTTGTAATATGAGCATTAAGGTGCACTACCTACACAGTCATTTGGATTGTTTCCCTGAAAATCTTGGAGACTTCAGTGAAGAACAAGGTGAACGTTTCCATCAAGATATCCGCATTATAGAGGAGCGGTACCAGGGTCACTGGGATAAGCATATGATGGCGGACTATTGCTGGAGCATTAAAACAAATCCCTCTAAACAAGGTTATTTGAGAAAATCTTATAAAAGAAAATTTTTCGATGAGTTGTAATTACATTGTAATATTTGTGTATTAAAATTTTTTATTTTTCTTTAAAATTCTCTTTTTGTGTTAAATTAAAAAGTATAGCTGACCATAAAAATGAAATAATCTTTTTTTATTACTTAATTTTTTTAATTCTTAGAATCATAAAAAACTAACTTATTACATACAAACACTTACACATTAGAAAATGTTATTTTTGTATGGAAATCGCGATTTATATCAATTCAGTAAATCGTGAACAAAATCAAAAGTTGTGCACCGATTGCAATGAAATAAAGCTCATTTTATTCGAAATATATTTAACTAACTGTTTGTAGACCAAAACTGTGATTTTTGTCCCATTTTTAGGAATTTTTAAAGAACAAAAAAAATGTTTTTTTTTTAAAAATTTTAATTTTTTTTTCAAAACTTGAACGATATCTCTAAAACTACTTGGAAAATTTAAAAACAAAGTAAGCACGGCTTTAAGAGAATATTGTTTGCGAGTTTCGGATTTTTTTTTTAATTTAATATGGTGAACCGTTTTCAAGTTATTCCAATATATGTAGCGGAAGTGCCTTAATTTTGAACATAACGGTATATCTCGAAAAGTCGAGCTGATAGAAAAAAACCAAGTGCAGATTTGAAATCAGCGACCTCAAATTAGTAAAAATTTGCTATAAATTTCAAATCAACACAAAAAAAGTTCAATTTTGTTCCCTTGTGTTATAATTGATTGTTTTATATTAACACATACATATTTACTTATATATAAGTCTACTTGTATCATTACACGATGATGTGTAGTGTTTTAATAGGCACTCAAAAACACCTCATACCAAATTAGTGCTGATGACAACACAGCACTTTATAAGTTTTAATCTGTAATTTGTCATTAATTCGAAATGTATGGCTGTTTTTGCCGTTTTTTTTTTTATTTTAGCTCAAGATCCAAATAGCGAAACACCTTATGTTGGCAAAGAGATAAAGATTTATGGCCAGCGTCCACCTGAAGCCGAGTGTCCAGTTTGTGAAACATGTCCAGATCCAAGGTAAGAACACAATTATGATCCAATTCACTTCAATAAATTTAGAAACTAGGAAATTCTTTTTCGGTTCACTCTATGAAAACGGTTTTATGAGCTGTTAATGGCATTTGTATACTTGCTAGAAAACGTGTCCGTACACTTGAAGATGCAATTTTTAAATACTTGTATTAATAAAAAAAATTATAAAATATTTCTAATTGCAAACTTTTTATTTTTTTTTTTTTAAACCTGGCAAAAAGTTTTTATTTCAAGTTTTTTGTTTACCATGCAAAAAATGCAGTATGTCAACTATAAGTGCCTGAAAAAGTATTCATACATTTAGTATTAGGGGAATTCTACGAATTGTGTAACGACGAACGGGACTGCTACATCGATTTTATTTAGGTGGAAGAAAAACTTATTAGTATAAACTTGATTCAATATAATTATATTCCTTGTGGAAGAACTACACTAGAGCTTAAAAATGAGGGGAAATCTTTTTGTGGAAATCATTTGCGGGATTTACTGGAGCGCATAAAACTTCAGAATAAAATAGGCTCAAATGATATGGTAAGATGCTCATTTTGAATAAGTGGGGAATAGTAAGTAGAGAGGACACTTCAAAGTGGGTTAAGTAGATGACAAGTCGGTACACAGAGGACCTAAATCATTGGAGATACCCCCCAAGTTACTAACATAACGTATGAATATTTCAAATGTACGAATAATTTTTCTAATGATTTTTTTCTGCATTAAATTTGTTAAAAGCGTAAAACCTGAAATAAATTAAAAAATAAACGAATATATAGCTTGTTAGAAAAAAAAAACATTTATTCAGCTTAGGTTTTCCTGTATTTTTGTTTTTCGTAGTATATTAACATCAAAGAAAACGATTTGAATATTATTTCATAGTTAAATTATTTAAGAATTTATTGTTGAAGTCTTCCTTATGAATGAAATAGAAAAATTGGTTACCATTAGAGATGCCACAAATATTATACCTATAATTTCAATGAATATATTTTTAAAAATTGTTTTCAACCACCAAAAATGAGGTACTATTTCCAATTCGAATAATTGAAGTAAGATAATAAGCAGCGTTGATTTATATATGTCCATTAGGGCTACAACCAAATTTTTCTTACAGTACCACGAGGTGGGCAATGATGTTTTTTTTTTTAAGAAAAACATAATCTTGAGTCATTAAACTTCACGCACCAAATTAATTTTCTAAATTAATACAAAAAAAGTAAGAGTGTTAAATTCGGCTGGGCCTAATCTTTAATACGCTCCACCTCGGTTTGAGTATTGATAATAAATGTAAACAAAACATTGGAAAAAGTAAGCAATTTGTTAAACTTAATACCAAATTATTTCAGCAAATTCTTTGGGTTGGTTTTCGTCTTTTCTATTATTTCGGATTTATTTCGGTGTTTGCTTTTTGGTCACTGTGGTTGCTGAGCGGCATGCATTTAGGTTATATACCTATTTGACTGAGATCTATATGACAATTTGGAACTTATGGCAATTTAAGTCGATTTCATTGGGGTAATTTGTATGGGGCTAGTTCTGAACATGGACCGATTCTCACCAATTTCAATAGCGTTCATCCCATGGCCGATGGAAGCTTATATACCAAATTTCATCAAAATATATACATATTTGCGAGCTGTAGTTTGATTACAAGCTTTGCATGGATACACAGACGGACCACAATGGCGCCCTTAGAGCGCCTTAGAGGAAAAATTAAAATTTTCATGTACGCCGACGAAGTTTTGAATAAACCCATGTTATAGGAAACTTTTCAACGATTTCAAATATGCTACTCTTAATAATATCACATTTTTAGTTTAGAAGATATAACCGTTCAAATTTGACCGACTTTCGCTTTTCAAAAAAACACACAATTTTTAGTCAATTTGTTGCGATTTCAGGTGTAATATCACGAAAAATAGGTAGCGAATCGCCTTATTTTTTATTTGCTTTGATTGATGCATTTATTAGATGTATAATGATAAAAAAAATTAACTGTTTGCTTTGTGTTTCTCCTGGTAAATCACTATTTAAAAACTATCCGTTTTTTCACTATTTTTCAACTCTGACGGAAAATAAAAAAAACTATATTTTTCTATATTTGCCATATTTGCAAAACATGTTTTTTGATTATTTCTTTACATAATTCAAAAGGTTTTATCTGCCGGTACGTGCCCGTTTGGCTTCTAGAGGTAAAAAAGGTTAAAAAGACATGGTTGCAGAAATTGTATGGCGTGCATCCCTTACATGTTTTGACTGACAGTAGTTTGATCTAATAGTTTGAAAATTGCATTTTAAGTCGGTTGTCTACCTGTGAGCCTCTGCCAAAGTCTACTTCCAATATTCTGTTACAGACACAGGATGCACAAAAAACTACTCATTGAAATTCGCAGGAACGCACCTCACTTAAAAATTACTTTGGAGTACAAATGGTCAAGAACAATATTGACTTATGGTCCTTCCAGATAGGCACAAATCTTATTTAGACACGAGCATAATATCAAAATTGCATAATTCAGCCTAAATACATATGTATGCAGGGAACAGGTAAATTTTTAGGCATGGTAGCATAAGCCTGTATATTGCAAGATAAGCATAATGCCTGGATTAGTCTACGACTGAAGGTTGGCGCAACAAGTACTGAAACCATGGCGTTAAACAATTTGAAATTTTTTGAACTGTTTAGAAGGTCAACCACAACAAAGTTTTTCACGGAAGCTGCTTTAGAAGAACTTGATAGCTTATACGGAGATATTGAGAGAAGCGAAATTATAAATAATAATTTTTATCTAATATATGCAAATATTAAGGCAAAATGGGTGAAATCTAATCAAACCATTCAGAACATCAACTCCAAGTACGAGGACTGGCTTAATGAAGACACCATTCTGGATATATTGGCAGTAGACAAACCCACCACATCAACCAGAGGAGCAAAACGAAGGCCAAAAAAAGTATTGCGGAGTGTTCAATTTTCACAAGAAAGAGGAAACTTGCCGATGCCACCAATGATTTGACCACGAAGCATTTATCGGACGCGCTGTCTATTAAATATACAAAGGATAGTGAAAGAGTTAGGTCGCAGATTACAAAATCTGTTGCTGATGCAAGCCCACTGCGACTAAAAAGGATTAAGGAAAGCATTCCCACGTCCACAAACGCACACATTAAAAAGTATGGTTCCGAAGAAGCCTTGGCCTTGTTTATGGACTTACAACTTTCCAAAGAAAAATATGAGATACTACGGGCATCCTTGATGCGACACGGGGCTGACGTTTTACCAGGATACAAGCATATTACGAAAGCCAAAATAAATTCACGACCACTGCATACGGAGTTTACGGAAGTCTCTGTGAAAGCCAATCTGCAGGATCTCATGGGCCATGCAGCAAAACGGACGGAAATAGGTTTATGGCTTCTGTTGTTCATTTGCGGCTAAAATCTGATGTTTCCCTACACTGGAAAAATCCGCGTCCGTCATCAGCGCATTATTGCCGACCAATAATGTTTCAGTTTTCAAGGGAATCGGCAGAACTCATAAGGACCACGGTGAAGGACATTGAAGAACAAATAAGCAAGATTAAGCGTACAAAGCTGCAAATTGGAGAAGGAAAATATATTGAATGCAATTACGAGTTCCACCTGACCATGGTTGACGGAAAAGTCGTAAACGAACTGACAGGAACAACCTCAACATTGTTATGCCCGAGTTGCAAAAAGAGTCAGAAGAACTTTGGTAATTTAAAAGATTCTACAAACGAGGAGAATTACGAATATGGAATGTCACCATTGCACGCAAGGATAAGGTGTATGGAGTTCTTGCTAAAACTGGCGTATACCCTTCCACAAGAGGAGGAAAACTGCGATGAAAATACATCAACAAAGGATAAGGAAAAGGTCAGAAAGAAGCAAATACAGGATGCTTTTTAAACAAGTTGGACTAAAAGTAGACTGTCCCAAGCACGGATACGGTAACTCAAATGATAGAAACACTTCTAGGAGATTTTTTGAAAATGATGAGGCAGTAACTAGAATCACTGGAATTGACAATCAAATCGAGAAAGGATTGGGAACGATCTTGAATGTTTTAAACTGCAAAGAAAATGTCAATTCTACAAAATATGGAGAATATGCATCGAAAACTGCATCTCTTTTAGCAGAAATGTATCCACAGAAGAAGTTGACCCCGACCGTCCATAAAATATTTGCGCATGGCAAAGATATAATTGAGTACCAGTCTTTGCCAATTGGAGAGCTTTCTGAAGAAGCACAGGAGTCTCTTAACATATTTTATAAAAAATATAGATTGCAGAACACATTCAAAGCATCAAGGGTAAGGCAAAATGAGGACCTCTTCAACATGTTGGCAGAATCTTCCGATCCACTTATTTCTTCCCTGCGGCATGTGAAGTCAGGAATAGAGTTAGAAAATAATTATAGTTTAGAAATGATTAGTCTTTTAGATATACCTTCTCTTACGAATTGTGATGGATATTTTACAGAAAATTGAAAAAATAAATTTAAAAAAGAAGTAATTTTTTTTTAATTTGTTGGGTAATAATTTAAAACATAAAACCCTAAAGAAAAAAAAAAAATAAAAACAATCTAAAAATGTAAAAATAATTTTTTTAGTTACCATAAAATTGATTTTTCTACAAATTTTAACTTTGATGCCCCTACAGAGCGTAGCACCCTTTCCAAACGCTCATTTCATAGGCTGATCAGTTATCTATCATACGCTGTTTAAACTGTTCAATTATGTTATTCGGTTCAAAAGATATGATTTTTGCAACGAAAAAACTCAAATGGCGCCACTGTGCGGACGGACGGTCGGACATTGCTATTTCGACTCAAAAAGTGATTCTGAGTCGATCGGTGTTATTAAAGATGGGTCTAAGACGAATATTTTTGGTTGTTACAGACAGCAGCATTACAAACAGTCATTATACCCAAACCACATAGTGGTATAGGGTATAAAAACGTATGAAATAAAAGACCAGTCCGTGTATACTCTTAACATTGTGCTGTATGATATCTATTTGAAAATATTGACATTCATGTTAAAATAGAAATAACTATGTATTGCAAAGCTAATTAGAACAAAAATTGTGGCGCCATCTACTGTGGCATAGTCACGCTGAGCAAAATGAAGTGACACTCTGTTAATGCAAAAGAAATGTATTTTCCCCACAACAAAATATTGCAGAAATTTATGTAAATAAAATAATATACCGATTTATTTCTAACATGCAGTTGTTATGGATATACATATATAATATATGTATATCATTTGTATTATTTAATATATGTGTGTATGTATATATAAATATTACACACAAAAAATACAACATCAAATGTTATTTTTGAGTTTTTCGCTTTAAATAAATTAATACATAAAAATTTTTTTTTTTTTGCTAAATTTACATTGTTTTTTTTTTTTATTTTTTATATTTTAGCATTATTTTAGCATTATTTGCTTTAGATGCTGGTGAATTTTTACTCCCTTTATATTAAACACGTAGTGTCTGCTTGTCGAAAAAATTTTGGATCGATTTTAACCCCTTTCCCGTTACCCAATCGACCTGGAAGTTTGCAAGCAGGATCGTGGCAACGGTAGAAATGATCTTATAAATTTTTTTAATGATGCCAAAACAATGGAAACTGTTAAATTTTTCTACCAGAGTTGATAAAAAAATATACAAAGGGTTAGTTTTTATTAAATGATTACCACAATGATCACCAAAAGTCCAGCTATGACAACAATACAACATTTAGAATAACAGCAAGAACAATATAGAAACATCATATTTTTAATTTTTTTTTTTTTAACTTTTCAGAGATTTCCCTGGACCTGTTCCACCGATTTTAATGATTTCTGAAATAAAAATCTTCCCATGAATTTGGTGAATCATTCTCACTAAAAATGATCACCTTAGCTATCCTATTGAGGGCGTGATCGTGACAAGAACAACATAGAAAATTATATTTTTTCAAAACTTTTTTTTAGTTCTTCACTCAGGATGTTAGTGAATCAGTTTTTATGTCAACGAGTACCCTAGCTGCCAGATTGATGCCGTCATCGTGATTTCCACAGACGGACAGACGGACATCGCTATATCAACTCCGGTTGTTATTAGGATCACAAATATATATATTTTATGGGGTCCAAAATTTTTTTCTAATTATTACAAACGGAATGACGGACTTTTATATACCCTTTGCACACTGGAGTGGAGGGTATAAAAACTTTTAACGAGTTATTTTATTTAATAACATAAGACTTCAATTTTATATTTAACTCCATCATGATGAATTGTTTCCAGTATAAGCTTCTGGCATACATATCTTTTGTTTTTACACTTTTCAAAACTGATCAACGCATTAATTCTTCCTATAACAGCTTCTTCCTTTGGAATTGTGTTCAAGTCATGTAATGGTATAGCAACGACAGGTATTTCTCTACAGTTTTTAACAACGTCATGAAATTTTTGGTCCAAATTTTGCCATTTTTTCATACTTATTTTTTCAAACCGATTTTATTTTATTTTATTTAATGTTTTATGCAACCAATATAGGAAAATGCAAGAATTGTAATGAATTTCGATTAAAATATTATATTATTTCAATAACGTAGTGTTAATAAAAACTTCAATGTGTTTGGTGCGTAAACTCTTTTAACGATCGCGAAAAAATAAAAATGCAGTTCTTAATATTTTTCCATGCCCTACACGATTTTGTCTCGGGAGATTTGATATATGAAAAAATGCAAAAAGTTATAACCCTAATACACATATTACCATATTTCCAATCCGAAAACACAGTGCAGCCTCAATCTATCTAGAAGATACCCCTATATTAGAACTGTTTCCTATATTTTGTACTCTTTTTTTATCCCATAAATAAGAAACTGGGCAGCAAAACAAAAATTTGGGTCACTTATTTATTCATGTTCTATAGCACATTTTCAAAATTTTCATCGTGATCTATTGGTGCCATCTATGCAACTATTCCTGTTAGTCGAATTATTCCGTCAATTTCTTTCCATTGAACCATTATTTGTGAAATGCCCCAATAAAATTGTTTACTAAGCAACTAGCTAAAATTACGATAAAATCGGTTTTTGTTAAAATGGATTTTTGGTTCTGCTGGAAAGACACAAAAAACAAACCATAGAACTAAAAACATATGACTCATCTATTTTGCCTACAAAGTCCAAGTATAAGTTTTAGCAAAAAAACAATTTTTCTTCTTTTAGTATACAAAATTTTCTAAAGCTTTTATTTACATGTATTGTAATGTATACTTTTTTTTTTTTGATTTTTTATGTTTTTCTTTTATTTTTTTAAAGTGTTTGAATTTGTATATTTCGGTAAATTTACTATTCATTTTCTTTTTTTTTTTGTCCCACTAATCATGAATCTACATCATTCATTATTTTTTATTCTATTTTTCTGTTGCTCTTTGCAGTTTGTTCCAATGTAAAGATTCGATTAACTCCAATTTCGAAGTTCAACCAACTGGAAATTATAGTTATCCTGGTTTACCAAAACGCAAAAAAAGTAAGTTTTGACAAAGAATAGCATTAAGTATAAAATAATCATATGTACAGTGCTATTCAAAATTAAATAAATTTTTTATTTAGCTTCATATATATTGAAAAAAATATATATACATTTTGTTATTTACATTAAAAAGGACAGTCGAACACAAACACTCATAGTATTTATTGCGCAAAAAACATAAAATTATTGACTAACTTGGCAACAAACCTTATGGGGTTTTACTATAGTAATGCTATATATTTGCCTAGTAGAAGAATCATCCACCCCATGACCAAGACCTTGGATTTGTTGCATACTGAAATAAATAGCAAATAATTTATTAACAAAAAAAATTAAATTATGGCATTGTCAGGAAAAAATATATAAAAAAATTTACCCACTTAAGTTCCAAAATAAATTTATATACCTATATATTATATATACCTAGCTAGACAATTTTTTTTCATATATTACGATATATGATTTTGTCGATTTATGTTTTTTGGTTTTTTATTTTGGTGGTTTTCGACTTTGGCAATTTTTTTTTGCCACATTTGAATTTGTTGATTTTGGTTTTTTGCGATTTTTGATTTTAGTTCGACTATTCACATTAATAACTTATACACTCGCACAAAGTCCCAAGGCTTTTTCTAATACAGTACTCCAGTTATATGATGTAAAATATTTACTATGCATGGGGGTGACACGCCCATTGGCCGAACCTGTCCATTCTTTTCGAGTACTAATATTGATAATTTATGACTTCACACAAACTTCCAATAAGACATTAAAGGTTTATTTATATGGTGGGTGCCACTCCCATTGGTCCAGTCCCGCCCATTTTTTCTGCAACTCTTCAAATTAGTTTAATATGTATAATATGGAAAATACAAAAAATGTAGCCTGTTGTTCCTTCCGGTAAAATTTTCACGACGATTGGTCCAGTGGTGTAGCCTCCTATAAACCACAAATAACCAAACAAACAGACAAACACAAAACTGCATTGTAAGATTACACATGCTAACATTTTTTAGATGTTTTTGAATCCGATTTTAAGCATCTCCTTACAATAGGTCTCTGCGAAATCGTAGAAATGAAATAAGAACTCAGAAAATAATTTGTTTTTTTTCTAAAATTTTGAAACTAGAACGCTACACTAAGTAATATATGTGTATATAAGGAGAAGAGTAGTACTTTCAGACGGCTTAAGGATTTTTGTGTACAAATATAGCTAAAAATTAAATTTAATATAATATTGCAAGCGTGCCACGAATATATATTCCAATTCTGTGTGTCAAATCAGGATATATAGTTATATAAAATTTTGTAGACCTGTGTTATTAATCATACAAATAATATTTCTGTCGTTTTTGAGGATATTTAGCAGCTAATACTTGCTTTTTTTTAATATACCGCAACTTTGATCTCATAAGAGTTGCGTTAAAAAAACATTTAAGATTATTAATGTTTACATCTCAGTGAATACCACTTGAAAAAGGTGTACCGTTGAACAATTTTTAAAACACTTTTTGAAGATTAAGTATTTCTTACATGCCATGCGTTTAGAGACCCTATCTCTTAGGCCCAACTAATTGGATATAGAAAATAAGCATAAACCAAATTTGAGAGGCATTTTTATAAATTTTTTTGGCTGCAGATATGAAAAAGTTCATATTGGATGCTTCACCTATATGCTGACTAGGTCCAAAAATGGACCGATCCTGACCGTGGTTGGTAAATTCTCTTGTATTTTGCAAAAATATTTACAAACAAAATTTGAGAAGAATCAGTGCAATATTTTTGTTTTCTTATAGATTTAAGTGAAGATCGGGAGGCAGCTCTATATGGGGCCTATGACTAAGAGTTGTCCCGTAGGGATTGTTTTTGGACTACTCATTAATGGATGTAATAAATACATGCAAACCCAATTTGACTAAGATCTATGCGACAATTTGGATCTTATGGCAATTTTTGTCGATTTCACAAGGGTCATTTGTATGGGAGCTAGGTCTGAACATGGACCGATTATCACCAATTTCAATAGCTTATATGCCAAATTCCGTCGAAACATATTCATATTTGCGGCCTGCAGTTTGATTACAATGTTTACATGGACACACAGACGGACGGACATCGTTAAATCGACTCAGAAAGTGATTCTGATTAGATCGGTATAATAAAAGATGGGTCTAGGTCAAATATTTTTGTTAGTTACAAAGTCATTATACCCAAACCACATAGTGGTATAGGGTACTTCTGTTAGAAGAAGTACTTCCTGAGGAAGGGGTACTTTTTTAAGAATATGTACTTTTTTAAGAAAAAAATTTTATTAAGTAACAGGCACTTTTTAAGAAAAGGTACTTTTTTATGAAAATTATTTTTTCAGGGGGTACTTTTTTACGAAAAGAAACTTTTATAAGAAAAGTTAGTTTTTTAAGAAAATTTACTTTCGCAATAAAAATACTTAATAAGAAAATATACTTTTTAAGAAAACTTACCTTTTTAGTAAAAGGTACTTTTTAAGAAAAGGTATTTTTTTAAGAAAAGATACTTTATAAATCAATATACTTTTTAAGATAAGGTACTTATTTAAGAAAAAGTACTATTTTAAGGAAATGTGTTTTTTAGGAAAAGATACATTTTAAGAAATTTTATTGTTTTAAGAAGAAAATTAACTTACTTTTTTTTAGAGAGTTTACTTTTTTAATAAAAGTTACTATTTTTAGAGAAAGGTACCTTTTTGAAGAAAGCTACTTTTTTATTATGAAAGAATACTTTTTTACTTAAAGGTGCGTTTTAAGAGCGAGTACAATTTAAAGCAAAGACACCTTTCTAAGAAAATGAAAGTCTTCACGAAATATAATTATTTGAAGAAAACGTTCTTTTTTAAAAAAGGTACTTTTTATAAAAAATTACCTTTCAACAAAGTAGTTTTTTAAGATTATGTATTTCTTGATAGGAGTTACTTTTAAAAAAATGTATATTTAAAAAAGAAATGGTTCTTTTTTAAGAAAAGGTAGGGTACCCAAAAAAAAAAGTATTGAAAAAAGTATGCTTTAAAAAGGGGAGATTTTAAATAAATTGCTTCTTCAAAAATAGGGTTATATTAATAAAGAGTACATTTTTAATTAAAGTTAAGACACACCTTACAAAGAGATTTAACTTTGGCATTCCAGGTTTTTCATTCCATAAAACAAACCACCCAGACGGCAAGGCTCATGGTGGTGCTGGCATTCTAATTAGAAACAGAATTAAGCACTATACCCTAGAAGAATTCTCAAAGGACTATTTACAGGCAACATCCATCCATCTGAGATGCTTGTTTGGAGAATTAACTCTTAGTTCAATTTACTGCCCTCCATAATTCGCAATGACGAAAGAGAAGTTTGAGGAATTTTTTGGAACTCTAAGAGATCGTTTCCTGGCTTGTGGCGACTACAATGCGAAACATACATACCGGAGCTCTCGTTTAATGAACCCCCGAGGTAAACAGTTATATAAGGCACTAGTTGATTGGAACAACTGCCTTGATTTTATGTCTCCAAGGCATCCAACATACTGGCCTACTGATCCTAGAAAAACTCTAGATCTTATAGATTCTGTCATTTCCAAGAATATCAATAGAAATACAATATCCACAGAAATATCTTATGACCTGTCTTCATACCATTCCCCTGTTATAGTTAACTGTTACGGAATAAATCTGCCATCTTATAAAACAGATTGGCTAAAATATAGAAAATATATAAGCACTCATATCCACACAAACCCTGCGTTCCATTGTGAGGAAGATATAGATGGATGTGTCAAGGACTTAACGTCTATTATTGTTTCAGCTGTTGATCACTTTAAAAGAGAAGTTCCACCGAAACCAAGGTCTCATATTTCAAATTCGGATATTGTACGCCTTATTTTAACGAAAAGAAGACTAAGAAGAGAGTGGCAAAATAGTAGATCACCTGCTGCAGATGCTATATTGAAAGTCTTACAAACACCAAGCACACAAACTTCTCTCTTTGGGGAGCAACTAAATACATTAAGCCACCGGTAGAGGGACTAAATCCATTAAGAAAACCTGATGGTTCCTGGGATCGAAGTGATGAGGATAAAGCATTATTGTTTGCCAACCACTTACGTACAGTATTTCTGCCAAATTATGCTATAAATGATTTTGTTTTATCGGAAATACCTGAACAAGATGAAGATGTATAGAGTGCTATTAGAGATAACATGAATTTAAAAAAGTCTCCAGGATACGATCTGATTACACCCTCTATGATCAAAAACCTACCAAATTGTGCAATACTTGCGCTTACAATTTTGTTTAATGCTATCTTAAAATTAGGATTTTTTAAAGGCCAGGTAATGATTATACAATGCCATCATCCTACAGACCTATTAGTTTGCTACTCTGCCTTTCAAAGTTGTTCGAGAAGATATTTCTTACAAAAAATAAAGCCATTCCTAAATAGTCAGAATATCATTCCAGTGCACCAATTTGGTTTCCGTGAACAACATGGATCTATTGAGCAAGTTAATCGTTTAACTGGAGAGATAAGAAAGTCTTTTGAAGATAGAAAATATTGCTCTGCTATTTTCCTGAATGTCACTCAAGCTTTCGACTAAGTGTGGCACGAGGGTCTTATATACAAAATTAAATGTTTATTACCACCTTCTATACACAAACTATTAGAGTCTTACCTTTCAAACCATCTTTTTAGGGTGAAGTACAATGAATATATAACAAACGACTGCGAAACTAAACCAGGTGTTCTACAAGGTAGTGTTCTTGGACCAACACTTTACTTAATATATACTTCTGATTTTGCCAAGATGACGATACGGCTATTTTCAGTTCGCACGCAAATATAAGTCTAGCTTCTGTGGAACTAAATCGTCATCTCTTTAAATGTGGAGACATGGTTAAATAATTGGCGAATACGAGTAAATGAGCTCAAAAGTAAACATGTTACGTTCACTTTTAGGAAAGGAAACTGTCCCCCCAATATACTTGAAAACGTAACCATCCCACAGCCTGACAATGTCACATACCTGGGTGTTCATCTCGATAGACGTCTTACTTGGCGTCGACACATTGAATCCAAGAGGCTTCAAATGAAGCTGAAAGCCTGCAACATACACTGGTTAATCAGTGACTACTCAAAATTAAGCCTAGACTATAAAGTCATCTAGTATGATAGTATTCTAAAGCCCATATGGACGTATGGAATCCATTTATATGGAACCGCAAGTAATTCGAATATTGACCTTATACAGAGGGCACAATAAAAAACTCCTAGGACTATGACAGGGGCACCATGATATATATGAAACGATAATATACATAGAGACTTGGAAAATCCTCTAGTGAAGCATGAGTTCGTTAAAATTCGCGAGAAGTATATTGCTAAACTTCAAAGTCATCCAAACCCGCTTGCTAGGCAGTTATCTCAAACCAGTACGCATACAAGGCTTAGAAGAGCCGATCTACCATCCACCTAAGATGAGTCGTGTATAAGGAAATGGCTCCTTTATGGGAGCACTAAGTTTTTTAAATATTAGTTTTAAGATTTTACTACATATTGTTAAGCCTAAAAAGGAGCAGATTCAATTATGTAAAAAAAAAGTTTAAAAAAAAGTTATTTTTAAATAATTAGTACATATTTAAGATAATATACCTTTTTCAGAAACATACTTTTTAAAAAGAGGTACCTTTTTTGAGATAAAGTTCTTTTCCAAAAGCATTTATTTTAGTAATAGTTACTTTTTAAAAAAGTTTCTTATATAAAACTGGGTACTTTTTAAAAAGATCCTTTAAAAAAAAAAAAATAAAAAAAATAACATTTTTGGATTGTTTATGTATGCACTCTCCTGATTTCCACTGTTCTCAGTTCCGTTACAGTTAGTTATTTATGGTGTTGACATTATTATGGAGAATTTGAAAATAATTGACGCTTCTTGTTCGTTTTTTCTCAGCTCAAAGATAAAGATTTGCCAGACATAATATCATTTTCTAATTACTCTAGAATAATTGCGTTGCGTACTCTAGAATAATTGCGTTGTATAATTTTTGTTTGAATAACTATTATAAATACTAGCAGATTCCAGTGCTCGAAATTCAAGCCTACTTTCAACATAGCCAATTCACAAACCAATACTCTTTTGGTTTATTATTATTGTGAATGAAGATGATAAACTCATTAACAAACACATTAACAAATTGAGTAAACACACACATAAGATATGTATAATTTTATGTATGTGTTAGTAGCAACTATAAATTTAATTTACTCAAAATAAAGGAAAATATTTAAAAATCTGTAAACCTGGTGAACAGCTAAAAATAAATATCTTTCAAATAATATACGTTTGGTCAAAAGGAGATAAATCGGTAACAAAAAATCGCCTCGTCTATTAATAATATAGATTTAATATTTACAATATTTTACTTTTTATTAAAAGTATTTCAACAAATAATTTGGTAATATGGTTTTTTTTTGTCGTAGAAAGAATATTTGTAAATATTTAAATATATATCAAAAAAGATAGGGGGAAAAACCTTTAAGTTACTAGAATAATTGTAACTCAATTTTCATTTTTTGAACAGCACTGTAGTTACACATACTCACACGGAAGCCCTTAATACCATAAATATGGTTGAATATGGTTTGTAATATGGTTGTGTCTGTGTATTATGATGCCATAAACAAAGAAAACTTTTAATTGAATTGTAAGCCTACTGTTAGAAGACAAAAAAATATAGTATCTGAAAAAGTAGGCTAATGTCAGATACACAAAACCTAAAAGTCTAACCAAAAATATGTTTTATACAATAATGTATATTAACGAAAGTTCAGCCGCCAGGTTAAGCTCCCACTGATTATGTTGAGATAGTGGAAACAATATTAAGTACCGCAAAGTTTTAAAAAGAAAAATAATAATCTGATTTATTTTCAAAGTTATTTTTTTTTTTTCAAAATAACCGTAAATATTGCGCATAATAATAAAGATATATATTTATAATTCTCGCTAAGGCGAAACGAAAAAAAAGAGAATATTTCCCGTACCATCTTTATTTATGCTTTGTGTGCCACTAATTACATTAACACACCAAAGACATGACTTTACTATATATTAATTATTATTGTGTCTATTCCATTTTCATATTTTCTTTTGCTGTTATTTGCTGATTAGGCTGCATTTTATATGCTGTGGGTAAGCCAGTATTTCATAAATTCGTTGATGAATTACATGGCTCTTGGCTTAAGGATCCAGCTGCAAAGGATACCGACCGTGAAAAGACATTCATAACTAAAGAAAAAGAATTTCGTTTGTTGTATGCATACACAAACAAAGTGGCATATCGCATGAATGAGGTACCAACGAAACAATATGATTTGGGTGTTGGTTTTCAGGTGAGTTTTCTTCGTTTTTCATATATAGAGAAAATATAATTGCTAATTAGTTTTTAGCTCAGTAATTACACAATTTATCATAAAATTTTGTTTAAGCACAGTCTCAGCAGAAAATATATTGTCGAGTTTTAATTAAATTTTCTAATTTTTTGTTTTTTTCCTACATTTTTTCAGGGTAATGCTCATGTTGTGTTCAATGGTTCATTTTATTACAATCAATATAATTCAGATCTAGTCGTAAAATTGGATTTGTTGTCGGGTAAAAGAATCAGTAAGTATGTTATGGTTGTGAATAGACAGTGGTTGTTTTTACCTTAATTGGATATTTATTATTATTATTTTTTGCGCAAATTACAATAATCCACAAATTTAGAAATTTGGAATGACCTTCTCTTGCAAAGTATTTTATAAATTAAGTTATCGACACTTCGAAAAAAAATATTTTTTTTTATCGATTTAACGACAAAAAACAAACAACTCATTTTTTTTCATTAAATTTTATTATCTATATATATAAAATTCATTCATACAAATTTTTATTTTTCAAGTGTTTTTTCTGAAATTTGGTACACACAATCTCTGTATTCCAGGTAAGGTCACCATTTGATTCTAACGGCCACGCCTACTTTTACGCCCACTTTTTATACAAAATTCACTTTCTGTTTTTTGGTATATTTGTTTGCTATACAAATTTTTATTTTTCAACGGATTTCTCTAAAATTGGTACGCACGATCTCTGTACTCCGGGAAAGGTCCCCATATGCTTCTTACTGGCCACGACTAATTTTGCGGCTACCTCTATGTATATAAAATTTATTTTTTTCCTTTTATTTGTTTCTTTGTTTGACTGCAATACAGCTTAGCTAAAATATCGAAATGATCTGAAAAATATATTTTGGCGATTAAAATAAGTTGACAACAACTGCGCGGCAGCACGGGTGTGGCTGCCAAACGTGCGGAAGCGGCTCGCGTATGCAGACGCTACGCGATCGCGGATGCAGATCAGCTAAAATATCGAAATGATCTGAAAAATATATTTTGAAGATTAAAATAAGTTGACAACAACTGCGCGGCAGCACGGGTGTGGCTGCCAAACGTGCGGAAGCGGCTAGCGTACACGGACGCAACGCGATCGCGGAATGCAGTTCAGCTAGAATATCGAAATGATCTGAAAAATATATTTTGGCGATTAAAATAAGTGGATGACAACTGCGTGGCAGCACGGGTGTGGCTGCCAAACGCGCGGACTCGGACGCGACTTACTCGCGAACACAGCTCAGTGAAAAGTCTTATGATATATTTTATCTACGTATGTGAAATAATTACCTGTTGATAAGAATTGGTAAAACATATACTTTAAGCAGTTGCTTAAAGCAACTTTGCGGCACACTTTTAAACTTCGCATTCAGTTTACATTTTAGAAACTTCTAAAAATTTGACGTCTCTGCTCAATGGTGATCATTTATCGAAGTAATTCAATTTTTAAAACTTCTGATTCCTTTAATTTGCAAACGATTCCGTTATATTTGATGTTTACTAAATAAATAAGCTTCAAGAAAAAACTCTAAATTAAAAAAATCAAAAATTTTTAATTTTAAATAAAAAAAATTAATTTACTCCCCAAAAACGTAAACATTGGGGATTTTTTTTTCATCATGAACAAATTCCCCAATCCCATACAAATTTTTGGCGAGAAATTTAAGTTTTTTGAGGAATTTGTTCATTGGGCACTAAGTACTCAGCGCATAGTGAAACATTATTCAAGTCAAAATCCTTTGGATCCCGGGCAAGACCGGGTAAAAACAGCTAGTTTAATATAATTCAATAAAAAGTCACTTTACTTGTGCTAACTGGCACAAACACCGCCGAAAACACCGTTCAACATTTTTTGAATACACGGATCCAATGTATTACTGGAACGAAAACGGCTTAAGCCAAAATAAAGAAGAACTCGCCCATATCCTAAAAGACAAGCAAATTGATATATTGCTTGTCTATGAAACTCATTTGACTTCTAGGAGTCAATTCTCATTGCGTGGATATATTTTGTATGATACAAAAGATCCAAGAGGCAGAGCATGTGGTGGCTCAGTCATTCTTATTAAATCTCGACCTTCAAGCTACTACAATCTGCTTTGAGGAATTTGATAACAATTTAGTTATGTCATCAATATGCTCTCCACTAACGGAAAGTCAATACAAAAGATTTTTTGAATCACTTGGCCCTCGTTTTATTGCTGCTGGCGATTACAATGCCAAGCATATATTCTGGTGGTCACGTTTAATATCCTCCAAAGGTCGTGTTTTGTTTGGCACAATTTCAAATATGGGCCTAGATGTTATTTCAAGCGGAGAACCAACATACTGGCCGACATATAGATAAAAGAATCCCGATCTAGTTAATCGTTTTTGGAGTAACGAAAAACATTTCGAGAGAACTTAAAATTGCTGAATCTTCATTGGAACTCTCATCAGATCACACACCAGTTATTGTTACTATTTCTAACTTCTGAGAAATTGTGCCTCCGAATGGCAATTTTGCGCCAATAAGAATTATAGATTGATTAAAGTATAGAAAGTTTCTCATTGTACGGATAGGTTACCACTAAGAACACCAGATGATATTGACCTGGCTATTGCTAACTTTGAACAAAACCTAAAACTAGCTTCTCAACTTGCTGCGAAACCCCCCGACACAGAGGGCAGTATAGAACTTGTTCCGTAGTTTTCGAGCGGCTATTAAATGAAAAAAGAAGAATTCGAAGAGAGTGGCAACTGTACAGATATCCACAACTTAAGCAACATTTGAAAGCATGTACATCACACTTAAGAAAGTTTCTTGAAACCCAGAGACACGATAAATTAAACAGATATCTCGAAAAATTAGATCCAACTTCAAGAACTGACTACTACTTATAGCGAGCTACAAAAAATTATAAAAGACACATTGTACGTAAACCAACATTAAGAACGCAAAATAGAGACTGGGTTAGAAATGATATCGAAACAGGTAATCTATTTGTAGAACATTTGAAAAAAGTTTTTACTCCGAATATAACTACTAGTTCAATAAATGAGTTACCACCAGTAATAAACCATTACAGTGCAGTGCCACTTCGATTTGAGATAAGAGAGGTTGGAAAGGCCATTTCTGATCTTAATCCTAAAAAAGCATTGGCGATCGACGGGATCAGTAATAAAATGCTTTCGGAATTACCCAGAATAGCATTGAGAATAATTCTTTTTATATTTAACTCTATATTACACCTTGATTATTATCCCTCAGAACGAAAGGTTTCGATCGTTGCCATGGTACCCAAGCCAGGTAAAGATCACATAAAGGTCGATTCGTACAGGCCCATAAGTTTATTGCCAAATCTGTCAAAATTGTTCTAGAAAATACTAGTAAATAAGGTTACTGTAGATGTGGATCAAAATAGCGTCATCCCAGCACATCAATTTGGATTTAGGCTAAGAAGACACAGCAACATTGAGCAAGTCCATAAGTTAGTAAGCGCTATAAGGAAAGCCTGTGACGAAAAAAGTACTGCTCTGCTCTCTTTATTGACGTTTCGCAAGCCTTCGATAAGGTTTGGCACGAGTGTCTACGATCATAAACTAGTGGAAAGCTATATAATTAACAGGAAATTCTCCATAAGGGAGAGCAACTTTACGAGCCCCCCTCAGGATATAAAAGCTGGTGTTCCACAGGGCAGTATTCTGGGCCAGCTCCTATACATCCTTTATACAGCGGGCATACCAACTAATGAAAACACGATTACTTCGACCTTTGCAGATGACACGGCAATTTTGAGTATTAATGAGGACCCCTCAACAGCATCTACACTTTTACAACGACATGTTTTTGAATTGGAGTACTGCAGAGTTGTAAATGAGTCGTTCTTTTTTAATTTCAATTCATCACGAATTAGCTAAATTTTGAATTAATTCTTTTCACCAAAAAAAATTAATGAAATTTGAATCAATTCATTTCAATTTGCAAAAATGAGTTGCAATTTATTTCCAATTCAAATGAATTGGGCAAAATGAATTTCAATACATTTTCAATTCAAGTGAATTGGCAAAATGAATTGCAATTCATTTCCAATTCATTTGAATTGAATTGAGTTTGAATTAATTCAAATGAATTAAAAAAACGAATTGCAATTCACTTCCAATTCATTTGAATTGAATTGATTTTTAATTAATTCAAATGAATTACAAAAGTAACTTGTAATTCATATTTATCAAATCAGAAATGAATTGCATTCAATTGAAGTAAACGTGGTGTATGGAGTTTGTTTCTTCAAGTACTACTTCGTTCGTTTTTGACATACGCTGAATAGGCATCAACTAATTTTGCTTTTATATTAATTATAAAATAAATGCTAATTAGATTGAATTAGAATGCATCGTTCACTTTCAGCAATAACAATTTTCAAAATTATCATCAAATAGATTTCCACGTTTAGGAATATGTAGAATAGACGCGTACGAAAATAATATTTCATCTGACGATGGTAACGGCGCATTAAACTTTAAAAAAGCCTTCTTAACGGTCGGATAATTATGCAGCATACTTCAAGATTTTGATGAATTAATTCAAATGAATTGGAAATGAATTGCAATTAATTTTTCTTACTCATTTGAATTAATTCAAATTCAATTCAAATGAATTGGAAATGAACTGCAATTCATTTTTTTTTTTTAATTTAAAATGAATTGCAATTCATGTTTGCTAAATTCAAATGAATTGATTCATATTTCATTCAATTTGTTTTTTGACGAAAAGAATTAATTCAAATAAATTCAAAAATGAATGATTAGTTTACAACTCTGGAGTACTGGTTACACAGGTGGAAAATAATAATAAATGAACAAAGTTGTATTCACGTCACTTTTACGCTCAGACGAGAAACACGCCCTCAAAACCGAATAAACAATCAGCAAATACCGCAACATTCTGATGTAAAATATTTGGGAATTTCTCTTGACCGCCGTCTTACTTGGAACAAAAACAAATAAATTTAAAATATGTTCAACTTACGTGGTTAATTGGCAGAAGTTCAAAGCTATATCTTGATTGCAAGTTATTGATATATAATTCAATCATGAAACCCATTTGGTGCTACGTTATACAGTTATGGGAAACCGCTTCAGCTTCTAATATAGAGAAAATACAAAGCAGCCAAAATGAGATCCTAAAGTTGATTACCCGCGCCCCATGGTATATGAGAGACTCACAATTCCATAGAGAATTAAATGTACCCCTAGTTAAAGTCGAAAATATGAAAAACTGTTCAAGCTACTTGAAAAAACTAGAAACTCACCCGAATCTGTTAGCATGTGACCTTCTCAACAATCGCATCCACCAATGCCAAAGAAGGAGAGAGATTGCAGACCTTATACTAAATGTTTGAGATTATCTAAGCCAATGAATATTTATTTATTTCGAATTTATGTAGAAACATTAAATTTTTCTGACACTGGCCAGATTTAATAAGTTAAGTATTAGTTCTAAGATTTGCATAATTATTGTAAGTTCACTATGTGAAGATCCAATAAATAAATGCATGAGAAAAAACGGATCCAATGAAGCTATGGGCCAATTGTAAGTATTTACCACCGAATTTCACATTTTTAAAGTACGTGATTTCTTTTTTGAAAAGTTTTTTTTGTATATCCTAATATTCTTCGCTGTGGTTATTTTGAAACTTTGAAATATATGCAAATTTGAATTTCGGTAAAGTTTTTCTTCTATTAAAAATGTGCCTCTTCTAAAACATCTTCTATAATATCAACCGTGTTTTCATTAAAATTTTCATAATTTTTATCACACCAATTTTACAATAGTTTTAATACCCCCACGCCAGCATTCAGAGGGTATATATAAGTTTGTCATACTGTTTGTGATACTAAAATAATAAAATCTGGATCCCATAAAATATATACATTTGTGATCTTTACAGCAAGTAGAGTTGATGTAACGATGTCCGTCTGTCTGTCCGTAAAACTCATGATAATGCCCTCAAGAGGTCAGCTGGGTTGCTTTTTTTAGTGCAAATGGTTCCGTGATACCCTGGGCAGATGGTTTTAAAAAATTTTCAAAATCGGTTTTATCAGTGTAGAGATTTCAATGAAAATGTAAAACTCCTGTTGAAAAAAATATGATTTCTCCATATTGTTCAACATTTTTTTTCTTAAACTTTTAATGGCTGAACTAACTTACAACTGTCATAGGCGAATATCTGTTTTTCAATTCCTTTTCTCGTTTTAACATGAAAACCATAGGGCATTTTACTCCTTACTATAAAAAAATCTTTAATACAATATGAAATTATAATAAGTACTGGGGCCAAATCACCACATCTATATCGAGTAAAATTAATCGAAATTCTATATTTTGGTTTATTATTTGAAGAGGACGGACAAACGCTCGACCACGATTCGGTTTTCTTCTTAATTAGAGGCCATAACTTTACAACTGTGAGAAGGAAAAATTATTTTCAGCATTTTATTTTGGGAAATAAAAAAACGAATTCGATCGAAAAATTTCTATAACGAATGCGATGTTTTGGCTCCTGGTCAAAAAGAAAATCTATTAAGAATAAATTTAAAAGCTGTTGCAAATTAAAGGTTAAGTAACAACTAAAATAGTAACCGTACTCTTACTTGATATTATTGACTTTTTATTTAATTGGAAATATATAAGCAAAATTTGTTCTTTGGCTTAGATACGCAAAATCAAATTTCATACATAAATGTTAGAGTAGCAATAACGCTATATTCGTGCGATTTATAACATTAATCAAATTTAGACCGTATCTTGAACAAATCGGCAAAATCTGTAAGAACTGCAATAATTTTGAAACGTCAGGTTTTGGGAACAATCTACTCTGTACATCAAGTATTTGTAAGAAACAAATAAATCTGACATATGATAACACTGTTTCCATTTTTGTTTTTCGAATTTATCGAAAATAAATATCATACTGTTTACTTTAGTTCTGCATTAAATTTTAAAATATTAAATGGTCCATATATTAAAGATCTATTATTATAAGTTTAAAAAAGTTAAACTAAATTTCATCTGGTACAAATATAATTGAGTTCGATTGCTAAGGAATGTACTATCATCTATTATACGTATCAATAGTGTTAGCCGCAACCTCTCACATTTCATTATAAATTGGTACATATGTTCTAAGAAATAAAAAAAAAATATTGCGGGAACTATAAGCACCAGGGATGTAGGTGCTTATAGTTCCCGCAATATGGTATCACCAAAAGTGAAAAATCTTTAAAATTTCCAAAAGCGGGATCAACATTCAAACGATGAGCATTCTTTAAAGGTCGTTTACTTACAAGATAAGTTAATGTGTGTTTTCGAAAGTATTAAAATTGGCTTTAATATGGCAAAGGAGTTTATTTTTTTGCAAATGTCGAATATCATAATCATATTATATTAGCAGAGCCCAGCAATCGAAATTCGAGTGCTAATTCTAGGAAATTTTACTTTATCATTCAATTTATTTCTTTAAATGTTTTTTAATCTATTTGATTCTTTAAGTTTATTTAAATATAAATATTTGTTTAACGCACTAATAAAGGCCACCTCGTATGCCACCTTAAGGTATTCAAAAGAAAGAGCTTGATTCACTGAGTGTGAAGCTGGAGAATTCGAATTGATTGAGTGAAGAAATGTACAGGGAAGAATCGCGTTTGAGTATAACTTAAGTAAGGTGGGACTTGAGTAAATTTCAATGGTTGATGACATATCTGTGTCTAAATACCTTCCAGACTTTAGATTTCATAAATTTTTTTAATATCTGAAATATAGTTTGTGAAATTCTAAAAGTATTTGAAAATGTCTATATTGTTGCTGATAATCTGTTCCTTAATAAGTGAGTTTTTATAGATCACCAAATTATAAATAAAATTTCAAAGAATATTATGAAATTTTGTAAAAAATAGTAATATTGCAAATCTTATTTGGGTATTTTTTTTTTAATTAAAGATTATAAAATTATAGTCGATCTAGGCCATCTATCACTAAAGCTTATACACATACAAAGAATTTTTAAAAAATTTTTATATTTGCGATTTTTAGTTTTATTTTACAGTTTAGATGGACACATAGATAGATAGAAAGATGGGCGGACATCACTAAATTGACTCATAAAATGATTCTTATTTGATCGGTATTATTCATAATAATTATAATAACATGGTCTAGGTGAAATATTTTCTCTGGTTGCAAACATCAGCACATACTCATTATACCCCTCCACATCGTGGTGTAGGGTATAAAAAATCCAGCTAATTTTGATTTCCTAATTATAACTCTGGAACCAATAAAAATCAGCGATTATAATTTATATTTTATATATATATCTTTTTAAAATTTTGTAATATTTCATCACAACATTTGTTTTTTAAATGTGATAATGACCTCCTAATATTCTTAAATAAAACAAGTAAGAAAATTAGACCGACTATACGATACCCTATACCATGCGTTTAGAGACCCTATCTCTAAGGCCCAACTAACTGGATATAGAAAATAAGCATAAACCAAATGTGAGTGGGATTTTTATTAATTTTTTCGGCTGCATATATGAAAAAGTTCATATCGGATGATATATCTATATGGGGACTAGGCCCAAAAATGGACCGATCCTGACCATGTTTGGTAAAGTCTCTTGTATTCTGCAAAAATGTATACAAACAAAATTTGGGAAGAATCAGTGCAATATTTTTGTTTTTTGATTGATTTAAGTGAAGATCGGGAAGCAGCTCTATATGGGGCCACATAGTGGTATAGGGTATAATGATTGATTTTATATCATTGTAAGACATTTTCCAATGCCTTTTAACTAAAACCATCATTAGAGTTAGAGGCTACCAAGTTTTGAAGATAAACACATTTACTTAGGCCAGTTCATTGAGTTCAGTTTTATTTATTATTCAGTTCCTTACAGATTCCTGAAAACATCGTTTAACATTTAGAAAACATTATTATACTTAAGGGTAATTCCATTTAATTTAAATAATTTTTATTGACACCATTTAAAAGAAAGTGGTTCAAACGGTATGAAAATATGACAATAACTTTTTTGTATGCATTTTTATAGCCTCTGTTTTTCCAGTAAGAAAGGAAGAGTGTAGTTAGGTTGTTTTGAAACTATAAGTAGTGTCATGTCTGTCATATTAAAAAATACTTATTTTTACTATAATTTATTTCAGAATTCATGTTTTTTATTAGCTTTATTGATAAATAAGCACTTCAGAGGATTTCTGTGACTTACAAATATCCTTTAAAACGATGTTTGTTTGTTGTCATGTCTGTTCGCGACTGCCTTTTGCTCCCAATCATTAATGACAATAATACTTTCTCACTTTTCTCATGGTAAATATGTTGTTCAGGTCCGTCTGCATAATTCTGTATATTTTTATAACAAATAAAAGACTTTTACTGTATAATATGGATTAGAAAGAACTCTGAATGTCATGTCTGTCACTATGGAATTAGACTTAATTGGAATCCAACCATCAACAAGCTGTTAAAATCGGTTTCTGAAATAGCTTTCATAGCACGCAGCGATTCGGCTTTTATCTGTTCAATCCATTCAAACGGTGGCCCACGAATGGTCTTTTTATTTTACGGAAAAGCACGGTACTAAATCGGGCAAATTATGCGATGTCTGCCGATAATCCTGGCCTCTTTTACAACGAAAAACATGACTTTGAACGAGTGATCTCTTCGGTCTGCCTTCACCTTTAACACGCTATTCTCTAGATGGGTCGGTTGTTTGGCGATTGTAGTGATGTATTTAAGTTGCATCATCGATAATGATACGTTTCGTTTTATTATAGGAGTCAGACGGCATTATTTCAGAGATATTATGGTGCTCATCTTTTTCAAAAAATGTTTGCGTTCTTGGAACCAAACAAGTTTTGAGGCATTTGAGGCAAAAAATATTTCTTTAAATGGTGTTGACTAATTTTCTTGAAATATCAGCAATATCAGCAAGATCCCTTATTCTCAAACGATGATTTTCTAGTAACAAATCCTTGATTTTATTGGCGTGTTATTAATCAGTTGCTGTGTGTTCTCATCGAAGGCGCTCTTTGTTTTTTCTGCCTCCTCGTAATTGTTATTAGCACTTGTAGAAATTTGTGTTGGTCACCAACGACCTTCTATAAGATTCTTTACGTTTCAGCAGCAGAAAATTTTAATGGAAATTCTTTGACATTGTCAAAATCGCCAAACTCAATTCTCATTGTTTAAAGAAATTGAGTGTCACTTTTGAACCAATCGTAGGCATAGGGACAAAAAGTAGTCTCCAAAACATATTATTTGTTCAACCTGTAACCGCGCAAAGTTTAAATTTCAAAGTAATCTTTTCAAAAACCATATTTCATAGTAAAAGTTTTTTTTCTTAACTTTGCTTTGCCTTTAGTTTGTAGCTAAGAATGTGCACTTGCATAAAAATTGCCTTTGCTATAAATTTATAATGTTATAGTTGTAAATACTTTTGAGAGCTGATGCCAATATCCTGGTTTACCAAATTTCATAAAAAAAAAAACGATTATCAAACATCGTGCCGCATACGGTTTTTTTTTTTTGAGGTTATAGCTTGAAGTGTTTCCTGTTTCAACTGAAGGCGTTTTAGCGCGAAGTTTGGGAAAAGTGCTTCCCAATAGAATCAAACTTTTCCATGCTTTATAAAAATTGATAAATTTAAGATTTAAAAGTTTTTTGAATGTTAAAAGAAGCTGATATTTCTAAAAATTAAAAAACTTTCAAACAAAAATCTTCAGATCTATCGATCATTCAACTGGATCCCATACGGGTCATTTGGATGGTGGCTAGATCGGAACATGCTCCAATTTCCATCAGCATTCATCCTATGGCCGACATTACCTTAAGTACCAAAATTTCGCGAAATATATTTGTATTTGCGATCTGCAATTTGATTAGAAGTTTTATATGGAAACACATGATAGACATACGGACGGACGGATGAACATACAGACAGATATTTCCAAAAGTTTCAAAGGTTTCATATAAAAATCAATGGCTTAGAAATATAAATATAGAATTTGTAAGAGCAAAATATTTGCGGGCTAATCGCCACATTATATATCGAAGATTCTCAAGCAACATTCCCTTCTTATATTGGTTGTTAATTAAAAAATCCTCATATCTCGTTTCACTTTTATTCTCAATCACGGGTCATTATTCATTATCAATTATTAAATAAAATATTTTCAGACTTTCTTTCAAATGCTGCTTTGCTACAGAATATTTTGCTGGGAGATAAATGAAACTAACTATGGAAATTTTTCAAATTCAAGTTCGGTGTAGAAACCTTAACCGACTTTTATGTGAACATTAAAATTAAGCGTATGTGTGCCAAATCACAACATCAATTTAATATGGTTTAACTAAAATCTCAACCACTGTCGAACTAACTAACTTTAAACACATTTTATTTTTCAAAATCTTCTTCATTAATTGCAGCAACACAACTGCCGAGCGTTGGCATTGCAACTGGTAATAAATTGTACTCGACAGATTACAACTACATGGATTTTAATGTGGATGAGGTTGGTTTGTGGGTAATTTACAGCACTTACGATTCCAACAATACTCTAGTGGCAAAGGTAAATTTTCAAGCTCATACAAAAAGTATTTTTACTTATTATATCTATTTATAGTCAAACACATACATAAGTAAGTGCAGACAGTTTTCGAAAAAAGAGTATTTCAATAGACACAACTATAAATTGTAAAATGTTTAAATACATTTAACATATGTGTGTACAGATTTGTATGTGTCTGTGTGTGTGTATGTATGCGGCAGTATTGTGTACATTCACTTTCGAATTGTACATTTTAGTTACGGTTGTACATACATACACTCATACCAGCATAGTCTCATTAATGCTACAGCAAGCTCAAACATGTCTGTTTTACTTGTGTATACTCATGTGGATTTCAAACTAAAATTCATTTGATTATGCTGACATTAACAGTATTTTTTTCTTCTTGTTCGACTATCAACCTCATTTATGCATGACACATTTGTGTTAGTCTTATATATAAGTTCGGCTTCACAGTACAGTTTTCAAAAGATTTCTAAGAGAATAAAATATTCGATAGGAGCTTAATCACAAGCACTGAGCTTATACCTGTAAGTCTTTTTCTTAACGCCCGCACAAATGTACGTATATTCTGATGTGTACCTTATAAATGGTGCAAAATTAAAACTTAAAATGTGATTTTAAACTCCGAAAAAATTTACTTTCTCAAGACTGGGCTATTTTTAAAAAAAGATATTTTTAAGAAATGTTACTTGTTTTAAGAAAACGTAATATATTAAGAAAATTTACTTTTTTAAGAAAATATATTTTTTTAGGAAATGGTACTTTATAAAAATCAGTTTTTTAAGAAAAGATTCGTTTCCAGAAAAGCTACTTTTTAAAGAAATGAAATTTTTTAATAAACTGGTAACAATATGAATTTTTTTTAGAAGCGTTATTTAATATGTATTAAGGTACTTATTTAGAGAAGGCACTTTTGAAGAAAAGGTAGTGTTTTAATTTAAAATAGGAACATGTAATTATAAAAAAGAAATGTTTTTTTTTAAAAGGCTATTTTGAAGAAAATTAGTTTTTAAGAAAATTTACTTTTTTAAGAAATACAACTCTTAAACTCACTTATGGTACTTTTTAAGAAAAAGTAATTTTTTAAAGAAATTTATCGTTTAAGGGAAGGCTGTTTTATAACAAAATTTCCGAAAAGCTATAATTTAAAAAAAATTTACATTTATAGGAATATATATATTTTTAAAACAAAGTACTCAGAAATGTTACTTTTTTTAAGATATAATACTTTTTTGGTAATTTTTTAATAATGTACTTTTTTAAGAGAGGGTAATTTTTTCATGAACGTAGCCTTTTCGAAAAGCGACTTTCCCCAAAATTGGTACTTTTCTAAGAAAAGATATTTTTTTTAAACATTATCTTTAAAAACCTTTCTAAGAAAAGCTACTTCTGTAACGAAAGTACATCTGTAAGAAAATCTACTATTTGAAGAATATATATTTTTTTAAAGGAAAGGTTCTTTTTAAATAAAAATTAATTGTAAATAAAATTTCGTTTTTAAATAAAAGACATTTTATATTAAAAAGGGAAATTTTAGGAAAATTTACTTCTTACTACTAAGTAATTTTTTAATTAAAGTTACGTTTTATGAAAAGGTACTTTTTGATATAAAATATTTGTTCTAAGAAAAGGAATTTTTTTTAAGAGAGTTACTTTTTTAAGATAATGAGTAGTTTTAGGAAACAACGAAAATGTATGCTTAAAAAAATAAATTTTTTTTGAAAGTGTACTTTTTAGAGAAAAAAAATTAAAGAACAAATAATTTTTAGGAAAATGTGCTTTTTAAGATAGATAGTTTTTTAATAAAAGTTACTTTTTTAATAAAAGGTACTTTTTTAAATAAGAGGTACTTTTTATTAAAAGCTACTTATAAAATATAAGATATTTTTTTAAATGATATGTACTTTTTTAATAAAATGTACTTTTGTAATGAAAGTTATGTTTAAAGGTGTTTTTTTTTTTTTTTTTTTTTTTTGATAAAAAGTAGGTTATTAAGAAAAGGTACTTTTTTAAGTAACTATACTTTTTTGAGTAAAGGTACTTCTATAGAAAAATTGAAGGTGCTTATTAAGAAAAAATAAATATTTAAATAACTGCACTATTTAGCAAGGCCGTACTTAAGAAAAGCTAATTTCCTAAGAAAAGATACGACTTTAAGGAAACGTACTTTTTTAAGAAAACCCACTATCTGATGAATATATACTTTTTTACGGAAAGGCTATTTTTTAATAAATCGTTCTTTTGAAAAAAAGTTGTTTTTTTAAAAAAAGACATTTTATTTTGAAAAGGGTAATATTTATGGAAAATTTCCTTTTCAAGAATATGTAATTTTTTCATAAAAGGTACTTTTTTCCGAAGTGGAGCCCTTGGAGAAAAGGTACTTGTTTTAAGAAAAATATTTTTTTTAAGGAAATGTACTTTCTTAACAAAATGTTCTTTTTGAAGAGAGGAATACATATTTTTCAAGAAAAGGACTTTTTTAAAAAAGAAAATTTTTTCGCGAAATTTTGTTTTTTAAGAAATGTAATGTAAATATACTTTTTGAAGAAAATATATTTTTGTAAGTAAAGTGTTTTTTAAGAAATGGTACATTTTGAGAAAAGAAACTCTTTAAGAATTCAATTTTCTTAAGAAAAGTTAGTTTTTTCAGAAAAGTTAGTTATTCAGAAAAGGTACTTTTTTAAGAAAAGTTACTTCTTTTAGAAAAGGTTTTTTCTTGAAAAGTTACTTTTTTTTGAAAATGTAGTTTTTTAAGAAAATTTATTTTTTTTTTAAGAAAATTTTTAATTTAATTTTAATTTATTTTATTTCATTATTTTTCCATTACAACAAGACTTACAATCTTATAATTAAAGTAATGGATTTTGACAAAGTAACGATGAATAAGTACATGTACAGAAAAAAATTAATTTAATAAATAAAACCCAAAAAGATAAAAAATTAATAAAAAAAAAAAAAATGGTTAATACATATGAAGCATAATGGGTTAATTTAATAAAAATATATAAATAAATAAATATAAATATAAAAGAAATTAATATATAAAAATATATATATAAATGAGAGCTGAAATCAATTACATTTAATTAATTATGAGTGAAATTGAAATAGTTCTTTCTTAAATTGTTGGGCGTTGTTTATAAATTGAATGGACGAGGGTAGCATGTTCCAAAGACGAACTGAATTAATATAGAACTGCCACTCAGATATTAAGCTTCGATATCTTAAGTGTATGATATCGTTCGATCTTGGTGAACGTGCAAAAAGTAATCTTTCGGACAAGTAAGGCGGTGCACGTGTATATATAATTTTGTGTAGCAGTAATAGCGTTCTTATTTTCATTAAATCAGTAAGAGTCACCCCATATAGTTTTTTGGAATATTGAGATATATGATCATATTTTCTTAAATTAAAAACATATCTTAATATTGCATTATACGTTGATATTAGTTTTTTTCGACTTGTAAAAGCGCAACTTGCATATATTTCACATACATATAGTAGAGTTGGTATTAAGTAGGTTTTTGCTAATAAACTTCTAATCTTAAGCGGTGTAACATACTGGGTGTTCCACAGTGTCCGTAGTATTGCATAAGTTTTCCCTGTAGCAGCATTTATATGGTCGCACCATGTGAGAGTGGAATTAAAAGTGATACCAAGATTCTTGGCTGTTGATACAATTTCTATTTTTTGATCATTAAGCATTACAATCGGCTCAAAAGGTAACTTCAAAGTTCTCTTAGCTATTATTAAACACTTAGACTTTATAGGATTAAGACACAAACCGTTTATATTTGCCCAGTCATTAATGTGTTTCAGATCTCTGTTTAGTTTTTCCAAACAATCGTTTATGTTGCTTAAATCACTACTTAGAGTCGTACATGGTCAGCATACATGTGGACATTACAGTATTCTAAATGTCGCACTAAATCATTGATGTAAATTGAAAATAGTAGTGGTCCCAGTATTTATCCTTGTGGAACTCCTTTCAGAAGAGGCAATGGACTTGAAATTTTATCGTTTGCAAATACACTTTGGCGACGGGATGATAAATATGATGACATTAAACGTGTAGATAGAGGAGAAAAATTGAACAATTTAAGCAACTTCAGGCAGAGAACTTCATGATCCACAATATCAAATGCTTTGAAGCGGTCAAGAAGAGCAAGGAACGAGATATTTCCATCGTCAATTTTGCTACGTATTTCTTCAGATACATCAATAAGGGCTGTTATGCAGCTATGTTGTGGTCGAAATCCTGATTGCCTATTTGTCAACAAATCATTATTATTGACGTTATTACTTATTTGGCCATGTAGTAAATATTCAAAAACTTTTGACATATACGGTAGTATTGCGATTGGTATTCGTTGTTTGGTTTTGGGGTGGGTATGATTTTCGCATATTTCCAGTTTTGGGGATAAAAGCTCTTAGTGATAATATTATTCAAGATGTACGTGATATAGGGTAACATTAGCGGAATAATAGCTTTCAGAAATTTTGGATGAATGTTGTCAACCCCAACTGCATTTGGTTTAATCGCGAGACAACTACATAGAACATCCGATTGATTTACACAGTTAAAGTTAAAACAATTACCAGAAATAGTTGGACAGTGGTCATAAAAGCTTTTATTCGGACGAAAATTGGGCAGATTTGTAAAGGACTCGTTTACTTTCTCTACATCTATGTCACTGGTAGCCACACATGATGATTTGCCAACACCAATTTCATGTACAGCTTTCCAAGTCTGTTTGGATCCAACAGCTGATAAAAAACGACTAGAATAATACTCTGATTTCGCACTTTTTATCATTCTATTCGCATCTCTACGTGCAATACAATATTCAGTATGTAAATTGGGAATCTTGAAAGTTTACCAACGTTTGTAAGCAAAATCTCTGCCATCAATGGCTGATTTAATTGCTACATTGAACCATGGCTTTTCCTTAGCTTTTCGTTTAACGATTTTAATTGGGACGGATTTCCTAAATACATCCAACAGGTTAGTTTCTAAAAAATCCAGCTGACTATCTACTGAAGGCATGTAATAAACAGAGTCCCAATCAATGTTTGATAGCTCAGATGACATAATGTTATAATTAATATTCTTGAAATCATGGAAGGTAACCTCATTACAAACATACTGCAATTGAAAATCAAATGCTAAAAATATTAAATCATGTTTGGAGAAGCAAGGTGCTGATAGCTGATCATATAACAGAACTTCATTAATGTTGCTGACAAAAAATATATCCAATAGCGTGTTGGTTGTAGAGGTAAAATGTGTTGGGACTGAAGTATTTGTCGGCGACAAACCAATCGACTTCATGTCATTAGTAAGATGATTTTCAGTGATGATGTTGGAATTAAAGTCTCCACATATTATGACATCGTCATATTTAGACAGATCCTACAAGTAATTTACGATCATCGGCTACAACCTCAACTAATAAATATTCAATTTTATTATCAGTGGAAAATGTACTCTTTTAAGAAAAAATACTTCCTTAAGAAAAAGTTCTTATCTCAGGAAATGTATTTTTTTTTTTTTTTGAAGAATATGTACTTTTTTTTATAAAAGGTACTTTTTTCAGAACATGCGGTAAGTGAAAAGATGTACTTTTTTAAGAAAAAAATTTTTTTAGAAACGTTCTTTTTTAAGAAAATGTAAGTTTTTTAGAATATGTACCTTTTTCAGAAAACCTTATTTTTTAAGAAAAGGTTCTCTTTTAAGAAGAGCTACTTTTTTGAGAAAAGGTACTTTTTTAAGAAAAGGTACTTTTTTAAGAAAATGTACTTTTTTAATAAAATGTACCTTTTCAATACGAGGTCCTGCTTTAAGAGAAGCCGTTTTTTTTTAATAAAAAGTAGTGTTTTAAGAACTTGTAAGTTTTTAAGAATATGTGCTTTTTTAAGAAAATATGCATTTTTTTTAAGAAAAAGCGCTTTTTTCTTAAAGGTACTTTTTTCAGAAAAGATACTTTTTTAAGAAGTACATTTTAAAGAAAATTTACTTTTTAATAAAAGAAACTTTTTTAATAGAAAGTTAGGTTTTTAGGAAAATATATTTTTTCAAGAAAAGGTATTTTTATAGAATAGACAATATTGTTGAGAAAATGCTCTTTTTTGAGAAAAGTCGCCTTTTTAAGAAATTGCACACTTTTAAGGAATACCATTTTTTTTAAAGGTACTTGTCCCATTTAAGACTGTGTCGGAGACATTTTTCCCACCTAGAAATTTTTTTTATCAAGGTGATTCAAATATTCATTACATTGAGTCTTATATTATTTATTCTCATTGTGCTTTGTGTAAATTTAGCAAATTACATTAAAAACACAAACAACAAAAATGCACTTTGCTAACTCTATACACACACACACACAGACACACAGACTCAAAATCCATCAATCTCAACTTGCTACTATTCATTGACAGTTTGTTAGTCTCTCGATAGCAAAACCATAATGTCATTTAATTTAACTCATCTTATTTGCAGTTGGATGCGGACAATCTTAAAGTACAATATAACTTTAATATCACATTGGATCATCGTAAATTTGGTGAGATGTTTATTGTTTGCGGTCACTTATATGCAATTGATTCGTGTTCGGCCAAAAATTCTCAAATACGTTATGCCGTTGACCTATATCAGGGTAAATTGTTGAATGTAAATTTACCATTTACGAATCCTTTCAGTAAAACAACCTCTGTTGGCTATAATCCTTATACTGTGGTAAGTAACCAATGAACAAAAAGTTCTGTATTCATTTGTTTTTATTGTTATTTGATTTTTGTAAAATACTCGTTTTAAAAACTTGAATTATTCAGGAAGAAGTAAAAGTGCTTGTGGTTTGTTTAAAAGTGCTTAGCTTAAACGGAAAACCTAAAAGAGACACATTGCCATTTGATTTGTTAGCGTTTAGTATGTGGTTTTTAAAGTCATACTAAAGTTGGCATGCATTCAATGTATGATAATATATTGAGAAATAGGAAATTCATTCCAGTATCTTTAGATGTTGGGAAATTTACTTAGACATGATTGATGTAAATTCGTTTATGGGATGTGTATAAAATGTAAATTTTTAGAAAAGCTTTTTCTACATATGGTCGAGAAATAATGGAAAAATGGAAACAACTGAAGAAGGAATGAAGGCAAAACATTTTCGATAAGACATTTATTTATTTATTGGCTGCTTAAAAAGGTTTTGTATTTTGCAGAATGTGTATAAAAATACAGTACTGAAATTAAATAAGTAAAGAAAAACATAATCTATCTTAAATGTGTACCGATAATTTTCAGTATTTGATCCTATTATTTATTTATGGATAACTTGAATAAAAATTTAATAAATATTATAAATGCTTCAATCTGTTGGTATTATGGATATGCAAGAAATAAAAACACTAGACGCTTTAATAGAGCAAAGATAACGATAACGATAAAGATAACGATAACGATAACGAAATATTCTCTGTGATTTACTCATGGACTCATGAAATGATTTTGTGGAGAATGTGGGCTACAGTTTTCTTTTTTAGCTTAAACGAGGCTATTTTCAAGTTCGGTTTTTCATATTTTTGGTTATTTCTGGACAGACATAGAATTTTAGTTCTGGTTCTGGTGAAACTGAGCTACAAAATACTTTCGCGTACTTATAACTTGACCATTTCCAATTTTAAGGAGTTGAGTACTATGAGTTTCAACTTCTGTGTTAACATGCACTTATATAATGGTAGTCAGCTTAAACCTAGTTGTTCGAGCCCTACGTGACAATCTTTTCGCAAGCATTAAAAAGTCGCCAGCAAGAAGAAAGATATTTCCATCCATAAGCGAAACATAGCTTCTAATATTTTTCAGACTGCGATTTCAATAATAGTCAAAATATAAATAATACGCTAAGAGCTGTACCTCCTAAAGAATCCATTTTCGATACAGTGGTTTTTCTGGGATTTGGTTAATTTGGCATGATTTTGTTCAACATATGGTGCAGGCTAGCCTACATTTCCATCTGTCAGTTAGCACTATTTGGTAGCTTAGTTCAATTGTCTAATTCCAAAGGCTGTAGTGGCGCAATTTTGACTCCTGTATCATTGAGTATTTATACCCTATACCACCATGTAGTCAGGGTATTATACAGATCTACTCAGAATCACTTGCTGAGTCCATTCAGCGATGTCCTTCCATCTGTCCGTCCGTGTATGGGTCCATGTATTCAAACTACAGGCCGCAAATGTGAATGTATTTTAATGAAATTAGGTATATAACCTTACAGCGACTATGGGACGAAACTGATGAAAATCAGTCCATGTTCAGACCTAGTGTCCATACGAGATCAACTTAAATTGCCGTAAGATCCAAGTTATATATAGATATCGGTCTAATTGGGTTTGTGTGTGCATTTTACTTCCATTAATCAGTAGTCCATCTAAAAACCCTATCAGACAATTCTAAGTCATAGCCCCCATATATGTTTTTGCCCAAAATATGCAACTTTAGCAAATATGGTCCGGATCTGTGCATTTTCTGACCTGGTTTACATATAAATATATCATCCGATATGAAGTTTTTCACATCTGCAAGTAAAAAAAATAATAAAAATTCCACTTATATTTGGTTTATGCTTATTTTGTATATCCCTTTAGTTGAAGCTAAGATCAAAATTCTAAACCCATGGTATAGGATATTACATAGTCGGTCTAATTCTCTTAATTGTTTTTTAATGGTATCATGAATTCGCCTTTTTTATTTATTCATTTATTTATTTGGTTTCCTGCACAACAAAAGAGTCTTATAATTAAAGTACATGATCGGTATAATGTGATACAGTATTTAATGAAAATATAACATAGTTTAGGCGCCCCGGTAGGTGGGTAGGTAGCGTGCTCGCCTATCATGCGGGGGTCGTGGGTTCGATTCCCACCAGAGGCTTTGGTCTGTCGCTGCAAAAAAAAAATAACTACTCTCTCTTTCCTCCTTAACCTATTTTCAACACAATGCACTGCATCTGTAGGGGGAATCCCCTGAGTGTTGATTAATAAAAAAAAAAAAAAAAAGATAACAAAGATTATTTTACATGCATATATTCAAAACAAAGCAAAGTTTAAACAATATTTAAATGGTATTGAAAAATTGGAAAACTTTCCTTAAATATCCTGCGTTGCTTAAATATTGTAATGTTGATAGTAGCAAGTTCCAAAGACGTATCCATTGTATATAGAACTGCCATTCAGAGACCAAACTTTTATGCCTTATTTGAATTATAGAATTATTTCTTCTTGATTTAGAAAAGGATATTCGATTAAAAAGATATGTAGGCTCACGTGTAAATATAATCTTATGCATCAGTATCAATGATCGTATCTTCAAGAGATCGCAAAAATTCACACCGTAAAGTTTTCGTGCATACGGTGTTATGTTGGATGATCTTTTCAAATTATAGACGCATCTTAATATAGAATAAAACGTAGTTTTTAATTTCCTAGAGCTAATAGAATCACAGCTATCAAATAGTTCGCATCCGTACAACAAAGTTGGAATCAGATAGGTCTTTGCAAGTAGAACGCGTACATGGACTGGTGTAAGATGTTGAGTTTTCCACAGTGATCGAAGCATTGAATACGTTTTTAGCGAAGCAAAATTTATATGATCAGACCAGGTGAGAGTTTTATTGAAAATAATTCCAAGATTTTTGGTTTTTTGTGTAATTTCAAGAATTTGACGGTTAAGCATAATATCTGGTATAGCAAGGGGAGGCACTGATCTTCGAGTAATAATGATGCATTTAGAATTTGAAGGACTGAGACACAGACCATTTGCCAGAACCCATAAGTGAATTCGATTAAGATCCACATTTAGGTTCGCAACACAGTTATTTAGTTCATCGAAACGACTACAAACATAAAGTTGCACATCATCAGCATACATATGAACTTTACAATACGAAAGTTGTCTAGGCAAATTATTTATGTATATAGTGAAAAGAAGTGATCCTAGAATAGAACCTTGCGGAACGCCCTTTTTTATTGGAAGCATATTTGATATATTATTATTGGCGTTAACATATTGTTGTCGATTTTCTAAATAAGACGATATAAGACGAGTTGCGGAAGGAGAGAAACCAAAAAAAGTTCTTAGCTTCATGCAGAGTATTTCATAATTCACAGTATCAAAGGCCTTTGAATGATCTAAGAGCACTAGAAATGCAATGTTACCACTATCAATATACCCACGAATATCTTCAGATACATCAATGAGTGCAGTTATGCAGCTATGTTTAGGACGAAAGCCTGATTGTCTGTCTGAGAGTAGGCCCTTATTCTTGACATGTTTTCCAATTTGCTGATGCAACAACCTTTCAAGCACTTTAGACAAGTATGGTAGGATAGCAATGGGACGATATTCTGTATTTGATTTAGGTATAGGTAAAATTTTAGCATTTTTCCAACTTTGAGGAAATACACTTTTTGTGATAATAGTGTTAAAAATATGGGTAATTTGAGGTAGCAGTTGAGGGATAATTTCCTTTAAGAATCTGGGATGTATGTTATCGGAACCAACAGCATTAGATTTCACAGCCTGGCATGTGAAGAGTACTTCCAGTTGGTTTACGCCTTGAAAACAAAAAGCATTTTCCGATAAATTTGAACTAATATCAGTACTGCGGGTATAATATCCATCGTTTATGGGGATGTCAGCGATATTTGTAAAAGATTCGTTACGCGAATCAATATTTATTTTTATTTCAGATTTCCTTAGATTTGCCGACACCAATTTCTCGTATAAGCTTCCACGTTTTTTTTTAGAGTGTGCAGCAGAAATAAATAGGCTAGAGTAGTATGCAGATTTAGCAGTTTTTATCATTGTATTTATTTGTTTTCTAGCTTTGGAATATTCGTCATATAAATTATTTGTTTTAAACAGTTTGCAACTTTTAAAAGCTTTATCCCTTTCACAGATTTTATCCTCAATCTGTTGATTGAACCAAAGTTTATTTTTATACCCTATATCACCATGTGGTTTGGGTATAATGACTTTGTGCTGCTGTTTGTAACAACCAAAAATATTTGACCTAGACCCATCTTTAATTATACCGATCGAATCAGAATCACTTTCTGAGTTGATTTAACAATGTCCGTCCGTCCGTCCGTCCGTCTGTGTGTCCATGTAAAGCTTGTAATCAAACTGCAGGTCGCAAATATAAATATATTTTGATGAAATTTGGTGTATAAGCCTTTAGCGGCCATGGGATGAACGCTGTTGAAACTGGTGAGAATCGGTCCATGTTCAGACCTAGCCCCCATACAAATTACCCCTATGAAATCGACATAAATTGCCATAAGATCCAAATTGTCATATGGATCTTACTCAAATTGGGTTTGTATACGTTCATTACATCCATTAATGAGTAGTCCAAAAATGATACCTATTGGACAACTCTTAGTCATAGGCCCCATATAGAGTTGCTTCCCGAACTTCACATAAATCTATCAAAAAACAAAAATGTTGCACTGATTATTCTCAAATTTTGTTTGTATATATTTTTACAAAATACAAGAGACTTTACCAAACATGGTCAGGATCGGTCCATTTTTGTGCCTAGTCCTCATATAGATATAGCATCCGACATGAACTTTTTCATATCTGCAGCCGAAAAAATTAATAAAAATCCCACTCAAATTTGGTTTATGCTTATCTTCTATATCCAGTTAGTTGGATCTAAGAGATAGGGTCCCTAAACGCATGGTATAGGGTATCGTAATTTTCTTGCTTGTTTATTTTTCATTTCTTATTTTTAACTTTTCATTTTTATTTTTAATTTATTTTTAATTTATTTTTCATTTTTCCTTTTTTTTTATATTTCATTTTTATTTTTTATTTTTCATTTTTCATTTTTCATTTTTCATTTTTCATTTTTCATTTTTAATTTTTCATTTTTCATTTTTCATTTGTAATTTATTTTTCATTTTTAATTTTTTATTTTTCATATTTTATTTTTCATTTTTCATTTTTTATTTTAATTTTTTATATTTCATTTTTTATTTTTTATTTTTCATTTTTCATTTTTTTTATTTTTCATGTTTCATTTTTTATTTTTAATTTTTTATTTTTATTTTTTAATTTTTTATTTTTAATTTTTCATTTTTTGTTTTTAATTTTTTATTTTTAATTTTTAATTTTTCAGTTTTTAGTTTTAATTTTTTATTTTTTATTTTTAATTTTTTTTTTCATTTTTTTTTTTAATTTTTAATTTTCAAACAGGTTATCATATCATAATTTTTTCACCAATGCAATCACATTTTATCTTACCACTCACATCTTACGCTCACATGTATGTTACGCTGTTTTTGAAATTATAGATGTTTACACATCAAAAATAATAAACACATATTTCACTCTAGAAGTTAAAAAAATCAAAAGTTCAACTTTGACCTAGTATTCCTTAAAAAGTCCTCAATCAATTTTAATGTAATTAAAACTCAGTCAAGCTGAACTAAATATCTATCCATTAAAAAAAAAAATACTTAAATATTTTGATCAGTTCAAAAGTTACAGAATTTTGGACAATGAAAAACGATTTTCAGCCCCTGTGAGTCGGTCTAATTCTCTTAATTGTTTTTGAATGGTATCGTGAATATGCTTTTTAAATCCAAATTTTATAAGGTTGTAGTATCGTTTCTTTACGTTGTACTGGTCGAAGGATCTAAGTGTTCCAAATTCTTCTTCGAGCGCAGTGGTATAAGTGACAGCATGAACATATCTGTGTCCGCAGTATTTTCGCATTTAATTACTTGTATTATTTTTGTCCAGAAAATACATCACACCGCCATTTGCAAAAAAGAGTTAACTTGCAGTATCCGATGCATCGGAATTTTTCTAAATACATCAAAATCTTTGATATATGATTTTTGTCTTACTGACGCATTAGGGAACTAATTATGAGTACAAATGATTTAAATTTGGAGAGAAGTTCTGAAAATGTATACAATATTGTTTAACATGAACTGTTGGGCTTGAAAGAAGGTAAAGAAACTAAAAATAAAAAACGAAAAACGTTATTTTAACGCTTCTCTTTAAAAAGGCGCTAAACGCTTTTGGCTTTTAAGGTTGTTAAAAGCCTGGATGGAACTGCTTTGTTCTTGGGAGAAAAAAGAGCATAACTCCTAAACGAAATTCTAAAGAATTGCAAAAGTACATCCCTATCGGATAACAACATATTTTACTAATAAAGACCATATTCCTAACATTGCACTAGATAAATATTGCTATACTAATATTATTTTCCTTTCATTTGCAGGAACTATACTCATGGGATCGAGGTAATTCTCTAACATATCCGATACGATATAATGAACAAAGTTTTGGGGGTGACCATGCATAAATTCTAAGTATTTTATAAAGGACAACAAAAAAAGTAAATAAATTCGTGGCTGACTTGATGGTAAAACCACACATAATTTTTAAGAACAAATTTTACAACATCATGGTAAATAAATAATATAGAATATATGTAAAAATAAATACACAAAACACTAAAGAAAATTGACAAACAAAAAAAAAAACAATTTATAAAAAAAGCATCCAAGTTGAATGACATACTCATGTCATAGAACAAAATGCATAAAATTAAGGACTTAAAACAAAAAAAAAATAGAAAATAAGAAAAAGAAACTTTCTGATAAATTTTATGTAACAAATTTTGCTTGAAACTGCAACAAAAAGCATTTGTAATAATGCTACAAAATAAAATAAATGGAAAAACTTGAATATATATTTTTATCTATATGTTGTTTTTTTTTTACGGAAATATTGCTCAGAACTCTGAACATACAAACCAACATATACTTATCATATACAACACAAAATGTATATACTTCCCAATATATAAAAAATTTGTAAGATCTACATCAAACTTTCTGTATGTTTTATTTATTATATATCTAGTAGTTTTACTATATTATAACACCCTTGATAAAAAGACAGTCAAAGAGCAATTACGAGGGCAGGTTGAAATGTCCTTCCCTTGACTTAACACATTGGATGAGGTGGATGACGATGTAATTCTTATCCCAATACATAAAACTTAATCAAGGAAATGACACAAGCATGTGTCCAACTGAAGAAATGTGACGTGTTTGCTTAATAAATAGCAGCGTTTAACCTGTAATATGTTGTGGAATCCATCCAGTAACTTGGATTGATCTTTTATTTGGCATTTTCTTCGTTGCTCAAGTAGCTTGGATTTTGAAAATTTGTAGGAAAATGTAATGCCATCTCTTGCAAAGGAGAGGTACTTATAATATAGCCCTCGTATATGTACTTAAAGTGTGTTTTGAATTACTGTTTAACAAAAAAACATTAAAGTTATAAATCAAAAAAATAATAAAAAATATTGGAAATTTAAAGTATGTTGCAAGCAAGGGGTGGATCGAATATGTCAATTTCTCAAAATATTTTATCAATACAGAAATTTGAAGCTTCGATGAAAATATCTTTTTACTCCCAAATTTCTCATCCATAATATTAATAGGCTAGGCGATTTCTTTCTTTTTTTCAAAGGTATTTCTTTTTAGCTGTTCACCAGACTTACAGATTTTTAAATTTTTGCTTTTATTTTGAAAAATTGCATTAAAAGTTGCTACTAACACATACATAGAATTATACAATGCTATGTGTGTGTCTATTAAATTTGTTAATGTATTTATAAGTTTGTTTACTTCATTCACAATAATTATAAACCAAAAAAGTTTTGGTTTGTGAATTTGCTAAATTGAAAAAGCAAAAGTTGGCTAGAATTTGCACTCGAATTTCGAGCGCTGGAATCTGGTAGTACAGATTGAAAACTCGATAATTGCCGAGATATGAACGAAATTTATTGCAGCGGATTAACATTGCACTTACGATTTTGTTTTGTAAGGGATTTAATAGTTTGTTATCGAATTTTAACCCATTTCGCTCCGAAATTTAATTTAATTTTTATTTTTTGGAAAAACGTGCGGACCCTCTGAACTCAAAAATCTGATCAAAGAAATTATCCAATTTTCCGTTTTTGCAGAAACATATGGTTTATTTGCTGTTTAATTAATTTCTTTCATTACTTTCGAATCAAATCGTACGAAAATTATAAAAGTTAGTAAAATATTATATTAGTAAAATACTGTTAATATTTGAAAAAGAAATCGTAAGATAAAACAAGTAAGAAAATTATAGTCGGTCTAGACCGACTATATGATACCCTATACCATGCGTTTAGAGACCCTATCTCTTAGACCTAACTAACTGGACATAGAAAATAAGCAAAAAGCAAATTTGAGTGGGATTTTTATTAATTTTTTTTGGATGCAGATATGAAAAAGTTCATATCGTGGGCTAGGCCCAAAAATGGACCGATCCTGACCATGTTTGGCAAGGTCTCTTGTATTTTGCAGAAATATATACAAACAAAATTTGAGAAGAATCAGTGCAATATTTTTGTTTTTTAATAGATTTAAGTGAAGTTCAGGAAGCAACTCTATATGGGGCCTATGACTAAGAGTTGTCCAATAGGGATCATTTTTGGACTACTGATTAATGGATGTAATATATACATACAAACCCAATTTGACTAAGATATGTATGATAATTTGGATCTTATGACAATATATGTTGATTTCATAGGGGTCATTTGTAAGGGGGCTAGGTCTGAACATGGACCGATTATCACCAATTTCAATAGCGTTCATTCCACGGCCGATGCAGGCTTATATACCAAATTTCATTGAAATATATTCATATTTGCGACCTGCAGTTTGATTACAAGCTTTACATGGACACACAGACGGACGGACACCGTTAAATCAAATCAGATAGTGATTCTGATTCGATCGGTATAATTAAAGGTGGATGTAGGTCAAATATTTTTGGTTGTTACAAACAGCAGCACAAAGTCATTATACCTAAACCACATAGGGTATAAGGTATAAAAAAAGTGAAAGAAAAGTCGTGCAAAAAAATTATGTTTTCCATGTTTTAGTTTGTATTTGTATGCAGATCACGTTGCATTTCTCGCACATATAAATTGTTGGCTTACCACATCCTTTCGGTTGACAACGACGATTTCTTCCCTGAGGATTTCTGATTAAAACGTGTTTCCCATCAAATTTTGGAAGATTTGGTGGTAGGTATCCTCACAGTCGGCGACGTCATCATCGACACTTTCTTTTCTCTCTGTTAAAAGAAGAGCTTCCATCACAAAGACTTTAAATTCTTTTTGACTTTTCGGTTTTTCAGCTTCATATTTTGCAATCAAACAATGCAGTTTGCAAGCATTCACAATGGCCAAAAACAAAGTAGTGCACCACAAAGGCCAATACCATTTCTTTCTACATATATTGATTCGATAGTTCTGCAAATCCACACCACCCATGTCCTTGTAGTAATTCTGTTACATGGCTGGCTGGCCATACAGGAGATATAACTTCTGGCTGCCAAACTATCAGAATATTATCCTGATCTCCTGGTAAATTCAAAAACACGTGAATAAATATAAATATATAACAAAAACCAAATTACAACACAGAACAAATATATAATGCAGCCTGAAATTAATCGAACCAGTACTTCTAGGAGCTTCTTGGCAAAGAAAATCGGTCCGTCGATCCGATTATTACAGCTTAGTACTGAAGGTATGAGCAAATCAAAATGCGAGTACCTTGCCCGTCTTCTTAATAACGAAGGTATTGATGTCGTATTTATTCAGGAAACACATATTCTTTCTGAGGAGGATTTCAATAACCGTGGGCTGATTGATGGCTATGACGCTATTGGCGTGCACTATGGCTCCGCTACGTACGTTAGAATTGGTATAGAAAATGTTACTCTTATTGATACGAGTGCTGAAAAAGATGTATATATCATAACAATTGAGGTCTCAGGTATACATATTGTAAGCTTTTACAAACCTCCAAATATTGTATGGCCTGACTCAGTTCTTCCCACGTTCCCTTCCCCATCATTGTATACTGGGGATTTCAACAGCCAACATGGAGATACACAACCGATGATAAAAGTGGCAATATGTTAGTGGAATGGGCAGAGGTCAATAACAAACATCTTAGCTATGATGCAAATGATGCTGCTACTTTTCACTCCGGCCGCTGGCGAAGAGGATATAACCCCGATCTGACATTTGTAAGACTTAAAGAGGACCACACTCCCATTCCAATTTACCGTAAAGTACTTGATGGCTTTCCAAACAGCCAACATCTTCCAATATTCCTAGAAACTGGCATCCAAATCCCTCTAGTCGAGTCAGTTCCTAAACCACGATGGAACTTTTGCAAAACTTCTTGGAAATCATTTGCTCGTGATCTCGACCAAACATAAGGTGGATAAACCCAAACCCAAAAAATTATCTCAGATTGGTCAAAATGGTAATTGCCACTGCGAAGAAACATATTCCCATAGGGTACCGTAAACACTATGTGCCAGGTTTGTCCGAGGAAACCGAAGCTCTCCACGAAGAATATTTAGGTACGCAAGATGAGACAATTGCAGATGAACTTCTGAAATCACTAGATAACGATCGCATGGCAAAATGGCACAAAACGGTTTAAAATACAAATTTCTCATACTCAAGTCGGAAAGCTTGGAGCCTTCTCCCTAAACTAGGAGATAGCACACATATAGCAAATTCCAAGTCGACTATACATCCAGACAGCATTGCCCTAACCATCAAACCAACCTCAAAAATCGTATCAGATAAGAAACACAGTATTGATATAAAGAAGAAACTTAAACAACTAAAACGTCAATCGCAAGTTATACCACATTTTTCAGGACCTTTTGAAGAAACGGAAATCTATTGTGCAATATCACAACTTAAACCTTGTAAAGCAGCAGGAGCTGATGGTTTCCTGAATTTTTCTTGCATAGTGGGAAGAACTTCCTAAAGCGGCTGACACTTTTCTATTCCAACATCATGCTCACTGGCTACATCTCTTTGGACCTAAAAAGATCCAAAATATTCGCTCTTTTAAAACAAGGCTAGCCAAAAGAACAACCTGAAAGTTACCGCTCAATAGAATTACTGAGCATAAATTACTTGAGAGGTTAATTTATAATAGAATCGAACCCATTATAAACGATATAAGCCCTGCAGAACAAGCCGGTTTCCCATCGGGCCGCAACTGCACGGACCAGGTCCTATCCCTAACAACATACATTGAGTCAGGCTTTCAACAGAAACTCAAGACTGCAGTCGCGTTTGTAAACCTTAAGGCTGCATACGATACGGCGTGGAAAGATGGAATTATCTATAAGTTTTTAAAAGCTATACCTTGCATTCGAACGGCTACGCTTTTAAACAACATGCTGAGTGATCGCGCTTTCATAGTATATCTCGGAATCAAACAAAGCAGAAAATGTAAACTTAATGATGGACTCCCTCAAGGATCAGTACTGGCTCCTCTCCTATTTAACCTATACACACATGATCTCCCATCAACATTTTCGAGAAAGTTTACAAATGCCGATGACATTGCTATAGCCACTCAACGCTCTCTAGCCGAAGATGTAGAATCTGTTCTTACAAATGACCTTACGTCACTTGCGACCTATTTTAAAAAATAGAGATTTCGTCCCAGTTTAAATAAAACTGAAGTTTCATGCTTCCACCTAAACAACAACCAATCTAATCTAGAGCTAAATATACGTTTTGGTAACACTACATTACCCCATAATCCGACCCCAAAATACATAGGTGTCACCCTTGATAGAACCCTCTCATTTAGGAAACACATCGAAAAAAACGCGAAACAATATCATCCAAAAACTTGCCTCAACTATTTGGGGAGCTACCGCAAAAACACTGCGCTCGGCATTGGCATCTACTCCACTGCAGAATACTGTGCACCAGTCTGGCTCAACAGTCCACATGTCAACAAACCAGATGCCCAACCCAACGCATCAATGCGATCGATAACAGGTACAATATCTTCTACTCCAATAAGATTTCTACCTGTTCTTAGCAATATACAACCACCAAATATAAGACGCCAAAATGCTCTAGTCCGTGAACACCGTAAGATAATAGCTAATCCCAGCCTTAAAATACATCCCACCCATGACGATCGCCTCCAATCTCGAAACCCACCATTAGAGCTTGCCAAAACGCTCACAGATAACAACTTCGATCCACACAACATTTGGACCGACAACTGGAATCTAGCCTCGTGCGATGACGCCATTAAAATCCAAGATCTGACCTGCATGCCGCCAGGCTCAGACCTACCAAGGCTTTTGTGGGTCAGGCTAAACCGTATTAGAGCGAACACTGGAAGATGCGCAGCTACCCTTTACAAATGGGGCTCAGCGGACTCCCCGCTGTGTGACTGTAGTGATACAGTGCAAACCATTCACCACATTATAAGAGAGTGCCGTCATCGAAGGTTTCCCGATGAACTGTCCAAACTGAACAGGGCTGGCCCTGCCGCTGCCGGGTGGCTGAAAAATGTTGAAATCAATATCTGATTCCTATCTTTATATTCTTTTATGATTTCTTTATTTCTTTCTCTGTTTTTTATTTTTAATAATATGTTTAAATACTTATGTAGTTTCTTTTGAACAAGAGCCATACGATAAATAAATAAAGCATTATTTTTTGTGTGGCATCAAACGTAAAATCATAATCACCCCTTGGTAATTGTTAACCGGTTTTTAATTCATCGAATTCATCAGTCAGTCGATTGGAACGAACGGTTCCCAAAGCACAAAACCTTTTATCAGCCAACAAACAAAGCAAGTGGTATGATGTGAAGAAGTTGTCAAAACAAACTTCATGTCGCTTTGGATATTCAACATTCGAAAGCAAACGCATTACAACATCAGCTCCCAATCCAACAACAATTTTGTATTGATCAGCTGATCCACCGTTTGGTATGAAGAAATACATATAACCTGTAAACAAAGAAAGGAAAATAGTATCCGAAACCCGATTATTAAAAAAAGATAAGAGATTTATTACATGAAGATGAACAAAGTCACCATAATTTATAACAAAATCGAATTGGTTTGCCTTTAATGAACATCTTATAGCTGTGCCCAGCAGCGGATTTAAGAATTTTAGTCTAATTTGAATTGAAATAAGAAGCACATTGTACTATTGGTATATTGTGGTATATCGTCACCTTAAAGACCAAACAACCTATCAGCAGTTTTCAAAAGTTTACAGGAGAGAGAAAAAACGTTATAAAATTGGAACTATTTGCAATATTGAAACGAAAATTATATATTCTTAATTTGGTAAAAGCTGGGTTATTTGTAATATTAGGTGTTGATATAGGGAATAATATTAAATAAAAAAACTCAATTTTGAAATTTTTGCTGATATGTTGTTTGGTCTTTAAGGTGACGATATATAAGTGTGTTGCTGCATTTAGTAATCAGAACCGCCGAGTTCACTGTATGTTTAGCAAAATCATAAATCTTTTTCGTTAATTTTATATATTCAATTTTATATATGGGGGATTTCATGTCAAGTGCACCAACTTTTGAAACCGATGTCTTCCGATCGGGATGAAATTTGCACCAAGGTTAGTCCTATTGGATAGTAGTTTAGACACAATTTTTCAACAAGATCGGTCCAGATCTCTCTGAGTTAGAGGGGATCAAAATTTGACATTTTGGCCAAACAGGTGTTTTTTCCCATCCATGTAACTTATTACCTATTGTTCTTAGAAAATTTTCTCCCAAATAGTTTAGATAGCTATTTCTTCAATATTTCGGAAAAAAATTTTTTGTAGACTTTTTTTTTGCTAAATCAAAGCATTTTTTGCCTTTTTTTTTAAAAGGGTATTTTTTTCATAAGAAAGCTTAGGATATTTCCTTTAAGAGCTTTTTGGTCGCTTAGTGGGATGGGAGTGGGATATCTATCAAAATAAATGTTTTGTAACTCAAGACAACGGTTTTTAAATTTTTCACAAATGCACTATTTTGAATTTTTTCCTATTTGTGTCTAAAACCTTACAAATAAAACTTATACTGAGAAACTAGACAAACTAAACTTTCCGAAGGTATGTAACATACCTTCATAACATAACAGAAGAGAATGGTTATCTGTAACCTGAAAGAGTTATTTGCAACATTTCAATCTGAACACGAGGATGTTAGAATTGGCTTCACAAAATTTACCCAAATGAGGCCAAAACATTGCGTTTTGGCAGGAAGCAGCGGAACTCACAGAGTATGCGGTTGCATTTACCGTGAACATGTTAAACTGATGTTGAAGGAAATCAACTTAAAGTATTTAACAGATGATTCGGCAGAAGATTTACACGATTACCGCGATTGACTTAAATTGACTATGTGTCCTAATGCAACAACTTCTTGCCACTTAGGTGAATGTACCAATTACCCGTAAACCACATTCATGAAAGAAAATTTAATCAACTCTTTAGATCGTGAATATACAGAGGAGGTCAAATTTGATTCTTGGATTCAGACTGACATATGCACATTGAAAACAATCATTTTCAATGTGGATGATTTTGTGGAAGAAATGTGTACAGGATTGCTAAACTTGAGAAACCATGACTTTTTAGTCAAAGAGCAATGGTCATTCTTCAAGGATTTGAAGATACATTTGAAGTCTGGTGAATTCGTTATTTCATATGATTTCGCAGAAAACTATAAATATGTTCTTCAGGATGCCATACAAGCATTCCACTTCAATAACGACCAAGCAACTATATTCACAGTAGTTATTTACTACATGAAAGATGAAAAACTGGAACACAAAAGTATGGCAATCATATCCGACGATTTAAAACATGATACCGTTGCAGTTTATGAGAACCAGAAGAGAATACTAAAATTTTTAAAATATAATTTACAGTAAAGAAGGTATACTACGTTTCGGACGGAGCTCGTCAACATTTTAAGAACAAAAGTAGCTTGGCAAATCTTATGGCCCATGAAAAAGATTTTGGAATGTCAGCTTAATGGCTTTTTCATCCTACTGCTCATGGTAAAGGAGCATGTGATGGTATTGGAGGAAACCTTAAAGAAATGCAGCGAAGTATAGCCTCCAGTGCTATCATCAAGATCGCATTTTAGATGCGACTGCTTTATTCCATTGGGCAAAGAGTTATTGTAAAGAAACTAAAATAGTTTTTAGTAGCAAAGAGGATCATCAGAAAACATTGAAAACACTGAAGATCAGATTCGATGCTGCGGTAACAATCGATGGCACCACTCAATACCATGCCTTTATACCGCTTGTCGATGGAAAACTCAAGTTGAAAAGGTTTTCTGCCTCTATTCAATGCGATTTCTTTCCAAAGACAACAAATAAACCAGCAGCGAAATCAACAGCTCGACCTAGTAACCCCAAGAAAGGATTGACAAAAAAAAACGCAGTAAATAAAGGCGACAAAAAAGCTGGATGAAAGACTGGGTATTTAAAAATTTACAAGACTTAAATACTTCATCAGCTACAATAAATTAAGTATAGTATAAAAATAGTTATGATATAAATGGATCTAATGCAATTAAGATTAAACTTTAATAAATTATTTATCTTTTTATTTTTAATATTATTATTATTATACATTAATTTAATTATTATTAAAAATAAATCATAAATAATAATTTTTCAACATTTCTATAGAAAAAAAGCGATTTTTTCCTGAGGTTAACATATTCTGGGTATTACAGTATCGAGAGTATAAAATTTTAGTTAGGTATGTTATATACCTTCTGAAAGTTTAATTTGTCTAGTTTCTCAGTATAAGTTTTATTTGTAAGGTTTTAGACACAAATAGGAAAAAATTCAAAATAGTGCATTTGTGAAAAATTGAAAAACCGTTGTCTTGAGTTACAAAACATTTATTTTGATAGATATCCCACTCCCATCCCACTAAGCGACCAAAAAGATCTTAAAGGAAAAATCCTAAGCTTTCTTATGAAAAAAAAAAAATAAAAAAAATGCCCTTTTTTGAAAAAAAGGCAAAAAATGATTTAATTTAGCAAAAAAAAAAAGTCTAAAAATTTTTTTTTTTTTAAGTATTTTTTTCCGAAATATTGAAGAAATAGCTATCTAAACTCTTTGCGAGAAAATTTTCTAAGAACAATAGGTAATAAGTTACATGGATGAGAAAAAAACACCTATTTGGCCTAAATGTCAAATTTTGATCCCCTCTAAATCAGAGAGATCTGGACCGATCCTATCCAATAGGACTAAGCTTGGTGCAAATTTCATCCCGATCGGAAGACATCGGTTTCAAAAGTTGGTGCATTTGACATGAAATCCCCCATATACTAGGAAAACTTTGAGGAAGTCTAAAAATAAACTTAGGTGGTTTTGAAATTACTGCACCTTTTCCAATCGTATTTCAGAAAACATCAATTGAATTTCAGAAGGTATCAATTTGTTTCAGAAAACATTAACTGATTTTCAGAAAATATCAATTCTATTTCAGAAAGTTTCAATTGTATTTCATAAATCATCAATTGAATTTCAGAAAGTATCAATTGTGTTTCAGAAAACATCAATTGATTTTCAGAAAATATCAATTGTGTTTCAGAAAGTTCCAAATGTATTTTAGAAAACATCGATTGACTTTCACAAAGTATCAATTGAATTTCAGAAAGCATCAATTGATTTTCAGAAAGTATCATTTGTATTTCAGAAAATATAAATTGAATTTCAGACATAAAATGTATTTCAGAAATTATTAAATTTACTTCAGAAAATATGAAATGAATTTCAGAAAATATCGTTTCAGTCTCCGAAAAAAAATAACAACGCTATATAAAAACATATTTTTTTAAGTATTACACTGGGTTTTTAATATCTCTTGAATACTACATATCGTCATCTTTTTACAGGAGAAGCAAAAAGCATCATAAAACAAAAACTACTTTAAGCTTAATACCCAAGTAGTTAATATGTTGTATTCTTTCGACCTTTCTAGCCAAATTTTAGAATCAAACTGAAAAATCATGATGGATTTTTTTTTTTTTAAACAAATTTATGGTAAAATAGTAATTTTTAAGTAAAAGGCCGTAACCACAATATAAAAGGTCAATTTTTAACTTTTTGTTAGTTACGGCCTTTTGTGTTTTAGGTGACGATATAAACGTGTTTTTTTCAAAATGATGACTTCAAAATCAGTCAAAATTCTATCCTGGAATTTATATTGTAGCTGATTAACAAATGAAGTCCTCTTCTTATTCCGATTAAAAGGCCGTCGTTGATAGTTTATTTTCCAGTGCATAACAAATAAGTCAAAATTTTGCTAAATATTTTTTTGCGACTCCAAATCACTAATAGAAGCAATAATAACTTTTCGGTATTGTAGGGTAAACTACTTTTTAATTCTGAATTTCGATAGATTTTTTATGAAATTCAATTAATGTTTTCTAATACATTAAATAATTTCAGAATTTTATGGTAAAATTTTATCAAATACATTTTCACTAATTTGTTTGTAGTATCTGTTATAAACTCATCTTCTTCAGCCTCATCGAAATACAATTTCCTCTTTCTATTTCTTCCCTGTTCATAACTAGAAATTGTCAAAGCTTTTTCTTGAAATCTTAAAAAATTAATCTTCATTTGCAACAAGTAGTTTACTAATGAATCGTATAGCTGAACATCAGTAATCAGATTCACGTTAGCGGCTTGGAATTTTTTTATTTACACTGTCATCAAAATTTGCCAAAAATTTCTTAATAATCCTCCAGCTTCAGTACGAGTCAATACTTTCTCCAAGTTGCCACTTTCAATTTCTTTCAGTACATCAATTCTGTGGTTTTCTAGAATAACCGCGTATGTCATAAAATCAAAATGTTCAGGGGAGCCAAAAAACGTTATATTTGATATTATGGGGTCGATTTAAAGATTTTAGAGCTTTTTATTTAACAGTCCTGTAGGTATGGGCAATAAATACTTTATATAAAATTTTGAGTCAAAAATCTTCAGAGGAATGGATCCTGGAGAAGGACGAAAAAACAATATGTAAATTACACTTAAAATGTGTGCAGATAAAATAACTTATGTCGACAAACGTAGTTTTCTTTGACAAAGATAACTACCAATGCTACCACCCATGTAGACATAAGTTGTTGTTGCTTGAAAAATGAGAATGAGAATATAAAAACGTATCAAGAATAATAGTGACAAAAAATAACAGAAAATAACAAAAGTTTTTACAAGCGGTTATAAACTGAAAACTAATCCAAAATTATTTTTAATTTTTTTTTTTTTTTATTATTAAAATAATTTGTCAGCGATCAAACGTAGATTGACATACGTCGTTAGTGCTGAAAATTAATTTAATAAGCCTTTAAGTTACGTCGTTATTTAAAGGAAAAACTCAGAATTGGTCAACATTTTTTTAAAAAAAATTTAACACATGTAAAGGGCGTTAAAAATTAATATAGTTGGCATCGTTAACTCAAAACTGACAAAAATGGACATACGAGGTTATTCCAGAAAACCACAGAATTATCTCTTTATAATTTTGAAACAAGGCTTTACAGTTAGGTGGGCCGCTTTGAAAGAACACTAGTTTATCCTTATTGTGCCATTGATTTTTCGATAGCTTTTGGCATGAGGAAAAAAGTTCCACTGCGACATATCAAAAAAATCAACTTTTATGTTTAGGATCTTTTTAGTGGGTAATAAGAAAAATCGGCTGATTTAATTTAATTACGGGAGAAAATACATAAAAATTGGTTTGGATCCTTAAAAATTACAAAAAAGAGGAAAATCGGAAAAAACGGTTTTCCGACAAAAGTCCTCTAAGAACCCAAAAAAAAAACATTCGTTTTCTAAACAATGATATCGCAATGAATCAGCCGTTTATTTTTACCTTCTAAAAAAGCGTTAATAATAAAAGTTTAGAAAAAGTAAAAAAATTTAAATTTGGGTGCCTCCTCATGCCAAAATCTATCGAAAAATCAATGGCAAAATATCGATTGCTAAATCGACCCAACCAGTGTCACATAAGGCCTTCGGTAGTTTTTTGGTTGGCCCTATTTTTGTTTTTAATAGAGCCCACCGCTTTGTTGACACACTAAAGAAAGGATAAAAGGCATTTAAAACGTTATAGATTCCGGACATATTATTTCCATTGTCATATGATTGTCCTCTGCAATCTGCCAAATTTAATTTGCATTTATCGAAAAACTTCAATATTACTTTAAAAATTTCGTCCGCTTTATGACCAACATTGTCGAGAAAATTTATTTTGCCGTTATCAATATCAACATACCGAATTGTCAATGATAATTGGTTAGTGTGAGCAATATCAGGTGTCGAATCAACAATTATAGAGAAAAATTTTGCTTCTTTTATATCACTGATTATTTTGTTACTCCCTTATGTTCCAATTATAGTAATAAATTCATCATATATTTTTCACTGTGTCCTCGAAGAGGTAATTCCTGGCTACATAGCTCCTTTATGACAAAGGAAACTCTATTTAAAACATTTGTCCAGTAATCTACTTCGGCTTTAAAATTTTTGAGCAAAAAAATTTCCACATTTCCACTCAAGTTACTTCTTTCAATCATGATCATAGCACAACTGCGATGTGTAGAAGATTTTTCGTTGAATTCTAATTGTGAAATATTTTTCCAATCTGAGCATCCACTCTTTTTAGAAAAAGAACTATATTCTTTAAATAAATAACATGGAATCCAATATAGAGCCTTATCAGACTTTCATGAGTTTCTCCATTTTTTAATTTTTTTGAAAAATTCTGCACTTAATTGTTTCGATATACTGAAATCAATATTCTTTTTTGGTTTGAAACCAAACTTTAAAACAAAATCAATCAAGGATTCGTCAATATTCCTATTACTAGGATCATTATTAACAGATATCATGGTACTGATGTTCGTATGTATTTTCAATGTTTGTCACAATTTCAGTACCATTAGATATTTTATTAAAACTAGAAATGGAAATAGTGTTTTGTGATCAAAAAGCTGTAAATGAAACTGGTACAATAATGGCAATTTCTGTGGACAAAGATAGTACATTTTCAATTAAGTTTAGATCTGAAATATTTTTACCACTAGCACTTCAGCTGGGGCATATTTTAAAGTACTTCAATATTTTCGTAGATTGTTGAATATTTTTTTTTTTTTGTTTTGCCAATTTTTCTTTAGCCTCCTGACGATATTTCCCACCACTTAATCTCTTCCTTCCGTCACTCATTTCAGTAGATGAATAAAAACTTTATTTTAATTAAATAAGAATAAAAAAAACTTTCAAAATGAATTTGGTAACTTATATTTGAAGAGAAAAAGCAAACTTACGCACATTTAACCGAGAGAAAACCAAGATTAGTCACCAATAATTGACAAAACTTAATAAATTACAAACAAGAAAGTTAAATTACAAACAAAAATAATTTCTTGAATCAAATAATATATATATATATATATATATATATATATATATATATATATATATATATATATATAAATATATGAGTTTAGAGAAAGATCATAGTTCAAAGAATTTGGATATAGAAATTAAGCATAATCTAAATTTAGTTGGTATCGACATTAATTTTTTCTGCTTGCAGCCACTTATTTTTTGCAAAAACATACACACAAATACAAAAATTAAAAAAAAATCTGCGCAACGTTATAGTTTTTTTTGTAGATTTTACTGATTTTTGGTAACTACAAGCATCAAAATTAACTGATTAAAACCTAACCACAGTGTGGTACGAGTGTAAGAAGTATTCATATTATACATATTACCCCAAATTTTGGTTTAAAAATTATTTGTGTCTTTTCATCAACAAAACCAAAATAATTTTAATCTATACATAAGAACACACACGATGATATGCATCTTAAGTATGAGCATTTATTTGAGATAAAATTTTTATAATTCTTTTAAAATTCTAAGCAAATAAATTAAAAAAAACTCGATCATACTTGCAGTAAGTACTAAATTAAATAATAATAATAATAATAATAATAATAATAATAATAATAATAATAATAATAATAATAATAATAATAATAATAATAATAATAATAATAATAATAATAATAATAATAATAATAATAATAATAATAATAATAATAATAATAATAATAATAATAATAATAATAATAATAATAATAATAATAATAATAATAATAATAATAATAATAATAATAATAATAATAATAATAATAATAATAATAATAATAATAATAATAATAATAATAATAATAATAATAATAATAATAATAATAATAATAATAATAATAATAATAATAATAATAATAATAATAATAATAATAATAATAATAATTAATAACTAGTTAGTATAGTTAATTTATAGCACTAGTAAACCATAAATGGTTCTTAGATAAACATAAGTCAAACACAAATATGGGCAATTCCATTTATAATTAACGAGAGATCGTTGTATTCTTGGATATAAATAAAATAGCAAAAATTGTGTCACTTTTTCATTTGATTCTATATTTTATATTTGACTAACAATTTTGTTTTGCAACTTACAAAAGTCAAATAATGAAAAACTGAATTGAAAAAAAGCTACACCAACTACTATTTTTTGATACTGTAAATATTGTTATTCAAAAAAAAAAAAAAAAAAAAATTTTAAATAAAAATTTTAAATTGAAAATTTTAAAAAATTATTTAGTCGAGCTCAAGGTCATATTTTGAAAAATTATTTTTTTTTTTGTTCTTGCGATATTTCGTTATTCATCGAATATCATCCTACAAATATATGCATACATATAAACAAACATTTTTGTAACAAAAAATCGTGTCTCCACCATCGTCAGTTATTGCATTTAAAATTTACCTTATTGTACTAAATTTCGTTATTTTGTTAATATATACTATTGGTATAAAATAAGCTAGATGTACCAGTTTTTAATATATTATAAGGGGATGTTTCCATATATAATATTTTTATTAAACATAATAAGTATACAGAAAAATTATGCAGTGTCAAATTGGTTTGCAATTACACATAACTGTATATAATTAAGGCAAAATTATGCATGTTAAAAATTATTGTATTTCTTTTTTTTTGAATTTTTTAATTGCAAACAGAATAAGGAGTAATATAAAAAATTTATTTGTTTATATTTTTTTCTGCTGTTTTAAAATATAAATATTTTTGTAACTATTTATGTAAGCATTTCTATATATAACGATTGAAAAATTTGCATAAAATCTAAACAATATAATAAATAGAAATATGTATTTAAATAAAATGAACAAGATTTATGTAAAAATGTATAAATGCTAATTGTTTTATTTAAATTAGATTTACACATTTAAGTGGAATTTAAAAAAAAAAATTAAATCAGAAAAATTACCAGCGTACGAACACTCGCAATGGGATTATAGTTAAATTGGCTGAATCAAATCCTTCAATAGATTGGTTCAAACTTAAAATGTATTAGTAGAAGATGAAAAACTCAACGGCACGCAGAGGTGTAGCTGTACTCATCGAGAGTGATTTGGAAATATTAGAAAAAATATTTTCAAGTTGCAAAAATGAAAAAAAAAAAATTGTTCAGCTAAAAACTAATAAGGCAAAAGAAATGTGTAGGAAAAAAATTTTAGGTGGAACTACATATTTAGAAGTACAATATGCAAAACTAAATAAGTGCCAATGGAGTTACGATGTCTTAATAGTAAATATTTTATCAAAATAGAAAATAGTTAGCTGCTATTAATTATATTATTATCCAATGTCGAACGCGACAATCGTACGCGTTCAAAGTGAAAAAATAAAACATATGCAAAAGCATTATTTTATTTTGCCAAAAGGCGAAACTTATAGCTCTTGATTAGCACCATAATTGCTGCTAAAGTTGATTTTGGGCAATTGTTAATTGTCAAGATAATTTCAAAAATCAAAGGCATTCACATGCGACAAAAACAGAAGTCAAATTCAGCGCAAACTATTCAAACACTGATTTCAGCGAAACCTTGAAGAACGTTTAAATGTGTCTTATTTTATAATGTTGTGCATTGACGTGTCATAATAATATTTTTTAATTGATTAAAAAATACTTAGTAGTTTATTTTTCATTTAATTTTAATCACTGTCGCACGCTACATGTCACATGCTACAATTTGTTTCATAATACATTTTGTGTCGATTTTTTACTTTTTATTTAACTAGACATGCATAAGAAGATTATAAATGATTTTTAATGTATTCAGTATATTTATTTATATATTTTCACAACAAAAATTATAAACTTAACAAAATATCTCCAATCAAGAAAAACACGAATAAGTATATTCATATTATACTAGCAGATTCCAGCCCTCGAAATTCGAGTCAAATTCTAGACAATTTTTTTTTTCATTAAATAAAGACCCTAAAGATAAGCTACTCAATTATAGACAATTTACAAATCAACACAAAAAAACAAACTAATTTTTATTAAAAACACATTAACACACACACACACACACATAGCATTGTATACCAATGGTGGCCATCGAGAGAATTGAGTTAGTAATAGTGTTTATGTGCATGTGTTAGTTGTACTACACTGACCGAAATCCATGGACGTAACACAACGCCGATACTAAATGGGTTTGTGTAGATTTTGTATGAGTGTTTATATGAATGCATAAAAGGGCAAATTCACGAAGAATATGGTAAAATTTTAAATATATTTTGTTGTTTTAAAATTTTAAATCTTACATTCTGAAAATGTAAAACAGAACGTTTAATCTCTTTTATCCATAAATTTGAAGTTTATTAAATCAAATAAGTAATAATAAGTAATTCTTTTCTTTAAAAAACAAAAAAAAAAAAAAACACAAAATAGCAAAACTTAAAAAGATAAGAAATTTCAAAGGTTATTAAGTGGTATGTTACCAAAAACTAAAAAAATTACCAGTAACTGGATATTTTTTAAAATTAAAAAAAAAAAATGCACAAAAGACAGCTATAATGTTGTCAAATGGAGGCGACGCACAGTGGACCATTTGACAAGAAGGCGGTCAAAAATCGATAACTTTTGATTGGATTAGAATTTTGATATGCGGGATTTTTGGTTTGGTAGGTGAGACTTTAGCCTTTAAGTTTTGCTATAAAACGTAAGTCTCGACGGAAAATAGAAAAAGTTATGGAGGGTTTAAGGTACATTTTCATTTGTAGTTGAATTTTAGTACAAAAGTGAAGTGTTAAAAGGTAAAAAAAGGTTTTTTTTTTAATATAATGTCTTATTTTTTCAGTTAATTTTACAACTAATACTTTTTAACAATTTTTTAAGTTAATTTTTTCAGAAAATGCCAAACTTTGGCCCCGTAAACTTTTTAGTCTGCACAAGGGCCAAAGGTTGTTTTTTTAAAGATCCCGAGTTAAAATATACTTTACTAGATGTAACCCGGTGTGCTTCGCTACACCCTCCCCCTCCCCCCCCCCCTTCCGAATCGTTATGGAAGGGCTCACGCAAAGTCCCAAGTCTCTCACTAATACAGTAATTCAGATATATCACATTTATTATTAAGTTTGTGTGGGGGTACCACGCGCATTTGTCTAATCTCGCCCATTTTTTTTATCGACTACTCACGTTAATAATAGATGACCTGAGACAAATTTGCAAAGCTTTCTCTATCATAGTTCTTAATATATATGATATTAAAAATTTATTTTGTATGGGAGGTGCCACGCCCACTAAAAATATTTAAAAAATTTTAGGCTGTAGCACTCCCATATCCGCAGTAAGACTCTATGAAAATTTCAGGAAGATCAGATGAGTAGTTACGGAGATTACCTCCTACAAACAAACAAACACACATTACCTCTTTATTATGCTAGTATAGATTACACCGTACAACACTACTTTTAACACATGAACAAGACCTAATACACGTGAAACTAGAGGCCCTTTGGAGTAAAACTGCGTTTACAGTTTGTCATTCCCTCATCATTTGTCCTTTTTAGAGGACTTTAAAGTTTTAAAGGACATTTAAATAGAAAAAAAATATATATATATTTCTACTCATCCTACGATGCTGAGATAAAAAGCAAATGAAAGAGGAGACTCTCCTCAATTTTGCAAAAATATTTGTTTTGTTATATCAGGACAAAAGGACCTTATTGAAGTCCTTTCAAAATTTTGTCCTTTAATATCCTTGAGAATTTCCAGCCATTTCATCCAGAAAAAATATATGTTAATGACATTAATGTACGCCAACACGTTGCTGAATTTCATTTTACTCACTTTGTTAGTTTAGTGTAGAAATAATTTTAACTTCTACTATACAAAAAAAAAATTTATATGTAACTCCCTAATATTAACCAATTTTCTTTAAATAAAATCTAACACATGAACAAATGGATATATATATAAAACTGGACCCCCGATGAATTAATAGTATTTTTAGCATTTTTTTAGTATTTTTTTTAATATTAAACAAGTACAAAAGTAAAATTCGACTTGGCCGAAAAATTTGGTTATTAGCATCCTTCTCAGGTAAACCGTATACATTTCTGTTGGCGCTTATGAATAGTTTTGGTATTGCGACAAAGTGTCCAACAATACTCTGCCAACATATGGGAAGTATTTTTTCCTTTAAACCGATTTTCAATTGTGGCGAGATCCTGGTGAAATCGTTCACCATGCTCGTCACTAAAATCACCCAAATTGCTTGGGAAAAAATCAATGTGACTATCCAAAAAATGTATTTTGAGTGACATGTTGACACGCATTTCACCAAAACTACGGACCATTTTACGGACAATCTTGTAATTTTCTGATTTGTTGTTGCCCAAAAAATTTGTTGTTACATCCTTGAAGCAATCCCACGCTTTTTTTTCCACTGTTGTAAGAAAATTCGGAAACTCCTTACAATTCATCAATTTCTTTAATTGTGGTCCGTTAAGTACACCTAAAAAAAATAAGTATTTTTAGCTTTAGAGTTTATACATACTAATTTATAATTTACCAGCATCAATTTTGGCATTGCTTAATTTTGGGAAAATCGTCTTAAGGTGCATCATGGCTTCTCCTTCACTAGCTAGAGCGCGAATAAAATTTCGGATAAGCCCCAATTTGATATGAAGGGGTGGAAGAATAATCTTCGACGAAGGCACTAGAGGCATGTGATCAATGCTATTTTCTCCAAGCTTATAGGTTATGCGGGGCTGCCATTCGTGATCAGTATAGTGTCATTCACGATATCTACCTTCCCAGAGACACAAGAAACATTGATGCTTTGAAAATCCTTTTTTAAGCCCTGCTATAATAGCAACCACTTTGAGATCACAACATATCACCCATCCATGGAGGTCGTAATTAATTAATTTAAGAATATTGCTCATGTTTGCATATGTTTCCTTTACATCGGTAGCATAAACGATAGGCAGTGACGGAAAGGCGTTACCGTTGTGTAGTAAAACGCCTTTAAGACTCTTCACAGAACCATCTATAAAGAGGCGCCACTCATCCGGATTATAGGGGTGGCCGATGATTTCAAAAAGATTTTCAATATCTACTGCATACGTAATCCCAGTTTGATCGTCAACTTTAAAGCATTCATCAAAAGACACTCGTTTTGAGCGCTTTCGGGAAGAAGTTACGCGAAAATCTTCAGAAACTAGTCTCCATTGTTGTAAACGGGATGCCAAAATTTCGGAATTGCTTTTAGTTACACCTATATCACGCACGAGATGATCAAAATCGGCCTGTGTTATAAAATGAGGAGGAGCAAAGCCGACCTCGCTGTTTGTCGGTTGATATTCCGAGATATATTCAATATCATTGTTGGCGCACAATGAGTGCTCTTCAACGGCATCTGGAATTTGCTCTTCAGATGGAGCGGTTGGGTTTGTTCTACAACGTAACACAGCTGGCTTCACTGAAACACAACTATGGTATTGGATTTTATGTCGCAATTTGTATTTTATCTTTTTAGTACGCGGCTGCGATTGGCAAAAGTAGCACGATTCCGAAGCATGTTCACTTCGATTCAACCAAATCACTGGGTAAACATATTTCATCGGATGCTGTTGTCGGTTAACGGAATTCGAACCTAGTATACCACGATAACAATAGCCGCACACAACTTCAGGCTGATACCATAATTTTGGTACAAAATTAATTAAAAAATATTGTTCGTAACATTCCACAAAGGTTTTTGTAATTTTTCGCGATTTTTTATACGCTACAAATAGTCCGCAGACAACACAAAATTTATTGCGATTGGGGCACTCCATAGTCACTTTCAGTTTTATTCACTTGTTCTTATTTTATAATTTCTCACGTTGAAAAACCAAAAAAAATACTATTTATTTGCATAAATGTAGAAACACAATAAGGCAGCAGCTGTTGTCATTTTTGGCTTTCTTTTACTTTTTCTTCTTTCTTCACTTTTAATTTCTTTGCGTCAAAATGTTATTTGTTTACAAAATGTTATTTGTTTACAAAATGAACTGAACTGAAACGAAATGTTATGAAAGTATGGTAACATTTTTGTGAGAATGAGTGTCTAAAAATGAGAGCATAAGAAAAACTGCCCTCAAAATAAAATCGATTCTATCTCACTGCTGTGCTGCTCGGCAGTTATTTTATGTCAAATCATATGGAAAAAGCTGCTAAGCCCCAATTGTGTTTCTACATTAATAGTTTTAGAACTGATAATTGTTTTGTGGCCTGCTTAATAAATCAGAAATTTGACATCTTTCTCAGTATCGTAGGTAAAACATAAGTATTTAAACAAATTTTAAAACTTCGATGTCCTTTGTAACTTAAAAGCGCTCTTAAAGGGAGACCGGATCACCGAATGAAAAACTGTGAACGTACAATTAATTCACCGGGGGTCCAAGTTTATGTATATATCCATTTGTTCTTGTGTCAGATTTTATTTAAAGGAAATTGGTTAATATTAGGGAGTTACATATAATTTTTTTTTTTTTTTTTTTTGTATAGTAGAAGTCAAAATTATTTCTACACTAAACTAACAAAGTGAGTAGAATGAAATTCAGCAACGTGTTGGCGTACATTAATGTCCTTAACATATATTTTTTCTGGATGAAATGGCTGGAAATTCTCAAGGATATTAAAGGACAAAATTTTGAAAGGACTTCAATAAGGTCCTTTTGTCCTGATATAACAAAACAAATATTTTTGCAAAATTGAGGAGAGTCTCCTCTTTCATTTGCTTTTTATCTCAGCATCGTAGGATGAGTAGAAATATATATATATTTTTTTTCTATTTAAATGTCCTTTAAAACTTTAAAGTCCTCTAAAAAGGACAAATGATGAGGGAATGACAAACTGTAAACGCAGTTTTACTCCAGATGGCCTCTAGTTTCACGTGTATTAGGTCTTGTTCATGTGTTAAAAAAAAAATTAAAATTTGTCTTACGGTGTTATTAGTATAGATTTTTTTTCAATGCTTGCTGATGCTGATATACAATGTTTTTTGTTTTTTCATTCGGTACAACAATTATCAGATTTTTCGGCGTTCCTACCCTGGAGCAAGGTACATGTAGCTGCCCATGAGAAGAAGATGGATTATCCATATTAGATCTGGCAACACTTAACTATTGGCCCTGAACTTTGGCAATTTTTCTTTTTATCGATTTTTGCTTTTGCCCATTTTTGATTTTAAAGATTTTTGTTTTTGGGCGATTTTTATTTTTCGCGATTTTTGCGTTTGGCGATTTTTGATTTTGGCGATATATTTTCCACGACAAATCACATTGATAACTAATGAACTTGTCAAAAGACTGTCGCTTTCGTAGTGCTTCATATTTTTTACATAGGAGGTGCCACGCCCACTAATCCCATCCCGCCCAATATTTATTGGACTACTCACATTAATATTTGATGGACTCATGCAAAATGTCGCGTCTTTCCCTTTTATAGTAAACCAGTTATATGATATTAGATATCTACTTTGCATGGGCGGTGCTACGCCCACTGCTCCGATCACGCCCATTTTTTGTTCGACTATCACACAAAGAACTTATGGGCTCAGGCAAAACCACAAAGCTCTCTCTTTTACAGTACTCCAGATATATGACATTAAATAGTTACTTTGCATGGGGAGTGCCACGCCCATTGGTGTGAACCCGCCAATTTTTTGTTCGACTACTCATACTAAGATCTGATAGGCTCGTGCAAAGTGTCAAAGCTTCCTTTTTTAGCACACCCGTTATATGATATCACATGTTTACTTTGTATGGGCGGTGCCACGCCCGCTGCTCCGATCACGCCCATTTTTGTCTAAATAATCAAATGAATAACTTATGGGCTCAAACAAAGTCCCAAGACCCTCACTATTACAGTACTCCAGATATATGTCATTTTATATTTACTTTGTATGGCAGGTGCCACGCCTATTGGTCCGATATTGCCCATTTTGCATCCGAATACTCACACTAATAATAGGTGACATCAGAAAATTTTGAAAAGCTCTATCTATTACATTACTCGAGATACATAATATTGAACTATTACTTGTATGGGAGGTACCACGCCCACTTATTCGATCCCGCCCATTTCCGGCGTAGCTACTTATATTAACAATGGATGACCTCACACTAATTTGCAAAACTCTCCCTATCATAGTACTCAATATATGTATATGATATTAAAAGTTTACTTTGTGTGGGAGGTGCCACGCCCACCAAAAATATTTAAAAAATTATAGCCTATAGCACTTCCCATATCCGCAGTAAGACTCTGTGAAAATTTCAGGAAGATCAGATGGCTAGTTACGGAGATTACCTCCTACAAACAAACAAACAAACAAACAAACAAACAAACAAACAAACACACATTACCTCTTTATTATATTAGTATAGATTAAGCAGCGAACGTAAAAGTTACCTTATATTATTGGTTCAAGATAGAGAAGTTTCAATGAAAAACTCGTATGTTTTTACTTTAGTTAAATATATATCAATTTTAATGGTAAATTTATGAAATATAACAATTTTTATTGTAAATTAACAAAATATATAAATTTTTAAATCAAGAAAATTTTTTAACTATATAAAAAAAAGTGTAACTTATTGTTAGTATAATGAAAAAGTACTTTAAATCAACCAATTTTAGTAAAAATTTCTTCTAAATAAATAATTCAAAAGATGTTGTTTTCCATTTTTGACGAATGTTGGACATATATGGATCTGAAGTGCACAACAAAATAGTGATAAGGTCTTCATTAGTACAACATCTGGACATTTTCCTTGTGTTGTGCTCGCGAAAGAATCTGTAGTCTTTGTTCCTTTTTTCTTGCGCTTCTTCAGATAGATCTCCTAATGGTAGCATATTGTTCTGAATTATTTGTTCCCCATGGTACAAAATTTTATGAACTGTGGATGGCATATATCTCCAAGAGTATTTTTCATTATAAATTATAGCTGTTTTATTGGGGTACTCTCCAAATTTTTTTGCATTTATCTTTCTGCTGCATGCTAGAACTTGTAATATGATTTTGAATCGTATTATTAATTCATGATCTACACCTGTGATAGCTGCTGCAGTTTCCGGATCGGAAAAAAATCTCCTTGCAGTATTTCCATCATTTGTGTTTCCTTCCCCTTGTTTTGGTTGGTCGGTTACGAGGCCTAGCTGTAGATATTTTTGTTGAATTTGTTTTTTTTTTCTTCATTTTTTTTTGTTTTTTCTCACTGTTTCGCCTAACGGACCAAACTCCAAATCATAACCCAATTTAAGATTATGCTCCAGGAAACGTATTCTAGCATGAAGAGGGGACATTCCAAATTCGTAGGCTTCCTTAAAACTATCGTCTTCTGGTGGGGGTTGGCTTAAATGACTTGATGTCTGTTGGCATATAATGCAGCTTGACGTTGACTTTGTTCCAGTTAAAGCTTGTGCAACTTTTCCATCAATCATTGTGAGACACATTTTAAAATGTACTTCAATGTCTTGGTTATCAAATTTAAATATTACTGGTTGAAGTTCCTTAATGTGAAATTTTATTTTTTGAACTTCTTCAGTTATGACATCTTTGGTTTCCTTTTTGAATGCAAATTTTATTGGTCTGCAATACTTCGTTGAAGAAGGAATTTCATTTCTCCATATATCAGTTTCTGTTGCTCTACTAGTTGACGGCTCTAAGACGCTATACCTTTTTCTTAAGCGCAATGGAATGAAAGATACCATAAATAAATTAGCATCTGATGAATTTTCGGCATTAAATTGCTTGTATTGTTTCTGACCAGAGTATCCATCACATCCCCATTTAGAAATTAAAGTAATGCTGCCATTACAAATTTTTTTTTAAATGATCAGTATCAAGCGTATTTAGCAATCGTTCTGCAGTATGTTCAAGGAGAGCTTGCAATTTTATTTCTGCTGATGTTGAAGTGACACTAATAGCAGGTTGTGAAGATAAGCATTCTTTTTTGGCAGAAATTAAATCTCGATACTCTGGAAAAATCCCACAATTCTTTTCATTGGTTCGCTTCCGCAATTCCTTATATTGATTTCCGGTCAATTTCAAATCCAAAAATGGGGCGAACGGTTCTTCCGACGTAAATTACTTATCTTCAATTGGTGTAGGAATGCTTTTCAAAATCCTCTTTGTGCGCCTTGGGCTCGCTTCTACTATTTTTTCAATTATTTCAATTTTATTTTTTTTTTGTTTTGGGTTGGTTGAATTTGGTGCAAAAATGAATCCTTAATAATTCTTTGAGAAATTTCTTCATTGATATTCTCCAGCTTGCGCCTTCGAGATCTTTCACTACATCTGTCAATTGGTTTTGCTGGTCGACCCTTCTTTCCACTTTCGTTGGCAGTTGTAGATGCACTCTCAATGTACCGTCTTTTCAAATTCGATGCAAAATTAGTAATTTTTCCTTTGTGCATTTCAATGTCTTCTAGGTTACAATTCTTTAAGAAATCGTTGCTCACAATGTGCAAAATTATATCGTCTACAGCATTTCATTGAAAATAAATATATGCCAGATCTCTGTAAGAGTACTTAGCCATTGCACAAATTGTAATGAATAATAATTTTGGAAAAATTATTATAAATACTCTTTCTTGCAATTATGTAAAATAAAATTTTTTATCTTTTATTACCACTTTTAGAAGCATAAAAAACCCACACCCTAACCCCTTTTAAAAGGTGAAGCATACCTGCGTATATCTTAAAGGGCTATGTCGCAATAGTTTTTTTTTACCATTTACCTGTTATTCAAATTGTTTCCCATTTTGACAGGTATTTGAAATATATAACTCAAATTCAGACTATTAATGTTTTTGAAAGATACTTATGTAAATGTACCTGTAACAGTTAAGCGCATTATATCCCAACCCTTTTTTATAAGTACATAACAACTCCTGACAACTCTAAAGACACGCAAAAAATACACCGCGGTGCACCGGTACGACCAACTTTTTTATTCATAACACTCAGACGGACGGACGGACATCGTTTAATCGACTCAGAAAGTGTTTTTGAGTCGATCCGTATAATAAAAGATTGATATTTTTGGCAGTTACAAACATCACCTCAAACTTAATATATCCTAACCGCATAGTGGACAACTTTTGTATTCATAAATTTTGCAGAAAATATCTAACCTTGGATCAGAAAAATTGTTCTGGTGCACACGGGCGGAAACTGGCGGGTATATAATGGGGTATAGGAGTATAGCGGAGGGTTCGGACTATAGAAGAGTGCAAAATTTTTTCTGACTGCTTTTGACTGGCAGGAGTTATGCTCTATTAAGAAGGAGATTTTCGGAAAATTTGGACCTTTTTTAAAAAAATTTTTTTTTAAATTTCGGAATGACTCAGTGATTTTACATTTTTAACATTAACACTATGGAAGCCACAAAATTATAAAAAATTTATTTCACTTCAAAATCTTTTAAATCAAAAAATTTACAGTCATTCAAAAATAAAAATTTACAAAGAAATTTTTAATTTTAGCAAAATACTGAGAAAGCCCATTTTCGATGACCCTGTTCGCTGTGATATAGTTGAGATAGAGTCGCAATTTTTTGGCTCCCGAAGTTTACTAGTATTTACTTTCAAATGAATAACATAACTTTAAAATCGGTAACAAAAAAAAAAAAATTATTTTTGGCCGCCTTCTCAAAATATGGTCCACTGTGCGACGTATGTTATTTATAGAAAATGTTTAATTTATATTTTATCAAGTCTTCGAAATTTTCTCAACATTTTTGGTTTCTTTTAAACAAATATTCTCTGTGTACCTATTAAAAAAATATATATATTAATTTCAAAAAGCAATGCGACATAGACCTGCTTTGTTCAAAAGCTTTTATAGGACTGAATGAAATTGTTGTTTACTTTTCGTTCGGCTGTATACATACAAGAAGCCGAGCACCAGTGTGTTTGGCATGGCCTTCACTGTTGTATAATTTTATGTATGTGTTAGTAGTAACTTTAAATGCAATTTACTCAAAATAAAGGAAAAATTTAAAAATCTGTAAATCTGCAAAACGGCTAAAAATAATATATGTACGTTTGATCAAAATCGGGATAACACGGTAGAACAAAACATCGGTCAGAAGAAATCGCCTAGCCTATTAATAATATAGATATGTAAAATCTAGAACAGAAACTAACTTAACTGAGGATAGTATTACTAAAGCCAAAAAAAGTTTTTTTTAAGGCAATATGCAGTCCTAGCTACTTCTTACCTACTTCTACCTTTTTCCCATCGCAACAAAATGAATGCAAGTGGGATATGTCTGGCATGCTTTTCACTTCTTCCATTTTTCGTCCAACTTATAATGTAAAGATAAATTTTCAATTTGGGCAGATGACATACAATACATTTTATTCCATTTATGTTGTTTTGTACACATAGATAAAATGATAGTGCATGCCGAATCTTTGATACCCTCCACCCCTGTTCTAAATACAATATTTTAACCACTTTTGTCAAAACTAAGAGACAAAAAGGCTAGATTTCAAATTGTAGTGGCTTAATTTTTTACAATGACGTATAAAGTTAATAAAATAATTTCAAAAAAATTCGTTATTTTCGGGATTATTAATTGCAATGAGCATAAATGTAAATACATACAACTATATTTTTGTTTGTTTGTTATCAGCTTTGCATTCACATTTTTGTTCACATGTACAAACAAACAACAAATAACAAGACCAACATATAACCAAATATATGTATGCATCGCTGATACATATATACATACATGCACGTGTTCTGTGACATTTGCATTACTGTGACGTGTAACCATTTTTCATTATTTTCAAAGTTTTTTATATGAGATTTTCGCGCAGTATCTTTATATTTTCGTAAGTCATTCCTCACCTATTTGGCCTGAAAGCTTTAAGTTCAACACCAAACTGGTGCAGATAATGACGAAATGTTAAGCCTTAACAGTGCGACGAAATCTTCCAATGGAGAATGTTTTCAACAGAAAGACAGACAGACGGACATAGCTAGATCGTTTTTTTTTTATATGTATGAAGAATATGGCGCTCGGGAATTTATTTCGATGATAAACTGATATTTAGATACACTCTGCACAATGTTGGACATTGTATAAAACAATTCAATTATGGAAGTGAAAGATTTGCGAACAAAAAAATAATCTTAACTGCACAAAACTAGTTACACTGTACAACAGCTGTTCCGGAGGGTGAGAAATTCCAGGACATGGTGAAAGTACTTCAAATATTTTTAATTTTTCCCATCTTTTTAATAAATTTTTTGAATAACATAATATTGTCAGGACGTATGATTATTATTTATTAATCGCGTAGAAGAGATGTATACGTATGAGTGATATTTCTTTAAATCAAACACACATCAATATTTTTATATCCTCCACTCCAGTGTGCAGAGGGTATATATGAGTTTGTCATTCCGTTTGTAATAATTAGAAAAAAAAATTTTGGACCCCATAAAATATATATATTTGTGTTATGGCGATGTCCGTCTGTCCGTCTGTGGAAATCATGATGGCGGCATCAATGGGGCAACTAGGGTGCTCGCTGACATAAAAAATGATTCATTAACATCCTGAAAAGTTTGCTATTTAAAATCGTCTAAATCGGTCGATTAGGGCCCGAGATTTGAATGAAGAACTAAAAAAAGTCTTGAAAAAATATAATTTTCTATGTTGTTCTTGTCACGGTCACGCCCTCAATAGGATAGCTAAGGTGATCATTTTTAGTGAGAATGATTCTCCAAATTCATGGGAAGGTTTCTATCTAAAAATGATTAAAATCGGTGGAATAGGTCCAGGCAAATCTCTGAAAAATTAAAAAAAAAAAATGAAAAATATAATGTTTCTATAGTGTGCTTGTTTTTATTCTAAATGTTATATTGTTGTCATAGCTTGACTTGTTAATTTTGTGGTCGTTGTGGTAACAATATAATAAAAACTAACCATTTGTAAATTTTTTTTATCAACTCTGGTAGAAAAATTTAAAAGTTTCCATTGTTTTGGCATCACTAAAAAAATTTGTTAAATCATTTCTGTTATTACCACGAGCCTGCCTGCAAAGTTTCAGATCGATTGGGCTACGGGAAAGGGGTTAAAATCGATCCAAAATTTTTTAGACAAGCAGACACTACGAGTTAATATAAAGGGAGTAAAAATTCACCAGCATCTAAAGCAAATAATGCTAAAATACCTAGTTGTTAATAAAAAGAAAACAGTGTAAATTTAGTAAAAAAAAATTTATGTATTAATTTATTTAAAGAGAAAAACACAAAAATAACGTTTGATGTTGTATTTTTTGTGTGTAATATTTACATATACATATGTACATGCACATATTAAATAATACAAATAATATACATATATATATTTATATCCATAATAACTGCTTGTTAGAAACAAATCGGTATATTATTTTATTTACATAATATTCTGCAATATTTTGTTTTGGGGAAAATACATTTCTTTTGCATTAACAGAGTGTCACTTCATTTTGCTCAGCGTGACTTTGCCACAGTAGATGGCGCCACAATTTTTGTTCTAATTAGAATTGCAGTAGTTATTTCTATTTTAACATGAATGTCAATATTTTCAAATAGATATTATACATAACAATGTTAAGAATATACACGAACTGGTCTTTTATTTCATACGTTTTTTCATTATTCTTTTACAAATATGAACATAAGTTTGGCATGTTAACTTTTTGTTGTCTTTATTAAATAGAGCTACCGAGTTTATCAATGAGTTTTTTGCTTTCAAAACAGTTCTACATAGTTATATAGAACTATTATTCTGCATTACCTACAAAATATCTGATTGCGATTACATCTCATTTTTAAAAATTGTTTATAATTACTAAAGCAGTATTATTCACATAAATACAAAATTGCACATTTTAAATTTTCCATTCAAATTTAAGAAAATATCAATTCTAAACACTGGAATTAAAATTTCCAATTATAAATTAGAAAATATTAACTGAATTTCAGAAAATCATATCAAAACGTCGGAAATAATAATTTTAAATTTAGAAGATATCAATTGCATCTTTAATATATAAATTTTATTCGTTAAACACAAATTGAAATTCCAAAAAAAAGACACCAAATATGTTTACATTTAAAAAATGTTTACATTAAAAAAAAAATATTGGCATTCAGAAGAAATTAATAGCTTTTCAGTAACTTCTTTTAACGATTGTCGAATCGTTAAAAAAAAAGAAAAGCAAAATTATCAGTAAAATTTTTAAACGATATTCGCTATTGCTAAAGTCAGCTGTTGTTGTTGTCTAAACGACAACCATTTTTGTGTTGTTTATTGAATCGATAAAAACTTAAATTTTTAGGTTGAAATGTCGTCATACATAAATAAAAATCATAAAATAGTGAAAATATTTTGCTTTAATTAAAAAAACTTTTTTATATAAATAAAAAAATTAAATAGCATATTCAATTCATTATTTCATTTTCAAATAAATACACAGAAATATTAGTAAAAAAATAAAGATATTAAACATCATCAGAAAATCATCCTGTCAAACACGAAGTAATTTGCTTTTTTCTATTCTTCTTTGTGTTTTTCGCTTATTTTGACAGAGATGCCACTCTTTTACAATTTAAATAAATAGAAAAATAGATTTGTCGACTGTCGTTAAGATGCATGTACTTAGTGAATCACTTAATCATCAGTGCAAACAACAATAGCTGTCGATATATTTTGCGATTGTCGGATCGTTGAAATTCTGTCGGATGATTGAATTCGCACTACAGAAAACATTAATTTAAATTCATTGAAATTTAGAAAATATCAAATGATACTTAAGAATTGCGAACATAAAAATTGTTACATAAATAAACGCAATTTGATGAGAATGTTATTTATACATATATTATTTTTCACAATTTTTTTTTGGATGAATATTTGAAGTTTTTCAGAAAATAAAGATAACAAATTATTTTATTTAAAATGTTTAGGACATTTGGTTTTTTGCGTTTGGCATCCCTAATTTAATTATTTATTATTATAAATTTATTCTCCATGTTTTTCAAATATGGCAATATTTTAATAAAAAAGTTGAGTGAGTTTTTTTTTGGTTATTATTTTGTTATTCCATCCGACATATATGGCCGCAATGAAAAAATATTTCGTCAGTTAAAAGAAACTATACAGTCATCTCCAACTATCACGATTTATTGCATATATCCAACCTACACAACCATTACCTTTGCAATGGAGGTTAAGGCGAGCTATTTAATTAGCAAAAACTAAATTAAACGAGTAGTTATGTCATATAACCGGAAATGCATGCATATAGGAAACGCATGCATATTTTTCCAATATTTTGTTTACATTTATTATCAACTAGTGGATTGTGTGGCGCCTAGGCGCCCGTTTATTTTGAATTTAACAAACAAATTTTTTTTTCCATTTCAAAATTTTCCTGTATTTTATATATTTAAAAAAAAATTAATTTTAATGTTTTTAAAATTTAAAAAAAAAAAAAAAAAAATCGGAAAACAGTTGTAAAAAATACAAACCAAAAACTTCGATTTTCAAATGAAGTTTTGTAAAAGGTCCTTTTATGTATATTTTCGCATAAGTTTGCCAGTAGCCAACCTTTGCTTTATATTTTCTGTTTCTATACATAAGAAGTTTTTAATATTATATGATTTTAAAAAAATATTTTATTTTGATAGAAACTCGGTAATTTTAGTCTTAATAATTTAATAATTTAATTTATGTTTTATAACTTTTTAAAATGCATCAAAATAAGTAAACTTATTCAACTAAAAAAAGTTTTTAAACCTTTCGGACAAAACAAACAAAAAATACTACGGTTATAACGAACTTAGTCTATAACGAACTAATTTGGCCGGTCCCGCAGAGTTCGTTATAACCGAACTCCATTTTATTGTAGAAAAAATAGAATAGCATAGAAAAAAAAAACGTTTTAGAGCAAGGTTCCTAAAAGTTTCTTAAGGGGGGGGGGGGGGGGTTTTAAAGGTTTTAAAAGTTAATAATTATAATTAATTGCATAATTCTTTTTTGAAGACATGAATACACGTTATAGCATAACATTTAAAAAATCTTTGAAAAAATTTTCAACTAAAAATTTTAATAAATAAGTCCGTGACAGCCAATATCCGGAGGCGTTGTTGTTTTGCGGTGAACATCATAACTCTTTACCGGACCATGTGAAAAAAAAATCGAAATGCGTTTAAAAGGTGACATGTTTCCTGAAGTAGTGACGAAGAGTTTTTCAATTTTTTTTTGCAGCATTTTGAAGTGAAAAACGATTTTTGATATACAATTTCGGGAATTAAAAAATGGGGAAGAAAATGTTACCTGATGATTTTTGTGTAGATATAGTGTCTAAAATTTCAAAAGAATCGGTCAAGAAGATGTTCACGGACTTCGAACATTTATTTGCGAGAAAATCGGTTTAAAGTTTTTTAAAAACTGATTTGTATACTATATACCGTATGAGGCCGGTCGCTGGAAACGCTGTATCTTCTTAAGTTTTGCTCTGATTTACTTAAAATTTTGACACAACACTCTCGACATGTTGTGCATTCAGGAAGAGAAATGCAAAAAAAGTTTTTAAAACCTACCACCCCTTAAGGAAACGCAAACACCAATACACCAACGTACACAAAAAAGAAAAAAATATTTCATATTTCATCATACATGTAAACTGAAAAAAAAAGAGAATTACGTTTTTTGCAAAGTTATCTATAAATCTAAAAAAGAAAAAATAAAAAATGCGCGCGTATTAATTTTACTTCAAAAAAAAAATTCGCTTTTAATTCTTCCATTATAATTTCAATAAATTATTCAAATTAAAATCTTAAATATACCTTTTTACGTAATTTATGTTTGTCCAAATTTTTTTAAAAGCATATTATGCAAAAAATTAATATTATGAGTGAAAAAAAAAATTATTTTCCCACCTCTCTTCTAAAATTACAATGTAATTTAATTGTGCAAAGTTACAATAATTTAAATTTTAAACTTAATATTGCACTATTTTTTCAACGGCTTTTCAATACAGAGCTATAAACGAAATCATACGTTGGACAACAACAAAACCTACATTGAAGATCTCTTTTTTATCAAATATTTATCAAAAAAAGCATGCTCTTTGGTAAGTGCTGGCCATCAATGAACTGAGCGAAAGTACTCTTAACAATACAAAACAATTTTGAGATGAAAAACAAAACAGACAAACGAAGAAGTAAGTGTTGCCAATTTTGACAACTTATTGTAATTTCGACGATTTTGCAATTTTGCCAATTTTGACAACTTATTGTAATATCGACGATTTTGCAATTTGTTAAAATGATTTGTTAAATTTGTAAAAATGATGATTGAAGATTTAAAATTATCAGTAGTATAAAAATTACAATTTCAAGGGTTACCAATTAATGGATTGTTTATCGAAAATTGATAGTTTTTGTTCAGTGTAAATGGAAATTACAAAGTATGTATAGATTTAATTCTAGGTCAAGTCGTTTCAAAACGGAAATACCTTGAATAGCATCTCCATTTAAGATTTAAGTTTCAATTACGGCGATACTTTAAATCTATATTATATGTTTCAGCTATAGATACATGTCAATAAAATTATTTAGTTGATTGGTGTGTTAAATTTTTTTCGTTGAAATTTCACCACTAATACATTAGAAATAACCAATGCTGTAATAATATTCGTAATATGAATGATATAAATAAATTTGATTGTTTCCTTTTGTAATATTTTGTAGAGTTTTATTTTTATTATCTTGATAATTTCTTGTTTAAAAAATGACGATTTTGGCGATTTAGTTTCCAAAATTGTCGATTTTCAGAAGATTTTATTAGCAGCACTGGTTGGTAACATAGAAGAGAGAAAATTGTGTGTGGGTTTGTATAAAATTAGAAAGATTAAATTTTGTTCGTGTATTTCGCATAGCTTTGTAGGGAGTGCTATGTGTTTTATTTCAGCGTTACAGAATCAGTCAGTCAGTCAGTGAGTCAGGGATCAGCGTAAATATATATAAGATACTCAAACCGAGGTGGAGGGTATCAAAGATTCGGCACAGCCGAATTTAACATTCTTAATTGTTTTTTATTTAACAGTGAACAATAACAAAAAGAACAGTCTTATTCTGGACTTTTAAAACATTTTGAATACAAACACGAAAACTTAGGCATTTTGGTACCCTTGCGTCGAGATGTGTATGCAACGGCCTTGCCACAAATATCTTGAATTTGATGAGGCGATGATATATTCGGAACTTGTTGAGCATTAGCAAATATTTGAGTAGTGCCTAAGTGCAAATTTATTTTATCAAAGTCTTTGCTTGTATATTCTTCAAGATCAATTCTGGATTACGTGCGCTTAAATGTGCTTACAAACTCTAGTGCGCTATTAACAATAACATGCCGTGCTTTAATGTGCTTTCGTACAACAGTCTTAATAGTGGCACCGATTTCGTCTACACAACCCTTACCATGCGAAGTTGCGAAGAAGTTCAAAAATATCTTCACTCCAAATTCTTTTTCTAGGTGTGGTATTATAACCGCGATATATTTATTTTTAAATTTATTTATTTTATTTTAAAATTTTTACTGATGCTGGCATTTCCGATGCCAGCTTGTAAACGAAAGGAATGATCGTATCCTTAGTGTGTTGCAAATTGTCTGTAACGAAATCTTTGGAACAAAGAATACCGTTGTATATAAAAGCCGATGTGAACAGGTTGAGTTGCCGTTGATTGCAAAGCGCGCTCTGAAATTCATCCTGGCCCTCGCAAACAAAATTTTCAATAAAATCAATTTGGAGCAACGCTTCTTCCTTATATTGCAAACTAAGGGCTCGAGGTCAGTCTCCAAAATTGAACATCCGTGATTGTTCCCGCTTAACAAGGCAGTGCTTCAGAAATTGTGGCGAAAGGCTTGCAATATGTCCGATAAGATATTCAATAGATCCGTTTACTTCTTTTTTTTCGTTCTTTCAGATACAAGGTTTTTTCCAAACTTTCCATGTTGCGTGCTTATGTAGGATTACTCCTTCCACTAAGGCCTTCAATCTTTCTTCATTGGCGCCAACACAAATTTGACATCTTTCAAACCAGCAATCGATAGTTGAGTCTACACATAAGAATTTGTTGGCAAATACTTGTTCGCAGCTTGGAATTGAGGGAACAACTGAATGCAAAGCGGCAACGGCTTCGATGTAATTCGAATGGAAGAAGCATAAGCAAAGGTTATGTGATAAGGCGTTTATTAATTTCACCCGTTGCGGACGTTGACTACTAAATTTAGTTAAACCACAAAACTCTATAAAGGCAAAAGTAAAAACAAAACATGACGATAAAAGTGACACATTTTTATATTCTAAACGAAGAACCATGCATATATATCGGTCAATTTCTCCCACATATTTACCTTTTTCTGCACCATTTCTTTCTTCTACAAATAATGCGTCAGCTTTCCTCAAACTTAAAACGATATATCTTAAAGCTATTCGAACTTCTTGCCCATCCGCAATGAATTATATCACGTCTCGGGCTTTAGGTGAAACCTGAGAAAAGTCATCGCTCTCGAAGAAGCTTTTTATGACCAAATTTAATGGATCAACATTTCTTCGTTTCTTAGTGTGCTTTTTAGTTAGAGCATTAGCTAAATTAATTTCACCGCTTTTATCTATGCTGGAAACTATTGCAGCCAGAACTTTCTTTTTTTTTCTTGGACAGGAAAGCAGAGCTTTTTTAACTTTTTTAACAGCTTTTCCCAATGTTTGCCTTGCCATATAGCCTTCCATCGTGTCAAGGGATACCATAGGTTCTTTCTCCTTCTTTGCCTTTATACCTTCTCTGTGTTTCCGAACACGCTCTCTTATTATTGCGCGACGTTCCTCAACCACTGTATTTAATTTTGCTTGACTTAGTTTACATTCCTCATTCTTTTTCTTTAAACGGTATGCACGCGATGCTGCTGCTCTTTTATTTTTATATTCATCAAATGTTCCGTTATCTTTCAGTTTGTTGATATAATTTTTATTTTTGCTGGTTTTGTTAAACGAACCTGTTAATATTTTAAAAAACTGTATTCAAAGCAAATTGCTCATATTCGGGACAGAGAAAATTGCCAATAATTTAGCAACTGTAACCATTTTTGCAAAATATGAATAAAAATCGGAATAAATACCAGAAATGCTTTTAATAAATAGATTTTATAACTTTTTTTTTAACGACGTATGTCGAAAAAAAGAAACATTATGTTTTTCGGACTGCCACGTTACACGAAATTTGTGGCCTTTTTTAGCTTACTCAAAATACTGCCTTGGAATTTAATCCTTGGGTTAGTTTAAGAAAGGAATTTTTTTCAGGAAAAGTGCAATAGAAACAAAAATGACACTCACATTATAATTTTATTTACCTTTTTGCTGCAGCTATCATTTCCTTCCATTTTTCTGCTGTCAAAATCTTTTAAAATTTTTTCAAATTTCTTATTGTTACCGGACTGTTAAAAGTCCATAATTTTAAGAAATATTTAAAAATTCCAACATTTAGGAAACCAAATTCTGGTATTCTGGAGTGGTTTGAAAGGTAAGTGCAATCTTGAACGTCAGTAAAGTCAATTATTTGGATAGTTTCCAGTTGTAGTGAGAGCTAGTATCAGATTACATACAAAACCAAAAAATGATGCCAAATATTTTTAAGTATTTCCCGTCACTTTGTGTTGAGACCGAAGATCGTAAATATTTTTCATTATTTAAATCATTAGTTGATGTCTCAACTTAACTAAATAGTTCAGTACATGGTTTAAGCTCAAATATGTTACAAAAATTTAAATATTTACCCAACATCAATTTAAAGTATAATAACAATTTATGTTACATCGCCTGTTCTTGTATTCTTTTGAGCTGTCATTAGAAACGAGTGCAAAACAAAAAGAGGATACCATTGAAATACATGATAAATCTATTCATTGAAAATGAAGGGGAAACTTTTGTATATAAAAACAAAACAACTTCCTCTTATAATGATGTTGTTAATATCCTTTACAATTTTCCCATGTTTTTTAAGACATCAAACATCCATCATTACAGACATACAATGTATGGTTCATTTATTTTCCCCATCCATCCTTTATTACATTTGGCCTCAATATTATTATGTGTGTAAATCTGAATAGTAATATATTCTTTTATATGAATACGGGTAATATGAAGAATACAAAAAGAAAGGAATCATGGCAAAACTGTACTTATTTGTTGGTGGCAATGTAGTTTTTTCTTTTACCAAATTTGTAATGATAATACCTGGCAGAAATCAACTATTTGGTTAAGGCGGCGCACTGTGGCTGAAATTTTGATTTCATTGGCCAAAAGTCAATTTCTTTTGTCATCGATTTTTAAAATTTTAACGCCCTTTTGCAGCCAATACATTTAGAGTAAGGTGGCCAAAAACTTAGGTTAAACTATTGCTAGTTGTGGGCGTGGCATGCTGGCAAACTCAACTGTTTTTTTAATTTCAGAAAAAGGTGATTTTTTTTTTGTTTTTTATCTAAAATAAATGGTTACTACTCGCAAGCTGTCATCGATAATGACCTCCGGTTTTTTTTTTGTAATGTTGGTAGGATTATAGTCTTTAGTTGTTGTAAGGGGTCATAGCTCTACCATTTAACATTAGGGGCATTATGAAATATTAAAGACACTACTATATTTTTCTAAAATTTCAATTTTAGTGGAATAGAACTTCTAAGGAACAAAAGGGAACAAAAAACGTATACCACGCGGATAAAGGTGAAGGTGGCCCCTTTAACCCTGTATATACTTTTGCACCCGTGACGACCCGCCGATAGAACACTTTTTCAGTAGTATGTGAAAATTTTCGGACTCAGATATGTTCTTGGTATCATTTGTACCATTGTGATTGAAAAAGATTTGGGAAAATTAAGAGCCTGCGACTAGTAACACGCAAACAAAAGATATTTGCAAAAATGAGACACCATCTTCTACGAAATACTGCAGGCCAATCAAATTTGTATTCAAAAAAGAAACTCATGATGCCATTAACAAAGAAATTAGTGATATGTAGGCCCAAATTGCAACACTACAGTCATTAAAATTTCAGTTAAATGGGCAGCAAATTGAAGTAAGCTACCAATTAGTGCTGACAATGATAGATGGAAAAGTAGGTCAGGCTTTGACTAACACGAAGGCTGCATCCAGCTGCATTATATGCCAAGCAACATCAAGCCAATTAAACCAAGTCCCAAAAAAAAAATCATTAGATAATAGCGATGCATATGAATTTGGATTATCACCACAACATGCAAGAGTACGACTTATGAAACACATACTAAAAATCAGTTATAATTTAGATTTCGGGTCTTCAGGATCAATAAGAAACAACGAAACCAACAAAGAGTTAAGAAGTTAAAAAAAGAAACATGTTCAAGATAAATATCACAAATTTGGATTGATTATAGATCCCAAACCAAGGGTCAGACAATACAAATGATGGCAATACCGCAATAAGATTCTTTTCAGATCCAGAAATAGCATCTGAAATAACAGGAGTGGATTTAAACCTTATTTTTAGATTTCAAATAATCCTAGAAGTTCTTGCGTGCAACGAAGAAATAGACTCTAGAAAATTTGAAGATTATGCTAAAGAAATGCAACTACCCATGTAGAAATATGTCTGCAACAGTTCACAAAATTCTTTATTTGGTGCCACTTGGAGATCTATCAGAGGAGGCTCAGGAAAAAAGGAATAAGGATTACAGATTTTATAGAGAGCCCAATACTGGAAAAATTTCACGAAATTGCACAAACGAAGATCTATTTAATATATTATTGGCAACGTCAGATTCGTTCATCTCTAGTATTCAAAATCAATGGAAAGTGGGAATATAGGGATGTAGATGAAGAAGTCAAAAAACTACTAAAGGACAGAAATAACAGAGAACATAATATGGAATATTTGCAATCAATATTTAAATAAAATGAATTATTCATTATAATTGTCTTTCATTGTTATTTAAGTACGAAAAACATAGTTTTAGTAAATAATAATAATAAACAGAAGCTACCATTATTACAAATGCAATTAAAATCTATTTTTTATTTTTATACCCAATACCACTATGTGGTTTGGGTATAATGACTTTGTGCTGCTGTTTGTAACAACCAAAAATATTTGACCTACACCCATCTTTAATTATACCGATCGAATCAGAATCACTATCTGATTCGATTTAACGATGTCCGTCCGTCCGTCCGTCTGTGTGTCCATGTAAAGCTTGTAATCAAACTGCAGGTCGAAAATATGAATATATTTTGACGAAATTTGGTGTTTGTTCTTTTATCGGCCATGGGATGAACGCTATGGAAATTGGTGAGAATCGGTCCATGTTCAGACCTAGCCCCCATACAAATGACCCCTATGAGATCAACATATATTGCCATAAGATCCAAATTATCATACAAATCTTAGTCAAATTGGGTTTGTATGTATATATTACACCCACTAATCAGTAGTCCAAAAACGATCGCTATTGGACAACCCTTAGTCATAGGCCCCATATAGAGCTGCTTCCCGAAATTCACTTAAATTTATCAAAAAACAAAAATATTGCACTGATTCTTTTCAAATTTTGTTTGTATATATTTTTGCAAAATACAAGAGACTTTACCAAACATGATCAGGATCGGTCCATTTTTGGGCCTAGTCCCCATACAGATGTAGCATCCAGTATGAACTTTTTTATATCTGCAGCCGAAAAAATTAATAAAAATTCCACCAAAATTTGGTTTATGCTTATTTTCTATATCCAGTTAGTTGGGCCTGAGAGCTAGGGTCTCCAAAAGCATGGTATAGGGTATCGTATAGTCGGTCTAGACCGACTACAATTTTCTTACTTGTTTTATTTTAGAATTGTTTTTTTAAATTATCAAATTTGACAGCAAAAAATAATAAATTTTTTTGTAGTAATAGATTCTTAGATAATATTTACACCGTTTTTTTTTAAGTGTAAATTTTTCAGTAATAATAGCAAAATCTCCGGTTGATTTTACTATATTTTTTTTTTGTGTGAAAATTTTTTTGAGTGTAACATTAAAAAAATCCCATTATTACAAAATCTGTTTATAATTATTATTAAAATTCAAATATTAAATTTTTTAGTAAATAAAAGAATAATAAACGCATACGTGACCTTCTCTGAGAAAAGGAACCTAGTGTGTGAAAATTAAGTTTTGAGAAAAAAACGCATTTAAAGTTTCTACACCCTTTTAGATACCAGAAGCCACCGTTTTTGACACAATCCGTTTTTTGACAGAAGGTCACACTTTAAAAGTTAAATAAAATCAAAAGTTCAACTTTGGCCTAGAATTCTTTAAAAAGTTCTCAATCAATTTTAATGTGATTAAAAATGAGTCAAGCTGAACTAAATGTCTATCCATTAAAAATTAAATAAATACTTAAATATTTTGATCGGTTCAAAAGTTATAGAATTTTGACCAATGAAAAACGATTTTGTGCACAGTGGCACGAACTGACTGATGACTGTACTGTAAATACTACTATACTATACTATAAGATCCCATTATCACCTTTTAGAAGTTGGACATAGTACCTACAAGAGTAATGGGAACTATGTGTGGCATCCACAAAATTTTAGTTGGAACAAAATTAGAAAATATCTGAAAAAAAGTAAAAAATTAGTAGTAAAAACATAAAGATAAGGGACAAGCTATCCCCGTAATGCGATGCTACGATGGATGGAATTTCGCAAATAATGTTACTATTATAGAATCCAAATGTACGATATTATATAATTACCTCTGCCCATTTTTTCTCTACTACTCAAATTGCGGACTCAAAAAAAGTTATAAGTATTTAGAACTATAATTTATTTACCTTATATACCAGGTAAAAATCCGAAAATCGCGGATAACAAAAATCGCTAAAGTCAAAAATTGTTACAACCGAAAATCGCGAAAGACAATAAACGACAAAATCAAGAATCGCCAAAATAAAATAAATAAAATGCTTTTCTAAAAAATGTATTCACAATTTATTTATTTCGGTTACGATGGGTGTAGCGAAGCGCATCGGTTACTGCTAGTATAATATAAAAATTAAATAAAATCATATAAAATATAACAAAATAAATTAAAAATTAGATAAAAAAAAATAAAACAAAAGAAAAAAATAAATTTGAAATATAATAGAATAATATAAAATAAAATAAAATGCAATCCCATAGGGTATCGACTATGCGATACCCTATACCATGTCCTATCTCTTAGGCCCAACTAACTGGACATAGAAAATAAGCAAAAACCAAATTTGAGTCTGATTTTTATTAATTTTTTTGGCTGCAGATATGAAAAAATTCATATCGGATGCTATATCTATATGGGGACTAGGTCCGAAAATGGACCGATCCTGATCATGTTTGGCAAAGTCTCTTGTGTTTTGCAAAAATATATACAAACAAAATCTGAGAAGAATCAATGCAATATTTTTGTTTTTTAATAGATTTAAGTGAAGATCGGGAAGCAGCTCTATATGGGGCCAAAGGGACAATTTTTGGACTACTCATTAATGGACGTAATGAACGCATGCAAAACCCAATTTGAGTAAGATCTATATGAAAATTTGGATCTTATGGCAATTTATGTCGATTTCATAGGGGTAATTTGTATGGGGGCTAGGTCTGAACATGGACCGCTTCTCACCAATTTCAACAGCGTTCATCCCATGGCCGGCAAAAGCTCATATACCAAATTTCGTCAAAATATATTCATATTTGCGACCTGCAGTTTGATTACAAGCTTTATATGGACACACAGACGGACGGACGGATGGACATAGTTAAATCAACTCAGAAAGTGATTCTGATTCGATCGGTATAATTAAAGATGGGTCTAGGTCAAATATTTTTTGTTGTTACAAACAGCAGCACAAAGTCATTATACCCAAACCACATAGTGGTATAGGGTTTAATTATATAAAGTCAAATGAAATAAAATACATTAAAATGAAATGAAATACATTAAAATTACATAAAAGAAATTAAATAAAAATGTAATAACGAACTCAAAAATAAAATACACTCGATGTCAACATTCTGATCGTTAATAAAAATTTTTATATATTTATGAACAGCATATAATAAAATTCCTCCATTGTTATTGTTTAATGCAATTTATTCGTTTAGTCTGCACGACATTATTGGCAGCAAAGTTCTTTATATCATCAATGAATGGAAATTACTAAAAATATTTTTGTTTTTGTTAGTTTTGTAGGACTAAAATGAAAAGGCTTTGAATGAGGTTTTCAATAGAGACCAATAAAATAAAATGTGATTGCATTTGACATGAAATTATTAACAAATATGGCAGGACAATGAATGAAAATTGTACAGAGTAAAAAGAAACACATGTGGTTTATAAAATGAAACGTGACTAAAATATATACCGAACTAAAGGCAATGACCAGCTCAAAGAATTGATAACAACACAGCTGGTCTAGGGTAGCTATGTAGGTTAATAAGAGAAATTGATAATCAACAAAAAAAAAAAATATGAATTTAAGAGTTAAAGTTCACTATTAGAAGAAGTATGCAGCTATAATCCTAATGATTATTTATAAGAATGTTATAGCCTACAAAATGTTTTCAGTTTTTTTTTTTGGGAAACGTTGAACACAAAAGCTTTCAAATAATGACTTCATTATATTACCTCAAGCTGGACTATAAAATAAATAAACTCATCGTATTATTGACTGAAAAATTGTTACAAATATTTCCACCAAAAAAACAAGTAAGAAAATTATAGTCGGTCTAGACCGACTATACGATACCCTATACCATGCGTTTAGAGACCCTATCTCTCAGGCCCAACTAACTGCTTATAAAAAATTAGCATAAACCAAATTTGAGTGGGATTTTTATTAATTTTTTTGGCTGCAGATATGAAAAAGTTCATATCGGATGCTATATCTATATGGGGAATAGGCCCAAAAATGGACCGATCCTGACCATGTTTGGGAAGGTCTCTTGTATTTTGCAATTTGACTAAGATTTATATGATAATTTGGATCTTATGGCAATTTAAGTCAATTTCATAGGGGTCATTTGTATGGGGGCTAGGTCTGAACGTGGACCGATTCTCACCAATTTCAACAGCATTCATTCTATGGCCGATAAAAGCTTATATACCAAACTTCATCGAAATATATTCATATTTGCGACCTGCAGTTTGATTAGAAGCTTTACATGGACACACAGACGGACGGACTGCCATCGTTAAATCGAATCAGATAGTAATACAGATAGTAATTCTGATTCGATCGGTATAATTAAAGATGGGTCTAGTTGAAATATTTTTTGTAGTTACAAACAGCAGCACAAAGTCATTATACCCAAACCACATAGTGGTATAGGGTATAATAACCATATTTGATAAATCCAATATGTACTATCCTTGAGAATTGGATTTGAAAAAAACTTTTGTTCATCACTAATGAATTCAACATGACCTTTTCCTAGCGTGAAAGTATATCATAATCAGTCATTGGAATTTATTGTTAAATTACGTGCTATTTTTATACCCTATACCACTATGTGGTTTGGGTATAATGACTTTGTGCTGCTGTTTTTAACTACCAAAAAAATTTGACTTAGACCCATCTTTTATTATACCGATCGAATGAAAATCACTAACTGATTCGATTTAACTATGTCCATCCGTCCGTCCGTCTGTGTGTCCATGTAAAGTTTGTAATCAAACTACAGGTCGCAAATATGAATATGTTTTGATGAAATTTGGCATATAAGCTTTCGTCGGCCATAGAACGAACACTGTTGAAATTGGTGGGAATGGGTCCATGTTCAGAGCTAGACCCCATACAAATGACCCCTATGAAATCGACATAAATTGCCAAATTGTCATATAGATCGTACTCTAATTGGGTTTGTATGCGTTTATTACATTCACTAATGAGTAGTCCAAAAAATGTACCTATGGGACAACTCTTAGTCATAGGCCACATATAGAGCTGCTTCCTGATCTTCACTTAAATCTATTAAAAAAACAAAAATATTGCACTGATTCTTCTCAAATTTTGTTTGTATATATTTTTGCAAAATACAAGAGACTTTACCAAACATGATCAGGATCGGTCCATTTTTAGACCAAGTCCCTATATAGATATAGCATCCGGTATGAACTTTTTCATATCTGCAGCCAAAAAAATTAATAAAAATCCCACTCAAATTTGGTTTTTGTTTATTTTCTATGTCCAGTTAGTTGGGCCTAAGAGATAGGGTCTCTAAACGCATGGTATAGGATATCGTGTAGTCGGTCTAGACCGACTATAATTTTCTTACTTGTTTTATAGTTGATTAGATCTTTAAACCCAAACCAAACAATGTAACTTTTTGAATGAATTTAAAAAATTACAATTGTGTAACAATTTTTAATAAAAATTTAATATTAATAGTTACATATGACAACAAAAAAATACTATAGAAAAAAATTCCGAATCATAATATTATGAAGGCTGTGAACGCCCTAACATTCGTAGAGAAGCAAAACTATCTCATTATTGTTTTGAATTTTAATGTTTCAAACTTCACTTGTTCCTGTTGAAATCAAGTTCAAGTTCAAGTTCAAGATCACGATAATTAAGTTCTTGTGACAAAAAAAAAATAAAGGCTACTTTTTCATTGGGCTCTCTTAATGCAATAGTGTATGTTAGTTATTACTCTTTAAAAAAAATTTTATTGTTGTATGCAAATAAACAAATTAATGATAAAGTTTCATATATTGACTCACGAACTTGCAGTACTGGTTGCTGTATAAGAATTATGTTAAATATGTTTGTTTGCACACGTAACCTGATTATGCATTTCTTTTGTGTTTCTTTTTGTTTTTTGTTTTTTGTTTTTTTTTTTTTAATGACCATTTATTGAACTCTCTTACTATAAGGTTCTAAATATCTTGATTCATTGGGTCATGGATTAAAACTGGAATTTTAATAGGAATTTGCAACAATAGGGGGAGATTTATATGTATTCTACGAATTGACATAATACTAACTTGAAGACATGGGTGTTTTAATATACGAACGGAAAATTATTACGTTACTGAAAAATCCAGTTACTGCTAAAATTTAATTTAAAAATTAAATTTAATTTAATGATTAAATGTAATTTTGTTATTTTATTCAATTATTGTTACATCCAAATCATTAAGCCAGCGTAAGGCAATCCATTTTCTTAAATCAATTGAGTCTAACTGATTTATTAAATTTGTCACTTACAACTTAGTTAAAAATTTAAAGCTTAGTTTGGCATAAGTGAAAGGTAAATGAAACCACCTTAGGAAATTATTGAATTTTCCTCTTTTAAATTGAGTTTAAATTTTTTTTCTTTACAATATGTTTGTGAGTTTAATGATCATGCCTATGACTACGAATTTTAACTCTTTCACTCGGCGCGTACACAATTGTGTACATAATTTTAAAATCGTATTTTTAACGGTATTAGAAGAGCTATCAATATGTTTTGAGTGACGTTCTCTTTTATAAATAAATCTGTTTATGCGAAGCAAGAGTTTTTGAGTAAATTTTAATTGTAAATATCATATTTCTCTTAATCTTTGATATAATCTAGAACTGTCAAGGCCATATGGAAGTAAGTGAATTTAAGATTTTGATTAAAAATTAAATAAAAAGTGATAATATTATGAAAGTTGTTATTTGTGTAAATCTAAGTTTAAATTTTAATATTTTTTAATCAAAATTGATCATCATATAATATATAATAGTAAAAACTGCAATAAAGTCAAGTCAAATGTAATATGTGTACATGTACACAATTGTGGTCTAACCGACTCCAGCTAACTAAATTCCACTCTATAATTTTCAGAAGATGGCTTCAAAATATTTAAAAAAACTTACTTCAAAGAATATTGAAGATATTATAAATGCAATTGATTCAGAGATAGAGTTTCTTGATAACGATTCTGAAAACGAAGAAATGAAAAATACTGAGCCGGAACCTACAAATGATGTTATTAACATTAATATCTACAATCAAATTTATTAGATATTGTGATGAGTAATGCGGACGATTTTATTGTAAATGATGAATTGGAAATAGTAAATGAAAATTTTAATAGCACTAGTTCACCCATGATGCAAGTTCCTCAATTAAATGAAATCGCTGAAATTGATTTCGTGGACGAATTTTAACAGTATGTAGTTACTGAAAAGAAAAATATTGAGTTCAGGCGTAGAGAATTCGACGGAAAAAAATTGGAATTCCAATTAGATTTTGATACCGACACTGAGCAAAACTCATTGTGTACAAAAACGCCTTTACCGTATTTCGAAAAATATGTTCCGTTAGAAATGTATGAGCGAATGGCAATTTATACCAACATTTATGCTGAACAAAAGGCTGTCAGCGCTAGATCTTTCAAACATACGAACCCAACAGAAATGATGCAATTTATTGGAATACATATGTTAATGGGTATTATGAACTTACCCCAAATTAAATTAAATTAAATTAAAATTCTTGCGAACGCTTTTACCAGTTAAGAATAAATTTCCATCTGGTGGACAACTTAAAAATTATATCGGATTGTAAGAATTTTCATTAAATCTAGGAAGTGGCCATTAAGAATTATTTTCCATTTTATAAATGTCGCAATATGTGCTTCCTGGATTGAATATCGACAAGAGTCCATAAAAAATAATGTACCGACAAATAAAATTATGCCTCTGATTGACTTTATGCAATTATTGGGAAGAATTCTTACAGTAGTTAATACCATTGAACGTTGTAAAAGAGGAAGACCATCTTATGAATACGAAAATTCTGTAAATTGTCCGAGTACTTCAAAATTTATCAGAGGAGAAGTGCGGCTATTAAAAGAAGTTCAGTATGATTCAAATAATCATCTCCCCCAAAATGATGATGCGAAAGAAGCTACGCGCTGCAAAAATTTGAATTGTTCCGGTCGCACCCGCATATGTGCCAAAAATGTAAAATACATCTATGTCTATCTAAATACCGTAACTGCTTTTCGGCATTTCATACTAAATAATAAAATCAAAGAATTTATTTTTAAATTATTGCCTTATAAAATAATGTGATTTAATTTATTACTAGTTTTTCCATTGATCTCAAAATTTATGAATTCTTAATTTTTATGTTTATTATTATTTATTTTTTCGTTATATAATTAACAAGAATATAGCTAAATGAATTTGAAAGAAAGAAAACTTTATTTTGATATAAATATTAACAATTGAATTGTTTTTTTAAGAAATCTATCATACGGATACTATGTATGCCTTTAATGAAATATTCTGAAATGCTCAGCACGTTATGTACACAAATAAGTACATTCTCAAAAAGTTATTTCTAAAAAAAAATTTAATTTTTTAATTTTGTATATGTCTGCTGTTGTTGTATACTGTAATAAAAATCAACAACATATTTTTTTTTCTTATTGGAAATAAATCCCGAGTGAAAGGGTTAAAAGGGTTAATTTTTTTTTTTTTGGAAACTTCTAAAGTTAGGGCTTTCAAACAGTGTGGTCAGATATGATCAATGCAATTTGGGTTGGAATTAAATGATCCCATTTCCTATCAACTTTTCAGAGTTTTAGAACAAAAAAATTATTTTGTCGATTCCTTTAGGGTAAGGCGTTGTATAACAACTCTTCCAATTTTCTTGTTTTAGCTGGTTGTATAAAAGTTGTGCAAACGTTGATGGGATCGGCAAATGTGCGCGGGGTGTTGATCAATTGTAGGATAGGTTTTTTTTTTTAGATGACTGCTTGTCTTTGACGATTGAAGGGTGTAAATTTTTTTATGAGGTAACAAGGATTGTCTCGTACATGGCTGTAACCAAGATTTTCCTCCTCTAAACCACGGGTTTATGTATAAACTTTCTTTTGCTTTGATTTTAGTGGTCTACCTGTTGGAAAGTAGATTAAACTTAGAACCGGGAATTATTCAAGGTTCAATATAATTACCTGCTGCAAGGCCTGTATAGGACGCTACTGAGTATGACTAAGGCAGGAGATTTCAACTCAATCTATAGAAGAACACTGGTTTATGATAGAAATGGAATGGTCTCACTGAAATGTGGTGGCCACTTACCCCTACTGACCTCAATTAAATTATAAAGGTTAAACTTTATTTTTCTTTTTCGACCATTGTAACAAGACGGGAAAGGATTACCTTGATTTTCCACAACTTTTCTTTTCTTTAATTGATGGATTTTCAACGCGACTTTTTCCGATTTATAGAAGATGACAGGGTATGTTGTTCAAGTAGTACACGCATAAAAGTTCAAGCTGAGTTTATTTCGTCGTATCAAATGTAAAGCTTATACGATAAGCACTGTTGCATCGACTAAACAAGTTGATTGTATACACTAAACACACCATCAGTTATAGAAATTAATAAATTTTTTTTGTTTTTCTAAATTTTAATTACTGTTCTCATATTAAAAAGAATTTATTTAAAAAAACTTTAATAGACTAATTAAAATTAGTTCTCGCTCAACTTGCTGTTATGTAATTATATTTACGTATTCGCATAATTATCGAATCTATTTTCCATATTTAGTGGAGACACCAACCATATCAATATAAATATTAAAGGCTTGGTGACAGATTTCTTTAGCAAAATATAATTTATATATTATAACATACTAGCAGTATACCCTCTACGTTATTAGCGTAATTATTATATCAATTATTTAAGCCATAATAATATTTAAAAACAATAAGATATATGGTGTGAGTGACAATACGATGGAAACTTTTAACAAAATATATTTTTGACGACTTAGACGGTCAATACGAAAAAATTTTATCATAAAATTAAAAACTATTTTATTAATTTAAACATTCGTATGTTTTAATTACACTGTCCAACAGCATATTTGGAACAGAATAGCGACCCCATAATTCTGAAAGGGTATGTTGAGTAGATCATTTTTGTAGAACAAACTTATGGTCCAGCACGTCTGAGTATTTTTTTACAGTGGGTCAAAGTTTTCAATTTTTGGTCGAAGGGAGCATTATACTTTATGAAAAAAATGCTGTAAGTTAATGTCTGAGAGAATTCTTATGGTCAGAGTTGTATTGTGGAATTGTATGAAAATAATTTTTGTGGAAGATCTTAACCCTCTAACTGGTCTCTTTATGGGTCAATTTGACCCTTTTTTCGAGAAAATCAAAAAATATCCTTTAAAAAAGGACATTTAAGGACTAAAATATTCTACGAAAATGTTTGCCGAAAAATTTCAGTGGGGGTCGCCAAAGACACCATTGTTGCAAATAAATCTCTTTATGCTTAATTAGTAAAATTATACACCAACATATACAAAACAGGTAAAACGGCGTCAAGTTCGGCCGGGCCAAACACTGAGTTCTCGCGTCTAGTCAGCTGTGACTTACAAATCGGGTGTGATATTTATTGAAATTAATAATAAAAAATAAAAGAAAAAATTCAAGCACAATTGAGCTACTAAGGAGTACATATCGGGTGTGATTTTTACTAAAATTAATATAAAAAAAGAAAAATTAAAGCTTAAATAAGCATGGCGGATTCTGTTTGCAAATTAAGAGATTGGTTTTGTTCCATTTGTGGACATTATATGCACCATCAAAGCAGAAGAAAGATATTGCCTACAATTGAAGAACCATATTTTCTTTTCTTTGGAATACGATTTTTATCTGAAGCTTGGATACCCAAAACCGTGTGTACTACTTACGAAAGTGGTCTTTTTACCTGGTACAAAGGCGGTACTAAGGCGCTGCCATTTTGTGCGCCTATTACATGGATTGAACCTGAAGATCACAAATCAGATATATGCTATTTCTGCGTAAATTACAAATTTGGTAGAAGCCAAAGGCACTACGCGACAATGACATACGAAGCAATAAATAATGTCATTTTACCAGAAGTGCGCTGTGAAAGTGTTCCGGTGCCTCAACCGCCTACACATACATTTTCGGCCAATATGACAGTCGCCAATACAGAAATAACAACGGCGGTTGAAAACATATCAGATATAAGTTACTTGCCTTTTGATGGTTTAAACACATGTCCTAATTTGGTAGACCAAGCTTATTTTGAAGATCTTGTAAGAGATTTATGACTAACAAAAGAGAAAGCTGAAATATTATGTTCCAGATTGAAAAACAGGAATTTGATAAAAGCCGATGTAAAAGTTACATTTCCAAGAAAAAGACACGCCGATCTGGAAAGTTATTTTAAAAAATCAGAAGAACTTGTATACTGTTGCAGTATTGAAGAGGTTCTAAAATATCTAAAGCTTCCACTGGACTCTTCCGCTTGGCGACTATTTATAGATAGTTCAAAACACAGCTTAAAAGCAGTTTTACTGCACAATGGAAATCAGCATCCATCAATACCGGTTGCGTATTCCACAAAAAAGGAGGCAACATACGCAAATATTTCAAATCTCTTAAATAAAATTGAATACTATAAATCAGGGACCGTAATCATTATGAGTTTCATAATAAAAATTACACAATAATGATTATATTTTGAGTTTTAAGGATTTCTTCAATGGTAATGATTATTTTTGAGTAATATTAATAAAAATCAGCCATAATCATTATTTTTGAGCAAAAAGAATAAAACTCAAAAGTAATCATTATTTATGATTTTTATTTTTTTCGCTCAAAATAAAACTCACTTTCAATTTATGACTTTTTTTGAGGTTTTTTACCAACATAGTTGCATATCCTCATAAAACAAATCCAGAGGAACCAACCAAGGCGAAAAAAATTATTAAAAATTATTTTATAAGTTTTTTTTTAATCAATTTTATTTGGTTTTAATTATTTATTATTTAATTTTACAAAAAGTAATTTCGCCAACGACTCGTCTGATAGGTTGCATCTTTGATCCGTTAGCATTGTTTTTAATGCATAAAAGGATCTTTCAACACTCACTTGTGTGGCAGGAACAGAGTGCACCACTTTGGCCAACTGGGGTATAGAAATTTTTTCATAATATTTTTGTTTGGGCAAACTGGCTTTGGACAATAGTTGTCAATTTCAGAATAGCATTTCTGTAACTCCTCAGTGTGCCAACCATCTTCTGTTTCCTCATCGGAAGCTACCTCAATTGTATTGAGATACTCGTTCAAGAGGGAGCAGGTGTTCGAATCCTGCGAAAGTAATGCGCTCTCTGCGTCGAATGATGTCGATGCCTTCGGGCTACTTGAGCAGGGCTCAGGTATTGGATTAATCTGAAATATATATATAAATTTGTGTTTGCGTTAGTTCTAAGATAAATTTACTTACGATTTCTTCCAAATTTATTATTTGCAGTAATAGCTGCTTAAGCTGTGCTCTGGCGAGCATAAGGCTTATCGGTTTTTGCAGCAATATTCTTCTTATTCGTGGATCCAAGTAGATGCTGCAAATGACCACGTTACCCCCCAATAAGCTGTCTTCTCTTTCTTGGATGCACTGTCCCAAAGCGTGGCTCAGAGATGTTTTTGTTGCTGCGACAGTGAGCTTAAGCTCTAAACACAGCTTATAAAAATCACCCATGAATAATTGACAACTTTGCAATTTCTCAGTTGCTATATAAGGCGGTTCCAAAGTTTATATAAGGCTTTTTAAATCCACCCACTCAGCTGAAGTGAGTTTCATAGAATTTTTAAGGTGCCTTTCATAAAAATCCTCGAACTTTTGGAGTGTGTTCAACATATGATATGTTGAATTCCAACGAGTTGCAACATCAAGCACTGGTTGCGGTAATGACTCGTCCATTATCAAATACCTTTCATGGTAAAAAAAAAGAATTATTAATAAATAATAACAATAGTATGTAAAATTACACACCTATAAGACGGCGTTCTTAAAACTTTCACAATTTTCCGCGCTTTTTCAATGAAATTAACTGATTCCAAGCGTTGAAAAAAGTCTATTACAGCAAGTTGCAGTGTATGTGCTGCACATTTGATGGACCTGATTGAATTAATTTTTATATTCTTAACCAGCTCTTCATCATCCAAATCTTCTTCAGCTACTATTTCACAGTCATCAAGAACTTCGCATTCATTTAATAGCTCCACTGCTTTAATCATATTTCTACCATTGTCAGTGGTGATGGTATAAATTTGATTTTTACTTATGTTGAAATCGTTTAATATCGACTGAATTTGAACACGGAGATTTTGGGATGTATGCGATTTCTTCAGCTCTATAAGGCCCAAAGTCTTTATACAAATCGTACCGCTTTCAATAAATTGAATATTTATGCCGAAGATTCCGCGATTGCATCTTGTGGCAGTGTCCATTTTCAGGCAGAGCATTCTGTTTTTGAGTGTGGCTACAATTTCCGCTTTAATGGTATTGTACTTTTCCTCTACCAAGCTCATTATATTTCTAGACGTTACAGCCGGCATATCTAAGCCACTAAATATCTGTGCTGTTAGCGTCTTAAAACCTTTTGAATCTAGGACAGCCAATGGAAGTTTTTCGGAAGTCACCAGGTCGATGCACGCATTTTTGGCTTCGTTTTGTCCCATTGTCACAGAAAACTTGATTTTTTTTTTCACTCACTTCGTCATCTGTGTTTTCGGCCAATTCGCGTTCATATTCACTTTTGTGCTTGGCTTCCAAATGACGTTTCAGATTGCACACATAGTTGCCCGTAAAAGTTAATTGCGCGGAGTTAAATTTCGCTTGCGACCCATTTCGAAACACGATACGATTGATCACTCGTTTATATTTTTTATTTTAATAACTTTCTTTTATTTATTTAAAGTTTTATTTCAGTATTATTAACAATGTTAAATAATTGTAAATTTTGTTATTTTAATTGTCCTTCACTTATTTATTTTAATTTTAATAATTTTAATATTGCGCTCACTTTGGAATATTCCTTATAACTGACCGAGTTGGTAATAGTATTTTACACAGCTGTAAACTATATTTTGACGGTATAGATTTACATACCAGCTTTACTATTCTGCATGCTCATTATACATGCATATTAGGGCTATAACCAAATTTTTGGCATAGTACCACGAGTTGGGCAATGATGTTTTATTAACAAAAAACATTATCTTAGTTAAATTTGCAGAAAAACTTCACGCACCTAAAACATTTTCTAAATCAATTCAAAAAAATTTTTTAACAAGTTATTTTATTTCATATCATAACAAGTTGTTTAACTTCATATACCTACAATGGTTATATTATTAAGAAAAAATCAACAACATTACAGCATCATTTAATTATTATTGTAGGATAAAAATTTTAAGTTTAAAGTACGTGTATATTTGCAAAATGGATATACTTATATCCTGTTCAATTTTTATTGCACGTTCTGTGCAAATATTACTGAGGGTACGTGATATTGCCAATTGGTATGCTAGTTATGATATTATCAAAAAAAATTAAAAAGTTATATGCCTAATGCATATGTATCTACATGCGTATGTACATTCATACGTATGTAAGTTCAAAACGACTGTTAGTAAAAAAATTAATATATATAAAAACAAATGCAATTTTAACAAATGATTCAAATTTTGAATTTCAAAACAAGCGCTAAGTAACAAAATTATTAAGTACAAATTATATTATGGGTATTCATGTAGGTGTAAATATATATACATATGCATAAAAATATGTAAGTACATCGTATATAAAGTCGTAAATTGAAAGTGAGTTTTATTTTGAGCGAAAAAAATAAAAATCATAAATAATGATTATTTTTGAGTTTTATTTTTTTTGCTCAAAAATAATGATTATGGCTGTTTTTTTTATTATTACTCAAAAATAATCATTACCATTGAAGAAAACTTAAAAAATCAAAAATTTAAAAATCATGACGGATATGCAAAGATTGTCAAAAAATAATAATAATGGTGCAATAAATTTTTTTTTATGTTTGTTCTAAGTGATTGATTTTTTGATTTAAAACAACGGACAATAATCATTATTTACGGTCCCTGCTATAAATATAAATGGGAAGTATGCGCAGACTTCAAAATGATTGCAATATTGACTGGAATGCAAACAGGATACACAAAATATATGTGCTTTCTTTGTAAATGGGATTCACGTGCTACCAGCAGCCATTATCATATTAAATATTTCGAAGAACGTAAAGAAAATATTATTGGTGACTCAAATGTAATCCATGAATCCCTTGTCCCAAAAGATAAGGTCATACTTCCACCGCTGCATATTAAGTTGGGCGTGATGAAAAATTTTATGAAAAGTTTAAATAAACAAGGAAATGCTTTCAAACGCATCCAAACAATTTGCCCCAGATTATCTGCAGCAAAATTAAAAGAAGGTAACATACGGTTTTAAGAAATAATTTATTTCATTCAATGTAAATTACCTTTTCTAGGAGTGCTCGTTGGACCCGATATAAGAAAATTATTACAAGATGAAGAATTTTATGGTCATCTGTCGGAAATGCAAAAGACAGCATTTGACTTTATGCAGCTGGTTATATCAGAATTCCTTGGAAACTCAAAAGCACAAAACTATGCAGAAAATATTGAAAGCATGCTAATCGGTTTGAACAATATTGGCGTTAAGATGTCACTAAAGCTGCATTTTCTGCACTCTCATCTCAATTTTTTTAAAGAAAACCTTGGAGCGGTTTCAGATGAATACGGTGAAAGGTTTCATCAGGATATAAAGGTATTGGAAGAAAGATTCAAAGAGAAATCCCAAAGTGTAATGCTTGCTGAATACGTATGGGGCTTGTGGGAAAGCGTATTAAGTTTAATCTTTAATCCATTGTCATACTGCTGCTATTTACCAATTCCCTTTTACTCGAAAATTAGAAGCAAAAAAATAAATATGTACATACTATTATAAACCAGTATTAAAACAAAATTATAATTTTTTTATAGAAGTTGGCGTGTAATTATGCCAATTAATCGTAAAGGGCTTTATTTATAACAATGGTCTCTTTGTTGACCCCCACTGAAATTTTTCGGCAAACATTTTCGTAGAATATTTTAATCCTTAAATGTCCTTTTTTAAAGGATATTTTTTGATTTTCTCAAAAAAAAGGGTCAAATTGACCCACAAAGAGACCAGCTAGAGGGTTAAGATCTTTCACAAAAATAATCCTCATAAAATTCATTCATTTTTATGCTGTTGGGAAAATAATGGAAACCTTTACTTACAATAACGCACGGTCTTGGGGGGTAGAATATTCCTATACCGAACGATTGTATTAATTTATTATAGTAAAAGCCCCGAAGCGTGTAGCGTTTTGTGGCCATTTAAATATTCAACTTTTTTGTCAACGTTATTCGCCAACAGTATTCTAATTCCAGTTCATTCATTTTTTAGCAAGATTAATGCTAGCCAGACGATTTTATGGATTTATTTATAGAATATTTCTCACAAATATTCTTTTGCATACGACCATCACAAAAATCATCTTTCAACTCGTCATAAAACTTTATTATTGCCGTTATTTTATAATAATTGAAATAAAGTGTCAGAACCTATATTTAAATTGATATATCACTCGTTCTTCTATTTTTATTATTTTAATCAACTCTGGTAAAGAAGTTTAAAACATTTTCCACGGTTTTGGCATCTCTAAAAGAAATATTTCTTTTTCGTTTACCTTTTTTTAATTGCATTTTTTGTAACACATGTGTTATCTTCCAATATAGAACACACCAAATAGTGATTTCGCAAAAAAAAAATATACATAATTTTATTACTAAGCGAGAAATTATTTAAAAAAAATTGGCAAATTTAGAATTTTGTGAAAGTTTAAAATGTACTGCCCACCTACTCTATTTAAGTACCACTTTTTTTTTATTCATAATAGGTTCGAAAATTACTGAAATTATAAAGACCAAATTTATATTACTTTATTTATCAATCCATAGGACAAATGCTGTTGAAATTGGTGAAAATGGGCGCATGTTCAGACCTACTCTCCACTCAACTGACCCCTATGATATTGACTTAACTTGCCATAAGATTCAAATTATAAAATAGATCTCAGTCGAATTGGGATTTTGTGCGTTTATTATATCCATTAATCCGTAGACCAAAAATAAACCAGATAGGACAATTCACTTAAACCTATCAAAAACAAAAATATTGCACAGCTTTTCTCAAGATCGGTTTATATATGTGACCTTCTCCGAGAAAAGGGACCTAGTGTGTCAAAAAATGGGTTGTGTCAAAAACGGTGGATTCTGGTACCTAAAAGTGTGTAGAAACTTTAAATGCGTTTTTTTTCTCAAAACTTAATTTTCACACACTAGGTTCCTTTTCGTGGAGAAGGTCACACATGTTATTGCAAAAAATAAGTGACTTTACCAAACATGGTCAGGCGCGGTCCAATTTTCGACGTAGATTTGGTTTACGCTTTTTTTCTAAACTCAATTAGTTTTACCTAAGACCAATTCTATAAACGCATGGTATAGGTCATCGGTCTAAACCGGCTATAAATTTCTTACTTGTTTTCCTAAGAAAATGTACTTTCAAATGAAAATTTACCAATTGAAAAGTATCAGTTATCCCCTTAAGTCTCGAATTAAAAAAAATTTATTCTTCTGCGATGTTTCGTTTCTGGTGGAATCTACTAATCAAGTATCATATTCCTAAATTAGTTTGTAAAGAAGATACAAAAAGGTACATTCGCATATTTACGGGCCGTTTTGACTCCGTTATAACATCCGAATTTCCAAAAGATTTCGTCTCATTTGATGTTTCTATCCACAAACTATATTTTATATTCGTTTATTTAGAAGATACTAAATGACAATTTTTCCCCTCTTTGGCCGATTTTCTTCTCCTAAATATTAGAATTACCAACAAATTCATTCTCGACTGATGCCTACGCATCAGGTGGAGTCTGCACACCAAAATTCACATGTATAGTTTAATATGTTAAAAAGATGCAGAATGGCACAATTCGTGCCCGTTTTGTCCGTTTTTTCCCTTTAAATATCCAAATTTCGAAATTTCATATTTCTAGCTTCATTTCTTATCATTTTCACCTTTTTTGTCCGCTTTATCCCCTGAAGGCTCAAATTTAAAAAATATTTATTCTTGGCCGATGTTTGTGTCTCTAGAGGAACCTACATATTAAATGTCATATTACTAATTAATTTGTTAAGAAGATGCAAAAAGGTACAATTTTGACCCCTTTTGGCCACTTTTACCCCCCTTAACGCCAGAATTTCCTAAAGTTTTCCTCTCATCTGATGTTTATATCTCTAATGGAATCCGCGTACTGTATTTGATATTGTTTAGAAAATAACAAATGTACACTTTTTGCCCCTTTTGGCCGTTTTTTCCCTCCCCTAGACGTTAGAATTAGCAATAACTTCATTCTGGACTGATGCCCACATATTCGGTGGAGTCTGTATATCTATTTCATATATATATATTGATATTAATATTAATATTAATATTAAGAAGATGCAAAAAGGTACAATTTCTACACTATTTTGCCGTTTTTCCCCTTGAATGGCCGAATTTCGAAAAAACTAATTCTGAGCCCACATGTGTTTCTCGAATGGAGTCTACGCACCAAATTTCATATTCCTAGATTAATTTGTTATCCTTTTCCCCAGTTAGTGTACGAATTTTTAAAAATCCGTTCTTAGTGGATCTTTACATCTAGAGAGACCTACAGTCCAAATTGCAAGTTTCCGTGTCGAATGGTTTGGGATGGGTGATGATCATCCTCGCAACTCTTTTATATATATAGATTATTTTTTTTACTGAAAACTGTAAACGCCATATATATTTACACTTGCTAGAAAAATTATCCGTACAATTTGAAGAAGTAACTGTCAAATAATAAAAACAATTTTATTAAAATATTTTTGATATTTTGCTATAAAAAAAACTACTGAATATTATCTCAAATTTCTTTTTTTATTTGAAAGTACAATCCTTTCGGTTAATAATGGAAAATAATTTCATTCAAATGGATGCCTACACGTTCCGTCCAATTTTTAAGCACATTATCGATTGTGTGCAGCTGTATTTCACCAATGGCTTCACGAATATTGTCATTTAAAGCGTCAATTGTCTCTGGCTTGTCGGCGTCACACTTATCTTTGAGGGCACCCCACAAATAATAGTCCAACGGTGTCAAATCGCAGCTCCGAGGTGGCCAAACGACATCAGCTCTGCGGCTGGTAATGCGATCTTCAAAAAGGGGGCGCAAAACATCGAGTGTAGCTTCGGCTGTGTGGCACGTAGCACCGTCCTGTTGGAACCAAATGTTGCCAATATCCTCCTCTTCAATTTTTGTGAACAAAAATTCGTTCAACATGGCCCGATAACGATCGCCATTGACTGTAACGGCCACTCCTTGCTCATTTTCGAAGAAAAATGTTCCAATTATGCCTCTGGACCAAAATCCGCACCAAACAGTGACTCGTTTTGGGTGTATCGATTTTTCAATGTATGCGTGCAGGTTTTCTGTGCACCAAATGCGACAATTTTGCTTGTTTACGTACCCGCCAAGATCAAAATGAGCCTCATCTGAAAAGATGATTTTTTTTGGCAAAATCGGCATCTTCTGTAAGTCGATCGCAGGCCCACTTAGCGAAGCGAAAACGCATTGGCGTCATACCAAGGTCTTTATGCAAAATTCGTCTCAATGATGCCTCCGAGATGTCCAATTCTTGAGAACGACGGTGAATTGATGTTGATATCGCTTCACGCACACTTTCTGCCACAGCAGCAATATTCTCGGGTGTACGCACTGTTTTTGGCTTTTCACGCTTTGGTTTATCGATGAGGATGCCAGTTTATTTCATTTTTTTCACAAGATAACGAACATACGGAGCTGACGGTGCTTCTCTTCTTCCAAAATCCGTACGCAATTTTCGCACACATTCTGCAACATTACCATGATTTTCAGAGTAATGTCGCAATATTTACCAGCGTTGTTCAAGCGTATACACAACCATATTCGTTCAGCGGAAGGATAAAACTAATTATCTGTCAAATCAGACATGAGCTATGTGTTAACAATCACGAAATAAGCACTAGTTGAAAAAAAATGTTAGATGGCGGACCCTTTAGAAGATTTCCGTTTTTAAACGAATATCAATCTTGAATATTACAGATAGGAAAATGAACATATCGGATGCTATATTTATATGGGGACTAGGTCGAAAAATGGACCGATTCTGACCATACTTGGTAACAACTCTTAGTTTTTGCAAAATAACATTTGAGAAAAATCCGTTTTTTAACAGATTTAAGTAAATACCGGAAATCACTTTTTTATGGGGCTATGACTAAAAATTGTCCTCTAGAGTTTTTTTTTGGAGTACTGAAAAACGGCTGAAACAAACCCACACAAATCAATTTGACCGAGATCTACAGATAATTTGGATCATATGGCAATTCAAGTCGATTTCATAGGGTTCATTTGTATGGGGACTAGGTCTGAAAATGAACCGATTTTTACCAAGTTCAATAGTGTTTATCCCATGGCCGGTAGAAGATTCGATACTGTACTGCATCAAAATATATTCATATTTGCGACCTGTACTTTAATAACAAAGTTCACATGGACACTCAGACGGACAGACGGATGGACGGACGGACATAGCTAAATTGACTCGATCAGAAAGTGATTCTGAGTCAATAGGTATAATAAAAGATGGGTCTAGCTCAAATATTTTTGGTAGTTACAAACATCAGACCAAAGTCATTATAGCCTGACCACATAGTGGTATAGGGTATAATAACATCAACTTAATAATTTGCAATACCACCTTTTGTTTTAATATAATAAAATGTTAGATTTTTCATAGAACGTGTTAATTTTTTCATAATGCCTTGATCAAGTGTTTTCCACACTTTGAAAAATGAAATTTTCAGCTCATTCACATTCATGAATTAACCCTTGTCAGCACAAATTCACCCGATGAGAATCTGCCATGTGTTTGCTGTGGGATTAATATCAAGAGACTTATTCCATAGAATAAATAAATTCGTTCTTTTGTGAATTTCCTGCCAAGACAGTTCAGTCGGTCTTGCTAGAAAATATGTAATTTTTTTTGTATTTACATGTGGAAATGATAACAAATGCATAGAAGTAATTCCCAACATTTGTCACTGTTCATTTTGGTTGTAACGATTTCGAACTTCAGTCAATACTCTTCACTAAACGCACCCTTAATCATAACACAAGTGCCACGAAAGTTTCCTCGGGAGAAACATGACACGTCAGTAACTACACTTCTCGTCAGGACCATTAATCTTACATCCTTTTCATCTGTGAAAATTATTTGAAAAGAAAGCAAATAAAGCAACTGTTCCCTAACACAACACTAAAGAACTTAAATTGCACCAATTTATATTCATATTATTTTTGAAAAATTCCAAACGTGCATTAATATGTGGCTTCAAAGGACAAAGAATTATCTTTATTGTTTGTCTTTGAATATGTTTGGAAAAGTTCAGGACATTCCAAACGGTAATTTAACACTTTGTTGGAAACGATCCGTTTCATTTAACTTTTTTTTTCTATCACTGGTTTAATTATTTGCATAATTTTCAATAGTTTTCAATTAATTATAAACAGCCTTTCGACTTCTGCTGATTTGAAATGCAATTTCCACTTTTGATACTCCATAATAATGTTCAAAATTTTACCTTTCTCAAATTCACATAGTACATTTCCCAGTAGCATTTTTCCTATCACTAGTGTGTTTAATAAAAGTAAATAGAAATTTTTGGTTACAAACGGACTTTTTTGCAATTGTGCTATACAATTTCAACAGTATACTATGCTAGGTATTGCCATGTAAGAGATTTTAATAAAGGTATTTCTAATTAATCGAAGTCAATTTTTGGAATGAAAATATATTTATGTAAAAACTACAAAGAGATGATAATTACTGTATGAATAGTTCAAATTGTATGGAACATTGATTCACAAATTACAAAATGTTCTATCATTTATGAACGTACTGTATAGAAGATGATTGCAAATTGTATGCACCTGAGGCCTTGATTTTAAATAAAGAATTTACTGAACAGCAACAAAATTGCAAAGGCTCTAATTGATTTTCCATAGAAACCGAATGCATAGCAAACATTGAGTGGTATAGTTAAATATTGGAAATAAAATTCAATATTTACTTAGTATGTACAATATTTGTACAGTTTTCATGCAGTAAAGTAAATAAATAAGTTTGCAACATATAAGTAATTTTTTTTAATTATAACTCATACGCTCTGATGCTTTGGCATCATTCGACTTTTTTTTTTTCTTGTAGTCGTAAATTTCATGGCGAACAAAACTATAAATTAGTCATACGAATTACTACATTGTTTAATATAGAGACTGATGAAGGCCAAAATAGGGCCAGAAGTCGCTACGATTCAAATTTTGAAATGAACAGATGGTTTTGGGTTTCGAAAAAATTATTTCTACTTCTGAACGACACCAACTTAAATTTATTATGGACGAATGTAATATACAGTCTACGGCAAATATACAGTCTACACTATCTGCTGCGAAAAGCTTCATACCAAAAATGGCTAGACTCCACCTATACTGGATGCAAATATTAATAGAATACATTAGGCGCAGTGACGTTGTATGATATTTTTCTTCTTTTGGTTTTATAGCTTATAGTTTTCTCTTAGTGGGCTTTATTCAGCTATATGTAAGGGCACGATCGTCTTTAAATTTTGCAAAATTTGCATCGATTCTTTTGATATAAATAAAATAGCAAAATTAGAAGTATTTTCTATACCCTATACATTAGGGCGGGTCGATTTGTAGGGACGCAAAAAAATCGTTCGCGTGACAAGGAAAATCAATATCTAGGGATCAAAATAAGAAACTTTGCCGAAGGAACCATACCTCTAAGACAAATTCCGATGTCCCGAGTTTTGACCTGTCTGTCTGTCTGTCTGTCTGCCATGACGCAATTGATCTGAAACTTGGCCCATAGTCTTGTTGTGACTACAGATTAATTTAGGGGTAGTCACGCACAGTTACGCATAGTCAAAGTGAGACAGACAGATAGGTCAAAAGTCGGGACATCAGAATTCGTTTTAGTAGAGGTATGGTTTCTCGGGCAAAGTTTCTTATTTTGATCTCTAGAATACGATTTTCCTTGTCACTTGGACGACTTTTAAATCGACCCGCCCTACTACATAGTTGACTTAGATCCAATATTTATTATACCCATCGACTCAAAAATGGACGGACATCGCATGTAAATCTTGTTATTAAGCTACATGTTTCAAATATAAGTATGTTTTGATGAATACCGGTCATAGAACGATCGGTAATGAAATTGGTCAAAATTTCTTCATGTTCAGACCTAGCCCACATACAAATAATCCTTGTGAGTTGTACTTAAATTTCTGTAAGGTCCAGATTATTATAGAGATGTTGCTCAAATTTGGCTTATGTGTGCTTACTGTGCACGTAATTTAGTCGTCCAAAATAAATCCCATAAGAACACCTTTAGTCATAGTATCCAAATCTATAAAAAACAAAAATTATTTGCTTTATTTTAAATTAAAAACATTTGATTTTCAGCCTGATTTAATTTCTAATTCAATTACTAAAATGATGAAGATAAAAAAAACAATTTATTTTTATATTTGTAAAAATAGAAAATAACAAATAGAACGTACGGAGGGAGTGGCGTTAACGCTAAATGCGAGTTTATCAAAAACACTTAGATGTTTTAAAAATAAAAACAACACGTATTCAATGTATTCAATGTAGACATATTAGAGTGGTCCCTAAAAATGATATAGCGATTTTGTCGAGAACGAGCTTGATTCCTTTCTATATAAAACTAGTAAATGTGTAGTTTGGGGATAATCGGATAAAGAAAAGTCCCGCCGGAAATCGATTGGAAATCTGAAGTGTGTTTATAAGGGGAAACTATGACTTTTTTTTTCCAAATTTTTCGAAGATTTCGTTCTACAGTTTAATATTTCCGACATGTTGTTATATGAGTAGCTTTCAGTATTAAACTTTCTCCCCAAGACCACTTTTGTGCCAAAAAAAAGCACTTGGTCAAAAAATTTCATAACACTTTTTTCACCTTTGCAAAATTGATTAAAATCATAATTTTGTTATGGTCTTCATCTTAATTGGAGGTAACCCACTTAATGAAAAGAGTTTGGTTTGGTTCGGCTTTCTACATTGGGTTTAAAAACTTTTTTATTTAAGTGGGTTACCTCCAATTAAGATGGAGTCGAGGTAACATGGTAGGGAGGGCAAAAGGGGCAGAACACCTCGTCCCCAATCCCAAGGTAAGTATGGCCATCCGTCCCATTTAGCGTCCGTTTTTTTTGACAGTTGTTTTTTTTAAAACGCACGTGAAAATCTGTAGTGCGGTTTCCCTGGGCCTGAGCAAGACCCCACCCATCCGGCGAGCTAGGCCCCTACGCTAGCACGTGCGACCAGCAAAGGCTCAGGGAAACGGAAGCGGATCTTCCACCAACGCCGCACCATTACAGAAATGGCGCCCAACGTGGGGCCTGAATTGTTGAAAGCCACAATGGCCGAAACAATATACCGGATTTTTTTGTTTTTATTATTTAAATTTTATAGCCTAAATAGGAACGTAATAATAAAAGATTTTTTTTAACATCTGTGCACCGGGAAAGCACAATTGTTCCTTATTCCTTTTTTTTAGTATATGTGTTCTAAAATCCATTCCTTTTGAGATTTCTGGAATTTTAATTAAATAAGGGTAGAGCCCTATTTACATTTAACCGAAATCGAAGCTGGCTTTGAAATCCATTTCTGTAATGGTACGGTGCTGGTGGAATTTCCGCTTCCGTTTCCCTGAGCCTTAACGGGTCGCACCTGCTGGCAGGGGGCCTAGCTCGCCGGAGGGGTGGGATCTTGTTAAGACCCAGGGAAACCGCACCACAGATGTTCACGTGCGATTAAAAAAATCAACTGTCAAAAAAACGGACGCTAAATGGGACGGATGGCCATACTTACCTTGGGATTGGGGACGAGGTGTTCTGCCCCTTTTGCCCTCCCTACCATGTTACCTCGACTCCATCTTCATTGGAGGTAACCCACTTAAATGATAAGATTTGGTATAGTTTGGTTTTCTACATGGGGTTTAACAATATAATTTATTTAACCTTCATTTAAGGTTTCAAAATTTAAATTATACATATTTAGCAAAACTTATTTAATTTTTTTATATTTTAGCAAAATTTTACTTTTTAGAAAAATTTTAAGTTTAGCAAAATTTTATTTCTTAGCAAAATTTTAATTTTAGGGAAATTTTAATTTTAGGAAAATTAAAATTTTTGACAATTTCATATCAAAAGAATTTTTTTTTTTTTTTTTTATTTTACATTTTAGTCCGATTTTATATCATAAAAATATTGTATTTAAATTTAGAAAATTTATTTACATTTTGGAAAAAAAATTTTTGTTTAACCTCGAAAAGAAATTTTAGTTAAATAAAAATTTACATCTGGGCGAGATTTTAATTTGTAGATTTATAACATTTTTAATTGCATTGTAAAAGTGTATAGTGGAATTTTAAAGTAATTTTACTTAAAGGAAAGTTGAAAAAAAAATTCTCATTTCCAAGAGATTTTATTTTAATTTTAGGTAGTGGTGACAAATTTTTATGTTCCACTGTATTTTAATTACATATGTATAATGTTATAAAATTTTAATTTATTTATAGGAAAAATTTTAAGTTATATTTAGCAACAATTTTTAATTTATATATAGCAAAATTTTTAATTTATGTATATACAGGAAAATTTTTAATTTATATATATGAAAATTTTTAATTTATATATATATAAAAAGTAGATTTACCGCCTTATTGCTGGTGTTGATGAGGTACCGATGAAGCTGCTGCCGCCGGACGCCGTGGTTGTGTCTCGCAATATGCTTTTCAATTTTGGCATGTAACTTTATTAAAACTCCTTCCCATTTCATTAGAGTTTCCATTTAAAGTTTTTATACCCTATACCACTATGTGGTTTGGGTATAATGACTTTGCGCTGCTGTTTGTAACAACCAATAATATTTGACCTAGATCCATCTTTTATTATACCGATCGAATCAGAATCACTTTCTGAGTTGATTTAACAATGTCCGTCCGTCCGTCCGTCTGTGTGTCCATGTAAAGTTTGTAATCAAACTGCAGGTCGCAAATATGAATATATTTTGATCAAATTTGGTATATAAGCTTTTATCGGCCATGGCTTGAACGCTATTGAAATTGGTGAGAATCGGTCCATGTTCAGACCTAGCCCCCATACAAATTACCCATATGAAATCGACATAAATTGCCATAAGATCCAAATTGTCATATAGATCTTACTCAAATTGGATTTGTATGCGTTCATTACATCCACTAATGAGTAGTCCAAAAATGATCCCCTTGACCCCATATAGAGCTGCTTCCCGATCTTCACTTAAATCTATTAAAAAACAAAAATATTGCACTGATTCTTCTCAAATTTTGTTTGTACATATTTTTGCAAAATACAAGAGACTTTACCAAACATGATCAGGATCGGTCCATTTTTGGACCTAGTCGCTTTATAGATATAGCATCCGATATGAACTTTTTCATATCTGCAGCCAAAAAAATTAATAAAAATCCCACTCAAATTTGGTTTTTGCTTATTTTCAATGTCCAGTTAGTTGGGCCTAAGAGATAGGGTTTCTAAACGCATGGTATAGGGTATCGTATAGTCGGTCTAGACCGACCATAATTTTCTTACTTGTTTTTTTTTTAGCTTTATTTGTCAGCAAATCATGCAACATTTCCATTTTTTTTTTTTTTTTGTGCATCATTCATTTTGTTGCCGTTGGACTTTAGAGTATTCAACTACATTTTAATTTTCTTAATCTTTAAATTTTTTTCTTTCTTTTTTAAGTTCTTAAATATTTAATTTTCTTAAGTTAATTTTCTTAATTTTTAATAAACTTTAAACTTTAAACTTTAATTTTTAACTTCACTTTTAATTTTTACTGTCTAATTTTCTTAACTTTACTTTATTTCTTTAATTCTTAAACACTACATTAATTTTAATTTTTCGGAGGTTTTTCTTCAACCTTTACATTCTGCTATCAAATTTCAACTCCTCGATTTAAATTTAACTTTAATACATTAAACCTTCTCATCTTCATTCATTCATCTGCAGATAAAAACCTGTTTATTAAAAACAAAATCACCACCAATTTATTGAGAACATTCATATGCATTCATAATATTCTCTAGTATTTATAACACTCCCACTCATATATGACTATGAGAGCAAGTGAGATCAATACAAGAAAATACGTGGTTTGACCAGCATAATTGCATATGAATGTGTTCATGATTTAATACAACACAATGAAGAGAAAAAAACACGCCATAAATCAGTTTGCCAAAAAAAAAATGGAACCAAAAACTTTTCCATTAACATGTTACCATATAAGGTGTTGTTTACATGTAAATACTTGAACTTGAAAATAATTTCAAGATCAAGGTTATTATTTTTTTTTCTTCTTTCTTATTCTGCTTGTAACAGAAATTATTTTGCTACAGTGCAGATCAAAACAGATCACCGTCACATGTTCAAGTATGTTGAACATTAGTCGATTGCGTTCAACCAGAAAAATGTCAAGCTAAAGAGAGAGACATTTGCAGTTTCTCACCACAACTCACCATGCTTAAACAGCTTGAACTTTGCTAGAACAAATTTGCGTGAGTAAGTTTCAGCCATTTACGAAAAGTGACAGAATCAGTTGTTTTCATTCGTAGTTTTGGTTTTTTGATTTTTGTCAAAAAGAATAAAATTTTGGTAAAAATAAATAAAATGGAAAAATTAGTTTTATATGAAAATTTATTGGAATCAAGCAGTGATTCAGAGGAAGAATTAATTATGAATCATGGTTTTTGCTTCAAGTCGTTCCACCAGAAAAATAGAAAATGAGAGCGAAGAGCGTAAATATGAAATTACTCAATGCTTGAGTTTTGCTAAACATTTGAAAGATATTGTTCTGGCGGAACGTACCTATTATAAAGAGGTAATGTGTGTTTGTTTGTTTGTTTGTTTGTTTGTTTGTTTGCAGGAGGTAATCTCCTTAACTATTCATCTAATCTTCCTAAAATTTACACAAAGTCTTACTGCGGATATCGGAAGTGATATAGGCACCTCCCACACAAAGTAAATTTTTAATATCATATATATTGGGTACTATGATAGAAAGATCTTTGCAAATTTGTCTCGGGTGAGCTATTGTTAATGTTAGTAGCTACGCCGGAAATGGGCGGTATCGGATAAGTGGGCGTGGTACCTCCCATACAAGTAATAATTCAATATTTTATATCTCGAGTACTGCTGTAGCATAATTGCATTCATAAGGTGCACGATAACTTTATTTAGTCACTACTAAATAAAGTTGTCCAAAATATGTGCAATTACAAGACATTCGCTGACACGGAACTACATTAAAGTTCAATGCCCATACGCTGTGCATTGAACTATACAATTGCCGATACAGCGAATGTTTTGAGTTATAAACATTAGCACCATACCACGAAATTGTTGTTGGTTGTTTTCGTGATTTCTGCTGTGTTATGCTTTCGGAGTATAACACAGAAAAAACAAATAAACCTACATGTATGTATGTATGTATATTTTGTTTATTCTGGTTTTATATTATTATTAATATAAAAAGAAATAAAAACATAATAAAGAGAATCATTAATCATTATTCATTGGATTGTAACAAGTAAACATCACATTAAAAAAGTGTGTGTTTTAATTAAATAGAAGTTTGAAAACATTTTAATATCCTTTTACTTTTTACATGGCGATCCTGCCAGGAGCAGTTCGTGACAGGACTCGAGAAAGGACCTTTTGCTCCTACTAAAAAAAAAGAAACAAAATTTTTTTTTATATATATAAAACAAAGTCCAAATCCAAAACCCAGTGAAAAAAAAATTTTAAAACATTTATTTGGAAATTGAAATTCCCAAAGGACAAAATAAAATTTAAAAAATATATATCACTAAATCGGTAAAAACAAAATAAAATTTAAAAAAAAAAAATATATCACTAAATCGGTAAAAACAAAAAAGGAACATTCATGAAGTTTTACGGCAAAATATTTTGTAGCCTTTAATAATTAAAAAAAAAAAAAAAAAAACAGAGTGCGATAAGGCGTTATTTTGTTCAAAGATTTGATTATAATTGAGGCAACAATCAATAATATAATGAAGCAGCAATCTATATGAACATCAGCTTTTAATTTAACTCCTTGGTCAGAGAAGAACGAAACGGGTGTGGCGAATACACCCGCAACAACATCGTCCACATCAACAACCAAAAAAAAAGGAGAACAAGTTTTATCAACAACGGTGACAGTTCGGTCAACCATCAAGAGCAGCCACAATCAAGAGCAGCCACAACCACCCGCAACAACCAATGGAATCATCATTTTCAACTGATAAATAAGTATCTATAATTTTATTTTTAATGTTAAAAAAAAATAGTAATTTGTAAACAAGGAAGATCGCGGCCACAAGCGCTGCAATCAACCTAAATTTTTCTCTAAAAAATATTTTTTTTAAAAAAGGAAGATCGCGGCCACAAGCGCTGCAATCTTTGTTTTATTATATTATAATACTTTTTTTAAACGGAAGATCGCGGCCACAAGTGCTGCAATCAACCAATTCATATTTTATTTGACAATATTTTTTTTTTTTTGAAGAAAAACAGTGTACAAAATAATTTTTTTTTGTTTATAAATTTTGAATATGAAATTATTAATTAAAGGAGATTTTTTTTTATAAATCCAATTATCAGTTTTCTATTGAATTTTTTTTTCTTTTGTGAGGTAGTTTTAGTTTTTCTTTTGTCTTATTGTGAAAATGGGAAAACAACATTCAAAGATTGACAGACCTAATGCTAACGTAGTGAATGAAATAGAAATGACACAAGCACCTTCCAACACGGACACTTACTTGATAATACTAATAATAATTACATCAGCACAATTAGCTACAATTTTATATCAATTGCACAAGAAATCACTAAGAAAAAATTATTTTAGAGACGCGTCGGTAGCAAACCATTTAGACAAAATTTAAGATGGATCAGACTAAAGTCGGACCAAAGAAACTGACCATACAAGAATATAGGAAAAGACAACCACAATACAAGAAACTACGATAGGCAGAGGAGAAACTGACAAATATACCCAAAATAGGCTTTCCAGCAATAAGGAAAATTATAGAAAATATAGGCTACAATAGAGAACTGGAAGACAGTAATGAAAATAGATTTAATGTGGATATCAACAGGGACTTAACAGAAATCGACATAAATAGCACAACCATTGAAATTTATAGGGCTCAAACTGAAAACGAGCATACCCCTATAGGAGAAAAGACAAAGAAGAAGAAAAATAATAGAGGAGGAGTAATAAAACGTATGAGGAGCGAGTCTAAGAAATTAAGACAGAAGATTGAACAGCTCGCGGTAGGAACTCCTGAGTACTCTAAGGTACAGGAGGAACATTTTAAACTAAATATGGAACTCAAGAAGACTAAAGAAATAAAAAAAAAAAGAATGATCAATTGACATTCAACTAAAGAAGTGGTTCTTTCTATTTAATATAACTTTTATTAAAAGGATAAATACTTAATACTTAATACTTAAATAATTAGGATGCCTAGACGGACCAGAAAATATATCGACGCCAAACTGAATAGGCCCTACTCGGAATTCAAACCATTGACCGAAGCGGAACATGAGAAGCAGTCAAGAATACTGGACATAGTAGATAAGGAAATACTAAGATTAGCCCAGGAGGGATACTTTACAAACGGGATAGAAGACTTTAGACCCCCGGAATACAGACCCGAAAGATATAGAGACAAAGGGGCAGAGTCAATGAGGAACAATTAAAAAAAAAAAAAAAATATATGATAAATGATAAATTACTTGACATTACTATATATATTATTAATATACCGTCAAGTAGGATTAACTGAATATATGGACACTGAAGTTGCAAATAAAGTGTCATTAATAGAGTATTATGAATGACAAATGGGAACTAATTATAGCCAACATACAATTTTTTCATGAGGACTTCAAGAAGTCATATAAATGTATAAATAAAAATACCTATATTAAAGACGAAACAGTAAAGAAACACTTAAAAACATTAATAGAAAATTACAACAATATATCAAGACTAGTTTCGAAATATAAACTAGATTATACGAGAGAACATCTGAAAATAGTAGTTGACATATTTTGGGACGTTAGAGATAGATTGGTGAAGATATACGCCAAATATGGTATAAAAGAAAATATCCCACACGATTACACGGAACAAATTAAATTGAACATTGACAAAACAATCATAATAAGTGCCAAACTAGGTCCCGAGACAATTGAGGAAGAAGATTCAAACGATAAGGGCGACACAGAAACGGAAGTTAAAAATTTTATAGGAGAAGTAATTGATAAAATAATAGTAAAGGAAGAAATAGATATGGCCCAAACAGTGGAACAATTCGTGGATACAGCATCCAAATTCATCTCGGACTACGATGGAGACGTGAAGAACTTGCAAAGCTTCATCGATGGTCTGATAATGATTGACCAATTGAAAGGAGCTCACGAAATAATAGCTGTTTCACTAATTAAGACAAAACTGAAAGGAACGGCCCGACAGCTAATAACAGATGAAACAACTATAAAACAAATTAAAGAAAAATTACAAGGTTCAATAAAAGGCGAACCTGTTGGTGGACTGATTGCCAAACTGATGAACATACAGCAGAGAAATAAAACGGCCAACGCATACACCAGCGAAGTAGAAGACTTGGCGAAAAGAATTCATAATGCCTACATTTCGGACGGCGTACCACCGGCAGCAGCCAGAGAATATACCACAAAAGCGGCAGTAAATGCCATAGTAACAAACTGTAACAATGATAATGTCAAACTTATCATGAAAGCGGGACAGTTCTCTTCATTGAACCAAGCTGTTCAGAAATTTATTGAAACCTGTACAGAAGCTTCCGGAAGTAAAGATACTGTGTTGTACTACAGACAACAGAACAGATCATATAATGGCAATAACGATAGAAATTTCCGTATTAATGACAATAATTGGCACCAAAATCGCCAAGGTACCTATAGAGGAAATAACAATTCCAAAGGTAGAAATAGGAATAACTACATGAATAACAGAAATCAAAACCAACGTGACAATAGGGAACGTAATTATCAAATTTCGAACAACTATAGAGGTCGTGACAGACAAGTCCGACCAATGGAAAGTACGAACAATACGTGTTCGGAAAACTTCGAATAGCCTCTGGGGGAAAAAGGGACATAAATATATATAAATTGAATCTTAACCTTGGTGTGTTTGTAAAATTTTTGAATTATAATACAAAACAAATGCTTGTTTTACTTGTGGACACAGGAGCAGACATATGTCTAATAAAAAAGGAAAATCTTGGGGAAGATAATTTCGTCAACAAACGGAACATAACATCAATTAGTGGTATAGGCAATGGAATAATTAAGTCAATAGGTTCAACAGATCTGGAGATTTGCAGAAAGGATTTTGCGGTAACCTATGAATTTCATGTGGTACACAATGACTTCCCTATACCATGCAGCGGAATCATAGGGATAAATTTTTTGAAAAATTTCAATTGTAGCATTGACTTTATAGAAGACAAAGAATGTCTTATTATGAGACCTAGAGATTTTCGAACCCTAACGATTCCGATACTTCACACGTACACTGATGACTACGTCATTCTACCACCAAGAGCGCAGTAATACGTAAAATACCATTTAACACTCAGCATGAGGAACTACTGGTATTGAACCAGGAAATAAAACCAGGCGTATACATTGCAAATACATTAGTTCAAGGCAATAACGCGTATGTTAGAATTCTTAACACCAACAAGGAAATTATAACACTAGATATTAATGACATTAGAACTGAAAATTTGGACGAATATGATGTTATATATCCGAATAACGAGCAGAAAATGGACAATAGGAAAGATAAAATCTTGGAAAAATTATCGAAAAATTTCCCTAAAGAATTCAAAAGTGAACTCACGACATTGTGCTTAAATTATTCTGACATATTCGCTTTAGAAACGGAGACAATTTCCACGAACAATTTTTACAAACAACATTTAAGGCTAGGTGATAACACACCAACATATATAAAAAATTATAGAATCCCACATTCACAGAAATTAGAAGTTAATAGACAAGTTAAAAAGTTAATAGACGATGATATAGTAGAACCATCAACTTCAGAATACAACAGCCCATTATTGATAGTACCGAAGAAAGGACTCCCGAACTCAAATGAGAAAAGATGGCGATTGGTTGTAGACTACCGACAAGTGAATAAAAAATTATTAGCGGATAAATTCCCACTTCCAAGAATAGAGGACATTCTGGATCAATTGGGTAGAGCAAAGTACTTTTCGTGCCTCGACTTAATGTCAGGTTTCCATCAAATTGAGCTACATGAAGATTCAAGAGACATCACATCATTTTCAACTGAAAATGGCTCTTATCGTTTCAAACGACTCCCTTACGGACTAAACGTAGCTCCAAATTCGTTTCAACGTATGATGACTCTAGCATTCACTGGTTTGAGACCATCACAAGCATTCCTATACATGGACGACTTAGTTGTGTTGGGCTGCTCTGCAAAACATATGTTGAACAACTTAACAGATGTTTTTGATCTTTGCCGAAAACACAATCTAAAGTTGCATCCGGAAAAATGCACATTTTTTATGCACGAGGTGACTTACCTAGGGCATAAATGCACCAATGAGGGCATTCTACCAGATGATGGAAAATATTCGACAATTAAAAATTACCCAGTACCATCGAATACAGATGAGGCCAGAAGATTCATTGCTTTCTGTAACTATTACAGAAGGTTTATTGGCAATTTTGCTGATTACTCCCGTCATATAACAGGACTTACGAAAAAGGGAGTAGAATTCTGTTGGACGACCGAATGCCAACAATCTTTTGAATATTTGAAAAACGCTCTACTCAGCCCACGGATACTACAGTATCCGGACTTCACTAAGGAATTTTGTATCACAACGGATGCAAGTAAACATGCATGCGGTGCAGTTTTGACACAGGAGTATAATGGTAGACAACTACCAATATCGTATGCTTCGAAATCTTTTACCAAAGGTGAAAGCAATAAATCGACAATTGAGCAGGAACTCACTGCAATTCATTGGGCAATCCAATACTTTAGACCATATATATACGGTAAACATTTTTTGGTAAAAACAGATCATCGGCCATTAACTTACTTATTTTCCATGAAAAACCCCAGCTCAAAGCTGACTAGAATTAGACTAGATTTAGAGGAATACGACTTTACAGTCGAGTATCTCAGAGGCAAAGATAATTATGTAGCAGATGCACTATCACGTATAACGATAGATGATCTGAAGAATATAAATGTGAATAAAGCAGTTCTCAAGGTAACAACGAGATCAGCTACGGCAAAATTAGGCTTAAATAGAAATAACAATGAAAATGAAAATAATCAGCATTTAACGTACAATAAGCCCAATATATTTGAAGTCATAAACCCATCTGACGTCAGGCGATACCATAAGCTCGAGATGACTTCAGACCATTGTTTATTGAAACATGGCAAAAGGAAAATAGAGAAAATATTAATAAATGATTTATTTACTAAAGGGAAAATTGACTTCGGACAGTTATTCCCCAGGTTAGAATCACTAACCGGTAAATATAAGATAAATAAAGTACGAATGGCACCTAATGAGAAAATTTTCGAATTTGTCTCAATGCAAGATTTTAAGGCCAAGGGCAATATATTTTTGGATAAATTAAGAGTAGCGCTACTCCCAAAGGTGACCAAGCTGAATAATAAGAATGAAATAAATAAGATAATACAACAATATCATGATGACCCAATACAAGGAGGTCATACAGGTATAACAAGGACAATTGGGAAAATAAGACGATATTTCTACTGGCCGAAAATGATCAAGTCGGTATCAGATTACATAAGATCTTGTAGGAAATGTCAAGAGTCCAAAACCACTAAACATACGAAAATACCAATGACTATAATGGACACTCCGATCGATGCTTTCGATACGGTCTTGGTAGATACAATCGGACCACTCCCAAGAACGGAAGATGGTTTTGAATATGCAGTCACCATAATATGTGACCTGACAAAATACCTGGTAACAGTGCCAATACGCGATAAAAGCGCGAAAACGGTATCCAAGGCTATATTTGATTCATTTATATTGGCTTATGGCCCGATGAGGACGCTCATTACGGACATGGGTACAGAGTACAAGAACAGTATCTTAAATGAGATATGCAAATATATGAAGATTGATAAGGTAACGTCTACAGCGCACCACCACCAAACGCTAGGAACGGTAGAAAGAAGCCATAGGACTTTCAATGAATATGTACGTTCCTACATATCAGTTGAAAGGGATGATTGGGATGAATGGCTGAAGTACTTTACGTACTGTTTTAACACGACACCTTCAGAGGCCCACGGATACTGCCCATTTGAGTTAGTTTTTGGAAGAATCCCATATGGATTCAATAGACTTAACAATATAGATAGAATAGATCCAATATATAACATAGAAGACTACAGTAAGGAAATAAAATATAGATTAGAAGTAGCGCGTAAGAAAGCTAGGGATAAACTTATTAGAAATAAGGTATATAATAAGAATAGTTATGACAAAGGTATAAATGAATTAGATATAAAGGTAGGAGATAAGGTATTGCTTAGAAATGACACAGGACATAAATTAGACAGTAAGTATACCGGTCCTCATCTTGTGGAAAGTATAGAGGACAATGGGAATATAGCAATAAGATCAAAGAAAGATAAAAAACAAATAGTACACAAAAACAGACTAAAAACATATCATGAAAAATAAATACTTAATATCCCAAAAATTTTAATCTGTTATTCTTCACAAAATAAATTTGACTAAATAGAAAAAATTTTTTTTTTCTCAAAAATCTCCAAATAATTAATAAAATCATAATATGTACACGTATTATTTGGTAAATTATTCCGATAAAATTTTTTTTATATATACAAGATTCTTAAAAATATAGAAATAATAATGATATTTAACAAAATTTATATGAAATATTTTAAATCTCCAAATAACAATAATGTAAATTTTAAAAATTTCTTAATTTTAATTTTTTTTCTCAATTTGATTACAACTTATATAAAATTATTTTCTAAATAAAAGTCTCAACATAATTAATTAAAATTAGTAAAACCATATGTATTAATTACTAAATCACTATAATTTTAATTTGACAAAAAATATTAATATGAAAAATTTAAAAACTTTAACTTAATTTTTTTTTAAAACAATAATGTATATTAATCATATACATGTAAAATATTAAATAGAATGCTAAGATCATTCTAATTAAAAAGGGAGGTGGCATAGCCATCATATTAAATATATATTAGTTGAATAATCTTAAAAACTTTAACTAAATAATCTTAAAATATAAATAATCATATTAAATATGTATTAGTTGAATAATCTTAAAAACTTTAACTAAATAATCTTAAAATATATTACAATAAATAATCATTTTAGATATATATTAGTTGAATAATCTTAAATACTTTAATTAAATAATCTAAAAAAAATACACTACAATAAATAATACAACTTAATCATTTGTGTGTAGTTAGAATCATTTTATTTTAAATATATGTTAACCAAATAACCTAGAAATTTGAAAATTTACCCAATAATGTTAATTTAATAATCCTAATGTAATTATTCATAAGCACAACAATGAAAATATTAATTTTTAAAAGGAACCAGACATGTCAATAATTACAGACTAGATTTAAATTAAATTACTTAGTTCTATTATCACATCATTATATATGTTTAACTCCTGAATGTCTTAAGTACAGAAATCCAGAAAGCACGACAACTAATTTTATGAATGACAAGATCATTCAAATTAAAAAGGGAGGTGTAGCATAATTGCATTCATAAGGTGCACGATAACTTTATTTAGTCACTACTAAATAAAGTTGTCCAAAATATGTGCAATTACAAGACATTCGCTGACACGGAACTACATTAAAGTTCAATGCCCATACGCTGTGCATTGAACTATACAATTGCCGATACAGCGAATGTTTTGAGTTATAAACATTAGCACCATACCACGAAATTGTTGTTGGTTGTTTTCGTGATTTCTGCTGTGTTATGCTTTCGGAGTATAACACAGAAAAAACAAATAAACCTACATGTATGTATGTATGTATATTTTGTTTATTCTGGTTTTATATTATTATTAATATAAAAAGAAATAAAAACATAATAAAGAGAATCATTAATCATTATTCATTGGATTGTAACAAGTAAACATCACATTAAAAAAGTGTGTGTTTTAATTAAATAGAAGTTTGAAAACATTTTAATATCCTTTTACTTTTTACACTGCGATAGAGAGAGCTTTTCAAATTTGTCTGATGTCCCCTATTATTAATGTGAGTAGTCGGACAAAAAAGGGCAGTATCGGACCAATAGGTGTGGCACCTGCCATACAGATTAAATATAAAATGCCATATATCTGGAGAACTGTTATAGTGGGAGTCTTGGGACTTTGTGTGAGCCTATAAGTTATTCATGTGATTAGCTAGACAAAAAATGGGCGTGATCGGAGGAGTGGGCGTGGCATCCGTACAAAGTAAATATATAATATCATGTAACTGGTGTACTCAAAAAGGGAAACTTTGATACCTTTCACGACACCATCAGATCTTAGTATGAGTAGTCGAAAAAAATTGGTGGGCTCACACCAATGCGTGTGGCGCTCCCCATGCAAAGTAAATATAAAATCCCATATATCTGTAGTACTGTAAAAGAGAGAGCTTTGTGGCTTTGCGTGAGCCCATAGGTTCTTTGTATGATTAGTCGAACAAAAAAATGGGCGTCATCGAAGAAGTGGGCGTAGCACCGCCCATGCAAAGTATATATCTAATATCATACGACACAGTGCACGACACCATCAGATCTTAGTATGAGTAGTCGGACAAAAATTGTCGGGTTCACACCAATGGGCGTGGCACTCCCCATGCAAAGTAACTGTTTAATGTCATATATCTGGAGTACTGTAAAAGAGAGAGCTTTGTGGCTTTGTATGAGCCCATATGTTTTTTGTATGATTAGTCGAACAAAAAAATGGGCGTGATGGAAGAAGTGGGCGTAGCATCGCCCATGCAAAGTAGATATCTTATATGAAATAACTGGTGTACTATAAAAGGGAAAGACTCGACATTTTGCACGTGTCCATCAGATATTAATATGAGTAGTCCAATAAATATTGAGCGGGATGGGAATAGTGGGCGTGGCACCTCCTATATGAAAAATATGAAGTACTACGAAAGCGACTGTCTTTTCACAAGTACATTAGTTTTCAATGTGATTTGTCGTGGAAAATATATCGGAAAAATCAAAAATCGCCAACCCAAGAACCGCGAAATATAAAAATCGCCCAAAAACAAAAATCTTCAAAATCAAAGATGGGAAAAATCAAAAATCGGTAAAAAGAAAAATTGCCAAATGATATTTTAAGTTCAAAGCCAATAGTTAAGTGATGCCAGATCTAATTTGGAAAATTCATGTTCTACTCATGGCAGCCTACATGTACCTCCAGGGTAGGGACGCCGAAAAATCTGATAATTGTTGTACCGAATGAAAAAACAAAAAACATTGTATAACAGCAAGTATCGAAATAAAAAAATCTATACTAGCATAATAAAGAGGTAATGTGTGTTTGTTTGTTTGTTTGAGGTAATTTCCGTAACTACTCATCTGATGTACAGGCTATATTTTTTTAAAAATATTTTTAGTGCGCGTGCTACCTCCCATACAAAGTAAATTTTTAATATCGTATATATTAAGTACTATGATAGAGAGAGCTTTGCAAATTTGTCTCAGATCATTTATTATTAACGTGAGTAGTCAGACAAAAAATGGGCGGGATTGGACAAATGCGCGTGGCACCCCTATATAAACTTAATACTAAATGTGATATATCTAAATTACTGTTATAGTGAGAGCCTTGGGACTTTGCGTGAGCTCTTTCATTACGATTCGGGTGGGAGGGTGTAGCGAAGCACACCGGGTTACATCTAGTAACAATATAAATTATAAAATTTTCTATTCAAGTTGAAATTAAAATTGTTCTGTAAAATCAAATTAAACTTTTCAAACCACTTTCATTCTAGCCACATTGGACAAAAATAAAATTTGTAGTTAATGTACGAAGCGGAAGCGGAATATTCCAACAAGCACCGAACCATTGCAGAAATGCTGCCCAACGTGTGGCTTGAACAACACTAGATAGACCAGTTTGATAACTTAAAAAAATTTTTTTTTATTTAATGTGGATGGAATAAGATGGAATAAAAGGTAACATGTTAGAGAGGGCAATAGGGGAACTCCATCTAGTTCCCACCTAAGGGTAAGTATGTCCGTCCATCCTTCAGATGCCTTAGTTTTTGACAACTTTTCTAATCGCACGTGAAAATATATGTAGTGCGATTTCCCTGGGTCTTAACAAGACACCACCCATCCGGCGGGCTAGGCGCCACGCCAGCACGTGCGATGCGTTATTGCTCTAGGAAACGGAAGCCGAATATTCCAACAAGCACCGCACCATTACACAATGTACATGGAGAGAAAGAGGCTGAAAACTATAGAATAAACCATAAACTACTACGCAAGCACAAACAACAAAAGACTATTGGCCAAGTTTCAGATCAATTGGATAAGGGGAATAAGGCTGCCCCACGACAAAGGAAAGGTTAAAAACAAATTTTTTTTAAATCTTTTCTGGAAAAATTTTAATTCATAAACATAAAAAATCTGAAATTTTAAAAACTATTGTATTTTACTTCCCATAAAATTGATTTTTTCACAAATTTCAAGTTTTCTAATCCATAAGTAGGCACCTTAAAGCCATAGAACCCTCATTTCATAGGCTGATCAATTATCTATCATATGCCTTTAAAGTTTTTTGATTATCTTATTTTGTTTAAAAGCTGTGATTTTTGCAACGAAAAACTTCTAATGGCGCCACTGTGCACCGGCTTGTCGAATACTTGCTTTGTTAGTTGAATTTTTTTTTAAATCTTCCTTTGTAGTCAGTCCGTACATGGAAAAAGTTATTTTAGGTAACTCTTTCAGATTATTTGGAAATATGACAACAAACCTTTCTCCACTTTGAGGCCGTTTTAATTGGTGGCCCTATTATTATACTTCAGTGGCAGAGGGTACATATAGGTTTGTCATTCCGTTTGTAACGCATCGAAATAAATTCCTGAGACCCCAAAAAAATATATATTCTTGATCTTTATAACAAGAGAAGTTGATTTGCCGATGACCGTCTGTCGTTCGTTTTTTTATAAGATCGATAACTAACATCCCAAAGGAGTTGCTGTTTAAAATTGTCCAAATCGGTCAAAGAGGTCACGAGTTATGAATGAAATTTGAAAAAAAATTTTGAAAAAATTAAGTTTTTCAGTGTGTTTGTTGTTTTTCTTAAGGTAGTATATTATGTTGTAATTCTTCTTATTGTTGAAGTCATTGCAGTTGTGTGTATAATAATACTGCACGTGTCGATTGGCGTAAGCATGTATTACCACATATTTTTTTAATAAAAATAAAAAGTGGAATATGAAAAATGAAAAATGGAGAATAGAAAATGAAAAATGAAAAATGGAAAATGAAAAATAAAAATGGAAAATGAAAATTGAAAATTGAAAAATGCAAAACGAAAACTGAAAAATGAAAAATGGAAAATGGAAAATGGAAAATGAAAAAGGAAAAATGGATAATGAGAAATGGAAAATGAAACATGAAAAATGAAAATGAAAATTGCAAAATGGAAAATGGAAAATGAAAAATGCAAAATGAAAAATTAAAAATTAAAAATGAAAAATTAAAATTGAAAAATGGAATATGAAAAAATGAAAAATGGAAAATTAAAAATGAAAATTGAAAAATGGAAAATGAAAAATGATAAACGGAAAATTGAATATGGAAAATGAAAAATGAAAAATGAAAAATTAAAATTGAAAAATTGAAAATGAAAAATGAAAAACGGAAAACAGAAAACGAAAAATTAAAAATGGAAAATTAAAAATGAAAATTGAAAAATGGAAAATGAAAAATGATAAACGGAAATTGGAAAATCAAAAATTAAAAATGGAAAATGGAAAGTGAAAAATGGAAAATAAAAAATGAAAAATGAAAAATGAAAAATGGAAAATGAAAAATGGAAAATGAAAAATTAAAAATTAAAACTGAAAATGAAAAATGGAAAGTGGAATATGGAAAATGAAAAATAGAAAATGAAAACTTAAAAATGGAAAATAAATATTAAAAATTAAAATTGAAAAATGAAATATGGAAAATGGAAAATGAAAAGTGGAAAATGGCAAATGAAAAACGGAAAATGAGAAATTAAAAATTAAAAACTAAAAATGAAAAACGAATGATGAATGAAAAAAATGAAATGAAAAGTGAAAAATAGAAAATGATAAATTAAAAATGAAAATTGAAAATGAAAAAGGTGGAGGGTACCAAAAATTCGGCCCAGCCGAATTTAACACTCTTACTTGTTTTGAATATTTTTGCAGTACCATTCCAAACACTATCTACATTAGCCTTACTACTACCAAAGCTAATGCCTTCTCTTGCGATATCGGGATGCCTCTCCATTTCTGCCACTAATACTTCAAATTGGGCTGATGTTGTAGCTTCTTTTTTAGCCATACAATAGAAAATTGTTTTAATAATATATTTACTACTATAATAATTACATATGTGTTTGTATTTTTTGAGCAAAAACACCAGCAAAAGCAAATATTTTTTACCTTTTATTATTATTTCTATAATATTTAAAGCTAACACTAGCAAAATGTGAAGGTTCAATTTGACACTACAATTGATAAAAAAAAACTAGCATTGCGTTTTACCAAATTTTCTTTTTACATTTGTATTGAAAATAACACAAGAATCAGCTGTTACAATACGAACAGTCACTTGTATAAACGAGTGATTTTCAAAATACAAATTTTGGCAATGCAAGGTGAAGTGAGGCGTTGCTTATTACAAAATTAGGCTTTTAATATTCTTCTTTATACCTGAATCTTGAAATCTTAGTTAGGTTGAGCTCCCAAATTGTGAGATGCATTAAACTGCCAACACGTTTGTATTTATTTATTCAAACTAAATTATTTTCCATAATAGAATTTTAAATAAAATGCACTTCGAAAATATTTAAAAAAAAAATAACACAGCAGAAAAATTAAAAAGTAAAACAAGTACAAATGTGTATAGTCAGAAATTCATTGAATTATATATTATAACTGTTATAATGTCTAAAAGTTGATTACCTCTCATCTTTTTAATCAACACAAGTTACTAAAAGTTACAAACTATTCAACATAATTCAATGCGGAGCAGGTCAGCTAAGGCTCCCTGTAGCGTTGGCTACATTTCTGCAGGCAAAATACTTAATTAAATTTCTTCATACATCAAGGATATATTATTATTAATCCTTTGTTAATAAAAGTATATAAAAATATATTTTTCTATATCCTCCAGCTATTGTATGCATACTGGTTTACATATACATACATACATACCTATAACTGTTATTTAATTAGTTTATTTGCTGTTTCATAGATTTAAAACTTCCCTTACTTAATTTTTTTTAAAGGCATCATAACAATATTCATATTCCAAAGACATTTCGACATCCTTAAAATAAACATTTGACTTAAGTAAACTATTGTGACTTAATAGATTTAAAATATAATTTAATATTTAAATGGCAATTTGTTGGCACACTTCACAAAAGATTTACTTTATTATTTTTGTTTTATTCTACTTTTTTTTTGCTTTCCAATTCAGTGAAATTGTATAACTTTACTTATTTATGTATGCACATTCAAGCAATATTGTAGACAATTCTGTATTTAATAGACTTTTGCATGTAGCCAAGCTTTAAATATGCTTGAGATGTAAGTGCAACAAAAATAAAATACTCGGCATAAAATTGGCAAACTAAAATGTATTGAGTGTTAAATACTAATATGAGAAAAATATCCAATATAAAAGATTTATTGGCATGGTCGCATTTTAGATTATCTACAGTGCAAACGAGAAGTAAAAACCTTAACGATTCCTAATATTGATTAAGTCTTAATAGAATATTGTTGACATCTTTTTGCCGTTATATGATAAAGCAAAAAAATATATAAAATAGCCAAGATTAGTGTTTCTTCTCAAGAATTTTTTCTCGAGAAATTCTCGAGAAAATTATAAAATTATAAAGTCACAATTCTCGAGATTGATGCAAATCGTAGTGGCTAAATAGCGCTTTATTCATCACTGTTATACAATTTTTTAAAAAACACCGTTATTTATACCCTATACCACCATGTGGTATATAAATTTAAGGTAAGAAGTTGTTTTATTATAAATTTTGTTTTTAAAATAATTTTAATTAAAAAATAGAAACCAACAAATACCCATAAAATGACGAAAATTTACCAGGACTGTTGGGAACAATTTAAAAAAAGTGAAAGGAATAAAGATTTGGCAATATGTAAGATATGTCTTAAATCAATTTCATGCAAAGGTTCGGCGACTATTGGTCTGCGTAGGCATCTTGAAAGTGTACGTGAGTATAAAAGAGAAGTAAACAATGATGGTCAAAGCACCTCAAAAAATGCAAAAAGATACAGGTGCGGAGATAGTTCAGTAATTGAATCTTTCTTAAAACGAACAACTACGGGTGAATTAATTTCAAAGTTAGCAGCTGTTGATGGAATATATTTTCACTGAATTACTAAAAGTGAATTCATTAGAACATCTATGAGTGGCAAAGGATTTAATTTACCACGAAACCCTACCAAGGTGATGCAATTAATGCAGAACTTTTATGAAGATATAAAACAACAGCTGATTAAAAAAATAATTAAACACAAAGATAATGGTAAAAAATTCAGTATATCCATTGATAAATGGGCCAGCATGAAGAACAAAATAATAACAAAGATTCAGACAATATAGGGATGGTTCCTGTCGTTGGTAGTTGCCCTGCTGAAAAAGCATTGGAATTAGTAAAAGAAAAATTAAAATCGTTTAATATCATATCTAATGACGACATAGTAGCTACAATGAGTGATGGTGCTGCTGTAATGCAGAAATTTGGAAGATTATCTTCTCAATTTCACCAACTGTGTTACAATCACGGGTTGCATTTGGCTGTTCTGAAAGTATTTTATACCAAGAAGAGGCATCCTGATAACTTTGCTTGTATCGAGGAACTGGAATCTGATAACACGTCTGAAATACAAGATTTAGAAAATTAAAATATTAACTCTGATGATAATTCTGATATAGAAGTTGTGGAAGATGTTGATGATTATTTGCAACCCCAAATCGAAAAGCTTTTAAATCCATTCGAAAAATCACAAAAATGTTTAAAAGCCCCCCCGTTAAAAATGCTATATTACAAAAATATGTAGTGGAAGAGGAAAAAAAAGAGCTTATGGTAATCTTAGATTGTTCTACTAGATGGAATATAATGGTGGCTATGGTAGAAAAATTTTTAAGAATTAGCGGCCCAATCAAAAAAGCTTTATTGATTGAATTAAATTTGGGTAGTTTGTGGAATGACGATTATGTTAAGGTTGCTAAAATAATATTAGCCACATTAAAACCATTCCCGATTACAATTGAAACTCTTAGCCGAGAAGATTCTACACTATTATCTGCTGAAGGAGCTCTCAGGTTTTTGTTTACAACTTTGGAAAAATTAAACACTAATTTAAATCGAGACCTCCTTAACACAGTAAGGGAGCAAATATCTGAAAGGAGGGATTATACTTTAGTATCTGTTATTAGGCTCACATAAAGAAAATGATATTTTTTTGACATGGCACCAAGACAAGAGATATATAAATTGGCTAAATCTATATCATCTAGAATTTTTGAAACTAAAAACAGTGATAACTATAATACTGCAGAAACTGGTGAAACTGAAAATATTGAATAATGTCCAAATCGAGAAGAAGAAGAAGCAAGTCTACAGCAACAAATAAATTTTGCAATTACAAAAAGTTTAAAAGAATATGAAAGTCCGAATGCTGACAAATTTCAATCATTAACAAAGGAATTTAAAATATTTGAAGCAAATGGAAAGAGAACCTCAAATTTGCAGAATCTTTTGGATGCACTTCTGACCATTAAACCAACTTCTATGTATAATGAGCGAAATTTTTCTATTGCAAGAGATTTTGTTACCAAAATAAGAACAATGATGGGAGATTCTACTTTGGATCTCTGTGTTTCTTAAAACATTATTTTAAATCACAAAAATTATAAAATTTATTATATTTTTATAAACTTTTTTAAGTATATATTATTTTAAAACTTGAAGAATATATTTTTACGTTACTATTTTTTATTTTGTTGTATAATAAAAATATGAATTTCAATTTATATTAGAGAGTGCATTAGATTTTTAATTTAACAACTTATTTTCTCAAGAAATCTCGAGAAAAAATGTGTGTTTTCTTTTCTCGAGAAATTAAGGGTGAGAAATTTGAAACACTAGCCAAGATCTTCGTCTTTTATTCAGAGCCGATACAGTATATTATATTGCTTGAAGAATGTATTCCTGGGAAATTTTGAAGTTTTGTAAAAAGGAATCAATATGATGATATGAAAAACTGCAAACACAGTTTAGTCCTATTTAGTTTATAGTTTCAATCGGCTATCATCCGGTTAATATGCAACACGTACTGTCGGACTGTGATATATTACCGGAGTAGCTCGTGTTGTAAATGAGCTACTCAAGCCGAACGAGTGTCGAGCTACTCGAGCTGCTTAAATATTAAATACGGAAGTTACATATGGGAAAATTACATATCGGTCTAAAACCATATACTGTGCGTTTCGAGAGGGAATATAGAAATTAAGCATAGTTCCAATTTCAGTGCTATTGTTATTAATTTTTTATCTCTGATGTTATTTCTATATCGCGGCTAGGTCAAAAATAGGTCTATCATGACCAGTTAAATTAATTTTAAAAAAATTATGCAATATTTTTGTTTTTTTTTTTTTTGAGAGAGATTTAAGTGAACGCTTCATATGTGGACTACTGCTTAATTGGCATAATAGACATATCTGTGGTTTTCTGGAATAATAGCGTATGTCCATTTTTGTCAGTTTTGAGTTAGCGATGTCAATTATATTAATTTTTAACGCTATTTACATGTGTTCAATTTAAAAAAAAAAATATTGACCATTTCTGACTTTTTTCTATAAATAATGACGTAACTTAAATGTTTGTTAAATTAACTTGCAGCACTAACGACGTATGTCAACTTACGTATGATCGCTGACAAATATTTTTTCAGAAAATGACACATAGCGACGTACGTTGTTATTAATGAAAAAAAATGCAAAATAATTTTGGATTATTTTTCAATTTATAACCACTTATAAAAACTTGTGTGTTTATTTATGTTATTCGTTGTCACTATTATTCTTGATATGTTGTTATATTCTCACCCTAAGTCCCGCTAACTTTTTGTTGACGAACAAAAAATCCATTTTTCAAGCAACAACAACTTATGTCTACATGGGTGGTAGCGTTGGTAGTTTTCTTTTTCAAATAAAACGACGTTTGTCGACATAAGTTGTTTTATCTGCACACACTTTAAGTGTAATTTACATATTATGTTTTCGTCCTTCTCTAGGATCGATTCCTCTGAGGATTTTTGACTCAAAATTTTAACAGGACTGTTAAATAAAACCTCTATAATCTTTATATCGAGCCCATAATTTCAAATAAAATGTTTTTTGGCTCCCTTGAACATTTTGATTTTATGACATACGCGGTTATTCTAGAAAGCCACAGATATGTACATAAAGTTTTATCAACGTATATTCTGGGCAGACAGAAAGACGGACGGAAGCATGTAAAAAGATTAATGTAGATATTTAGTAAAACAAACGTATAATTTTTGGATTATCATCCTAAACCTACAGACGTTCGCAAATTACTACTTCAAAATGCTCGACGGACGGACGTACGGACATCGCTAAATCAACTCAAAAAGTGATTCTCAGTCGATCGGTATGATAAGAGATGATAAAGGACTAGGTCAAATATATTTGGTAGTTATAAACATCAGCACATATACCCTGACATAAAAAGACAATTGAATGCAACTGAGTCATAAATAACTCGTTTAAAAATGTCAGACACTCCGACTAAAATTGTGCTGTTGACGAACTAGTACTCGGCTAAGATCAGCCAGTTTTTATAAAAATATATGGAGTGCCTCCACACAAATTTGACATTAATTTACGAAATTGACCTAAGGAACCATTGTATAATATGCTTAAGGATATAATTAAGATATAAAATATAGAAAAAAGGTGAGAGTGTAAAATTCGGCTGTGAATACCCTCCGCCCGTATTTTAAATACAATAATATAACCAGGGTTGTTAACACTAAGAGACAGAAAATACTATATTTCAAATTGTAATGGCTAGATATTTTACAACGATATTTAAAATTAATAAAACAATTTAAAATTTGTTTGGGTATTTTCGTGCTTTTTTTAATTGAGAAAAATTTTTTAATGCAATCAGCATAAGTATAAATAAAAACAATTAAATTTTTGGTTATTTAAAGAGGATAAGAATGCAACCATCTTGGTTATTCTCGTACTTTCATCCACAAACCACTCGTTCACACCTAAAAACAAAACAAACAAAAAAAAAATATAACACAAAAACAACAGGCAAACAAAAATGTTCGTGTATGCATCGCTGATACATCTCTACTTGCACATGTTCTCTAACATAGTTTTTTATAAGAAATTATAGGAACATCTCAACAGTATCGTACATCCCTCCTCTACTATTGACAAACAATATTATCCTAATTTTGCACAGATAAATGTTTAATGTTGTGAATGAGTGTGATTTCAACAATCGGACTGACAGACAGTTAGACATCAATATACCGACTAGTGTTTGTATAAGGATTCAAAATAAAAATATATACTTTATGGGGTTGCAAGTACACGTTTCGATGCATTATACACGGAATGCCAAACTGATACAGTGGTGAACAAATTTAACTGGGACATAATTGATATTATAGAAATGGTATAATCCCGTAACAAGTGGTGTTAGTTTCAACGTTTTTTGGATATTAAGTGCGAAAACATTTTGAAGAATTCGGTTTGTACATTATTTATTTATTTTATTTATTTATATTAACTACAATACAAAGTAAATTTGTATTCTAATTTGGGTCCAGGGATAAGACGGGTGACAAAGATAATTTGGCTGGCTTTTTTGGTTGCAGACCAAAGCCTCTGGTGGTAATCGAACCCACGACCCCCGCATGATAGGCGAGCACGCTACCTATTCACCTACAGGAGCGCTTTTGTACATTATTATTGTACACGTGTGCAAGCTTTGAAACGAAACTCATTGCTAAAACCATTTTGACAGTTTTGTGAAATTATTAAGCAATATTTTTGCACAGGGATTACAATTAAATTAACTACATATTTTGTTATGTGTTCGTCGTTATTTGCGGCAAAAGGAAGGACAATGTCATTATGCCCGAAACCTTAAAAACCGTCATTCTATAAAAAAAAAAAAATAACAACAAAAGAAAATAAACCAACGAAAAATTATTGGAGCAAACATTGTGTACAAATGTGGGAAATGATACTCGCAGCAAGCAACAATTCATGTTTGGACATTTAAATAAAAATATAAAAAAATTATAATATAAATATTTGTAGAACTGTCGTCTACATTTAAGGAAATTAAAGAAAAAAAAAAGTAAATGATTATAGTGATAATGTTCCAGTGTAACTCCCCAAAAAATATATATAGATATACAGGCAACCCTCCTACAACGCGGAGAACAGGTTCATAAAAAAATGCCGCATTGTAAGAAATCCCGTTATAGGAGATATTAACTCCTTACGAAAATCAGAGTTTGGTGCCAATTTGTTTTTGTATAGTACATATATATATGTACATTATGGTGGCCCTTTATAAAAAAAGATTAACTGTGTGAATTTTTTAGTAAATCCCTTTGCCCAAAATTTTTTTGACAACGAGTTTATTTTTGCGGATTTCGAGAAAAATGGATTTCTGTAAATTATTCTGTAAATGTACTCTTTCTATATAATTTGTATCAAAAATTAATAATTTATCTACTTTTAAATGTTATATTTTATCTTAATAAAAATAATATGACCCCATTAACCCTTTTGGAATTGGGGTCACACATGACCCCAAGCTAATAAGAGACAGTTTATTAAAAAAATTCAAATGTCTTGTAAGTGTTGTTGAATTTTTAGATGCGACGCTTAAAGTAAAATAACCAAATGTGTAGAACTTCCCTTCCTAAAATTTGTGATAAGTCCGGGAACGTTAACCCATTATTTACCAAGGCCAGCTTTGGATTTGAAGATTTTTTTAAGTAAAAATTACCGAAAACGAGTTTTTCTATTAAACCCGATGAAACCACTATTTAGAATTTAAGAAAAATAATTCGGTTATTTTATATTTTTTTAAGGCTTCAGTGCTCCTGGGATCAAACTAATCAATTGTGATATATCTTTGCTGTAATTATCTGCTTATTGCTCGCGAATATAACTTAACACAACTTTTAAACAATTTTTTTATATTTTGTTTAAGAAAAAATTTTAAAACTTGAAAAAGGATTTTTCAAAATTTTATTAAAAAAAGTTCCCATTTTCGGTCTCAGTGCGCAACAACGTGGTAATAAAACAATATTTCATATCTGAGTCCTTACAAGTATAGAGATTAAAAAAAATTATGGCTTTAATCAATTTCCCAAAATTGAAAAAAATGCCATCAAATTTCATGACCTATTTTTTTTTTTTTTTTTTGGCACAAAAGTGGTTTGGGGCATTTGCTATTTCTTGGCGAGGTTTTGTTCGATTTTGAAGTTTGGTAGCTTTTTGAAAGGATAATTTAATACTGATCCCGAATTATATAACAGCTTGTCAGAAAAGTTATACTATAGGACGAAATTTTCGTAAAATCTGAAAAAAAAAGTCATATTTTCCCCATATAAACAAACTTGAAATTTTCAATCGCGTTGAGGCACGACTGAATGTTTTTTTTGTTTTTTGCTATTCGCATATTTTTAGGGGGGTGAGACCGAGAGTTTGAACAATTTTGTTCCCCTCCATATAATGATGGGCCACCCTAAGGTACATACTTTATATAATTTTGTGTATTTATTCATTGAGTGATAACAACATATTATTTAATTTGATAACACTTCATTTTTTAAATAAAACCAATACAACAAAAAAATTAAGATTTCAATTCTATGTAATATATTTTAGTTGAAAATTTATTAAATAAAAACCTAAATAGAACCATAAGTTTCTACTCCGCCTCTTCACTTAGTATGATTTGTCTGGAACGGTTTGTTTGTATTAGTTCAATATCTGAGCTTGATCCACTATCAGATTCGGGCATCCTTTCGACGATTACCGGTTTGAAAAATCTTTTAATGAAGTTTGTTTGCTATTATTTCGTAAATCTTTAAAAATTTCTTGATAGGGAGATAAGTTATTTTGAAGATTACGTTTATCTTTTCTGCTCTTGCTCTGTTCTTCCAACTGCTTTGCCATATGTAAAGCTTTCTTGATACTTTATAGTGAAAAGTTTTTATTTTCTACATCGGAAAAATCGTCAGAGCAATCTTCGCCCGATTCCTTTGTCATTGCCGCTAAAGCTGCTTCATTTATTTGGTCGTCGGCAATTAATTCTTGAATATTATATATTGTTATTTCATGAAATCCATCTCCTTCTACGGCGTGCGCCAATCTCACTATGTTGGCTTAGCAAGAGTTTCATGCACGCCTATTTCGTAATAGCGCTCTCCAGAAAGTGTTGAATGGTGAATTTCTTTAAGGGGCGTATCAACAATTTCAACGCAATTTAAAATTGAGAAGTGTTTTCAGACTTCTTTGGCCATAATATTTGCTGACTCCATCTACTCTAATATTAACTCAAATTATTTGCGTATGTAGTATGCTGTAATAGCGATATAGTATTGGGCGGTTAAAACCGATTTGAATATTAAAAGTAGTAAAATTTTAAATTCTAAGTTGTTTTTTTTATATAATTTTCTATGTCCGGAACAAAGCAATGACAAAACTAATCATTAAATAAACTAGCAGTCATCCATGCCTTTTTGTTGGCTCTACTATTAACTAGATGGTTGTTTGTGTTGCGACGTTTCATAGATCTTGGATTTAATATTCGATTCACAAACATTGGCTTGGCCATAAAATCCCAGATGCGTTAATGTACAGCAATGATGTGATTCGATCTTTAGAAACCTTAAAGCCAGGAGCTGTTTTTTCGTATTTGGAAATAAAGTTCTTGAAGAAAAACTTTTTAAATTAAAACAGTAAATATTTTCGTCAAAACCGCGAACGATGTAGCGAAAACGCGTTATAGAAACCCGCGTTGTAGGAGGGTTACTTGTATACATATATATGTATATAGAAAGAAATTTTTAAATAAACTTAAAATGGTCAGCTACCAATTTTATAAATGTAATATTTCAAGGAGTATTTTATCAACATTAAAGAGAAAATTTCATTTTTGACAAACCCAAATCATGTCAATTCTGTTTTTGATGGAATACTTTTAACTGCTTTAACTGACATTTTCTTGTTTTCTGTTCAGCATTTTTGGTTATTTATATGTTGTTTTAAAAACACTCTCCCACACACATACACACACACCTACATAACAAAATACCAAAACCACAAATGAACATCATTTGAAAGCATACAAACAAAACAAAACCTGAAAGGCAGCTGCATATTCTATGAAATCAACCAACCACAAATATAAAACTAACAGTAAGCTGGCGTACTATGAACTATGAATACGAAAGTAAAAACAAAAGACCAAACATTTTCGACCACGTTGTTAACAATTTCCCAAAATAATAAACCCCCGTAATGAACATAACAACAAACAATATATTTATATTGAAATCCATCACATTGACAAGAAATTCGAGGAAAAATGTCATAAATCAATGTTTAATGTAGATTTTTTTTATTTTCAATTTAAAATTTACTTCCGTTCCCTAGGAAGCATTTGATGAATTTTATTTTTATAACGAAATTAATTAACCTCGAAAAGAAATGTAAATAAATATTACCGGATTTAAAAGGTTGCTTTAATTTAAATTTATCTAAATACAAAATATTTTTGAAATGGCATTTAAAGTAATTTGAATGGATTAAGGTGTGAGAATAAACCAATCTTAGCATATGTAAAAAGAAAGCACGTAGAAACCATAGAACCTACATTTTTTAATTTCATTTAATTGAAATTATATTAAAGCTTGTACAGAAAAAGATGATTTTTATAATTCTACTTATGAACCCTTTCATTATGGATTTTCTCTGATTTTTTTGGAACAGGAAGTCCAATTCCATTTGAGACACTTTTTTGTGCCTTTTAACTTCCTTTCCGCAAGACCCCTCTATGGACCCAGGATGGAAAATCAGACCAAGAATATGTGAACACTAGGGTGGCCCTTAATAAAAAAAGGGTTCAAACTCACGGTCGCACCCCTTAGAAATATGCGAATAACAAAAGAAGTGAGAAATACAAAGTTTTGGGCCAATCAAAAAACAATTAGAGGTGGGTCAACGCGATTGAAAATTTCAAGTGTGTTCATTAGGGTGGCCCTTAATAAAAAAAGTGTTCAAACTGTCGGTCTCACCCCCTAGAAATTTGCGAATAGCAAAAAAAAACTGAGAAATACAAAGTTTTGGGCCTATCAAAAAAACGTTTAGTCGTGGCGCAAAGTGATTGAAAATTTCAAGTGTGTTTATATGGGGAAAATATGACTTTTTTTTTCAGATTTTACGAAAATTTCGTTCTATAGTTAAATTTTTCCGACAAGCTGTTATATAATTCGGGATTAGTATTAAATTATCCTTTCAAAAGGCTATAAAACTTCAAAATCGAATAATACCTCGCCAAGAAATAGCAAATGCCCCAGACCACTTTTGTGCCAAAAAAAACTAGGTCATGAAATTTGATGGCATTTTTTCAACTTTGAGAAATTGATTAAAGCCATCATTCTTTTTTGGTCTCTATACTTATAAGTACTCAGATGTGAAGTATTGTTCTATTACCACGTTGTTAACCTATTGCGCATTGAGACCGAGTGTTGGAAATTTTTTTGATACAATTTTTAAAACTCCTTTTTCAAGTTTGAAAAAATTTTCTTAAATAAAATTTAAAAAAATTGATATATTAATTGAAGGTTTTATTAAATACATGTTGGAGATTAACTGTGTCAATTTTAAAGTAAAGCCCTCCACCAGAATTTTTTTGACAAGGATTTAATTTTTGCGGATTTCGAGAAAACTTGGATTTTTGTGAAATATTCTGTAAATGTACTCTTTCTAAATACTTTGTATCAAAAATTCATCACTTTTCTACTTTTAGATGTTATATTTTATCTTAATAGCCTAGGGTTTCGGAAAAAATAATAGGACGCCATTAACCCTTTTGGAATTGGGGTCACATATGACCGCAAGCTAATAAGAGACAATTTATTCAAAAAATTCAAATATTTTGTAAGTGATGTCCAATTTTTAGATGCGACGCTTAAAATATAATAACCAAATGTATAGAAGTTTCGTCCCAAAAATTTGGGATAAATCCGAGAACATTAACCCATTATTTGCCAAGGCCAGCTTTGGATTTTAAGATATTTTAAAATAAAAATGACCTAAAACGAGTTTTTCCATTAAACTCGTTGATCCACTATTTGGAATTCAAGAAAAATAATTCTGTTAATTTTTATTTATTTAACCGTTCAGTGTTCCTGGGATCAAAATAATCTTAAACAAAATGTGCATGCTAGACGTTAACTGTGTGTATCTTTCGGTTAATCCCTATGCCAGAATTTTTTAGACAAAGATTTTATTTTTGCGGATTTCGAGAAAAATGGGATATTTGTAAAATATTTTGTAAATGTACTATTTCTAAATACTTTGTATCAAAAATACATCACGTTTCTACTTTTAAATTAAATGTAGCCCAGGGTTTCGTAAAAAAATATTATGAGCCCACTAAACATTTTGGAATTGGGGTCACATATGACCCCAAGCTAATAAAAAACAATTTACAAAAAAAATCAAATATTTTGTAAGTGCTATTGAATTTTTAGATGCTTTGCTTAAAATATAATAACTAAATGCGTAGAACTTCTGTTCCTAAAATTTTAGATAAATCCGATAACGTTAACCCATTAATTGGTAAGACCAGCTGTGGATTTTAAGATATTTTTAAATAAAACTGACCGAAAACGATTTTTTGTATTAAACTCGATGAAACCACCTATTTAGAATTTAAGAAAATTAAGTCACTTAATTTGTATTTATTTAACCCTTCAGTGCTCCTGGTGATATATCTTTGGTGCTATTATCTGCTTATTGCTCGCGAATATAAATTGAAACAATTTTTAACCAATTTTGTTATAAAAATATTTTATGTATAAAAATTATATATATTTTTCTTAATAAAATAAGAAGACCCGCAAATGACCCAAAGTCAACAAAAGACATTTTGTTCAAAAGAATATGAAATACAAAATTAATATAATAATAAAGATCAGCAATACTTATTGCAAGTCGTAAGTGATTGCAGCAAACAATTTGAATCGCACAATAAATCATCCTTAAATACACTAAAATAAATATAATTAATTTTATATTTCATATTCTTTTGAATAAATAAACAAAATATTTGAATTTTTTGATTATATTGTCTCTTACTAGCTTGGGGTCATATGCGACCCCAATTCAAAAGGGGTTAATGAGGTCATATTATTTTTTCCAGAACCTTTGGCTATTATGATAAAATGTTTCATTTAAAATTAGACAAGTAATGAGTTTTTGATATAAAGTATTTAGAAATAGTACATTTACAGAATATTTTACAAAAATACCATTTTTCTCTAAATCTGCAAAAATAAAGTCCTTGCCAAAAAAAATTGTAGCATACTGATTTACCTAAAAATACACACAGTTAATGTCTAAGATGCGTTTAACAAGACGTTAAAGAGCTGAATCAATTTTTTAAAATATTGTTTAAGAAAATTTTTCAAAACTTGAAAAAGGAGTTTTCAAAATTTTATCAAAAAAAATTTCCATTTTCGGTCTCAATGCTTAACAGATAAACAAGGTGGTAATAAGACAATACTTCATATCAGAGTATTTACAGGTATAGAGACTAAAACAAAATTTTGGCTTTAATTATTTTCTTAAAGTTGAAAAAATTGCCATCAAATGTCCTGATCTAGTTTTTTCATTTCATTTCATTTCTTATTTCTTGGCGAGTTTTTATTCGATTTTGAAGTTTTATAGCTTATCCCAGGAAAAAAAAATTACCAAATAATGGGGTTTAGAAGGAGAAGTAACTGGTAATTCAATACTGATCCCGAATTATATAACAATTTGTAGGAAAAGTTAAACTACAGAACGAAATTTTCGTAAAACCTGAAAGAAAGTCATATTTTCCCCATATAAACACACTTGAAATTTTCAATCGCGTTGAGCCACCTCCAAATGTTTTTTGATTGGCCCAAAACTTTGTATTTCTTAGTTTTTTTGCTATTCGCATATTTCTAGTTTGAACACTTTTTTTCTCCATATAATGAAGGGCCACCCTAGTGAACATATTGTGTTGGCCTATGAAAGGTAAGAGTCTATTTAAAACAAATTCTTAACATTAATTTCTGTTTTTAATGACCTCGTCCTAACATAATTCTTTTGCCCATATCTATATTGTTGGCCATACTAAGATTCTATTTATTTATTTAATTTTTTTTTTTTTTGATATTTTGCCTACTTTTGGGTCCTAAATGTATCTTTAACTTTTCCTCGAGCATATAAAAATTTTGACCAAGAAACTACAAATAAATTACCAGTACATATGTTTCGTCGTCCAATGTGCAGCAGGACTATTTTTGTATGGAACATGATTTTTTTGGCATCTAAATTTTTAACAGTTTTACTGTCCGGAACTTGTTGGACTTTTATTATATCAGTCTTTCAGTGGCTCTATCTTTTCGAGCCCTGATACTTTCTCATAACATTGCAAACAGTTTGACGTCAGACCTTTCTTTCTTTGGCCAACTTTTTGTAGGACCAAGTTGGATTTTCTTAAATATATTTAATAATTGTATCACTTACTCTTATCTCGTCACTAATTTTAATCAAACTAACAATAACTGAATAGAGTTGTCATTAAATATAATAACTGATATATTCTCCAAAGATAACTTGATCAAAAAACTTGCAGATAATGCTTGCGAAAAAAGTTAAAAGGAAAAACATGTGTTAATTTCTCGTTTTCTTTTAGAGCAAATATTTTGTATCAATAATACTTCCACCAAAGTTAATTGAAAAGTAAGCAAATACCATATACCATGCGTATCAAGAGAGGTCTTGGATCGAACCATATCTAATGAAGATGTACCAATTTTTACAATATTCGGCAGAGTGACTTACTTTTGTCGAAAATATATTTAACCAAATTGTGAAAAAATCTTTGGAATACATTTGCTTTTTGAAAGATATAAGATATAAGATATAAGATATAATAACTGATTAGTAGGTATAATTCACACATATACGCCAAATTTTAGCGATAAATATATGATACGCTTATCTTAAAATCTTAAAATAATTTTTAGTGGACCTGATAGGGGTTACTAGTATGGGGGCTAGTGTTCAACATGCACCGATTTTCCCTAATTTTAATAGCGTTCGTCCTATGACCGATAAAGACTAATATATAAAATTTTATCAATATATATATTATTACAGATAAGCGGTCGGAATGTGCTAAATCCACTTACAAAGTGATTCTGGGTCGATCGACATAATTATAGGTACAAAAAGTTGCTAGAGAGCAATAGTTGATGTAAGTCGTGGTCAACAATTTCTAACGTTTAGCAGGACGCAAATGGTGAGCAGAGAAGCAGGAGACTTGACCTCTAGTCAAAATTCTTTATTCTTTTATATAAAAATCTGGATTCTAATTACTAAAATGTGATAGATTTGTGTGATCCAGCCCAATTAATTACTAAAATAAAATTAAAGACTTTCTGAAATTCCGACGCGTCGCTCAGTGGACCATTTGACGAGAAGGCGGTCAAAAATCTATAATTTTGACTGGATAGGAATTTTGATATGCGGTTTTTTTTTTTGTTTGGTAGGTGAGACTTTAGGCTTTAAGTTTTGTTATAAAACGTAATTCTCGACCGAAAATAAAAAAAGATGCGGAGCGTTTAAAATACATTTTCATTTGTAGTTGAATTTTAGTACAAAAGTGAAGTGTTAAAAGGTAAAAAAAAGGTTTTTTTTAATATAATGTCTTATTTTTTCAGTTAGTTTTATAACTAATACTTTTTAACAATTTTTTAAGTGAATTTTTTCAGAAAATGCCAAACTTTGGCCCCCGTAAATTTTTTAGTCCTAATGTGCACAAGGGCCAAAGGTTGTTTTTTTTTTTTTTTTGAAAGATTCCCAGTTAAAATATAACTTATTAAGCAGCGAACGTAAAAGTTACCTTATATTGGTTCAAGATAGAGAAGTTTCAATGAAAAACTCGTATGTTTTTGCTTTAGTTAAATTTTTTTTTATTGTCTTTTTAAATATTTCTATATAAATTTTTAAGGCAAATTTATGAAATATAACAATTTTTGTTTTAAATTTACAAAATATATAAATTTTTAAATCAAGAAAATTTTTTAACCAAATATATAAAAAAAAAAGTGTAACTTATTGTTAGTGTAATGAAAAAGTACTTTAAATCAACCAATTTTAGTAAAAATTTCTTCTAAATAGCCTTGATTTTCATCTTTTAGAAGTTGTTTAGCTTCTTCGTCTAATTCAATAAAGGTAGTTTTCCATTTTTGACTGATTTAGGACATATATGGATCTGAAGTGCACAACAAAATAGTGATAAGGTCTTCATTAATACAACATCTGGACATTTTCCTTGTGTTCTGCTCGCGAAAGAATCTGTAGTCCTTGTTCCTTTTTTCTTGCGCTTCTTCAGATAGATCTCCTATTGGTAGCATATTGTTTTGAATTATTTGTTCCCCGTGGTATAAAATTTTATGAACTGTGGATGGCGTATATCTCCAAGAGTATTTTTCATTATAATTTATAGCTGTTTTATTGGCGTACTCTCCAAATTTGTTTGCATTTATCTTTCTGCTGCATGCTAGAACTTGTAATATGATTTTGAATCATCTTATTAATTCATGATCTACACTTGTGATAGATGCTGCAGTTTCCGGATCGGAAAAAAATCTCCTTGCAGTATTTCCATCATTTATGTTTCCTTCCCCTTGTTTCGGTTGGTCGGTTACGTGGCCTAGCTGTAGATATTTTTGTTGAATTTGTTTTTTTTTTGCTTTCTTTTTTTCTTCATTTTCTTTGTTTTTTCTCACTGTTTCGCCTAACGGACCAAATTCCAAATCATAACCCAATTTAAGAATATGCTCCATGAAACGTATTCTAGCACGAAGAGGGGACATTGAAAATTCGTAGGCTTCCTTAAAACTATCGTCTTCTGTTGGGGGGTTGGCTTAATTGACTTGATGTCTTTTGGCATATAATGCAGCTTGACCTTGACTTTGTTCCAGTTAAAGCTTGTGCAACTTTTCCATCAATCATTCTGAGACACATTTTAAAATGTACTTCAATGTCTTGGTCATCAAATATTACTGGTTGAAGTTCCTTAATTTGATCTTTTATTTTTTGAACTTCTTCACTTATGACATATTTGGTTTCCTTTTTGAATGCAAATTTTATTGGTCTGCAATACTTTGTTGAAGAAGGAATTTCATTATTCCATATATCAATTTATGTTGCTCTACTAGTTGACGGCTCTAAGACGCTATACCTTTTTCTTAAGCGCAATGGAACGAAAGATACCATAAATAAATTAGCATCTGATGAATTTTCGGCATTAAATTGCTTGTATTGTTTCTGATCAGAGGATCCATCACATCCCCATTTAGAAATTAAAGTAATGCTGCCATTACCAATTTTTTTTAAATGATCCGCGAATTTAGCAATCGTTCTGCAGTATGTTCAAGGCGATCTTGCAATTTTATTTCTGCTGATGTTGAAGTGACACTAATAGCAGATTGTGAAGGTAAGCATTCTTTTTTGGCAGAAACTAAATCTCGATACTCTGGAAAAATCCCACAATTCTTTTCATTGGTTCGCCTCCTCAATTCCTTATATTGATTTTTGGTCAATTTCAAATCCAAAAATAGGGCGAACGCTTCTTCCGGCGTAAATTTCTTATCTTCAATTGGTGTAGGAATGCTTTTCAAAATCCTCTTTGTGCGCCTTGGGCTCGCTTCTACTATTTTTTCAATTATTTCAATTTTATTTTTTATACCCTATACCACTATGTGGTTTGGGTATAATGACTTTGTGCTGATGTTTGTAATCAATCACTATCTGATTCGATTTAACGATGTCCGTCCGTCCGTCCGTCTGTGTGTCCATGTAAAGCTTGTAATCAAACTGCAGATCGCAAATATGAGTATATTTTGATGAAATTTGGTATTTGATCTATTATCGGCCATGAGATGAACGCTATTGAAATTGGTGAGAATCGGTCAATGTTCAGACCTAGCCCCCATACAAATGACCCCTATGAAATCAACATATATTGCCATAAGATCCAAATTATCATACGAATCTTCGTCAAATTGCGTTTTTATGTATATATTACATCCATTAATCAGTAGTCCAAAAATGATCCCTATTGGACAACTCTTAGTCCTAGGCCCCTGCTTCCCGATCTTCACTTAAATCTATCAAAAAACAAATATATTGCACTGATTCTTCTCAAATTTTGTTTGTATATATTTTTGCAAAATACAAGAGATTTTACCATAAAAGGTCAGGATCGGTCCATTTTTGGGCCTAGTGCCCATATAGATATAGCATTCGCATTCATAGCATTCATATCTGCAGCCGAAAAAATTAATAAAACTCCCACTCAAATTTGGTTTATGCTTATTTTCTATATCCAGTTAGTTGGGCCTGAGAGATAGGGTCTCTAAACGCATGGTATAGGGTATCGTATAGTCGGTCTAGACCGACTATAATTTTCTTACTTGTTTTATTTTGGGTTGGTTGAATTTGGTGCAAAAATGAATCCTTAATAATTCTTTGAGAAATTTCTTCATTGATATTCTCCAGCTTGCGCCTTCGAGATCTTTCACTTCATCCGTCAATTGGTTTTGCTGGTCAACCCTTTTTCCACTTTCGTTCGCAGTTGTAGATGCACTCTCTAAAATAAGTTCCTTTATTAACCAGTCTTGGTAACGTTTGTACATATTTGCCCTGCTATGAGAGCATTCAATGTACCGTCTTTTCAAATTCGATGCAAAATTAGTAACTTTTCCTTTGTGCATTTCAATGTCTTCTAGGTTACAATTCTTAAAGAAGTCGTTGCTCACTATGTGCAAAACTACATCGTCTACATCATTTCATTGAAAATAAATATCTGCCAGATCTCTGTAACAGTACTTAGCCATTGCACAAATTGTAATGAATAATAATTGTGGAAACATTATTATAAATACTCTCTCTTGCAATTATGTAAAATAGAATTTTTTATCTTTTATTACCTTAACCCCTTTTAAAAGTTGAATCATACCTGCTCATATCTTAAAGGGCTATGTCGCAATAGTTTTTTTTTTATCATTTACAAATTTTTATCTTTTATTACCACTTTTAGAAGCATAAAAAACCCACACCCTAACCCCTTTTAAAAGGTGAAGCATACGTGCTTATGTCTTAAAGGGCTATGTCGCAATAGTTTTTTTTTTACCATTTACCTGTTATTTAAATTCTTTCCTATGTTGTCAGGTATTTAAACTATATAACTCTAATTCAGACTATTAATTTTTTTGAAAGATACCTATGTAAACGTACCTGTAACAATTAAGCGCATTATATCTCAACCCTTTTTCATAAGTATATAATAACTCCTGACAACTCTACCGATATGCAAACAAATACACCGCGGTGCACCGGTACGACCAACTTTTGTATTCATAACACTCAGATGGACGGACGGGCATCGTTTAATCGACTCAGAAAGTTTTTTTGAGTCGATTCGTATAATAAAAGATGGATAAAGGTCCAATATTTTTGGCAATTACAAACATCACCTCAAACTTAATATATCCTAACCACATAGTGGACAACTTTTGTATTCATAAATTTTCCAGAAAATATCTAACCTTGGATCAGAAAAATTATTCTGGTGCACACGGGTGGAAACTGGCGGGTACATAATGGGGTATAGGAGTATAGGGGAGGGTTCGGGCTATAGAATAGTGCAAGATCTTTTCTGACTGCTTTTGACTGGCAGGAGTTATGCTCTATTAAGTAGGAGATTTTCGGAAAAATTGCACCTTTTTAAAAAATTTTTCTTTTCTAAATTTTGGAACGACTCAGTGATTTGACATTTCTAACATTAATAGTATGGAAGCCGCGAAATTATACAAAATTTATTTCACTTTAAAATCTTTTAAATCAAAAAAGTTACAGTCATTCAAAAACAAAAATTTGCAAAGAAATTTTTAATTTTAGCAAAATACTGAGAAAGCCCATTTTCGGAGACCCTGTTCGCTGTGATATAGTTGATATAGAGTCGCAATTTTTTGGCTCCCGAGGTTTACTAGTATTTGCTTTCAAATGAATAACATAACTTTAAAATCGGTAACAAAAAAAAAAAAATGTGCTCATTTACAAAATCAATATCAATTTGCGCTTCCACCCATTGGCCGAACTGGCAGCTGAAAAGCTCTTAAATCAAAAGCCTTTCATAAAATCTTCCATGAAGTGGACACACTCCCATTTGCTAAGAATTGCGGGGAATTGGTAGATGTTGGTATTCTTTAATGCTTTGCTGTAGAGCGGCTACAGCTTCTTTCCTTCGCACTCTTTGACATCTAAAAGGGTGCACATTATAATTAAGTGTAAATGTGTTGCGATGGCTCATTAGAACTCCACAGAATGGACGCATTGCACGGGAAATTTGATGGACAAAACCATTACTTTGATAAAAAAAAAATCAGTAAGTTGCAAGTATTGCTTTCATACAAGTATATCCATTGTCAAATGGCAAACTAAACTAAACAAACAGCATCTATCAGCTGTTGAATCGGTTGTTAAATAAAGCAGTGTTGCCAACTCAAAGATTTGAACCTTTCAAAAAAAAAAAAAACACCCATTATATTAAATTACATATCGGATATGATGGCTATATTGGGATTAAAAATAATCTCACTTCAAGTGCATTTTGGTCGTTGCCCACTGTTATTAAATTTTAACTCTAATCGAATAAAATAATGGATACAAAAGGAAATAGTCGACCAAGATTGTGAATCTGAGTCATATTTCAATAAAAAGTCATGCCCTACACAACAGAGTGTAGGGCATAAAAAATACCAAATTCATTAACAATTCCGCCCTTAACAAAATAAAAAGTTTGCTCTGATACAGCTTGTATTAAATCGATAATTATAAAAGTCCGAAGTATACAAAGGTTATGAACCATTTATATTGAAGCAAAAAAAAAATAAAAATAAAAAAAAAATTCACTTTTTGTTTGAACTCACAAGGTCTCAAACAAAAAGTTAACTACAAAACCATACACAATTTTGATGTTACTTCTTTTAATAAAGAAAAAAAATTGAGACAGACGGCTGCTACCTACAGTATGCGAATAATAAAACTTTAAGCTTTCAATAGTTATTCAATATAATTTAAGGAAAATTTTGCTTTCATTAAATGTTACATTATTGCTGTGCACGTGGGCATAATTTTGAAAGGAAAAATTTTAAATTTATGAAATCAATCATGTACTTGAAAATACAATATAAAATCCCCTCAAAACTACAGGTGATTTGTGGAAAAAAAAGAAATTATTTACCAAAAATTTCAACAAAATATAAAACTTTTTTTTTTTTTGGTAAAGTTACAACATAGCAAGTAAACTTTGATATTTAAGGGGTATTTGGTAGAAGAACTTCACTGAATCTGAGATGTTTTAAATTAGATTAAAAATTAAAGACTTTAGGTCCTTAAGTTGTCTTGGAAGTGAGAAAACCCCTGAAATGTCCTCGCATCTCTCTAACACGAAACGTATCCCAAGTGATGCTCTGTAATTTCGAATGTAACAGTAAAGACTAAGCTTATGTATCTATAGTTATTTAGCTGCTCAATCTTATAATGACATTGACTTTAAAGCCCAAAAGTAAAAACACAAGTCTATTGGTATTACGAGGGCACTTTGATAACTTCGTGACTTGCTGTATTTCCCTCATATTAAGTTAAAAGCAGACAAACTCGAGATGTTTTTCAAAATGGAAAGAAGTTCGGCCGCAAATAAAATATTATTTTTTACGAAGTAGGAAACTTTACCGAAACTAAAGAAAGGCTTCAAAAGTTTCATGGGGACTCTCAAGAAGTAGTTTACTTAATTTCGTGGGGGGCGTACCAGCGTAAGTCACGCCAAACTTCAGATCACCCGCAAGATCAGATCGTCACGCAAGAAATTTTCGATAAATTCAATGGAATGATATTGGATGATCGGAGATTGCAAATGCGTGAGGTGTCTGAGTCTGTATGCATCTCAGCAAAGCAGGTATATCATATTTGGCATGTATGTTTGGACATGAAAAGCTATCGCAGCGTCATGCACTGGTTTAAGATGTTCAACCTCAATTCAAAGAAGAAGTGTTTGCACTATATCGTAACCGAGGACGAAACATGGAACCACCCCAAAACACCAGACACTTATGAACAATCAAAGTTGTGGACTTCTTCTGTGAACGTGCTTCAAAGAAGTCAAATATGGTTTTTTCGGTCAACGAGGTCATGTTGATCTTTATTTAAATCTATAAAAAAACACAAATATTGCACAGATTTTTCTAAAATTTGGTTTTTATATCTTTCGCAAAAAATTAATGACCTTACATATTATGGTCAGGATCGGTCTATTTTTCGGTTTATTATCCGATGTGAACTGTTCCATATCCAAAAGCAAAAATTTTAATATCAATGCCACTCAAATTTGGTTTATGCTTATTTTCTATATCTAATTAGTTAGACCTAAGAGATAGGGCCTATAAACACATGGTATAAGGTTTCGTATAGTCGGCCTAGACCGACTTTAATTTACTTGCTTATGTTCGTATCCACTTTTGTAACATGCACGGACTTAGATGGAATTTTATCTCTGTTTATGCTATCTCCTTATGTCAGACCTAGGTAAGTGGTGATACTGATCTATAGGATCTTCACATACCAGGTTATCACATTCTATCGTATCCCTTTTATTTTTCATAGGGGCCTTGCTATGTAGATTGACGACAATGTTGTGTGCCGCACCAGAATTAAACTTAAACTCAATTCACACATTGTGCACTTCGGGTTTTTATATAGAAGCCCAAACACCACAAGATAGCATACCTATAATGGTTTCGACTAGCTTTCTGTATCCATATCTAGAATCCTAGAGAGTACACAAAAATATTTTCTCCTCTCGGAAATTCGGATCACTGCACCATTTCCGCATCCTTTTCGTGGTCTCTACTTCCAAGTTTTTCAGCACCAGCTATGTAGCGCTCAGTTTCTATTTACGAAAAGGCTTATTGGGTTGAGGTCTACGAATTCTAAAGAGAAAATGGTGGAAAAAGCAATAGTGCTTGGTATGTAGTATATAGAGTAAAAGAAATAGTGCTTCGTATAAATTGTTCATTCCAGACTTGCAGAAATGCGGTCATTCAGATATTGGTGTGGAAATATAAATTCCGTTACTAAACTTCTACACAAACAGGCGGGAACAGAATGTGCCAAAGTACTAAGGCACGAAAAAATTATTTACGATCATCGTCTTCATGCCAAAGTTCTCTCTGCTCCGCGTGGCACTAAGAGCTTTTGGGCATTTGAGAAAAGAATAAGAAATTATCTAAACTGTTGTAATGAATGACCAAATATTCACTGACCCGGTTGATAACGCTAACATTTTAGCTGAACGTTTTGGAAAAAAAAAATTCGTGTTTGCCGGATAGCGATCAGCCACTACCCAAATTTGAAAGGATATCTTGTATTGAGCCTAAAATATTCTTCCCAACTAGTGCAGTAAAAAGGTTCTTTCGGACTTCAACGTGAATAATTTTCCAGGGATGGTAGGTATACCAACACTGGTGCTAAAACAGTACACTTCGACACTAGCTAGAAAGTCAAGTGTTTGCTCTAGATAATTCTAAGGCCTTCTGTACGGTGCATTGATATCAATGCTTATTGCATTTGGGGTCGGCATTGAATTCTACCGATACGTGTACGTGTTGTTATTGATGGGGTCTCGTCCAATGAGTTTCAGATTAACTAAAGGTGCCCAAAGGTTCTGGTCATTCGCCCTTTCTATCTAAATGACCTTATTTGTCAAAACTTCAATCATATCTACTCCTTCACAGCTGACAACAACATTTGTCATAGGGGTAGTAAAGGTATTGAGGAATCGAATACTCTTGATGTTTTGGGCGTGAGATTTCAACGTGATATTCTTTCGAAAGGACATGCATTTCAAGTGTTGAAATAAGCACTCAAGTGTCTTGATTTTCTGAAACAGTGCAAAAATTACTTCACTCCTTCTGATATACACAAAATCTGTACCACTTACATCGGACCGAAAAAGGAATAAAGCGCCCATATCTGGACTAGAGTTTCAAAGCGTTTTTTGGAGGTATTGGAAAAGGGAGGGTGTTGATGCTCATTAATGACAGTAGGGTATCCAACTTTATTGACGGTTGGAACATTGTCGAAATTGTGTAACACTGTTCTATAGATACACCATGGAAAATGTTCTTCTGAGATTAGCGAACTCATTCCAAGTGCAGTCATTCCAGTTCGATCTACCCGTTTCTCTAGTTCATCACATCACTTTGTAATCTTTTATCCAGTTAAACGCGTAACTCATGACAGATAATATGCATTTATCAATCGAACTTGACATATGTGGAATAACTCCTGCCACAAGCCTTTCCTGACAGCTGCATTCGATGAAAACAAAAAAACACCAACCGTTTATTTTCTCATTACAATGTATTTCTTTAACGTAACAAACGTATTCATTGTTAGATCTCTCAAAAGTTAATTATAGAGTAAAGCAAGTAAGAAAATTATAGATGGTCGAGACCAACTATACGATATCCTATACCATGGATTAAAAGCCCTATCGCTTCGGTCCAACTAATTTGATATAGAAAATAAGCATAAACCAAATTTGAGGGGAATTCTTGTTAATTTTTTTTTTGCCGCAGATATGAAAAAGTTCATATCGGGTGCTATATTTGTATGGGGACTAGGTCGCAAAATAACCCGATCCTGACCATATTTGGTAAAATCACTTACATTTTGAAAAAATTTTTTACAAACCTAATTTGAGAAAAATCTGTGCAATATTTTTGTTTTTTTTAATAGATTTAAGTGAAGATCGGGAAGCAGCTCTATATGGGGCCCATGATTAAGAATTGTCCCAAAGGGATTATTTTTGGACTACTCATTAATGGATATAATAAACACATACAAACCCAATTTGACTGAGATCTATATGATAATTTGGATCTTATGGCAATTTATGTCGATTTCATAGGGGTCATATGTAAGGGGACTAAGTCTGAACATGGCCCGATTCTCACCAGTTTCAACAGCATTCATCCTATGGCAGATAAAGGCTTATATACCAAATTTCATCAAAATATATTCATAGTTGCGACCTGTAGTTTGATTACAAAGTTTAAAGCTAAATCTACTCAGAAGGTGATTCTGAGTCGATCGGTATAGTAAAAGATGGGTCTAGGTCAAATATTTTTGGTAGTTAAAAACATCAGCACATTCATTATACCCAAACCACATAGTGGTATAGGGTATACAAAGATTTATATTTAAATACCTTATACCACTATGTAGTCAGCGTATGATGACTAGGTACTGATGTTTATAACTACTAATAATATTTGGCTTAGGTCGATCTTTTATTACACCGATCGACTCAGAATCGCTTTCTGAGTCGATTTAGCGATGTACGTCCGTCCTTCCATCTGTGTGTCCATATAAATCTTATAATCAAACTACATGTAGCAAATATAAATATACTTAGTTTATAAGCTTATCACGGCCATAGAATGAACACTGTTTAAATTGGCGAAAATCGGTTAATGTTCAGACCTAGTCCGCATACAATATGAGATCGATTTAAGTTTCCATAATATCCAAATTATCATATAGATATTGGTCAAATTGGGTTTGTGTATGTTTAACACATCCATTCAAATATAGTCCAAAAATAATCCCTACAGGACAATTCTCACAGATTCTGCACAGATTTTGGTTTGTAGTGTTTCTGCAAAAAATAAGTGCCTTACTAAATATGGTCTGGAGTAGTCCATTTTTCGACCTAGTTCCCATACAAGTATAGCAGCCGATATGAAGTTTTTCATATCGCAATGCAAGAAAAATAAAAACAGCCACTCAAATTTGCTTTATGCTTATTTTCTCTATCTAATTAGTTGGACCTAACAGATAGGGTATAGTGTATATATCGCATGTTATAGGGTATCGTATAGTCGGTCGGTCTTGTTTATCCTAAAGTATGAAATTTCAACAAAGAAAATCAATATTCAATTTAGTATTTGGCGATTCCGCCCATATTTTCCACGACTAATCACATTGGTAATTAATGTACTTAAAAAAAAAAAATATAAAGACTGTTGCTTCCATATGTATATTTTTTTATTTGCGAAGGTGGTGCCACGCCCACTTATCATATCCCGCCTACTATTTGTCGGAGTTATGAGCTCATGCAATGTCCCAAGGCCCTCACAATTACAGTACTCCAGATATATGGCATTTAATATTAATATTAATATTAAAAATTCGCCTTGTACTGGAGGTGCCAGGTCCTAATCACCTAGCAATATGAAATATTACTTACGACCGATTATCATACCTACGAAATAACATAGAGAATTTCATAAAAATCGGTCAAACTGTTGCGGAGGAGTATGATCGCAAACACCGGGACACGAGAATTTTATATATTCACTAGCTGTGTTTATCCGGAGTTGCTCGGATTTCCCAAAAATAAACACATTGGAGTCATTTTATGCGTTGTTTCTTTAAATTCAAAGTAAATATCTTATTTGGAAAAATCAAGGAATAACTTAAATGGAATATAGCTTTTAATTAAATATAACAAAAATCACCTAGATTAAAGAACACTCATATGAACTGCATTCACAGTTTTTCCATTTTTCGTAAATATGTGAAAATGTTGACCGCTTGAAATTCGTGGCCATGCGACATATTTGTCGTTCATGCGAAATATAAGCCGGCGGTTTTTAACTCTTTTCCTTGGATTTAATTTACTGTAATGGCAAATGTTAACTTAACTGGGCGTTTGAATTGAAATCCTAAATCTGCTGGTACGAGGCGCATTCATGGAATGAAAACATCTTCTCATTTTGCTGTGCCTGTTAGTGTCGTCGCTCAGATTAAAAATGCACATTAAGATTCCTCTTATGAATAACTGCAAATCCAACCAAATTTGTGGAGTGGAACTCTCGACAACTCAATGGAATTGAGAAACTCAGAGGGGTATATAGGGCTCTTGAGATATAATGATATCAATGAATTTTTATAACGTGGAGATGCCGGAAATTTGAGACAGAATTTGACGGTTATGTGATCCAAGGATATTTTTTTGGTGCTAATAGTGCTCTTTCGCATAACCAGGATTCGTCGGGCATTTTTCGGTTAATTTTCGGAAAGACTTGGGATATAAATTGTTCTTCAAAGGACACCAAAGTGCAGTGTGCTTGCCTAAATGCTATTTCTTCATTAATGTCTTTAACCACTTCACCATTTCGAATTTTTAGTAATTCTGCTGCATGTGTTCCAGCAGTGGAGTCATTAAACATGTGCGCTCGTCCCATACCAGTAATTTTCATAGTCGCCATTTTTATGATTGTTGCAAGTGGGGGCCTCGCTCTGGGGTAATTTGAAAACAGACTGTGCAGTTCTACCACCGCTTCGAAGAGTTTATGCAACCTCTGAAGAAGCTACTGCAATGGCAATGTTGGAGGCTTTATGGATGTATTCCAATAAAAGATTTAGTAGGAATGATTACCTTGTGCCACCAAGCACATCCAAGAAGAAAAGAGCTCAGTGATAACTACTAGACTGCGTTTATTATCCTTTAAAAAACTATTTTTTTCCGATATCCCACACATACGAATTAAAATTCAAAAAAGCTCCATTCATTTCCATGGAGAAGAACATAACACGGCCTCTTCCATGACTATGTCCCAGTGTGTGCTTCGCATTCAAATCTGTAAAACGCGTTGGTCCATTTACAATGTTTCGAGTTGAAGTAAGTTCTATTAGCATTTAAATTATCATTGAACTAAATGTGTTGAATATGGTAAACAACATCAAATATAAATGCTTTTACAAAAGTAGATTTGGCGAATAAAATTTAATCAATGCATTTACGGAAGCCTTGAGGTCATGTACACCTAGTAAATTCTGGTTGCCAAAAATTTAATTGGTTAAATGTCTGCGTGCAAGAAATATACCTTATAATGTTAGTAGTGTTAGCAAAATAATATCTTTCCAAAAAAATGGATTTCAAAAAATGGATTTTAAGTAGGTGCGACATCCAATCAAGATATTTTATGGCACAGCACCTGTGTGGGAAACTTTCAGGAAATCTGTTGAGTAGTTTAGGTGTGGTTGCGTAAGAAGCAGATTTTATAACGTTACAAAAAGTGGATGTAAAAAGGGAGGGGGGCATGGAGCCTATAGCTCCTTCCAGAGAACCCACTATCCGTGTGCCAAATTTAACGTGATTCGGATTAGAAATTTTGGTGTGAAAAGGTAACAAACAAACAAACAAATATGTCATTTTTATTATATATATAGGAACTAGCAGATTCCAGCTCTCGAAATTCGAGTGCAATTTCTAGATAGCTTTATTTTGCAATTAACAAATTTAATAAAACACACATATGTATAATTTTATGTATGTGTTAGTAACAAATTTAAATCCAGTTTACTCAAAATAAAGGAAAAAATTTAAAATCTCTAAATCTGCAAAACAGCTAAAGAGAAATACCTTTCAAATAATATACGTTTGGTCAAAGTCGGGATAAAACGGTAGAACAAAATGTCGGTCACAAGAAATCGCTTAGCTTATTTATATTATAGATACAGGTATTTGTTTTCATACCATTTTACCAATGTATAGATGCTTTAAACTGCTTTTGAAAATCCCTGTTTCGATTGTTGAATATCTTTCTCGATTATTTACCCATCTTCAACATTATCGTAGACTTTGAAATCTTCATTATATTTCAATTTCATCACTGCACTGATGTCAACATTATCACCCAACTTCGACACAAACAATTGAATTTCTCGATGGACATCGTCGCAAGCACTATTTGATTAAATAAATTTAGACAACGGATTTTCATCTATACTTACATATTGATCGTTATCATCATCGAAATCGACTTTAGGCTCTTTATTCTAAAATTGGGCAGTGATTGCACAATTACGCTGTCCATACAAGCTTGCCTCAAAATTAACATATTCTGGTTTATGTAGTATCTTCTTGTGTGCTTTTTCATATTTTTTGCTCGCCATAGCCTCCAAAGGTTTATGGTGTTTTTTTTTTTTTTTTTTTTTTTTGAGTCGGCTAGGGATACAATGGTTCAATGCCAACCGTTCTTCATGAAAACCTTGATAAATACTTTTTAAATCCTCAATTTTTGCTGTAAAGCGAATCTGGTTTGCAGTTTTGTTAACATTCTTTGATTAAGCAATACACAGTTCATAAATTCAAAACAGAAAAGAAATCCGGGGAACACCAATAAATAAAATTAGAGATCAGCGTTGTCACTGAGATTTTTTAAAAAGTGGCCAAATTGCCACCTAGAGGGTCAACAGCAATGTTTTTAGAGATCGCACTTGCTTGTCTTGCTAAAAAATGGTTGGTTTAACAAATTCATATGCTTAGAAAATTTAACTCAAAAGTTAACTATTTAGAGCGGCACATTGAAATTGGTTAATTTAACGGCGCGATTAAATTTTGCGCGAAATCGTTTTTCAGGGATTCTACTGTATTTCGTACATAATATGGGCAAACAAAGCTATTGTCAGATTTTAATTAATATTAGTATATGTTTCTATTTTTAAATGCACCCGCAAGCATTAATGTCGTTAGATGTAATGTAATGTTACCGAAAGTCCCCAACATGAAGAAAGCAACCACCCATAAGTGACCCGCAGCTTCCGTTATCTGTGATTTATTACATCAATCAAGTGATTGTGGGACATGGGACATGGACCGTTCTACATAAAATATTTCAACTATTGCAATGGAACACCTGTAGTGCGATTCAGTAAATTTTAACGATCCGACGATCGCAAAATATATCGACAGCTATTGTAGCGCTAATGATTAAGTGATTTATTAAGTACACCTTAACGAAAGTCGACATATCTATTTTTCTATTTATTTAAATTGTAAACCTCGGTCAAAATTTGAGAAAACACAAAGAATAGAAAAAAAAACAAATCACTTCGTGTTTGACAGGATTTTATGGATATATTTAATTTCTTTATCCTATATATTAAACGAATTTATGAATAAACTTTGATCCACTCAGTGGATCAAGCTCCTTCTTTTGAGCTATTAACTGCTTAAATTCGTTGGGTTTGAGGAAAGTTATGCGTGGAAAATCAACTTTACTTTTACTGTACGTTAACTTATCTTGGCGTATTTTGCCATTATTATACGTTAACTTCTCTTGGCTAATTCGTTGGGTTTGAGGAAAGTTATGCTGGACAATTAACTTTACTTTTACTGTACGTTAACTTCTCATGGCATATTTTGGCATTACTCTACGTTAACTTCTCTTGGCAAATTTTGGTATTATATTATAAAAATTAATATAATATAATATAATACTGCGGAGCAGCAGGGGTCTTCTAGTTTTTTTTTTATTAATATTTTTGTTCATTTATTTAAAAATAAAAGAATGAATTGATTATGCAATTCAAATTTTTTATTTACATAAAAATTTTTATAATAAAAGCAAAATATTTTCACTATTTTATGATTTTTATTTATGTATGACGACATTTGAACCTAAAAATTTAACTTTTTATCGATTGAATAAACAATGGTTGTCGTTTCGATAACAACAACAGCTGACTTTAACGATAGCGAATTCGTTTAAAAATTTTACTGAATACCAAAATCGACAATTTTGTTGTTTTCTTTTTTAACGATTCGATTATCGTTAAAAGAAGTTACTGAATCGCGCTACTGAGGTGACTTTTTGGCTTGATAATGTCGCTACTATGAGCATCTGTTTGTGTTAAATTAATAGATTGTGTTAAATAAGCATAGTGCGCAATCGGACCACCTCCTAGTGGAGTTGTTCCGCATCAAGTTTGTCTGCAATATATTATTGGAACAATTTAATTCCTTTCCCTCAAGAAAACGTCAGGTGGTTTCCATATCGATGTAGTCTTGGAATACTGGATTGGCCTTAATTGTGTCCGACTATTATGAAAAATTTTTGCACCACAATTGCGAGCGCCTCGTTATAAAGTGAATTATCGGAAGCAAGTGCGGAATTGCTTCCATTCCAATCCCCCGTCTCTCTATAATAATTATAAGATATAGTAAAATAATGCGTTATCTCGAATTTCGTTTAAATAAGATTAAAAATTTTTAATTCAAGTTTATATGGGATATATCACGCTCCATTTTCGAACCATGATATTAGCCCATATGCCCAGCCAGATAACTTCTGCATATAAATTTTCAAGAACATCAACATAGACGCTATGGCCTGGGCTTACAAAGAAAAAACACACAAACAGACACATAAAAGATTTTATGGATCACTCCACGATCGCGTACGGACAATTTCGACCGACTTTTATGTGCTTATGTTACATCTACTTCTATATTCATTCATTATATACCTAATCACTTTCATTTGTTTTATAAATTACACATTCGTTTTTGAAAGTATATAAAAATGTTAATGCTATTTCCCAAAGTACGTAAGAGAAAAGGGATGAACCGTCACATGTCAGAAGGGTCGAATTGGTATTGGTGCATTCAAATTTCAGCAAAACTATTTAATAGCAAGAGAAAGCGTCATGATACAAAATTATAATTGAGAACTAGAACGTTAAAGAATTTCAATAAAATGGCTTTACTTTTTGTCAAGTACAGACTAATCGCTTTTCAGATCCGACAAAGTCAAACTCAAATATGGGAAATAAATAAATAGCACCGGTTGCTGTATATCTAAAACTAGGTATCAAAATTTTTCAAAATTATTTTTAATTATTTATGCCTTTCATACGATGCCTTTGTTAGCTTTAAATGAAAGGGGAGAATTTTGGCAATTTTATACTGTTTTTTAGTTCAGTATAATACGACAAAAAGATTCCCATAACGCATTTCAAAACTTTATTCAACAATATTCTTTTTGCAAATTCCAATAAATTCTTTCAAATAGAAATTAGTATATAATCCTGTTATGGCGTACATAAATATCTAAAAAAAATAACATTACTAAAATCGTTTAAAGACCAACTTCTGTACGGATTGCTGTAATATTCGTAGGGACAGAGATACACTTATACATGTATATGTCAGATACTAAGCTGCGTTTCATAATTATAAGGTCACTAAATTTATCACTATAACTCTTATATTTTTGTAATTGCTAATTAATAAATGTACCGTTAGTCAAAATTTATTTTTTGCTTATGTTCTCCGCCGTTCCGGAGATAAAATAAACAAATGGAGTAACCAAATGAAAACTCAACTGGTTTCCGCCGATATATTTATTCTAACTTTTCCTATAATTATAATAAACCAATTATTCTATTTAATTAGTTAAACTACATGATACATATGTTTTTCAGTTGCATTTTTCTCTTATTATTTTTTTTCAATTTCAAAAAATATTTTTATAATTTTTTTATTTAAAAATATTTTTTTATTTATTCCTTATTTTTATTTTTTGATTCAAGGATATTCAAATTCACACAGATATTTATATACATTGTCGAAATTATTTTTCCGTTATATAAAAAATTAATAATGATAAAGACAATCTTTTTAAACTCTTTATTTAAATTCATACTCTCTGTCTGCATGTCCGCCATGGGGCAACCCCATGATCAGATAGTCACACACAGTCACGCATAGTCAAGAACAGTCACGGAGTGATTTAAACCCCATTTCCACTCATCCGATAGATCTGAAATTTTGTCCATAGACTTGCAGTGACCAAAGATTAATCCTAAGATAGTTACGCACAGCCATAGTCGCGCAGAATCACGGAGAGATTAAAATCTCACTTCCCCTCATCTTATCGAACTGAAACTTTGTCCATAGGCTTGTTGTGGCCAAAGATTAATTTTAAGATATTCACACACAGTCACGCATAGTCACGAACAGTCACGGAGTGATTTAAGCCACATTTTCCTTCATCCTATCAATCTAAATCTTTGCGCACCGACTTGTTGTCACCAAATAGTAACTTAAAGGTAGTCACGCATAGTAACGCACAGTCACGGAGTTATTTGAACCCATTTCCCCTTATCCAATCAATCTGAATCTTGGTGCATAGCCGTGTTGTGACCAAAGATTAATTTTGAAATAGTCCCGCAAAGTCACGCACAGACACGGAAAAGTTCAAAACTCATATGGATAAGGAAAGAAAAAACTGTTTTTAAGGGTTAGATTATTTATATCCTCCACAGCAGTGTGCAGAAAATATCTGGCATTTCATTTGTGATAATTTAAAAATGACTTATTGATATCCTGAGCAGGTTTTTATTTAAAATAATGAAACTTGGTCTAATAGGTTCAGAAATTTCAATGAGAATAAAAGTCAGAAAATTATAGTCGGTATAGGCCGACTATACGATACCCTATACCATGCGTTTAGAGACCCTATCTCTTAAGTATGCCTTTGGATATGAAGAAAATCATATCGTCATATATGGACAGACCTCGACCATATTTGGTAAGGTTACTTAATTAAAAAAAATGCCAACCAAATTTGAGAAAACTGTTTTTTTTGATAGATTTTAGTGAAGATCGGGAACCAGCTTCATATGGAATTTATTTTTTTGACTAATGAAAAATGGATGTAATAAACATACAGAAACCAAATTTGACCGAGACGTATATGATAATTTGGATACTATGGCAATTTAAGTCGATCACAGTTGTCAGTTGTTGTATGGGGAGAAGGTCTGAACATGAACCGATTTACAACAATTTCAATACCGTTCATGTTATTGACAAAAACTTATATACAAAACACCATCTAAATATATCCATAATTACAAGGATAACATGGACTCACAAAGAGACAGACGGTTGGACGGACCGATGGACAATGCTAAATTGACTCCGAAAATAATGCTCAGCAATAGCAGAGATAACCAAATGTGAATTTCAATATATTGATCATTATATTATGGAATTTTGTAATTTTCCTGATATCTTATGGAGTAACTAGAAAACCAGTTTATTATTTTCTTTTTCATGCAAATATAAAAAAAAAATCTAATTTCCGATTTTATCTCATTTACTGATTGAGTCAGAAATATGGGAAAAATCAGGCTCCAAATAAAATATTTTTACTTTAAATAAAGAATAATCTAACCCATAAAAACAAAGTTTTTATTAAAACTCTTTCTTTCCTTATGCATATGAGTTTTGAATATCTCCGTGACTGTACGTGACTATGCGTAACTGCGCGTGACTACCCCAAAATCAATATTTTTTCTTAACAAGACTATGGGCCGATTCCGATCAATTGGATAAGGGGGAATGGGGTTGACCCACACAGACAGACAGACAGAGGGTATGAGTTAAAAGAAAGAATTTAAAAATAATTAGTACATGTATTTCAAACATTGTTTTATATTCTAAAAGAGCAAACTTTAAGTTTCCTTAAGAATACTTGTGGAGCAAATGTGAATTTTTTCGCAAAAACGCCGGGAACCGCAAAGAAACCGGTTCCGTTAACCCTGCTGTTAGGTTAAGCCCATTTGGTCCAATTTTTGGATTGTTTCCTTTGTAATTTTTGAACAGTGACACATAGTGACTTAATATTTTAGCTCATGTGGTCTTTTTATAAAACCATGTTATATACAAAAATTCAACGTTCTGACTTAAAACAGGACTGAGAAAAATAAAAAATTACCAATCTTAGATTAAGGGACCATTTGGTCCATAGTATATTTTCTTTGATTTTTTTTACATCTTATATATTAAAAGAATTTATGAATAAACTTTGCATTCAAGATTTTTTTCAATATTTTTCTTCTCTCAAACCTCTACAACTAGAGTTCTAGTTAACGTAGGCTGTTGACATAGGTCTAAGAACACTCAGTGGATCAAGCTCCTTCTTTTGAGCTATTAACTGCTTAAATTCGTTGGGTTTGAGGAAAGTTATGCGTGGAGAAACAACTTTACTTTTACTGTACGTTAACTTATCTTGACATATTTTGGCATTACTGTACGTTCACTTCCCTTGACAAATTCGTTGGGTTTGAGGAAAGTTATGCGTGGACAATCAACTTTACTTTTACTGTACGTTAACTTCTCTTGGCATATTTTGGCATTACTGTACGTAAACTTCTCTTGGCAAATTTTGTTATTATATTATAAAAATTAATATAATATAATATAATATAATGCTGCGGAGCAGCAGGAGCCCTCTAGTTTATTAAAAAAAAAAAATATTTATTAGTTGGTTTTATAACAATTGTCATTGCATGATAAATAACATTTTTTTCGGTTAGTTTTGCAATTAAACTTGCTGCAAATGGAGCATTTTATGTCAGACTTAGACTTGCAGCAACTACAAATTCCACGCTTTCGAGCTCCTGAATTAGAAGTATTTTTTGAAGAGGCCACTGGAACTATCCATGGTGATCGTATTTCAGTCAATAACTGTGCTGAGGTAATCTAGTCCGTTTCATCATATACGAGTTAGCCAGAGAAATTGCTAGGTGCCGCAAAAGCTCTGGTCTCCTGTAGGAACCAACCATTTGATCAGCAGTATCTACGCCACCTAAAAGAGATGAAGTATTAGATATTATAGGAGAACATAAAACTAACATACCTTTCGTTGAATTGTAATACGAAACAATCTTTGGTTTTTTCTTCAATCCACTCTCATCAACTGCAACTGTCTTGTATATTGAACCAATCAATACTGTTGCTTTGATCTTGTGGCTCATGTATGATACTTATGTCGCAATGCCATCGAATGCAAATGTAGAATGGTACAAAAGGAGTTTTTTTGACAGTCAGCAATTCCGGAGGAATGAATGTTTTATTTTTGCGCACTGTTCCCACATATGTAAGTTTCCTTTCCTGAAGTTTATTCACCAACTCAAAAGTGGAAAAAAAATAGTCGCCTGTTATATTTTGCCCTTTCAAGCCTTCTGTTAAGTCCAATACAACGCGTTGCCATTGGTTCTTTTCAGGTTGTGCGTTTCTAGGCTTACCAAGGTATGGTTGTATTTTCCAATGTAGACTGACTTAGAGTCCACCGATAACCAAAATTTCAAAACATATATTTTGCTGGTTTTGGTGGCATAAACTGTGGAAAACTATTTCGCCCCGAATGCAACAAGTTGCTCATCAATGGTGACACACCAACGGTCCCACAGTTCACAAATAGGAGCAAATTTATCGCAACTACGCATTTGTCGTCGACTCAAAACATTATCGAAACGGATGGCACCATTAATCATATGAAATGTATCTTCACACATAATTGCTCGGAAAATGGGGCGACCAAATTTTGCATCAAATAAACCATGAACATCTCAATTTTTTCCGCTTTCAGTAATAGATTTTATATTAGCCAACTATTTTGCTGAAATAAAAAAACAAGATTATACATACCGACATACGCCTGCAAGAATGAGCACAGCAATATATGCGCGCAATGCATCTTCATCAATATCTTTCCACTTGCCACCAAACTTGACCCTTCCGTATTTATTAGTATTTTCGATGATAATTCTTTATTCTGATATTGGAGCCGGAAAAAACAACAATAAAGCTGACAGAATGTCATTGCGTCTGGACACTGCAAATCGAGTTGGTCCTGGTTGCATTGAGATAATATTCTCAGCCGTAGCTCCAATAGGCTGAGGTAATGGAGTGGCACTCCAAACCATTTTGTTTTTAGCAATAAAAAACGGATCAACAGAGCTAGCTGCAGCTAGGACGGGTTCCCGTTCAGTATCTGTTTCAGAAGAACTTGTTTCGCTATTTTCTGAAATATAATCAAATTCTGAATCTGAAATATCGGAGTTACTTTCTGCATTGAGCAGTTCTCGTTTCTGATCTTCGTTCAAGTTTGCCATGTCGTAAGTAAAACACGTCTGAACTATTGAAAACAACACACAAAATGAACCAAGCAGTACAAATAATTGTGCTTCTTTACAACAAAAACCAAAAAAAGGGGGATCCCACAATTGTCTTTTACATATTTAATCTATGTTGATTAAAAAAAAACCAAAAACACTTGTTTTTACATTAGCTGTTTATCTTGAATAAAGGAAAATGCAAAAAATGGGAATCCCACAATTGTGTTTTACATTAGCTATTCTGAGTAAAGAAAGATGCAAAAAGGGGAATCCCTCAACAAATTTTTACATTAGCTGTGTTGAGTAGAGATTTGCGCTGGTCGCGTGATTTGCGTGGTTCACGTGAATCACGCGTGAGCTTGAGTTATATTAATTTTACTGACGTTAGTAGTGCGTGAGTAAAGAAAAATTCGAGTGAGTGATTCATGAGAGATTATAAAAATTCTTGCGTGAGCGTGAGCGTGAGCCAAAATTCACTGACGCGCCCATCTCTAGCGTTGAGTAAAGCTTAAATTAATAATATTTAGGGAGAAGTGATCCAAAATAGATACAAATATAAGATTAAATGATTTTTGTACGAATATTGAATATCTATTAACCTAACATTCGTAAATTTTTTCTAACCTAACAGCAGGGTTAATTTTATCTCTTCTACCACATAACCATATTTCAGTGCATTCTGAAAAGGCCAGCCGGAAGACCTTCCTGGTTAATATTATGTTATTTCAATATAATATTTACGATTAATATTATTTTCGATATACATATTATTTCCAAAAACAATTGTTAGATATTTGTAAGTAATTACTAAACATACTTACATTTTATTGCAACATATCCATGATTGCTTTTTTATGTAAATAATATTGGATTTTCAAATAAATAAATCAAAGTTTTATTTAAAAACTATGTCTGTTTGCATGTATATGCCACAAAAATTAATAATTATAATAAAAAGCATGTTATTATTTGCATCTGTTATTATTGTTATCTCAACTTTATGTTTATTTTATAAATACAAATATCAAAATTAATGTAAATAGCACAAAATTTGTAATAATTATGCAGCCAAAATATTAAATATGCAATCAAACTAAATATAATATACACTAAACGACAGTGTTACATTAGAACAATGAAATATTGCTTAATACGAGTGCATTTCACTTTAAAGTTTATCATTTATGGTGGTGTGTAAAGTGAAAATATCACAAAAACTTATATAGGTTGCCCCGTGTTAAACATAGGAACTTGGATAATAATATTAATGATAATAAGATCAGTTTAGGTATCATTTCAAAGTATTAGAATCGCCATGAATATGAAAAATTAATTTGTTTACGTTTTGCCAAATGTAAAAGGCCATAAGATATTTTCTAGATTAGTCAAAAACATTTGATGTTATCAACAATTTAAACAAGTATAAGATGTGGCACAAAAAAGCAATTATCGAAATTGTGTTTTAGAAATTATTTAGTAACAAAATGTACGGAAATAACCAGTGTTTCCATTTTAGCATTTTAGCTGCTAAATTTAGCAACTTTTTTGTCGTTTAGCATCCAAAATTTATGAAAAGATGCTAGATGCTAACTTAGCATCTTTTATTAATAAAAAGTTGCATTTAGCATCTTTTTTTATTTTTTTTTCATTATTTTTGAATATATAATTTTAATGGTATTAATATGTTTTGATTTCTCAAAGTGTAATACGAGAATTTTGTGTACTATTCTTTTTACCACTCTGCTCGTTTCCTGCAACAAATATAACAAAACATTTTGAAATAGAAGAATGTAAACACCAACAGTTTTTAAAGAATTAAAAAGTCGATTGCCAAAAAATATTGTATTAAAAAATGCCAACATTTTCAATACAATATACATTATACCGGGTAAAAGAACCGATAACCACCAATATATTTAGAAGATATATTGGGATACAACACTGAATACAACCTCTTTATGGATTGAAGTTAACAAAAATTCTATTGGTGAAAATCCATTTAAAGAGTTATCAATATTTGTACTGTCTTTATTAGTTTTGTCTTTTTCAAAAGCCGAAGTTGAACGTTTGTTTGGCTTAATGGCTTTAGCTAAAGGCAAACTTCGAACAGAATAAAGTCCGAGTTGTTATGTTCTGTAAAACGTATATCAATGAAGGTTTGAAATTCAAAGTGGGTACTGTTACACTTACAATATACCGAGCGATGTCGTTGATAAAAGCCAAGAAGAACTTGAAAATGAAGACATCAGAGAAATAATAGATTCCATAAACCAATTATCGTAATATAATCATATCTTTTGATAATGTAAATTCTGTTATATTTGAAATTAAAAAAAAACCATCTAAATTTAAAAATATTTAATTTAAAATTAAAAAAAACTCAATTTGATGTTAAAAAAATTACAGATGAAATCCAAATAATTTTAATTAAAATTTAAGAAATATAAATCGAAACTTATGCTTTATATTAATTTTTCGATTTAAAAACCAAAGAATTTATTAATAAGTATTTAATTTTTCAATATAAAGGTAATGAAGTTTGAGAAAAAAAATTAGCATCTTTTTTTTGACTCCAGTACGTTTTAGCATCTTTTTTTTTTTGCAATTTAGCATCTTTACAATTTCAAATTATGGCAACACTGGAAATAACCAATATAATATAAAATAGTTTTGCAGTATTTATTTATTTTATATATTTATATATTTATTTATATATTTATTTTAAAAAAGTATTATAATTAAGTACAGGATTTTCATTGTTCAAAAATTTGCCACAAAATTAAAACACAATATAAAAGTTACAAACACATTTAAAATAAAATAAATTAAGTACAAAAAATTATTAAAATTCATGAGTTTTTAAAGAAATTAAAATTGAATATAATTTAGTTAGAAATTTAACAGGCTCATCATCACATGTTTTTACTTTAAATAAAGCAAGAAATTTTTGAAACAGATGTGCTAATGTTTTTTGCTTTATTTAAAGTAAAAACATGTAATCTTGAGCTTGGTTAATATCCAACTCAATTATTAAAAATGATAAATAAGATTTTTTATTTTTTTAGAAAATAATAAAATTAAAATAAAATACATTAAAACAAATCAACTAAACAAAAATTTCTTACCATGAATTGCGTTGCTAACTAATTGTTGTTGTGTGGAATTGCATTCCAACTACGTGTAGTGTATATGAAATATTTCCATTCTGACACAAGGCATCGATGCATAGAAGTAATAAGTTTTTTACCCCTTCTAGATCTAGCAAATTATAGTTGATGATGAAGGTATAGTGCTTTCTCGGTGTAAATAATTTTGTGAATAAACATTAAAAACCCTTATATTAAGAAGGTTATCAAATTAGACTCCATAAAAACTTTAAGAAAGTCAAAACACTATCACGTTTCTTCAGTCCATAAACATAGCTAACAATATTGTTGTACAAAATATTTAGTTTTTTCTTGCTGGCGTAGTCACAGTTGCCAAAAAGTTCAGAGCCATAAAGTAAACCAGGAATTAGGTATGCCTTTGCCAGAAGTTGTCTCACTCTTAACGCCGTAAAATATTGAGTTACCCAAGTGTATCTACGAGGCTTGACCAAGTCAAGTTGTTATTGAACACTATGCCAACATTGTTTATTAGTTATCATCTCCAAAAAGTGCTGAAGAGTTTTTTTTAAAAATAATCAAATATATTGATTTCTGCCAATTGAGACAAAGTCCATTTGCAGTGTGCTTCTGCACAGAGGTAGATTCCTATCAACGATCAGTGACCTCATGGAGTCGGCATTAGGTGAACTCGTGAAATGGGCAAAGGAAAACGGTCCGGGGATTAACCCCTCTGAAACTTAGTTGGTTCTCTTTACCAGAAAGACAAAGATGTCTGAATTCAGTGATCCAAAAATGGATGGGAAGACTCTGGTACTATCAAGGGAGGCGAAGTATTTGGGTGTCTTTCTGGACACTAAAATCACTTGACCGAGTAACGTAGAGGAAGGGACTTAGAAGGCGTTATGTGTCCTCTACACCTGCAGGAGGACGCTTGGCAGAAGATGGGGTCTCGAACCGCAGAACATCAACTGGATGTATTGTGTGATAATTAGACCTGTATTGACATATGATAATCTGGTGTTGTGGAAAGCTGTTAAGGTGGGGGCCAGACTTTCTATACTCGTGAAAGCACAGCGATTGGCCCGTGTGGGCATGACCAGAACCACTAGATCGACACCACAGGGAGGAACTGAAGGAAAGCTGACCAAACTGATTATTGATATTTTCGTCCAGAACAAGGCAGTGAAATTGACTCTCCGCATAAGGGAGTCATATAAGCTGGAACAAAGCTCTTGGAGGCACAGCACAATCCTACGAACAGTGGGCGGCACATAAATTGATCGAAAACCCAATTATATGTCACCGGTGAAGACTGGACCGCAGACTCTGTCATAGGCAGGACTGCGATCTCAGTGTATACCGACGGTTTGAAGATGGAAGGTGGTACAGGGTCAGGGGTCTACTCTGCGCAACTTCTTTTAGGCCGAATTTGAAGCAATTCTCATAGGAACGAAAATAATTCTGGAGCGGGATATGGATCCACCGACCACAAATATTTTCGTAAACAGTCTTGCTGCTCTCAAAGCTCTGAAATCGGGTACAGTTATACCGAACTGTGTGAGGGAATGTATCAGGACTCTCGAACAAATTTGACAATACATCGTGAGGCTGACATGGGTTCAAAGACATAGTGAGGGCAGAGTAAACGAGATGGCTGACGAGTTTGCGCGGAAGACCTCAGAATTTCTGAGCGGAGCGATGGATAAAAATTTAAGAATTCCTCTATCCGAGCTGCCTAATCTAATTTAGGAGGCAGCTGTTCTTGTACTAAGGACAAGGTGGACACAACTGACCTCTTTCTAAATATCGAGATCATATGGCCATTGTAAAATCCAAGGAAAACGAAAGCACTCCTTGGCTTTGGTAAAGGGTCAATTAACCTACTCATAGGAGTGCTCACCACACACTGTGTAATAGGGCGGATGGCCGAACGCATAGGTATCCCGAGAGCTGACTTCTGTAGGAGCTGTATGGATGTAGATGATGAGTTAGTGCAACATTTGCTGTCTGAATGTCCCGGACTTAAGGAACGGTGCCCAAGATGTCTAGGGCAAAGGTAACCTGGTTTGCATTATAGATGTTCCACTTGACGAACTTGCGGCCTTGCTGAGGGAATGTGGTTGGTTCAGGAGGAACGCATAGCGGAGGAAAGAGCTCTTTTCTTCTCCATACTCCCTAACTTATTTATATCTTTTCCTATCTCTACCTTTCCGACACTTTAAACAGGGTATCACAGTGGGCCAGATGCCCTCCTAGTGTATCCGCCTTGAGGCGACCCATCTAACCTAACGAAATTGAGAAATTGAGTCCGATTTGTGAGGTATGAATGTAAAAACTGTATAGAAGTGTATGAAAAATTAAAAAACGAATGCTTTGGAATGGTGGAGAAGTACCAAAAAGCTTATATTAACATAGTCAAGCTCACGTGGTATGTTTTCGGCTAAGTTAACCAATGCTGTAATACGACTGTGGTTGGAACAAAATCCGACCTATATAAGTTGCAAACTGAAGTGATAAACCAAAAAGCAAAATTATAAAAGCGAATTGCAAACAAATAATCCATACAATTGCAGTTTTTTTTATTTATAGTCTTGAAAGAAATATGAAAAAACTAACGAGTGAGCTAGAAGTTCAATACGTTTCATATTTTTGGGCTGCTAGTGTTGATGGGCTGCAGGTGTCGAGGGAGTTGCCGCTGCTGGTGTCTAGTTTTCCCTAGCCTACAGACCCTATGCTGCTGGCTAGGTTGGATGTAATCCAACACAACAATGGGCGAATGTAATTTGCCCCTACGCTTTGCCTGAATGTAATTCAGGTCCTGCGCTCTTAAAATTCTGCCTTCTATGCTGAGGACGGATGTTATCCTCCCCACCAGCGAATGTAATTCGCCACTACTCTGTTGAATTGGGATCGTTCCCAATTCCCTGATTTTAAAATTATTAAAAAAAACTCTCCTGGTTTCTTACCGACGTCCTTTGGCTTCACGATAGTCTCTGCGTGTCGTCTTTCCTTAGCGATGCGTACCCTTTGCCGGTTATCGAAGTAAGATCATCTTTTGTTCGTTGTACGGCCTTTTATGTGGCGTTATCCTACAACCATATCACTTTGTTGCGACCACATACTCTCAATGGTTGTAAAACTTCACTTTAAACCCGAGGCTTGATGATAGAGCGCCACATAACCAATGACAAGCGACATGTTTGATCGTTTGTCTGGGTAATCTGTGTGTGTGGTGTGCTCTTTGTTTCTTGTTGATTTGGTGTTTTATGGTTTGTGTGTGTGTTCGGTGTGGTTTGTTGGTTGATGGTTAATATCTGTAGCTACGGGTGCGGTTTGATGGCCGATTGCAGGTTTGTGTGACTGTGTGTTGTGTTCGCTTGGGTTGGGTGAATGTAGTTCACTCCCTGTCGTGGTGAATGTAGCTGTCTTCGGATGAATGTAATTCACCCCTGTGACATGGTAAATATAAATGTGTTTGGATAAGTGTAATTTACTGCCGGTCGGCTTGAATGTAATTCACCGGTCCGGGTATTGGTGAATGTAACTCACTGCCAGTCGTGGTGAATGTAATTCACTGGTCCGTGTTTTGGTGAATGTAATTCACTGTCAGGTCTAGAACTTTGTTGTGTATCCAATTTTGCTCCGTCCAAAATTGGGTCCTCACAATGGATATGGATAACATTTGGTTTCAAAAGTATGACGCACTGTGCTGCCACACAAGTTGTGAAACAATCGATCATTTGCATGGCATATTTTAAATTCACGTTATTAGCTATTTTGGCGATGTGCATTGGCTACCGTTGGAGTATTTTGTGTGAGGACCTATTAAGGATAAGTGTTACGCTCATTTCTTAGCGCCGATTGAGGCACTGGAAGGATAAAGCAGTGCAGTCATCGTAGTGCAGCTCCATGCTTTCTAAAATGTACTGAGAACATGGGTTGATTGTACAGGCTACTATAAGGTCTGCCGAGGAAGTCATTTGAATGTAACAGTATTCCATAATTAACCGCAAGGAATTTTCTATTAAAAAAAAAAATCATGTGAGTCCGATCACAGGGAAGATGTGTAAACATCTAGTAGTTAAAGATTTTTTATGTCATTTTTTAAAATCAAACAGAAAGCGTCATCTATGTATCACTTATAGCAAAAATTGTTTCAGCTAATTCAGCAACCCTTTGCTATAAAACGTTAAAAGTATCCCAATATAAACGTATATAAGTGATACATAGATGACGCTTTCAAAAAAGTGGCATAAAAATAATGTTATATCATAATTTTTTCACCAATACAATCATAAGTCACACAGCGTTATGTGTCAGCTCTCACCTATTACGTGTTACGCTATTTTTGTGATTGTATTGTGAAATAGAAATTTACCCCCCTGCGCGTATAGATGTTTACACATCAAAAATATCTCGAAGAGAAAAAAAAACTTACTCGTAGTTCTGCTTAAGTGAGTATGTATTTCATCTTTTTTCGATGTTGTTGCCTATATGGTGTGGCGATGTTGCCACTAGATGTCTTGACCTGTGGGTAACTGGTATAAAGTATATTCTAACAGTCTACACTATTTCTCATGGTATGTATGAGTATTTTATATAATATCTCTCGCTAATTTTAAGATATGTTTTATTATTACGACTGCAAAAAAAATAATTTTACGTAGTACTGCGATACTGCCATTGACTAAAACAAAATAAAAGTAATTAATAAAAACGATACAACTTTGCAAAGCTCTTATCTACAAGCTTATAAATAAAAAAACGGAAATCATTGAAGTTAACATTGAAGTATATGATATGAAGTATAAAAATATGCAATTCCAAACAAACCGGAAAATTTGAAAAAAAAAATATATAGAACCTAAAATTTAAGTTTTGTTTAAAAAAAATAAACTAAAATAACATAAATATTGTTAATTTTTTTAAAAAAGAAAATGAAAATTTTAAGGTATTTATATCGCAACATATAAAAGAAGGAAGATAACAATGAACTATCCATTGATCAGTGCGGCTGATGCACTTCGAAGAAAAAATCGATGAGCTAAACATCAATCATCATCAGCAACAACAATGATGAATTCAGAATTAATAGCAGCCATGAAAGGAAAAAGGAACAACCACAGCAACATTATCAAGAGCAAAGTCAACAAGTGCAACAAAGCAGCAGATGCAGCGACAACATCAATATGAAATACAGCTAAGTAACAGTATAATTATCTTTTTAATCCAAATTGGAAGTTAAAAATTCGTTTCTTATTATAATATCTTGAAAAAGAAGAAAACAATTTTTTTTTCTGAAATCTTTGTTCATTCCTAAATTCCACAATGTAACAGAGAAATAAGCGAAAACCATTAAAAAGATAAGAAAATTATTTTTAATATTTTCCGCAGAATAATATTAAAATTTATTTTACATTCTTTACTGACTTTCATTAAAATTATTTTATATATAATACACCTTTACTTTTAAAATTAATTTTAAAACCACTGCGAATATAGGGAATACTTTTTTGATGAATTCTATATAAGATTTTTAAAAATGGTAGACAAGTGCGATTCCTACGATTCCCAGCTTTTTTAGGGATATTGAAATTTTTTTAAGTTTTATTAATTATATAATACAATTTTATTAATTTTTTTTTTTTTTGAAATGGAAATTATTTTGAAATTTTTAATAATACTTAGAGGACCACGGCCGCTACGCATTATATACGAACTTCACGAAAGTTTTTTTTTTTATTTATTTATATATTTAATTTAGCTACAATATAGCAACAGCTGAGCAAAATGTAAATATATAAAAAAAAATAATACAAACTTTAAATAAAGTTATAAACATAATCATTAGAGCTCAAATAAGTCGTTAATCTTCTTTTAATAATAAGAACAGTATCGGATAAATAAATTAAAGCACAGTGTTTCTTCACTTCGGCGCAAATTCTTCGGATTGAATCGAAATTGATAAAATTTGATCTGTGGAAATTCAGGAAAACACGTTTTGTAAGGAACCTTTATACATCTTTTTTCAACAAGGCATTCAGAATTAATTTTACCATGAACTAAGTTGTGGAAGAATATCAAATTAAAAATGACCCTTCTACTTATCAAAGTTGGAAGCTTTATTATAGCCAAACGACTGCGATACGATGGCAGACTCAATTCCGAAATCTACCAAAGATTTGTTTATTTATTTATTTATTTATTAATTTCCTATACAATAAGACAAGTCTTATAATTACAGTACGGGATTTTCATCGTTAAAAAATTTGCTACAAAATTAAAATACAGTATAAAATTAATAACTTATTTAAAATAAAGTAAAATAAATACAAGAAATTATTAAAAAAGATGAATTTAAAGAAATGAAAACTAAGTATATTTAAACAAAGTAACTAAACAAAAATTTCTTAAAATGTGTTGCGTAGTTAGCAAATTGTTGGTTGCGTAGAACTTCATTCTAAAGATGTGTGGCATTTATGAAATATTTCCATTTTGACACAAGGCATCGATGCATAGAAATAATAAGTTTTTTACCCCTTCTAGATCTAGCAAATTATATTTGATGATGAAGATATAGTGATTTCTCGGTGAAAATAATTTTGCGCAAAAACATTAAAAACCCTTATATTAAGAAGGTTATCGAATTAGACCCCTTAAAGATTTTTTAAGAAAGTCACAACACTATCATCTTTGTTCAGCCCATAAACATATCTAACAATAGTGTTGTACAAAATATTTAGTTTTTTCTAGCTGGCGTAGTCGCAGTTGCCAACAAGTTCACAGCCATGAAGTACACAAGGAATTAGTTGTGCCTTTGCAAGAAGTTGTCTCACTAGGGTGGCCCTTCATTATATGGAGGGAAAAAAAGTGTTAAAATTCTCGGTCTCACCCCCCCTAGAAATATTGGATATTAAAAAACTGAGAAATACAAAGTTTTGGGCCAATCAAAAGACATTTAGTCGTGCCTCAACGCGATTGAAAATTTCAAGTGTGTTTATATGGGGAAAATATTACTTTTTTTCAGATTTTACGAAAATTTCGTTCTATTGATTAATTTTTCCGGCAAGTTGTTATATAATTCGGAATCAGTATTAAATTATCCTATTAAAAGCTATAAAACTTCAAAGTCGAATAAAACCTAGCCAAGAAATCGCAAATGCCCCAGACCACTTTTGTGCTAAAGGTCATGAAATTTGATGGCATTTTTTCAACTTTAAGAAATTGATTAAAGCCATAATTTCTTTTTGGTCTGTATACTTATAGGTACTCAGATATGAAGTATTATTTTATTACCGCGTTGCTAACCTATTGCGCACTGTGACCGAAAATGGGAAATTTTTTTGATAAAATTTTGAAAACAAGTTTTAAAAAATTGTATTAATCAAAATTTTAAAAACTGGTTCTGAAACTTCAATTTCTTGTTAAATACATGTTACGGATTAACTGTGTGCATTTTTAAGTAAATCTATATTCCAGAATTTTTTTGACAAGGATTTAATTTTTTCGGATTTCGAGAAAAATGGGATTTTAGTAAAATATTCTGTAAATTACTCATTCTAAATACTTTGTATCAAAAGTTCATTACTTAAGTGTAACATTAAGTGTTATGTACGGCGAGTTTACCGAACATTAAAATAATGAAACACGTCATTCTGATCGTGTAGGTAGTTCATAACCAACCGTTTATTATAATTTTAAAATCAATAATTATATTTATTCGTCACAATAATAATTCTTACAACTAAGCAAAAGAAGGGTAAGAGAAAATACCCAATTACTTTTAAATTACTATGAGTAACTTGACCAAGCGGTGTTATGAAGTAGTTGAACTTAATGTGTGCCAAATTAAGGTATGTTAATATCATCTTGCACTTCTAGTAAGTCGTTCAACTATTACTCATTCATTTGGTATTTTCACTACATAAGTGTAGAAACACTTAAATGTTATAAATATTTTATCTTAATAGCCTAGGGTTTCGAAAAAAAAATGATATGACCCCATTAGCCCTTTTGTAATTGGGGTTACATATGACCCCAAGATAATAAAAGACAATTTATGAAAAAAATTCAAATATTTTGTAAAAATGTGTAGAACTTCCGCTCCTTTGGGATAAATGTGAGAACGTTAACCAACTATTTGCCAAGGCCAGCTTTGGATTTTAAGATATTTTTAAATAAAGATCATCTAAAACGAGTTTTTCTATTAAAATCGAAGAAACCACTAATTCGAATTTAAGAAAAATATTTCAGTTAATTTTTATTTATTTAACCCTTCAGTGCTCCTGGGATAAAAATAATCCATTGTATATCTTTGGTTCAATTATCTGCTTATTGCTCGCGAATATAAATTATAACAACTTTTAACCAATTTTGTTATAAAATTAATTCTATTTATTTTGGTGTATTTAAGGATGATTTAGTGTGCGATTATATTGCTTTTCTTTAAGTTTAGTATATTCATTTTATATTTCATATTCTTTTGGATAAAATGTCTGTTATTAGCTTTGGGTTATTTGTGGGTTTTTTTTATTGTATTTAGAAAAAGATAGATAGTTTTTATACATAAAATAATTTTACAACAAAATTGGTTAAAAGTTTTTTTATTTTATATTCGCGAGCAATAAGCAGATAATTGCACCAGAAATATATCACAATTGATTATTTTGATCCCAGGAGCACTGAAGCCTTATATAAATAAAAATTAACCGAATTATTTTTCATAAATTCTAAATAGTGGTTTCATCGAGTTTAATAGAAAAACTCGTTTTCCGTAATTTTTATTTAAAAATATCTTAAAATCCAAAGCTGGCCTTAACAAATAATGGGCTAACGTTCTCGGATTTATCCCAAATTTTAGAAACGGAAGTTCTACACATTTGGTTATTATATTTTAGGCATCGCATCCCAAAATTCAACAGCACTTACAAAATATTTGAATTTTTTAAATAAATTGTCTTTAAGATAAAATATAACATTTAAAAGTACAAAAGTAATGCATTTTTGATACAAAGTATTTAGAAAGAGTACATTTACAGAATATTTTGCAAAAATCCCATTTTTCTCGATATCCGCGAAAATAAAATCCTAGCCAAAAAAATTCTGGCACAGATATTAACCTAAAAATTCACACAGTCAATCTCTAAAATTAATTAATTAATTTTTTAATTTTGTTTAAGAAAACTTTTCAAAATTTGAAAAAGAAGTTTGCAAAATTTTATCAAAAAAAATTTCCATTTTCGGTGTCAATGCTTAAGTTGGAAAAAAATGCCATCAAATTTCATGATCTAGTTTTTTTGGTACAAAAATGGTCTGGGGCATTTGCTATTTCTTGGCGAGTTTTTATTCGATTTTGAAGTTTTATAGCTTTTTGAAAAGATAATTCAATTCTGATCGCGAATTATATAACAATTTGTCGAAAAATTAAAATGTAGAACGAAATTTTCGTAATATTATATTTTCCCCATATATATACACTTGATATTTTCAATCGCGTTGAGCCACCTCTAAATGTTTTTTGATTGGGCCAAAACTTTGTATTTCTCAGCGTTTTTGCTATTCGCATATTTCTAGGGGGGTGAAACCGAGAGTTTGAATACTTTTTTTCCCTCCATATAATGAAGGGCCACCCTAGTGTATATACATAATAAGTCTAGCTAGTCTTAAGATATGCCTGAATTAAATACGACGTTGCTCACTAAAAACATACGAGTGCAAAAAGAATTCTTCTACTTAACGATATAGCAGCTAGTTAATTTTTGAGCCAATTTTTTTTAAGCAACCGTGCAACAGTCGATAGCGACAACCCATGCATTATACATATATATATGTGAACTTCTCCGAGAAAAGGGACCTAGTGTGTGAAAATTAAGTTTTGAGAAAAAAAAACGCATTTAAATTTTGTACACCCTTTTAGGTACCAGAATCCACCGTTTTTGACACAACCCGTTTTTCGACACACTAGGTCCCTTTTCTCGGAGAAGGTCACATGTAGACAATATGGACACCAATCATTGTATAGTTAGGAGTAAATAACCATAATTTAAGTTTCGATATTGCAAGTCATCTTCCATACAAAAAGTATTAAGCAAGGAAAATTTTTAATAAACTAATATGTAAATAAATTAAGCGAAACCTATAGTGTTTTGAATATACTGCTACAATACAAAATATTTCTGAATAATTATCAAAAATTTGCATGACTGATCTAATTTTAAAGATCAAGCTCAAGGCTGAAAAGTTTACTCTCACAGTTACCCATTCATTGCATATAATTCTAAATTCTTTTATTTAATTTTTACCGACTGTCAATTATGTTTATACCTTCTACCACTTTGTGACAAGGTTACAGATCGTTAGCGCTGATGTTTGGAACAATCAAAAATTTTTAATCTTAAAATAAGTTAAGAGGAAACACGCGTTAAGATTTTTTCGATCTCACTCCTTATTTGTAATAACATTGGCCACTTTTTAATTAAAAGTTAAACTAAAGTTTTATATATTGTTCACAATTATGATACGGTACTTTTTTCAGGAATTTTGTTCTTTGAACAACTTGTGATGAATCGATTATGCACTTATATAATTTTGATTATTTCTTTTATATTCAGGTATTAAATATCTTCCACAAAATTATTATAAGTATTTTAATGAAAATCATTCTGAAAATCATTTGTTGTTTAATTTTTGTGCTTTTGTATGAATTTATGCTCCTGGGTTTTTTTTAATTATTGTTGTTTTTTCTTGTTTAAGGAAAACAATTAAAATCACGTCTGACCGAAAAATTCATTAAATGTTGATATACAACTATGAAAAAGTATAAAACTTGACCAAAAAGTACACGTATAATGATTAATCAACCTTTAAAGTGTAGTTTGTTTTTATAATTTCGATTTTTTTTAAATTCAAATTTTAAAAAAAAAAATTATAACAAATTTTTTGCAAAAAGAAACTAATGGAAATATGTAAATAAAAACATATGCATATTAGTGTGATCTTACGTTATATGGGCATTTTTAAGTGGCCCATTTTGGCAAGTGTCGTGGTGCAGCTTATTTTCGTTCTATAAAAACTAATAAATGTGAATTTTGGGGACAAGCCGATAAAGGAAACTCGCGCCGGAAATCGATTGACAATTTAAAGTGTGATTATATTTTACATATAAATACTCAGATATGAAGTATAGTTTTATTACCACGTTGTTAACCTGTTGCGCAATGAGATCGAAGATAAGTAATTTTTTTGAAAAAATTTTGAAAACTTCTTTTTCAAGTCTTAGAAAATTTCCTTAAACAAAATTTAAAAAAATTTGATCTATTCCAAATTAATTGTATGAATTTTTGGATAAATCCCTCTACTAGAATTTTTTTTTAAAATTTTTTGTTTTTGGATTTCTAGAAAAATTAGATTTTTCTGAAATATTCAGTAAATGTAATCTTTCTAAATATTTGGATCAAAAATTAATCAGTTTTCTACTTTTAACTGTTGTGTTTCATTTTTTAGTCTGGGTCACATATGACGCCAATTCAACTCCGTGCACAATGGTTTAACTATATGCAGTGCGTTAATAAATGATAGCACATTTGGTAATCTGTGAGTCAATGTTCTATAAAATTTAAACTTTGCATGTAATAATTATCACCTCTTTGTGGAATTTATATTATTCAATTCCAATGTATATATTGTTTCAAATATCTCAGATTCACAATAATTTTAATATCTATAATATTAATAGGCTAGGCGATTTCTTGTGACCGATGTTTTGTTCTACCGTTTTATCCCGATTTTGACCAATCGTATATTATATGAAAGGTATTTCTTTTTAGCCGTTTTGCAGATTTACATATTTTTAAATTTTGTCCTTTATTTTGAGTAAATTGCATTTAAAATTGCTACTAACACATACATAAAATTATACAATACTATGTGTGTGTTTATTAAATTTGTTAACGTTTTTGTAATAAAAGTGAGTTTGTATTTTTTTTTGTGTTGATTTGTGAATTGGCAATAATTGATTAGCATACCTTTAGGGTCCTTATTTCCTAGAATTTGCACCCGAATTTCGAGGGCTGGAATCTGCTAGTATATATATAAAGAATTTTGACTTTTCAACTTAAATGTAGTGTGAACATAGTAAGATAACTTTCTTAAAAAGTTACTTAATATATTAAGGAAAAATTAAAAACCTTTAAAAATAAAAAAAACAAGTTTTTCTAAAAATGGGACATATCTGTAGTTAAAAGTAGACTTGTTAAGGGCATAGCGATTTAATGTGTTCGTAAGGAGAATTAGCACATCTATTAAAAAAAAGCTTTAGTAATAGTATTTATTTAATCCTTGACTAGTTGGATATTTGATAGTGAGTTTAGGCGTGATGTTGAAAAATATGGTGATAAATTATGAAACATTTTCAGAAGCCTATTTTGACAATCTTGTAAATGTCTTAGATGACAATCAGCTGTGTAGTGCCATGCAGGAGCAGCGTAAAATAGGATTGCGTGAAAAATTATCTTTAAAATTAAATTTTTTTTTAATGTTCAGATCAGACTTTCTATATATAAATGGGTACATGATTCTGGTTGTAATATTTATTTTGTTTACAATGGAACTGAAGTGATCATTAAATAACATTTTACTATCAAGTGGAACGCCAAGATAATTTACACTGTTCTCCCAAGTTATATCTAAGCCATTTACTTGAATATTATACTGAGTATAGAAACAATGTGTTCTTTTCCTTGAAAAGTAAATAGATTGGGTTTTAGAAGGATTTACCGAAATTTTTCATTTTTTAAAGTATTCAATTACTATGTCAACAGATCTTTGTGGATTACTTAATATGTCGTTGGATAAAGTGTTGGAACTTAAGATATCAGTATCGTCAGCGAATATTGAGGATTCACATCCAGACAATGATGGGAGATCAAAAATAATGAGCCTTGAGGGCAACCCGCTGGAATTTTGTATTCTTCGGAAAAATGTTCACCAATATGAAATCTATGTGACCGATTCGTCAGGCATTTTTTAAGAATTTTTATTGCTTGAATATCTAAACCAATGGAGATTAACTTATGAATAAGAGCGTCATGCCAAACTGAATCAAAGGCAGATTTTATATCCAGTAAATTCATGGGAGTAGATTTTTGATCATTGAAATTTTTTTTAAACTATTTTCTTGATTCTAACTAAAGGTTGTGCAGTATTGTGTTGAGCACGGAACCCGAATTGCTGGACGGGAAGAACATTGCCGTCTTCAATAAAATTAACTAATTTCTTCGTTATGAGTATCTCTAATAACTTGCACATAGAGTTTAGGAGGAATATTGGTCTGTACGAGTCGGGACTGGAATGATCTTTTCCCGGTTTGGGAATGACTATTATATTCGATTTTTTCCAACTTATTGGAAAGTAGCACATCCTAAAACCAGCATTATACAGACGCATTAGAACTTCTAAACCTTTTGAAGGCATGACTTTTATGCATTTATTGGAGATACCACCTATTTTTGGACTTTTTTAATCTTTAAATTCTTTATAATGCGTTTGATACTTGAGATATTCACAATATCTCCACTATCCATTGAATAATCTTGATTATTCAGTATGTACTTAAATCACTCAAATTTGTAGACATAGAGTGGATCGAGCAAGTATTTAAAATTTTTGAATATTTGTAGTATAAAATTTACCAAATAATTTGAGGCTTGGAATGCATTTCGTCTTCTTTTGGATAATTTTAGAAAGATTCCAAAACTTTGGAGAAGATTTATCAAGACTTTTCAGCAAATTATTCCATCTGGAGTTCCTAAAGCTACAAATATTGTCACGAATAACATTATTAAAATATTTCGTTTGACCTTTATAAAGTAGAAGTCCATATCTTATCCAGTTTCTTCTAAAATTATTTTTCAGAGTTACTAAATTGAGAATATGAGTTGGCAAACGTTTAATAAAAATATTTGAATAATTTTTCTCTGGATCACTGTGTTCAATAGCAGATTGCAAAAGTGATGTAAATTTCATTACCAAATTGTCAATATCATCAACATTGTTCAGCGGTACATTTAATAAATGACCAGCATAATATTAATGCTATTAGTAGACTGATATGTTGAATAGGCTCACAGCCGACAGCAGTACCTCCTGCATCTTACTAAAAACGACGATTTAAGAGTATTGTTTTCCTTTGCCAATAATAATTAAAAATTGAATTCCTTAATTATTCTTAATTAGTAATTAATAATAAAAACAATAATCTATTAAAACAAAAATATTTGTTAATTTCCATAGTTCTGAAGTATATTTACGCAGACACGTAATTTTTTTAGCACGGATTATTTCATTTTATAATACAAATATCTAAGACAAGAAAGCCCAAAAAGATTCGCCATCACTGCTCTATACCATGTGTTCAGAAAGTGGGTCGTAGGTCCCAATAATTGGATATAGAAAATAAGCATAAACCAAATTTGAGTGGCATTGTTATTAATTTTTTTTCTGCAGATATAAAAAAGTTCATTTCGGGTGCTATATTTAATCTGGAATTGGGTCGATAATTTGACTTATGCATTAAAAAAAAAATATATATACAATCCCAATATTTTGACAAAAGTATGTGATTCATTTTGCTGACAATTGTTGTTGAAAATAATTATTACAAGACTGTAATATTTTTTTATATATAAATTGTTGTTCTAGAATAAGATTAATTTTTTTTAGGTGAATAAGGCTGTTTTTTTAAAGTATAAATCGTTATTCTAGAATAAGATTAATTTTTTTTGTCAAAAAGACTGTAATATTTTCTTGTAATACATAACTCGTTAAATCTATAATTATATTAATTTTTTTCAATAATAAAAGAAATTGTTTTAATTTAGATTTGGATAATTTTTGCATAAATTTACTAAAAAATTTGTTGAGAAAATGCTGAAAAATTTTTTGACAAAATGTTGACAAATTTGTTGACAAAATGTAGACAAATTTGTTTTAAAATGTTGACAAAATCGTTGAAAAAATGTATAAAAAAAATGTTGACAGAACATGTCAATCGTGCCGACCTTTTTTCAACAAAAATTGTCACAACTAAATATCGACCATACACATCTTTTTGCCAACATTTTGTGATAGTTTGGCTGGCCGGGAAGATTTATTGAGTTGTATGTCTGCAATGAAATATTATCGTGAATTTATATATCTAGTTCCTGAATACCTTTACCTTCCATATATGCAGAACACATTATTAAATACATGGTACTATGGGTCAACTAACATCACTGGCACATTTAAAATTAATTGTAGGAATAAATGTACAAAACGCTGTAAAATCGTAGTGTCGAGCAAGAACATTTGGTAACAATTTTCTTAAAACTCTTTAGTTTACTTTTTAAATCAATAATACTTTTTGAGCATATGGTCAATGTTAAAGACACTAAAGGAAATACATGCAAACAGAGATGTTCATTAAGGAAAACCAAATTTCATAGTGTATTCTTAAGGCTTACGAAGGTGTACATATATGTACATGCCTTTATTTATGTGGGTGCATTTAACATGCAAAAACAGAATCCCAGGTTAATAATAATCAAGGTGGCCAGACATACTGAAATACTTTATAAGGGAAACAAAACAGACCTTTTAGTTTAAGCTTAAGTTCAACAAATTTTTACAAAGCTAAAACTATAATTAAAGAGAAGGTTAGACAGAACATTTTACAATGCGAGATATTTCATATAGAAATTTTCGTAGCTTGCTCCAGTTATGCTGACAGTTTTTTGAATGCAAGTGGTCAGCCTAGGATGTGTGTTATAAAATATTAAATACGCACACGCTTAAAACCTGCTTTTAAATGCACTTTCATATAACAAAAGTAGTAATAACATAGAATTCATTATATTCTACTAGCACTTACATTCGCACATACATATATTCATATATGTACGTGCATATATGTTTAAAATATATAATTTCACATATCATAACAAAAACAAAGAATAGTGTTGATACATTATAAAAAATGTATCGACTTTGAGGCGGATCGATTCTCATACAAAAAAATAAAGTTGAGCCAGTCATCCTTTTCGCTTATGTGTTTTTGAAAAATTGCTAACTTTATTTAGTACTAGATGTAACCCGGTGTGCTTCGCTACACCCTTCCCCTGCCCTCCCTCCCACGAATCGTTATGAGAGGGCTCACGCAAAGTCCCAAGGCTCTCACTAATAAGTTTGTGTAGAGGTGCCCATTTTTTGTCTGACTACTCACGTTAATAATAGATGAACTGAGATAAATTTGGAAAGCTTTCTCTATCATATTAATATATGATATTTAAAATTTACTTTGTATGGGAGGTGCCACGCCCACTAAAAATATTTAAAAAGATTACAGCTTGTAGCACTCCCATATCCGCTCTAAGACCCTGTGAAAATTTCAGGAAGGTCAGATGAGTAGTTACGGAGATTACCTCCTACAAACAAACAAAGAAACACATAGACCTCTTTATTATGTCAGTATAAATTATTAACATAGATTTTTTTATTCGAATACTTGCTGATATACAATGTTTATTGGTTTTTTCATTCGGTACAACAATTATCATATTTTTCGGTGTTCCCACATTGGAGCAAGGTACATGCAGCTGCCCATGAGAAGAAGATGGATTATCAAAATTAGATCTGGCAACACTTAACTATTGGCCTGGAACTTGGAATATCATTTGGCAATTTTTCTTTTTAGCGATTTTTGATTTTGCCCATTTTTGATTTGGAAGATTTTTTGGGCGATTTTTATTTTTCGCAATTTTCGGTTTTGGCGAATTTTTGATTTTGGTGATATATTTTCTACGACAAATCACATTGAAAATTAATGTATTTGTCAAAAGACTGTTGCTTTCGTAGTACTTCATATTATATACGAGGTGCCACGCCCACTATTCCCATCCCGCCCAATTTTTATTAGACTACTCACGCTAATATCTGATGGACTCAATGTCGAGTATTTCCCTTTTATAGAATACCAGTTATATGATATTAGATATCTTCTTTGCATGGGCGGTGCTACGCCCACTGCTACGATCACACCCATTTTTTTGTTTGACTAATCATACAAAGAACCTATGGGCTCTTGCAAAGCCACAAAGCCCTCTCTTTAACAGTACTCCAGATATATGACATTAAATAGTTACTTTGCATGGGGAGTGCCACGCCAATTTTTTGTCCGACTACACATTCTAAGATCTGATGGTGTCGGGCAAAGTGTCAAAGCTTCCCTTTTTAGTACACCAGTTATATGATATCACATATTTACTTTGTACGTGCGGTGACACGCCCACTGCTCCGATCACGCCCATATTTTGTCTAACTAATCACATGAATAACTTACGGGCTCACACAAAGTCCCAGACTCTCACTATAACAGTACGCCAGATATATGGCATTTTATATTTAATTTGTATGGCAGGTGCCACACCTATTGGTCCGATACTGCCCATTTTTTGTTCGACTACTCACATTAATAATAGGTGACACCAGACAAATTTGAAAAGCTCTCTCTATCACAGTACTCGAGATACATAATATTGAATTATTACCTGTATGGGAGGTACCATTCCCACATGTCCGATCCCGCCCATTTCCTGCGTAGCTACTAATATTAACAATAGGTGACCTCACACAAATTTGCAAAGCTCTCCTATCATAATACTCAATATATGTATATGATATTTGTGTGGGAGGTGCCACGCCCACTAAAAATATTAAAAAAATTATAGCCTATAGCACTTCCCATATCCGCAGTAAGACTCTTTGAAAATTTCGGGAATATCAAATGGGTAGTTACAGAGATTACCTCCTACAAACAAACAAGCAAACAAACACACACATTACCTCTTTATAATATTAGTATAGATTATAAACAGTCTTAAAGAAACCAAATACATATATATATACATGCAATGGTATATAACCAATCTAAAGTACAGTGTGCGACAAAACATATGCACGAACTTGTGGTAAATAAGAAATGTTTCTCTAACAACGAATTTAGTTATAATTTTCGAATTACTTTGTTTGTTTAGAAAACTAATGAATTAAATATACAAAAACAAAACAAAAACAAAAAAATTTGTTCTAAAAAAATTATACTAAATCTTCAATAGAGTTTTTTGTGTGCGACAAAACATAAGCATATTTTGAGTTCGTTCAATAAAAAACTAAATTTCAGTGAATTTAGTTGGGCAACCGATATTTTAAAAACTTTTCTACATCCATGTGACATGTACTCAATTAGCGTCGATAAAATTTGTTTGGAAATTCCATTTCATATAATTTCGACTTTTACGATCTACGATATCCCATCTATATTCTATGGGATTGAGATTGTGCCGACCATTTCAAAATATTAATCTTATTGGTCGCGAACCAATCTTTTATATATTTAGATGTGTGTTTTAGGTCTTTGTTATATTGATACATCCACTTAAGTGGCATCTTTTCACAAGAAACGACCCATTATGCCATTTATTTTATGAATTTGTTCGATCCCACGGCCAGAAAGTAAAACATCCCCAATGCAAAACATTTCCTCCTCTGAGTTGAGCCGTGCCTTTCTGTAACGAAGAAAAAGGCGTTGTCATTTATGTCTGCATACTAACTTAAATTCAACAGATTTTTCAAATTAAACTCCGGGAAAGGTACGGTCTTCCATTGGCATGTACTCCAGTTAACATGCTCCTTTGAAAATTCAATCCTAACTGGACTATTTTTGAAGGAAATAGATTTCTCTTTTGCAATTCGTATGACTATCATTCAACAGCTCGTCTTTGGATGGATTTAATTGAAATTGTCCAAACTGCGTTTGAACAATAATTATTATTTCCTTTTTTTTTGTTATAAAGTTTATATCAATTACTTAAAATCAAAAATTTAACTTATCGATAATATTAATGAATTGTAATCTCTATTATACTTATTGAATTTGAGTTATTTATTGTAAAATCACTTAGATTCAAACTCTCGAATGGTGAGCATCAATTGAAAATAAACTCTGTGTCGAATTAAACTAATTGCAACTTTTTATTTTGTTTTTAAACCCTAAACCCTAACTCCCTCACCGTAAAATCTTAACCCTACAATACTTTTATAATTTCTCCATTTGGCGAGAAATTATAAAAAATTTAACCATTTTCTTAGCACAGTTGAAGTGCAGTTCAATAACATTTTTTGAAGCAGCTATAATCCATCGAACGCTAATTGCATTAACCCAAACCGACAGTTATCGTCACCCTAATCGGAACTAGCTGCCACCAAAAAAAAAATATAAATATTTGCTTGTCTTTGATTGAATACGCAAAATATCACTCTGATTGACTATAAATTTGTTTGCATTTGATCTCACTGATTTATTTCTACTAGAAGTATTCATTTGTTTTTTAAATTGCACTGAGCACTTATTGTCAGCCATTGTTTCATTAAAAAAAATTGCAAGATATGATTGATGAAAATTTTCTTTAAGTATTCCCAATTTTATGATTAATGTAAATGTGACGCGACATGACGAAAGGGACCTTGCCAGATTAAAATTTTCAGTACAGGCCAAAACGTGAATTAAAGTCTAAATTTCAGGTTTTGTGTTTTTGATTATTTTGTATTATTTGATTTTTTAACCTTAGGATGGTATAAAAGTCCATTTTGCAAACCTCTACCCATGGTACAAGGATGAAGTTTCTAGCTCTCACTTTTCTTCGCTGTGATTGGTTCTTTGCTTTGGTTGCATGTTTTTGAAGTTTTACGTCGTGTATCTTCATCACATTATCGGTCATTTTATTTTGTTTAATGAGCTGTGTTTGACACTTTAGAACTTTTAACCAACAAGAAAATATTGCCGTTCAAAGTGAATTGAGTTGCTACAAAATTGTCTTTTTTTTTATTTATTTTTGATATAGGTCGTACTAGTTAATCCAACTGTTGATAATAGCCTTGACAACATACTAATTGAAATTGTCGAAAGTGTAAATGCTGAAGAATCAAATATTATTGGGGATGAAAATGATGGGCTAGATGATGAGGTGCAATTGTGGGTAAGTTTTGTTTTTGGTACCTGTAGAGTTCCCTGAGCAACCAGTACAAATGTCCACCTCCACTCCCTACCGTACTTAGTGTTGTGAGTGGAGTTGAACAGTTCACTGGACGATCTGGGGGGTCAGCACTTGGTGGGGGGGGGGGGGGGAGTTCAAAAATGGAAGGAGTGTGTAAAATTCCCTAACGAAATCAATATAAACACATGGGCACTTCATACGGCAGCCAAAATCCTTAAAAACACGTTCAAAAACATAGTCAAACTTTAACCTCAATTATTTTGAAACTACCATTTTCGAAATAAAAACTTCAAAATGCTGTAACTTAGTCAATTTTTGCATGATTTTGATGTCATTTTGTTCAGAATTTTGGCTAGATAAGATCCCTTTCGTCATGTCGCGTCACAAATGTATATTATTTCCCGCTTTCGTTTTGTCCTGTTTGAAAAGAATTTTTATCGGTTTATGTCTTGTGCTAGTAAAAGAGAACCATAGTCGTTATAACTAAATAAAAATAACTTGAATTCCAGTGAGTTGGTCTATGCTTTTAAGCTATGTGATAGTAATTACAAATTTGTGCATACGTTTTGTCGTATACTGTATATCATATGCCGAAGCAATTCACACAAGCCACACACCACAGGACAAAATAGTATTATTTTGCGTATTATTTTATTTAAAACAAGGTATAATTATAAAAGGTGTAATAAATAGTGTATGAAATAATTACTTGTATATAAAAATAACTGAAAATTTGATACGAGTTAAAAAATTTACATATTTCTCACTTCTGTGTATGCATTAACTGTTTCCATATTTTTTCAATATTGGGCTCAATATTTCTCATGATCATTAAATTTATATGGTTCATTGCATTTAGCATTGATGGTTTCCGATTTCTTCCTTCAGCAAATATCTTCACCAAATCAAGTTGTTCGAATTTTATCGAATGAAATCGTGAAAAAATTTAAAATTTTTCCCTTTTTTAATCTAAATTTTGAAAAACAAACATTCAGGTCATTTGAGTACACTGGTCTACAAATTAAAAAAAAAAATTGACAGCAGAAACGAAACATGTTTTTTAATTAATCTGGGTGCGCTGAGTTGGAATCTGGCATAAAAATTGGGTTATCACGTCTTGCTCATTTTTTATCGCATGCTGACAATACTGTAAAACAGTCAACACTGGCACTACAATTTCACAATTATTAATTTGATAGACCACATTAATTCTAGATATTTTTTGGAAAAAGGGATATGCAATATCGGAATCATTAAAATATGCATATTTGCATTATTTTGGTTTTGCTGTCAGAAACTTGGACAAACCGTGGACACCGACATTGTTTTTCAATAGTTGCAGAACTGTTTTATACAATTGGTCAGATGGCAAGAAGATCTATTTCGATTTTTCAATTCCCCTAGTTTGGAGAGTGTCAAGTAACCACCAACCCAACTGCTATTTCTGCTTAAGAAAAGTTGCTGGATTCAATATGAAAAATCGAAAAAATATTACTTACGCGAATTTACCATCAGTTTCCATATCAGTTCAACGTCCACCATTACAGGTCATTCCCAGGACTGCGAGCAGTGAGTCCGAAACATCTTTCACCAGCAGTTGTAGTTTGTATGAGGCTGATGATGAACGCCATTTAGTAACTCAAGCTGAGCTGAATGATCGAATTCGGTATTTACACTTAACGAAGCAAGACGCAGAATTACTAGCTTCATGCATGCAGTAGTGGAACCATCTTGCAGTTGGGACAAAAGTAACAATCTATAGAGATAGAAGCTTGGAATGGGCTGCATATTTTGAAAAGAAACACTCTATTCTATACTGTACTGATGTTGATGGTTTATTTCCAAAAATGAACCAGTCATATGACAAACATGAATGGAGATTATCTATTGATGGCTCTAAGTATAGTATAAAGGCCCTTCTTTTACATAATGGGAATGAAAAACAATCCATACCAGTTGCTCATGCCATTAGTACAAAGGAATATTACGAATCAGTGACTGAAACTTTAACATTACTCAAATACAACGATCATAAATGGAAGATCTGCACACAGAAAAAAGATTGGTTGGAATTCGGTTAAGACTAAAAAAATTTATTAAAGTAATAGCAATTTTTATTATAATTCTTCAATATTTAATAATACAATATATTTACTTTAATAACTACTGTATAAACATATTCTTCTGAAATAAAAGTATCTGCAACAACAAAAATAGTTCCATTTACTAATAAAATTCTTTAAAAAAAATATTCAATTAATTTAATTGAGGCAACCTTATAAATCCAAGAATTACATACTTCAATCCCAAATATTGGCAACTGCAATCTCTTATTCGGTTATAACAACATATTTTAAACCAAAAATGTTTTAACAGATATTGTAACAAATTATTGGTTACATTCCTACAAATTAAATTTGTATTAAGAATTATTTTTCGGTTATAACAAAAGAAACCAAAACTATTAAACTATTTTGGTATTTCTAACCAACAGAAATTTGCATGAATCAATACCGAATAAATATAAAAATATGTTTAGTCATACTGAATTTTCGAATTAAATTGTCATTTTTTAAAACAAAATGTAAAAAACAACTTTTGAATATTATATGAACATTTAAATTTTCAAATAAATATCACAACGTTTACAAAAACTTCAATGTAATTTATGTATACAAAAAAAAATGGATCATAGAAGTATGTACATTAAATGCGAATCTTGAAAGTGTATTTAAGCGCGTCTGGGAAGAAGCTTTTGTGTGACATTTATGCTTATGCTTAAGAAAAACATTCTGCCATTCAACTGCGCACTACCAATAGTCGTGTCAAAGATAGAGAGATATGGGCTGAACTCTGTGGAATATCTGTAAAAGTTATTTATTATCATATTACAATAAATCAATACGTCCAGGATTTGATTTCAGCAACAACTCCTGACTTGTCAACGCAAATATAATAGTTCGTTTCCACGCCTGTGTTGACGGAAAAAATATTTCTAAGGACGTACGTAACCAGGAAGCTGGTCGTCACGATGTGGTCATCTTATCAGACCTTATTTAGAAATGACTAACCGCATGTCTATACACACGAACAATATGAAATGTTTCGTGTTGGATGACGTCGATCAAATGTTTTGTGATTTCACCAAAGACCAAAAATATATCGCGATGTATTGGAACACAATGTGTTTCATCCAATCAATTATTTTCTGTAACAGAATGTCGGTCAATTGACTTAAGAACAAGTTTCATATATGTGATCATAATTTGTGTTTGTTACATTTATTTTACTCTGTGGACAAGTTGAGTTTCTTAAAAAAAATTTTTTTCCCAATTAATACCAATTAGGAACATATCAAAATACCAACTTATTATTAAAGGAAGTTTTGCGGACAATATGCCGATATGTTATGTTTTTTAATAAGTGGAACAGAAAAATATTTTTCTCAAAATTGTAAAATTTATAAAGTATGACTACCTAAAGATTAATGATTACTATTTTACTGCAAGCTATTGTCTTATATCGCTTAAATAAAAATAAATTATTAATACAAATTATAAATAAAAGTTATTATTAAAAAAGTGTTTTAAATATTTTATATCAGCAAAAACATAGATAAATGGTAAATAAAATTAATAAATCCAACAGTTCTAACAATCGAATTTATATTTATATACAATTGCCCTTACCATTCTACGTTTATATAGATTATATAATTCAGTTATCACAAAAGAATATTGTGATAGTACATGGGACTACAAAAATTCGGTTGGCAACAAATTTGGTTGCGACAACGAATCCGTTTTCTGTGTGTGTGGTGACCTTAAGGCATGTGATTTAAATTTCTTTGTATATATAGTATAGGCCATCGTAAGTAACTGTAAATTAATCTGTTTCAGGGCATTGATTTGTTAACTGGTATGCAAAGAGGTTTAACAAACTATTGTTATTTCCTTTGTCTATGGGATAGTCGCGCTACATGTCATCATTACGTCAGAACAGGATGGCCAAAAAGAACTGAGTATTCACCATGAAAATAAAACATTTCAAATAAACCATTAATTGCATTTAAATACTTGTTAGCGGTTTTTCCTAAAATTTCATATGCTGAAATCAAGGAAGGTTATCAGTTGGCCCTTAGATCAGGAAGATATTGAATGGTGTACATCTTTCACAATGTTTATTGGAGAAAAATGAAAGAGGACATATTTGTTGGCGCTTAGATCCGGAAGCTATTGAATGATGACAATTTTTCACAATGTTTATTGGAGAAAGAATATGCAGCCTGGAAATGTTTCAAGAGCTTCGTGGATAGTTTTCTTGGAAATAATAAGAGTGAAAACTACAAAAAAATTGTTGTTTTTTTTTTAAGCGTTTATTTAGACAAAATTCATATTCTTAAACTATAAATAAACAAATAGTAAGAGTATCGTAATATAATACACTGTCCCATATTCGGGCTCTGAAGTATATTTAATGTATAGATTTGCATAAATTTTTTTTAGAAACACGTATATAATTATAAATGACACATAAATATGTACAGACAATATAATTTTTTTTAATGAAAATGATGAGCCACCAATATTTTTTTTTTAATGTATATTAGGAAATATGTTATTATCTCCTGAGTAAATGTTTTTATCAAATCTACTATTCTCAGTTGTGAGTTGGTTGCAATGTTTAGCTTTATCGTTGGCTCTTCTATATAGGTGATAGAAGATAGGAATGCCTATTTCGTTTTGAATAATTCCTTTATGATCAAGGTATAAAAAGGCTTCGGGTGGAACAAAGCCACTTTGCAAGGTTTTAGTTATATATTCCTCGTTGACATAAAAAGGGGTCATAATTAAATTGTTCTCATAGCAATTAGAGCTTTTTGCAATATAGTTTCGAATGAGATGTATAATAAAATTATCAATTCTCCCTATTTTTGATGCATTGCATATTTTTTTGTTTGATACAAATTTTATATAGTTGCTATCTGGAGATCTATAAAGATAAGGATATGCTCTCAGACATTTTCTTTCAAAAACTCTTATTTTTTTCCATATATGATGGAGAAATGTTGAACCAAATTTGGCAACCATACGTTAAAATTAGTCGAACCAATGATTGGTACAACAGAACTTTAGCCCTTGGTTTGATGTAAGGGGACCAAAACAGTTTTTTGTACATGAAAAATGCGTTTCTTGCTTTCGGTATGTGCAGTTTTATGTGATTGTTAAAAAATAAAAACTTATCGAGGTTAATTCCAAAATATTTAATGACTTGTTTATTGGGAATTTGTTTATTGGTATTTGATTTTACGCCAAAATCTCTCCATTTTGATTTAATGTTATTGTTACACCGTCCAACTGGAGGGCGAAATAAAATGGTTTCGCATTTGTTGAAGTTAATATTCATTTTCTAGTCTATAGCATATTTCTCAACAATATTAAAGTATAATTGCAATTTCTCATTAATTTTCTCTGTTTTGTTATTAGCGTGATAAATAATTATATCATCCGCGAATGCAATTATGTTTTCGATTTTTGACAAAAGGTCATCTACACTAATGTAATAAAGAGGTAATGTGTTTTGTTTGTTTGTTTGTAGGAGGTAATCTCCGTAACTAGCCATCTGATCTTCCTGAAATTTTCACATGTGGATATGGGAAGTGCTATACGCTGCAATTTTTTTAATATTTTTAGTGGGCGTGGCACCTCCCACACATAGTAAATTTGTAATGTCATATACATATATTGAGTACTATGACAGGGAGATCTTTACAAATTTGTGTGAGGTCACCTATTGTTAATATTAGTATCCACGCCGAAAATGGGCGGGATCGGAGAAATGGGCGTGGTACCTCCCATACAAGTAATACTTCAATGTTATATATCTCGAGTAGTGTGATAAAGAGAGCTTTTCAAATTTGTCTGATGGCACTTATTATTAATGTGAGCAGTCGGACAAAAAATGGGCAGGATCTGACCAATAGGCGTCGCACCTACCACACAAATCAAATATAAAATGCCATATATCTGGAGTACTATTATAGTGAGAGTCTTGGGACTTTGTGTGAACCCATAAGTTATTCATATGATTAATTAGACAAAAAATGGGCGTGATCGGAGCTGTAGGCGTAGCACCGCCCGCACAAAGTAAATATATGATATCATATAACCGGTGTACTAAAAGAGGGAAGCTTTTGCACTTTGCACGACACCATCAGATCTTAGTATGAGTAGTCGGACAAAAAATTACCGGGTTCACACCAATGGGCGTGGCACTCCCCATGCAAAGTAACTATTTAATGTCATATATCTGGAGTACTGTAAAAGAGAGAGGTTTGTGACTTTGCGTGAGCAAATAGGTTCTTTGTATGATTAGTCGAAAAAAAAATGGGCGTGATCGAAGCAGTGGGCATAGCACCGCCCATGCAAAAAAGATATCTAATATCATATAACTGGGAAAGACTCGACTTTTTGTACGAGTCCATCAGATATTAATGTGAGTAGTTCAATAAAAATTGGGCGAGATAGGATAAGTGGGCGTGGCACCTCCTATATAAAAAATATGATGTACTACGAAAGCAACAGTCTTTTGACAGTTATCAATGTGATTTGTCGTGGAAAATATATCGTCAAAATCAAAAATCGCCAAACCCAAAAACGCGAAAAATAAAAATCACCAAAAAAAAACAAAAATCTTTAAAATAAAAAATGGGCAAAATCAAAAATCAGTAAAAATAAAAACTGCCAAGTGATATATTAAGTTCGAGGCCAATAGTTGAGTGTTGCCAGATCTAATTTGGAAAACCCTTGTTCTTCTCATGGGCAGCTACATGTACCTCCAGGGCAGGAACGCCGAAAAATCTGATAATTGTTGTACCGAATTAAAAAAAACAAAAAACATTTTATAGCAGCAAGTATCAAAATATAAGAATCTATATTAATAATCTATACTTAGCATAATAAAGAGGTAATGTGTTTGTTTGTTTGTAGGAGGTAATCTCCGTAACGACTTATCTGATCTTCCTGAAATTTTCACAGATTCTTACTGCGGATATCTGAAGTGCTACGGGCTGTATTTTTTAAAATATTTTTAGTGGGCGTGGCACCTCCCATACAAAGTAAATTTTTAATATCATATATATTAAGTACTATGATAGAGAGAGCTTTGCAAATTTATCTCAGGTCATTATTAACGTGAGTAGTCAGACAAAAAAATGGGCGGAATTGGACAAATGCGCATGGCACCCCTATACAAACTTAATATTAAATGTGATATATCTGAATTACTGTATTAGTGAGAGCTTTGGGACTTTGCGTGAGCCCTTTCATAACGATTCGGAAGGGGGAGGGGGAGGGTGTAGCGAAGCACACAGGGTTACATCTAGTATATAAATAAATTAAATAAAATAGGAGAATTAACTGTCCCTTGCTGGAGACCATTGAAAATTTTAAATTTATTCGTACTTATATTGTTTCTATTGCATACTACAAACGATTTGTTGTTTAACATGTTATGTATGAGTATTATGAAATATATTGGAATATGCAGCCTGGAAATCTTTCAAGAGCATCGTGGATAGTTTTCTTGGAAATAATAACAGTGAAAAATATAAACAAATTGTTGCTGAATTATTGAAAAATTATCTTGAATTAGGTGCACGGATGTCATTTAAAATGCATTTTCCTCCTTCGCATTTAGATTTTTTCCACAAAACCTAGGTGCGGTGAGCGATGAGCAAGGGGAACGTGCTCACCAAGATTTAGTGAAAATTGAAAGAAATTATCAAGGATTTTGGGACAAAAGCATGCTGGGAGACTACTGCTGGTCTCTAATATGTGAAACCGAACTAACAAAATACAAACGACCTTCTAATGACGCCATTCACTTTTGAAAATTCATTGATTTTTAAATAAACTAATGATTTTTTATGTAAAAATCTGACGTGCTGGAGAAAAACCAATAAGAGATTCGAATTCAGCCCACAAAATTACCCTAGGAGAGATATTTGGTTGCCCCAGTCCAAATCCTTGTTGGCAAGTGTTATCATTTATGTCTAGAGTTGAAGAGATGTACATTAAGGTGGGTCGCATTTGTATGGGGTAAAAATAATTATCGTATTTTCCTTTGGAATAGTGATAAAAAGTTGTATTTAATCGAAAAAAGCCATTTGGTGAATTTTTACTTGAATATAATGTAATCTTCAATCCGCGCAACACATATAAAAGTTCTAATAATTTTAAAAAAATGTGAGTGTCCAATTTATTGTTTTTATCATATAAAATATTAGAGAATGTAGATGTAAGTTAAAGTAATATGCATTTTTACATTTTTCCAACAAAATCTTTTTTGTTTTCGAATTTTGGCATAAGTTGTCTTGAAGCTAAAGTAGCTTTTATGGATCCATCTCTTGATTCTTTGTTACATAACGTTGAAGATACTTCCGTCACCAGTTTGACTGTTCGTTCAACGGCCTGCGTATGACAAGGCAGTTCTATAAAATATGGCGTCTTGTTCTCCAGACTTTGAATAAACGTGTGTAATTCTTCATTTACAATTTGTCGTAGAACAGGTGGCTCTGCAACAACATCCTCCCAAGTAATGATGTCATAATAATTTTCTGCATCGAAATTAATCTTAGGCACAGGAAATATACGCGCATTCTTGCCTTTATCTGTAGAACTTCTAGCTTTAATAATCCTTTCGACTGCGATTTCTCTCACTTTTTTTTCATCGTCGCATAAGATCGCCAAAAGAACGTTTTCTGTATGTGCAAAGAATGCGTTACGTTGATCGGATCGGAATATATCGAGAGTATCTAATTAGTTTCCAAAAGTTTTTGGAGCCATGAATTACTTTTGAATGAGTTTTTATTTCAAACCAAATAGGAGCGTATACTTTAATCACAAATTCTGCCAATATCATCAAGTTTTCTGACGGGTTTTGTGTTGCTACATAAAGACGCAATATTTTATTCGCCTTTGTCAGCCATCGAGCATTTGACAACTTTCCTGGAGCTCTTAATGCTAAATCTTCAGGACAATTTATAGAGTTTGTCATTTCATATAGATATTTTTGATCAGTGGTGATGTTTTCTGATTGAAGATCTGGAAGTTCACTTTGTATTATTTTATAAGATATAACTGGTAGTTTTTCACAGTTTTCTATCAATTTCCCGATGGGGCCAATGGAAGAAGAAGGTCCAATTGTAGAACCATCTAGTTTATTAAACAGGTGCCTAAGAGGCAATTCATTCAAATGAAACATACAAATAATCCACTGCAGTGGGCGCTGAAGATTTTCTTCAAACAGCCTTATTACGCCATTATCTTTTCCTGTATTTACCACAGTACCATCACATCTAATGGCCTCCAAATTATTAAGATGATTTTTTTTTTTAGAAGTAGATCTTCCATGGATTCTTCTATACCTTTAGCAGTTCCTACAGCTGGAGAAGCATAACCAAGGTAACGCGAGCCAGGTTCGATGAGAACCGTAATATGTTCCTCCTTCACTTGCTGCCTATAGTTTTTTGCCCCATTTCGTACTATCTTCAGGGTTTTGTCCTATTGTTACAATAAAAATATAAAAAGAAGATTCATGGAGACTTTTATAAATTAATGAAATGTATGAACATTAAAATACCTTCCGCCCTTCAAAATATAATGCTTTAATATCAATGTGCTCTTCATTACTCGAAAGCGCAGCACGATTTTTATCCTTCGCCCGCCGAAGTCTCGATTTATCTATAACACCAACATCAGCTGATATGTCGTGTAATACACCATAACAGTCGCAGGTGAGAGTCAAAGTTGGAAAACTTTTGTACTTTGTTGTTTGAGATTTCACATTTGAAAGATCAACATTTGGAAGTTTAATTTCTTCTAAGGAGCTGTTTGACTTTTCTGTTTCGGATGATTCATCGAAAAACGAAAATTAATTGAGCGTCTACTTATCCTCTTTTGCAGTTTTGTTGTTTGCTTAGCATCGATACCGCCAATTACCATCTTTCTCTCAGTGCGTTGATCAATCAGAAACTGACGCTCTAGTTGAGGTACCTTTCTCTCCTTTGGACAGCAACACGATTCAATTTGTTTGCATTTGCAAGAACATATATCAAAAATAAGTTTGATTTGGTGTAAGAATTCTTCTTTTGTGTTCTCACTTTTTAGCTTAAAAACTTCTTACACTTTTCATGGTAATTTTTAATCATTTGGAACACTCGTTTATGGCTAACTGTAGGAATTGTAGGAAGCCTTTGCCCATATATCCTCTATTTCAAGCGCAACTATCTCACATATTTCCAAAATCAAAGGCTCTTTCGTCGTTTGTTTTGACTGCTTTATATTAAACCTATGAAATTCATAGCATTTCATCACATCTTCAAAAGCTGGTAGTTCATTGCTAATAAACTGTTTTGCTTCACCAAATAGTGGGCAAATATAAATTTTTTCTTTACAAGCTGCTCTTGTTGCCATTATTTACAACCGACACTATCAATATTTATTTCACACTAAAATAACAAGGACAGAGAAATGTCTCGTGGCAATAATAAATTCAAAATAGTCCAAAAAGTACCGCTATGTTTTGTCAGCTCGTCGCCAATTTATACCATTTTTTTGGTTCTTTTCTCGTGTAGTCGAAATTAACAGTAAGCATTTGCATTCATATGTATATGTGTAATTATTAAGAAAAACGAATAAAACTTATTTGTCCATACATATGTACATATGTGCTTGCATACGAAAATTTTTCACTTCTAAATGCATTTTTTCAAACTTTTAAATAAAACGCACGGCATGTTAAACCCAACAGAATCAAAAAATATTTTGGCTACGATAATTTTTAATCATTTTACCAAAAAAGTTTTACTATTCCAAAAGAATTTTCAAAAAAAAAAATAAAACGACCCAAGCTAATGTACATGTTCGTATGAATGATATTTTTAATATTAATTCAAATATACATCAGTGTTTATTTTATTATATTTTTACTTGAATATATCAATATAAATTATTTATTTAAGCTTTAGCTAAAATTTTGCTGAAGAATGAAATGAGAAATCGTCCATGGTTGTTAAGTTATAGCTGAAAACCAAGTAAACAAACATCAAGATATGGAAAAAAAAATATAAAAGGTCATCCCTCATCCCCATACAATGACGCGGAAAATGTTTCACAATGCTATTACTATCTGTAAGTGTCATGATGAAACTCGAAGTTATTAAGGAAATCCGAATTACATTTTTTCATTAAAATATAACAATGTGTTTTAATGATGCTGATGTCATTGGTAAACTGTGTTTTGCGATGTGTGAAGAGATGTTTTTCAAAAATCTTTAGTTCATATTTTATATAAAAATTATTTTTAAGTTAAATTGTTGTTTAAATTAAAATTGTTGCTTTTAGAAAATTTGAATATGTAGTACCTGAGCCATATTTCTGGTACATATTTTCTATACATGTATGGAAAAATGTCTATTTCCATTTTTATTATTATTAATATCACTAGTTATGTGGTCAGGACATAATAGCTTTGTGCTGATGTTTGTAACTACAAAAAATATTTGAGCTAGATCCATCTTTTATTATATTGATCGACTCAGGAGCACTTTTTGAGTTGATTCAGAGACGGCCGTCCTTCTGTCGTCTGTCCGTCTATGTTCGGAATAAAGGAAGAATCCTTCCACACATATGGAAAATATCCGTATTTAATTGATGAGCTAAATATTATGAACAATGGAATAAAACTATCACAGGATTCAGTATATTGAAATTTTATAACGGCAGGACAACCAGTTGGTTTTATCTTAGTGTTGACGAATTTGCTAAAAGACTTTGGAATACTTTTGAAACTATTTTTCTTTTTGATTAAGTAATCAGATTAACACGATATATTCAGTGCAGTATATTCCGCGCGGCTTATGGAAAATTTCCCATGATCAAAAAGATAACCGGATAGCTTGTATTTCTTGTAATATTTATTATTTTTATGTGAAGTATTTTCCATCTCGTCTATTGTTACGTCATTCTACATTAGTGCAGAGTTCAGAAAAAAACACACACTGAATAAAAAACTCGTACATATATGTAAACAAACATAACTTAGACCAACACACACATATTTTTATTTTCATACCAATTATGTTTGTTTTTAAATTTTCTTCGGTGCCCAACACAACCATGACTGTGTTCGTTTTAATATTTCGTTATTTACACGAACATTTTTGTATCACATACTTTTTGTTTCAATCACACATAAAGCACACATTTTTGAGTGTTGCTTTATTTGAAGTTCATGTTCTGGTAAGTGTACTGAAAAAAAAACACAGAACATGTACAATAAACAGGTTCGAATTCAGTTATATTTTAAGTCGTGTTGTGGCTCGTGTAGTGAGAAAAAACACAACATGTACAATAAACAGGTTCGAGTTCAGTTATATTTTAAACACGACTTAAAATATAACTGAACTCGAACCTGTTTATTGTACATGTTGTGTTTTTTCTTACTACACGAGCCACAACACGACTTAAAATATAACTGAACTCGAACCTGTTTATTGTACATGTTCTGTGTTTTTTTTCATTACACGTACCAGAACATGAACTTCAAATAAAGCAACACACAAAAATGTGTGCTTTATGTGTGATTGAAACAAAAAGTATGTGATACAAAAATGTTCGTGTAAATAACGAAATATTAAAACGAACACAGTCATGGTTGTGTTGGGCACCGTAGAAAATTTAGAAACGCACATAATTGATATGAAAATAAAGATATGTGTTGGCTGCTTTTGAACAGAACATTGTGTATTTCGTGTGTGTATTTTCTGAACCTTGCATTAGTGTCAAAACGGTACGTATTTTTTTAGCACTATTTCAAAATCTCCCATTTTACTTTTTCAAACATTTAGTTCAAGAAATTTACCGAAATCAACGATTGGACTTTAAGATCTTATTAATAAAATATATTTCTTTAAAGATGCCAAATATTGTAGGTATTCTGTTCTTAATTTGACGAGGGCAGCGTTTTTAGATCAGCGGATTTGAAGAAAAATCTTATTTTCTTTTCAACTTTTAGGCTACATCTTTATGCTGTTTTCATATTTCAAACATCTTTTACCAAAATATTATACTGCTTGATATAAGTTTGAATCTTGTAAATAAAGGTTAAATTGAAACGCTATAAACTGTCCCTCTTTAAGTTCAAAAACAAATTTAAATAGATTTATATTTTTTTAAAACATATTTTGGTAATTCTACAAATAATATTCTGGACTTATTTTCTGAAATTAACCCCTGGGGTACTCTTGATGTCAAATTGAGTGTTTATGAAAATCTATAAATATTTTCTTCATCAGGATTTTTTTAAATAAAAAAAATTTTAAGTATTCATAAAATTCCTCAAAATTTATTCGTTTTTCTATGAAAATATGTAGATTAATTAGTTTTTATATTTAATACAGTATAAACAAATTTTTATATCGAGGGCTTATATTCACAAAGTGCTATCTGCATCAATAATAGAGAGCGTGTAAAACCAATTTATTAATAAGATCTGAAAGTGTCTGTCGATCGATTTGCTACAATATCTATTAAGAAATAGTCGTACTAATCATGTATGATATCAAAATTAATATTATATTTGACAGTTATATCAGAGAGCAGTTTGAAATCAAAAATTAATATTGCTGTCAAAGGTGGATAGAACTTTTTGAATATAATCGCTCGATATACCTTTACATGAATATAATAATTCTGAAAATATTAAAACTAGGACATATTTTGGGACACGAGAATTTCAAACTGTTCTCTGATACAAATATAATTTTAATTTTATATCATACATGATAAGTAAGACTATTTCTTATTTTTTTTTACTTTATTAAAGATATAAAACTAATTAATCTACATATTTTCATAGAACAACGAATAATTTTGAGGAATTTTATAAATACATTAAATTTGTTTTATTTAAAAAAAATCTGATAAAGAAAATATTTATAGTTTTCGTAAAGGCACAATTTGACACCAAGAGTACCCCACGGATTAATTTCAGAAAGTAAGTCCAGAATATCATTTTTTAGAATTATTAAAATGTAATCAACAGTTTTATCGAAATCCTTGCACAAATATATATTATTTCGATATTTTGTTTTTAAAAAATATAAATCTCCTTAAATTTGACTTTTGACTTTAAAGAGGGACAGTTCAGAGTGTTTCAATTTAATCTTAATTTACAAGATTGAGAACTTATATTAAGCAGTATAATATTTTGGCAAAAGATATTTTAAATATGAAAACAGCACAAAGAAGTAGTTTAAAAGTTTAAAAAGTATGAAAAATAAAATTTTTCTTCAAATCCGCTGAAACAATAACGCTGTCCTCGCCAAATTAAGAACTCAATGCCTACAGAATTTGGCAGTTCGAATCACACATATTTCACTAATATGACCTTAGGGTCCAGTCATTAATTTCCGTAAATTTCTTGAAAAAAAAAATTTTAAAATTAAAGTTGGACATTTTGAAATAGTGCTAAAAAATACGTACCGTTTGACATTAATTTGGAACAATTTGCAACAGACGAGATGCAAAATACTTTACATGAGTTCATTTTGGGATCAGGAGAATGCAAAAATATTGTTCTTGTAAATTATTTCAATGTCTTTCAAAATATCAGCTCGATTTTCTTAATCAAGTGGTCTGCAATACGTTTATTGCCTGGGGAACTTGATATAACTTGGCTGTTTTTCAACCGATAATAGATTCCGTTGTTTCATTTAAAAGATAATTTAGTGTAAATTATGGCGTATTAATTAATTTTATTGAAACTCATTTATTAATATCAAAATTTTTGTGAAAAATAATTTTTTTGATAATTTTTACATATAAATGCATATTTCAAATTTGAACTCAATGCGCGTTCAGCATTCAGCATTGTCCGATTTTGCTCAAATTCTGCGCACTAAAGTTTTAGATCCAATGTCATAATAATCCGACCCCTGTCACCATAATGTACAAATTAAGTTTTCTTCAATATTTAATTTTTATTTTCATCTTTATTTACCGTTCAACATCACCTTAAAAACTGACTTAAAAATCTAAAACACCTCTAGTTATATTCAACAAAAAGCATGATTGTCTTTTCGAATTAGCACCATATGCTGCGCGTGTGGTGTAATTCAATTCTTTTGTTTTTCAAATTTAAAATATTTATTTTAGCAGACATAGTGTCAGCAAAATATTATGGAAAATATTCGTCGACACAGTGTCAGCAAAATATTATTGAAAAATATTCGTCGTTAAGCTGTTACCTTAACTCCCCCCTTTGTAAGTTGAATCGTCCCGATTCTTAATGAATAGGAAGATCGTTGATGCTACGAAATTCACATCTTAGTTTAGGTGAAGTACCTGGCTCCTCAAGATTAGGAGGATTGGGCTCATTTATTATGTTCGTAACTGTCAACCCAATTTTCTTTTTAAACCAAAGTTTGTAAGCTATTACAAATATGAAAAAGATTAATATAATCAAAAGACCAAAGTTGAGTGAAAACATCAATTTACTGCCAAATGACAGCGATGTCAATTCATCAATATTATTGATTTGCAAGTCCTTCATTAATTCTAATGAAAGAACTTCTTCAATTTCCTGACTATTTTTCATTGGTTGCAATAATGCCGGAAGCGGCTTCCAATCCGATATTTCTCTTGAAACAAATGTTCTGTTGTCTACCGTTAAGGTATCGTTATGAAAATTGATTAAATAAGTACCCAATAATTCGTTCGTTTCATTATTTGAGGTTTTTATAATACCTCTAAATTGATTTAATAAAATAGTTCCGGAAGATAATTCCTGTACTGAATTAATATGCTGATTATTCATAAAAACGCAATCATGATTTTTGCTGGATAAGAGAGCTGGAATACAATTTGTTTTACTTATATCTATTAGGGTTTCTTTATTGCAAATACATAACCCATTATATTCTTTACAGTTTTCTTTTTCTTCATAAATTTCTTTATTACATCTAATTATGTTTTCAGTATTGATTTTAACAATTTTTTCTTGTATTTTTATAGGCTTTATTAACAATTTTTCACAGTTATTATTTTCAATAGAAGGTAGATTTATTATATAAATTAGTGCTACATTATCAGTTGCAATTTTAATTGTTGCAAAACTTAGAGCTTGTTGAAGATCAGTGTAAGGAAATTTTTCCTCATCTAAAAATTGTCTAACCTCCATTATCTCTTTCTCAGATAAAATAAATGAGTTTATAATACCTACTTTTGACCATTGTAGGGCATATTCCACATTAATAATTTCCTCTTTTAAAATTCTTAATCTATTTGTTAATGTTTCTTCATGTGTTCTTCTAACTTCGTCCAAAGATTGAACAGCCTTGATGATATGATTCATTGAATTTGACAATAAATTTACTCTCTCCACAACATTCTTATTGATTATTCTCTGTCTATCATTATTTTGTAGTAGCCCTGCCATTTGATCGGTAACTATCTTATGATCGTCATGATCTGGGGTACCAGCTATCCACTTCCAGGCTGTGCCCAAAAAATTGATCGAACGCTTTTTTCGAGGCTTTATAATTTCGATATGTTCCCTTATTTTTTTGACATCATGGAAAAGAAATGGTAGTATGGTGCTATTTTTAGGAACTTTATGATGGATCTCAGACTCTATTTCACTAATTGTTGATTCATAATCTGTCAAGTTCAGAACATGGATCAATTTGAAGTTTCCATTTTGTAGCCTAGCCTGTCCCATATGTATTGAGATAAGCTGAGAATTTGAATAGTCAAATATCTGTACCTCGGATAGACAGACATTGTAGATCGTAAGTAATATTACCAGTTCAAATATCATTTTCTGTGAAAAAGAAAGAAAACCTATGATTTTATGTTTTCTTTATGAATTATTCTATTTCTGCTAAAAACCTTAACCTTATTACCTAAATCTTCTTGAATTTTTTGTTTCTTATATCTATTATCTAATTTATTTCTTTTACCAATAAGCCTTTCATAAATCTCCTGATCTGGATGATAAGTTTTCACCTTAGAGACTTTGTTTCTATTTAAAATTTTTAATTGTGCCTTTCGAAGTTTATCTTCTACATCGTCATGCGGTACTTTGTTGAAAAATATATCAAAAGGCCTCTCACTTGTTACTGAATGGATCGTTAAATTATACTGTTGTGCAGCTTTATAGAATACTTCCACTGTATCAATAATATGAAATTCCTCCTTAATACAGCGCGCAATTTCGACAAGAGTCGAGTGAACTCTTTCCACCTGGCCATTGGTTTTACTATGGCGTGGATCGCAAAAATACAACTGTATCCCAGATCTCCGCATTAGAGACTTAAATTGTGGGGTTGTAAAACCCGGTTCATTATCCAGGGTGAGTTTATTCGCACTTGGAAAACTCTGTAAAATTTCTTGAACTTTGTCACCAAGGTTTAATTTATCCTCTATGTGTTTTATGACCACATACTTCGAGTAAGAGTCTAAACAAGTGAGAAACTTATGACCCTGCGCATAAAATATATCAATGTGAAGGAACTCCCCCACGTTTTTAGGAATTGGAGCCTCTCCAATTGGAAGTTTAATAGGTTTCCTATCATACTTGGCTTTATTACATATATCGCAATGCCTAACATACTGTTTTATGTCGTCTAACATCTTAGGCCAGTAGTATCTCCCACACATTTGCTTATGGTTTTCCCTACTACTTCTATGAGCACGAGAGTGTGTTCGTCCTATTATATCCAATCGATCATCTTGATTGGTTACATCAATGGCCAGTATTCTGGTAAAAATAAACTTATTTCCAAATAAATTTCTAACGGTTTCCTTAAATTCGTAAAGGTTTTCCTGTGTGCAATGAATTGCTGTAACTAGGTTGGGCTTAAGAAATTCCAAGAGGATATTTTTCAAATTTTCCCTAGTATCGAAGTCTATTATATGGCGAGTTCTACCGAAGGTTGTAAGGGATTCATGAAGTGTAAAATTAGACCTATTTAGTAGAATTTGTTGTTTAAATTCATTTAGTGGTTTATTAACTTCGGGAATATTAAATGTTTCGCTGCTTTCAACGGAATGTTGTGTGCTCCGCAGAGAGTCGTTGTCTGAAATATTATTTAAAACCTGTCTAGAAAGTGCATCGGCCACGACATTGGTTGCACCTGGCTTATATATAAATTTAGGAGCATATTCTTCAATAAAAGACATCCATCGCTTAATTTTGGCGTTAGGATTTCTAGTCGAAATCGCGAAAGTAAGGGGTTGATGATCTGTGTGTATTTCCAGATCAGCCACGCCATATAAATAATTCCTGAGATTTTTTATCGCCCAGACTATAGCATACAACTCCTTTTCATTTGTGGCGTAATTGCGTTCAGTAGAATTCAGAGTTTTCGATATGAAAATAATAGGTTTGCCCCCTTGTGTCAGAACAGCACCGATGGCCGCATTGGAAGCATCAGTCGTAAGAACAAATTTTTTCCCAAAATCGGGTTGGTTAAGTTCCACCTGATCAGCCAACAAATTCTTTAATTTCTTAAATGCTGAAATTCCCTCCTTATCCAATTCTAATTTGACTTTCCTTGACATATTGGTCGATATTCTACCGTTTTCCCCCGCAAGAAAGTTAGTCAACGGTTTCGCCACCCTAGCATAGTCCTTTATAAATTTTCGGTAATAACCCGTTAACCCTAGAAAACTTCGAAGTTGTCTAAGAGTTTGTGGTTGTGGATAATCTTTAATTGTTTCTATTTTATTGGGATCCGTTCTTATTACGCCATGTGCTACTACGTAGCCCAGAAATTCTACTTCTCTTTTAAAAAATTTAGATTTCTCCAATGAGATTTTCATATTAGCCCCCTTTAGGGTATTAATTACCATATTCAAATGTTGTCTATGTTCATCCAAAGTTCTGGAGTAAACTATAATGTCGTCTATATAGACATGACAAAATTTACCAATGAACTTCCGCAAAATATCATCCATCGCATTCTGAAAAATACTTGGGGCATTTTTCAGACCAAATGGCATTCTGATGAACTCATATTTTCCGTTATTAACGGAAAAAGCGGTTTTTCCCACATCATCCTCCTTCATAAGGATTTGATGGAAACCAGATTCGAGATCAATGGTCGAAAAATATTTGGCTTTCCCCAAATTGGACAATATAACGTTACAATCCGGAATAGGGTATCTATAAAATACCGTTTTCTCATTCAATTTTTTATAATCAATTACCAAGCGGAGCTTCTGTGTCCCATCATCGTTCAATCCCTTTTTCGGAACGACCCATACAGGTGAATTATAAGGACCCCTGCTTTCACGTATGATACCTGTCTCTAGTAACTTTTGTATTTCATTATTTACAAAACTGTTTGCAGATAGAGGATATGGATATTGCTTACTCCATACCGGATTTTCATCGATAGTACCTATTTCCGCCCTAATATCCGTTCTGAACGGCAAATTTAAATCTATATTTGAGTGTAACTTAGACACCGTTTTGCGTATATCGTCGCGTAGTTCCGAAAGTGCCATTATCTCATGATCATCATTTTCAATTGAGGCATTCGAATTCAATCCCCTATGATAATCTTCATCAACAATTTCACCTAAAATTTTTAAATCTTCCCCACCTTCCTCTGCGGCACTCTCGTCACCACTCCTATTATTGTGATTTCTCACCGAAATACTGTTATCAATATTTTCCGCTTTGAAATTAACAAATTTCTCGCAATAATTCCTACAGGTTATAGTTCCCTGTTTGAAGTCCAATATTGCATTGGCCTTTTTCAAAAAATTGTAACCTATAAGCACATCTGTTTCCAGGTTTGAAATTTCATAAAACCTCTGATTAATTCCAAAAAGGCTTGCCTCGTAATAATAATTAATGAGAGTGTAACCATTGATAGTCTTAACTCTCTTCTTAATAGCTAAATCCCTTCTGTTCGCAAGAACTCCGGGTCTGCAGTAGCTACTTGTAGCGCCACTGTCAATTAAAACTGTGAGTTTTCGTCCACTACTTGCTGTCCTGACGATGTAGGGCAGCATGGATCTGTCTCTAAAAAAGTATCTTCATTTATATTATTGATTCTCTGAGCCTTCTGATTAGGCTGATAACTCATTTGAGAGTTAACAAACGGACGCTTTGTGGCCTGTTGAAAATTGTTCTGGTTGTTAAAATTAGTTTTTGGAACGTTATTGGAAGGCTGAGGTGGTTTCTTATAAACCGAACTTCCCAAATCCATTGGTTCGGGTTTGGTCTGAACCTGACGATAATTGTTCTGTGAATTATTCCCGTTTCGTGGAAAACGCAATGAATTAGGCTGTTTATTATAATTATTATTATTGTTATAATGTATGGTCCTGTTAAATTGTGAAGCAAAATTCGCTCTAATATTATTAGACTCAAGCTCCTGAGCCTTCGCCAACGCACTTGGTAAATCGCTTGGTGATAATGAAAAAATTATATTGGCCAATGGAGCGTTTAATCCGGTGATAAACACCCTGAGAGCATATTGCCTATTTTTCTTATTAAGTTCCCTTGTTAATTCTGACTCTGAACCGTGAGTCATTAAAGTTTTATTAATAAGAGCGGTTAGCTTTTTATTTATTTCATTGTAGTAATCGATTAGTGACAAGGAACCCTGTCTCATGACACTTAATTCCTGTTCGATAAGATGTAGCGGTCTCTTATCGGCGTATGCAAAATCCAGTCGGCTTATAATTGCCTCAAAATTCAAAACCGTTCCATGATTTGTAAGAATATCGTTAGCGTCCTGCGTAATCCTGTTCCGTAAAATTGTAAGTGCAGCGAAATATTTTCTGCTGCCTTTTTTATATAGTTGCATCGAATTGCTGGCGGCCTCCCGCCAACTTACGTATGAACCCTTCCCATCGAAATTGGGCAAGGATTTGATAACGTCTAAAGGCTCGTCGCACTTGATACTTTCATCAATGTGCTGTACCTTGAATTCAGTTACCGTATTAATATTAACGATATCGGACAACTGCCGAGAAAGCCTATCTATGACCTCCCTTAATGGGGCGGTCTGGGCCTGAATCAATTCAGTTATCTGGGCACTGGTTGCCATGTTCAAATTCTGAAATAAGTCAGCTAAATCGTCCAAAGACTTACTTAAATTTTCTTCCCCTGGCAAATAGCCTATTTCCTCTGCTATTTCCCCAAGATAAGCCAGCGTTCCGGTCTACCACAAATTTAATAAAAACGAATCGCTATCTTTTATCTTTATCTTTAAAGTATTGTAAATTTTATTTTTAATGTAAAAAAACTATCTCACTGATCTTTCAACAACTCAACTTAATTAAGCTAACAATAAGCCTTAAATCGAATATAAATTTTATCTAACTTACGTAAAAATTAATTATAATTATTCATATAGTTGACCCACTGATAGTTGCTTCGGAATGATGACTTGGTTTTAAAGTTGACCTTGATTTCAAGCTGAGCTGGTTTTAAAGCTGACCCAGTTCCATTCGTACCGGGGTGATGCTACCCGGCGTTGGCAGTAACACTAATTAATTTTAAATTTTTTGGTGCTTTTTCCGTTTTCGGAAAAAATTAAAATTTGTTTCAATTTATTATAATGTTTAATGAGTTATTTGAAGGTTATTAGTAAATCTTGTTTGCTTTTCGGTTGCTTGGTGTTTTTTTTGGAAAAAATTAAAATTTGTTCGGGTTTTTTATAAAGTTTAATGTGTTAAAAAAGTTATTAGTAAATCTTGTTTTTTATTAATTTTTATTTGTTTGTTTTTACCAATTGTTTTTAAGATTTCAATTTTGGCACTTCAAAGTTTTTGTGTTTTTAATGTTGTTCTTTTTTGTTTTTTATTTGTTTTTTTTTTTCACACCTTTCTCCTATTATCATTAGGATACTTGTTTTTTATAGTTGTTTTTTTTTTTTTTTTTTCACTTTTCTCCTATTATCATTAGGATACTTGTTTTCTTATTGGTTCTTTTCTCCTATTATCATTAGGATACTTGTTTTTTTTATAGTTGTTTTGTTCACTTTTCTCCTATTATCATTAGGATACTTGTTTTTTTTTATTTGTTCTTTTCTCCTATTATCATTAGGATACTTGTTTTTTATTTGTTTTTTTCACTTTTCTCCTATTATCATTAGGATACTTGTTTTTTATTTGGCTATCCCGGTTGAGCCCCCAATTAAGTTTTCTTCAATATTTAATTTTTATTTTCATCTTTATTTACCGTTCAACATCACCTTAAAAACTGACTTAAAAATCTAAAACACCTCTAGTTATATTCAACAAAAAGCATGATTGTCTTTTCGAATTAGCACCATATGCTGCGCGTGTGGTGTAATTCAATTCTTTTGTTTTTCAAATTTAAAATATTTATTTTAGCAGACATAGTGTCAGCAAAATATTATGGAAAATATTCGTCGACACAGTGTCAGCAAAATATTATTGAAAAATATTCGTCGTTAAGCTGTTACCTTAACTTACATACATATTAAAGTCTTTGAAAAGCTGCGGAAAAGTGGGCGGGATCGGACCAATGCGCGTGTCATATTTATTTTTGTCATATATCTAGAGTACTGTACTGTGAGTTCATAAGTTATCAAGGTTAGCACTCGGAAAAATGGGCGGGATCATATCAGTGGGCGTGGTAGCCCCCATACAAACTAAATATATAACGTTATATATCTGGAGTACTCTAATAATGATAGCCTTAAAACTTTGTCTGCCTTCATGTGTTAGTAATGTTAGTAGTCAGTAAAGCACTTATTTTGAAAACTAAATAACAATTAACTAACTAACTAACTAACTAGTAGTCTGACAAACAAATCGGCGGGATCGGACCAATGGGCGTGGTACTACCTATACAAAACCTTTAAGGTACTATGAAAATGAGAGTCATGAAACTTTTGACAAGTACATTACTTACAAATGTGAGTAACCGTGAAAAATATGGGCACAATCACCAAAATTAAAAATTCGCAAAACCGAAAATTACGAATAACAAAATGTTCCAAATCGCTAAAGCCAAAATCAGTAAAATCAAAAATCCATAAAAGCAAAAATCTCCAAAAATCAAAAATCTCAACAAAAAATTGCCAAAATAGAAAATCGCAAAAACAGAAATCTTTAAAATCAAAAACAGCGACAAAAAATCTCCAAAGCCAAAAATCGCCAAAACCGAAAATCGCACATAATAAAAACCGCCAAAATAGAAAATAGCGAATAACAAAAATCATCAAAATCAAAAACGCCAAAATTAAAAATCGCCAACTATAAATAAAATATTTGTCTACAAATGTATTCCCAGTTTTTAATTTCGTTACGAGATGCAACGAAACGCATCGAATTACAGCGTGTATATATATAAATATATCTACTTCAATAGTAGGGTGGTATGTATCTTCAGGGCGAGAAATCGGAATTGAACGTTTGATGTAACATTCCGCAGTATCTGTGACAAATACTAAATTATTTAATTTATAATGATCATTACATATGCTACTGATTTCAAAAAGATTCAGATCATGAAGAATATTGAAAACTTTTCACACTTATTATTTGATATGGACAGAACAAAATATTTGTTCCAAAATATTGGAGATAAATTAAGATAACTAAGAATAATAACGAAGTCATCTTCATTAACTTTACTAAGAACATATTTAACGGCTTCGCCATGCTTGTCACGATGAAGGAATATATGAGCAGGTAATAAGTATTTTGCGATTTTCTTCAATTAATATTGCGATAAATTCGATGTTTTTTTTATTACCTTTACAATGAGTCTGCAACGTATCACGTAGCAATAATACATTCAGACATATACTAGTAGGTAATTTTTTAAAGTCATTTCAGTAAACTTTTTTGTATATTTCAAAGTTTCAAGTCGTTATATTTTGCGAACCAGAGGGATATAGTGCGGTCAGACATGTTTGTGTTAAATATTATTACAATTTAATCTGCAAAAATTTTAATAAAATTGGTACCCAAATTCGATTCTACGTATGTTAAATACGGAATTACTATTCACCTTAAATTTATATTTTCATTTATTTGTACCAACTTTAAAGTTGAACAAGTTTTGCTTTTTTGGCATAGTCAAATATTACAATGTCGTTCGTTTTTAGTCGCATTAGTTTATCAATTCCTTGAAAAGCCAAAAAACAAAAAAAAAAACATTTAACTCAACCTCCACAACAACTGTTGCAGACAAGCGAAATCACACGTTAGAACCCTTAAATGCTCAAGGGTCACATTTAATATAAATTTATTGTTCAAATAGCATGATAGAAATTTATTTCGAAAAGAACATAAATTTAATTACAATAATTTCAGAATAACGAGATTTTCTGGTTTAACTTTAAATGAGTTTAAATGTAAAATCAAAATAAACGATTTGCATATTATTGTCAAAATGTGAGGTTGGCTTATAATTTGTGGTATTCGTTTTGAGGTGATGTTATAAATAAACATTGGCAACACAGCTTAGCGTACACTTATGAGCTGGTAATCAATTAATTAGACATAATAATACGTCAGCTTAAGGAATTATTATTATTAATACGAACAAAATGTATGTGTCTTAAGATGACTGCAAGAAATTTATATTCGTTTATTCTCCTTTACTAGCACAGTGAATCCAACCCATACAAAATGGAATTAAATTATGAAATTTGGTACACGTAAATGATATCCCAATATTCATACAATGCATAAATGTGGCTGAATTTAGGTAATGGAGCATTGAATTTCCTTCTTCGATGCTCGGGTGGTTGAAGGTTTTGATTTCAAACAAGGCCATAAAAATAAATCTAATGGTGTCAAATCCCATGATCGTTTTACGGGCTTTGCCACTGTCTTGTTGAGACCATATGTCGTCCAAATCAATAACATTTATTGGGCTGAATGGTCCAGTGATGCCGCCAGCTCAAAATCCGCACCAAATAATGACAATTTGTAGATGAATTCTCTGAATCAGAGTTGTAGCAATTTTGACGGTTAATGAAGCCATCAATGTGAAAACGAGCTCCATCATTTACGATGATTTTCATTTTTTATTTTGTTATCAATTTTTATTTTGATATCAACTATGTGTGTTTCTAAATTTTGTACCGTGCCAAACACAATCATGTGTTTCATTTTAATATTTCATGATATACACGAACATGTTTCTATCACGAACTTTTTGTTTCGAACACACATAAACCACACAGTTTCGAGTGTAGCTTTATTTTACGTTCGTGTTCTTGCACGTGTACTGCTAAAAAAAGCAGAACATGTTCTTGAACGCGTACATCTAAACATTTAAGCATTATACACCCGCGATTGGAAAAATCTGATACACCCCTATTAAAACGACAACAATTGTTTCAACCAAATTTATTAAAAAAAAATCTTAAATAGTTCATTAGCAGTTATTAAAAAATAAAAATAATAATAATAAAGATAATAATAAAAATAAAGAAAATAAAAAAAATAAATATAAAAAAAAACGAAATTAACAAATAAAACTTAAATTTTTATTTTTATTATTTTTTTATTTTTATTATTATCTAAAACAGAATTTTAGAAGCAACACCCAAAATAACCGCTCGAAATAATTTTACGTTACCGGATATTTTTGTTAAATTTATAAAATTGAGAAGAAGTTAGAAAAGAAAGAGCCATAGATCATCAAATGAAATTGAAACGTCACGAAACTCAAGGGAAGGAAAGCAAGTGGTCTGGATGGATGAGACGGATTTTAAGTTATTCTGCCGCAGGAAATTCTACCGCATTTTTATTCTTTTTTTCGAGACTTAAGATTTATTAAAATTCAAATAAAAAAAATTCACAAAATAAACCATTTACCCGGTTGAACTTAGAATAATATTGTTTGTCATTATGTGGATCAGTTCAGTATTTTAAATGGGATAAATCGGCCATTATTGTGCCAATATATGGCCTGAAATATGTAAACACCTCTATAAAATGCTTCTTATTTAGTGTATTTGCTTTTTCCATTAAGTTTATCAAATTGTTTATATTTTCAAATACTTTATTTACATTTGTCGCAAATAGTGCAAAAAGTCCAAATATTAAAGTAAACGTAAAAACTAAGTGGACGGTATCAAACATTCGGCATAGCCGATTTTTACACTCTTACTTGAAGTGAGAGAAGTTAGCCCCCCATTTTTGGAAATACAATTTTTTGAAGATTATTCTTGGATAGTTCTACAATATTCCAAAATGATGAGTTTCTAGAAATGTAATTTGCACCGGTAAATCAAAAAAACGAATTTTAAGCTTTGCCCCCCCACTTTTGGAAAAAAAATGGCGGTTGTTCTAGTTGTTCTAAACATTGTTCCAAAATAGATATGACGCAAACCGTAACGTACGCAAATGAGAACGAAAAACATTTTTTCCACGATATCAACGTTATTAAACGATATCAATATTTTTATGCAACACGAAAGTTAACGAACAGATTCCAAAAGTTCTTTCATATAAGGTATCTTGAATGGTACCCTCAACACTATTTTAATCAACACCAAATATACGGGTCCCTTTTTCGTTTTTCGTTTTTTCGATTTACCGGTACAAATTACATTTTAGAAACTCATCGTTTTGGAACATTGTAGAACAATCCTAGAACAATGTAGAACAATCTTCAAAAAATTGTATTTCCAAAAATGGGGGCTAACTTCGCACACTTTCTTACTTGTTTTATTCCATTTTGATTAAAGATTTTTTTTTAAATGACAATATAAATAAAACAAATCGGTTGTGTTCATTATTTTAATATATTTTTTGGAATTGACATCAAGATTTGAATCAGGCAATTTTCGTTCCGTTATAAACACCAACATTTTTTTTAAATTTTCAATTTCTTTTGTAATAACCGAAAAATAATTCCAAATACAAATATGTTTAACCATTCGGTTAGCGAGTTTTCAAACTGAAATTACTCCTATTTCGGCCAGGACAAGGTACCCCAAAAGTTACCCCGTTTTCCAACAGAATTTGGAAGAATCGTTTAAAAGAAAATAGTAGTACGGGAACTCATAACAAGATCCGTAGGGACCTTGTACTGAAATTACAAGAAATCATTAAGACATAAACTTTATTTTGCCTTCTTTTTAGCTGTTTTATTGTTTGAACACATTTGAAACGAGTTCTTCGAATTTAACATTTGTTTTACTACCTTCTAATACTAATCTCAATTTGTAGATATACGCGGATGTTCAAGCTAGAACACAAGTAGGCAACTGAAAAGGTATAAAAGCGGCTCAAGTTTCGTAAACTAAAGCATACACAGTTTAGACACTGAAGACTCAACATCTTGTTTGAAATTTCAAAGTGATTGTACGAAGGAAACTAAAAGCGATAAAATAATATGGCAGAATCAACCATTGAAATTGCTGAAATGGTGGTGCGTCGTAGCACACGCTACCAACAAATGTCTGAGGATAAAAGACGCACAGTGCTTTGTCCCACAGACAAAAATCGAAAAAAAAATTTGTCGTCAATTGTGAAGGAATATATTTTTTTCGATAGATAACAAAACAACTAAAATAAATATATATGAATTTCTACGTTTTGACTTGTTACGACGCCACCAGGGGGCGTTAAATTCTATGAATTTCAAGCTAAAATGAATGCACATAGGAAAAATAATGATAGTTTTTGGAAAATAACTCTTAAAAATACATTTTTTTTAGATAAACATCTGAATTTTTGGATTTCACATCTTCAATACAGACAAAAGTAAATAAAAATAAAATTTGTATCAAATATGTGTTTTTTTAGTAAAAATTCTAAAATTACCTTAGTTTAATGGAGTATTAAAAAAAATTATATAACAATAGATATTTTTTTTTTGTTTTTTTCATGAGTCTTAAGGGTTGTTTAATAGATTCTGAAAGAGTTAGAACCAATTTTTTGCCACAACTTTGAAAAAAATCCTTTTTTAAAAATGACAAAATTCATAATTTTTTCTTAAATTTAACTAATATTAAGATGTTTGATACAAAACTGAAAATACAAATTATATATAATTACTATAGAATTTGAAATCCGAGTAACGGAGTAGTGACTTAATAATGAAAAATTAAATTAGTGTACCAAAGTTTCAACAGAGTGCGCTAAAGTCGTAGAATTAGAAATAAAAGGAAAAAAAAAACGATAAACTAAATTTTGTGACTTGCTTTATCATTTTGTATGTATTAGAGATGAGCGCGTGACACAACCTTGCTGCAAATCCGATATTCGTGTCTGATAATAATAATGCATATACATGAATATATTAGGTTTATTTACAGATTACAGATAAATTTAGAATCACAAGTGAAGTGTTACTTTGCTTTAACTAGTTTCCGTAATAGTAAATATTTACTTCCATTTTTTCTTGTGAAAAAGTGAATAGTCGTATCACGATCACATTCCTTATAATCAGTCAAGTGAATGTAATATAAAGCACGAAAACAATCGTGGCTTAAAAGATATTAGTTAAGGTTGTGATATTATCGAGTTCTTCAATTTGCCAATAGGTATTATAAACAACCTAATCATAATTATACTTTTATATAATATAATAAATATTCTTTTCTTAGGTTGTCTGTCTGAAGAAGCGTTGGAAGCCAACCACAAAAATGTGAGAAAAACTCGATTATCTCATACGAGAAAAACGAGTCGGGAAAATACAAATAAAGATTTAATGGCCTATTTGTTGTTGAATTCAGATCCCGTGCTATCTTCCAAGAGGTGCATAAAGAATAACCACACATTTTCTTTAACCGGAATTGAAAAATATATTTTGATAGAAAACGTAGATCCGGAAAATCATATAATTGAAGACGATGAATTCAGTTATTCGTTAAACAAAGATTAGTATTGGGAAGCATCTAACAGTGATTACCATTTCTTACAATAATAAAAAAAAAAAAACAAAGAAATTTGCTATAGCACTATTTTAAGAAAAGTTTTGTTTTAATTCGGTTTTCAAATAAAAAAGTATATTCGAGATTTTTACAATCTGTATGGGGGTACCATAATTCGTTATACAATTTCTTTCAAATTAGGGATACAATTTTCTGCATTGAAAATCTTTAACATAGCAAATTCACGCAATTTTCATGAAATTTGTGGCAATAGTTCAATTTTTACAGCCAAAAATAATTTCGGTTTGTATGGGCGGTGGGCGGTGGGCGTGGTCAATGTTGATGAAATGATTTTTTTTTTAAAGGTGTTGCATAAATATGCTCTTCAAGCGATTTTCATGAAATTTGTGGCAATAGTTCAATTTTTACAGCCAAAAATAATTTCGGTTTGTATGGGCGGTGGGCGATGGGCGTGGTCAATTTTGTCGATACTTTGAAATTTTCTTAATTTTTATTATATTAGGGACTCGTGCCAAATTTTATTACCCTAGGACGACTCCTTCAATTTTTGTCCCATCGATGTACTGGGACAAAGCACTGTGAGACGTGCCGTAGATAATCAATTTGCTGATTTTATGAATGCAGAGGATCATGACGAGGAACTTGATATTCCGGCATTTGATGCTGAAGAAGATGATGGCGACTTGCCCTTTCTACCAAATTTATCTGCTGTGGACTCCGATGCTGAAAGTGAGGTAGATATAGAAATCAATGAGGAGATTTACGATGACGATGACGATGATTATGAAGAAGAAGAAACACCAACGAGCGAAAGTTATTTTATTGCGAAAGACGGCACGCAATGGAGTAAAAATGCGCCACCAACTTCCCGTATTCGCGCTCATAACGTGGTCAACTACACAAGGAGGAAACCAGGACCAGTAGGAGCCACATATGATCCCTTTACCATATTCCGCTCGCTCTTCACTGAAGACATGGCGTACATAATAATACGCGAATCTAATCGCAAAGATGCATATAATTTGGCAAATCCAATAAACAAAAAGGAATGTAAAACCATCACACTAAAGGAGTTTGATGCCTTCTTGGATATACTCTTGTATTCTGGACTCAATAAATCAACTAATGAGCCTTCTGCACAGTTATGGGCCCCAACGCGTTGTCCAATATACAAAGCAGCATTGTCGTATAATCGCTTTATGTCCATAAAACAATGCCTTAGATTCGACAATGGAAATACGCGACAGCAGCGACTAATCAACAGCAAAACTGCGGCAATTGATAATATTTGGCAAATGTTGCAGTCTAACTTAGCAGCAGCTTACACTCCGCATGATTCACTGACAGTTGATATATTCCGTCGAAGCCAGCCAACTATGGTATAAAGGTATGGTGGTTGTGTGACTCAAAATCATTCTATCCTGTCAAAGGAATGATGTATTCTGGTAAATTGCCTGACCAGGAGCGTAAAATAAATCAAGGGCAGAACGTTGTACTTGCTCCTGCGGATAAATATTTGGATTCTGGCCGCACAATTTATGCTGACAATTTCTTCTGTACATTGAACTTGGCGCGTATTTTGATGAGAAAGAAAACTACATATGTTGGAACAGTACGCTCTCACAAAACATTTGTGCCACGGGAGTTACATAAAAATCGTACGCGGCCAATCAACAGCACATTGTTTGGGTTCAACGAAGGCGATATAGCACTACGCTCATATGTGCCCAGGAAGAATAAATCAGTAATTGTGCTAACTACACAACATTACACTCGCGATGTGAACATGGAAACTGAAAAGAAGAAGCCCTTAGCCATTCTTGATTACAATGCCAACAAATCAGGCGTTGATACTATGGACCAGATGCTTGGTACGTATACATGCAAGCGCTCAACAAAGCGCTGGCCGCTTTCCATGTTTTACAATATGCTCGACATCGCTGCATTAGCTGCATTCATAATATTCAACGAGATGAAGCCAGTGAAGAGAAGTGACAGACGGCGCTCATTCCTCCTTATGCTTACTAAGCAATTGGCAGTACCCAATATTGAAGAACGTGCCCTGAATACTCGCATAACTGCATATCCAAGGATACGGAATGCAATGTAGGAATTTGATGTCAAGATAAGAATTAAGAATTCTAAAGGTCAAAAGCAGAATGATTATATATATTTTTTCATTTTAGATAGTACCAAGACCAACAGAAGCAGATGCACCGTCGTTTGCGCTAAGGGCAAACAGGACATCATATCGACTATGCCGTTCAGAGTACGGTCGTCAACGCAAAGCAAGGGCCTATTGCTGTTCCTGCAACAATGCAGTTTGTGCAGAGCATTCAAGATTAATGCATCAGTGCTTAACCTGCACTCAAAATGAGGAACAACCATCGCAACAATAGTTTTTTAAGTTATATTCATTGTAAAACTAAATTTTCATAATAAAATTCATAAAAATTAATAATGTTAGTATAAAAAAAAATATATTTTAATTTATTTATCAACACTTTAATTAATTAAAAAATTTTAAAATGTCTTTTTCATAGAAAGTGTCATATCAACAAAAATAGGTCCCTACGGACCTTGTCATGCGTTTAACGGTACCAGAAGTGTTGCTAGACGGAGAGTTAAATTATTTTAAACAACAAATTGTAACAATAATTCTTTAGCACGTGTTTGATTTAAAACATATTGTAATTACAGAATTTGTAATTGCAATTGCCAATTGTTAAGATTGAAACAGATTTTGTTTAAATAATTTGAATAATGACATTGATTGGTAAATATAACTAATTTTGGTATTATAGTTACGTTCATACGAATTATATTTGGAAGGTTGTTTACAAAGTACTTTAAAATATTTTAGAATAACAATGAAAATTCTATTTAAATTTTTCGAGTGGTAACCATGTTCTAAGGAATCGTTTTTCTGTGTATATTTAAATATTCATTTCCACTGTCTCACTTCACACTACTCCTTCTGCTATGGGCTAAACTCAAAAATTTCTTAGTATACATATTTCCAAATTTTAAATACATAAGAAGTTATATATTTCACAGATAATTAACTTGGGAAAATTTTAGTTAAGAGTCCATTATTTCAGCTGTTATTAGACGAACCATTTTTATACCCTATACCACTATGTGGTTTGGGTATAATGACTTTGTGCTGCTGTTTGTAACAACCAAAAATATTTGACCTACACCCATCTTTAATTATACCGATTGAATCAGAATCACTATCTGCTATCAGAATCACTATCTGATTCGATTTAACGATGTCCGTCCGTCCGTCCGTCTGTGTGTCCATGTAAAGTTTGTAATCAAACTGCAGGTCGCAAATATGAACATATTTTGTTGAAATTTGGTATTTGATCTTTCATCGGCTATGGGATGAACGCTGTTGAAATTGGTGAGAATCGGTCCATGTTCAGACCTAGCACCCATACAAACGACCCCTATGAAATCAACATATATTGCCATAAGATCCAAATTATCATACGAATCTTAGTCAAATTGGGTTTGTATGTATTTATTACATCCATTAATCAGTAGTCCAAAAATGATCCCTATTGGACAACTCTTAGTCATAGGCCCCATATAGAGCTGCTTCCCGATCTTCACTTAAATCTATCAAAAAACAAAAATATTGCACTTATTCTTCTCAAATTTTGTTTGTATATATTTTTGCAAAATACAAGAGACTTTGCCAACCATGGTCAGGATCGGTCCATTTTTGGGCCTAGTCCCCATATAGATATTTCAGCCGATATGAACTTTTTCATTTCTGCAGCCGAAAAAATTAATAAAAATCCCACTCAAATTTGGTTTATGCTTATTTTCTATGTCCAGTTAGTTGGGCCTAAGAGATAGGGTTTCTAAACGCATGGTATAGGGTATCGTATAGTCGGTCTAGACCGACTATAATTTTCTTACTTGTTGATTCTGGATTAATATTACTTTTTCTATAAACTTTAGACTTAAAATCCTAGACAGAAAATTAGTCTGTAAAGTCGACCTAAAATGATTATATTTCGTTTAATTAATATATGTAGCTCGAATCGATCTTGTCCCCCAAATTTCCCTTCAAAATGACTAAAAACCGTTATGACATTATATAATTTCATTAAATTTTTATTCAATAAATTATTCCATTCGCAAAAACTATAGGCTTCTGCATACGTTATGCCCTTTCTATGTGGCTTATGCTTATTTATATTCAATTATTGTAAGTAGTCGCTCAGTTGTGTTAGCATTGTTCAATTTAATGGTTCGATTATATGTATGTAAATAACAAAATAACAATAATTCTAACAATGATGCACTCAATGCTTTGTAAATGATATGCAAATAGTTTAATTTGATTTTGTTTATACATATCACCCTTATGTATAAATTATGCTACTGACGTAAATACAGTCATAATATTAGTTTACATTTACATATTTCAATCATTTGCCTGCTAATTTCACAGTACAACAGCAATTCTGGTGGGTGACAAATTCCAGGTCAGGGTGAAATATGCCAGTATATTAAAACCTCCAAACCTCAATTTAGTGCAAAAATTTAAGTGTGCAGCTAGTACTTTCAGATTGAATTGGAGTTTCTCACCCTGCCAGATAATTACCCCGATAACATTCCACTGTGATATATGTAATATATAATCCCGGTAATGATTTTTACAGAAATATCTTTAACTATTTCGAAGTATTCAATAATGATTAATGCATATATCTGGGTAATTTTCTTTTCGAACTTGTTAATATCATACGAATGGATTTTTTGAATATGTAATTTTTATACAAAGACAATAAATTTATTACATTAAGTATTTCGTACAATTACTAAGGAAGCCAATTGTAGTTTTTTTTTTTTTTTAATATGTAACTACCTTAATTTTCTCAATTCTTGGGTTATTAAGTGATACCAAGTTCAAATATACTAATATGCCACCCAGAAATTGGCCGTAGTGACATAAAAAGATAACTTCGAATATTAATTAGGTTCAAAGTCCAAGTCAAACGAAATTTTCACAAAGTCGACTTATTCGCTTGGAAAGGAAATACTCATTCTTTTCCTGCAAAACTTTTGGTCCAATAAACACGGTGTACTTAAAGACAAATCTAATCATAAAATTTGTTGGAAAGAGGAACTCATTTAATATCCGGCTTTTATATGTAATCTAGTACATTTAATAAATTTAATTAATGTTCTTGCGATTAAATAATTGTAAATTAATGTCATAGATTTTAAACTAAAGGGTATCATAAAATTGGATTGGTAGTAAATTGCACATTTAAATGTATAGCTGGTGAAACCTACGTAAGTTCTGTTGTTCATTAACATGTGAATTTAATTTTTAACCCAATTAAAATATTAATTTAGGTAGATTTTATATAAAGGATGAAGAGGAAGCTTAACATTTGGATGTAATATCCTAACAGGTTACTTTTACGTAGACATTTCGCTTATATATTCTAACAACCAAAAAGAACACAGGATAATTTCAAGTATTTGTGAGCCAAATCATTACAGCCCATTTTCCAGTGTCATAGTTAACCTTTGCCTGTAAATGGATTTTAATTTTACATTTATCCAAAATCTACGAATGTCAAATCAAATATCCGATTTCATTTACGCTTCCTAAAACACTCTCGCAAAGAGGAATTGATAAAAGTTATACTGGCTGAATGTCAAAATTTTAGTGTTTTTGGAGTGTCGGAGCACCGTTAGCCACCAATTCAGCAGTTCACCAATTAGCAATTCACAAACTTAGCCTTCATTCCATTGGAAGTCTAAAAGCGAAAAAGTGATCAGCACTAACCAAAATTTTAAAAATTAATTTTTTTCCCTAAAAATTATGGGGAAGCAAAGACAAAAAAAAAATAGTTAAAAGTAAAGAAAAAAAATTTGTGTAATTATGTAATTATTCTAATAAACAAAAAAAAAATGTCACTAAATTGCGCTTAATTAAGATTATAAAGTTAAGTTAAAAATTGAATTGCATACGAATTAGTCATAAACAGTTAATTCTTTCCAATTATGAAATCAATATTGCATTTCGGTTTAAATTATATTAACACAGTGTTCCGTAAAAGCAAACAAAACAAAAAAAAAATTCTAAGAATTAAAATTTGCAATTAAAGAATATGCACACAGTGTTTCGAGAATATGTTAGTCAAAGTTGAGTGGAAAGATTGAAAAAAAGATACATAAAATTTAAAAAGAAACTTACAATAGGAAAACAAAAACATTTTTTTTAAATATTATAAATTAATATAATATAAAAGCAAAGTGGGTTCAATTGTGTGAAGTGGCACCAGTGGTTTGTTACAAAAACAACATGGAAACCAATTAAAATTTGAAACTATTAAAATCACCAGAGAAAAAATAAAATAAAGTAAATTTTAAAGAGAGAAAAAAAATTAAGTTGTAAATATAAGTAAACAAAATTTATACATAATTAACAAGTAAGAAAATTATAGCCGGTCTAGACCGACTATACGATACCCTATTCCATGCGTTTAGAGACCCTATCTCTTAGGCCCAACTAACTGGACATAGAAAATAAGCAAAAACCAAATTTGATTGGGATTTTTATTAATTTTTTTGGCTGCAGATATGAAAAAGTTCATATCGGATACTATATCTATATAGGGACTTGGTCCAAAAATGGACCGATCCTGACCATGTTTGGTAAAGTCTTTTGAATTTTGCAAAAATATATACAAACAAAATTTGAGAAGAATCAGTGCAATATTTTTGTTTTTTGATAGATTTAAGTGAAGATCGGGAAGCAGCTCTATTTGGGGCCTATGACTAAGAGTTGTCCAATAGGTATAATTTTTGGACTACTGATTAATGGGTGTAATATATACATACAAACCCAATTTGACTAAGATTTGTATGATAATTTGGATCTTATGGCAATATATGTTGATTTCATAGGGTTCATTTGTATAAGGGCTAGGTCTGAATATGGACCGATTCCCACCAATTTCAATACCGTTCATCCCATGGCCGACAAAAGATCAAATACCAAACTTCATCAAAATATATTCATATTTGCGACCTGCAGTTTGATTACAAGCTTTACATGGACACACAGACGGACGGACGGACGGACGGACGGACGGACATCGTTAAATCGAATCAGATAGTGATTCTGATTCGATCGGTATAACTAAAGATGGGTGTAGGTCAAATATTTTTGGTTGTTACAAACAGCAGCACAAAGTCATTATACCCAAACCACATAGTGGTATAGGGTATAAAAAAGTGATAAAGAAACAAATAATAGGCATTTTGGATAAAGTAAGTTAAAATGGAAACCAAAATAAAGATCATGAACAATTGCAATTAGTAAATCAACAACAAACTACATGTTTAAAACAACAACAAACTCCCAACAACAAGCAGCTGAATGGAAAGCCTTTCATCGCTCTTCAAGTAAGTGATTGTATATTTCCTTTAGATTTTGATTTATCCAAGTAAGAACGTACTAAAATTTTAAAGCAAAACGAATAAACAACAAAATTGAAAAACTCTCAAAGAAGGGTTTGGTTATGAAAAAAATAACATCATAAAGTATATTTTTTTTATTTATTAAATAATTTTTATTGTAAGGAATAAAAACAGATAAAAACATTAATTTATTTAATTTCAATTAAAACAAGAAAAATCAAAAATAAACTTATTTTCCCACTATATATTTTGTAATATCATTAACTCGTGCTTAGTGCTTTCTTACTACCAAATTTTATATATTTCATGATCTAAGAAAAAAAAAAGGAAAAAAATAAAAAAAACCTGTCCGTATAATGTTTTAACTAAATATAAAAGAAATTTTATCAAAGAAAAATCTTAACTGTAAGTAAAAAAAAAAAATTATATAAAGAATTAATTCCTTTATATATCCTTCTGAGACAAAATTAAAATAACTCTCCACAGTTGAAACCACTATGATTATAAAAGAGACAAACATATTTTGTAACAATTTGTGAACAATAAATTTGGTGTAAAAACGACTACACGCTACAGTTTCGGGTGTTATAGTCAATTAAACATAGCGTTTGTCAATTGAAACAAAAGTCCGTGCGTGCCTATTCTTTAATGATGTTTCCAATTAATGTGGTAACCGAACATTTTTGTTATATATAATAAATATATAAAAATATTAAATCGCTTGTCGTGTAAATTTTAAAAAATAGGTTAAACTAAGAAAAAAATAATAATTTAAGTATTATAATATGAACAACAGATTTTTTTTTTTTTAAATTTTTCTAATTAACCAATACCAAAAATTATATTTTTTAAACTATCTTCTTACTACTTATCTAAATCATGTTATTAAACTGAATTTTACGCTAATAAAACATCTTATGATGTCGGAATAAAAATTTAAGACATTTTCCTTAAGGTTGAGAGAATTTCTCCTTTGGGTTCCTTGCTTAAATATATGGTCATAGAAGAACATTGGTTGGGAGGGTTGAGAGCCAGGGGAAGGAACATCATTATCCCTATGATTTCTACATATACTATCACCCAGTTAAATTTCAAATTCTGTTATTTTGTAATTTTTTCATCGGGGATACCATAGTTTTAGTTTACATATTCATTTCCAATTTTGTTTAGCAATACACATACCCAGGGACTCTGAAATAAAAAAAAATGTTAATGGTGATGTTTGATTGATCGGAGTCAAGAATCTCCCCCACCACTGAAGCTAGCGGTATAGACGGGTCCCGTCAACCCTGTATCATTCAAACACAGCTCAAGGATTTATCAGAAGTGTAGTTGGTATCTCCATCGCAGTTTTCGCTTGGGGTTTGATTTCCTCGGTTGTAAACAATTTAGCTTCTGTTACCTAAAACGTTCTATCCTTTTGCTTAATTAATCATCGTGTTTGGTTTATCCATAACCAAAAATATTGTACCATTACATATAACTAGTACTCTCGAATTCAACTGAAAGCAGTTCTTTTTAAACTCTTTCTTTTAACTCATACTCTCTGTCTATCTGTAGTGGGCCAACCCCATTCCCCATTATCCAATTGATCTGAAACTTGGCCCATAGTCTTGTTGTGACTACAGATTAATTTTGTGGTAGGCACGCACAGTCACGGAATGATTTAAAACCCATTTCCCCATATTCGATCGATCTGAAACTAGGTCGATAGACTTGCTGTGGAAAAAGATTAACTTTGACATAGGCACGCATAGCCACGCAGAGTCACGCACAGTCACGGAGAGATTAAAACCTCACTTCCCCTCATTCGATTGATCTGAAACTTTGTCCATAAACTTGTTGTGGCCAAATATTAATTAATAAATAGTCACACACAGTCACGGGGATATTCAAAACTAATATGCATAAGGAAAGAAAGAGTTTTAATAAAAACTTTGCTTTTATGGGTTACATTATTTAATTTTTCGAATTAAGCAGTTAAAATTTGTACACTTTCCTCTTCAAATATGGCAATAAACTTTCAATCAGTCTTAGTTGACCAACAATATATAATTGCGGCAAAGGAAGCAAGTCATATGTAACAACGGGCTCTATAAATACCGAAATTTATTTTAATGAGTATTTGAAGAAAAACAAAAAACTCCTCCATTTCATGATGTACCCCCATATGTTGAGCAAGATTTTGCATTCTGTCACTTCGATAAGAATCCTGCTGAGTGGTACAAGAACTTCAGCTTAGTTTTGTTCCAAGGGAGGTAAATTCTACCAACTGTCCGGAGTTTAGGCCAGTAAAGAGACATTGGGCTATTGTAAAAAGAGATTTTTAGAGCATCAAAAGGGTGTCGTAAAATGCGGAATATTTTAAAAGTGGCAGAAACCACTATGATATCCCAAATGGAGGATTTCAAAACTTTAGGTTCAATTGTTTCATTATTGTTACATTTTAATTACGGACCCTATCTCTTAGTTCAAACCGTTGTTTAATTTTTTGCCTTCAAATATGGAAAAGTTCATACCGCGTTCTATATTTATATGGGAACTGATCTTGATCATATGTGGTAAGGACACTAATTTTTTTGCAAAAAAAAAGATATAAACCCAATTTGTGAAAAATCTGTTCAATGTTGTTGTTTTTCTGTAGATTTAAGTGAAGATCGGCAATAAGCTTCATGTGGGGGTCATGACTAAGAATTGTCCTATTGGGTTTATTTTTGGACTTCTGGTAAATGAATGTATCATATGACCGATAGAAGCTTAACTACTAGTTCAATAAATGAGTTACCACCAGTAAAAAAACCAGCGCAGTGAAGTGTCACTTCGATTTGAGATTAGAGAGGTTGACCTAACCCTAAAAAAGCATCGAGGATCGACGGCATCAGTAATAAAATGCTTTTGGAGTTACCCAGAATATTTAACGCTCTATTACGCCTTGAGTATTATCCCTCAAAATGGAAAATTTCGCTCGCTACCATGGCACCCCAGCCAGGTAAAGATCACAAAAGGTCGATTCGTACAAGCCAATCACTTTATTGTCAAATCTGTCAAAATTTTTCGAGAAAATAAACTTGCTGTAGCTGTAGATCAAAATAACGTCATCCCAGCACATCAATTCGGATTAAGGCGAAGACACAGCAACATTGAGCAAGTCCATAGGTTAGTAAGAGCTATAAGAAAAGTTTTTGAAGAAAAAAAGTACTGCTCTGCTCTCTTTATTGATGTTTTGCAAGCTTTCGACTAGGTTTGACACAAGGATCTACTCTATAAAACGTTGCTGCCCCCCAAATGCTCATAAACTTATGGAAAGCTATACAATTAACAGGGAATTCTCAGTAAAGGAGAGCAACTTTACAAGCCCCCTCAGGATATAAAAGCTTATGTTCCACAGGGAAGTATTCTGGGTCCGCTCTTTATATAGCGGACATGCCACCTAATGAAGACACGATTACTTCAACCTTAGCAGATGACATGGCAATTTTGAGTATTCATGAGGACCCCTCAACAGCTTCTACACTTTTACAGCGACATGTTTTACAATTTGAGTACTAGTTACACAGGTGGAAAATAAGAATAAATTAACCAAAGTGTATCTACGTTACTTTAACGCTCAGAAAAGAAACATGCCCTCAAGTCCGAATAAACAATCAGCAAATACCACAACATTCTGATCTAAAATATTTGGGACTTCATCTTGACCGCCGCCTTACTTGGAACAAACACATTGAATCAAAATTAACACAAATAAAATTAAAATTAGTTCAACTTACGTGGCTAATTGCCAGAAATTCAAAGCTTAATCTTGATTGCAAGTTATTGATATATAATTCAATCATGCAACCCATTTGGTGCTACGGTATACAGTTATGGGGAACCACTTCAGCCCCTAATATAGAGAAATTACAAAGATGCCAAAATAAGATCCTAAATTTGATTACCCGCGCCCCATGGTATGTGAGAAACTCACAATTGCATAAAGAATTAAACGTGCCCCTGTTAAAGTCGAAATTATAAAAAACCGTTCAAGCTACTTGAAAAAACTAGAAACTCAACCGAATCTGTTAGTACGTGACCTTCTCAACAATCGCATCCACCAACGCCTAAGAAGGAAAGAGACTCCAGATCTCATAATAAATGCTTGAGGTTATCTAATCGAATGAATATATAATTATTTCGAATTTATGCAGAAACATAAAATTTTTTCTGCCACTGGCCGGATTTAATAAGTTAAGTATTAGTTCGAACATTTGAATAATTATTGTTAGTTCACTAAGTGAAGATCCAATAAATAAATGCATGAGAAAAAAAAATAATAATAATTGCAACCTGTAGTTTGAAGCAAACCTTGTATCATTAGACACACAGACGGGCAGACGGACGCACATCGCTAAATCGACTAAGAAAGTGATTACAAGTCGGTCGCTGTAATAAAACATCAACACAAAGTCGTTATACCCTGACCACATAGTGAGAGGGTGTACAAATGGATTATTAGAAAGGAATGACATAACAATGATTATAAACAAGTGTTAAGTGCAACTTATTGCAAATGTAACGAGGCCAAGTGAAGATTTAGACGGTGCATTTCCACGCAACGTCAAAAGGCTTTCGTTTCGCGTTTGTAAACGTATGGGTTAGAAGCAAGCGGGGTAGAAAAAAAATTTGTTTTTTTCTGTTTTTGAAGAATTTTTTTTCTACATTTCTTTTTCACACTTTGGTTTCCTTGACAAGTTGTTTTATTCTTATTCTAGTTTCAAAAAATTCACTAGTTCTTTTATAAAACGCCATTAAAAAATACGTTTAAAGTGATTTTATAAAGCATCACTTAAATTAAAAAATAAACAAGTAAGAAAATTATAGTTGGTCTAGACCGACTACATGATACCCTGTACCATGGTTTAGAGACCCTATATCTTCGGCCCAACTAAGTGGATATAGAAAATAAGCATAAAACAAATTTGAGTGGCATTGTTATTAATTTTTCTTGGCTGCAGATATGAAAAAATTCATATCGGATACCATATACATATGGAGCCTAGTTCGAAAAATGTACCGATCCTGACCATATTTGGTAAAGTCACTTATATTTTGAAAAAATATATACAAACCAAATTTGAGAAAAATCAGTGCAATATTTTTGTTTTTTGATAGATTTAAGTGAAATCGGGAAGCGGCGTTATTTGGGGGCTATGATAAAGAATTGCCACATGGGGTTTATTTTTGGATAACTGATATATGGATATAATAAACACACACAAACCCAATTTGACTGAGATCAATATGATAATTTGTATCTTATGGCAATTTAAATCGATTTCATAGGGGGTCATTTTGATGGTGACTAGGTCTGAACATGGACCGATTTTCACCAATTTCAACAGCGTTCATCACATGGCCGATTAAGGCTAATATACCAAATTTCATCAAAATATATTCATATTTGCGACCTGCAGTTTGATTACAAGGTATACTTGGACACACAGACGGACGGACTGACATTGCTAAATCGAGTCAGAAAGTGATTCTGAGCCGATCGGTATAATAAAAGATTATGTCTAGGTCAAATATTTTTGGTATTTACAAACAGCAGCACAAAGTCATTATACCCAAACCACAGAGTGGTATAGGATATAAATAATATAAATAATAATAATAATATAAATAAATAAGATAATAATAATTTTTTCATGTAACTAAAAAGCACAAATGGGTTCTTAAGTTGTTTCTTACAGAATGACGGAATAAACATAAAAAAATCAATAGTAGTTGCAACCAAAAACACCCAATGACGCACATGGATTCAAAAAGGAATTGAAGAAAAAGCCAGGCTAAAATGCCCCCATCTAAATCCCCTCCAATTATAAATAATCAAAATCAAAAGGAAATACAAGTGGCATTTTGAATTAATTAGAAATTATACAAAATTATATAAATTAATTAATTAGCAGAGTTTTATTAATTTTGATTTAACGTACAAGTCATTAAGAACAATATGTCGGTTTCACTGAAATTACTATTTTTTAAATATATAATAAAACCTGATTTTTCTTGCAGGTACTTTAGAATTATTATATTTTTTCATTTTGTTGATTATAAATAATTATTTAGTCGTAGGTGTTTTTATATATGGGGGATTTCATGTCAAGTGTACCAACTTTTGAAACCGATGTCTTCCGATGAAATTTGCACCAAGGTTAGTCCTTTTGGATAGTAGTTTAGACACAATTTTTCAATAAGATCGGTCCAGATCTCTCTGAGTTAGAGGGGATCAAAATTTGACATTTTGGCCAAACAGGTGTTTTTTCTCATCCATGTAACTTATTACCTATTGTTCTTAGAAAATTTTCTCCTAAATAGTTTAGATAGCTATTTATTCAATATTTCGGAAAAAAATACTTAAAAAAAAAAAAAAAATTGTATACTTTTTTTTTGCTAAATTAAAGCATTTTTTGCCTTTTTTCAAAAAGGGCATTTTTTTTTTTTTCATAAGAAAGCTTAGGATTTTTCCTTTAAGAGCTTTTTAGTCGCTTAGTGGGATGGGAGTGGGATATCTATCAAAATAATTGTTTTGTAATTCAAGACAACGGTTTTTCTATTTTTCACAAATGCACTATTTTGAATTTTTTCCTATTTGTGTATAAAACCTTACAAATAAAACTTATACTGAGAAACTAGACAAATTAACCTTTCCGAAGGTATGTAACATACCTTCATAACATAACAGAAGAGAATGGTTATCTGTAACCTGATAGAGTTATTTGCACATTTCAATCTGAACACGAGGATTTAGAATTGGATTCGCGAAATTAACCCAAATGAGGCCAAAACATTGCGTTTTGGCAGAAAGCAGCGGAATTCATACAGTATGCGTTTGCATTTACCATGAAAATCTTAAACTGATGTTGAACGAAATCTACTTAAAGTATTTAATAGATGATTCGGCAGAAGATTTACACGATTACCGCAATTGCCTTAAATTGACTATGTGTCCTAATGAAACAACTTCTTGCCACTTAGGTGAATGTACCAATTGCCCAAAAACCACATTCATCAAAGAAAATTTAATCAACTCTTTAGATCGAGAATATATAGAGGAGGTCAAATTTGATTCTTGGATTCAGATTGACAGATGCACATTGAAAACAATCATTTTAAATGTGGATGATTTTGTGGAAGAAATGTGTACAGGATTGCTAAACTTGAGAAACCATGACTTTTTAGTCAAAGAGCAATGGTCATTCTTCAAGGATTTGAAGATACATTTGAAGTCTGGTGAATTCGTTATTTCATATGATTTCGCAGAAAACTATAAATATGTTCTTCAGGATGCCATACAAGCATTCTACTTCAATAACGACCAAGCAACTATATTCACAGTAGTTATTTACAACATGAAAGATGAAAAACTGGAACACAAAAGTATGGCAATCATATTCGACGATTTAAAACATGATACCGTTGCAGCTTATGAGTACCAGAAGAGAATACTAAAATTTCTAAAATCTAAATTTACAGTAAAGAAGGTATACTACGTTTCGGACGGAGCTCGTCAACATTTTAAAAACAAAAGTAGCTTGGCAAATCTTATGGGCCATGAAACAGATTTTGGAATGCCAGCTGAGTGGCATTTTCATCCTACTGCTCGTGGTAAAGGAGCATGTGATAGTACTGGAGCAAACCTTAAAAGAAATGCAGCGAAGTATAGCCTCCAGTGCTCTCATCAAGATCGCATCTTAGATGCGACTGCTTTATTCCATTAGGCAAAAAGTTATTGTAAAGAAACTAAAATAGTTTTTAGTAGCAAAGAGGATCATCAGGAAACATTGAAAACACTGAAGAGCAGATTCGATGCTGCGGTAACAATCGATGGCACGCTGAATACCATGCTTTTATACCGCTTGTTGATGGAAGACTCAAGTTGAAAAAGTTTTCTGCCTCTATTCAATGCGATTTCTTTCCAAAGACAACAAAAAAACCAGCAGCGAAATCAACAGCTGAACTTAGTAACGCCAAGAAAGGATTGACAAAAAAACGCAGTAAATAAAGGCGACAAAAAAGCTGGATGAAGGACTGGGTATTAAAAAATTTACACGACTTAAATACTTCCTCAGCTACAATAAATTAAGTATAAAAATAGTTATGATATAAATGGATCTAATGCAATTAAGATTAAATTTTAATAAATTATTTATCTTTTTATTTTTAATATTATTATTATTATACATTAATTTAATTATTATTAAAAATAAATAAAAAATAATAATTTTTCAACATTTCTATAGAAAAAAAGCGATTTTTTTCCTGAGGTTAACATATTCAGGGTATTACAGTATCGAGGGTATAAAATTTTAGTTAGGTATGTTACATACCTTCGGAAAGTTTAGTTTGTCTAGTTTCTCAGTATAAGTTTTATTTGTAAGGTTTTAGACACAAATAGGAAAAAATTCAAAATAGTGCATTTGTGAAAAATTTAAAAACCGTTGTCTTGAGTAACAAAACATTTATTTTGATAGATATCCCACTCCCATCCCACTAAGCGACCAAAAAGGTCTTAAAGGAAAAATCCTAAGCTTTCTTATGAAAAAAAAAAAAAAAAATGCCCTTTTTGAAAAAAGGCAAAAAATGCTTTAATTTAGCAAAAAAAAAAGTCTAAAATTTTTTTTTTTTTTAAAGTATTTTTTTCCGAAATATTGAAGAAATAGCTATCTAAACTATTCAGGAGAAAATTTTCTAAGAACAATAGGTAATAAGTTACATGGATGAGAAAAAACACCTGTTTGGCCAAAATGTCAAATTTTGATCCCCTCTAACTCATAGAAATCTGGACCGATCTTGTTGAAAAATCGTGCCTAAACTACTATCTAATAGGACTAACCTTGGTGCAAATTTCATCCCGATCGGAAGACATCGGTTTCAAAAGTTGGTGCACTTGACATGAAATCCCCCATATATAAATATAATAGAAATGAACCACATATTAAAATATTAGTGTATTAATGTGCTTTTTGCATTCCTGCAATTTGAATAAGTAGTTGGAAATGAGGTTGTGCACTTTAATAATATGTCCTTAGGTATTTCCCACATAGTTGATTGATTTGTTTCAATATCCATTAACATGTTATTCAGTTTATTTCCTCAAGCTCCCATTATTATTCTGCGAAAGATAATCCAGGAAAATGTATGATGTCTATAAATTGTAACTAAATATCATTTGAAAGGCTGCAATAAGAACTTCAGTGTCTCTTGCTACTTTTTGAAATCCTAAAACGGCTTGCAAATTAATTTAAAATTGCAGTGAGTACAATAGCGAATATTTTACAAAATGTAAACTCTAAATTTAGCCGTGTCCGATATTTTTGTTAACTTTAAAAATATCTTCAAAAACATGTCTAATTGTTTTTCAAAAGTAAGAATTTCTTCTAATAACTTTTTCTTGCAATCTGAAGCTAAAAATTGAAGTGTTATAGGCATTGAGGATTAGTGGGAAGTGTTAAGTGTTCCGTGTCAAAATTTGTGGTACGCAAGAAAACAATTATTTCATATATACCCTCAAGAACCGTTTTAGCACTTTATCGCTTAACAACCAAAGTACAGATGTAAAGGTTATTATGCTACCTATTTACGAGGCAACGATTGAAGCAACGTGTTGTAGCAACGTGTTTTGTTTGTTCTATACACACGTGGCAATGATTGCTGCAACATCAGTACAGTGAGTAGCTGTGGTACAGAAAAAACACATGCGGAAGAAAAGAAAAATTGAATTTTACATGTTTTTTATTTTGTTTTTCACCGTATCCACTGTAGCATTTTCATCAATGTTATTATATTTTTTTTTAATTGTTCGTATGCTTTTTGCTTAGATCTTTATTTTTATATTTTTCAGAAGATACGTCTCATAACTTTCTCAAATTTTTATATTCGTTAATAAAATTAACATAATTTTCATTATTTGCAATAGAAATTTTTCTTTTTTCCAATTTACGTAACTTCGCACGAACCTTCCTATTCGCTTGTTTTCGATGAACTGTAGAAGTAAGTGCAGTAAACAATGATACACACGTAGCAAGTGTTGCCTCAACCAACCCCAAAAAATCAAAACTTTTTGATATTTCCGGTTGAGACAACACGAAAAACAACGTTGAATCAACGTTGCCTGGTGTATAGGTAGCATTAAATGCTTTTATGTACATCAGTTGCAATGCATTAATACAATATTTTAATTTTCATTCCCCCAAGAAGTTTAGATCTTTTCCTCGAATATGGCCTTTAATTGCTATTAGGTTAAGGAATTCTTCTTGAACACCGGAATATGTTATGTATTTAACCATCACATACAATTATGCAATATCAGTGGTAGAGGAATTGGGATTTCATGTAAATATAAAGCGTTGTTAGGAAAATATGATAGCATAGATAACTCAAATCGTTCTTTAGTCGACTTATGCGATTATCGCTTGTGACCACAGATATACAGCAATAATCGTGACTCGTTCTTTTACGGTACCAGCTAAAAGCGGAAAATCTTTGAAAATAATTTCAGAACATTTGCAGATATAGTGTTTGTTTTAATTTTCCATCTACAAAGGGCTTTGCAGATTTTGCTATTACCAAAGATAGTGCAAAACTTGCTTTTGTTGTACGCGCTGAAGACTTTGTCTTGAAACTTGAGAAAAAAAACTTTGTTAACTGTTTTTTTTTATCGCCTTCTGGATATTTCTCATTGAAATTGTAATATTTTTCATCCAAGTGTCGCTCGATACAAGTGGATTTATTGTTCACAAGTCTCAAATTACAAATTAGACAGTAGATTCTCATTAACTTCCGCAAATGCGACCTTCTCTGTCCAAATTGTATTCAAATTACTGTTTTTCTCAGCTTTTTTTTTTTTTTTTGTACTCATTTTAATGTTTTCAGAAAACAAACTTTATTTTAAGCTGAGAGTTGTACACTACATACGACGCACAGTGGCGCCATTTGAGTTTTTTCGTTGCAAAAATCATATCTTTTGAACCGAATAACATAATTGAACAGTTTAAACAGCATATGATAGACAACTGTTCAGCCTATGAAATGAGCGTTTGGAAAGGGTGCTACGCTTTGTAGGGGCCTACTTATGGGTTATCAAAGTTAAAATTTGTAGAAAAATCAACAAATTAAATTATTTAAATTATTAAAAAAAATTATTTTTACATTTTTAGATTGTTTTTATTTTTTTTCTTTAGGGTTTTATGTTTTAAATTATTACCCAACAAATCAAAAAAAAATTATTTCTTCTTTAAATTTATTTTTTAAATTTTCTGTAAAATATTCATCACAATTCGTAAGAGAAGGTATATCTAAAAGACTAATCATTTCTAAGCTATAATTATTTTCTAACTCTATTCGTGATCGGAAGATGCTGCCAACATGTTTAAGAGGTCCTCATTTTGCCTTACCCTTGAAGATTTGAATGTGTTGTGCAATCTATATTTTTTATAAAATTTGTTAAGAGACTCCTGTGCTTCTTCAGAAAGCTCTCCAATTGGCAAAGACTGGTACTCAATTATATCTTTGCCATGCGCCAATATTTTATGGACGGTCGGGCTCAACTTCTTCTGTGGATACATTTCTGCTAAAAGAGATGCAGTTTTCGAAGCATATTCTCCATATTTTGTAGAATTGACATTTTCTTTGCAGTTTAAAACATTCAAGATCGTTCCCAATCTTTTCACGATTTGATTGTCAATTCCAGTGATTCTAGTTACTGCCTCATCATTTTCAAAAAATCTCCTAGAAATGTTTCCATCGTTTGAGTTATCGTATCCGTGCTTGGGACAGTCTACTTTTAGTCCAACTTGTTTAAAAAAAGCATCCTGTATTTGCTTCTTTCTGATCTCTTCCTTACCCTTTATTGATGTATTTTCATCGAAGTTTTCCTTCTCTTGTGGTAGGGTATACGCCAGTTTTAGCAAGAACTCCATACACCTTATCCTTGCGTGCAATGGTGACATTCCATATTCGTAATTCTCCTCGTTTGTAGAATCGTTTAAATTACCAAAGTTCTTCTGACTCTTTTTGCAAATCGGGCATGATAATGTTGAGGTTGTTCCTGTCAGTTCGTTTACGACTTTTCCGTCAACCATGGTCAGTGTAGGGAAACATCAGATTTTAGCCGCAAAGAACAACAGATGCCATAAACATATTTCCATCCAAAATTGTAGCGTCATCGGAAGATATCCTTTGCTTATAAACGCTTTGTCCGGATGATCCATCGCAGCTCCATTTGCTGATCAATGTCAGTTTCTCACGAAGAATTTTCACCTCATTTTCAGGAAGACTCTCCAACAACCGTTTTACTATATGACCCATGAGATCCTGCAGATTGGCTTTCACAGAGACTTCCGTAAACTCCGTATGTAGTGGTCGTGAATTTATTTTGGCTTGCGTAATATGCTTGTATCCTGGTAAAACGTCAGCCCCGTGTCACATCAAGGATGCCCGTGGTATCTCATATTTTTCTTTGGAAAGTCGTAAGTCCATAAACAAGCCAAGGCTTCTTCGGAACCATACTTTTTAATGCGTGCGTTTGTCGGCGTGGGAATGATTTCCTTAATCCTTTTTAGTCGCAGTGGGCTTGCATCTGCAACAGATTTTGTAATCTGCGACCTAACTCTTTCACTATCCTTTGTATATTTAATAGACAGCGCGTCCGATAAATGCTTCGTGGTCAAGTCATTGGTGGCATCGGCAAGTTTCCTCTGTCTTGTGAAAATTGAACACTCCTCAATACATTTTTTGGCCTTCCTTTTGCTCCTCTGGTTGATGTGGTGGGTTTATCTACTGCCAATATATCCAGGATGGTGTCATCATTAAGCCAGTCCTCGTATTTGGAGTTGAAGTTCTAAATGGTTCGATTAGATTTCACCCATTTTGCCTTAATATTTGCATATATCAGATAAAAATTATTTTTTATAATTTCGCTTCTCTCAATATCTCCGTATAAGCTATCAAGTTCTTCTAAAGCAGCTTCCGTGAAAAACTTTGTTGTGGTTGACCTTCTAAACAGTTCAAATAATTTTAAATTGTTTAACGCCATGGTTTCAGTACTTGTTGCGCCAACTTTCTGTCGTAATCCAGGCATTATGCTTATTTTGCAATATATAGGCTTATGCTACCATGCCTAAAAATTTACCTGTTCCCTGCATACATATGGATTTAGGCTGAGTTATTCAATTTTGATATTATGCTCGTGTCTAAATAAGATTTGTGCCTACCTCGAGGGACCATAAGTCAATATTGTTCTTGACCATTTGTACTCCAAAGTAATTTTTAAGTGAGGTGCGTACCTGCGAATTTCAATGAGTAGTTTTTTGTGCATCCTGTGTCTATAACAGAATATTGGGAGTAGACTTTGGCAGAGGCTCACAGGTAGACAACCAACTTAAAATGCAATTTTCAAACTATTAGATCAAATTACTGTCAGTCAAAACATGTAAGGGAAGCGCGCCATATAATTTCTGTCTTTTTAACCTTTTTTACCTCTAGAAGCCAAAAGGGCACGTACGGGCAGATAAAGCCTTTTGAATTATGTAAAGCAACAATCAAAGAACATGTTTTGCAGATATGGCAAATATAGAAAAATATAGATTTTTTTTATTTTCCGTTAAAGTTGAAAAATAGTGAAAAAACGGATAGTTTTTAAATAGTGAGAAACACAAAGCAAACAGTTAATTTTTTTTTTATCATTATACATTTAATAAATACATCAATCAATAGAAACAAAAAATAAGGCGATTCGTTTCCTATTTTTCGTGATATTACACCTGAAATCGCAACAAATTGACTAACAATTGTGTGTTTTTTTGAAAACCGAAAGTCGGTCAAATTTGAACGGTTATATCTTCTAAACTAAAAATTTGATATTATTAAGAGTAGCATATTTGAAATAGTTGAAAAGTTTCCTATAACATGGGTTTATTCAAAACTTCGTCGGTGCATATGAAAATTTTGATTTTTGCAACCTCGTTTGCTCTACGGGCGCCACTGTGCGACGGTGGTTCAACAATATATAAAAAATAATCAACGTTATGTAATTCAATACTTTCATTTGAAAGGTCTCAGTCCAACCATTATTGAAGTCGAAATATTTTTACTCTCAGGGAGTCTGCTCCTTCGTTTATGACTGTAAAATATTGGGTGCCAGAGTTTAGATGAAGCCATACGAGCTGCCAAGATTAACGCCGCGGCGCGCCGTAGTTATCGAGCAATTGGAGTGGCCTCGCTGAAAATGGTACTGAATGAATAGGACCATATAAACGTGGAACTAGAAATCAAAATTTTAGAGATATATAAATTTCTAAAAATTAGTTTAAATATTTCCTTCGTCCATATGTCAATATGGCATCAAGTTAAAGAAGATATTCTAGGAAAATGAAATCTGTTTTTATTTTGATTTATCGAGACGAAAATTAAAAAAAAGTACTTGTGAACTTGTAATAAATTTCAGATTAGGGTTAGACCAAATGACTGGACAATAAAAAAATATTTTGTCTTTACTATAATTAAAAACGGAAAAGAGGAATTCATGTAACCAATAGAATTTAAAACGAATTAAAATTAAATTGAGTTCATGTTTTCGGAATAAAAAAAAAATTTTTTCTAAACTTTGTATGATAAGTGATGGGATGCGCGTAGGATTATTTTCATTGAGCATCTTCAAATAGAAAAAAAAATATTATCGGAGAGTATTATACTAAATTTTGCAGACCGCATTTGACAAAAACGAATGTGTTGTTTCATCAGCTCACACATTCACTACTACGATGGCCAAAATCCATGAATTATTGTTCGAATTGCATCATCACTCTCCGTATGCACCAGAGCTCATTTCAATTTCCAAATATGAAAAAATGATTCAGTGGTAAAAGATTTGCGGTTTAAGGAAAATTTTTTCCTAAATTTGTTGTGTTTTCTTTGTCAGATCGGGTTGTTCTGGGACTACCCTCGAAAGTACATAATTTAAAACAACACTCCAACTAAGACTATATAAATCCTTAACAAAGCCAGCTGAGATTGTACAAATTTATATTTTCGAACTGTGTTAGTTAAGAGTTTCCTCGATTTTGCAGCTTATAATTTGTCAACCGATACCGTGTTAAGTCAAAATATTCACAACAATTTGTAGTATGTCGTTTTTGAGAATAAAAATTTAAAATATGAAAAATCTTTTTGTTTTATTTTTATATAGAGTAAGAGCCATAGATTTTCAAGTAGACAACCGCATTCGGCTCCGTACCTGCATATTTTCCGACCCCCCGATCTAGACCGACTATACGATAACCCATCTTAAAAATTATAACATCTATTGGACGTATTTAAAGTTACAATAAAAATAAAGTTACTATAAAATAATTTATGTTAAAAAACATTTTTCACAAAAGAAAGTTTCAGTGAAAAATATTTTCTGCAAAAATATTAAATATATAAGTATTTTATTTTAATAATATTTTAGGGTCAAACTAATTTTTCTATTATGAGAAGAGGGTTAAGCGAAATTTAATGCGCTAATATAAAAGTAGAATAACCTAATTTCATTTGTTAATATAAACGCTTTTCTTTTAATGTACGAGTTTGTATGTTACAAAAGCCTTTATGCAAGAATGAATATATTTTTTTGTTGGCTTACTTACTTTTATTTAGCCAGATGAGCCAAAGAACATCTGCTCCATAATACCCTTACCCATAATGTTCTCATAAGCTACAATGAAATCAGTTAAATTTGTTATCTAACAAAACTTAACTAAACTAAGAATGGACATGAAAGAAAAACGGGAACTACTGTACAAACTTTGCTTCCTCCAACGGCCTCTATTCATTTCGTGCATGTTTTGTTATGTTTTTATTTGCAAAACTAAACTTTTGTTGCTTTTTCAGTTTGCGCTTTTTGTCTGCCAACAAAGTTCTGTACTCATGCAAATAATGTTATGGTTAGAAAAAATTGTAGGGAGTTGCTCAGAAAAGTGGAAATGACATTTTGTCTGTGAAAAGAAAGCCTTGCTGAGACAAAAGGAATACAAATGTGAATGGATCCCTTATGTTAATCCTATGAAAAGAAATTGTAAATATAAAAAGTTATATAATAGATATTGTGAAGTCTGGATCATAAATAGTAAAATTGGATAATGCAGGTGGTGACTGTGAAAAATGTGTTTTCTGAAGGAAACTTAAAGCAATTGAAAATATTAGAAACTAATTTAAATTGTAACAGGGGGAAAAATGCAGACAGTTTATATGGAATAATAAACAAATTTCTAAAAGTCAAGGAACCTACTTATCTACAAAACTACTTCAGGTCATCATTTCAAGAAAATAAAAGAACATGCAAAGAAGTGAAGTAGATGCTATTCTTAAGGTAGCGAAAAGCTGAATCATCATCATTGAGTGTGACATGTAAAAGTTGTACGATATGGATCCTGTGTAATACTTTTCAGCTAGTGATGATTTTAAATGACTTCTCTTGAGTTGTGTTTACTTTTTTCTATTTTTATAAATACTTTTAGCACTAAAAAGTTTTTCATATTTTTTTTTTTCTTTTAATATAAAGTTTTTTCAAAAACATTAGTATTTCCTCTTTTCCCCATGGATAATACTCTCCTAATATCTTTTTTCCTTCTATTTTTTGATTTATTTATATAAATCTGTAATTCCCAATATAAATTTAGATAATCCCAACTTCTAAAGGGTGTCCCAACAAGAACGCAATTTTTAAATCTGGCAATATTCGAAGTGTCATTGTTTGACATTTGAACAATTGTTATTGTTTGCTAGTAGAAGGTACGAGGTTAGTAAAAATGGAGCGCTACTTGAATGAAATTGTGAAATTGTTTTACCAAAATGGTGAAAGTTTTGCGGCTACAGTTCGCAAATTGCGATCAATTTGGGGTCACAATAATGCTCCAAAAGAGTCAACTGTAAAGAGATTAATGGATAAGTTTGCCGAAACTGGGTCTGTTGGTGATGTACAGACAACAACGCGCCATCGACCAGGTCGATCGACCGAAAATGTCGCAGCTGTACGTGATGATGTCGTTCAAACTCCATCCACCTCAATTCGACACCGAGCTCAGCAAATTGGTGTCTCCAAATCCACTATGCAGAGAATTTTGACGAAAGATTTGCATCTTCATGCATACAAAGTTCAATTGACTCAGGAACTGAAGCCAGCTGACCATGGACAGCGAAGACAGTTCGTTAATTGGGTATTGGAGAGACAACATGAAAATGCTGATTTTGCCGCTAAAATTATCTTCAGTGACGAGGCCCATTTCCATCTTGATGGCTTCGTCAATAGGCAGAATTGTCGCATTTGGGGTGAGGAAAATCCTCGAGTGATTCACGAGAAGCAAATGCATCCTCAACGTGTCACTGTGTGGTGTGGTTTTTGGGCTGGAGGAATCATTGGACCTTTTCTTTATGAAAATGAGGCAGGTCAAGCGCCAACAATCAATTTTGTTCGGTATCGTGAAATGATAACCAGTTTTTTCTTGCCTCGAATTGAAGAAATGAATGTGGAGGGCATGTGGTTCCAACAAGACGGCGCCACATGTGATACAGCCAGAGAAACAATTCAATTGCTGCTTCAGTCATTTCCCGGTCGTGTTATTTCGCATTTTGGAGATCAGAATTGGCCGCCTAGATCGTGCGATTTAACACCAATAGATTTTTTCCTTTGGAGTTTTTTGAAGTCGATGGTTTACGCGAATAAGCCGACGACGACTCAAGCCTTAAAAGAGGAAATTGGACGCTGCATTAATGAAATACCGCAGCATTTATGCAAAACGGTCATTGAAAATTTCATTAAAAGATTGCGTGCATGCCAGCAAAGCCGCGGCGGCCATCTGCACGATACTTTACGACATAATAAAGTTTCACGATTTTTTTTAAATATCTGTGTTTTATTTAAAATTTAAAAATTGCGTTCTTGTTGGGACACCCTTTATTTGATATTGTTATAGGCATATTATGTTGCCATGTTTTGAAGTTGTTTAAGTGAACTTAAGCAAAATAGTTGTTACTTTAAATAATTCATTTAAATAATTCATATAGTTCCAAAAGGCAAAATTTTTATTGGATTTCAATTAGTTAAGACGGATGTTTATTTCGAATAAATGAAAACAGAAACTTTAGATACGAGTTCAAAATCACCTAAAGATTCAATATAAGGTCCTAAGCGATTTACAGAGCAAACACATAATAGATGTTATATGCAAATCCTCAACACAAAATAGTAAAAACATACAGCGAACTGTATAAAGCCAAAAATAATTCGCTGAATTGTTAGGAAACTACAAACAAGACAGGAACCCAGAAGGAAAAAGAAAATATTTATTGCCAAATAAATAGTTTACACCGATATTTACGATATACAGGGATATGTACGATATACAGCCGTAGTCAGTAGTATTTACAAAATTTTTTTTTTTACATATTCAACTAAATGGCCTGTTTGTTGTTGTTTTTTGGAAGTAAGTTGCAAAAAAAGTGTTATTGTTGCATAACTTGATCTATGCAGAAGCAAACTTAAGAGAATTGGAAAAGATAACGTTTCATTCGACAAAAATCGAAGCAAATGTACTGATGTTTAACAGTTGTCAAAATTATTAACTCACATTTTATTTGCGTCAAAAGTATTTACACAAAATTTTATTTGATAATATTCCTTTAATTTAACTAATTTTTGAAATTTTTTTTATGGATACTTATAATTAACATGAACTAATATTTAGTAACACCAGCTTTGGCGCCAATAACTACCTGCAGCCTGACTGGAATTGATACAATTTAGTTGCACAAAAATTCAAAAGTCGATTTCGACCAAATGTCTCTTATCTCAACTATAGTATCATCGCATTTCCGATCTATATGAATAGTCCTCTGCTGTTTTATGAAAGCCCAAACATTTTCAACGATATTTACATCGGCACTAAATCATTTAAAAATTTTTTAGGTATCCATCCTTTATGACATGTAGCATTGTCGTGTTATAGAATCCAGTCATTGTTTGGAAAGAGCCTATTTCCTGATGGAAAGGCATGGCCATTTAAAATTCCAATATATCCGGACTGATTTAATTTGTCATTTATCGGTACCAGATATGCAAATCCATAGTATGCTGTACGCAAAATAGTCAATATTACCCCCAACGAACCAAGCAAAACGTCTCTCATTTGCTTTGAAGTATGTTAAGAAACCTATAGAGTTTTGGTATTATATGCTATGGACAGATGATTCCAATTCCAGGGTTCGTTTGGTAAACACTTCATGCATCTACGACAATTCCAAAAGAATAATGCAGTGCAGCCACTTAACAGATTTGGAGGTGGCACGGTGGTGTTTTGGGAATGTCTATCATACTACGGATTTGGAGATTTGGTACCGATAAACGACACTTTAAATCAGTCCGGATATATTGGAGTTTTAAATGGACATGCCTTTCGGTCAGGAAATAGGCTCTTTCCAACCAATGACAAGATTCTGTAACACGACAATGTTCCATGTCATAAAGGATGGATACCTACAAAATTTTTAAATGATTAAAATAAAGCAGTTCTTCCTTGTTCTCCCCAGAGACCTGGTCTTAATATTATTGAAAATGTTTGGGCCTTCATAAAACAGCAGAGGACTATTGATAGAGATCGAAAACGCGATGATACCATAGTTGAGATAAGGGACATTTGGTCGAAATTGACTCTTGACTTTTCCCGCAACTTGATTGCATCAATTCCAGCCAGGTGCAGGCAGTTATTGGTGCCAAAGTTGGTGTTACTAAATATTAGTTCATATTAATTAAGTATAATAAAAAATTTTTAGAAATTAATCAAATAAAAGGAATATTATCAAATTAAACTTTTGTGTAAATACTTTTGACGCAAATTAAATGTGAGTTAATACTTTTGACAACTGTTAAGAATCAGTACATATGCTTGTATTTTTGTCGAATGAACCGTTATCTTTTCCAATTCCCTTTAGTTTGCTTTTTTTGAAACTTCTTCCAAAAACAACAACAAAAAGCTCATTTAGTTGACAGATAGCAGATCCAGATGGAAGATTTCCAAGGAAATAAGAAACAAAAGTTATCAAGAGTTCCCAAACATGGAGTTTGGTTGAAAAAATCTAAACATACATACATATATAAAATGAAATAATGAGGAAGCCATTGGATCTAGAGTTTCGATTTTTTTTTAAATTTTGGCAACTTTTATAATTTTCTTTCGAACCTCTTGTCGTTGGGATTTTATAGTGGTTTCTGTAACTTTTGTGGAACATGCAGTACATATCCGTTTAAAATTTTCCACATTTTGTGACAACTTTTTTGTGCTCTTCAATTCCCATTTCACACGAACCTACTATCCGCCCACTGGCATAAGCTTCGTATACCTTCACACAGAAAAAAGATTTTTAGGAATTCCATTAGCAATAGTAAAATTTAATCAGGTAATAATCATTTTTATTGTAATTCATACTATATTTTCAAATGCAATAGATTTTTTTCGTTATCTACCATATAATAATAATTCGCAGAAAATTTATGTACCTTCAATAGAAAAATTTGTTCCATTTACCAATCAAAGTTTTTATGAAATTTATTAAGCCAATTCCATCGAGGGAACTGAATTAAGCCTATTATAACATGATTCATTTTTAAATATTGGTGATTACAACATCTAACCACAATATATTTTAAACTGAAAATGTATTTACAGATATTGTAACAAATTATCGGTAAATATTATAGAAACAAATTAGTAATTAAAATTATTTAATTCGGTTATAACAAAAGAAAAAGAATCACTTAACTATGTTTGGTAGATTTAACCGAAATGAAATATGCTTGAATCAAATTCTATTGTAGGTACCAAAAAATATAATGAAATAATACGCCTAACCGAATAATTTAATTTATTTGTGTATCAATCTTATTTCGAAGATTGTATGTGCATTAAATAATTAAAAAAAAACTATATTCTTTTCTTATTTAAAAAAATGATTTTTATTAGGATTCTTTGGTTTTTTTGCAGAAATATCCCACCTGGAACTAATTAAAGTCTAGGTATTAGATATGTTCTGGTTGACGGCAGAAAGCTAATTGAAAAATGTTCACAAATGGCGCTCTATTTATACCATTTGTAAACGTTTATCAATACTGAGTTGTAAAAATATGGAGTAGAACTAATACATTAATATCAACAGTGTTGTATTTAATAAATGAATGATAAATGTCCGTTAAATTCAAAATCAAAGTAAATTATACAGAGTTGTATTAAATTTAAGTTGAACGTTAATTTCAAACGTTAAATAATAGCTAATGGAAAAAATTTATGAATTTAAATTAGTTTAATAGTAGTATGAATTGAATTATAATGTAAATATAGACTGCTTCATTTGTCATTTTTGAAAAAGTAAATATAAAAAAAAAAATAATAAAAAAAAAATAGTTTTGTTGAGAGTTTTCATTTTCATTTCATTTTCATTTTCGGTTATTAATTGTTAAAAGTAGACAAAAAATCTGTGCATAAAAACGGCTCCATCTGTTTTTAAAGCACCTGGCATGGCCCAAATAATGAAAGAAGGAGACCGTATGTACAGCGGTTTATAAGAGGCAGTTTATCATAATGTTCCTGCCAGCAAAGAGTTTGCCAAAATCATGCGCTCGGCCAACAGTCCAAATGGCATGAACTAAACGATCATCTTGAGAAACAACTTGTAGCCGTAATGCGGCTGCCAAGTTCATGGCTATGGCAAGATGCTGAAGTTGAAGATGCGCCAATTTTGTGGTGCTATTTGCCGGTTCTCTGATCGAGAAAGCCGACGAACATTTACCTCGGATATAGCTGACGGTTATCAGAGAGCTTTGGAAAAAGTCTTATATATTCTGCCAAAATTTCTATGTCCATAATTTAAACATTATTCTGAAGTCGCCCAAGTAAGAAATGCTTATACGCCTCCATTATGTCCAAACATTATGGCCAAGAGCACTTCCTTACGTATTTAGTTGCTAAAGCCTGTGCTGCTATCTTGCCAGATAAGGGTACCTTCAATGTTGGCAACATTCGTGTATGCAAAATCTTGGGCAGTGTTTTATACAAGTCTGAGGTGGTGCATGTCATGTTTTGTTGAAGGTGATGTTTCTTTTGCTGAAGAGACTATGACTGCTATCTTCTACCCCGTTGATATTACTCAAATGGCGACAAAGGGTATTACCATCTTGATTAAATCCGCTGATCAGTTAATACATTTCTCGGCTGGTGAGGAGAATTTGCTAGATAGTCAAAATGGCGCTAAAGTTGTGTTTGGAGGTGTCAAAGTTTGAGATATAATTTTAATTTTGGCTAGAGGTGTCAATGGTACTGCTTTGCCATGCATCACCATACCAAGCCAGGAAAAATTAGGTTATTGTGACATACGCGGTGCCACTGATAATTATTGGGACGATACTGAACGATAACGATGTCAATAAGTTCAAAGTTTTGTCACCTGACGTCCGTTGTGTGGCTGTAGCTGGTGCTACTGAAGTTGATTTGGCGATACAAACTGCCGCTTTTGCCGATACCTGACATGATTTGGAACAGTGTGCCTTAAGATAACTTACGACTGCTTTGGAAGTATTCCCTAAAGCTTTAGCTGAAAATTCCAGTGACAATGGTACTGAAGTGGTCAACCAGATATTGGTTGGTTGGTTTCAATATTGAAACTGAAAAGCCCGAAACTATTGACGTCACCACCATGAAGGTGTTCGATATCTTCAAATCAAAATACTGGATTATGAAATATGCTGTTAGTGCTGCCAATATAATCCTGAAGGTTAATCAAATTGTTATGGCCAAACGTGTTGGCGGACCCAAACCTCCAAAAGCTGGTTTTAGTGATGAGAGTTTAATCAGATACTTCAACATCTATAAAAAATAATTCCGCATTTTCTTACTAATAACATTTTCTAAGGTTTTTCATATTCCCTATAACATAGTTTTTATTCTCCTATCGTCTCTAACTCAAAAATATACACAGATACACACGTATTAATCCTTAATTTATAACTTTTAAATAAATTATATATAAAATAATTTTAAAGTGTAGTTATAATTACTGTAGGTATGCAATGCCCAATAAATGGCTGTAACCACCAATAAAGAAAATCTAAAAATTAGTCTATGCCATCGAATTTACTTAAAATATCAGTTGCCCTAAACTTCGTACGGTTATTTCGACAATAGTATTAAGTAATCACTACAGAATAATATGATAGTACATGGGACTATCAAAATTCGGTTGGCAACAAATTCAGTTGCCACAACAAATCCATTTCCTGTGTGTTGAAGAATTCGGCTCCCTTGATACAGAAATTAAGTTATTATTATTGTACCACTCAAGAGCTTTCCTATCTCAGTGACAGGATGCCAAATTGGGCCAAGCATATGTGGATACATTTTTTTCCAACCACTCCTTAATATATTTTCCGCTTTTGAGTCCCAAACTTATTTTAAACATGGCCTCGAACATTAGAAATATAAAAATGTTGACTTTAATTTTATCGGCCTAAATAGTCCAAGCACTGCCTAAAACGAGCTGCGCTTCTACCGTATTTGTTGGGAGCTCTATTCAATATGCTTCCTAGTTTCTTGGCCTTAGAAACATCATGTGGACATTTTTTCATCCCTAACCATGTTTCTTGTCAATGCTACAATTTTTCTGATAGTTTCTTCTAACATTGGAAACAGTTTGACGTACGACCTGCCAACCTTTGGCCATGTTTTTGTAGGACCGATTTGAATTTTGTTGAAAATATTTAATAGCTCTTGAAAGGGCATATTGAGTAGATCATTTTTTAGAATAAGCATATAGTCCAGCTGGTCTGAGTTTTTTTTACAGTGGGTCAAAATTTTAATTTTTGGGTCGAAGGTAGCATAATACTAAATGAAAAAATGTTGTAATATAATGGCTGAGAGAATTGTTATTGTAAGAGCTATACTGTCGAATTTTATGGGGATTATTTTTGTTGAAGAACTTAGCCCTCTAGCTCTACCCTTTAAAGGTCTTTGAGAAAATCAAGAAAAAACCTTTAAAAAAGAACATTTAAAGATTAAAATATTCTAAAAAATTTTTGCCGGAAAATTTCAGTGGTGGTCACCAAAGACACCAAAGTTGTAAATAAAACTCTTTACGCTTAATCAGCAAAATTAAAATTACACGCCGTCTTATACAAAAAAAATTACTGTAGTGTATGTATATAATTTTATTTTTCTAAAATAGTCAATAATTATGGCTGTTACAGCTAAACGATGCATTATAAAAAACGGGCTTGGAGTGATGGGTAACTGTAAAATAGTTGGAATATAATTATGCTCAACTGAAATAACTGTAGTTTGAACACGGAATTCCCGCGCCTATATATTTTTAAAGCGCTTTATTTAGTATGTATCTATTTTTTTTCTTCAAAGTTTTCGAATAAAATGAAATTGGTAAACACTAAAATAAAAAATGGCAGTAGTATAATAACAGATGAAAGATTAATCTTAATACGTTTTCCTGTATTTAGCTTGACGCGCATGTTCCGATAGATCGAGGTTTCTGTACAAGCCCCATACGTTTTCAGCAAGCATAACACTTTGGGATTTGCCTTTGAATCTCTCTTCCAACAACTTGATATCCAGATGAAACCTTTCACCGTATTCATCTGAAACCGCTCCAAAGTTTTCTTTAAAATAAATTGAGAAGTTAGTGCAGAAAATGTAGCCAATGTTGTCAAAAGCGATTTGCATATTTTAAATATTTTCTGCATAGTTTTGTGCTTTTGAATTTCCAAGGAATTCTGGTATAACAAGCTGCATAAAGCCAAGTGCTGTCTTTTGCACATTGGACAGATGACCATAAAATTCTTCATCTTGTAATAATTTTCTTATATCGGGTCCAACGAGCATTCCTAAAAATATAATTTGTATTAAATAAAATAAATTATTTCTTACAAGTTTATTTTAACTTCTTTTAATTTTGCTGCTGATAATCTGGGGAAAATTGTTTGAATACGTTTGAAAACATTTACTGGTATATTTAAGCTTTTAATAAAATTATTCACCATGCCCAACTCAATATGCAGTGGTGGAAGTATGATTTTATCTTTTGCCACAGGGGATTCATGGATTACATTTAAGTCGTCTATAATATTTTCTTTACGTTCTTGAACATATTTAATATGGTAGTGGGTGCTGGTATTTCCTGAATCCCATTTACAAAGATAACCCATGTATTTTGTGTATCCTGGTAGCATTCCAGTCAATATTGCATTCATTTTAAAGTCTGTTTATACTTCCCATTTATATATATAGTGTTAATTTTTATTTAAAAGATTTGAAATATTTGCGTATGTTTCCTCCTTTTTTGTGGAATTCGCAACCGGTGTTGATGGATGCTGGTTTCCATTGTGAAGTTAAACTGCTTTTAAGCTGTGCTTTGAACTATCTATAACTAATCTCCAAGCGGAAGGGTCAAGTGGAAGTTTAGATATTTCAGGACTGCAAAGTATACAAGTTCTTCTGATTTTTTTTAAATAACTTTCCAGATTGCCAAGTTTTTTTGTTGGAAATTTAACTTTTACATCGGCTTTTATCAAATGCCTGTTTTTCAATCTGGAACATAATATTTCGGCTTTCTACTTTGTTAGTCCTAAATCCCTTACAAGATCTTCAAAATAAGCTTGGCCTATCAAATTAGGACAATTGTTTAAGTAAGTTATATTTGATAAATTTTCTACCGCCGTTGTTATTTGTATATTGGCATGTATCATATTGGCCGAAAATGAATGTATAGGCAGTAGAGGCGCCGGAACACCTTCGCAGCGCGCTTCTAGTAAAATTACATTATTTGTTGCTTCATGTGTCATTACCGCGTAATGCCTTTGGTATCTAAAAAATTTTTAATTTATGCAGAAATAGCATGTATCCTATTTGTAATCTTCAGGTTCAATCCATGTCATAGGTGTAGAAAATGACACTGCTTTAGAACCGTCTTTGTACCAGAACACTTTCACAAGTGGTACATACAGTTTTTGGTATTCAAGTTTCAGACGAAAATCATTTTCCAAAGAAAAGAAAATAGGGTTCTTCAATGTTCTTCAATTGTAGAGAATATATTTCTTCTGCTTCGATGGTGCGTTAAAAGTCCATAAAAAAACAAAACCAATTTCTTAATTTGCATACAGACTCCGCCATGCTTTTGATCTATTCTATTATGATCTATTTCTTTCTATTTATTTAATTTTTATTTTAGTAACAATCACATTCGATATGTACGTCATAGCTGACTAGACGCGAGAACTCAATGTGCAAGCTACAGTTATTTTAGTTGAGTATAATTAATTCCAAATATTTTGAAGTTATACGTGTAATTTTTCTAAGTAAGCTTAAAGAGCTTTATTTACAACTTTAGTATCTTACGTGTCTTTGGTAGCATCCACTGAAATATTCTGGCAACAATTTTCATAGAATATTTTAATTCTTAAATGTACTTTCCGAAAGAACTTTTTGGACTTTCTCAAAAAAGTGTCAAATTGAACCTTAAAGAGAGGAGGTAGAGGGTTAAGATCTACCACAAATATAATCCCCATAAAATTCGACAGTATAACTCTTACAATAAAAATTCTCTCAGACATAAACTTACAACATTTTTATACCCTATACCACTATGTAGTTTGGGTATAAAGACTTTGTGCTGCTGTTTCTAACTACCTAAAATATTTGAACTAGACCCATCTTTTATTATACCGATCGAATCAGAATCACTAACTGATTCGAATTAACAATGTCCGTCCATCCGTCGGTATGTGTGTCCATTAAATTTTTAATCAAACTGCAGGTCGCAACTATGAATATGTTTTGATGAAAATTGGTATATATGCTTTTAGCGGCCATAGGATGAAAGCTGTTGAAATTGGTGAGAATCTGTCCATGTTCAGACCTAGCTCCCATACAAATGACCCCTATGAAATCGACATAAATTGCCATAAGATCCAAATTGTCATATAGATCTTACTCAAATAAGAATTGTATGCGTTTATTACATCCATTAATGGGTAGTCCAAAATTATCCCTTGGGACAACTCTTAGTCAAAGGCCCCACATAGAGCTGCTTCCCGATCTTCACTTAAATCTATCAAAAAACAAAAATATTGCACTGATACTTCTCAAATTTTGTTTGTATATATTTCTGCAAACTACAAGAGACTTTACCAAACATAGTCAGGATCGGTCCAGTTTTGAGCCTAGTCCCCATATAGATATAGCATCCGATATGAACTTTTACATATCTGCAGCCAAAAAAATTAATAAAAATCCCACTCAAATTTGGTTTATGCTTATTTTCTATGACCAGTTAGTTGGGCCTATGAGATAGGGTCTCTAAACGCATGGTATAGGGTATCATATAGTCGGTCTAGACCGACTATAATTTCTTACTTGTTTTCATTTAGTATAATGCTCCCCTCGACCAAAAAAATTAAAACTTTCACCCACTGTAAAAAAACTCAGACCAGCTGGACTATAAGTTTCTTCTACAAAAATGAATTATATGGTCGCTATTTTGTTCCAATCAAAATGTCTTAATTTGTTGGACAGTGTCATTTTAGCACGCACTTTTCTTCCTTAACTCATTTTAATCAAACTGACAACAAATGACTATTATAACTGACACGTTTTTCGAGGACAACTTGATCAAAAACAAAATTATCAAATAATGCATGCGGAAAAAGATAAGAGGAAAAACGTGTTTTAAGATTTGTTTCGATCTCAATCGTTATTTATTTATTTATTTCAAATTAATTTCGTAATACAAAAAGCCATCCAGGCCAAAAAATATATATTACACATCAAATAAATAAAACCTGAGCTACTTAACTAACCAGTACATTACACCTTTAATTGGCTGCCCAGCCAAAATCTTATATGAAGCAAATTTAAAACAATAGTATAAAACTGTTAAATGGCCCCAGTCAGCAAAGACTCAACGCAAGATAAATTTAAAAATTAAAAGCTAACATGTTGTATATAACAAGTTTATAAAAAATAACAATAATAAAAATAAAATAAGATTAGAACATGGCATTAATTTCAAAAGGGGGTTTCACTAAAAGATATGAATTTGATATTTATATAAAAAAATATTAATTTCCATTTAGATTTGTTATATGAATATTGTAAAATATATTATGAAAACATATTCTCAAGACTCAATAAACTAAACTCTGAATCATATTCGATAGAGCCATGATCCAAGGACAAAACCTAATATAGAACCCCTTTTAATGAGTACCAAAAAACTCTAATAATTTTAACCGAAATACATTATTCGAATGTGAAAAAATGCGCAATTAATGAGGTAAAATATTCCAGCAACGAGAAATCCTAACCACAAAAGACCTTTCATAGATAGACCGTACAATTCTTGGAATGAAAATCTGAGGCCTTCTATTAGACCGCGAAAAGAAAAAGGCATTAGAAAGGCGAGCAGGCCTACCATTCTTCACTATCTTATGAAGCAAACTCAACATACGATATTTAACGAAATCCTCAAAAGAACAACCAAGAAACCGACGAATATAGCTAGAAATATGATCACGGGATCGGACACTATAGACAAACCTCACAATAGTATAACAATACGTTTTAACCTCGTGAGATGTATCCCAATAGTACCACTAAAAACTTCAAATCCATATAGAACTTGGGACATTAAGAGCGCATGAGCCAGCTTTCGCTTAATGTGAAAAGTTAAAAAAAAACATTAGCAGAATAAATGCTATGCAAACTACCCCAAACTCTACCAGCCAAAGCATTAAGGGACTCAAAGAAAGTCTACTATCCAACACGACACCTAAACATCTATGATGGCAAACAAACTCAATCTCAACATCACCCAGAAAAATATTCAGATCACGGATAAATCGATTATTAAGACCAAACATCATAGCCTTAGTTTTAAAAGAATTGATAACTAATGAGTTATCTGAAGTCCATTGGCAAACGCGATCCAGACATAAATTGATGTTATTTTCCAAAACATCGGAAAAGTTACGATTCCCACTAAATAAGAAAAAAATATCGTCAGCAAATAAGAAAGTTCTACAGGTTCTGGAATTAGTAACAAGAGAAAGATCATTTACGTACATAATAAACAACAGCGGACCCAAAACAGAACTCTGCGGTACACCGGAATGAAGCGACAACAAACCAGAACTAACACCAATAACAACGACAAACTGTGATCTACCAGCCAGATAGGATAAAATGAGCTTACATGCAGAGCCCGAGAACCCAAGTTCATCTCTAAGCTTATAAATCATTCTCACATGGTTAATGGAGTTAAAGGCCTTAGAGAGGGCAAGGGAAACCCAAACACTTACATTATAATTATTAACATTCTGCCTAATAGAGTCCGTTAGCTCAAGCAGCAAAGACGTAGTGTTATAACCATAACGGAAGGCATATTTAGAATCATATACATCTAACCGGGAAGATTGAATAATCTGATTTTTGAGAATGTGCTCCAATACCTTAGATAAAGAGGGAAGTATGGATATAGGCCTAAGGTCATCCGGGACATGAACATTTTTAGATTTGGGAATAGGCACGACCCGTGCAGTTTTCCAAGCTGCAGGAAAAACCGAAGTCATCAACACAGTGTTAGCTAAATTTAAGACTAAACCAGATATAAAAGGAAACACAACTTTAATAAACCCCATCGAAATACCATCAATTCCAACTGAATTAGACTTAACTTTATGAAGATCATCCGATAATTCTAAATCACTCACACAACGAAAGGAAAACGAATTGCGAGAATCAACATCAAAAAACATCAAGGCCAGGAGACTCCTGGCTCTTCGGTCAGTTTTAAGTAATTTTTTATACCCTATACCACTATGTGGTTTGGGTATAATGACTTTGTGCTGCTGTTTGTAACAACCAAAAATATTTGACCCAGACCCATCTTTAATTATACCGATCGAATCAGAATCACTTTTTGAGTTGATTTAACAATGTCCGTCCGTCCGTCCGTCCGTCCGTCCGTCCGTCCGTCTGTGTGTCCATGTAAACTTTGTAATCAAACTGCAGGTCGCAAATATGAATATATTTTGATGAAATTTGGTATATAAGCTTTTATCGGCCATGGGATGAACGCTATTGAAATTGGTGAAATTCGGTCCATGTTCAGACCTAGTCCCCATACAAATGACCCCTATGAAATCGACATAAATTGCCATAAGATCCAAATTGTCATATAGATCTTACTCAAATTGGGTTTGTATGCGTTCATTACATCCATTAATGAGTAGTCCAAAAATGATCCCTTTGGTCTCATATAGAGCTGCTTCCCGATATTAACTTAAATCTATTAAAAAACAAAAATATTGCACTGATTCTTCTCAAATTTTGTTTGTATATGTTTTTGCAAAATACAAGAGACGTTACCAACCATGGTCAGGATCGGTCCATTTTTGGACCTAGTCCCCATATAGATATAGCATCCGATATGAACTTTTTCATATCTGCAGCCAAAAAAATTAATAAAAATCCCACTCAAATTTGGTTTTTGCTTATTTTCTATGTCCAGTTAGTTGGGCCTAAGAGATAGGGTTTACAAACGCATGGTATAGGGTATCGTATAGTCGGTCTAGACCGACTATAATTTTCTTACTTGTTTCTATATCCAGTTAGTTGGGCCTGAGAGATAGGGTCTCTAAACGCATGGTATAGGGTATCGTAAAGTCGGTCTAGACCGACTATAATTTTCGTACTTGTTTTAATATAACTTTATAACTAAAGTCATAATGTTTCACGGTTCTTCTAAGCAATGTTTTCTGCTCTCTTGGCCAAGAGTATTTTAACTTATACTTGGTCGGGCTATGTCGACCACACGATTCTTCATACCATGAGTTTTAGGAAAGTGTTTCAGCTGATATAATTAATGGTAGTTAAAAATTATTCTAAACCAAATTCAATAAAAATGAACCAGCATAGTGCATTTTTTATACCCTATACCACTATGTGGTTTGGGTATAATGACTTTGTGCTGCTGTTTGTAACAACCAAAAATATTTGACCTGGACCCATCTTTAATTATACCGATCGAATCAGAATCACTTTCTGAGTTGATTTAACAATGTCCGTCCGTCCGTCCGTCTGTGTGTCCATGTAAAGCTTGTAATCAAACTGCAGGTCGCAAATATGTATGTATTTTGATGAAATTTGGTACATAAGCTTTTATCGGCCATGGGATGAACTCTATTGAAATTGGTGAGAATCGGTCCATGTTCAGACCTAGCCCCCATACAAATTACCCATATGAAATCGACATAAATTGCCATAAGGTTCAAGTTGTCATATAGATCTTACTCAAATTGGGTTTGTATGCGTTCATTACATCCATTAATGAGTAGTCCAAAAATGATCCCTTTGACCCCATATAGAGCTGCTTCCCGATCTTCACTTAAATATATTAAAAAACAAAAATATTGCACTGATTCTTCTCAAATTTTGTTTGTATATATTTTTGCAAAATACAAGAGACTTTACCAAACATGATCAGGATCGGTCCATTTTTGGACCAAGTCCCTATATAGATATAGCATCCGATATGAACTTTTTCCTATCTGCAGCCAAAAAAATTAATAAAAATCCCACTCAAATTGGGTTTTTGCTTATTTTCTATGTCCAGTTAGTTGGGCCTAAGAGATAGGATCTCTAAACGCATGGTATAGGGTATCGTATAGTCGGTCTAGACCGACTATAATTTTCTTACTTGTTTAATGATGATTTGCTGGTGAAATTAGCACTTACGCATTTATGAAACATACATAATATTTTCCACCTTTTGTTATATTTCCTCGAATTCATGGGGGACATTTGTATTGGGGCTAGGTCTGAACATATGTCATCTTCATGAGCTAAGCGTAGCTTAAGTACTGATTTCCATTCAAATACCTTTACAATTTCGATTTATAGAATGCGCACAAAGTTTGAGAGGATACACAGAATGATGGACGGACGTTCATCTTAAAATCGTCTCAGATAGCGATTAGAGGAGTTATCTAAAGGCGGATCTAGGAATTTTCCAAACATTTGCACAACTTATTTCATGGTACCCTGACCAAGGACCCAGGCGGATTAATTGTTCTCAATTCAAAGTTCTGCACCATAAATTTTATATACTTTGATAAAATATTTACTATTAAGGCAACATAATTGGACTCGGTTGGTAATAAATACGTTAGCCACATTGTATCCGTTTCCTGTATATGAAACGTGTGGTTAATATTTTCAAAAGTAATATACACTTGCCAAAGTTTGATGGAAAAAATTCTGTTAATAAAAAGTTGGTCGACTCGATGTTGAATTACAAGATATACGTGGATTTCCAGATGGACGAGAACAATGTATTGACCTTTGATCATTGACGATGTATGTAACAGCCATAGCTTAAGTTAATGCGGCCAGTGTGAACGGTTTCTGTTTTTCTTTACAAAAGATACGCCAGTTGTTTTACACAGATCTAGCTAATATTTGTTTGTTCTACACAAATTCTCTACTGAAAAAACTAATTACTCACACTAACAGATAATTACCTACAAAAGCTTATTATATGGTTGTATTAAGCCCAAAAATTATTTTATACATCATGCATTCCATTTCTCTTTTATATACAGATATTCTTTAACACTCAGTAGATGTAAAGAGTCAAATATATATTTAGCAAAATTAACTATGAAAGGGACCATCAAATAGCCATTAAATGCAAAAAGCAATATAATTAATTAAACCCACAAGTCATTAGAACAAACATAAATAGGCACTTTGTAACACATTTGTTATTTTCTATGGCCGTTGATGTAAACGGTGTTGCATGGATGCTGGTGGGTAGAGCGGATTTCTGTGGGTTGTATGGCTGTTCTTAGCTGTGGAGTTAATACTTAATATGAAAGCCACAAAACGAATACATTGAAATAAATGCACACACACACACACACACACACACACACACACAAATCTATGTACAATAAACATGTAGAGAAGACATAACTAAATAAATTAATTTAAGAAAATTTGCTTAATATTAAATTTTGCTGTGGTTAAAATACAAGGAAATTCCCTAACAAAGTATTTTGTTGGATTTTTATAATTTTATACATAAATATCTTTTGAACTTTATAACAGGTCAACTACAACATGATAATTTTAATTATTATTTTTTTTTTTAAATACATAAAGCCCAAGACACTAAAAAAATCATTTATTGAGTCATGGTAATAAAAAACCCATGGAAATATACAAAATATTCTGAATGAAATATAAATGAAATAAAATAAACACAGGTAAAACTTTTAATAGACTCAATATTATATGAAATATTGGATACGGTTTGTAATGTTTGTCCTTTCCCACAGAATTTTTAGCTTCTTCGTCGATTTTAAGTGTTAAATTTGCTTTGATTAATTTTTATTTTTGAATATTTCTTATGACAAAATTTGGTTTGCAATCTAGAGTTGAGTATTTCAATAGAATATACTCAATATATTAATACTTTTCTATGTATATTTGTGCTAAATGGGCATTTATTGAGTTCAAACAAAAAATCAGAGGCTCATTTCGTAAGTGTAGCCCCAGTGTTAAATGTTCTAGTGTACAATTGATGCAACATGTAGTTTGTTTGTAAAGATATACTAAACATTTTATAATAGAATTTTGGACACTGACCTAGCCCAATGCCATCCGTACGCGTGATTAATATTTGTTTCAGTTAAGTTTCTATACTTTGTTCACTACCATTTTAATACAGTTGCTGATAGTTAATCTTTAAATTCCAATACCATTTTAATTTAAAGTTCATTGATTTTCTCTCTTGACCAGTATTTTTTATAATAACTAATTTAATATTTATATACTCGAATTATTTTACGAAAATTTAAAACACGTTGAATTGAAACCTAAAGATGCTGCAGATGAAGCAAATATACATTCAGGACTTTTATTAGGGATCGGACGTGTCAAGAGAAACAAATTTTAAGATTCAATGAATATCAAAACCAATCAAACTAAACAGTTTACCTTTTGCTAACTGAAAATTTTGTTTCAAATCCGACAGAGATGATAAAAATGGAGCAAATTTTTATTGAAATTTTATCGCTTGGAAGGAAGATGATAGTTGGCTATGTTTATAAACCAAATAGTCGTACGAATTTTTCAGCATATTATTTTTTGATTCCTGAAGTAGATAAATTTTATTCTTATCGGGATTTTAAGAATGTTAACTACAATTTATTATATGATAATATCTCTCAACTTAATTGGAGCAGCATTTATTTGATGCCTTCTATTGATTATCAATTACCTTTCATTGATGACAATATTATAAAATTATTTGGTGATACGACTCCCTTAAGAACGAAAAAGATAACACCAAGGAATAAGCCACGGTTTACCACAAGAATTCAACAAAAAAATACATATTCTTAAAAGGTACTTTACTTTATACACGTACATTTCCTTCAAATATAAACTTCTTTTGCAAGTAATTTTTTTCATAAAAAAGCAGCTATTCTTAAAAAGGTAAAATTTCTTAAAATAAGGACCTTTGCTTCAATAAGTGCATTTTATTAAGAAAAGTACATTTTCTTAAAAAAGTACGTTTTGCCCTGAAAATTATGCCCTTTCTGAAGCAAGTAATTTTTCTTAAAAATACCTCTTCCTAAAAAGTAAATTTTCTTTAAAAAAAATTGATCAATTAAGAGTGGCGGAAGCAGGTATTTGATTTTTTTATCCCACTTGCAGAATATATGGATTTTTGCATTTTATGTATTTATACCCTACACCACTATGTGGTTTGGGTATAATGACTTTGTGCTGCTGTTTGTAACAACCAAAAATATTTGACCTGGACACATCTTTGATTATACCGATCGAATCAGAATCACTTTCTGAGTTGATTTAACAATGTCCGTCCGTCCGTCCGTCCGTCTGTGTGTCCATGTAAAGCTTGTAATCAAACTGCAGGTCGCAAATATGAACATATTTTGATGAAATTTGGTACATAAGCTTCAATCGGCCATGGGATGAACGGTATTGAAATTGGTGATAATCGGTCCATGTTCAGACCTAGCCCCCATACAAATTACCCATATGAAATCGACATAAATTGCCATAAGATCCAAATTGTCATATAGATCTTACTCAAATTGGGTTTCTATGCGTTCATTACATCCATTAATGAGTAGTCCAAAAATGATGCCTTTGGCCCCATATAGAGCTGCTTCCCGATCTTTACTTAAATCAATTAAAAAACTAAAATATTTCACTGATTCTTCTCAAATTTTGTTTGTATATATTTTTGCAAAATACAAGAGACTTTACCAAACATGATCAGGATCGGTCCATTTTTGGACCTAGTTCCTATATAGATATAGCATCCGATATGAACTTTTTCATATCTGCAGCCAAAAAAATTAATAAAAATCCCACTCAAATTTGGTTTTTGCTTATTTTCTATGTCCAGTTAGTTGGGCCTAAGAGATAGGGTTTCTAAATGCATGGTATAGGGTATCGTATAGTCGGTCTAGACCGACTATAATTTTCTTACTTATTTTTTATGATTTCTTCAACAATATAATCTAAATTAATTTGAAGCAATATTTTCCCTTGGATCTAAATCAATCAAAGGACCATGGAGAAGCAAAGAAAACTTAAAAAATTAATAAATCTCTCTCAAACTGCTTAAGGTTTTCAACAATCTTTACAATTTATAAACAATTAAAATTGATTAAAACTTGTCTACACACATATGATGTATTTAACTAGGCTCTTACATATTGTAAATGTATATACATATGTGGTATATATATACACACATACATATTACATACTCCTATATTTTCTTTTAATTTTTTGAAAATCTTTAAAGAAGATTATAACAAATAACAATAAATCTAACAAATTGCATGTTTAAACTGCAGAAAAAAATATTAAAAGCATAATTCTTATATGAAATCCTTAAGGAAAATATTTCAATATAATATTTATCTTCTATTACTTAGAAAAGATTAAAATATTACTTTTTTTTAATAGTCCTTACAACAACAAAAATTTATTTTTTATATTTACTTTGCTACAGAACTAATCTGCTACAACAAAGCTCTTCTAACGTGTAGAATAAACACAAATATTTGTTCTCTCATTTGGAAAAAAATAGAATTTCAAAGAAAAAACGTATATAAAAAAAAACAAACACTGCAGAACACCAACACATTTTAGACAATACAACTACGGATAGGAGTTTATAGTTGTGTCTTCTAATTGTAAATCATATAGTACCTGAACTTAGTGCCAAAGTTAGTTTAATTTTTTAATTTCTTGAATTTTGTACTCCTATTTATTGCGAATTTTCTTAAAAAATAAATAAAAAAAAATTTAATACAGCAAAATAGATAAGAAGTGTTTCACTTAAAATTCATATTGGACAAACTGCTCGATGTTATATTAAAATTTTTAAAAATAAATATTTATAATCCTCTTTTCTTTACATTTAAGCTATTTCAAGCAATTGCTTGTGAGTAGCGATGAATGATTTCGAACGAAAATGCAACTGCAACTACAGAACGTTTATGCAACAACTACAACTTCTAACATGGTTTAGAGACCCTATCTCTTCGGTCCCACTAAGTGGATATAGAAAATAAGCATAAACCAAATTTGAGTGGCATTGTTATTAATTTTTTGGGCTGCTATATTTGTATGGGGCCGAAGTCGAAAAATGGACAGATCCTGATTTGGAAAAAATTCTGTGCAACATTTTGGTTTTTTGATAGATTTAAGTGAAGATCGGGAGGCAGTTCTATATGAGGCCTATGGCTAAGAATTGTCTGTAGGGATTATTTTTGGACTAGTGATTAAGGGATATAATAAACATATACAAACTCAATTTGACTGAAATCTATGTGATAATTTGGATCTTATGGCAATTTATGTCGATTTCATAGGGGTCATTTGTATAGGGACTAGGTCTGAACATGGACTGAATTTCACCAATTTCAATAGCGTTCATCCTATGGCCGATTAAAGCTTATATACCAAATTTCATCAAAAAATGTTCATATTTGCGACCTGTAGTTTGATTGGATTTACGTGGACACACAGATGGACGGACGGACATCGCTAAATCGACTCAGAGAGTGATTCTGAGTCGTTCGATATAATAAAAGATGGGTCGAGGTCAAATATTTTTGGTAGTTACAAACAGCAGCACAAAGTCATTATACCCACACCACATAGTGGTATAGGGTATAAAAATATTAAAATATTTTGATCGGTTCAAAAGCTACAGAATGTTCGCCAATGAAAAACTATTTGCAGCCACTGTGCTTCCGTCCGTCCTTCCATGTAAACTTTGTAATCAAACTCCAGGTGGCAAATATGAATATATTTTGATAAAATTAATTATATCAGATTCTCTCGGTCATAGGATAGACGCTATCGAAATTGGTGAAAATCCTCTATGATATCGACTTAAATTGTAATAATATCAAAATTATAATATAATCTCGGTAAAAGTGGGGTTGTTTAAGTTTATTATATCCACTCATCAGTAGCCCGAAAATAAAGTCTATAGGACAATTCTTATTCAGAGACCCCATATGAAGCTGATTCCCGAACATTACTTAAATTTAACAAAAAAACAAAAATGTTGTACGGATTTTTCTCAAATTTGGTTTGTATATGTTTTTGCAAAAGCTAAGAGACTGAAAAGCTTCGGAAGCCGGTTCGCTCCAAGGTCCTAATCTAGGAACCTGTTTTAGTACAAAATGTGAATATTTGGTGAAATACTGTATACACTTTATGAGTTACTGACAATTTTTAATGCGCTGTATTTCGCCTAATGTTTTACTAAAACATAAGCTTACCCCCATGTTGAAACTTCTGAAAACCTCTGCAAAAAGTTAAATAGTTTATTGGTAGATTTGTTAATTTTTTAAGAGTTCTCATCAAAAATTTCCTGTTAGAAGTTCCAGCGTGTACATATTAATTCTTTTCAAGTGCAATTTCTGGAAACGTTTTTAGCAAACACTCGAAAAATCTATTTACTATACTTAATAATAATTGCAGCTAAAGTGGTGGAAATTTGACGTTTGACCTGTAAGTGTGCGTTGCGCACACTTACAGGTCAAAAAAGTTTATTAATCGAAATGAGCCTATTACTTTTTTTCTCAACCAGCGTTTTGGGCTTAAATTGAGAAATGAGGATAAAAGTTGGAGCTTCTTTAAAACTACCATCAAAGACGGTTTTTAAAACAATTAAAATGAATAGAAAAATATGTTCGTTCATCAAAATTCCATACCACTGTTTGTACAGAAAATATTCATAATGCTGCTAGAATTGTGACTGCAATACTTTCGATACAAATAAGCGTTAAAAGTTTATTTTCAGCTGTGAAAATTATTTTTTAATATTTAAGAGCATCGATGAAAGAGGAATTGTCTGAAATAATTCCATTTCTTAGAGCTAGATTATAAAAATTTTAAATTTATTTATATAATTTTTTTGTGACCGATGTAAGTTTCAAAGTTTTACCCCGTTTTTGACAAGAAATTTATCAATTGAAAGGTATTTCTTATTAGCTGTTACCCAGATTTACAGATTTTCATCGTCTGGAATATTTTTTTGGAGTTATGATCGTTTAAATTTGGTACTAACACATACATGAAATTATACAATGATATATGTGTGTTTATTAAATTTGTAAATGTGTTTGTGTTAATGTGTTGAGTTTGTTTTCTTCATTTAAAATGAGTTGAATTGGGAAGCATACCTTTAGGGTCTTTCTTAAAAGAAAAAATAAAATTTCCTAGAATTTGCACTCGAATTTCGAGTGCTGGAATCTGCTAGTTTAAATAAATATGTATAATTTTAACTGTTGTTTTTCGCAGGTTTATTTATTTAAAAGTAACTGATATTTGAATTTGAACTATGATATGATTTATTAGTTCTATTTATGTATAATTGTATTAATATATATGCACATATATCTACAACTGCTGGAAAAATTATATATCGGAGTTGAATGATTGACCATCGAGTCCGCATCCCTCATTTACATGGACACACAGACGGATGGAAGGACAACACTAAATCGACTCAGAAAGTGATTCTGACTCACTCGGTATAATAAATGATGGGTCCAGATAGTGGTATGTGATATAAAAAGAAAATTTTAGGACTAGATAAAATAGTTGCCAAAATAAGCTAAACTTACAATATTAACTAGGAAAACATTTCATAACCAACAACTTCTATTTCATACTCTAAGGTTAATGAAACTTCCAAATATATTTTGAATAATTTTCAATACTGTATTGGAAATCAATATAACTAATAGTTAAAAATTAGACTTGAACATTTCGTACATTTAAATGTCAAATATATTTTTTTAAATTTATTTTTTGTTTTTTTTTACATCAACCAGATTGCAAAATGGCCTTAAGATTGTCCACAAAACACATGAGAAAAGTTCCCGTTGACAAAGTTCAACAAGAAATACGCGAAAACCCATACGGCAATACCGTCCTGATCGGAAATTGGTTTGAGGAACGTGTTGACGATAGAAATGATAGTAAGGCCATAACACCGGGCATTTATGGTAAAAGTAGTTGTATTGAGGATACCACACTCTATAAAAGAGATTTCACACAACCAATACCATCACAATCCCGCAAGGATTTTGCTGAATTTATCAAATTGAAACAACAGGCCTTCAGCAATCGTTTAAATGGTGAAAATACGAATATAAAATTATGTCATGGCGAACAGTTTAACAAGAATATAACCACCTTTAAGGATATTATGTATCGCATTAAACCCTTGGAGGATTGTAAAGAAGGTGGATTCGATATATTGAAAAGGAAGCCTAAGGATGATTTCATGCGAGGCTATGGTAATAGCACAAAGACGGGCCTGCTACTGAATCGGGCATGTGAAGAGTGGCATGAGCGGAACACACCCATTGATGTATCGCATTATAAGAATATATTCAAAAAACCACCCATGACACCCAGAGTGCTGCACAAAGGCCCCCAAAGAAAAACAAGTATTGTGTAGGTTGTTTTTTTGTGAAATCTTCATTTGAACGAAAATTGTCCAAATTCCAAAAAAAAAAAAAATAAAAAATAAAAAATATATTTTAATAAATTTGTTACTATATCGCTTAATTTCCTCCTGCCTAAACACTCTTAAATCTACAAACAAATCTCTATAATATTCCTCCGGTGGTTCATTTTGTTTATCTTGTACGAAGTTACCATTTTCGTGAGTTCATATTGCAGGTTTATTAAATATTATAAATGCTTTAAGCTTAATTTTTGTTCACAACTGAAAAAAAAAAAAAATAATGACGCGAAAAAATCCATTACTTGCAGTATTTCCACAGAGATTGAAATATGTTTATTCACACAAACATGTTGGCGAGTAAAGCTTATGTCAGAGTAGCTAGACATTAAATTAGTAATGATGAATGTTATTTCGTCAGACTTTATTTCTTCCATATACCTCTTGTTCTATCATCTATGTAAATATATACTTATATAAAAGTGAATGTTTATTTGTGCTTCTTACAGGTTTATAGCCAGCAACACTTATGGACCGATCTTTACGGATTACCAATTTCTACAGATTCTCAATGATTATCTGGAAGGAACGATAGCCTATATTGATAATGAAAGACTCAGAATCCCTTTCTGAGTTGTTTTAGCGGTACCCGTCCGTCCGATCGTCCTTCCTTCGGTCTGTCTGTTATAAGTATTGGTACTAAAAATGATTAATTTTTGGGGTACTAAATAATTAATGGGTATCTATAATATTAATAGGCTAAGTGACTTCTTGTGACCGATGTTTTTTCTTCCGATTTATCTCGATTTTGACCAAACGTATATTATTTGAAGGGTATTTCTTTTTGGCTGTAAATCTGCAATTACAGATTTTTAAATTTTTTCCTTTATTTTTAGTAAATTGCATTTAAAGTTGCTACTAACACATACATAAAATTATACATATGGGGGGTTTCATGTCAAGTGCACCAACTTTTAAAACCGATGTCTTCCTATTAAATAGTAGTTTAGACACAATTTTTCAATAAGATCGGTCCAGATCTCTCGGAGTTAGAGGGGATCAAAATTTGACATTTTGGCCAAACAGGTGTTTTTTCTCATCAATGTAACTTATTAACTAATGTTCTTAGAAAATTTTCTCCCGAATAGTGTAGATAGCTCTTTCTTCAATATTTCGGAAAAAAATACTTAAAAAAAAAAAAAAAAAATTTTGACTTTTTTTTGCTAAATTAAAGCATTTTTTGCCTCTTTTTTTTCAAAAAGGGCATTTTTTTTTTTTCATAAGAAAGCTTAGGATTTTTCCTTTAAGAGCTTCTTGGTCGCTGAGTGGGATGGGAGTGGGATATCTATCAAAATAAATGTTTTGTAACTCAAGACAACGGTTTTTCAATTTTTCACAAATGCACTATTTTGAATTTTTTCCTATTTGTGTGAAAAACCTTACAAATGAAACTTATTTCTCAGTATAAGTAGAAAAATTAACCTTTCCGAAGGTATGTAACATACCTTCATAACATAACAGAAGAGAATGGTTCTCTGTAACCTTGAAGAATTATTTGCAATATTTCAATCTGAACACGAGGATGTTCAAATTGGCTTCACGAAATTTACCCAAATGAGGACAAAACATTGCGTTTTGGCAGAAAGCAGCGGAACTCACACAGTATGCGTTTGCATTTACCATGAAAATGTTAAACTGTTGTTGAAGGAAATCAACTTAAAGTATTTAACAGATGATTCGGAAGAAGATTTATACGATTACCGCGATTGCCTTAAATTGCCTATGTGTCCTAAAGCAACAACTTCTTGCCACTTAGGTGAATGTACCAATTGCCCGAAAACCACATTCATCAAAGAAAATTTAATCAACTCTTTAGATCGAGAATATATAGAGGAGGTCAAATTTGATTCTTGGATTCAGACTGACAGATGCACATTGAAAACAATCATTTTAAATGTGGATGATTTTGTGGAAGAAATGTGTACAGGATCACTAAACTTGAGAAACCATGACTTTTTAGTCAAAGAGCAATGGTTTTTCTTCAAGGATTAGAAGATACATTTGAAGTCTGGTGAATTCGTTATTTCTTATGATTTCGCAGAAAACTATAAATATGTTCTTCAGGATGTCATACAAGCATTCCACTTCAATAACGACCAAGCAACTATATTCACAGTAGTTATTTACTACAAGAAAGATGAAAAACTGGAAAACAAAAGTATGGCAATCATATCCGACGATTTAAAACATGATACTGTTGCAGTTTATGAGTACCAGAAGATAATACTAAAATATCTAAAATCTAAATTTACAGTAAAGAAGGTATACTACGTTTCGGACGGAGCTCGTCAATATTTTAAAAACAAAAGTAGCTTCGCAAATCTTATGGCTCACGAAAAAGATTTTGGAATGCCAGCTGAGTGGCATTTTCATCCTACTGCTCATGGTAAAGGAGCATGTGATGGTATTGGAGCGAACCTTAAAATAAATGCAGCGAAGTATAGCCTCCAGTGCTCTCATCAAGATCACATCTTAGATCCGACTGCTTTATTCCATTGGGCAAAGAGTTGTTGTAAAGAAACTAAAATAGTTTTTAGTAGCAAAGATAATCATCAGGAAACATTGAAAACATTAAAGAGCAGATTCGATGCTGCGGTAACAATCGATGACACCGCTCAATGCTTTTATACCGCTTTTATATCATGCTTTTATACCGCTTATCGATGGAAGATTCAAGTTGAAAAAGTTTTCTGCCTCTATTCAATGCAATTTCTTTCCAAAGCCAACAAATAAACCAGCAGCGAAATCAACTGCAGAACCTAGTAACGCCAAGAAATGGTTGACAAAAAAACGCAGTAAATAAAGGCAACAAAAAAGCAGGATGAAAGACTGGGTATTTAAAAATTTACAAGACTTAAATACTTCATCAGCTACAATAAATTAAGTATAAAAATAGTTATGATATTAATGGATCTAATGTAATTAAGATTAAATTGTATTAAATTATTTATCTTTTTATTTTTAATATTATTATTATACATTAATTTAATTATTATTAAAAATAAATAAAAAATAATAATTTTTCAACATTTCTATAGAAAAAAAGCGATTTTTTTCCTGAGGTTAACATATTCTGGGTATTACAGCATCGAGGGTATAAAATTTTAGTTAGGTATATTATATACCGTTGGAAAGGTCAATTTGTCTAGTTTCTCAGTGTATGCTTTATTTTTAAAGTTTTGGAAACACTTACACACTAATGGGAAAAAATTCAAAATAGTGCATTTGTGAAAAATTGAAAAACCGTTGTCTTGTGTTACAAAACATTTATTTTGATAGATATCCCACTCCCATCCCACTAAGCGACCAAAAAGCTCTTAAAGGAAAAATCCTAAGCTTTCTTGTGAAAAAAAAAATGCCCTTTTTGGAAAACAGGCAAAAAATTCTTTAATTTAGCAAAAAAAAAAAGTCTACAATTTTTTTTTTTTTTTAAGTATTTTTTTCCGAAATATTGAAGAAATAGCTATCTAAACTCTTTGGGAGAAAATTTTCTAAGAACAATAGGTAATAAGTTACATGAATGAGAAAAAACACCTGTTTGGCCAAAATGTCAAATTTTGATCCCCTGTAACTCAGAGAGATCTGGACCGATCTTGTTGAAAAATTGTGTCTAAACTACTATCCAATAGGACTAACCTTGGTGCAAATTTCATCCCGATCGGAAGACATCGGTTTCAAAAGTTGGTGCACTTGACATGAAATATGGGGGATTTCATGCTATGCTATGTGTGTTTTATTAAATTTGTTAATGTGTTTGTTAATGAGTTTGTTATCTTCATTCACAATAATAATAAACCATAAAAGTTTGGTTTGTGAATTGGCTATATTGAAAAGTAAAGTTGCATTGAAATTGCACTCGAATTTCGAGCGTCTGAATCTGCTAGTAATAAATAGATACACATCAACAAAATCTTACCGAAATTTATATATCAAAGCATGGTTTATCAGTTAATAAATCTTTTGAAGAAAAACTCGGAAATATTGATCAAAAAAATATTTTAATAAGATATTGCTAAAGTTTCCCATGATAAAGAATTATTACTAAGAATGATGGAATGAATTCTGGTGAATAGGAAATAGAAGAAGATATTAACTTTACTAACTTTATCGTACAAGATATGGATGGAAATATAAACGTACTGGCTCACTTTGAGAACCAATTAAGTAAAGTTTTCGGAGTTTGTATTAAAAAGAACATAACTGAATTCTGTAAATAAAATAAGTTAAATATAAACGCTCAACAATTTAGGAAATGGCTTGAAATATCATAATTTTTGAACCACTGAAGATAAAAGAATATGTTAAAAGGCATGATAATTATGTTGGCATGATACTGTTGCTTGAAAGTTTTATCTTTAATAGATATTTGTGCTTTGTGTAGAATATGAGGTTTTTTGTCATAAATTCATCCTTCACTTTTAGATTCGACGATGCTTTCTGGTGCCAAGTGGGGCCCAAAGTACCCGAAGTGTGTTTATATGGGGAATTTTTTCAACTTCAAGAAATTAATAAAGGCCATAATTTATTGTCTCTTTACCTGTAAGTACTCAGATATGAAGTATTATTTCATTACCACGTTATTAACCTATTGCGCAATGAAACCAAAAATGCAAAATTTTTTTGATAAAATTTTTAAAACTCCTTTTTTTAAGTTTCAAAAAATTTTCTTAAACAAAATTTCACAAAATGGATCTGGTACTTTAAGGTTTTGTTAAATATTTTGCGGATTTCGATTTCGAGAAAAAAATAAGATGACCCAATTAATCCTTTTGGTGGGGTCACATATGACCCTAAATTAATAAGAGGCAATTTATTAAAATTAAAATCTCATATATTTTGTAATTTCTCTTGAATTTTTAAAAGCGTTACTTAAAATATAAACAAATGTGTAGATCTTCTGTTCCCAAATTTTCAGATATATCCAAGAATGACATAAGAATCGCTATCAGTACTAAATTATCTTTTCATTTAATTTTTTTTTTTTTTTTGTTTAAAATTATATGATTTTTTAACGTGAAAAATAATATTCATGTTATTGTGAGTCAATATGATTTTATAGTGTATGAATTTTGTAATAACTTTATGTTTCCTTTTAATTAAAATTTTGGAAAAAAAAAACCTGGAAAAGGACAACAAACAATTGACGAAACGTCGGTTAAATATATAATTAATTGGTTTTATGTACATTAAAACTTTAGGCCTTATCTATCTATACAAAAAAATCGTGGTTTGTTCGTCTGCTTAAAACTTGAAAACTACAGAACCAAATGGGACACTATCTTCTGCGAGTTTGTTTGTAACTGCCACGCGAGGGTTTAGGAAAAAAAGTACAAAAAGTCTCAACAGGTGGCGCTGTACGCAGTTATTCCATTTTAACATCATATATATTGAGTACTATGAGAGGGAGAGCTTTGTAAATTTGTGCGAGGCCATCTATTATTAATATGGATAGTCATACCGAAAATGGTCGGTAGCGGATAAGTGAGTGTGGTACCTCCCATACAAAATTAATTTTTAACATCATATATCTTGAGTACTGTTATAGGGAGATCTTTGCAACTTTGTATCAGATTTATAGTCATTTTATAGTCATTTTTCAGACGTATTGCAATTACTACTGTTATTAATATGCAAATTTAAATTTTGTTTAAATGGTGCGTGGTAAAGAAGAAGAAAGCATATATTTCAAAAATTCATAACTGCACTGTATTCTTAATCGGACCGGTTTCTGGCATTTCAGCCTTCATCAGTGATTTATTGAACATTGTGATAATTGTTATGTTTTAATTGAATAGATTTTTTGTATATAAAAATTTTTCTACATAGGGCGGCCGTGAGTTTTGAACCATGAACCTTCACATACACTCGTACTTGCACTTTTTGGTCAGCGCTTTAACACACTCACCTAAAGATAGGCCTACGAGCAGTGTGGTTAGATTCAGTTTTCGTACCATACAGCTTTACTTTGTATTAATTTCAGAAGATACAACTCTGTCCAAACAGACAATCATTATTTTTGAATTTTTAATATTTTTTGCATTAATACTTCTAATTTCCACTATTCTCAGTTTTCGTAAGAGTTGTCATATGTGATGTACGGTTTTGTACATACCTACATATGCAATTTACATATATTTGAGATGACGCTTTAAAGCGAAGAAATTTTTTGTTTGTTAGAGCTATAGTCACTTTTCAGACGTATTGCAATTACTACTGTAATTAATATGCAAATTTTAATTTTATTTAAATGGTGCGCGGTAAAGAAGAAAAAAGCATATATTTCAAAAATTCATAACTTTTTGACTTTCGGATATATTTATCATTTGTATCGATTTTTGAACTAAAATATTTTCCATTTACAAAATATATCATTGTGAATCTGTATTACGATGCCAAGAAAAGTTCATGGTAACATTGGCCGGCGTTCTCAAGATGCAACGCGGTACCGAAATGTTGTATCACGTCGAACGGAAGAGGAACGTGCTATTGAAAGGGAATCAGTTCCAACCAGAATGGTTGAAAATCGTCCGCGACTGCCAGAAGAGATCAACGATTCATACAACGAGCAACGACGGCAAATTGATGAAGCCAGATCACAACATGCGATTCAAACCCACATCAATTATGGAATACATACAAAGATGACATTGCAGAAGACATTTTGCATCGCTTTCGATCAGTAACAGGGAATTTTGAATTACAAATGAACGGTGACATCTACAATGAAGCGTTAGTATGGATTGAAGATTTGTGTTTGTTTATGAGTGGCAAACTATCGATTGAAATTCATAAGCCAGCCCCAAAGCGTCAAACTGGAAGTGTATTGAATTATAAATTGGAACGCGAGTGTACTTTCGACAACTTTGCAACAACATGTACAAAGAAATGATCCACTGTTGAATGAACAGCAAAAGAGTGCTTATGATCAACTGATGAAGGCTGCCGATGATGGAGATTGTGGACCGTTTTTCCTTGACGCGCCTGGCGGAATTGGGAAGACATTCCTGATATCATTGATATTAGCAGCAATACGTGCTCAAATTTGGATTGCGTTAGCTCTCGCATCTACCGGAATTGCTACAACACTGTTGGAAGGTGGGAGAACGGCACATTCATCACTGAAGCTTCCGTTAAACTTGCAAATCAACGAAAATGCTGTTTGCAACATTTCAAAGCCATCATCTATGACAAAAGTGTTCTAAATTGATCATATGGGATGAGTGCACAATGGGGCAGAAACTTCAGACAAACACTTCCCAATAGAATAGATAGAAACGCAGAAGTTTTCTCCAAAGAACTACTAAGAATTGGAAATTGACAAATTCCGGTTGATACTTCCAGTGGCCTTATATCAATTCCATCTGCCATTTTCCAATTCACTTCAACAAAAAATAAACTCATCTCTAAAATATATCTGAACATTGACCAAAATATTTTTAACTACGATTGGTTGAGCGCGCAGGCTTTTTTAGTAGCAAAAATATTGGTGTCAATGATTTGAATTGGACCATTCAGCATCAAATTCGTGGCGAATTGCACTCATACAAATCGGTCGATCGCGTTGAAAACGAAGACGATGTCATAAATTATCCAGTGGAATTCCTATACTCTTTAGATTTGCCTGGAATGACGCCTCATCTTTTACGCCTTAAAGTTGGATCTGTCATCCTTATGCTGCGAAATCTTCACTATTCAATGGAAACTCACTGATTGTGACGAAATTAATGAGTAATGTGATAGTGGCGAGGATTTTGAAAGGGCAGTTCAAGAGAGAATAATGCTTAATTCCGCGTATTCCCCTGACTTCAACCAATTTTACGTTCCAATTCAACCGCGTTCAGTTCCCAGTGAACCTTACATTTGCGATGACAATAAATAATTCACAAGAACAGTCCCTGGCAGTGTGCGGCATAAGTCTGGAAATGTCAAGCTTTTCACACGGCCAGCCATATTTTGCGTGTTTCCGAGTTCCAAAACCATCCTCAATATTCATTTACGCTCCAGATCAGCAAATGTTGTGTATCGTGCAGCATTCAATTGATTACAATCATTGTTCTATTCTTTTTTTAATCAATACTTGGTTTAATTCTATTGTTGCCAAATGTTGGACGGGACGAAGGCCGTCGGCTCAGCTATCCGCATAATTATAAGATATTGAATTCAACTTAATTCGAAAATGTTTCATTCAAATTATATTATTCCGTCATCTGTTAGCGGTCGATAAATTTCGATTAAAAAAAATTCGAAATTAATTCAATCAACAAATCTCTTCTGGACAAAACGAAGTTTGCCGGGTCAACTAGTTCTGTATATATTTATGAACAATGAAAAACTTTTACTGTATAATATTGGATCAGAAAGATCTCTGAATGTCACGTTTGTCACTATGGAATTAGCCGTTATAGATCCAAAAACAGTGGATATTTTTACGTACATAAAATATAATTATAAGGAAACCATTGAATCTGAAGTTTTGATCTTTTTACAAAAAAGACAATTTTTATAGTTCTAATCACTACTTGTGGACTTATGGACCTCTTTCGGAATCCCTTCTTTTAGGGATTTTATGGTGGTTTTTTGGAACAGGCAGTTTATATCCGTTTAAAATTTTTTGGGACACCTTTTTATGCTGTTCAACTTATTTTTCAAAAGAGTCCAATATCTCGCCACAAGTTTAAGCTCGAGGAAGTTTGAAGGTTTCGCCGGTATTGATACAAAAACAGGGTATTGTTGTTGTTTCAGTCAAGAGCTTTCGTAACGTAGTGACAGGACTCCAAATCGGGCCAAAAAAGACGGAAGAAGTCTTTTCTGCAAACATTCCTTAAGATATATTTCGGTAACAAACAAAACAAAAGAATTGCTTCTTTTGCCGCAACTGCATATTAGTTTTCATACCAGAATTTTTTTTTTGGGAATTTCTTTCTTTTTTGGATCTTAAACTTGTTTTCAATACTTTTTTCGGGTATTAAAAATTCAAATGTTTTGACCCAGAATTGCGAAAAATCAGCCAGTACATAAGTTTCGTCGTCCATTATACAGCAGGAATATATTTATACGAAACATTATTTCAATTTCCAGGACCAGTTGGATTTGGTTGAAACTATTTAACAACTTTACCACGTAATTCTATTACATCACTGACTTTACTCAAGCTAACATCAAATGAACAAGGTTGTCACTAAACTTAATAACTGGAATATTTTTCAGAGATAACTTGACAATAAAAAATTATAATAATTTTTGGAAAAAAAGTTTAAAGTTTAAAGTTTATCAAAACAGAAATTATATAATACACCAAAAATTATTAGAATTGATAATTTCATTATTCATATATGTATATAATGAGATATAACATCACAAAAAGCTTCGAATGCTATAAAAAATAATTTACTTATAGCTCTTAATTACGTTAGCGATGAATACTTACGTGCAACGTTACAAAATGGGTATTAATTTCTATATAGTAATGGTTTCATACAGAACAAAATCGACATTCTTATATTTTACAACATTTATAGACGAGCCAACTTTAAAGCTGTCTGTAGCAATAAACTTACAAAAGGACAATAGCATATTTTGTACTAGCATTTACCAGGGGATAAAAATACTTATGATCCCAAACATAAGTATTAAAATATAATATCCATTTTCCTTTCTTATCTTATTCTCTTTACCTTAGCTTTTATGTTTCTTTAACATAAAAATATTTTTTTTTTAAATTTTTCTTACATATTCTGTATAAGTAGTATAAATAAGTAGTACAAATTATCTCTAATGTGTTACGTAAATACTAAGTACAAAAAATGTACTTGATAGACCGTTTTTGGGACTGCATATAAATATATTATAGTTACTGCTTCTTGTTTATTTCTAGCTAAGTATGTGCATTTTGTTTAAGTAAACGTTAAAAATTGTATTTTATGGCAATTTAGGTGGAATTCGTATAGGTCATTTGAGTGGGGATTAGGTCTGAAGATACACCGATTTTCACCAATATTGATAGCGTTCGTCCTATTGCCGAAAAAGCTTCTATACAAAATTCCATCAAGATATATTCATGGACACACTAATAGATGGACAGATAGATGGGCAGACAGGCAGATAGACAAACAGACAAACTGACGGACGGAATTGGAATTTGTACACATAGCAAAATCATGCAGAAGCCAACATAATAGATCGAATGCGGGCAGAAAATGAGGCGTTGATGGTTATAAAGCCGAAAAATCCTAGAAATGCATGTTTTGCAAAGATAGTGGGGAAAGAAACATAAACCGCGTAAGAGGTAGCAGCAGATGTCCGGTGTGTAAAAGAGCGCTTAACAATGTCCGTTAACAAAATTAATTAAAATTAACTTGAACCATTGCAAGGCGCACAACATCTATTTTCTCAGACAAAAAAGGTTGATGTCGTAACAATATACGGCTATTACAAGAACCTCCCTAACAGTATATGGTCATCAAATTGAACTGGAAAACCGGCAATACTAGCATGTTGTTTCAGTGCAATAACGGATATTTCAACCGATTTATGTTATATAAGAGCAAAATTTCATGGCAATCGTTATGTATATAGGCTGTTAGGCCCCTTCTAGTACAAGCACAGAGGAATCTGATCATATGCTGTACAGTCTGATCAAGATCATTGTTGGTAATTCAAATTCATAAGTAATAGAGTGGGGTGGTTTAAGGACGAACAAAAGTTTCGAATTAAGCTTGAAGCTTGAATCACTAGTAAAATAAGAGTTGGTACTACAATTAGAGCTTAGGGCACAAGGAACAGAATTAATGGTTGACTTTACCCTTGTAAGCAGCACTTTAAAAATGAATCTATTATGTCGAGAAAGTCAGCGCTATACACACAATGATCACTAAGCAATCTTTACGACGACCAAATCTGAGAATTAAAGTACACATATGGGCGGACGAGTAAACGAGCTTTCTAAAGGATGGGAATCAAGAAAAATGGATGAGATCATTTGAAGAAGTGCACGAGCTTGTCACACTTCAATGCCACGTAGAAGAATATTGTTAAGACATCCTCAAAATTACTGGCAGAATGAAGAGGCATAAGAACGAAGATCAAGCTGCTTAAGAGTAACAAGTAGAAGGCAGTGAGGTACAGGCGGCTAAAAAAAATATGTCTAAAAGCTGATACAAACCCATGGGGAATGGCTTAATCTAATCCATAAAAATAAAGTTTTTATCAAAACTCTTTCTTTCCTTATGCATATCAGTTTTGAAAATCTCCGTGACAGTGCGTGACTTTGCGTAACTATTTTAAAATTTATCCTTGGTCACAACAAGTCTATGTACAATGTTTCAGATCGATCCGATGAGAAGAAGTGAGGTTTTAATTTCTCCGTGACTGTGTGTGACTATGTCAAAGTTAATCTTTTTTCACAGCAAGTGTATGGACTAAGTTTTATATCGATCGGATGAGGGGAATGACATTTAGATCACTCCGTGGCTGTGCGTTACTATGCGTGACTGTGCGTGACTACCCCAAAATAAATCTGTAGTCACAACAAGACTATGGGCCACAACTTACATGTCCCGATCTTTGCACCATATTGCGTTATCTCTGTTTACAAAACATGGGGAAATCCCATTCCACAGTCTCAACAGTGACCAGGTGGAACGCCCATAACATCGACCGAAGTCCTTAAAATTTTTAAGGTAGTTGGAGACAACAAAATACCTGGAACTGATGGTATACTAAATAAAGCATTTAAGCTTGCTGTGAGAAAGAACACAAGCATAGTCGTTATAGAGTTTAGCCGATGCCTCTTTGAAGATAATTTCTCTGTACCATGGAAATAAACTTGGAACCGCACAATGATCACTGTGGGTGGGCTATGTGTGCCAAGATACATAGTGAGGAAAATTTATAGATATTTCTTGACAAATCGCTATGATATAATAATGACGACGGATTAAAAAGATAGAATATAATTGCTAGAGTAACGCCGGGTTCAGTACCGGGTCCACTTCTGTGGAACTTAATGTCTAATGGTGTTTTGGCGATAATGGTGCCAGAGAAACTACAGTGGTTGGTGTGGTGGACGAAATTGCTGTAGTTGTAACTACTCAAAATATTGATGAGGTAGAAATTTAAGCAAAGGAAGTCTATTAGGATGCGACTAAATATCACGGGACTCCAGTTGGCAAAACGCTGAGTGGGTTTCAATAAGTGCTAATAGAAAAGCTGCACTATAATTTTAGTCAAAATTACATGTTTTTAATTCGACAACAATTTAGTTTTAAATTCGCAAATAACGATGCACTGTGGTCTAAAATTAGATTTTTTTTGGCATAAAGTAAAATTTTTTTTGGTTTTATATATCACACCTGTACCTCTAAAGTGAGTCAACTCAAAATTTACATATTTTCAGTAAAGGCAAAAAACGGTTTTTTTTTAATATTTTCTATAAAATTTAAAACAGTTGTTTCATTGTAAAGAATTGCGAATAATAAGTACACAACAGTAGTTGTTTTTACGATTTTTTCAGTGATCATCAAAAATAACAAGTTTTTTGGGTGCAACTCAAAATATATCTTTTTAGTGGGTTCTAAAGAAGATACTCTTATAACACAAAGAGGGTTACAACTGTATTTTTTTTTGCGAAAGCCTAGAAAAACCGATGTAAGATTTTCACAGTGGATAGATATGGTTTTCTTGCAAAAAGTGAAAATTGAAAAATTTTGAGTTGACTCACTTTAGAGGTACAGGTGCGATATTAAAATTGAATCGATTTTCTAAATCTAAATACCCCAGATAGAAAAAAATATACTAAATCGTGTTGTCTTGGAAACCCTTTAATTTTGGCGCTCGATCAAAGTCAGCTGATTGAGCACAAACTTGAGATGATAACAATTTGGGAAAAATGTTAACAGAATTTGAGCGTCAATATTTATTTAAAGTTTGATACAAATATAAAGTGTAAATATGGAGAATATTAGTCAAGGTGTGTTAAATAAATGGCTTATACTACTTTTTCATAGTTGTGTGTTGTTGTCTAATTGTGTAATGCTTTGTTCAAGTATCTTTTTTATACATAACCTAGCAACTGTATTTGTGTTTCGTGGAGTATTACTTTTGTATTGCACGCGCTTGCAAAAAGTTGTAAATGGCAAGTTTTTAAAAAAAGTGCTGGGAATAGCGTGTTATTAAAATTTTTTGCCCGTTTTTGCCCATTTTTGAAAATAAATCATTTTTTCAGTACAATACGAGTTTGGCCGTGCATTGCTGCTTGAAATTTGGAACAGCAATAATCGTCGAGCGGATTCAGTAAAAGCACACATATTGGAAACAATTAATAACAGCAACTTAAATGAAGACAAAATTACTTCAATTACATACCAAGTGAACAATTTTATTGCTCACATAAAAAGCATTTAACGAAATGCAATCGAATGTTGGAGAGATTTAAGGTAATTCATTCGAAATGGCTTGCATCAAATATGGTAATTCTAATTAATGAACACGAAAAGGCATTACCAAATATAACGGGCCACCCAAAATTAAATTATCACGATGCAGGGCCTCGCTTAAAAAGAAAAATCGCATCAGAACTTATTTTAGAGCAAGAGTTTTCAGCCTCGCTTTTTGTACACGCTGCTTCGGTTTCAACAAAAAAAAAAAAGATAGAGACATGGCCTTTGTATTGAAAAAAGCTGTTAGTAATGAAAATATAAATGAAGTTAAAAAGAAACTTACAGCAATTGATCCTGTACCAATAACTGCTGATAGCGCACTCGCTATTTTGATTGAAAATGGTTTAACAAAATAACAATATATAAACATGAGGCTATTTAATAAACAACATCTATGGGACACTTGTCCCCCGTATTCGCAAGTATTTGCATCAAAATTAAAATGCAGACCTTCCGGAATCAGTATTTCTGAAAATAAGGCAGAAGTGCCATTAGAATGTTTATTAGACCACACAGCTGACCGAATACTTTCAATGCAACAGGAGAACTTTGAAATGCAACCATACGTAACACATTGTAAATTAATTGTAAGCTACGGGTTTGATGGCTCAACAGGCCAAATCTTGTATAAACAACAATATCTATCGGATGAGCCTGCTACCCTAGATCAGTCACTATTTGTTACTACAATTATTCCACTAAAACTGATAGATGAGTTACATAGAGTTATTTGGTTGAATAAGACTACGCAGTCTGTTCGATTTTGTCGGCATTTAAGAATTGAGTTCGTTAAAGAAAGTACAGCCCTTATAGTGAAGGAAAAAGAAAATTTGGATAATCAAGTACAAAAATAAAACAATAGTCATATACTTATCAAAGCAGAGAAATATTTGTCCAGTATGACACACATATGACACTTATTGATGGTAAAGTATTAAATGTTCTAACTGGAAACAATTCTTGTCAATCTTGCCCAATATGTGGAGCAAAACCAATGCAGCTGTTGAAAACAACCGACTTTAATTCAAAAGTTTTTAAAGTTAAGCCTAAAAGTCTTCAATATGGAGTAAGCCCTTTTCATGCGTGGATACGATTTTTAGATTTCGTTTTGAGAGTTTCTTATAGAATTGAATTAAAGACCACGGCGTGTCAAAAATAATGATAGAGTTCAATTGGACTTGCGTAAAAAATATATTCAAAAAAGCTTGTGGGTAGAAATGGATCTCAATGTAGACAAACCAAAACCAAATGGCAGTTTAAATATCAATGATGAAAATACGGCAAGAAGAGCATTTTCAAATACCACGCTATTATCGTCTTTATTAAATTCTAATTGTGAAATTCTCCATAACTTCCATATTATTTTAATTGCGATTTCTTGCGAGTACTCGGTAAACACCGAAAAGTTCAAAACTTTGTGTTCAAATGCCTTTACTTTGTACATGAAGAAGTATTTTTGGTACGCAATGTCTTAGAAAAATGCGTCAGAGGTACGGAACAAACATGCAAGGAAGTGCAGTCGACTGGATAATGCAACAGATGTATTTAATAGTGCCATGGATTCCTCTGATCCTTTATTGTCCAGCCTATTCTTAAAAGAAAGACAAAAACAAAACAAAAAGAAAAAATTTTCAACAGAAGTTATAGATCTCTTAGTATTTCCGAGTATGGAATGTAATCATACATATGAAAATGATGATCCCACACATTGTTCTTCGGATGAAGATGATAATGAACAGTATAGTTTTGTACTGGATACTATTGTTTTGGAAGAAGAAAATTAAAGGCAGCAATTTCGATTCCTAATATTTTTTTATTTATTTATTTTCAGTGTTCATTCTGAACCGAAAAGTTAAAACTAGTATTTATGTTTAAATTTTAAATAAAAAATACCTGCATAATAAGTTTAGGCAAAAAAAAACTTTTAAAAATGATCACTAAGGAGCGGGGGCAAAGGCGTGGTCCAAATTGTCCAAAATTTTTTCGTTAACTTTTTTTAGTCTAACCATTTACCATGCCGAATTTGAATTCAATATCTTAATATTTAGACTTTATGCCGAAAAAAAAATCGCATTTTTGACCATAGTGCGATGGCTATAATCAAGCTGTTATTTCACAGAAAAAGTATAATTACATATGTAAATGATTAACTTATATTGATGACAATTAAAAAAACTATTTATATTATACAAGATGTCATTATGTGTTAAACTTTTGTTAACAAGATTTATTTTGATTGATTTTTGTCATAAAAATATTTAATTTATGACTTATGTTTGATGTTTGATGTTGCGGTTGAGATCACCTACATGTGTATTGTGTATTTAATAGAACCGCAAATGTGGCAATATAAATTATTGTGCGATATGTTGTGGCTATCAGGCAAATAATACAATTTTAATTAAATTCACTAAAAACCATAAGTTTATTGTAATGCTATAAAATTGCGATATTACGATTTAATTAACTAAACTTTTCTAAATAGGAATTTTGGTTCTAAGTACATACATACATATGTTATGAATAAAAGGTAAGTATGTATGTACATTAGGGTGGCCCTACATTATAGGGAGGAAAAAAAGTGTTCGAATTTAAAGTTTCACCCCCTAAAAATATGAGAATAGCAAAAAACTGAGAAATACAAAGTTTTGGGTCAATAAAAAAAAAAATAGAGGTGCCTCAACGCAACTGAAAATTTCAAGTGTGTTAATATGGGTAAAATATGACTTTTTTCAGATTTTACAAAAATTTCGTCCTATAGTTTAATTTTTTCGACAAGTTGCTTTATGAATCGAAATCACTACTAAATGGTCTTTTCAAAAAGCTATATAACTTCACAATCGAATAAAAGCTCGCCAAGAAATAACAAATGTCCAGACCACTTTTGTGCCAAAAAAAAATCTAGGTCATGAAATGTGATGAACATTTTTTCAACATCAACAAATTGATTAATGCTATAATATTTGTTTGGTCTCTATACCTATAAGTACTCAGATATTGTTAGTATTGTTTTATTTCCACGTTGTTAACCTATTGCGAAATGCAACCAAAAAATGGAAAAATCTTTTGATAAAATTTTGAAAACTCCTTTTTAAGTTTTAAAAAATTTTCTTAAACAAAATTTAAAAAATAGATCTGGCACTTTATAGTTTTGTAAAATATATGTTAGAGATTAACTGTGTGCATATTTGAGTAAATTCCTGTGGCAGAATTTCTTTTTTACAAAGAATTACTTTTGCGGATTTCGAGAAAATTGTTTTTTTTTTTTTGTGAAATATTCAGTAAAAGTACTCTTTCTAAATATTTTGTATTAAAAATTTACCACTTTTCTACTTTTAAATGTTACATTTTATCTTCGCTATGAAGTTATATAGCTTTTTGAAAAAATAATTTAGTACCGATATCGATTCATATAACAACTTTTCGAAAAAATTAAACTATAGAATGAAATTTGCGTAAAATATGAAAAAAATCATATTTTCCCCATATAAATACACTTGAAATTTTCAGTCGCGTTGGGGCACCTTTTAATTTTTTTTATTGACACAAAACTTTGTTTTTCTCAGTTTTTTGGATATTCGCATATCGTTGTATCGAAACTCGATAAATTTGCAACATTTGCGCATAAAATTATTAATGTTAAATTGTCGTATTCAGTACATCTCAGTACATCTAATTTGTCTCTTGTCCCCTTAAGAGAAATATTAAAGATTGTGAGATTTGTACCAAATCATGATAATTTCACGATGGCCATAAAAGATATTTCTAAATCCTCTAACGCATTTAATTTTACGCCGAAATACTCTGGTTTGAACTTTGGAAATACTTAATTTTACTTTTAAGGCCATTAAAGTGCCCCAAACCTAATATTTTTACCGCGTACAATCTTGATAAGTTTTGTGAAAATAAAACACGAGACATAAAAAGACCTAATTTTTCGAAAAATATTTTTGGTCATACGAATTCATATATGTTTTTGAGAGTTGCAAAAATAAAAAAAACATTTTTTTTTTTGCGAACGGCCCTAATGTTAATTTAAATATCAATATTATACCATTTTCATGAAAATGAGTTTTTGTCGGCAAACTCTAATCAGTGGCATATTGAGGTATTAAGAGACATACATAATTCTACACCATTTTCAATTATAGTTCAGAAAATATCAATTGGGACTTTTTTAAAAAGGACAGGACACTTGTTTAAAAAAAGATTACTTTTAAAAAAGGGTATTTTTTTACACAAATGTACTTTTGGGGATCCTATTTTTTCTTTTCCTTTATTATATCGCGATAACATAAAATAAATATGTGGCAGTACTTCCTTCAACTAATGTAATACGTGCAGTATAACCATACACACACCCTCATGAAGCAAATACCACAATCACAATTACAACACCAAGAAGAAGAAGAATTACAAATTATACATTTCGTAGGAAAATAAGAAACACATTTAACTATTTACCTTTTTCTAAGAGTTCTTTTTCACGTTTTAATTAATTTCTCGTGATTCTTTGGACCGAGGTTTATGATTTTAAATAGAAATTCCTTTGGGATATTAGTAAACGATTCTTATCAAAAACAGAGGGCTTAGCTTAGCTATTGAGGCTGATTTCCACAGACAGCCGGACAAAAGGACAGACGGACAGACAGACATCGCTAAATGAACTTCCCTTATTGTTAGGATGAAGAAAATATATGATTCTGGGGTCCGCAGAAAATATATGAAAACTTATATATACGCTCTGCACAGTGGTATAGAGTGTATAAAAACATTGCTGCATATATATTCATGCGATTCTGGTACTATGGGCCATAACAAGTATATTTGCAAAAGAATCTATACATCTAAAATTGTTTTCGAGCTTGCCAAAATTTCGATGAAGATATTTTCATAATATTTTTCATACTACTCATTCAAATATAAAAAAAATTAATAAAAATTTTTATACCGGGTGCTTGTTGGATCTGGAAATCCATTTTTCATATTTATGAATTTTTGCGGATTATTGCACTAATCGACGAATCTTTGACTTTCCCATATTTAAAATAGCCCAAAATATTCAGCGCTGAAAATTGTGTGAGGTATATGCAAATTATGTGGGGTATGTGGCAAATGTGCTTGAAATATGCTAAATTCTAATTAGGCATGAATGTATAATGGTACATGAATATTCATTAGAAGGTTTTAATGATATGTTGAAAGATTTGAAAGACAACGACGAACTCTTTGGCGTTAACCTCATTCTGTTATCAGGACATTTTCGCGATCAGTTTTGGTTATTTCACGTTCCAAATTTGTAGATGAGAAGTGTGGAGTAGCGTTCTCAATTTGCAGTTAACAACAAATTTGCATGTCCAACTTCAAAATGATCCATCCTCTGGATAATTTTTGTATCATTGTGCAATCTGGAGCCGCATTAATTTCAAATGTGTTTTCAAAGATTCAGGATAATATCAATAATCATCGATGGCTAAGCCAAAGAGCAAATAATGATGTAACTATCATAAGTGTTTACAGTTTACACAATAGTTTCGAATCTCCGTCATTTTCTTTGTTGTTTGTTTCTTTAGATTTATCTAATGCGGGCTTTCAAGGTCATCAATTTTCTACATGCAAATAAAAGACTATTTATTTCATTTTTATACCCTCCACTCCAGTGTGCAGAGGGTATATATAAGTTTGTCATTCCGTTTGTAATCATTAGAAAAAAAAATTTGGACCCCATAAAATATATATATTTGTGATCCTTATAACAACCGGAGTTGATATAGCGATGTCCGTCTGTCCGTCTGTCCGTCTGTGGAAATCACGATGACGGCATCAATCACTAACATCCTGAAAAGTTTGCTATTTAAAATCGTCCAAATCGGCCGATTAGGGCCCGAGATTTGAATGAAGAACTAAAAAAAGTCTTGAAAAAATATAATTTTCTATGTTGTTCTTGTCACGATCACGCCCTCCATAGTGCAGCTACAGTGATAATTTTTAATGAGAATGATTCACCAAATTCATGGGAAGATTTCTATTTCAAAAATCATTAAAATCGGTGGAACATGTCCAGGGAAATCTCTGAAAAAGTAAAAAAAAAATGACAAATATGATGTTTCTATATTGTTCTTGTTGTTATTCTAAATGTTGTGTTGTTGTCATAGCTGGACTTGTTGTTTTTGTGGTCGTTGTGGTAATAGTATAATAAAAACTAACAATTTGTAAATTTTTTTTTTAACTCTGGTAGAAAAATTTAAAAGTTTCCATTGTTTTGGCATCACTAAAAAAATTTGTTAAATCATTTCTGTTATTACCACGAGCCTGCCTGCAAAATTTCAGATCGAATGGGTTACGGGAAAGGGGTTAAAATCGATCCAAAATTTTTTCGACAAGCAGACAATACGAGTTAATATAAAGGGAGTAAAAATTCACCAACATCTAAAGCAAATAATGCTAAAATACCTAGTTGTTAATAAAAAAAAAATGTAAATTTAGCAAAAAAAAATTTATGTATAAATTTATTTAAAAAGAAAAACACAAAAATAACGTTTGATGTTGTATTTTTTGTGTGTAATATTTACATATACATACATAAACGTATTAAATAATACAAATAATATACATATATTCTATATATGTATATCCATAACAACTGCATGTTAGAAATAAATCGGTATATTATTTTATTTACATAATTTTCTGCAATATTTTGTTGTGGGGAAAATACATTTATTTTGCATTAACAGAGTGTCACTTCATTTTGTTCAGCATGACTATGCCACAGTAGATGGCACCACAATTTTTGTTTGTTCTAAATAGCTTTGCAATAGTTATTTCTATTTTAACATGAATGTTAATATTTTCAACTAAATATCATACAGAACAATGTTAAGAGTATACACGGGCTGGTCTTTTATTTCATACGTATTTTCATTATTCTTTTACAAATATGAACATAAGTTTGGCATATTACCCACCAATCTCACATCACACTGCAAGTTCGAAAAACTCAATACACTCACATTTTTTTTACTAATACACACACATTTTCCGCAGTGGTCACACTAATGGCACCAAATTTTTCGTGCGAGTAGTGGCAGACACTAACGATGATTAATGTTATCCTGTTATAAATTTAATGCAAATTTACTGGATTCTGTAAAATTGTAATTAAAGTTTTAACTTGTTAAATCTATTATAATAATTTATTTTTTGAAATGCGCATACAATAACGCAAGTTTGTTAATTATAGAGCATAAATATTATTAACTATTATTAAAATAATACTAATAATAATAAATGTAAACATTTTCCCTCAAACATGTGCCTGTATAATAAACTTGGTAACTCTACTTAAAATAAAATAAGATAGAGAAGTATACAAATTTTTTCAAGTTTACGCTTCGACAACATTTTAAAAATGAGATTGCAGTCAGATGTTTGAGCATAAAATTTAATGGCGATGGATTCCACTAATTCGAACAATTTTTCGTTGATAATCAACGATTTTACAATTTCAGTGTGATGTGAGATTGGGGGGTTAACTTTTTGTTGTCTTTACAAAATAGAGTTACCGAGTTACATGGCGATTTTACAATTTCAGTGTGATGTGAGATTGGGGGGTTAACTTTTTGTTGTCTTTACAAAATAGAGTTACCGAGTTACATGGCGTTTCGTTTTAATGTGACTTGTATGTGCTGTTAAGTACAGTCATCACCAAAAATAAACGGCCGTCAAAATGGTGCTATGGTATTCAGATATGGGGCACTGCCTCCGCGTCCAATGTTGAAAAATTGCAAAGAAGACAAAATAGACTTTTAAGAATGATTATAGGTGCACCCTGGTATGGTAGAAATTCGAACATTCATAAGGACTTAAATGTTCCATTGGTCAAAGATGAAATTATGAGACACAGTGCAGGATATTTGCAAAAACTTGAAGCGCGCCCTAATTATGAAAACATTTTTATTCGTAAATATATAAATGAGCATTGAAGTTTTGTTCTGGCATTGGCTGGACATTATATTAAGTATTAGTCTAAGATTTGAATAATTATTGTTAGTTCACGATAAGTGAAGATTCAATAAATAAAGAAAACACGAAAAAAAATATTAAATTTATAATCAACGCCCAACAGTTTAAGAAACAAATTTTTTAATTGTATGCATAATTCTTTTTATTTTTTTTCTTCTTTTTTGCTTTGTTAGTGTATTTGTTAAACTTTTTGTATATATGTATATTAGAGTGTTTTTCGATTTTTATATTTTGGGATATCATTAATTTTTAGAAGGTTTTTGCGTCAATAAAAATAATGGCGTTTTTATTTTTAAAAAATTCCAACTCCTTCAATCGCCTCTCGGCCGGTAAAATCGCGAATTTTGGGTACCTTACTTTGTAGAACAAAAACAGCTAAATATACTTAAAACCTGACTTTACGAATCTATTCCACATGAAAAATTAGGCTTATAAGCATTTTTTTTACGCTTTTACAATTCACCTGATAGCCATTAGCGTGGTCTGAAAAAATCGATTTTTTTATTCTTTAATTTTTATTATTTTTTTAATATACACAATTAAAGAGGACTCTTTCCTGAAAAAAATGGTATACTATACTTATTTTTGTTACTACCCGTTAAAAAGTTATTAAGCCTTAAATTTATTTGCAAGTATCAACAACATTTTTTTGTTTTGTAATTTTTATTGCAAGGTACATTTTATTTAATAAAACATTTTATTTATTAGAAACAATAAATAGGAATTATTTAATTAATTACCCTTTTTTCAATTGCTGATAGAGCTAAACAATTCAAATTATCTCTATTTTTTACTAACCCATAAGTGTTCAACCGTGAAATTTTACCAACAAGTTGTTCGGTATAAATACTTGTTGATTGAATATTTCTGGAGGTTTCAATTGCATTTAAAAAACTTTTCTGGTCTGCCCACTCAGCTGCATTAAAAAGCATAAATGAGATGTTTATTCCAAAACTAACTAGAGTTTTTAAACTCTGAAAAGTTATAAAATCAAACGGCGACTTAGAAAAAAAGGAATCATTATACGTCATCTTGTGCATTGCATCTACTTCAACATTATTAACCACTTGCTCAACTTCTTCGATTTCAATGAAATCTTTTTCGTAAAGCATTTGGTCTGTTGTATTAATTAAATTTATAAAATCTTCTGTGTTTTCCTTCACTGACATAGTGGATATTTGATTTTTATTTTCTTCTAAATCACTTGAAAAAAGGCTTATGTTTGGATCAATTTTTATGAGTTGTATCAGTTGACCTTGACTATTAATTTCTAACAACTTAACACGTAGATTTTCTTTTTCTTCCACTGAAATTCTGTCATCAAATATTGAAAATATTGCATTTTCCTCGGTTAAATAATCCATATGACGTAGTTGAGTAGATTTAGCACTACTTGCGATCAAAGGAAAATATTTTCCTTCGAATTGGGAAAATTCATCAAGCTCCGTTAGGAAATCTAAATCATTTTTTGGCGCATATATAGTAGATTCACAAGTAAACCAATACTTTAAATATACTGTTATGAAATATATAAGCATCGACTCGAACTGTTCTACTAAGATTTCCGATATATTAAAATGCTCTTTAAATAGCAAAATTTTGAAAATGTATATAACCTTAGAGAGCCATCTAGCATGGTGATCTGCTCCACAAGATTTAATTTTGTAATCTGAGTTCGCATTTAAATGCACAAGTGCTAGTTCCGCTACTTCCCGGTGATCTGCTCTACGATGATTAATTTTGGTCTGTTTTTCATAAAAATCTATCAATGCTTGTTTATTTTTTTCCAGTATTGGTTTAAGTGTTTTGGAAAGTAAAGCCGGTGTAATTTTCAAACTGCTGTTTTGGTTGAACCATTTTGGAAACTGGGCAAATATCGGAATTCCAGCACCAACACTTTTCATGACAACAGCTTTGAATGGATTTGCTACACATAATTCTTTCTGATGTAGACGGCATGGTTTTCGGTTTAAATGTTTTGGGTTTGAATCCAAACTAATGGATTTTTCAAACAATATTGCTGCTCCACTTTTTCTACCGGAATTTGATGCTGTTGTATCATACGAAAGCCCAATAATATTGTGTGTAATTTTTAACTCTTCGCACTGTTTTTTCAATTCATTTGCAATAGTTTGACCTGAACCATCTTCGATGAAATTGCAGGATATTAGCTTTTGCAGTCCATTTGGTGCAGATACGCTGATCACCAATCTTTCCACCATATCGTTACTGTTGTTCTGCATCTTTTTACCATCCCAATGCAATATTAAATGGTTTGGAAATTTAAATTGATGAAGCCTTCTAAACGATTCCTGGCGTTCGTTATTTCGCATATTCCATACAGTGGATTTCGATGATTTTCCTCTCACATTATTGAGCTATTTAAGTTCTAAGAAAAGGCGCGACATAGAAGTGGAAGAAATTCCCAGACTATCCAAGAGTCCACAGATATTTGGACTAATAAAAACAAACATGGAAACTTTTGACTTTGCTTCATCAAGCAACCAATTTGGGTCATTGGTTTCACTATCAGATTCTTCGTGCGCTTCTCCAACATCCAGTTCCTTTTCAAGACAAAGTTCTAATTCTCGTTTTGGTGTCGCTCGCTCACGTTCTTGGGTACAAGGAAATGGATCAGATAGCTGGTCGTAAAATCTTACAATGTATGGTTTTTGAACTAAACTTCTTGGTTTAAAATTCTTTTGAATATTCTTAAAGTTTTTGTAAATTTGAATGATTTTATTACGCAGGTAATAACGCTGCTTGAGATATAAATTCAACTTTTGCACATCTTCCTCTATTTCGGATACAACAGTAGAAGCTGTTACGAAAATATTGTGTTTTCCAATAGGATTAAGGATTGTATAAAATCGACGTAAAACGTCTAACTTTGTATACGACCTAATATCTTAGGGAAAAACGTAACTAGTTATATAATTTTATTAAAATATGTTAGTTTTTTATGTATTGTCGATCTTGTGTTGTAATAATAATAATTAGTTATTTATAGTTCGGTTCGAGATCATGTATACATTTTCTAATACTAGAAAAGATAATACTTTTATGCAATGTAAGAGAAATTTGGAAAAAATTGAAGACAGCGCTAGATGGAGTAGCTACTTTCGAACAAAGCGACTTGTTCATCTTCAGCATCCTTCTGCCTATTGCTTCAACTCATGCTTAATCAACTATTTAACTCAACATTAGAAAGAAAAGAACATGAGAAATGTTTTTTCTTTCTTTTCATACGAGAGTTTTCACATTACGAGATTTGTAATTGATCAAAGCGATGTTAATGTAGAGAAAGCTATAAATTGGAAAAAACTCTGCTTGTTCATTCTAACTCTCGTATGAAAAGAAAGAAAAAACATTTCTCATGTTCTTTTCTTTCTAATGTTGAGTTAAATAGTTGATTAAGCATGAGTTGAAGCAATAGGCAGAAGGATGCTGAAGATGAATAAGTCGCTTTGTTCGAAAGTAGCTACTCCATCTAGCGCTGTCTTCAATTTTTTCCAAATTTCTCTTACATTGCATAAAAGTATTATCTTTTCTAGTATTAGAAAATGTATACATGATCTCGAACCGAACTATAAATAACTAATTATTTTTATTAAAATAATATATAATGCATTTACCTGCAATCCGTCTAATTCTTTTTTCAGTTATTTTCTTAAGATCACACATTTCATAAAATAATGTTAAAATTACGAATACTTAAAACTCCAAACCTAATTCAATGAAAATTTAAATAATGTAAGAATAACAAAATTTTTGAACTCTAACAACTTTTAAAAGTGTTACTTAGTTTATAATTTTTTTTATACAAAACAAGTATAGTATACCATTTTTTTAGATAAGAATCCTCTATAAATGTGTATACGAAAAAATAGTTAAAATGAAAGAATTAAAAAAAATAATTTTTTCCGACCACCCTAATGGCTATCCGGTGCATTATAAAAGGGCAAAAAACTGCTCATAAGGCTAATTTTTTATGTAGAATCGATTCGTGTAGTCAGATTTTAAGTATATTTAGCTGTTTTTGTTCTACAAAGTAAGGTACCCAAAATTCGCAATATTAGTCGCGGAGAGGCGATTGAAGGAGTTGGAATTTTAAAAAAACAAAAACGCCATTATTTTTATTGGCGCAAAAACCTTCTAAAAAGTAATGATATCAAAAAATCAAAAACAAAAACCAAAAAAAAACACTCTAATATACATACATACATACACTTTTTTTTAATTTATTTGTGATTTCGGGAACAAATGTCAAGGATAAGCGTTGTTCTTCATTTTTTTCTTTTTGTGAAAAATGAGTTGACAATTTCCATTTTTTGACTTTTTTTGAATGTTTATAAATAATTTTGTCTACCATTTCAAGGCTGTAACCGTTCATTCGCGCTGTTTCTTTTATATACTCGTATTCTTTTTTATATTTTGGCACAGAAAGAGGTAATCGACATAAGCAATGCACCATTGAATGAAAAGCTGTCATATTGTGTTGAATTGGACAGTGTGAGTCGCTTGTTATTATTCTCATGATTCTTGGTGGTTTATGGTAAATACCTATGTCAATTTTTTCGCCGATTTTCTCTAGTCCGAGGTCAAGAAATGGTAATATTACATTTTGCTCCAACTCAAAATTCAAAATTTTTAATGTTTCGTTGATTTGCTCATTGTGTACTACTGCAAAGACGTCATCAACATATCGCGACCAAACACGAGGGAGTAACTTTTCATTACGTAAAGTTATTTCAAAATTTGCCATAAACAGTTCAGCTATTAACGGGCTTAGTGGATTACCCATGTTAGTGTCAGATTCTACTTTGTAAATTTCGTTGCGGAATTGAAAATAGTTTTGCTTCATACACAGCTTTGCTGTTTCAAGAAGTACGTTCTTCTTTTGAGCATCATAATCGATGCCTGCCAAATGTTTTTGTTAGTACTTCCAGCGCAATATCAACGGGAATGCTTGGAAACAGCGTCAAAACTAAATATGAGTACATCTTCCCTCACTTTTACATCTTTGACTTTTTCTAGGAATTCAAGAGAATTTTTGACAGCGAGGCTTTGAATTGTTGGAAGCGTTTTTAGTTCACTGACTAACCATTTTGCTAGTTTATACGATGGTGCCTTAATATTTGAAACTATCGGTCTCATTTTTCTCCCCGTTTTATGAATTTTCGGAAGCGCGTACATTTTTGATAGAGACGAGTTAGAAACTACTAAATCTCTACTAATTCGTTCGCTATATATCTTCTTTATTTTTTGGCTCAATGCTGTAGTTTCATGTACCATTGTTTTTAAGGGGTTTCTATTTATCTTGACGTATTTGCATTCCTTAATTAAAACATTTACGCGGTTTTCATAGTCGGTTTTATCTAATACCAATGCTCTTTATATAATAATAATGCTTTTGTCCGCTTTTACATAAAAAACATTTCTGCTTTTAAGTTCTTTTATTTTATTTCATTATTTTTCCGCCTTCTCGGACTTTCGCGTAACAAGTTTAGCTTTATGGTTAGCGATGGTAGTTTGTATTTCAAACGTATTTTTATATCAACAAGAGCTTCAAGAAATTGTGGTTTACTAGGTTGCGGTGTAAATTTCAAACCTTTGTTAAGCGTAGCTAACTTATCTTCACTGAACATGACGCTTGGTTCGTTTATAACAAAATTTTCAATATTTTCGGGAATTTCTTGTTTACTTTTGGTGTTTTTTCATTAAGGCGCGATAATAAAACATACAGTGTTGTGCAAAAAAAGTAGGAAAATCAATTTGTATACATATATACATATAACTGAAATTTAATTTATTTGTAAGTGTATTCGATCTTTTTCATTTTATTTGTTGTATGTTTCTTTGGATTCCTTTAATGCGGGCATTGCTTGTTCTTAGTTTATCGGAACCTACACGTTTGGAAGTGGAAGGGAACAGAGGCTTCGCTTTTTATATATATTAGGTAGGCGTGGTAACACCCATAAAAATTAAGTTTTAATATCACATATCTTTAGTTGTATAAAATTAAAAAGTAACAAAACTTTGGATGAGTTTTTGGTTATAAATATTAGCAATCGTGCCGAAAATGAGTCTGGTACCATCCATATAATGTGATGAGAAATTCCAAGTCAGGGTGACAGTACCAGACCAGTACAGTAAAACCTTCAAAGTGTTTCCCATTCTCAGAGAAAAATTTTGTTATACTGAGAGCCGCCGTTAATGCTGAATGTTAGTTGTTTCAATGCTGTTTTTATATTTTAGTTTGTTACATTGGAAAATGTTTAAATAATATAAGATTTTTTGGCTGGATTATCATTCGACTGATTTCAGCAAATGTATATGAATTTAGCTTTTTATCAAACAAACTATCTACTGCTTGACGTTATTGATGAGGGTTGGTGACTCGACCCGAAACGGCTACATATATAAACTGTCTTGCAAAATATTGGTCAACTTTGAAAACAAATATGCCAATATTTTTTGCTTTTATTCTTGTTAAATAAAAAATATTTGATCTTGACCTTGTCTAATTTCTAACTCAATCAGTAAAGTGATAAAGTTCGAAAAATATGCAAAAGTACGTAAACATAATTTTATGCCTTTAAAATGATTTCCTTACAACTAAGTACCATTGGCGATTTCTCATTTCATTCTTCAGCAAATAGTTCCAAAAATTAAGATGGACTAAATTTATCGAATGAAACCTTTCAAAAATTTAAATTTTTCCCCTTTTTTAATGAATTTTTGGAATAACATAACATATTCGGGACTTATTAGTAAAGTAGAAGAGATATATACATATGAGTGATATTTTTAATATTAAGCCTTTGTATTTATTTGTATTTGTATTTATTTATTAAATGCGATTTTCCATTACAACAGGACACAGTATCTTATAAATTACAGTAATGGAATCAGATAAGTTATTCACTATGTATTTAATATAAGTAACTCTTAGTCTAAATTTAAAATATTATAAATTACAATTTTAATACATTAAAAAAGAAATCAAATAAAAGCAATTAAAGTATTGGTATATTAATTTTCTAAACCCTATTGCGTTTCTTGTATTTTGCATGACATTAGGAAGCTGATTCCAGAGACGAATAGTTAGAGTAAAAAATTGACATTCAGAGGCATGATCCCGGTATTTAAATTGAATTATTCGATTCCCTCTGGAAGATCTTGCGAACTTTAATCGTTCAAAAAGATATTTTGGAGCCTTTGTTATAATAATTTAATGTAGAAATATAATGTTCTTGAATTTAATATAGTTATCAAATGACATATGTAAGACATGAAACGAGTATTGGGATACATGATCAAATTTTCTTAATCCAAAGATATAGCGAATAATGTTGTTGAAAGTTACAGTAAGATTTCTGTTATCCCTAGAGCAGCAACCTATGAAAACCTCAGATTCATGTAGAAATGTTGATAAAAGATATGTTTTAGCAAGTAGCGATCTTATTTTCTGTGGAGTAAAGTGCTGCGTTAACCATAAGCTTCTTATCATGCTATAAATTCTGCCACAGGATTGATTAATATGATCTGACCAAGTCAGAGTTCCATTAAACACAACTCCGAGATTTCGTACAGAGTCCACGATGTCAATTTAAGAGCCCCCAAGGAACACATTAATCTCATTCTCCAAATGCATCACTTTTTTCTTTATTATAATACACTTAGATTTATTTGGATTAAATCGTAGACCATTTTCCGTTGCCCAATTTAGAATACGTTTGAGATCATAATTTAGTTCGTGAGCTTTGGAAATAGTTGAATCCTTGGTCTACTTAAATATAGCTGAATGTCATCAGCGTACATCTGAACCTTAGAGCATTTAATTTGTTGTGGAAGATCATTGGCATATATCGAATAAAGTAATGGCATATATCGAATAAAGTAGGATTGAACCCTGTGGTACCCCTCCTATAACTTGCAGTGAGTTTGAGATGGAGCTTCCATTAGCAACAGATTGGGATCTGTTTGTGAGATATGAAAACATGAGTCTAACTGCTAATGTAGAAAAGTTAAAAAACCTCTTCAATTTTAGGCATAAAATTGAGTGGTGCACCGTGTCAGATGCCTTTGAGTGGTCCAATAAAACCAAAAAAGATATTTTTCCATCATCCATGTTACTTCCTAACTCCTCAACTACATCAGATAAAGCTGTTATGTAGTTATGTTGTGGCCTGAAAACAGATTGACGCTCTGTAAGTGACTTGTTGTCGTTTAAATAACTAAAGATTTGTCTGTGTAAAAGGTGCTCGAAAACTTTTGAGAGATATGGAAGAATTGCAATCGGGCGGTATCCGTTACCTGTTTTTGGTATTGGTATAATTTTGGCATGTTCCCACTCCATTGGAAAGATGCCAGTAGTGATTATGGAGTTAAACAAGTACATTATGAAATGGACAATCCATGGTAAAATAATTTTTATAAATCTGGGGTGTATATTATCAAGGCCCACTGCATTCGATTTAATAGCATTGAAACTTGCAACTACCTCTGTTAGTGTTACACACTGAAAGTTAAATTTGGGAATGTTTAAATTATTACAGGGAAAATCATCATAAAATTCGTTATTTACGGCTAGTAGAGGAATATTTACAAAAGCTTCATTTAGCGCATTAATGTCAGCATTCATTGATTGATTAATTGTCTTATTTAATCCAATTTCGTGTATTTGTTTCCAGGTTTTTTTACTTCCAATAGCTGTTTTAAATTTATTATGTAATAGGAAGACTTACCATGCCTTATTTTGGAAACAACCGCTTTCCTAGCCATCTTATATTCGTCGTGATATTCTGATATCCTGTAACGTTTCCACTTCTGATACAGATTATCACGGTGTTCTGTTAGCATCTTCGTTTCCATTGTGAACCAAGGTCTATCTCTATTTTTAATAGTTTTCGTTTTGTTGAGGACATTTTTGTAAATTCCTAAAATTTTACCATTAAGAAATGACAGTTGTTCTCCAACAGTCGGTAAATAGAAAATTTGATCCCATGGAGTAGAGCAAAGATCATATCCCAAACCCAAGATATCAATAGTATTAAAATCACGATAAGTAAATGTTTGGGGCTGGGTTTCTATTGCAAAATCATATGATAAGAAGAGTAGATCGTGCTTGCTGCTAATTGACCATAATGAAGGACTTTCCTCTCATTACTGGTAAAGAAAAGATCAAACAAAATGCTATTTGTTGACGTGAAGTGTGTAGGTCTCGTTGTGTTGACAGCTGACAAGTTAAACATCGACATTATAGTGGTAAGATTTGAGTCATCGAATTATTAAAATCACCTGATATAATGACTTCGGAGTATGACATTGATGAAAGCTCCACCTTCGTGATAAGACTGTCAAATTTTACCTGTTTATGTGGACTATATACACAGCTAAGAAGAAGTTTATCACCACGACAATTTCGTCTACAAAAACATATTCCACGTCATTAGCTATATTATATGTACAATTTAATTGGCATGAAATATTATTTTTTATATAAATTGCAACACCACTAGCATGACTACTTCTGTCGGAACGAAAGACATAGTACCCCTTCAGCTCATAGATATTGTCGCTAACATTATCACAGAACCATGTCTCAGAAACACATATAGCGTCAATACCCGAATTTTCAAACAAAAGACGAAACTCATCAAGTTTATTACATACATGATTTTTTCTATTTTTGTGAAATAAAAAACAGTGTAAAAAACAGTATGATGGAAATTTCCACCACCATGCAAATTCGCATGTCAAGCTCAGTACTAAATAATTAAACAAAAAAAAAAGCTTTGTATCAATTTTATTCCACATGATAATTCAAAAAACAGTTATTATCCTTATTAAAGGCCTGTACGCAGCTTGCTAAGGAATCAAAAACTTCATATAAAAAAACGCTTCAGAAATGCTTAAGGAATTTTTCTGTCAAAAAATTTCTGTTGATAGTCCGCAGCTTTTTAAAACAGTAGTATTGTTTTTACTACTTTTTTTTTTGACGAAAATGAAGTTAGGCAACCCAGGCTTTGCGCAGGAATATCAAATTTTTCGTTCTTTCTGAAAGGAATTTTGACAGGAGAGGTAAGCATAGACAAAATGTAATATGCTAAAAAAAAATAAGAATTATTTTTCAGTTGCAAACCTGGGAAAAAACGAACAAAATTCGGCAAAAAAAAAACAAGAAGCGGATGGGTAATTTTGATACTGAGCTTAAAAAGCGTTTAGCAGGCCAAATAAAGCAGAAACGAAGAATTGATTTGTTTTCAATTTCACAATTTTTAATAATTGACAGAAAACATCTGATTTCTAGCGTTGCACTGAAAGGTACTTTTGTAACTTTGTACCAAGCTGCGTACAGCTCTTAAGGCACAAATTAACTCCACGTTTGCTACCAATTATTGTTGAGTAACCTTTGCATTTTGGGTATTTGCATCTGAGTGATGTACCTACTTTTCGCCAATGATCCGAACCATCTTTTCTTATGTCTTTTGGGTGTGCAAGAGTAGCAGAACCTTCTCCTCTTTTTGATTGCAATCCTTGTTCAAGAAAACTACTGCTAGGACGCCCGCGCTTAGCATCTTTAGTGGCTCCTTTGGTGCATAGCACAAATGCCAACTCATTCCTAAGTTGTGAATGAGCATTTTTTTTATAAACTATTCCAGAATTTATTACAGCTAAATCAAACGAATGGAAAAAAATACGTAAGTATCACTTTTTTGACCGCATTGTTACGTGATTTCTTCCCAAGAAGCTATCATGAGGTCCACACCTCCCATGAGTTTATTATATACTTGGACAACAAATGGGCAGGTTATATTCACTTTTTCTTTTTTGGACTTGTCGAACCTATTGACTTCAGCAATGGGCAATGCTCCAGTATACGTCCTTCCAAGCTACACAACTAATATCGACACCGTTATGCGTGGAAACTCTTTCTTCATAACTTCCCCTGCGTACGGATTGCTTCATGATATCTTTTCTATCCGGCAATTTATTATTTGGTATTCTATTTTGTTGCACAGTTCCCACAGTGTGAATGCCATTCTTAGCTAAAAAGTGTACTAAGGATAGCGACGTATAAAATTGTCGCAGTATATATTATGGTTCTGCATTTTTGGAACTTCCCGAAGTAAGCGAACTACAACATTTCCTGCATCTCCAAGATCTGGTTCATCTTGAACTGTTTTTAAGTTCTCTTGTCCAAAATAAACTTCAAACTTATGAGCATATCCTATCAGGTTGCAAAGAACTTACAAGTTGAAGGCCCATTTATGTGGCTTATTGGGTAGGTATTGTTTTAAAAAGTGCCCTATCTTTGTAGAGCACATCTGTTCATTGACAGAAAGTCTTCGATGCATTGGAACTGTGGAAAACCTCTTATTGAGGTGAGTGATTATAAGACGGATTTTGTATAGCCTGTTATGTTCGGGATGGCCTGCAGGTTTATGATATTCATTGTTGCTGAAATGTAGTGATAGTTTTATCTTTTCGAATTTATTTAGCTTATTTAGTGGCATTGTTGGAAAAATTGGTACATATCCATACATTGGTGACCAGTATGACCTTGTGCTCGGAAATTTCTGCTCAGACATTTATAAAAGTATACCAACAAATTTGATGATATCGGATTCAGCGTAAGTTGTACATGAATTGGGATTGCTTTGTAATATATATAAATTTGTTTCTTCGACTATTATACTAATCAGATCTTTAGTAAAAAAAATCAGTAAAACACTGCTATAGGGTCTCCAGTCCTAGAACTTCGTTTAGAGCAGAAGGGCTTTCCAGGAAAGTAATGCGATCTCTATCGTACGCCATATTCTTTTTGTTCCAAACTAATTGCCTTTTGTCAAAAGAGAAAGCTGACGAGCTGTATGGGGTAGCTGAGTGTGGGGGTTCCTATTCATTTATGGTGTCCTCTTCTACTAGAGGAGAATCAGATTCACCGATTTCATCTATTACATCATCATCAACATTTTTGTCCTGCAATGCCCTCACAATTTCATCAGCATCGTTGTTGCCATCATCAGCATTTTGGGCATCAAGATCGTCTTCTGATAGCCAACCATCTTCCAACTATTTGTCAAAAAAAGCCAACATAAAACACTTTTTCTAAAATACATTTCTCCCATACATTACAAGTGAAGCTATTGCGTAATGATGTAAATTTCTGTCACATAGATTTTGATAATTTCTATAGGTATTTCGATATCAATTCCGCAGAATATTACAGACACACTAAAGCAAACCTTTTTTCCACTCAATAAAGTTGTATATCCCAAAATTTTACAAGTTTTCTCTAACTCAACAAATAACAGTGTAACGATACAAAACCAACAAATTTAAATGTTATGCTTATGGTGGAAATTTCCATCACCATGCATGTATTATACCCTATACCACTATGTGGTCAGTGTATAATGAATTTGTGCTGAAATTTGTAACTACCAAAATTATTTGAACTAGACCCAGCTTTTATTATATCGATCGACTCAGAATCACCTTCTAAAGAAACAAAACTGTTGCACAGATTTTTTCTCAAATATGGTTTGTTATGTTTTTGCACAAAATAATTGACCTTACTAAATATAGTCAGGATCGGTCCATTTTTCGGCCAAGCCCCCATATAGATATAGCATCCTATATGAACTTTTTCGTATTCAAAGGGGGAAAAAAATAATAACAATGCCACTTAAATTTGGTTTATGATTATTTTCTATATCCAATTAGAGATAGGATCTCTAAACGCATATATAAGGTATCGTATAGTGGCTCTAGACCGACTATAATTTTCTAACTGCTTTTGATTTTATTTTTAAGTTGGATATAATAATAAAATTTAATAATTTAAGGCTTAGCTACAATTTTGCTGAAAAACGAATTGAGAAAGCAACAATGGTTTTTCAGTTGCTGCTAAAAAACTAAGTAAACAACCATCAAGATAAGGAAAATTTTAAAATGTCATAAGAGGCATAAGAATGTCAAACCCTTTGGAGGATTTACTAAAATGGCCAAGTGCTTTCACCTTACCTTCGAATTTCTCACCCCCAGATAATGATCCCTAAAATGTTTTACCGTGAAATCAATCGAAATTCAGAAAATATCAATAGAATTTTAGAATCAAAAAGCAATTTAACCTACAATAACGAAAAGATGTTACTGTTTCTATTAGTGAAATGTATTCAAAGAAGATGTTTACCATAAGTTTGACTAAGTTTTTATGCAGCGAAAATTAAAATCAGATGGGTGGACTCTTCGTGGGAATAATAAGAAGAAAATTGCATTTTTTTAAATCACATACAAGTAAAACCTCGGCCAGGAATTGGGAATAAAGTTTTGTCAGCATCGTACCACTGTATTTTGAAGTCAAGATTTCGTAGAAACACGTGCATAGTTTACAAGAAATGTAACAGCTGCAGCGTAAAACTTAAAAAAGATATTAACTGAAATTAAATTGAAACTAATTGTTTAAGATCCGCATTAATATTTTAAATGCAATATGTTGAAATATGAAAAAAAATATTTTTCAAATCAAGACATGTCATGTATTTTATTATTTCTCTTTCTTACCCCATACATACATCCGCATGGATATCAAAATATTAAAATAGAAAATCAATGAATAAATTCCAAAGTTATTAGCAATTATGTTAAAATTTGAAAAATGATGTTGGTGTTTGTAACAACTAAAAATATTTGACCTAGCCCCATATTTTATTATACTCAGAATCACATTCTGAGTCGATTTAGCGGTGTTAGTCCGTTCGTCAGTCCGACCATCCGTCCGTGTATGTGTCCATTTATACTTGCAATCAAACTAGAGGTTGCAAATATGAATAGATTTTGATAAAATTTAGTATATTTATAAACTTGTTTCGGCTATAGGATGAACCTATTGAAATTGCTAGAAAGCGATGCATGTTCAGACCTAGTCCAAATAAAAATTACCCCTACGAGGTTAACTTAAATTACCATAATATCAAAATTATCACATAGATCTAGGACAAGTTGGGTTGTTGTATGTTTTTATATCCATTAACCAGTTGCCCAAAAATCAAACCTACAGGTCAATTCTTAGTCATAGGTTCCATATAAAAGTGCTTCCCGATCTTCACTTAAATCTATATAAAAAAACAAAAATATTGCACAAATTTTTCTCAAATTTGGTTTTTATATATTTTTGCAAAAATAGGTGACCTTACCAAATATGGTCAGTATCGGTCCATTTTTCGACTTATTCACCATGAAAATATAGCATCCGATATGAATTTTTTTCATATTCAAAGACAAAAAAATTAATAACAGTGCCACTTAAATTTGGTTTGTGCTTAGTTTAGACAGGGTTTCTAAATGCAAGGTCAAGGGTATCGTAGAATCGTTACAGACCGACCATAATTTTCTTATTTGTTTTTTTTTAACAATGTATACTTCTTTAAACACATAAGTTACGTCACAAAATATAATTAATTTCATAACGGTTATGATAAAAAGTATGTGTGTATTTTGACCCAGTTTAACGCCTTTCTTAAATTCTCATTCATAATGATGCTTATTGTAATACATCTTTTAAATTTATATTAGCAATTAAAAATTTGTATCACAAACATGAAAATGCCTTTATAACAGGAAAATTTGGCAATTCGTGGTTTTAAACCCTCCAAAAAATTCATAGCCAATACATCTAACCAAACAAAACTTACACATACCAGCATACCTTAAAACAAACAAAGAATAAAAAAAAAATAAATAAATACGGAAAATTTTAAATTTAAGGCACATCAACTACAAAACTCTAACATAAACATGGAGAAAAAGGCAGAACCGTAAATAAATTCAATTTTGTTGATACAACCAGATTTGTTGATACAACCAAAATTGTAGTCAACCGTATTTCTGTGTCTAACTAAAGTTATGAAGAGCTATAATATATTTTTCATTACAAATTTGCGAAATAACAGATAATCATGGTTTAAAAAGTACAAGTTCGCATATACCACAGCCAATCCATTCCTGACAAATTCATCTATAGAAACATAATACTGTGCCCATACGGAAACGCGATATATCAATTTAAATTTCTCGGATTTATTGTTTTGCGCACTTACTTCTTTTCAGATTGACAGCACTGGTTTTGACTTCTGTTCCTAATTGCATCAATATCTTTAATATCTTCGTCGTTTTTGTAATCAACTACAACTGATTTTGACGATTTTAACAATCCCTGCATTTATTGATATGAAATTTGGTCAGTTTATGATGAAAAAAAATCATTTGAGACCGATCACAGGGGAGATGTGTAAACATCTAGTTATCAAAGATTTTTTTAAATCACTTTTTTAAAATCAAACAGAGTTTATCACTTATAGCAAACAACTGCAGGGACTCTGGTTACAATTTTGGGGTTGTTGAATTATGTATATGTTATACGTTTATATTGTGAAATTTTTATCGTTTTATAGGAAAGGGTTGTTGAATTAGCTGAAACAATTTTATATCATAATTTTTTTCACCAATACAATCATAAGTCACACCGATTTGACTTATTGTATTCTGATTGTATTCTGAAATAGAAATTTACCGCCCTGCGTGTATAGATGTTTACACATCAAAAATATTTACAAGTAGTATCAGGAGTTGCTAGAAGAGAGTTAAAACGCTGAAAATAAAGAGCGAGGAAAAATCGAGTCATGAACAATACGTTAAGGAAATATATTTTGACCCTGGAAAGCTTAAAATCTCGATTGATTTCAAAAGAGAATGCCACTGTTAACCAGGAATGTTATTTGAGTTTTATACCTCATTTGCGTGAAGTTTTGAAATTATGGGCAGACAGACAACTGTTGATTTTTACATCACAATAATTCAGTGAACTTAAGGCTAATCTGCTAGCAGCATTTTGAATCGATTGAGAATATACAATGAGAATACTAGCACTCTTCGATGGTCATACTATTTCGAGGCTCGCGAAAAAAACAATAGCAATGAAATTGATTTGCAGGAAATAAAAAAAAATAATATTTTTTAATAAAAGTCACATTTTCAACATTTTCATTAACACAGAGTATTTTTGACATTACTTGAGTAGTTCATTTCTAAAGTCCATCTGAGTAATTATATTGTCAAAGTGAACATACATAATTATTTTGTTGGCTTCAAAATTAGGCGTATGTTTTCTTCAGGAATAAAAACTATTTTTCACACCAGCATATAGAGGGAATACATATGTTTGCCATTCCGTTTGTAATACTTAGAAAAAAAAGAGACATATATACTCATGACACTTATAACAAGCGGATTTGATATACCAATGTCAGTTAGCTGCTTGTAGAAATCACGATCACGACATCAATGTGACAGCTGAGGAGCTCGTTTTTAGTGAAAACATTTACTTTCTGTCTGATAGTTTTCATTCCAAATTTTTTTTGTATTACTGTGATTGTTGTAGCATTTGTCTAAAGATTGTGTATGTATTGGCTAAATTCAACATTATCCAGAATAAAAACATAAAATTGTCGATATGAAAGAAAATTAATTAATCAGTTATTAATAAAAAATTATATAATTATTCACAGGTTTGAATCAATATCAAAATAATCGGTTTTGCATACCTTATTTGCAACACTTAAGATTTAAACATTTTTAACTTATAACTTAATCATTTTTATACTATTACAGCTTTTCATTTGAAACATTTGGATTATAAGGAGATAAATTAATGAATAAAATTGCAAACTATAGTGTACTTAATGCTCTATTAAAATAATCAAATAAACAAACAAATATCTTTTTATATTATAATAAATTTAATATCAAATATTGCAGTTTTAATTCATTTATTTTTTTATTTTTAATAATTATGCTCCATATCAAGAAAATTTTCATTATTGTAAACACCATTACATCATATTTCACAATCATCATAATCATCATAACTTTCATAGTCTTCATAATATTCTTCATCATAACCCCTTCTTCATCTGTAGTGTTTGAAAAAATTATTAAATCTAGTGCCATCTATGGTTTATGATGATTTTTTTTCTTGTAACTTTTATTTTTGGCGGTAAGTTGAAAGTTGTAGAAGGCCAAAACTCTGATACGTAGCGTTAGAAAAATTTTTACTGTGATATTTTTAATTTTTATTTGCAATTAGTTTTAAATTAAACAAGAGGACCCCTGCTGCTCCGCAGCATTATATTATATTACATATATACATTTTTATAATATAATACCAAAATTTGCCAAGAGAAGTTAACGTACAGTAAAAGTAAAGTGGATTGTCCACGCATAACTTTCCTCAAACCCAACGAATTTGCCAAGAGAAGTTAACGTACAGTACAAAATATGCCAAGATAAGTTAACGTACAGTAAAAGTAAAGTTGATTCTCCACGCATAACTTTCCTCAATCCCAACGAATTTAAGCAGTTAATAGCTCAAAAGAAGGAGCTTGATCCACTGAGTGTTCTTAGACCTACGTTAATTAGAACTCTAGTTATAGAGGTTTGAGAGAAGAAAAATATTGAACAAAATCTTGAATGCAAAGTTTATTCATAAGTTCTTTTAATATATAAGATATGTGTTTTATGTCGTGTTATATGTACTCGGTAAAGCAATTATTATTTTTGAAAATTAAGAGCAAAATTTGACAAAAAAATTATTTATTTAGTAAAATATAGTCCCTGAAGAGGCTGGAAAAATACCAGCGAAATGTTGGACGATGAATATTAAAATTGAAAAGTACATGACCTTAAAAGCCTAATTAGAGAATTCTAAAACACGAAAACTTGAAACCTATTAAATTTGTATTCATTTGGCTTCTCTCGATTGCATTTAACCGCATTGTGTTTTCTATTATTTTTAAAATCTTTGTTTTCAGCTTCTTGAACTTCCTCAGATAGTTGGCGAATTGACAATACTATTCTGACCCGTGAATAAAGAATTTATGAAATGTGGGAACCATATAAAACCACGGGTAGAGCTTAAAGAAAACTCTGGCCATGTTGTGAGTATAGTTTTTAAACTTTTCAACTTGAATCTCATGCAAACCGGATACAACAATAATTATCAAATGCATTCGTCTCATCAGTTCTTTGTCCACTTTTGTAATTTGTGCAGAAACAGCGGAATTCAAAAAAAAAAAAAAACGTCTGGGAGTGATGCCATCGTTAGAGTTTCCAAAGCCTGGCTTCGGTTGGTCAACAGTAATAGTAGTACAGCACTGAGTAACACTTTAAACGCATTTTCTATCATTTCTATTTGGGATTTTATATTAAATTCAATTGAAAATCAAAATATTAAAACGTAGCAGTTTTGAGATATTTTAAGTATGTTGTACTAAGAAAATGTTTTTCCACAATTTGTAATGATCAGGGGGCCAAATCACCGCATTTGTTTTCGAAATTTTTCAATCGAAATTATTTTTTTATTTTCCAAAATAATAATTTCAATTTCAGAATTAATAACAAAAAAATATATTTTAAATTCGTACTTTTTTACTTTTTACTACTTTGCGCTTAATTAGCGAAAATAATTGAATTTTGAGAGAGTATAACGGAAAAAGTAAACAAAGTTTCTGATAGTTTTTCTGCCCCGACAATTGGAAAATAATGCAATTTTTCAAATAGAACTAAATTCTTTTTATAAAAAAACATCAAAAAATCATCAAAACAATAAATAAGAAATCCTAATAAATATTTGTCAAAAAATAAGAGCAATTAACTTCCAATTTCAAATGGTAATACAATTTAAAGGTTAAGAATCGGCAACTGTATTTAAATGGTAACCCTACCCAACATTGTTTATAAATTGAGTTTGAGACGCATGTGAATGGTATTGAAAAATTTCTTTATTTAATTATTTTCTTCTCAAAATTGACGAAAATAATAAAAACTGATCAATATGGAAAGATACAAAATAAAGTCTTATTGAAAAAACATTAAAGAATATAATAGTACGTGTCTCCATTTAGTTTTTGTTCAATTAAATTTATATAATATTTGGATATACGAATTTGAAATTTTAAAAAATATTAGAATGGGAGAGGAGCAACAATAGCTGGATAATGTTTTTCATTTGTTTCCTGTTGGTCTAGAACATCGGAAATCGCATGATAAAGTGAATGTAACTGCTGAAGGAAAAAAGTTTGTTGAGTTTTGCAATAATTACGGGCTTGTGATTTTAAATGGAAGAACTATCGGTGGTGAAGAGGGTTCTTACACCTATATTGGTAGTGCCGGTTTTTCGGTGAACGACATAAGCCGTGTAGCACTAGATATGCTAAACTTTGTGGGTAAATTTTCCGCAGAGAATCAAATTTGGTCCGATCATCTGCCGATTAAACTTTGCTTGAATTTTTCTGGTAAAGAGAAGAGTATACTCAAAGGCAACTTAATTCCTAAACTAAAATGAGATTTAAAATATAAAGACAGTTACTGCCCTAAATTAAACGTTAAATTAAATGATATGATGAGGGGGATACTAGCTTTTTATTTAAGTGATCTTAAGGACGTGATCATGGAAACTTGCATAACACCAACAATAAAACGGAAACAAATATGTTTTAAAAATAAGTGGTTCGATGTTGAATGTAAAGTAGCTAGAGAGAAATCATTTAATGCATTAAAATCATTCAGAAATTCTCAAAGTATTGAAGACAAACAAAAGTATACCGATGAAAAACGTATATTTCAAGAGTTGTGTAAAAGAAAAAAAGATGATTATTACAAAGAAATAGAATTAAAGTTATACTCCATAAACGACAGTAAACAATAGTGGCAGCTAGCAAAAGAAATAAGAAATCAGGACATAAATATTAGCAGCCAAATAACTGCAGATAGTTTTAGAGAGTATTCCAAGTTACTGCTCAATCCCATTAACAGTGCATCAGATATCCAGTATGCAGCTAACTACGTGTTTGATCAAGATCTTGATAAACCATTTTCATTACAGGAAATTAGGCTGCCACTTGCGAAGGTTAAAGAAAACAAAGCTCCAGATGAAGATAGAATCCCCTATGAATTTTTTATTAATGCCAACAATGAATGCCTTAATGCTCTTGCGGATGTTTACACGGGGATATTAGATGGAAAGGCTTCAGTGGAAATGTTTGAACGAAGTACATTTCTACCAATTTATAAAAAAGGAAATAACAATGAACCGTGTAATTATAGGGGAATCTCCTTTATGAATTGTATTGGAAAGATTATGATGGGTGCCATACAGGAACGGTTGACGCAATGGACAAACAAACATCAAATAATAAATGAATATCAAGCTGGTTTTTGTAGGAGCTACTGCACCATCGACAACGTTTATAATCTGGCTGCAATTATCAACATAAAGTTTTATGAAAACAAAAAAGTTTATGAATTTTTTGTGGATTTTCGTGCGGCATTTGATAGTATTCCGAGAAAACTCTTGATTTACAAACTCCACCAGATGGGAGTATCCTCAAAAACGTTACCTTTATCGAAAGCGTGTACAAAAATTTTAAGTCTGCAATTTGCACTGGGAATGAACTTTCAGATTACTTTGAGACTAAGTCAGGCGTTAAACAAGTTTGTTTATTGTCACCGCTATTATTCGGTTTATATTTAAATGATCTGCATGACAACTTGATAGGAGGATTACTAATAGATAACATGAATTTAAGAGTACCCATGTATGCGGATGATATTGTTATAGTAGCTGATAATACAATTGTTTTACAGAATATGATCAATAAACTGGAATATTATTGCAATATATGGGGAATGGAAGTAAGTTTAGCAAAGCCGGAGATAATGATATATAGGAAAGGAGGGCTATACGACCTAACGAAAGATGGAAATTTAATGGAGAAAATGTAAAAATCGTAAACGAGTACAAATATTTAGGTATATTATTAACACCATCAATGTCTTTTACAAAACATATAAATGCAAAACATGAAGCTGCTAAAATTTGTGTTAACATCACGTGGAACAATTTTGTTGGTAATAAAGATGTGTCACTGAAAGCTAAGTGGAAATTGTTTCAAGCCGTTTGCAGATCGGTTCATTCATATGGTGCACAAATATCGGGATTTTCAGGGTTCAGCTATATAGACAAACTTCAAAAGTTTTTTACAAAAAGAGTGTTAAATCTACCGGAAAATACACCCAATTATGTTATTGCTCTGGAAACGGGTCAGGAAGATACTCATATATACACTTACAGCCTTCATTTAAAATATATTGCTAAAACCCCGTTCAAAAGATTACCTCATAGATTGTTGAAACTTATTATATCGAAAAAAATATTCTGGTATAAAGAACTAATTGATCGATTATATAAATACGAAGTAAGTTTTATTAATGCGAATCAAAATAAATCCTTATGGAACAGTGCCTGTATGGAATTGATTAAGCTAATGAAAGTTGAAAAGGAAAAGGAACATTTTTTAAATGCATTACAAAGTCAGCACATAATATACAAACATTTGAAACATTATATAGGTAATACGTATTGTAATGAGCGATATAATAAAAGTGAAATATCCCTAATAATGAAGACAGTCTGACCAGACAAGACTGTGTTCTTTATGTAACTTTAATGAAGAGGACACTCTTATGCATTTTCTAGGAAGATGTCCTGTATTGTAGATTTCTTCGATACTCAATGCTTTCAGACGATAAAATTCTTCAATATTTAAATGGTGGGGATGATGGAAATTGGAATCCTCTGTATAGTTATGTAAAAAATGCTCTTGCTTATAGGAAATTCTTGATAAATGAATTTAACTATTAAATTAGTAATCAAAGTTAAATTATTTTGATATAATTAACTTTCGGCTGACGGTTTTAAACCAAGCCGTATAAATAAATCTTTATTATTAGTATTATTATATAAAATTGTAATATTGTTATGTTATTGTTATTGTTATTGTTACCTATATACCTAATATTTTTTCACTACCCTTTCTCTTTCATTTCTTTACTGCACAATCAGCCTACCCATACAAAATTAAAAAAAAAAAAATAATAAATACAATTATATTCCCACATATTTACTTAAAATATACTATAAATTTTAGGATGGACAACCGATAGATCCTATTTTCCTCGATTTTTAAACAACGGCATATATAGACAAAAATCGATATGGTTTTATGTGTCTGTATATGTTTATCAACACACATTATTTATAGACATGATACCATAGAAAATCGACACCATAGAAAATCGCTTGCCTCTTAAGCCATACTTTAACGCAAAATAAACTTATGCCGGTAACTCAAATTGAACATAATAAAATGAAATTTAAAATCTACCTAATTAAATTTTCAAAGAAGCAATTAATCTTTTTAAATCTCTGCACATAGTCAACGAATTAACCCCATCGACCATGTTTACACAGCCAATAAATCTGCTTAATATTGTATGAATGTTGTAACATTATTTCAATGCTTTCAAATAGGCGAAACGAAAAAAATAGAAAAATTAGCACTATAAAAGAAATAACGAACGTGAGTAAAATTTCTGATAAATCAAAACTTACAAAAAAAAAAAAAATAATAAACATTTTTAAATCCTGACAAATGAGAAAGACATATGTTATGTATTATTTATAAGGTGTCTGCTTACATATTTATGGCCACAAATAAGGTTGGCGCTTTTTTTTTTTTGTTAAGAACATTTTGTTTATGGAAAATTAAGAAAACTTACACCGGGATACAATGAAAACGAATTCACAAAATTGAATTTCAATTGTTAAAATTTCATTTCCGATTGAAGGTTTAATATCGGTATAATAAAACAACACTAATTTGTCATTAGTTCATAAAATTTGCAGTTAATAATGCTTTTTATTAATAAGTGATTTGTTTTTAATTCAATAATAATAACACTATATAGTTTTATTTAAATATAAAACAAATATTGGTGAAGAATGTTGAAAAGTTCATAGAAGGGAGTAAATTTTGTGGCAAGCTATTCACTCTGTAAAAATGTCCATTTAAACCTACAAGTACGACATATGGCTTGATGTCTCGCCAACTACTCCTAAAGTGACCACACTAATAATTTCACAGTAGATTCAAATGTCCATTATTTACTGAGTGGTTGCACCAGCTTTCCGAAAATTATTTCTCCCCTTCCTCTTAATTTAACTTACGTTCAAGGCAACGAATGGCTGTGCAGCATTATTTTTGAGCCTATTTGTCAGGAAGTACCGGAAAAATTCAACTGTTTTAAATTGAAAAGTGACATTTGTTATAAAATTAAATATATTTAGTCTTTTTCTCAATAAATCTAATCAAATTTGTTGCAAAAATTGATTTCGGGAATGGTCTTCTATGCACAGCGATTTGGATTTTATTTCCTCAATCGATATAATATATGATGTTATTATACCCTATACCACTATGTGGTTTGGGTATAATGACTTTGTGCTGCTGTTTGTAACTACCAAAAATATTTGACCTACACCCATCTTTTATTATACCGATCGAAATAGAATCACTAACTGATTCGATTTAACGATGTCCGTCCGTCCGTCCTTCTGTGTGTACATGTAAACCTTGTAATCAAACTGCAGGTCGCAAATACGAATATGTTTTGATGAAATTTGGTACATAAGCTTTTATCAGCCATAGGATGAAAGCTATTGAATTGGTCCATGTTCAGACCTAGCCCCCATACAAATGACTCCTATGAAATCAATTTAAGTTGGCATAATATCCAAATTATCATATATACCTTAGTCAAATTGGGTTTGTTTGCATTTATTACATCCATTAATGAGTAGCCTAAAAACGATCCCTATGGGACAACTCTTAGTCTTAGGCCCCATATTGAGCTGCTTCCCGATCTTCACTTAAATCTATCAAAAAACAACAATATTGCACTGATTCTTCTCAAATTTTGTTTGTATAGCATCCGCCATCTAACGTTTTTTTTTTTTCAACTAGTGCTTATTTCGTGAATGGTAACACATAGCTCATGTCTGATTTGACAGATAATTAGCTTTATCCTTCCGCTGAACGAATATGGTTGTGTATACACTTGAACAATGCTGGGAAATATTGCGACATTACTTTGAAAATCATGGTAATGTTGCAGAATGTGTGCGAAAATTGCGTACGAATTTTGGAAGAAGAGAAGCACTGTCAGCTCCGTATGTTCGTTATCTTGTGAAAAAAGTTAAAGAAACTGGCATCCTCATCGATAAACTAAAGCGCGAAAAGCCAAAAACAGTGCGTACAACCGAGAATATTGCTGCTATGGCAGAAAGTGTGCGTGAAGCGCCATCAACATCAATTCACCGTCGTTCTCAAGAATTGAACATTTCGGAGGCATCATTGATACGAATTTTGCATAAAGAACTTGGTATGACGCCATACAAAGTCCAAGTGGTTCATGATTTGAAGCCAACTGACCATCCAATGCACTTTCGCTTCGCTTCCTATCGAATTACAGAAGATGTCGATTTTGCCAAAAAAAAAATCATCTTTTCAGATGAAGCTCATTTTGATCTTGGCGGGTATGTAAACAAGCAAAATTGTCGCATTTGGGGCACAGAAAACCCGCACGCATACATTGAAAAGCCGATACACCCAAAACGAGTCACTGTTTGGTAAGGATTTTGGTCCAGAGGCATAATTGGGCCATTTTTCTTCGAAAATGAGCAAGGAGTGGCCGTTACAGTCAATGGCGATCATTATCAGGCCATGTTGAACGAATTTTTGTTCACAAAAATTGAAGAGGAGGATATTGGCAACATTTGGTTTCAACAGGACGGCGCTACGCACCACACAGCCGAAGCTACACTCGATGTTTTGTGCCCTGTTTTTGAAGATCGCATTATCAGCCGCAGAGCTGATGTCGTTTGGCCACCTAGGAGCTGCGATTTGACACCGCTGGACTGTTATTTGTGGGGTGTCCTCAAAGATATGTGTTACGCCAACAAGCCAGAGATAATTGACGCTTTAAGGGACAATATTCGTGAAGCCATTGGTGAAATACAGCTGCACACAATCGACAATATGCTTAAAAATTGGACCGATCGTGTAGGCTACTGCATGGCCAGCCGAGGCAGCCATTTGAATGAAATTATTTTCCATTATTAACCGGAAGGATCGTACTTTCAAATAGAATAAGAAATTTGAGATAATATTCAGTAGTTTTTTTATAGCATTTTCAAAAAAAAAAGGTATTTGGCGGACCCTTTATATATTTTTGCAAAATACAAGAGACTTTATCAAACATAGTCAGGATCGGTTTAATTTTGGGCCTAGTCTCCATATAGATATAGCATTCGATATGAAATTTTTCATATCTGCAGCCAAAGAAATTAATAAAAAACCCACTCAAATTTGGTTTATGCTTATTTTCTATGTTTAGGGTCTCTAATCGCATGGTATAAGGTATCATATAGTCGGTCTAGACCGACTATGATTTTCTTACTTGTTATATCCTGTACCACTATGTGGTTTGGATATAATGACTTTGTGCTGCTGTATCGCATAGTAGGGCTAGACCGACTTTAATTTTCTTACTTGTTTTTGTATGGGTACTATGTCAAAAAATGCACCGATCATGACCGTATTTATTGAAGTCACTTCATGTTCTGAAAAACATACATATATGTATGTAGGTAAAAACCAAATTTTGAAAAACACTTCAATCTGAGAGTTAGACGAAATCCAGAGTGTAATACTATATACAATTGATAATAGATTTTCAACATGGCCGTGCATGCACAAATGATGATGCTCCTTCTATGCGTCCAGTTGGTTAAGTGCATCTTCGGAAATTTTTGACGGTATAGTTTATATAAATAACGTTAACTAACTGAGGCTATGGATATATCTCATGGTTTATTGGTTTCAATTTTCGGTACCGCGATCGCTCACAATTAAGAATAAATGCCATCATGTGACTGATTCAGTAGCTGGATGCTATATATTCATAAGCATTGCTGGCTTCTGAAGCGGTTACTGCAGACTGGATTTCGAAAAATAATTTTAAGCAAATTTCTTATTAGAAAGGAAACAACTATGACTAAATGGCAGGTACGGCACAAGTGTATTCACTGATGGCTCAAAAATAAACTGTAGTTCCGGTGCGGGTGTCTTTTCCGGTGTTTTCCTTATTCACTATGCTAGAGTCTTTCAGGGAAGTATTTAGGATTTTATACACACATAAGATTGAGGAAAATATAGACTTCCTTCTCGGCAGTCAAGCGGAACTACTCTCGCTCTTATCTCTGGTATAAAAGTGCACGAAGGCACTGCCGTAATTACTTTTATATGGGTCTCCGGCCATGGGGACTATTACGGTAATAAATGTACCGATGGACTCATAAGAGCTTCTTCTTCTAAATTTCCTACGAGCAGTAGAAAACTTTTGGAAGAATATTGACATATACAGGACCGCAAGGCAGACGTGGCCTGGCTACATCTTATGGTGGGAATAATTTCTCCACATTAGGAGTAGAAGTAACATATCAAGACTTAGGACCATGCTTGGAGGTAAATGCGTGATCAGTAAACATACAGAAAGGCTCAGACTTCAGCACAGCTCTCACTACCGTAGATGTGGAACAACTGAAGAAGAGAAGATAGTTTGCTTTGCGTAGTATCAGGTTGATAATACTAGGCAGACACATATTATACGATCAACCTCGAATATCGGACTTAGAGTTGAATGATCTATTCCGCTGTCTAAATGTATTGCAGGTTGCATCTAGTACTTTTGAAATAATCCATGCGTGTAGCGCTGTTTTTAAATCAGAATCAAATGATTCTACTTGTTGATTTCATATACGATGATGGACTGCTAGTTAAACCACCCAACAAAGCTGGTTTAGAATTTATCCATCGCGATCCTGGCGAATTTAATAGCCGATACGTAAATGTTTATGAAACATGGATATATCACAAATGAAACAATAATCAAAACGGAGAATTCTACAAAATTAATCCGCCCTGAACAAAACAATTACAGTAAAATCGGTTGCTAAGGTTTTGGATATGGAATAAATAATAAATTAAGAACATTATTTGGGTGCAAACTTGCGTTGTATTGATGGCAAAAATATACGAGCGTAATATCGTATAATATCCGCATGCACTTTATTCTCCAGACTTGGCTTCCACCGACAATTTAAAGAAGTGGTGGAATAATGGAAAAGAAATGAGTCGAATGAGGAGTTCAATTTTATAAGAGAAGTCAATTTTGAGAACATTCTGAAATAATACTTTTCATCGCTAGATGAAATATACCAAGCAAAAAGGAGACTATGCTGATATATAAAAAATATCAAATATATTGTAAAGACTTATTGCCACGCCCTCGTTGTATCTAATATGAATATTGTACAATAGACACATTCGTACTTGAGTAGCTTGATCATGTAATGTAATGGTTTCAGACCTATCAGCAGAATGGTTAAGAAACCTTCATTTTCCTTCGTAGTGTTAACAAACATATCAGTCTCGGTATCCAAGGCACTAAGTGTGTAATTTAGTTTAAAGATACATGCATTTCAATACATTTCTAAAATTTGTATGCTAGCTACTAGTCCAAAGAAATTACGTCTTATATTATTATGATCCTAGAAGCCCAGGCAAGCTTAATCTTATATTATACTAGCTGACCCGACAAACTTAGCTTTGTCCAATAGAGATTTCCTGATTGAAATAATTTCGAATATTTTTTTTTATCGAAAATTATCGACGGCTAACAGATGACGCAATAATATAATTTGAATACAACACTTTTCGAATTCGCTTGAATTCAATATCTTATAATTATACGGATAGCTGATCCGAAGCTCTTCGTCTCGTCCAACATTTGGCGAAAATAGAATGAAATCAAGTCTTAAGTAAAAAAAAAATAGAACAACGATTGTAATCAATTTACAGCTGCACGATATACAACATTTTTTGTTTCCTGCTCCGGAGCGTAAATGAATAGTGAGGATGGTTCCCAACTTGGGAACACCCAACATATAGATGACCCTGTGAAAAGCATGACATTTTCAGATTTATGCCAGACACTTCCAGGGACTGCCCTTGTGACTTGTTTATTGTCACCGCAAATGCCAGATTCTCTGGGAACTGAACACCTTTGAACTGGAACGTCAAGTAGGTTGAAATGAAGGGAATTCACGGAATTAAGAATCTCCCTTGAACCGCCCTTTCAAAATCCTTACGACTGTACTCATTAGTTTTGTCACAATCCGTCGGGTTCCATTGCATCGTTTCGGGGCATAAAGATGACAGATCCAAGTTTAATTCGAATTAGGAGATTCACCGTAAAGCATCGTGCATAATGGCTCTGGTGGTGGAAGCAATTTGGCAATTTCATCTTTTCGCCCACGCAACACAATCCAGGCGGTTCTTTCTCAAATTTAACTACATTGCAATGCTGGCAAACGACAGACATCTGGCCGAATCGAACCGATGTATGCGAGATGTATTGAATGTTGGGCTCATATCGAAAGGGTGCATGCTCAATGTTCACCTGAATAATTTGTTGTAACCTACGTTGTCGTTTAAGAATCGTACATTGTGATCTGACTTCATCACTTTGCCGAGCACGAACTTCTCTTCTTCTCAATCATTGTTGCTCATTGTGCGCTTCGTTGATCTCTTCTAACTGTCGCGCACGATTTCCAACCATTCTGGTCGAACTGATTTCCTTTCAATAGCACGTTCCTCTTCCGTTCGACGTGTTGCGACATTTCGGTGGTGCGTTGCATCCTGAGAACGCCGGCCAATGTTACCATGATCTCTTCTTGGCATCGTAATAAAACTGATAAAATTATCCGAAAGTCAAAACGAATATATTTTTAAAGAAACCGTTATTCAATAATAGACAAATTTTTGAAATTGAAGCGCTTATTTAAGCTCAAATTTAAGTATATTATTTTAAGATCTAACTTTGGTATAAAATTATGTGATGGAAGACATGGCAAATGAAGTTAATTAAAAAGTCTTTTGATAAATTCATTCCTTCAACTTATAGTACCGCACTAGCAATTAACTTGAATGAAAATTGCGTAAATTTCAATTTTTGTATTGCTGCTGAAATTGCCATTTCTCTTAAAAATTTTCCTTCAAACCGATCCAATATGTTAAAGTTCAATAATTACATTCATGGAACCAACCCCACCCATTTATCCAATTCCGCACATTTTCACACTCACTCCAATAACTCACACTAATAACCTATGAACTCACACAAATTATCTTAACTTTCCCTTTTATATTATTCAATAAACTTTTATTGTTTTGAAAATTTATTTTATACGGTAGGTGACACGCCCACTTGTCCAATCCCGCCCATTTTCGCCAGGGCTAATCACAGAAATAATAGATGAACTCACACAAACTTGCAAAGGTCTTCCTACTATTATACTCGGTATATGTACATAATATTTAATCAGTACTTTATAGGGGATGTACCCCGCCCACTTATTCGATCCAGCCTTTTTTCGTCAGGTGTACTTACACTAATAGCAAATGACGTCACATAAAGTATCAAAGCTCTCCCTATCATGATATTGAGTCTAATATTGAGTGATTAATTTGTTTGTATGTGCCACGCCCACTATTCCGATAACGGTAATTTTTACAACGGCTACAGAAACTCACAGCAACAATAGATGACCTCATACAAAGTCGCAAAGCTCGCCCTAAAACAGTACTCAGGATATATGATGTCAAAAATTAATTTTGTGTGGGAGGTACCACGCCCACTTATCCGATACCGACCATTTTCGGTATGACTATCCAAATTATTAATAGATGGACTCACACGAATTTACAAAGCTCTCGCTCTCTTAGTACTCAATATATATGATGTTAAAATGGAACAACCGCTTATAGCGCCATCTGTTGAGACTTTTTGTACTTTTCTTTTTCCTAAACCTTCGAGTGGCAGTTACAAATAAACTCGCAAAAGAAAGTATCTCTTTTGCTCCTGTCGTTTTCAAGTTTTAACCGGACGAACAAACCACGATTCATTTATATATATATAGATTACCATACCCGCTGATATTTCAATTATGAAATATTCAAATATGATCTTTGTATAGAGCATGGCGAGAATATGCTGAACTTATTCCTCCTCATACGTGGCCGATAATTTTTCTAAGGTATCCTCATGGGAAGGTACCCATAAAAAAACTATTTTCAATCATCACTAAACATAATCAATTCATAATTTGCTTGCAGAAATTCACTGAGAGGATAAAATTTAAACAATTTTAGAGTAGGAAGCTTACTTTTCGAGATATAAGCTTTTTTCATTCCCCCCCAAAATTTTACGTTATTCGTTCTGTGCACTCTTAAAATACTTAATCTCAATTTAGATAAGATTTTTCAGAGATGGTACGAAATTTCAACCAGTTTGTTTTACAATGTTTAATTTTCGTCTTTTAAATGTAACGAAAATTTTAAATCTTACAACTCTAAAGGGCAATATATTCTAATGAAATTCCCATCCAGCATTATGATGGTATTAGTGAAAATTTGTTAGTATGTGTGATATCGACGATGCTGGATGAAAAATCAAAAATTCTAGATTTTTGGCATGCTGGATGAGAGATGTATTTGTATTTTCTCATGCTGTTCAGGTCGTACAGCAAATGTATATGCTAACGTCAAGCACACGTACACGATGCTTGATGTCAAGCGGTTGACAAGTGTATAGTGGCCTTAAAAGTGATAGTTCAAAAGTTCATTGCAACCATTTTGCTCCACGACGCTTTTTTTCGATTTTATGATCCCCGCCAAAATTAGCAAGTTGACGAGTTGTAATTAATCAGACTTGTGCATAGAGCGTTACATAAAGCATATCAGCAGATCATTGATGAGCATTAGGGGTGTTCTTATTTGTATGGGAAAATTTTAAAAAGTGTTTTTTCTAGTTCGCCGGCACGATTCTTGTTCCCTTCTGTTAAAAAAGTAATCCTGTAAAATTTGGAGTCAATCCGATAATTTTTAGTGGACCCGGAAAAGATTTGAAAATTTTCATGGGGTCTATATGGGCAAAATATCCATTTTTAACGAAAGTAGTTACATCAAATGAAATTTCATATTAAAAAATAATTGTATTTTATATATAATAAATTTATTAATCATTACTATTTTATTTATCATGTTATTAAAGTAGCTTTGTTATATGATGGATATTTCATTCGATAAGCCTCAACAACCTGAAGCAACAATTGTTTTTCATCTTCATCATTTGTCAAGATTCTATTATAGTCTTGAATAAACTTAACGCCTCTCTCTGCAATATCATTGACGACAAATAAGTCCTTACATGCGGTCCAACCTTCTTCAAATGCGTATGATGTTTCCCAACTTGAAGGTTCTAACAGTAAAAACTCCATTGGCAAACCAAATTTACTAAAGAAACATTTTGTTTTCTCTGACACGAAATCACACAACGAAATATTTTTAAAATCCAATAAATTCGAACATCTTCGACCATTTTCTAATTTTACTACTGGTTCCTTTAATTTGAGGTTTTTAAGCATTTTCTGTTTCTCTTCTATGGGTATTTTCGAATCATAAAAAGCCAGAGCTACTACTTGCTCTGAAATGTACCATAAATGGTTGCTCATTTTTTTTAGAATTATTGCTGATATGTCCGTGTCTATTTCAGTATACTTTATGGCATCTTGAATAAAAGTTAAATCTTGAAGCGGTGCGTCTATAGCATTAGTGCATTTGAACCAAACTTTGATATAAAGAGTCACTATAAAAACGCAAATATCGCGTAAACCATTCAATTCCTTCTTCGTTAGTTTGAATTGATCACGGAACATAAATATTTTCAAGGTATATATAGCCTTTGCCATCCAGCGTGCATGGCTAGTTGGTCCAGGCGTTCGGAAATTATACTGACAAACATCAAAGCCAACTGTAGTAATTCTTTATAGTCTTCTCGATTTGAGATTTAGCCAGTTGAGCATAGCAAAAAGTTTTACAGTGTTCTAGTTCAGCTGCACTTATTTTTTCACAAATGGTCGAATCTTCAATGCCACTTTTGAAAGCTTGTTTATTTATATTTGGCCAAAATTTTCCAAATCTTTCAAAGATGGGAACTTCTGGTGCAGAGGTTGAAGAAAGTTTTGTTTCGAAAACACTTCGCAAAACGACCTCATAAATATGGTGGCGGCAAGGTAGATTGATAAGACTACGGCCAATTTTTTTTTTCTAAAAGAACTGCAGCACCTGTTTTTATGCCAGTATTTGTTGACGTTGTATCATATGACAAGCCTTTGACTTGATCAACAATTTTCCATTCACGTAATCTTTCATACACTATATCAGCAATATTTTCACCACTTGAAGATGCTACTTTTGGTGCGCCGAGAATTTTTGATGTGCCGTTGAAACTAACAGAAATTGCGATTCGCTCAACCTTCGTGGGGCCGATCAAGACTTTCATGAATTTTCCATCAAAATGAGCTACCAGCGATCCAGTTTTACTCACCTATAAATGATGAAAAGATTGTTACAATATCAAAAACCAACTCTTGCTGAAAATCACAATTTACATTTTCAGTGAAATTAGCTGAAATTTCTTCAGATTCCCTTAAACGGTTCTCTTGGCGTAAACGATGAACAGTTGAACGATTGATTGCAAGTTCTTCTACACGTAGTCCAAATGCTTCACCTGCTGCTATGAGAATATGAACTGCCATTCCATCAGACACTTTGTCATTGTCAAGAGCTGCTAGCAACCTTGCTGTTAAAAATTTTTTGCGCCCTCGTTTTTGACCATGATTACTTTTTGAGGTTACATGTGTTTCATCATTATGCATCTCGTTGCTTGATATGTCACTAATATCACCTTCATCATTACACTCCATTAATTGAGAAACATCTATAAAATATGAAAAATAAAACATTACAATATTGAAGTTCGTCACCCTTACCTGTGCGGCTCATTTCCTCCTCATGCTTTCTTTTCCTTGCAGCTTCCTTATCTTTTCGTACTTGTGCTCTATTTTCCCGATCCCACAAAACCTTGTCAACACCAGCCATACAACCGGGACGTCCTTTTTTTCTTTGCATTTCAAGAAACTCTCTATCTTCTGCAATCCGAATTTTTTCTAGTGCATCAGCGGTAGCAATATCAAATAAGTCGTCTAGACTATTCAAAAATGACTCAGCAGCTTCTTTTTGGGAACTCGACCTTTTACCAGGAACTGTTTTCTGAATGATTTTCCATTTGTCGTATTTTAGCTTGCTGCCAAAATATTTCCACTGCACTAATTGCTAGCTTCGCACCAAGCATCGCAGTCATTTTTACAAACCGCATGTTGTAAAATAAAACTTGCGAGACCTGACGATTAGACGGTAGTTTTGCACCAGTAATTTGATGAGAAACATTTCCAATTAGATCGATTTTCTTCAAATTTTCAATGGCTTTACGCGTTCCAATAACTGAAGCACTCGACATTATTAATTTCTTTTATTATATAACAATAATTAAATAACAAATTAATCTAGAAAAATCTATTATTATTAAATTATTAATTCTTTTCGATTTCACTGATAAGAACTTACTCCACTGCGATCACAAATTACGATTTTAAGTAGAACTATGAACTGTTTGCTTCCAAAGCCAAAAATAAAGCGAAAATTAAAAACACAAGAGAAAATGTTCTCGAAAATGTCCCGTTATCAGCAGTATATGCAATTTTTAGTAGCTCAAGAGTACACAATTTCTTGGAATATGTTCTGCACCAAAAGTAAAGCGTGCGAAAATAAATTTATGTTTTTTTAAGTAGGTAACTGTTATTGCGACTTTAGAGAACTAAACAGTCAATACCATGCATTTGATATTTATTTTTTATAATTTTAAGAGAAGAAAACCAAAAACAGTTATTGTTTCATTTCCTTTTGTGATGGATAAAATAAAGTTCAAAATTAAAATGTAACTAATTTCGTTAAAAATGGATATTTTGCCCATATAGACCCCATGAAAATTTTCAAATCGTTTCCGGGTCCACTAAAAATTATCGGATTGACTCCAAATTTTATAGGATTACATTTTTAACAGAAGGGAACAAGAATCGGGCCGGCGGTTGATAAATTTCAAAAATTTCAAAATAAGAACACCCTTAATGAGCATATCTATATAATAACAATATTATTGTCCGTCTTTCCATTGGGGTTAACAATTTCTCATGCCGAGAATTAGTTCACACTAATATGTGCCCATTTGGTTATCACGAGTAATCATTTCTTCACGTTCGTTATTAAACGATGCGTACTTTGTGTCACTGGAAATTATTTTAAGTCTTCCACCTTTAAGTATCTTGGTTAAAATTCAGGGTGCGCCATTTTTTACGTCGGTATGTGAATATTGACTTAAAAAATAAGCGATTTCCATATGTGTGATAGCTTCATTTAACTTGTTCTTTTTCAGATTCTTTGAACTACTTTTTGAATATAACATCAGTCCAAATACCACCTTTATTGCCCAAAAAATACAGTTTTTGCTGCATTTTCCATAACTTATTCGAGCATCTCGGGCGTTTTTCAAAGAACTCCTGAAAAAGATGTCCGAAATTGTCATACCTCAAGATCTGGGTAGCCAGCGTCTTTTTTTTTGACATCACTGCAATAATATGGCAGAAACTGCAATACTTGCTTTGTAGTAATGCATGGCGCACCAACTTCTTGAAACCAGTAATCGTCCAGACGTTGTTCATGCATTTTCGGGCAGACATAATGAGCCAACATCCCTTTTCTGAAGAAAAATGGCACAATTGCCGGCACAAACAGTTACTATTTTTCATGCAATGTTATTTCTTAGATCTCATGCTGAAATTTTGCTTGTTAACGCTTGTTAACAGAGTGTGAAATGGGCCTCATCCGTCATCAAAATTTACTTCCTAAAAGTCAAGTTCTTTGCCAACCATTCGAACGCCTGTTTACAATTAACGTAGGTAGTTGGCCAGAAAAAACCTTTGAATCGTTTGCACTTTATATGGCAGCAAATGCAAATGATCTTTCGAAATGTGCCGCAAAGTGGCTTCACTAATATCATTTGGATTGTTCATAACATACTTTACGTTTTCCCATAATCGACTGTTAAAATTACATCCTTTGATACCTAACATCCAGATGAATTCGCAAATTTTTCCACCGTAATGTACATAAAAAACAACTACAAAAAATAAATAAAAAATAAAACATAAAATCAACGTTAACAATTTAAACAGACAGTCTAATTACAAGGCTTTTAAAACACAGGCACATACAAAGAGGTACAGACAAACAAACAAATAGTAGGAAAATAGACAGACAGACGGAGAGACAAACAGACAGATAGATAGACCAACAGACATGTCCATGTTTTGTAATGTCAGACATAAACAAAACTCTATCCGTACAAACTAAAAACACAGTTATCTAAAGGTTTTATTTAGAAAATTTCATATCTACTTAAGTGTGAAAACATATGAAACGGTACAAAATTCCACAACTGAAACAAATACCAAATACAAACTCGCACTTCCAAAACATTACGAGTCATGAAAGTAACATAAATTCTTTGAAAACAAAAATAACAACATGTAAAGATGAAAATTTAAATGCAATTTTGTGCATATAAAGTTACAAGTTTATGCTGGAAAACGAGTACCTTCATACCCTCAACGCCAAATTAAATATGAATGAAAAGAATGCTGAAATTAAAATTTTAGTGATAAAAAAAATTATGATAGCAATTTGTGCAAATAAATATGAGATTTATATCACAATGGACAAGTGTGGAAAAGTAATGAGTTTGTTTTTTGTTTTATTGAGGAAAAAAAATTGTCAGACTTTTATATATTCCACATAATTTTGTGGTTTTTGACCATACAAAATCAGATCCTACAAAGCTTATGGTTTCTCAAGATTATTTTCTTTTGCAGAACCACTCATGACTAAAATTTAAAAATGTTATGTTTGTTTACTCTGTAATATTTTACTTCTGATGAGTTGGGCAACATATTTTGTTGTCATACCTAGAAGTTTGGAGGAAAAATAGGTCTGCAAAATGATTTCAATAAGACAAGCACATATCACATGGGATAAAAGTCTGTGGCATTACATGTGGCGGGACTAGAATCAAGGTTAATGTCAGCAAACATTTTATGACAATCCGTTGTAAAAATGATACTACTTAAGAAGTTGTGGGAAAAAATGGATTCCAAAGAGCTTCTTCTTTTCAATAACGCTAGTTTTTTGTTGGGTTAAATTTGTTGTGAATATTATTCACCTTCGTACACAATGATAAAAAATTCATTCTGAATTGGAACGTGACCGTACAAGTATCGATTGTGCACATCGCCGAGGTTTTTCAAATGAGGCAGTGAATGGAGACAACACAAAACAATTAAAAATGTTTAATGTGCCGGTTCAAACTGAAGGCACATTAGGGAAACTTACTGAAATCAATGAATTTTTATTAAATATGAACTGTTAATATTAATATTCTCTAATTCTCATTTTTTCGATATTATGTACGTACTTATATAGAAATTACATGCATAATCTTAATTGCTGGTTTATTATATATTGATCTCATATTTTTATCTGAGAATAACTGTTTATATTATATCAATTGTAAATTATACGTAATGATCTTAAACAACCTGTTAATCTGTCTATGCATTTTTAGTACCTCACAGGAAGCGGCAGTTTTCTAAAATAATAAATTTAATATTTGCTGAAAGAAGCTTTCGTTTAGCTTTTCCTTGCGAATTCCTGTAACAGTGCCTTAAACCTAATATTACAGACAATATTTTAGCAAGGGTTTTTAAAGGTACTTTGTTAAGAAATTGGATTTTGTTAGGAAAATGTATTTTAAGAAAACGTATTTAAAAAAAAAACACTTTTCAAAAAAGGCACTTTTTAAAAAGTAGTTACTTTTTCAGAGAGGGTAATTTTTTTTTTAGAAAATTTTGATTTTTAGGAAGAGGTACTTTTTATAAAAGGTACTTCTTAAGAAAAGGTAGTTTTTAAAGAAAAGGTACTTATCAAGAAAAGTTGTTTTTTAAGAAATGGCTCATTTTAAGAAATGGTACTGTTCTTAGATAATATACTTTGTTAAAGAATGTACTTAAAAATATTACTTTTTTAAGAATGGGTACTTTTTTCAATTAGCGGTACTATTTTAAGAAAAGGTACCTTCTACGAAAGGTCACCACATTTGCTTTCATCGGCGGGATATTTTCGCCTTATGCGAGACCCAGGTAAGTGGGGATGCTGATCCACAGGATTTTCACATACCTGGTTATCACCTTCTATCGCCTTTTATTCTTCATAGGGGCCTTGTTATGTACATTCGCGACAATGGTGTGTACCAGTACCAGCAACATCTGAACTGTAATTATGCAGAATTTAACTCGCTTTGGGTTAAGTTCAAAATCAGTTCACACATTTTGCACTTCGGGTTTCTATATAGAAGCCCAAAACAGAAAGGGAACAGTACCTATAATGGCTTCGACGCCATTTCTGAATTCATATCTAGAATCTTAGAGAGTTCCCCGAATAGTGAAATCCTTGTTGCCGGCGATTTTAATATTCATAACTCTACTTGGCTTCACTATTCGCGTCAAACAACTCCCGAAGGCCGTTACGTTGAGCTTTTCGTGGCGCATAACCATCTAGCGCAACTAGAGAATCAACCAACGCACATTCCGTACATTAAAGGGCAACAACAAAATACTCTCGACCTTTTTCTCACTTCACACCCTGATAAGAATGAAGTGAAATTATTTGCACCTCTCGGTAATTCGGATCACTGCACCATTTCCGCATCCTTTTCATACCCTGCACTTCAAAGTGTTTTAGCACCAGCTATGAAGCGCTTAGTTTTTATTTACGAAAAGGCTCGTTGGGGTGAGCTCAACGATTTTTTCAAGCATTTCAACTGGAAACTTTGTTTCCTGGATAAAAATGTTGATGCTGCTGCGAGAATGATGGAAAAAATAATAGTGCTTGATATGCGATTATTCATTCCATCAAAGCACATTTCGGTTAAACCTAATCAAAATTATTGCGGAGATGCAGCCAGCTCCAAAGAGGAAGCATTCAGATATTGGCGTGAAAGTAAAAACTCCGTCACTGAACTGGAACGCAAACAGGCGAGAACTGAATGTGTCAAAACACTAAGGCGCCAAAAGTTTCTTCACGATCAGCGTCTTCGTGCTAAAGGTCTCTCTGCTCATCGGGGTAAGAGCTTTTGGGCATTTGTTAAAAGGGTAAATATCAATGCTAGTTCTGCTATCCCACCTCTTTTAATGAATGACCAAATATTTACTGAACCAGTTTATAAGGCTAAACTTTTAGCTGAACTTTTTTCAAAAAACTCGTTTTTGCTGGATAGCGATCAACCCCTGCCCTAACTTGAAAGTGTATCTTGTTTTATGCCTAAAATATTCTTTCGAGCACGTGCATTTAAAAAAGTTCTTTCGGATCTCAATATTAAGAAGTCTTCGGGTCCGGATGGTATACCACCACTGGTGCTGAAACAGTGCTCTTCGACGCTAGCCAGTTCATTGGCCAATCTTTTCAGCCTTTCGTACCGTGCGGGAGTCTTTCCCTCTTGCTGGAAAGTTGCTTATGTCCAACCAATCCTGAAAGATAATGCGGCTAATAACCCTGAAAATTACTGTCTACTTGTAATCTGCTCTGTGCTCTCAAAGGTGATGGAGTGCATGATAAATTTCCATCTTGTGAGCTACCTAGAGGCCATTTCCTTCATAATGATCGACAGTATGGCTTCCGTTCCACGGGAGACCAGTTGCCTCTACTTTCTGAGCACTAGAGTCGATCCATACGCAATTTTAGCGAAAGTAAAGTGGTTGCTCTGGATATTTCGAAGGCATTCGATCGTGTGTGGCACGGTGCATTGATATCAAAGCTTATTGCATTTGGGGTCGGTAATGACTTCTCTCGATTTATAGAGAGCTTTATCAGAAACCGAGCAATACGTGTTATTATTGATGGGGTCTCATCTAATGAGTTTATGCTTGATTCAAGGGTTCCGTTCAAGGTTCCGTTCTTTCTCTTTCCCTTTTTCTTATCTTTCTGAATGACCTTCTTGGTTAAATTTTTAATTCTATATACTCTTTCGCAGATGACAAAAGCATTTGTTATTCGTTATCCTTTATCTGTAAGCCAAGCCTCTTGAAGGTTGGGGGCAAAAGGCAGACAATGAATGACACACTCAATCAAGATCTGTTAACAATCTCCGAGTTAGGTAATGCCAATAGAGTTGATTTTAATGCGCTGAAGACTCTATGCTGTATGTTGACCCGTAGGGCCATGGAATCAACAATGTCATCTGTATATATGGGTGGTATAGGTATTGAGGAACTGGATACTCTTGATGATCTAGGCATGAGAATTCAATCTGATGTTCGTTGGAATGAGCATGTTTTTCAAGTGTCGAAAGAAGCATTCAAGTGTCTTGGTTTTCTAAAACGGTGTAAAAATTACTTCACTCCTTTTGATCTCCTTAAAATCGATACCACTTACATCCGAACGAAAATGGAATACAGCTCCCATATGTGGGGCAGGAGCTTCAAAGTCTATTTTGGAGCTACTGGACCGTGTGCAAAGGAGGGTGTTGGCGCTCATCAATGATAGTGGAGTATCCAACTATATTGATTCATCGGAACATCGTCGGAATGTGGGTTACGTAGCACTGTTCTATAGATATTACCATGGAAAATGTTCTTCTGAGATTAGCGAGCTTATTCCAAGTGTCCGACTTTCGGTTCGCTCTACCCTCTTCTCTAGTAGATCACCTCCGTATGTAGTCTATTGTCCGGTTGACCGCACAACGCATTACAGTCGAACTACCCGTATGTGGAATAAACTGCCCGCATAGGTCTTTCCAGACAGTTATAATCTAATAAAATTTAAGTCAAATATTCACAAACACTACTTCCTTTCTCCTCCTTCCCATAACCTATTTTCCTGAAATCAACACAATGCACTGCATATGTAGGGGGGCATCCCCTGAGTGCTGGTTAATTTAAAAAAGGTTCTTTTTAGGAAAAGAAACTTATTATAACAAGTTAATTTTTTAAGAAACTGTCCTTTTAAATAAAGGGTACTTTTTGGGATATGGTACCTTTTTAAGAAAACATACTTCCATGTTGTTTTTAAGAAAAGGTTATTTTTTAGGAAAAAGGTTTTTTTAAGAAAATCTACTTTATTGGGAGACGGTACTTTTATAAGAAAGGGTAGTTTTTCAAGAAAAGGCACTTGTTCAGATATGGAAGTTTTAAGAAAAGATGCTTATGGAGAAAAAGTATTTTTTTTTAGAAATTTATTATTTTCGGAGAATTACTTTTATTAAGAAAGGGTTTTCTTAAGAAAATTTACTTTTTTGAGAAAATTTACTTTATTACGACAAGGTTTTGATGTGTAAACATCTATACGTGCAGGGGGGTAAATTGCTATTTCACAATACAATCATAAAAACAGCGAAACAAAAATCGGTGAGAGCTGTAACACAAATCGGTGTGTGAGTTATGATTGTATTGGTGAAAAAATTCTGATATTAAATTGTTTTTTTATGTCACATTTTTTAAAAGCGTCATCACTTACATACGTTTATATTGGGATATTTTTAACGTTTTGCAGCAAAGGGTTGTTGAATTAGCTGAAACAGTTTTTGCTATAAGTGGTACATCGATGACGCTTTCTGTTTGATTTTAAAAACTGACATAAAAAAATCTTTAATTATTAGATGTTTACACATCACCCCTGTGATCGGACTCACATGATTTCTTTTTTAAGGGTTCTTTTAAGAATATATGCTTTTTTAGACAAGGTAATTTTTTAATAGGTACTTTAAAAAATACCTCTTTGAGAAAAGATACTTTTTTTACAAAAGGTAATTTTTTTTAAGCCTAGTTCCGCGAAGCCGGGTGGCTTGGAACCCACGACCCCCGCATGATAGGCGAGCACGCTAGATACTCACCTACCGGGGCGTTTTAAGAAAATTCATATCTTTAAGAAAATGAACTTTTGAATAAAATGTTCTTTTTTAAGGAAAAGGTATTTTTTCAAGAAAATTTACCTCCTTAAGAGAATTTTGTAAGAAAATGTATATATTTAAGAAATGTATTTTTTTTTCTTTTTTTTTTTTTTAAATGTGCATTTTTACGAAGAGGTTATTGTTTTTATTAGAAAAGGTACTTATATAAGAAAATGTCCCGTTTTAAAAAGGTACTTTTTTAAGAAAACGTACTTGTTTGAAAGAGAAAGTACTTTTTTAAGAAATATTAAATTTTTAATGAAAATATACTGCTTTAAGAAAATGTAAACCTTCTTTTGAAGAAAATATACTTTTTTATATAAAGGTCCATTTTAGAAAACGGTATTTTTATACCCTCCACTCTAGTGTGCAGAGGGTATATATAAGTTTGTCATTCCGTTTGTAATAATTAGAAAAAAAAATTTGGACCCCATAAAATATATATATTTGTGATCCTTATAACAATCGGAGTTGATGCAGCGATGTCCGTCTGTCCGTCTGTGGAAATCACGATGACGGCATCAATCGGGCAGCTAGGCTGCTCGTTGACATAAAAAATGATTCATTAACATCCTGAGAAGTTTGTTATTTGAAATCGTCCAAATTGGTCAATTAGAGCCCGAGATTTGAATAAAGAACTAAAAAAAGTCTTGAAAAAATATAATTTTCTATGTTGTTCTTGTCACGATCACGTCCTCAATAGGATAGCTCAGGTGACTATTTTTAGTGAGAATGATTCAACAAATTCATGGGAAGATTTCTATTTCAAAAATCATTAAAACCGGTGGAACAGGTCCAGGGAAATCTCTGAAAAAAAAATGAAAAATATGATGTTTCTATATTGTTCTTGTTGTTATTCTAAATGTTGTATTGTTGTCAATATTGTTGTATTGTGGTCGTTGTGGTAATAATATAATAAAAAATAACCATTTGTACATTTTTTATCAACTCTGGTAGAAAAATTTTAAAGTTTCCATTGTTTTGGCATCATTAAAAAAATTTACTAGATCATTTCTGTCATTGCCATGGCCCTGCCTGCAAACTTTCAGATCGATTGGGTCACGGGAAAGCGGTTAAAATCGATCCAAAATTTTTTTCGACAAGCAGACACTACGAGTTAATATAAAGGGAGAAAAAATTCACCAGCATCTAAAGCAAATAATGCTAAAATACGTAGTTGTTATTAAAAAAAAAGCAATGTAAATTTAGCAAAAAAAAATTTGTATGTATTAATTTATTTAAAGAGAAAAACACAAAAATAACGTTTGATGTTGTATTTTTTGTGTGTAATAATTACATATGCATACATATGTACATACACATATTAAATATTACAAATAATATACATATATATATATATATATATATATTCTATATATGTATATCCATAATAACTGCATGTTAGAAATAAATCGGTATATTATTTTATTTACATAAAATTCTGAAATATTTTGTTGTGGGGAAAATACATTTCTTTTGCATTAACAGAGTGTCACTTCATTTTGCTCAGCGTGACTATGCCACAGTAGATGGCGCCACAATTTTTGTTCTAATAATCTTTGCAATAGTTATTTCTATTTTAACATGAATGTTAATATTTTTAACTGGGTATCATACAGAACAATGTTAAGAGAATACGCGGGCTGGTCTTTTATTTCATACGTTTTTTCATTATTCTTTTACAAATATGAAGTTTGGCATATTAACTTTTTGTTGTCTTCACAAAATAGAGTTACCGAGTTCATCAATGAGTTTTTTGCTTTCAAAACAGTGCTATATAGTTATATAGAATTATTATTCTGCTTTACCTACAAAATATCTGATTGCGATTACATCTAATTTTTAGAAATTGTTTATAATTACTAAAGCCATATTATTCACATAAATACAAAATTGCACTTTTTAAATTTTCCATTCAAATTTTAGAAAATACCAATTCTAAAAACTGCAATTAAAATTTCCAATTATAAATTATAAAATATTAATTGAATTTCAGAAAATCATATGAAAACGTCGGAAATAATAATTTTAAATTTAGAAGACATCAATTGCATCAAATTCCAAAAAAAAAAACACCAAATATATTTACATTTAAAAAATGGTTACATTAAAAAAAATATTGGCATTCAGGAGAAATTAATAGCTTTTCAGTAACTTCTTTTAACGATAGTCGAATCGTTAAAAAATGAAAAGCAAAATTATCAGTAAAATTTTTAAACAATATTCGCTATTGTTAAAGTCAGCTGTTGTTGTTATCTAAACGACAACCATTTTTGTGTTGTATATTCAATCGATAAAAACTTAAATTTTTAGGTTGAAATGTCGTCGTACATAAATAAAAATCATGAAATAGTGAAAATATTTTGCTTCTATTAAAAAACTTTTTTATATAAATAAAAAAATAAATAGCATATTCAATTCATTATTTCATTTTCAAATAAATAAACATAAATATTAGTAAAAAAAATAGAGATATTAAACATAAACATAAAATCATCCTGTAAAACACGACAGAGATGCCACTCGTTTACAATTTAAATAAATAGAAAAATAGATTTGTCGACTGTCGTTAAGATGTATGTACTTAGTGAATCACTTAATCCTTAGTGCAAACAACAACAGCTGTCGATATATTTTGCCATTGTCGGATCGTTGAAACTTTCAGAATCGGACTACAGAAAACATTGATTTAAATTCAATGAATTTTAGAAAACCTCAAATGATATTTAAGAATTGCGAACACAAAAATTGTTACATAAATAAACGCAATTTGATGAGAATGTTATATATATATTATTTTTCACAATTTTTTTTGGATGAAAATTTGAAGTTTTTCAGAAAGTAAAGATAACAAATTATTTTATTTAAAATGTTTGGCATCCCTAATTTGATTATTTATTATTATAAATTTATTCTCTATGTTTTCCAAATATGGCAATATTTTAATAAAAAAGTTGAGAGAGCTTTTTTTTGGTTAGTATTTTGTTACTCCATCCGACCTATATGGCCGCAATGAAGAAATATTTGGCCAGTTAAAAGAAACTATACAGCCATCTCCAATTAGCACGACTTAATGCATGTAGCCACCCTATACAACCATTACCTTTGCAATGGAGGTTAGGGCGAGCTATTTAATTAGCAAAAACTAAATTAAACGAGAAGTTATGTCATATAACCGGAAACGCATGCATATAGGTATATAACCTAAATGCATGCCGATCAGCAACCACAATGACCAAAAAGCAAACACCGAGATAAATCCGAAAACCAACCCAAAGAATTTTCTGAAATAATTTGGTATTAAGTTTAACAAATTGTTTACTTTTTCCAATATTTTGTTTACATTTATTATCAATACTCAAACCGAGGTGGAGGGTATCAAAGATTCGGCACAGCCGAATTTAACACTCTTACTTGTTTAATGGTAAATTTTTTAAAAGATACTTTTTATAGAAAAGTTGCTTTTCAAAAAGGCACTTTTTTAAGAAAATATACCTCAATAAGAATAGTTACTTTTATTTACAAATGGCATTTAAAAAAATCTATTTATAAAATTTACTTTTTAGGAAATGTATTTTTTTAAAATGTACTTTAGGAAAGGGTACTTTTTAACAAAAGTACTTTTTAAGATGACATATGTGTCTATTTTCATGTACATATAGATATACATATCTTTTCACATGAAACGTTTATCTTCACCATTACACTTTTTTCCGCTTAACAATTGTTTACCTTTAAAATGCTTTCTAATCAACGTGTTTTAGATAAAACTTGATACGTGGCCTTTATATAGCTGTAAGACGACCCCAATTAAAATATGCAAGTGTCGCCTTTAAGTATGTTGAATTGCTCTAAAATATGGACTACCACATCAACTGCGTTCAAATTAAATGATGGCTTTTATTAAAAAATAATTTTTTTTTTATTTATTCCTTCAAATAAATTTCAACGCTTTCAAAGAAATCCTGTTCCCATAAAACATATTTTCGGCCACCTGTTTTCCAATTCAAGGAGTTATTTAAGACGGTTTACGGAATGGCCTTCAGAGTGCGCAATTTGATTTTTATCTCCATCTTTAAAGTATTTTGAACGATTTTAGAGTGATTTTATCTCTATCTTTCTTTGCATAACATTCGTATTATTAGTTGGAGTCGCATTAACCGTAATAAAGCATTTAGATTCTTTCTGTTTGTAAGAAAGCATTGTCTCAGATATATAAGTGAGAAACTATTTAAACAAAATTGTGTTTTTAGAGCCAATCCAGATTTAAAGCATATGAGGCCCAAATTATCTTTAAATATGTTGTGCACTGATCATTTTGAAATGCCAGCAGTACGATTGTTTAGAAAACGTCTGTGATTTCCTTGACATATTATATGTCAGTCAATGCTTTTTTCGGCCGGGATAGTCATCAATCACAATTCAAAAAAAAAAAAACAGCTATGGCCATTTTGACTCATAGTGTCCATAAAAAGATAATTCCCGATCTTTACATAAATTTCATAAAAGAGGAAACTCAAATTTGGTTAGTATGTCTGTTTGAAAAATATACTAATTATGGTCATGAGCGATACAATTTTCGAAATAGTTCGGATATAAAAATAGAATCCGATATTAACTCTCTCATATTTGATTATAACACTGGCACTCAAATTTGGTCTTTGTGAATTATTTACATTCAATTATGACAAATTATATTACAACGTATAGTAGTCTAGACTGTTTATAACCATCATCCTTGGTTTTTTTTTATTACTACAACGTCCGTGAAAATTTTGCTTTCTTTAATTCTTTATTTAATTTGCCATCTTTCTTATTTTGGGTTTCTTTTATTTTTGTATACATTTTATTTATTTTTTATTAACACTCATTTATTATTTATACAACTTTTCATATTTTTTCTTTTTTTTTTTTTTTTTTTGTTGCTTATTTATAACCTTAATAACTAAGTAAGTAGTAGAACTTTTTTTGGTTGTCTTCTTATTTCTTGGCACATTATTATCTTAAATCACTTGGCTATTACTTTTACAACAACACCATCATTGGCAGTGGCAGAAATCAGTCCAAGTCACCAGTCTCAGGCAATATGTGTGGCCGTAATGACAGTATCCTCCACAGCATCTTGTGTTGTTATGCCACATGTCATCATCAATACAAATATAGACATTTCAATCATCCGACAGACACAAAAAGTCAATATGTCAACTAAATGTTCAGCAACACCCATATACAAACACATACTGACGATTCTTAATGTATTTTGCGTGCTGATTTTCAAATGAAATTTCTACTTCTAGAAAACGACGTAAATTAGAATAACTTCAATCCGTAAATGTTTCAGCAACGTAATGTTTGGCTATGCAAGATGTCTCAATTGACTCTAATGTTATAAAACAAAGAACATATGATTTAAATATGACTCTCTGTTATAGAATTTTGAAAAAAAAACACGATTCATTTTTAATAATTTGTAAGAGTAAATATTGTTGAAGATTTTGCGCAGTATTTGGCTGTCTGATTACAAGTATATTTAAGAGTAATATCCAAATCTCTTGAAGTTTCTCAAAATTTTTTGATAGAAAGAGCCGTTTCAATATATTTTTTCGAGCAAATTATTTACAATTTTAAAATTGTACCACGAATTGAATCAACCAATATTGACTGAACATTTTATTTTGTAGTTAGAATAATAACCACAGTTATTGTTTTTGAAAACATTTTTAGAGATTTAATTAGATTAAAAATAAATATTCTGACATTGGTGGATTTACTTGGCAACATGCTCTTTTTTGAACCAGTATTTATTACTAGATGACCCGGCAAATGCTGCTTTGTCACATAACTTATTTCTAGTGAATTTCTGATTAAAACTACTCAGCACCAGAGTGCAGAGGATATATAGACGTTTCTCATTCCGTTTGTAATTAGAAAAAAAATCTGGACCTCATAATTTATATATATGTTCTTTGTCCTTAGAATAGGCGGAGTTGTAATAGCAATGTCCGTCTGTCCGTTAACTGCGTTAATAATTTTTAGTGAAAATGATTCATTGATATCCTAAGTAGTTGCTAAAAAAATTATCTAAATGGTTTCAATAGGTCCCGAGATTTCAATGAAAGTATCGAAAAAAGTCTTGAAGAATATTAATTTTTAGTACGCTAAGTACTTATAATTTTAATATTTTTTTTCTTCGAGTTACGCTAATTTCATATCTAAATTTGTCTCCAAAAATACATTTCTTAAATACGCATTTCAACCATTTCCTGTCAAACCGTGGTGAAATTAGCGACGAGCATTTTTAACGATTTCGCAAACAACTTTAGCAACGTTATCAGGGATGGGAAATTTCATTTGGTTCGGAATTTTAATCAAAATCAGTTACTTTAACTTTTTAACAACAAAATCAACATTTAACCACAAATTTTCGTTGGTTATGGCTCATTTTATTGGCAGTGTATGCAACTTTATGATTTAGTAATAAAAATTGTCATGTCATGTATCATTTTCGATTTTTATAAATTTTTAAAAAATAAAAATATCGTTATTTCATTCTAAACTAAAATTTGCTAAAGTTTTTTTAAACAAAATCGAGAGCTTAGTTCTGAAAAATAATCAAATTTTGCCTAATGGATAACAAGTATTTTGTTTACGAAAATAAAATCTACAGCCAAGTCTTCGGAATGCCGATGGGGAATCCTCTATCACCCACCATAGCGGATATAGTATTAGACAGTTTACTTGACGAAGCAATAACCGAGTTAAAGAAGAAACATATTAATTTAAAATACATAGTGATATATGTAGATGACATATCAGCTATAGTAAAACGTGACGACATAGAAGAGTTCCTGAATATTCTCAACACATATCATCCTAAAATTCAGTTCACTACGGAAATTGAGACACATAATAAAATTGCATACTTGGATACATACATATATAGACACAATAGTCTGATTAAATTTGACTGGTATTCAAAAGAAACATCTTCTGGAAGACTGATGAATTTCAACGCAACACAACCAAAATACCAAATAATAAATACGGCGAAAAATTTCATTTTACATATAAGTGACGAGGAATTTCATATCAAAATAAGTAAGAAAATTATAGTCGGTCTAGACCGACTATACGATACCCTATACCATTCGTTTAGAGACCCTATCTCTCAGGACCAACTAACTGGATATAGAAAATAAGCATAAACCAAATTTGTGTGTGATTTTTATTAATTTTTTCGGCTGCAGATATGAAAAAGTTCATATCGGATGCTATATCTATATGGGGACTAGGCCCGACTCTATTTTTTTTCCAAAATTAAAGCGCCGGTTGAAAAACAACAACAAAACAATGTTATGTACGAAATAGCATGTAAGGGAAACGAAGAACAAAAATGTGATCTAATTTACATCGGCACAACAAAAAGAAATCTACAAATAAGAGTGAGTCAACACAAAAACAAGCAAGAAAATTATAGTCGGTCTAGACCGACTATACGATACCCTATACCATGCGTTCGGAAATCCTATCTCTTAGGCCCAACTAACTGGACATAGAAAATAAGCAAAAACCAAATTTGAGTGGGATTTTTTATTAATTTTTTTGGCTGCAGATATGAAAAAGTTCATATCGGATGCTATATCTATATGGGGACTAGGTCCAAAAATGGACCGATCCTGACCATGGTTGGTAACGTCTCTTGTATTTTGCAAAAACATATACAAACAAAATTTGGGAAGAATCAGTGCAATATTTTTGTTTTTTAATAGATTTAAGTGAATATCGGGAAGCAGCTCTGTAGGGGGCCAAAGGGATCATTTTTGGACTACTCATTAATGGATGTAATGAACCCATACAAACCCAATTTGAGTAAGATCATCAAAATATATTCATATTTGCGACCTGCACTTTGATTACAAGCTTTACATGGACACACAGACGGACGGACGGACGGACGGACGGACATTGTTAAATCAACTCAAAAAGTGATTCTGATTCGATCGGTATAATTAAAGATGGGTCTGGGTCAAATACTTTTGGTTGTTACAAACAGCAGCACAAAGTCATTATACCCAAACCACATAGTGGTATAGGGTATAATTACATTGAGAAATAAAGGCAATCAACAGCCTTGTCAAAACATATGATCAACGAAAAACATGAACCCGACTTCAATAGAATAAGAATACTAGACATAGAAACAAAACATAAAAAACGTTACACAATTGAAAGCTTACGCATACAACAAAAAATAGACAAAACGATGAATCTAAAGGAAGACACAGATAATATAAGTACAAGTTACAGAGTTGCAATAAAATAGAAGGAAGTTGTGTGTTTAGTTTAATTTTAGTATATGTTAAATGTTTTATGTTTTTTGTTTTATGTAAGCAATTTATAATTTAATGTGAAAAATTAATTGAAAATTGTAAGTTTATGATGTATGATGTATAATATTTATACCCTATACCACTATGTGGTTTGGGTATAATGACTTTGTGCTGCTGTTTGTAACAACAAAAAATATTTGACCTAGACCCATCTTTAATTATACCGATCGAATCAGAATCACTTTCTGAGTTGATTTAACAATGTCCGTCCGTCCGTCTGTGTGTCCATGTAAATTTTGTAATCAAACTGCAGGTCGCAAATATGAATGTATTTTGATGAAATTTGGTATGTAAGCTTTTGTCAGCCATGGGATGAACGCTGTTGAAATTAGTGAGAATCGGTCCATGTCCAGACCTAGCCCCCATACAAATTACCCCTATGAAATCGACATAAATTGCCATAAGATTCAAATTGTCATATAGATCTTACTCAAATTGGGTTTGTATGCGTTCATTACATACATTTATGAGTAGTCCAAAAATGATCCCTTTGGCCCCATATAGAGCTGCTTCCCGATCTTCACTTAAATCTATTAAAAAACAAAAATATTGCACTGATTCTTCTCAAATTTTGTTTGTATATATTTTTGCAAAATACAAGAGACTTTACCAAACATGATCAGGATCGGTCCATTTTTGGACCTAGTCCCCATATAGATATATCATCCGATATGAACTTTTTCATCTCTGCAGCCAAAAAAATTAATAAAAATCCCACTCAAATTTGGTTTTTGCTTATTTTCTATGTCCAGTTAGTTGGGCCTAAGAGATAGAGTTTCTAAACGCATGGTATAGGGTATCGTATAGTCGGTCTAGACCGACTATAATTTTCTTATTTGTTTTGTATTAATTTAATGTTTTTGAAAAAATTAAATAGACAAATCCCTGAAGATGTCAACAAGAAATTAACGAAACGTTGGGAGAAATATGTAATAAAAGGTTTTTTATTTACATTAATATAATAGGCCCAATTAGCTTAACAAAAATCATATATAAAATTGGTTAAGTTACGATAAAATAGCATCCTCTTCAAATTTTAGAAAAAAAATTAAAAAACAAGTGATAATAGTCGGTCTAGACCGACTATAGGATACCCTATACCATGGTTTAGAGACCCTATCTCTTTGGTCCAAATAATTGGATATAAATACGCATAAACCAAATTTGAGTGGAATAGTTATTAATTTTTTTTTTGGCTGCAGATATGAAAAAGTTCATATCGGGTGCTATATTTAAAGTGTGATTTTTTAGCTATTATCTTTTTGGCAACACTGGTTTAAACAGCTGACGCACGTTTCGTGCTTTGTTTCATTGTCAAACATCTTCAGTTTGGTCTATAATTTAACCATGAATCGTCTTTCAAACGAACAACGCATGCTCTGTTAAGAAAGTTCATCGCGCGCTTCTTCCATTTTATGGTCAGTTAATCGACCCACTGAAGCGGCTATTCGGACTATTGTGACTAAATTTCGCACCAAATTTACATTGTTGGACATTAAACCACCAACACGCTTACGTAGAGTGCGAACTGAAGAAAATATCGCAGCTGTATCGGCCAGTGTTAATGATGACCATCAATTATCGATTCGTCGCCGTTCGCAGCAATTGCGCCTCTGTTACTCAACAACGTGGAAAATTTTGCGGAAGGATTTAGGTGTGAAGCCTTTCAAAATACAGCTGGTGCAAGAATTGAAGCCGAACGACCTACCGCAACGTAGAATTTTTGGTGAATGGGCTCTTGGAGAGTTGGCCGAAGATTCACTTTTTTACCGAAAAATTGTGTTCAGCGACGAAAGTCATTTTTGGCTCAATGGGTACGTAAATAAGCAGAATTGTCGATTTTGGAGTGAATATCAGCCAGAAGCATTGGAAGAGCTACAAATGCATCCAGAAAAAGTCATAGGTTGGTGCGGTTTATGGGCTGGTGGCATCATTGGACGTACTTCTTCAAAGATGATGCGAATCGTAACGTAACTGTGAATGGTGAGCGCTAGCGACAGATAATATCCAACTTTTTTTTTTGCCCAAAATGGAAGAGCTTGACTTGCATGACATGCGGATTCAACAAGACGGTGCCACATGCCACACAGCACGCGCAACAATGGAGTTATTGAGAGGCGAGTTCGGTGAATATTTTATTTCACGTTCGGGACCGGTCAATTGGCCGCGTAGATCGTGCGATTTAACGCCTTTAGACTATTTTTTGTGGAGCTATGTTAAAGCTCATGTCTATACAGACTACCCCACTTCATTTGACGACATTAAAGCATTTATTCGTGAGATACTGGCCGAAATGTTGGAAAGAGTATGCCAAAATTGCACTAAGCGGATGGACCATTTGAGGCGCAGTAACGGTCATCATTTGCATGAAATTATCTTCAAACATTAAATTATATGGACCGTACTAACGACTCAAATAAAGATTTCATGCATTTTTCTGAATTTTATGTGTGTTTTTTTTTTTGGAAAACTTTCCTATAGCTCTTAAAAAATCACCCTTTATATGGGGACTTTGTCGAAAAATGGACCGATACTGACCATATTTGGTAAAGTCACTAATATTTAAAAAAAAATATATAGAATCCAAATTTGAGAAAAATCAGTGCAATATTTTTGTTTTTTGATAGATTTAAGTGAAGATCAGGAAGCAGCTCTATATGGGGCCTATGACTAAGAATTGTCCTATAGGTATTATTTTTGGACTACAATACAATAAATACATACAACCCCAATTTGACTGAGATCTATATGATAATTTGGATCTTATGGCAATTTATGTCGATTTCATAGTTGTCATTTGTATGGGGACTAGGTCTGAACATGGACCGAATTACACCAGTTTCAAACGTGTTCATCGTATGGCCGACCAAAGCTTATATAACAAAGTTCTTCCAAAAATATTCATATTTGCGATCTGTAGTTTGATTACAAATTTTACATGGACACACAGACGAACGGACGGACGGACATCGCTAGAACGACTCAGAAAGTGATTCTGAGTCCATCGATATAATAAAAGATGGGTCTAGGTGAAGTATTTTTGGTAGTTACAAACAGCAGCACAAAGTCATTATACCCAAACCCCATAGTGGTATAGGGTATAAAAAGTATTCATAGAATTTTTTGTTATGAATATTTTTGTTCTTAGAGTGAACCACAATACATCAGAAAAATATGGCGATTCTCTGGTGTCATCAAAAATTTTAATTTTGTAGCATATTGTTACTAATCGCAAACCCTTCTAAAACCCAATCTATTTACTTTATTATGCAAAATAAAAGTTCTCCAGTGGGAGAACAGTGTAAAATATCATGGTATTCCGCTTAGTTCCATTGTTAGCAAAAGAAAGCAAATATGGCAACCAGAACCATGTACTCATTTATAAATAGCAGAAAGTCTGATCTTAACATTGAGAATAAACATTGAAAATAAATTTTAAAGGAAATATTTTACGTAATCCTATTCTATGGTGCTCCTGCATGGGAATAAGCGAATGATTGATCATATGAAACGTTGTGGGACTCTCAAAATAATCTTCTTAACATTTTTCCAAATCTACTGTCATATTTTTCAACATCACGTCTACAATCAGTATTTAATATGCAATCAGTCAAGAATAAAACATATACTATTACTGAAACTTTTTTAAATGTTAATAGTGACGAACAGTCACGGAGAGATTAACACCTCACTTCCCTTTATTCAATCGATCTGGAACTTTGTACATAAACTTGTTGTGGCCAAAGGTTATTTTTAAGTTAGTCGCTCACAGTCAAGGATGAACATAAACCCAATTTCCCCTCATCCAATCAATCTGAAAATTGGTCCACAGACTTGTTGTCATCAAATATTAACTTAAATATAGCCACGCATAGTAATGACAGTCAAAAAGTGGTTTAAACCCCATTTCCCCTCATCTAATCAATCTAAAACTTGGTCCACAGACTTGTTGTGACCAAAGAAAGAGTTTTAATAAAAACTTAGTTTTTATGGATTAGATTATTTAAACGTCTTTTTTCTTCGTTAAAGGATTTAAGCAAATTTTTTCCTTAATATGTTCAACGACTTTTTAAGAAATTTATATTACTATGTTCACACTATATATGAGTTGAAAAGTCAAACTTGGTAAAAAAAATATTAACAGTTTGACATAATATCTTAAGCAATAAATACATTTGAGTGTGAATAAGACTGCTAACAACGCGACCAAAATAAGTGGCCGGTATAAATATTTAGCTCTCTGCAAAATAAAATCGTTTGACGAGCTTATAACACTTCCAGCTCATAATAAGCTTAACTAACTTAAAAACTCTTCTGCACACCAATTAGTATAGATGAATTTAAAAATGCAAAAAAGAACAAAAACAAAATCTTTAAATAATGCAAATTGCATGTGGTACGTTCAAATGCAATACACTTCTGTATGTATGCTGAAAACATATTTTGAATCCAAAAAGTAGAGTGGTATGAGTTTAAAAAATTTTACAAAACTGAAAATTTTTTCAAAAATTATTTACAAGTTCGAAAATGATAAACAAAAATACTGCTGTAAAACCGATATATATTATTCGACTTCTCAAAAATGGGCCCTTTTTTAAACTCTTAAAATGTTGTGTTTGATGGATGGCGATGTATATATAATATTAATTAATTACTTTATAAGGAAAATTTAAGGTGATTGTAACCACTAGTAAAAAAAACGAGGCATTTGAAATTAAAATATATGTAGCTGTGTACTACAAATAGTTCGACCGCCGCCGAAGCATTCGGTTGATTTCGACTAATTTGGTAGCCGACTTAACCAACTTAGTGGATTTTTTATTTTTAAAAGTTAACTTTTCATATGTATGTATTATTTAGTTTTGCATATATTTATTTTTTGATCAACTAATAAAAGATATTATTCCTTTAATTCCGTTAATTACATATGGCAATTCTCACAAAATGCTGCTATTGGTATTATATATAGTTTATTGACACACACAAAATTTTTTAATTATTTTTCAATACAATATATTTTAAAAGAGATTATGTTTTAGATCAAAACTCTTCGGTTTCAGAGCCATTCAATATAATAAATACATATCGCCTTCTGCTGGCATTGCGCATTACGAAGATTTTATCAAACTAAAAGCTGAAAAAAAAATTGTGCTAAAGTTCTTGCAAATGTATGTGGAATCTACGAGTGCTGGAAATATTTTGGAGATATGTACATTAACAAAAAAAAAAAAAAAAAAAAAATAGTGAAAAATATAATGTGTTCTGAGCAAAATAGTTTTACTAAGTAAAAAAAAAATTTTTAATATTCAACGTTTTTAAAACAGACTAAAAATTATAAAATAATTGTTCATTGCTATAAACAAATTTCGAAACCAATATAGATGCCCCTGATAATGTTTGAATCTGAATTTTTAATTGATGGAAATACTAGTAAGATTCAAAACCAAAAATATTGGGCGCATACATTAAATAATTGACGCGTGAGCAGTTCCCTTAAGTCACTAAACGTTTGAATTTACTGCCTATTCTTTAATTTAAACTTGTTTCAACTAAAAGTAGATTAAATCTTAACCATAGTTAGAATTTTGTTGCATGCTTTGTGGTTCGATTACAATTTTTTTATTGATGAATTTTAGTCATTCATGCTTTGAAAGTCTTAAGTTCGACTGTTATTATTAAATCACTTAAGTACAATTTTATTGGAGTGCAAATTATATGAACGGTTTTCTTAACACTACTCTTTACTATTATTTTACTCCCGACGTTTTTGTTTTAAATCTTACTAGTATTTCCATCAATTAAAAATTCACAATCAAACATTCTCATGAGCATCTACATTGGTTTCGAAATCTGTTTATGGCAATGAAAAATTATTTTATACTTTTTAGTCCGTTTCAACAACGTTGAATATTCAAAATTTGGGTACTTAGTAATTATTTCTTGATCTATAATATTAATATGCTAGGCGATTTCTTGTGACTGATGTTTTGTTCTACCGTTTTATCCCGATTTTGACCAAACGTATATTATTTGAAAGGTACTTCTTGTTAGACGTTTTGCAGACTTACAGATTTTTAATTTTTTCCCTCTATTTTGAGTAAACTGCATTTAAAGATGCTACTAACACATACATAAAATTATACAATGCTATGTGTGTGTTTATTAAATTTGTTAATGTGTTTGTAATTAAAATGAGTTTGCTTTTTGTGTTGATTTGCGGATTGGCTATAATTGATTAGCATACTTTTAGGGTCTTTATTTAATGAAAAAATTAAATTTCTTGCGCTCGAATTTCGAGGGCTGGAATCTGCTAGTTTTAATTAGGCCTTGTAGTAGGTGTAGTAAGTTGGAGTGTGGTGGGTTTGAATGTGTTGAGTTTGAGGGTGGTGAGTTAGAGTGTGTTGGGTGTGAATGTGTTGAGTTTGAGTGTGATGAGTTTGAGCGCGGTGAGTTTGAGTGTGATGAATAACATCATACCACATATGTCAGAAATGTAGGAAACGACTATGAACACCTTTATATCAAATTTCATTTATATTGCTATAAAATTAGCCGAGATAAAGCATTCCTAAATTTGAAGTTGTATGGGCTGGGCCACGCTCCGATGTCCAACGACAACCACATTTAGGAAAATTGTTGGAAACGAATGTATGTTTCAATATACCAAAATTTGTTAACATTGCTGATACAAGTGCCGAGATAAAAAGTGTCACGCCCACACAGAAAAAATGTTCATTTAATATTGCATTGTCATCCAGTGATGAGCTTTATTGAAAATTTCAAGTCTAAAGCTTATCGGAAAATTACTTTAAAATCAGTTCCAAGATTCCTACCGAACATAGAAACACAAACACAAAGAGACAAGAAATGGAACTAATAAAAACGCTTTAAAATTACAGTTATAAAAGGGTAAGTTATTTTTATACCCTATACCACTATGTGGTTTGGGTATAATGACTTTGTGCTGCTGTTTGTAAAAACCAAAAATATTTGACCTAGACCCATCTATAATTATACCGATCGAATCAGAATCACTTTTTGAGTTGATTTAACAATGTCCGTCCGTCCGTCTGTCCGTCTGTGTGTCCATGTAAAGCTTGTAATCGAACTGCAGGTCGCAAATATGAATATATTTTGATACAGTTTGGTATGTAAGCTTTCATCGGCCATAGGATGAACGCTGTTGAAATTGGTGAGAATCGGTCCATGTTCAGACTCCTATGAAATCGAAATAAATTGCCATAAGATCCAAATTGTCATATAGATCTTACTCAAATTGGGTTTGTATGCGTTCATTACAACCACTAATGAGTAGTCCAAAAATGATCCCTTTGGCCCCATATAGAGCTGCTTCCCGATCTTCTCTTAAATCTATTAAAAAACAAAAATATTGCACTAATTCTTCTCAAATTTTGTTTGTATATATATATTTGCAAAATACAAAAGACTTTACCAAACATGATCAGGATCGGTCCATTTTTAGACCTAGTACCCATATAGATATAGAATTCGATATGAACTTTTTCATATCTGCAGCCAAAAAAATTAATAAAAATCCCACTCAAATTTGGTTTTTGCTCATTTTCTATGTCCAGTTAGTTGGGCCTAAGAGATAGGGTTTCTAAACGCATGGTATAGGGTATCGTATAATTTTCTTACTTGTTAAATTTTTATATGTGAAGTGCGACTAAGTATATTTTTCTATCCTCAAGACTCGGAAAGTCTAGCGTGCCACTACTTGAACTATTTACGTGCAATATGCAATATTGCGAAACATCTCTCACCAGCAGTGGTAGTTTGTATGAGGCTGATGATGAACGTCATTTAGTGACTCAAGCTGTGGAAGCATCTTGCACTTGGAACAAAAGTAACAATCTATAGAGATAGAAGCTTGGAATTGGCTGCATATTTTGAAAAGAATCACTCTGTTGTGTCCTTTGTCTATGGGATAGTCGCGATATGTGTCATCATTACGTTAGAACAGAGTGGTTAAAAAGAATTCAGTATTCACCAGCAAAACAAAACATTTGAAATAAACCATTAGTTGTTCCAAATGACGTTCTTTTTCCGCCGCTGCACATAAAATTGGGCCTTCTAAAGAACTATATCAAAGCTCTGGGCAAATATGGTGCAGCATTTAAATATTTTTTTTAGCGGTTTTTCCTAAAACTTCATATGCTAAAATCAAAGAAGGCATATTTGTTGGCCTTCAGGTCAGGAAACTATGAATTATATTTGCAGAAAGAATATGTAGCTTGGAAATCTTTCAAGAGCATCGTGGACAGTTTTCTTGGAAACAATAAGAATGAAAATTATAGACAAATTGTTGCTGAATTATTGAAAAATTAATATGAATTAGGTGCACGAATGTCACTCAAAATACGTTTTCTTCATTCGCATTTAGATTTTTCTTCCACAAAATCTAGGTGCGGTGAGCGACGAACAAGGGGAGCGTGCCCACCAATATTTAATGAAAATTTAAAGAAATTATCAAGGATTTTGGGATAAACGCATGCTGGGAGACTATTGCTGGACTGTAATACGTGAAACCGAACCATCCAAATACAAACGACGTTCACATTACGCCATTCACTTTTGAAAATTAATTGATTTTTAAATAAACTAATGATTTTTTATGTAAAAAACGAAGAGAACAATTTTTTTTGTATCTCAAAATTTAACGTGATAGAGAAAACCCAATTTTGTTTATGTCGATTTTTGGTTTTTCCAACTTTAGATTTTGGCGATTTTTGGTTTAGAAAATTTTTGAATTTGGCGATTTTTGTTATTCGCGATTTTCGGTTTTGGCAATTTTTGGTTTTGGTTATTATTTCTTTTGGCCACTTTTGTTTTTCGCGATTTTCGGATTTGTCGATTTTTGACTTCATTTGGAGATTTTGAATTTTTGCGATTTTTGATTTTGGCCATTTTTGCTTTTCGCTGTTTTCGGTTTCAACGATTTTTGATTTTGGCGATTCCGCGCATATTTCCCCGGCTACTCACATTAGTAATTAATGTACTTTTCAAAAGTTTTTTTTTTGTATGGGAGGTGCTATGCCCAGTAATCCCAGACCGCCTTTTTTTTATCTGACTACTGACATTGTTATCTGATGGACTCGAACAAAGTATCAAGGCTTTTCGCTTTACAGTAGTCCAGTTATATATTATATATTTACTGTTATGGGGGGTGCCATGCGCGCAACTCTGGTCACGCCCAATTTTTGGGCGACTACTCACATTAATAATTCATGAACTCACACAAAGTCCCAAGGCTTTTGAAACTACAGTACTCCAGATATATGACATTAAATATTTGCTTTGTATGGGGCTGCCACGCCTACTGAACTGATCCGCCCTTTTTTCCACGACTCTGAGTTACATTAGTTTAATATGTACAATTACATTGCTTCAGAACTCATGATATTATATGTTTAAAATTCACTTATTGGGGGGTGCCACGTCCACTTGAAAAGGGCCTACTTTTCCTTCCAGATATGCAGCTACTTGCTGTAAAAGTTTCAAGACGATGGGTACGGCGGTGTAGACTCCTATAAACCACAAACAAACGATCATACAAAACTCCATTTTTATATAAAAGATTTTTCAAATAATTCTTTTTTTACTTTGATCTATAAAGCAAAGCGCCTGTTTTGTACATCTTTTTTATACCCTATACCACTATGTGGTTTGGGTATAATGACTTTGTGCTGCTGTTTGTAACAACCAAAAATATTTGACCTAGACCCATCTTTAATTATACCGATCGAATCAGAATCACTTTCTGAGTTGATTTAATAATGTCCGTCCGTCCGTCCGTCCGTCCGTCCGTCCGTCCGTCCGTCCGTCCGTCCGTCTGTGTGTCCATGTAAAGCTTGTAATCAAACTGCAGGTCGCAAATATGAATATATTTTAATGAAATTTGGTATATAAGCTTCTACCGGCCATGGGATGAACGCTATTGAAATTGGTGAGAATCGGTCCATCCTCAGACCTAGCCCCCATACAAATTACCCATATGAAATCGACATAAATTGCCATAAGGTCCAAATTGTCATATAGATCTTACTCAAATTGGGTTTGTATGCGTTCATTACATCCACTAATGAGTAGTCCAAAAATGATCCCTTTGACCCCATATGGAGCTGCTTCCCGATCTTCAGTTAAATCTATTAAAAAACAAAAATATTGCACTGATTCTTCTCAAATTTTGTTTGTACATATTTTTGCAAAATACAAGAGACTTTACCAAACATGATCAGGATCGGTCCATTTCTGGACCTAGCCCCTTTACAGATATAGCATCCGATATGAACTTTTTTATGTCTGCAGCCAAAAAAATTAATAAAAATCCCACTCAAATTTGGGTTTTGCTTATTTTCTATGTCCAGTTAGTTGGGCCTAAGAGATAGGGTCTCTAAACGCATGGTATAGGGTATCGTATAGTCGGTCTAGACCGACTATAATTTTCTTACTTGTTTTAACAATAATTTAGGATAATCAATTTTAAGCCCGCTTTATCTTTTACAAGAAAGAAGAAAATATTTTTACTTGAATGCGGCCCATTATAATATTAAGAAAAGTTAACTGTAATTATAAGTGCATGCATATGAGAAATGTTGGAAAAATTGGTATATGACTGCCAGACTCCTGAATATTAACAGCACCGTACCGAACACAACACTTCACAGTCACAGTGCAGCTTAACAAACAGTGATAAAACAGTGTCTGTGTGTCAACAGACATTCCCTCTTCTTTTAGGCTTTATTTGTGTTTTAATTTTTTTTTTATTCGTTTATTCTTTTATCTGCCTATATGCCTCTCCATTAGTGTGCAATGTCTGTCGTCTTTATGTCTGTTTGTACTAGAAATACCACAATAATACTTGGTTAACTGAAGCCACAAAACCATGGTAACAAGTGGAACTCTTGGCTGTTAGTTTATTCATTTCATTTCGTTAGCACAATTTGTAGTTTTTCTTCATAAATTTACTTTAAGTGAATTTTATTTATTTTTTTCGATTTATTTTTGTGTTTTTTTTTTTTTTTTTTTTTGATTCGAATCCTTTTGTTGCTGTTGATTATACTCAGCAGCAATAGTTTTCTAATAAAGACTCCAATAGATAGCGAAATTAATTTCAATATAAAAAGGTAACTAGTTTTCGTTTTCTATTTGTAGTTTGTTGGGAATTTTATTTTTTATTATTTTAGTCTTTTTAAAGCATTTCGTTTTGTTCAAAAGGAGCCTTTGTAACTGCAATATTCTATTAATGGTGTTTTTATAAATTGCGTTTTTTCTGGCTGTAGTAACAATATGCGACTAATAGTGGTAGCTAAAATAAGGATTTTTCTAGAATTGTGATTATATATCAATAAGTGTTCATTTCATTATTATTTTTTTTAGCTTTAATCACCAGTTAACTACTAAGGATATCGACATTTAATTACTAGAATTTTTTGTTTACAAAACCATTTAAATATAATTTAACATATCGACTAATCGACTTTTTCCACTTTTTGATAGTCGATTTCCATCTGATGTAAAATTCGAAATGTAGACTTTTGCTTCCGACTGTTAGATTTGTCAATGACATATCGGTTAAAAGAAATTATTCTTTTAAATTGTGAAACTGAAATGCTTACAAGGTTGATAAATTGAATTGAATAAACTATTTTTTTTTTTTTTTTTGTAATCGATAACAGAATAGATAAAAAGTAAGAAAATTATTGTCGGTTTATACCATGCGTTTAGAGACCATATCTCTTAGGTCCAACTAATTAGATATAGAAAATTGGAATACACCAAATTTGAGTGGCATTGTTATTTAATTTTTTTGCCTGCAGATATGAAGAAGTTCATATCGGCATATATATTTATATGGACCGATCTTCACTTTGTGCTGACGTTTATCACTACCAAAAATATTTGACCTAGACCCTTTTATTATTATACCGATCGACTCAGAATCCCTTTCTGAATCGATTTAGCGATGTAAGTCCATCCGTCCGCCTTTGTGTTGCAAATTAAAAGCTGTTTACGTTAATATTAATTAAAAATTCGTTCCCTCTAATATTTCTTTTAATCAAATATAGGTACATTAAAAAATTTTACTGTTATTTATTTACATTAAATCTGTTGCAAAATCAATGTTTTGAAATTTGATTTTTTTTGCGCCAATCGCAATGCATATGATATGATTTTTTTTTTCATTTCCATTATCTTTGCTTTATATTAAAGAATATGCAGGCATTTCTTTCAGATTTAAAGAAAATAATTTTGTGTTCAAAATAGTTGAATTTAATTATTAATAGCTTTCACGGCTTTCATGGAAGTGACCGCTTCCCGATCATAACATCACTCTTTCAGTCTACAAACATTGCAGCATTCAGAGCAAATTATATACAAAAATTTTGAATCGACTTGGTTTATTGGAATATAAGTCGTTACACTAGCTACATTATAAATAAAGACGCAGGTAATATTTCAAAAATTATACTGCAATCGGCAAATATATATATATTCAAATTTGTTGTTTTTCTTTTTGTTTCAGGTTGTAACTTATAGACAGCAATTTTCAAAAGAAGCAAATTTACAAAACTTAAGAACTAATTATAATTAAAGTGTCCCGTATTTTATTTTTTACGTATTTACGTATTTTTTACGTTTACATTTTTTTGTTTTTATTAAAAAAGTTAATTTTATATGTAAAGTATTTATTCAATGTTTAATTTAATAAAACTTTTGACACCGGTAAGCAAAAAGGATTAATGATTTAAATGTGTCATAGATAATTTGTTAGCATATCTCAGGTAATTAAAAAAAGTGCAAAATATTACGGTTTTAGAGTACAAAATATATTAAACTTTAAAACCCACTGGGCACGGTAGGGTTAAATTTTTAATTTTTTGATGTGTAAACATCTATACGCGCAGGGGGGTAAATTTTTATTTCACAATACAATCACAAAAACAGCGTAACTCATATCGGTGTGAGCTGAAGAAGATAACGCTGTGTGACTTATGATTGTATTGGTGAAAAATTATGATATGTTCTTTTCTAAACATTTTCCAATTGTCTTTCAAAAAACATCAATTGTATTTCAGAAACCATAAATAGAATTTCAGAAAACATCAATATAATTTCAGAAAACATCATTCGAGTTTCAGAAAACATCAATTGAATTTCAGAAAACATAAATAGAATTTCAGAAAACATCAATATAATTTCAGAAAACATCATTCGAGTTTCAGAAAACATCAATTGAATTACAGAAAACATCAATAGAATTTCAGAAAACATCACTTGAATTTCAGAAAACATAAATAGAATTTCAGAAAACATCAATATAATTTCAGAAAACATCATTCGAGTTTCAGAAAACATCAATTGAATTTCAGAAAACATCAATAGAATTTCAGAAAAAATCAATTGTATTTCAGAAACCATCAATATAATTTCAGAAAACATCAATTGAATTTCAGAAAACATCAATTGAATTTCAGAAAACATCATTTGAATTTCAGAAAACATAAATAGAACTTCAGAAAACATCAATATAATTTCAGAAAACATCATTCGAGTTTCAGAAAACATCAATTGAATTTCAGAAAACATAAATAGAATTTCAGAAAACATCAATATAATTTCAGAAAACATCATTCGAGTTTCAGAAAACATCAATTGAATTACAGAAAACATCAATAGAATTTCAGAAAACATCACTTGAATTTCAGAAAACATAAATAGAATTTCAGAAAGCATCAATATAATTTCAGAAAACATCATTCGAGTTTCAGAAAACATAAATTGAATTACAGAAAACATCAATAGAATTTCAGAAAGCATCAATTGAATTTCAGAAAACATCAATAGAATTTCAGAAAACATGAAATGTATTTCAGAAACCATCAATATAATTTCAGAAAACATCATTTGAATTTCAGAAAACATAAATAGAATTTCAGAAAACATCAATATAATTTCAGAAAACATCATTTGAATTTCAGAAAACATAAATAGAATCTCAGAAAACATCAATATAATTTCAGAAAACATCATTCGAGTTCCAGAAAACATCAATTGAATTTCAGAAAACATCAATAGAATTTCAGAAAACATCATTTGAATTTCAGAAAACATAAATAGAATTTCAGAAAGCATCAATATAATTTCAGAAAACATCATTCGAGTTTCAGAAAACATCAATTGAATTTCAGAAAGCATCAATAGAATTTCAGAAAACATCAATATAATTTTAGAAAACATCATTCGAGTTTCAGAAAACATCAATTGAATTTCAGAAAACATCATTGAAATTTCAGAAAACATAAATAGAATTTCAGAAAACATCAATATAATTTCAGAAAACATCAATATAATTTCAGAAAACATCATTCGAGTTTCAGAAAACATCAATTGAATTTCAGAAAACATAAATAGAATTTCAGAAAACATCAATATAATTTCAGAAAACATCATTCGAGTTTCAGAAAACATCAATTGAATTACAGAAAACATCAATAGAATTTCAGAAAACATCACTTGAATTTCAGAAGACATAAATAGAATTTCAGAAAACATCAATATAATTTCAGAAAACATCATTCGAGTTTCAGAAAACATCAATTGAATTTCAGAAAACATCAATAGAATTTCAGAAAACATCAATTGTATTTCAGAAACCATCAATATAATTTCAGAAAACATCAATTGAATTTCAGAAAACATCAATTGAATTTCAGAAAACATCATTTGAATTTCAGAAAACATAAATAGAACTTCAGAAAACATCAATATAATTTCAGAAAACATCATTCGAGTTTCAGAAAACATCAATTGAATTTCAGAAAACATAAATAGAATTTCAGAAAACATCAATATAATTTCAGAAAACATCATTCGAGTTTCAGAAAACATCAATTGAATTACAGAAAACATCAATAGAATTTCAGAAAACATCACTTGAATTTCAGAAAACATAAATAGAATTTCAGAAAGCATCAATATAATTTCAGAAAACATCATTCGAGTTTCAGAAAACATAAATTGAATTACAGAAAACATCAATAGAATTTCAGAAAGCATCAATTGAATTTCAGAAAACATCAATAGAATTTCAGAAAACATCAAATGTATTTCAGAAACCATCAATATAATTTCAGAAAACATCATTTGAATTTCAGAAAACATAAATAGAATTTCAGAAAACATCAATATAATTTCAGAAAACATCATTTGAATTTCAGAAAACATAAATAGAATCTCAGAAAACATCAATATAATTTCAGAAAACATCATTCGAGTTCCAGAAAACATCAATTGAATTTCAGAAAACATCAATAGAATTTCAGAAAACATCATTTGAATTTCAGAAAACATAAATAGAATTTCAGAAAGCATCAATATAATTTCAGAAAACATCATTCGAGTTTCAGAAAACATCAATTGAATTTCAGAAAGCATCAATAGAATTTCAGAAAACATCAATATAATTTTAGAAAACATCATTCGAGTTTCAGAAAACATCAATTGAATTTCAGAAAACATCATTGAAATTTCAGAAAACATAAATAGAATTTCAGAAAACATCAATATAATTTCAGAAAACATCAATTGTATTTCAGAAACCATCAATATAATTTCAGAAAACATCAATTGAATTTCAGAAAACATAAATAGAATTTCAGAAAACATCAATATAATTTCAGAAAACATCAATTGTATTTCAGAAACCATCAATATAATTTCAGAAAACATCAATTGTATTTCAGAAAACATCAATAGAATTTCAGAAAACATAAACTGTATTTCAGAAAACATCAATAAAATTTCAGAAAACATCAATTGAATTTCAGAAAACATCAATATAATTTCAGAAAACATCAATTGTATTTCAGAAAACATCAATTGTATTTCAGAAACCATCATTTGAATTTCAGAAAACATAAATAGAATTTCAGAAAACATCAATTGTATTTCAGAAACCATCAATATAATTTCAGAAAACATCATTTGAAATTCAGAAAACATAAATAGAATTTCAGAAAACATCAATATAATTTCAGAAAACATCATTCGAGTTTCAGAAAACATCAATTGAATTTCAGAAAACATCAATCGAATTTCAGAAAACATCAATTGTATTTCAGAAAACATCAATTGTATTTCAGAAAACATAATTAGAATTTCAGAAAACATCAATTGAATTTCAAAAAGCATTATTTTAATTGCTGAGAACATTAATTTTATTTCAGAAAACATCAATTGAATTTCAGAAAACATCAATTGCATTTCAGAAAACATCAATTGAATTTCAGAAAACAGCATTATCGCCTTATTTTTTATGCACTGGAAAATATGATGTTGATGTTTTCTTTAATTATTATATGTTTACACATCTCCCTTGTGATCGGACTCACATGATTTTTTTTTTATAATTATTAATAATTAATAATAATAATATAACCTCGCCCGTCGTCTTTCGATTACGAGCCGCCTTTATACTGGGCATAGGTTGTCTACAAGATTACTCCATCCATCTCTTCGTTCAGCAACTTCCTTGAGTTCCCCAATGTTGTTGTATCTTCGTCCAGGACCGTTCGCTTCAAGACCGTTTTGTTCAAGCCTGTTTATTTCACCCAATGTTGATCTTCGCCAGGTGGTTCTTGGTCTTCCTACTCTTCTACTTCCTTGGGGGTTGTATACCAAAGCTTGGTGACATAATTCGTCCGATGGCTTACGAAGTGTATGTCCTATCCATCCAAACTTCCTCCGCCGAACTTCCACGTTTATGTCTTACATATCCGTCTCGCCCAGAGTTCTTCGTTTGTTATTCTATTGGGCCAGAACACCCTAAGGATTCTGCGAAGACATCTATTGACAAAAGCGCGCACTTTGTTTTGTATTGACTCCGTTACAAACCATGTTTCACATCCGTAGAGCAGGACAGAAAGGACACAAGCTTTATATAAACGGATTTTCATGCTGAGGCTGTAGTCTTTTGAACTCGATACCTTGCGAAGTTGAGTGTATGAGCCCAGCGCCTTCTTTATTCTATTTTGCACATCTTTTAGGGTACCACCATTCTCAGATATTATACTTCCAAGGTAAGTAAACTCCTCAACATGTTCAACTTGATGCTCCAAGAAGTTTAGTTGCTCTGTTGACGTTGTATTTATCCGCACAATCTTTGGTTTTACCTACATTTATCTTAAGCCCAACTTTAGAGGATTCAAGTTCCAGGTCTTTAAGTTTGCTTTGCATATCAATAAACCTGTGGGAGAGCTCAAATTTGTCGTCAGCATAATCTAGGCACTCCAGTTGAGAACCAGGTTCTAAAGGATTCCACACAATGCCACGAGCTTTGTTCTCATTCGCACGATTAGTTACTGCATCTATAACGATCAGAAACAGTAGTGGGGATAACAAACAGCCTTGTCTAACCCAAGAAATTGTCTGAAAAGGCTCGGACATCTTTCCTTCATGTAGAACCGTGCATTTGAAATTCTCGTAACTGTTTTTGATTATAGAAATGATTCTGTTAGGCACACCTATGTTCTCCAATTCAGCCCAAATGCACTTTCTGTGGATGGAGTCAAATGCTTTTTCGTAGTCCACAAAAAGAAGGTACAGGGATGACCGCATTTCAACAGATTGCTCTATAATGATTCGAAGCGTATTTATCTGATCAACGCACGATCTGCCACTTCTGAAACCTGCTTGCTCTCTTCGCAACAGTACGTCTACTTGATGAGTCCTTCGTTCCAGAATTATTTTCATGAAGATTTTCATCACCGTGCAGAGAATCGTAATACCACGCCAATTGTTGCAATACGTTGCATCACCTTTCTTTCGCAGTTTTACAATTATGGTACTTGCCAAGTCAGACGGAAACGTTTCAGAATTCCATATTTGTACGAAGAGTGGTTGTAATATGTTTGCAAATAGTTCGGTGTCAGTTTTAAGAACTTCAGCTATTATGTTATATATTCCTGCTGCTTTGCCTTTTTTTTAGAGTTCTATTGGCGTCAATCACTTCATCCCTTGAAGGAGGATCCGTTCTAATGGGCAGAGTGGTACCGTTATTGTTTCTTGCAATGGTCACATTTTCGTTTTGAATATTTAAAACATTCATGAAGTGTTCTCTCCAACGCTTCAACTGTTCATCGACGTTGGTTATTAGCGTTCCATCAGATGACTTCACTGGTAATGCGCGTCTGTTGCCAGTGCCGGCAATTTTCTTTGTAATAACAAACAGGTCTTTCATGTTATGAGCCTTAGCTGCATTTTCCGCTTCTATGGTCATATCGCGTATTTCTTTCTTTTTATCTTCTCGGACCGACCGTTTTACCTGTTTGTCTAGCAGTCGATATTGATTTTGTGCTTCCTTTCTTTTAGTTATATCGTTGATGGAATTAATTTTATCTTTTTGACTTGCACGTTGATCAATCAAATCCCATGTTTGCGGAGATATGAAGTCTTCGTTCTTTCTGCCTTGTTTCCAAGCTTTGAAACACAGGCATCGATTATAGCGGCTTTAATATTCTTCCACTTTTCATTCACATTTTCTGCCGACGTTGATGGTTCGATTACGTTATTCCGCACTTGCTCTAGGAAGGCTTCACGATGTCGCTGGGACTCTAGTCTTTCGATTTTGTATTTGGCTCTAGTTTGGGCTTGGGTTGACTTAACATTTTTTAATTTAAAAACAATTCTTCCGGATAATAAGTGGTGATCTGTTCCAATATCCGCTCCTCTCTGGTTCCGGACATCACACAAAGAGTTACTCCATTTGGCGCTAACACAAATATGATCTATTTGGTTTTGCGTGATGTTGTCTGGTGACATCCATGCAATTTTATGCACGCGTTTGTGTGGAAATAGGGTGCCACCAATTTTCATTTCGTTTATTCCACACAACTCAACTAGCCGTTCTCCATTATCATTCATTTCGCCAATGCCATGCTTTCCCACAATATGTTGCAATTCCGCGTTGTCCGAGCCAACTTCAGCATTGAAGTCACCCATTAGGATTTTCAAATCATTTTTAGCAATAGTCGCTAAACTTTCGTTGAGAGCATCATAAAAAGCATCCTTTATTTCCTCTTGGGCATCCTCGGTAGGGCTGTAGCATTGTATAACTGTGAGATGTTTTTGGTGACCTTTAAATCTTATTAACATCAAGCGCTCATTTACAAATTTGTAGTCCAATACGGCATTTCGAAATTTATTGTTTACTAACATTCCGACTCCGTATTGATGGATATCTTCTTCATTGGGCATTCCTGACCAGAAGAAAGTATGTCTTTTGGAGGTTGTCATCTGACCGTATTGGTTACATCTGACTTCACTCATACCCAAGAACGCCAGTCTATAATTTTCCAAAATTTTACTGGCCTGCGCCAACTTGCCCACTTGGTTTAACGTCCTTACATTCCATGTTCCAAATCGTAGTCCTTTTTCAAAGCATATAGTCGTCATCGAATTTCTTGATCGTAGATTTCTTGTAGTTGTACTGAGAATGATTTTTAATTTCAGACGCATCAGGTTATCAGCCTAACACGTCCAATCGTGTTGACGGGGCTGCCATCTTTGTGCCTACAGGCACAAAAATTCGGGCAAAAACGAACAACTTCTTCAAAAAAAATAACGTTTTAAAAATATTGGGCTTAAATAATCTCACCTTTGGCCTCTTTGGGGACGGAAAATATTTGTCTGATCTTCATCAAATTTTTACCATATAGTTTTTACAGAAAGCGGTACAATATTCCGCGCGAAAAGCATTAAAATTCAAAAAAAAATTTCGTCCATATAACCTGCTGCCACCCTATCTATCGAAATACATATGATAATGTGGACAATTTTCGTCAGTCTGATAGGGGTATTTCCATGGAGGTTAGGACTGATGATGTACAGATTTTCAAAAATTTCAATGGCCGACAAAAGCTTATATTTCATATTTGCAACATGTAGTTTGATTGCAAAGTTTACATGGACACATAGAGAGTCAGACAGTCAGAACGGACATCGCTAAATCGCCTCAGAAAGTGATTCTATTATAAAGGTGAATCTATGTTAAATATTAATGATGGTTACAAGCTTTCAGCACAAGTTCATCATACTAGTACTCTGACCACATAGTGGTAATGCTCTCATCAAGAATCGCTAAAAATTAGATCAGTTTAAAAGATTCTTGTAACATTTGCTGCTAATGAGTGAAAAAAATGGCGACAAGTTAGAACCAGATCTCAAAAAAAATAATTTTTAAATGTCAATTTTTTTTTTTAAATCGCTAAAAACGAAATAAATACTAAAACTGTTTTAAAAAAATCGCTGAAAACTAATTTCAATATGCAAATAATTTATACTAACTTTTGTATGCATTAAGTAGTTAAAACCATGGCAATTAAATTCTCACCCGAAAATCACATTTATTTTTTAAAGAACATTTTTAAAAATCGCATATAGCAATTAGATTAACAGCTTAAGTGCTTAATGGAAAATTATAAATTTGAAGATTTTATATGAGACTTTTATTTGCTGACCGAATGGGAATATGTTTAAATGCAACACTTGTATGTGTGCGAATTTTTAAAGGCTTAAAGTTTTCTCCACAAATGAATGAGCGTTTTTAAAAATGCTGCTGCATAACAAGACATTTGTTCACTGTTGATTATATTTATACGTATTACGGTTAATCAAAGCGACTACAAACCTCTGACAAAATGTAGTTAAGTTTTCTTGTGTTTCACATTTAATTCAATTTCCGTAATTAATCGCCGTATGTGTTGAGGTAATTGATTAAAATTTTATTAACGTTAACCACTGTTTAAACAGCTTATATTGGCCATTGTGGCATCACGTAATTACACCATTTTAATTGAATTTTCTCTTGTGAATGATATTTTTTTTACTGCTTTTTACATTTTACGACAAACCATACAAATATTATGCCATGGGATACATTAAAGTCAGGTGAGACTTTTTGGAAGTAAATAGTAAGTTATGAAAATATTAAACAAAAATTAAAACCACCACATGCATAAAAATATTTCAATACATAAGTGAATGCATATTAAAGCTTTACAATGCAGATATTGAATGGATGCCAACTTATATAATTTTTATATAAATTAAAATTAATTAATACCAGTATGTCTTAAGGGTATAACGAGTTCGTGTTGAAGTTGGTAACTACCAAAAACGTTTGGTTCAGACCGTTTTTTTTATTATAGTGAAACAAACCGTCCCACAGTGGTTCAAAACCAAAAAAAAGTGGTAATAAGTCTGGAACTTCTAAACTATTCGTTGGATTGGCATAGTATATTCTAGGCGATTGTAGTCAAGGATATAGGCTTTCAAAATATTTATTTTTGAGATACCCTGTTGTAACACAGGGTGAGCTACAGGGTGCCAAAGTCGACCACCTCGAGGTGGCAAATGCTTTCAAAGCTTGTAACTTTTATAAATATGAAGTGATTTTTACGTTTTTTAAATTTTTTTAATAACCATTAAATTATTAACAAAAAACATGCTTATACTACCTAGTTATCGCTTATGGTTTAAAAAATATTTGATTTTAAAAATCAACATTTGAACTTTTCACCAAATTCTTTCTTGGTTTTTCGCAAATAACATTTTTATTCAAATAGATAAAAAAAAATGTAAAAATATGTGGCCATAGCCAGTACTTTTTAAAAAAATACTTTGAAGTATTTTTTGAACAATTTCAATCCGTTTAGGGAGCACAAAATCTTAAAGTTGACTTTTTGAATCAGATTCTAAAAATTGCAAATTTTTGCCAAAAAATACCCTTCACTCTTTCACTTTTTTCTCACAACCTTGGTAAAACATGTATATATTTTTTTACATATTTTAAAAGAATATGCTTCAAGAATGGTTGTAAGCGAAATTTTTAATATTTTTGGACATGCACCCTACGTCCAGCATTGGACGAAGTTGGGCAATTTAAAAAAAAAAACTAAGTTTTAAAAGTTAATACAAAAATATCCGCTCGATTTCTTCAAATATTTCACCACAGTATTAAAGCTCCAAATATTTTTATTTATCTGCCGCAATAAAATTCACCGCCGTTACATAAACGTGGTCAGGAGGGCTTAAATGGTGAAAAAAGTCAAATTTTCATACGAATTTTTTTTGTTAACATAAAAAACATATTAAGATTAGTTATTTTTATATTTTGTTTATTGATTCAGAACGGCATTTAAATTATCTAAAACACTTCAAAAAATCATTTTGATAACGTTAATAGTTTTTGAGATATTTATATTCAAATTTCAGAAAAAAATATAGAAAAACTGTGGTTTTTCGTTTTTTTTTTGGTTTTTTTGGTAAAGTGTTCCCAAAATTTTTGAATTTTACTTATTGTTATATATATTGTTAAAGAAGACATATTTATCTATCCAGCGATGTATAACATGTCTATCATGTTGCAATATCATGCTGAAATAATGACCCCAAACCACACTCCACAGGCAAAAATTTAGCTATTTCTTTATTTGTTGATATAAATAGTCATTTACATAGTGAATGACATATTTTTTTTTATTGTTTTTTGGTAAAGGGATGCATATGATTTTATTTCTTCAAATAATTGTATATATCTTTTCAAAGAAGGTATAATTATAAGTTAATGGTGTATGAAATATTTACCTAATGAGTTTCAACTGATCATAAAATTACCCGAAACTCTGATACCTATTGCAAAATATCTGTAATTCACAATACCTTTTTATGCAAAAAAAAAAACAGGTAAAAGCCAAATCTTTAGATTCACTAAAACAAAATGTAAGTATTGGTTGAAGTACCTGCCCGATATATTACCTTTCAAAAAGTATTTTCAGTATATAACCATGAGTTTCTTGTTTATTAAGATCACTTACGTATAATCTATCATGGTGGTTACATTAAAGTATTATTCACTTTGCAAAGTTATTTGGGAAAATCCTTCCGATTCTACTATTCATTCATCACGTTCGGAAAAAGTCTCGAAATTATGTTATACAATTAACAACACTTACGGTTTAAATGTGAGATCTGAAGATGTTGAAAATTTTTACAAAGCTTACGAAAGAAGATTTAGCCAATCGGGTTTATCAAAATCAAAGTTTATGACTAAAAATGAAGAATGGTTGAAAACGGGCCTCACAGTACAAATTGAGAAAAAGGCATTTGGTCGACCTAAAAAGGACTACGAAAATGTTCAATCAAGGACAAAAAAGAAAAAACAAGAAGAAATCATTAGTAACCTAATTAAATTAAGGATTCTTTTAAATCAGCCTTGACACGCACGCAACCAAAGGAAGCTGCTAAAATTGTAGATGTGTTACCAACTGCATCTTAGCTTAGTGAGTTCAATAAATCAGGAAATTTCGAGATTGTCTCCAGTTTTTGTGGAAATATCTGGAAGTGTCATTAAAGTGTTATTTCAACCACTTTTTACAATGATTGATGGGAAAGTAGCCAATGCCGTTACAGATATAACGGCAGAATTTCATAACAGTTGTGATGAAATTCCTATTAATGAAAATGCTTTAAAATTTGGAATATCACCATTTCATGCAAGAATACGATTTATGGAATATTGCTTGCATCTCGCGTATGATCTAAAATACCGGCAAATTCCAGGACAAGAAAATATACCAGTTAAAAATAATACTGATCTACACGCCATACGAAAAACTGAGAAGAAAAGAATTTAGGATGAATTTAAAATGCAACTTGGTCTAATTATCGATAAGCCTCTTTGTGGCTATGGATATGATGGTAATACAGCAAGACGTTTCTTTGAAGATCCTGAAACTACTTCTTTGATTACTGGCATTGACACGGCTTTAATCGCACGGTTTAAAGTAATATTAGCTGTCATTAATAGTAAACAACAAATTAATGCGGAGAAATTGAAAATATATGCTAGTGGAACTAAGGAATTAATAATGAACTGATATCCTTGGAGGCCAATGACACCAACTGTACACAAAGTATTAGCTCATGGGAAAGAAATAATACAAAATAGCATCCTGCCCTTGGGAGAACTGACTGAAGAAGCACAAGAAGCTAGAAACAGAGATGTCAAACACTTTAGACTTTTTAATACAAGGAAATGTAGCAAGGAAGCCAAAAATTCCGATTTAATGGAATATTTATTGATATCATCAGATCCAGTAGAACAAAATGGTTACCAAAAATAAGTCTTGAAATAGAAAATGATGATTCCGAAGCTATGAATATAAAACATCTTTTATCTTTTGATATTTCCGATTGTTTTGTAGAAAATAACTAGTAAAAAAGCAGACAATTGTTATGTAATTTTATGCCTATTATAAAACAAATAAAAAAATACTCATTAAAAAAAATTTAGTTATATTTGTTATTTAATAATGAAAATATCTTAGGCATTGGCTTTTTACCTGTTTTTTTTTTTTGTATAAAATCAGCATCAGAGTTTCGGGCAATTTTATGATCAGTTGAAACTCATTAGGTAAATACTTCATACACCATTAACTTATAATTATACCTTCTTTGAAAAGATATATAAAATTATTTGAAGTAATAAAAACGTATGCAACCCTTTACCAAAAAACAATAAAAAAAAATATGTCATTCACTATGTAAATGACCATTTATATGAACAAATAGAGAAATAGCTAAATTTTTGACTGTGGAGTGTGGTTTGGGGTCATTATTTCAGCATGTTGCAATATATTTGATAGACATGTTATATATCGTTGAATAGATAAATATGTCTTCTTTAACAATATATATAATATTATGTAAAATTCAAAAATTTTGGAAACACTTTACCAAAAAAACCAAAAAAAAAAAAGAAAAACCATAGTTTTTCTATATTTTTTTCTGCAATTTTAATATAAATATCTCAAAAACTATTAACGTTATCAAAACGATTTTTTGAAGTGTTTTAGACAATTTAAGTGCCGTTCTGAATCAATAAACAAAATATAAAAATATCTTATCTTAATATGTTTTTTATGTTAACAAAAAAATTCGTATGAAAATTTGACTTTTTTCACCATTTAATCCCTTCTGACCACGTTTATGTAACGGCGGTGAATTTTATTGCGGCAGATGAATAAAAATATTTGGGGCTTTAATACTGCGGTGAAATATTTGAAGAAATCGAGCGGATATTTTTGTATTAACTTTTAAAACTTAGTTTTTTTTTTTAAATTGCCCAATTTCGTCCAATGCTGGACGTAGGGTGCATGTCCAAAAATATCAAAAATTTCACTTACAACCATTCTTGAAGCATATTCTTTTAAAATATGTAAAAAAATATATACATGTTTTACCAAGGTTGTGAGAAAAAAGTGAAAGAGTGAAGGGTATTTTTTGGCAAAAATTTGCAATTTTTAGAACCTGATTCAAAAAGTCAAATTTAAGATTTTGTGCTCCCTAAACGGATTGAAATTGTTCAAAAAATACTTCAACGTATTTTTTTAAAAAGTACTGGCTATCGCCACATATTTTTAGATTTTTTTTTTATCTATTTTAATAAAAATGTTATTTGCGAAAAACTAAGAAAGAATTTGGTGAAAAGTTCAAATGTTGATTTTTAAAATCAAATATTTTTTAAACCATAAGCGATAACTAGGTAGTATAAGCATGTTTTTTGTTAATAATTTAATGGTTATTAAAAAAATTTAAAAAACGTAAAAATCACTTCATATTTATAAAAGTTACAAGCTTTGAAAGCATTTTCCACCTCGAGGTGGTCGACTTTGGCACCCTGTAGCTCACCCTGTGTTACAACAGGGTATCTCAAAAATAAATATTTTGAAAGCCTATATCCTTGACTACAATCGCCTAGAATATACTATTCCAATCCAACCAATAGTTTAGAAGTTCCAGACTTATTACCACTTTTTTTTTGGTTTTGAACCACTGTGCGTCCGCCTGGCTGTCTGTCCGTCCGTCTGTGTCCATGTAAACCTCGTTATCAAACTACTGGTGGCAGGTATGAATTTATTTAATGTAATTTGACTTTTGTCGAACATACAACGAATACTATTGTAATTGCTGAAAATCGGTGAGTGTTCAGACTTAGTTGCCTTATGAATGGCCCCTGTGAAATCGACATAAATTGCTATAAGATCCAAATTATCTTATAGATCTCGGTTAAATAATTACATCTACTACTTAGTAGCGTTAAAATAAACCCTGTAGAGCAATTATTATAAAACACACTCCCGATCTTCATTTAAATCGATGAAAAACAAAAACATTGCACAGATTTTGCTCACATTTGGTTCGTAGCGTTTTTAGAAAAGTATGTGTCTTTACTATACACGGTCATAATCGGTCCATTTTTTCTCGTAGTCAATATTTTAAAACACGTAAGAAAATTATAGTTGGTTTAGACCGACACCCTACTCCACGCGGTTAGAGACCCTATCTCTTAGGTCCAAATAATTGGATATAGAAAATAACCATAAACCAAATTTGAGTATCATTATTATTAATTTTTTTGGCTGCAGATATGAAAGAGTTCATATCGGATGCTATATTTGTAAGGGGACTAGCTCGATCCTAACCATATTTGCAAAAACATATACAAACTAAATTTGAGGAAAATCTGTGCAATATTTTTGTTTTTGGGGGCTATGGCTAACAATTGTCTTCTAGAGTTTATTTTATACATCATTTTAAACATCAGCACAAAGTCATTATACCATAACCACGTAGTGGTATAGGGAATAATAACAGCGGATAAGAACTTTTTCATATCTGGCCGCCACAACTTAATAGAAATACCTTTAAAATGGGGTATATATTTATTTTCTATATCCATTTATTGCCTCGCCAATAATATATCTCCAAACTTAAGGTATATGGTATGGTATAGTCAGTCGAGGCCAGGTGTGTCCAACCTTTTTGACCTAAGGACGTAAATTATATTTTCCGAAGGAATGGCGAACGACCATGTGAGAAAAATTTGAGTTTTAGTAAAATTTAATAAATGAAATAAGCAAGTAGCTAAAATTAAAAAAAAAAAAACATTTATCTCACCTTTATTGAGATGATTGTCATTGTATATTATCAGCTATTTTTGAGTAATTACTACCAGCTAAACATAAGCATTCGTCAAGTTGATTTTGGGTCATGCGTGTACGATATTTACATTAATATATTTAATATAAGAAAATGACGATTCGCAAAAATATGTGGATGCAAAACATGAATGAACTCTAACATAGTCATCTTTTAATGGTGGATATTTTTTAGTTATAATAAACTTCCATATTTCAAATTAATCAAACGTTGGTGTTAGTAAAAATTACATGATTTGAGCAAGTTTTTCAAAGTTTACCAATCTTTGTTGAAATTGCACAAAAATGTTTTGTAAGATATAACCAACTTAGTTGTACTCACATGTTTCTATATTTGAACCCATTTGTGAAATATTTCAGATTTTTTGTTTTAAATTTGCGATATCCACAAGTTTAATTTAAAATGTATCAATGCTAGTAATCATGTCGGTTATATTTTTGTTGTTTCCTTGTAAATCCAGATTTAGTTCACTTAATTAGTTATACCCTATGCCACTATGTGGTTTGGGTATAATGAATTTGTGCTGCTGTTTGCAACTACCAAAAATATTTCACCTAGACCCATGTTTATTATACCGATCAGCTCAGAATCACTTTCTGAGCCGTTTTAGCGATGCTCACCCGTCCGTCCGTCTGTGTGTTTATGTAAACCTTGTAATCAAACTACAGGTCGCAAATATGAATAAATTCTGATGAAATTTGGAATATAACAGTTATGACTTTAATTTTCATGTTATCATCTTTACTGAGACATGGCTGAAAGATAATGTTTTTAATTCTGAGTTACTATGTAACAATTATCAAATATATAGATATAACAGAAACGATCGTAATGGTGGTGGTGTTTTAATTGCTGTATCATGCCTGTTTGCTTCCGAATCTCTTCAATCTTCTTCAAATATTGAGTTTGTCAGTGTAATGGTAAAGCTTAATTATAAAATCATTTTCATAACCTGTTCGTATATACCTCGTAATTCTCCCGAAGAAATATACCTTGAACACGTTCAGGCCATCAAATAAGTTGATCAACGTGCTAAACCTGAGGATTTAATTTTTGTTGTTGGAGATTTTAATTTACCATCTATAATATGGAAAAATTCGCCTGATGCTCCGGATTTTATTCCAATTAAATCTAATAACTGTGGTGATTTAATATTGAATGAGATAGTTGATCTTAGTCTTTACCAGATGAATGGCGTATTTAATGAATACGGTAAACTGCTAGATCTGGTATTTACAAATAATCCAGAAGATTGTATAATAACTCGCTCTGATCCTATCACCTTGCCGGAAGATCGCTTTCATCCAACTATTGAAATTAGCTGTGTTTTGCCTACTTTTGGTGGATCCAATATTCGTATTAATAAAGATAAAGTATTTTGTTTTAAACAAACCAACTATAGCAAATTGATTGATCTAATTTCTAACACTAACTGGAATGATTTGTTGTGCCATACTTCTATTGATTTAATGGTGGAGGTCTTTTATAGAACTATGTATTCTTTTATGGATGAATGCATCCCAAAGCGTTCTGTCTACAAAAAAGATTAAAAGATTAAAAAATTTGAAGAACAAGTATTATAAAAAGTATAAAATTTTTGGTTCTCTTGTATTTTTTGAAAAATACTCCATTCATCGTGCCGAATATAATATTCTTAACAATTATTTATACAAAAACTATCTAAACAAAATGAAGGAAGATTTCAATCATAATCCTAAAGCATTTTACAACTTTGTTAATTCAAAAAGAAAAACTACTGGTTATCCATCTGTAATGAAATTAAACGATATCGATTCTAGTGATGATACTATAATAAGTAACATGTTTGCAGACTTTTTTGCTAGAACATATTCTGTTGCTCAATATTGTTCCAACAGCTATTCATATCCAATAAACCAAATCAAGCTATATCTTTTCCCCTAATCGATAAGGCAGAACTTGTTAATAGCCTGAAGAAACTTAAAGTTTCATTTACTCATGGACCTGATGGAGTACCTAATTCTATTCTCAATTATTGTGCTACTTCCTTGGCAACACCACTGACTCTGTTGTTTAATGCGTCAATAAAAAACGGTTATTTTCCAAAATTTTGGAGAGCTTCTTACATCATTCCATTATTTAAATCTGGAAATAGATCGGATTGTTTCTTATTACCGTGGTATTGCTAAACTTAGTACAATCCCTAAGCTTTTCGAGAAATTTATTACAGATTTTTTGTGCTATCACTCATCGTCAATTTTGTCACCATTTCAACATGGATTTCGGAAAGGATGCTCTACCGTTACAAATGTGCTTCATTTTACGACAATAATTAACGATGGTTTTGTCAAGAAAAAACAAACAGATGCAGTATACACCGATTTTAGTAAGGCTTTCGATAAAGTAAACCATAACCTTCTACTGATCAAATTGGATTTATTAGGTTTAACACCATTAAGCCTTAAATGGATAAAATCATATCTTTCTGAGAGAACACAACGTGTAATATATAATAATATGTCATCTAAATATATTACTGTGACTTCTGGTGTTCCTCAAGGCAGTCATCTTGGACCAATTCTTTTCTCCCTTTTCATCAATGATCTTCCAAAAGTGATAAATTTTTGCAACGTTTTAATGTACGCTGATGCACAGTGGTTCAAAACCAAAAAAAAGTGGTAATAAGTCTGGAACTTCTAAACTATTGGTTGGATTGGCATAGTATATTCTAGGCGATTGTAGTCAAGGACATGGGCTTTCAAAATATTTATTTTTGAGATACCCTGTTGTAACACAGGGTGAGCTACAGGGTGCCAAAGTCGACCACCTCGAGATGGAAAAAGCTTTCAAAGCATGTAACTTTTATAAATATGAAGTGATTTTTACGTTTTTTAAATTTTATTAATAACCATTAAATTATTAACAAAAAACATGCTCATACTACCTAGTTATCGCTTATGGTTTAAAAAATATTTGATTTTAAAAATCAACATTTGAACTTTTCACCAAATTCTTTCTTGGTTTTTCGCAAATAACATTTTTATTAAAATAGATAAAAAAAAATCTAAAAATATGTGGCGATAGCCAGTACTTTTTAAAAAAATACGTTGAAGTATTTTTTGAACAATTTCAATCCGTTTAGGAAGCACAAAATCTTAAAGTTGACTTTTTGAATCAGGTTCTAAAAATTGCAAATTTTTGCCAAAAAATACCCTTCACTCTTTCACTTTTTTCTCACAACCTTGGTAAAACGTGTATATATTTTTTTACATATTTTAAAAGAATATGCTTTAAGAATGGTTGTAAGCGAAATTTTTAATATTTTTGGACATGCACCCTACGTCCAGCATTGGACGAAATTGGGCAATTTTAAAAAAAAAACTAAGTTTTAAAAGTTAATACAAAAATATTCGCTCGATTTCTTCAAATATTTCACCGCGGTATTAAAGCTCCAAATATTTTTATTTATTTGCCGTAATAAAATTCACCGCCATTGCATAAACGTGGTCAGGAGGGATTAAATGGTGAAAAAAGTCAAATTTTCATTCGAATTTTTTTTGTTAACATACAAAACATATTAAGATTAGATATTTTTATATTTTGTTTATTGATTCAGCACGGCATTTAAATTTTCTAAAACACTTCAAAAAATCATTTTGATAACGTTAATGGTTTTTGAGATATTTATATTCAAATTTCAGAAAAAAATATAGAAAAACTATGGTTTTTCTTTTTTTTTTGGTTTTTTTGGTAAAGTGTTTCCAAAATTTTGGAATTTTACATAATATTATATATATTGTTAAAGAAGACATATTTATCTATTCAACGATGTATAACATGTCTATCAAATGTATTGCAGCATGCTGAAATAATGACCCCAAACCACACTCCACAGTCAAAAATTTAGCTATTTCTCTATTTGTTCATATAAATGGTCATTTACATAGTGAATGACATATTTTTTTATTGTAAAGGGTAAAGGGTTGCACACGTTTTTATTACTTCAAATAATTTTATATATCTTTTCAAAGAAGGTATAATTATAAGTTAATGGTGTATGAAGTATTTACCTAATGAGTTTCAACTGATCATAAAATTGCCCGAAACTCTGATGCTGATTTTATACAAAAAAAAAACGTAAAAAGCCAATGCCTAAGATATTTTCATTATTAAATAACAAATATAACTAAATTTTTTTTAATGAGTATTTTTTTATTTGTTTTATAATAGGCATAAAATTACATAACAATTGTCTGCTTTTTTCCTAGTTATTTTCTACAAAACAATCGGAAATATCAAAAGATAAAAGATGTTTTATATTCATAGCTTCGGAATCATCATTTTCTATTTCAAGACTTATTTTTGGTAACCATTTTGTTCTACTGGATCTGATGATATCAATAAATATTCCATTAAATCGGAATTTTTGGCTTCCTTGCTACATTTTCTTGTATTAAAAAGTCTAAAGTGTTTGACATCTCTGTTTCTAGCTTCTTGTGCTTCTTCAGTCAGTTCTCCCAATGGCAGGATGCTATTTTGTATTATTTCTTTCCCATGAGCTAATACTTTGTGTACAGTTGGTGTCATTGGCCTCCAAGGATATAAGTTCATTATTAATTCCTTAGTTCCACTAGCATATATTTTCAATTTCTCCGCATTAATTTGTTGTTTACTATTAATGACAGCTAATATTACTTTAAACCGTGCGATTAAAGCCGTGTCAATGCCAGTAATCAACGAAGTAGTTTCAGGATCTTCAAAGAAACGTCTTGCTGTATTGCCATCATATCCATAGCCACAAAGAGGCTTATCGATAATTAGACCAAGTTGCATTTTAAATTCATCCTAAATTCTTTTCTTCTCAGTTTTTCGTATGGCGTGTAGATCAGTATTATTTTTAACTGGTATATTTTCTTGTCCTGGAATTTGCCGGTATTTTAGATCATACGCGAGATGCAAGCAATATTCCATAAATCGTATTCTTGCATGAAATGGTGATATTCCAAATTTTAAAGCATTTTCATTTATAGGAATTTCATCACAACTGTTATGAAATTCTGAACTTTTCTTTCCACATATATTACATTTCCAAGTAGATGTTATATCTGTAACGGCATTGGCTACTTTCCCATCAATCATTGTAAAAAGTGGTTGAAATAACACTTTAATGACACTTCCAGATATTACCACAAAAACTGGAGACAATCTCGAAATTTCCTGATTTATTGAACTCACTAAGCTAAGATGAAGTTGGTAACACATCTACATTTTTAGCTAAATTTTTGCCTATGGAGTGTGGTTTGGGGTCATTATTTCAGCATGATATTGCAACATGATAGACATGTTATACATCGTTGGATAGATAAATATGTCTTCTTTAACAATATATATAATAATATGTAAAATTCAAAAATTTTGGGAACACTTTACCAAAAAAACCAAAAAAAACGAAAAACCACAGTTTTTCTATATTTTTTTCTGAAATTTGAATATAAATATCTCAAAAACTATTAACGTTATCAAAATGATTTTTTGAAGTGTTTTAGATAATTTAAATGCTGTGCTGAATCAATAAACAAAATATAAAAATATCTAATCTTAATATGTTTTGTATGTTAACAAAAAAATTCGTATGAAAATTTGACTTTTTTCACCATTTAATCCCTCCTGACCACGTTTATGCAATGGCGGTGAATTTTATTACGGCAAATAAATAAAACTGTTTAGAGCTTTAATACTGCGGTGAAATATTTGAAGAAATCGAGCGGATATTTTTGTATTAACTTTTAAAACTTAGTTTTTTTTTAAAATTGCCCAATTTCGTCCAATGCTGGACGTAGGGTGCATGTCCAAAAATATTAAAAATTTCGCTTACAACCATTCTTAAAGCACATTCTTTTAAAATATGTAAAAAAATATATACACGTTTTACCAAGGTTGTGAGAAAAAAGTGAAAGAGTGAAGGGTATTTTTTGGCAAAAATTTGCAATTTTTAGAACCTGATTCAAAAAGTCAAATTTAAGATTTTGTGCTTCCTAAACGGATTGAAATTGTTCAAAAAATACTTCAACGTATTTTTTTGAAAAGTACTGGCTATCGCCACATATTTTTAGATTTTTTTTTATCTATTTTAATAAAAATGTTATTTGCGAAAAACCAAGAAAGAATTTGGTGAAAAGTTCAAATGTTGATTTTTAAAATCAAATATTTTTTAAACCATAAGCGATAACTAGGTAGTATGAGCATGTTTTTTGTTAATAATTTAATGGTTATTAATAAAATTTAAAAAACGTAAAAATCACTTCATATTTATAAAAGTTACAAGCTTTGAAAGCATTTTCCACCTCGAGGTGGTCGAATTTGGCACCCTGTAGCTCACCCTGTGTTACAACAGGGTATCTCAAAAATAAATATTTTGAAAGCCCATGTCCTTGACTACAATCGCCTAGAATATACTATGCCAATCCAACCAATAGTTTAGAAGTTCCAGACTTATTACCACTTTTTTTTTGGTTTTGAACCACTGTGTGATGATGTTAAAATTTTTTTAAGTTACTGTCAACAAAATGATCATATTCATCTCCAATCAGATCTCAACAATTTCTTTTCGTGGTGTAACCGTAACCTAATGGAACTAAATTTCAAAAAATGTAAATGTATGCGTTTTTCTAGAAAAAATGTTTTTCCTGCTAACTACTTTTTGGGCGGATATCAGCTTGAACTTGTTGATACTTATCTGGATTTAGGGATTCTACTTGATCCTAAATTAAACTTTATATCTCACGTCACCATGACAGTTAATAAAGCTAGAGGTACACTCGCCTTTAGTAAAAGATGGGCAAAAGAATTTATTGATCCTTACATAACCAAACAACTTTTTACATCTCTTATAAGACCTATTTTAGAATATGGGTCAATAATATGGGATCCCTTCTATAACATTCATATTCAACGAATCGAGTCTGTACAGAAACAATTTCTACTCTTTTGCTTACGTGGCTTACCTTGGAATTCTGCAATTAATCTACCTTCATACGCTGATCGACTTAAATTAATAAAATTACCTACTTTGGAAAGCCGTTGGACTATGCTAAAAGTAACATTTATGATCAACCTAATTAATGGTGAAATCTGTTCTGACTTTCAATATAACTTTTAATGTCCCTCAACGAGTATCACGCCAATTCCAACCACTCTTTGTTAAATCTTTTCAAACCAACTATGCTCTAGCTGATCGTTTTAGAAGACTTTGTTGTGTTTATAATAATCTGTATCAATTAATTGATTTTTCGTTGAACACTGATGTAATTAAGCATAATATCATTATTTTCTTAAATTCCTAACTATTTGTTTTTATTTTTAAATCATTTAATTGTTTCAATATATATACATATTTAATTATATCATTTATACAGGTCTGTAAGGATTTATTCCATTGACCTAATAAATAAATAAGCTTTAATCGGCCTAAGGATGAACGCTGTTAAAATTGGTGAAAATCGGTCCATGTTCAGACCTAGTCCCCATACCAATGACCCCTATGAAATCGACATAAATTGCCATAAGATCCAAACTATCACATAAATCTTAGTCAAATTGGGTTTGTATATATTTATTGTATCTATTAATGAGTAGTCCAAAAAATCCCTATAGGACAATTCTTAGTTCATAGGCTTAATATAGAGCTGCTTCCCGACCTTCACTTAAATCTATCAAAAAACAAAAATATTGAACACATTTTTCTCAAATTGGTTTTGTACATATTTTTTCAAAATTTAAGTGAATTTACCAAATATGATCAGGATCGGTCCATTTGTCGACCTAGTCCCCATATAAATATAGCACCCGTTATGAACTTTTTCATATCTGCAGCCAAAAAAATTAATAACAATGGAACTCAAATTTGGTTTTCGTTTATTTTTTATATCCAATTAGTTGAAGCGAAGAGATAGGGTCCCTATACCATGGTATAGGGCATCGTATAGTCGGTCTAGACCGACTATAATTTTCTGACTTTTTCTATTTATATTTTAAACTGAATTAGTAACTTGTAATGTACCGATGAAAATTTTAGCGTTTGAAAAAAAAAAACCCCCCAAACGCTTGAAAAGGTATAAAATATATACCGAAAATATCTGCTCTTAGAGAGTTGAGAACAATGATGGGAGCCTTTGAATACCGCTAGCAGTCAGTCGTTGGGGTGGGTTGTTGTTTTCGAATCTCTCTTACCGAATATACATAAATACTTATTATAGACTCCTATCAGTTGATTTTTACCACTAAAAGATTTTATTTACCCCTTTTTAAATCAACCCAAACAGTAACATTCGTCTATAACCACTAATATCAATAATTGCTATCTCCAGAATGACGGGGGAGATAAGCGCTCATAACCCTCCCTGCCTATGATCTGTAGTCGCGCCAGTTTGATACTAAGATCCCTTCTTCAAATACGTTTACCACATTAAAAGCACATCAAGTAAGAAACCACCGAAAGAAATTTATAGTTCCATTGTGATACATTTAAATTGCATAAAATATACTTGTTTGGTTTTAAGATATCAGAGAAATAATTGTTTATAAAAACAAATATTCATTTAAAAATTTTTTTTTTTTTTTCTACTATGGAAAGATAACCCTCACTAAATAAAGTTAAATTTTTAATAATTACTCATAGTCAGAATAAAGGGTTTTATAATCACCCTAACTACGCAACTGAATACAAAAATATAGGGTATTTAGTAGCAATAACCAGTAATTTAGCATAAACAGCAACCAAAAAAAATTGAGACTGATATGAAAAAAAAATAAAACCACAATTGTTTTCTATGGTCCAAAATATGATCATTACCTTGTTATTGGTTTTACTTAATTATTGCTTCGCATACCCGTTTAGTTCTAATTAATATATGCAAAACAAAAAACAATTATAAAAAATACATATTTTTATGTTTGGACTCACCGTCGTAACCCTCTGCTACCGCTGATCGATGAGGCCTCGTCAAACTGCTGGTGCACTGAGCTTCCAAAAAAAAGGTGGTAAGGTAATTATAAATTGTTTTGCATTTACAATGTTGCTAAAGGGGGCTTCCATATATACCAAAAAAATGATTGACTGTTATTCTAGAAAGTTAAAGCTAGATATATTATCTATACTAATATAATAAAGAGGTAATGTGTGTTTGTTTGTTTGTTTGTTTGTTTGTAGGAGGTAATCTCCGTAACTACCCATCTGATCTTCCTGAAATTTTCATAGAGTCTAACTGCGGATATGGGAAGTGCTATAGGCTATAATTTTTTAAATATTTTTGGTGGGCGTGGCACCTCCCACACAAAGAAACTTTTTAATATCATATACATATATTGAGTACTATGATAGGGAGAGCTTTGAAAATTTGTGTGAGGTCACCTATTGTTAATATTAGTAGCTACGCCGGAGATGGGCGGGATCGGATAAGTGTGCGTGGTACCTCCCATACAAGTAATAGTTCAATATTATATATCTCGAGTACTGTGATAGAGAGAGCTTTCCAAATTTGTCTGATGTCACCTATTATTAATGTAAGTAGTCGGACAAAAAATGGGCAGTATCGGACCAATAGGCGTGGCACCTGCCATACAAATTAAATATAAAATGCCATATATCTGGAGTACTGTAATAGTGAGAGTCTTGGGACTTTGCGTGAGCCCATAAGTTATTCATTTGATTAGTTAGACAAAAAATGGACGTGATCGTGCCACCGCCCACTTTTGACACTTTGCACGAGCCTATCAGATCTTAGTATGTGTAGTCGAACAAAAACTTGGCGGGTTCACAACAATGGGCGTGGCACTCCCCATGCAAAGTAACTATTTAATGTCATATATCTGGAGTACTGTAGAAGAGAGAGCTTTGTGGCTTTGCGTGAGCCCATAGGTTCTTTGTCTGATTAGTCGAACAAAAAAATGGGCGTGATCCGAGCAGTGGGCGTAGCACCACCCATGCAAAGTAGATATCTAATATCATATAACTGGTGTACTATAAAAGGGAAAGACTCGACATTTTGGATGACTCCATCAGATATTAATGTGGGTAGTCCAATAAAAATTGGGCGGGATGGGATTAGTGGGCGTGGCACCTCCTATGTAAAAAATATGAAGCACTACGAAAGCGACAGTCTTTTGACAAGTTCGTTAGTTATCAATTTGATTTGTTGTGGAAGATATATCGCCAAAATCAAAAATCACTAAACCCAAAAATCGCGAAAAATAAAAATTGCCCAGAAAAAAAATATTCAAAATAAAAAATGGGCAAAATCAAAAATCGCGCAAAAGAAAAATTGGCAAAAGATATTCTAAGTTCAAGGCCAACAGTTAAGTGTTGCCAGATCTAATATGAATAATCCATCTTCTTCTCATGGGCAGCTACATGTACTTTGCTCCAGGGTAGGAACGCCCAAAAATCTGATAATTGTTGTACCGAATGAAAAAACAAAAAACATTTATATCAGCATCGCCAAGCATTGAAATAGAAAAATATATACTAATAATCTATACTAACATAATACAGAGGTAATACATGTTTCTTTGTTTGTTTGTAGGAAGTAATATCCGTAACTACTCATGTGATCTTCCTGAAATTTTCACATAGTCTTACTGCGGATATGGGAGTGCTACAGGCTTTAATTTTTTAAATATTTTTAGTGGGCGTGGCACCTCCCGTACAAAGTAAATTTTTAATATCATATATATTAATATGATAGAGAAAGCTTTGCAAATTTGTCTCTATTATTAACGTGAGTAGTCAGACAAAAAAATGGGCGGGATTAGATAAATGCGCGTGGTATCCCCACACAAACTTTATATTAAATGTGATATATCTGAATTACTGTATTAGTGAGAGCCTTGGGACTTTGCGTGAGCCCTTTCATAACGATTCGGAAGGGGGGGAGGGGGAGGGTGTAGCGAAGCACACCGGGTTACATCTAGTATTTAAATAAGTAGAAAGGGCCGTGGAAAAAAAATAACGGGCGTGTGTTGAAAACCGAAAAGCTCTCCTAATTTTGGTTGGCCTTTTCTGATTTTGGATGTTATAATTATTCTTATTTAAAATTTTGTCACATGAACCCTTATTTTTCCACTTGGCACTTTGAAAAACATTTTCTTTTCTGAGTTTAAATTCCCTGGGTTAATTTCGATTTATAATGTTTGTTAAAGGTGTCGCAACCTAACGCTGCCGTTGTTTGTAGGGCTACGTAGGAGCTGAGCATTCTGGTTAACCTCCAAATTACGGGTTTCCCAGGAGTCTTTGGCTTTCAATGACTATGATTTCAGTGTAATAAATCGGGCAGCGGTGGCTCCCATATGTGTCCACCACGAATTTGACGAAAATTATGGGAAGCTGATAATTTGTTTCTGTTGAAGGGCAAAATACCCCAGGAAACTTGTACAGTTGTTGACTTTTCTGTTTCTTTTCTTATCGGGGATGGCTAATTGTGGCTTAACAATAAAATAATCACGGGCAACGCAACGCAATGAGGGTACCAACCTGCCAAGAAATGTATGGATTGTTGGGAATAACTTTACTATAATTTAATTATGTTCGATTTACCTAGGGCAGTGGTTATTGGCGTCTTACAGCAGCTAACCTTATATGAAATTCTGCACCAGAATAGTTTAATTCGTTAGAACATATGAATTTACAATTTTGAAATTTCTGCTGACTTATTAAATAAGTCTTTCCTCGTTGAAACCACGTTGTAAAGAGAATTTCAATCTATTATCTTATTAGTGACAAGCCGTAAGCAAACACGAGTACCGCTACCACTGTAGATATTTAATAATCGAATTGACTTACAGCGCAACGGTGCGTTGCTATGCATTTATACGCGATATTTATGCAACTATGGCATATATCGCAGACGCAACAACATTATTGCCAGTAATAACAAATAGGATTAGCCACGGCTCAATTTGTGGAGTTTCCACACAAACATAAATAAAATTGAAATAGAAATATAAAGGTACGAATGATACTGTCCTACAATTGTATTCACGTACATAAATAATGGGATTATCAGATAGGTTTTAGCGGAGACGCCAATCACCAATAATATCGTATATTAAAGCCGGGTACTAGTAACTTCCATGAGCAAATGCAATGGTATTTAATAACAAGAAACTGTGGATACGAAAAGATGACTTTCTGTTTCAAAAATTAAAACTAGCATAAAAAAAATCAACACTAATTGTTATCCCAAGAGAAATGTCTAACGTCAAATAAATGTGTAACCAAATTACATCTAACTTTACATAATGTTTTAACTATATTCACCATTACAAACTTTCCAATTTGTGTGCAAAAAAATCAATAAGGCAATATAAATTTAAAATTTAAGTTATCTCGGTATCGATCGATATGTTGGGCACACCTGGTCTAGACCGATTATATTTTTCCTACGTGTTTCTTATTTGTTTAGTGGTTTAACTATAAAGCACTGATTCTGGTCTAGAAAAATGGAATCGCTAAGGTACATTCCTAGGAGGAGCTGTAAACCTTATATGCGATAAAAGAACAAAACCTAATATAACCGTCCCAGTACTATATATTCGAATAATTAGAAAAAAATTTATACATCTGTCTTCAAATCAAAATCTGAATTTTTTTCTGCAAAATAGCCCTCTTATAGAATTCACTTACAACAGTGTTTTTAGTACTCCTAGACACATTTGAAGAGTTTTCTTTTGTGGAATAGAAAAAGTGATTCGGCTTTCTCAATTCAAATTGTTATCTGTGAAGTGATATATTTGAATTGCCAGAAGACGCATTACGCTAAATCAGCAAATACGTTTTTTTTTGCATAATGCTAAGACTCGAATTTCTTGCGAAACGGTTTCGAAGAACTAATCAAGTGTTGGATAGTACAATATTGTGGAGCAAATATAAATGTTACTCAAAGTGCAGACCATGCTAGAGAGCAGTTTTTCGTTTGTTTTTGTTTTGACTGTGCATAAATGCTCATTTAAAATCGTCAAAATTTTAGGGGTTTTGTACGACAGTGCTTATGCATATTACATCTACTCTTATATTTTTACTACTAGTTCGGTTTTAGTGTGGACATAAGATCATCTCGATTTAAAACTCTCTTCAAATTCTTTATCATTTTACATTCACAGAACTTAAATATTATGCACCAATTTTCTTTAGAACGAAAAAATAGGACCACAAGACTAATAATGTTTGGAGGGTAAGAATCAAAAAATTTATTTTATCGCCCTATAGAAACAAAACCTTTTGATAAAATTACAATGCTTTTTCCGTAAAGCTAAATGGAATTGTCTTTGTAACTTTGTCCAACTCGAGTTACAACTCTCCGAGTTATTGGTAATAAAGTGAAACAGGAATTGAAAAAATTTTTTAAAGTAATGATTTTTCTCAAAAATATTAAATGAATTGGGTGGATAGAAAACCTTTGTCAATAATAGTGTTATATATCAAAATTCTTGGTATTTTTTGTAGATTAAAAAAAGTAAGTTAAAACAAAAATTTCGAAGAAAATTTTATATCGGAATGATCTTTGGACATATTTCAGCTTTATTTGGTATAGTGGTAAGTAGTGTTTTAGGAGATTTTTCCCGTGGTGGCTTCTTGTCTTCGATGGTAGTAGCCCTAGTTACGAAACAAAGCCAATATGGATATCAACGAGTGTATTTTTATGAGCACATATCTGATGTGTACAAAAAAAATTTGAATTACGAAAATTTAAGACATACTCCTATACATAAAAACTCATTTTTTAAGCTCTTTTCAATGATATAGAACATTATACAGAAACCATCCAAGCATTCCTTTAGCACAAAAAGCATTTGAAACTTGAAACCAAATATTTCTACACTATTAATTTTCCAGGCTTCAATGTTTAAATTTTTTTTTATTAATTTCTATTTGTAATATGAATGATTTTAAAATATTTTTTCGCATTACAGCTTTAATATGCAAAACTACAATTACATAATTGCCAAACCTTTCGAACAACATATAATTTATAATGTGAAAAAATTAAAATAATAAAAAAAATAATGGAATGTATACAAAGAAAAAAGTATGATTTTTGTGTAATTAAAGCTTGAAAACCGTATTACTAGTTTATGTCCAATATGTTCCTGTAATGCTTATACATAAAGAGAAAAATATCAACAACACTTATTATTTCGTTTTTACAAAAAGTGTCGTTACAAATTGTTTAATCAAGAATTGATCAACGCCAGTTTTAAGTTACTCAGCATTTGCAATATTTTCGAAAAGTAAAAAAAAAGCTGGGAAAGCAATATTTAAAAGATTTAATATTATTAATTACAAAGTACGGGAAAAAATCGGGAAAATAGTAAAAAATCCATCCATTAAATTATAAAAACCTTTCAAAGAAGTAACTCTTTCTGAAGACCTGTGAAAAGTGGAAAGCAATATTTAAAAGATTTAATATTATTAATTACAAAGTACGGGAAAAAATCGGGAAAATAGTAAAAAATCCATCCATAAAATTATAAAAACCTTTCAAAGAAGTAACTCTTTCTGAAGACCTGTTAAAAGTGGTAGCCCAAAGATAATAAATACTTCTCTGATTGAACGACAAATATGATATTTTGTAAAGAAAGTTTCAACTGGTTCTTCTGTTTATATTGCTAACTCACTTAACCCTGAAAAACTTAGTCGATGTGACTGCTCAGACTTTGAGAAATTTCCTCCACTCTAAAGAATTATGTGGACATGTAGCTCCCAAGAACCCCCTCCCGAAGCAAGTATCTAGAAATGCAAGAAGTGTATGAACTAAAAATCCAATTTCTGGGAAACAGTTATTTTAAGTTAAACTTTCTTGTAGTGAAAGGAAATGTTTACAACGCGAATTATTTAAATATTTCTAAAAAAGAATTTGGTTTGATCTATAAAAAAAAAGCGTTTGGGTGATATCTTCCGAGATAAAGATTCAAAGAACTCGGCCCTTGTAGTAAATTCATGGCTGCTTTATAAAGGCCGGATTTATGTGCACTAGGGTGGCTCTTAATAAAAAAGGTGTTCTAACTCTCGGTTGCACCCCCTAGAAATATGCGAATAGCAAAGTAAGTGAGAAATAAAAAGTTTTGGACCAATCAAAAAGCATTTAGAGGCGGCTCAACGTGATTGAAAATTTCAAGTGTGTTTTATATGGGAAAAATATGACTTTTTTCAGATTTTACGAATATTTCGTTACACGGTTTCATCTTCCAACAAATTGTTATATAATTCGGGATGGGTATTAAATTATCTTTCCAAAAAGCTATAAAACTTCAAAATCGAGTAAAAACTCGCCAAGAAATACCAAATGCCCCAGACCACTTTTTGGCCAAAAAAACTTGGTCATGATTATGTGCACTAGGGTGGCTCTTAATAAAAAAGGTGATCTAACTCTCGGTTGCACCCCCTAGAAATATGCGAATAGCAAAGAAAGTGAGAAATAAAAAGTTTTGGGCCAATCAAAAAGCATTTAGAGGCGGCTCAACGTGATTGAAAATTTCAAGTGTGTTTTATATGGGGAAAATATGACTTTTTTCAGATTTTACGAATATTTCGTTGTACAGTTTCATTTTCCAACAAATTGTTATATGTGGGTATTAAATTATCTTTCCAAAAAGCTATAAAACTTCAAAATCGAGTAAAAACTCGCCAAGAAATACCAAATGCCCCAGACCACTTTTGTGCCAAAAAAACTTGGTCATGAAATTTGATGGCATTTTTTTCAACTTTAAGAAATTAATTAAAGCCAATATTTAAGTCTCTATACTTGTAAGTACTCAGATATGAAGTATTGTTTTATTACCACCTTGTCAGTATATTGCACATTGAGACCGAAAATGGAAAATTTTTTTGATAAAATTTTGAAAACACCTTTTTTAAGTTTTGAAAAATTTTCTTAAACAAAATTAAAAAAAAATTATCTAGTTCCTTAAGGTCTTGTTAAATGCATGTTAGAGATTAACTGTGTGAATTTTGAGGAAAATCTCTATCCCAAAATTTTTTTGACAATATCCTGAAAATGTACTATTTCTAAATATTTTGTATCAAAAATTCATCACTTTTCTAATTTTAAATGTTCATTTTATCTTAATAGCCTAGGGTTTCAAAAAAAAAAATTATGACCCCATTAACACTTTTGGAATTGGGGTCACATATGACCCCAAGCTAACACAAAACAAATTATCCAAAAAAATCAAATATTTTATAAGTCCTATTGAATTTTTAGATGCGACGCCTAAAATATAATAACTGAATTTGTAGAACTTCCGCTACTAAAATTTGGGATAAATCCGAGAACGTTAACCCATTATTTGCCAAGGCCAGATTTAGAGATTAAGATATTTTTAAATAAAAATTTCCGAAAACGAGGTTTTCTGATAAACTCGATGAAATCACTATTTAGAATTTAAGAAAAATAATTCGGTTAATTTTTATTTATTTAACCCTGCAGTGCTCCTGGGATCAAAATAATCCATTGTGATATATCTTATCTGCTTATTGCTCGCGAATAAAAATTAAAACAATTTTAACCAATTTTGTTATAAAATTATTTTATGTATAAAAACTATATATATTTTTTAAAATAAAATAAGGAGATGCACAAATGACTCAAAGCTAATAAAAGACATTTTATTCAAAAGAATATGAAATATACAATTAATATAATAATATAAAATTAAAGAAAACCAATACTTATTGCAAGTCGTAAGTGATTACAGAAAACAATTTGAATCGCACACTAAATCATCCAAAATAAATAGAATTAATTTTATATTTCATATCCTTTTGAATAAATTGGCGAGTTTTTATTAGATTTTGAAGTTTTATAGCTTTTGGCAAAGATAATTTAATACTGATCCCGAATTATATAACAATTTGTCGGAGAAATTAAACTGTAGAATGAAATTTTTGTAAAATCTGAAAGAAAGTCATGTTTTCCCCATATAAAACACACTTGAAATTTTCAATTGCGTTGAGCCATTGTATTTTTCACTTTGTTTGCTATTCGAATATTTCTAGGGAGTGCGACCGAGCGTTTGAACACTTTTTTTCCTCCATATAATGAAGGGCCACCCTTATATGCACACATCAAAACCAAATTAAGGGATTACCAGATTTCTAACAAAGAAACACTACAAATCGTGTTAAAAGATATTGGAGTTCTACTCCCAGAGAAGTTTCAAAAAATCTAGAACATTCAATACCAAAAAGACTGCCGTTACAGGAGCTAAATGTCAATACACAAAATTATTAGTATTTTATATTATTCCTTTGTTGTAATTTTCAATTTTCATTCTACTGCAGAAAATTTGTTTTTATGAATGTTGACATATTTTTATACCCTATACCACTATGTGGTTTGGGTATAATGACTTTGTGCTGCTGTTTGTAACAACCAAAAATATTTGACCTAGACCCATCTTTAATTATACCGATCGAATCAGAATCACTTTCTGAGTTGATTTAACAATGTCCGTCCGTCCGTCCGTCCGTCCGTCTGTGTGTCCATGTAAAGCTTGTAATCAAACTGCAGGTCGCAAATATGAATATATTTTGACGAAATTTGGTATATAAGCTTTTATCGGCCTTGGGATGATCGCTATTGAAATTGGTGAGAATCGGTTCAGACCTAGCCCCCATACAAATTACCCATATGAAATCAACATAAATTGCCATAAGATCCAAATTGTCATATAGATCTTACTCAAATTGAGTTTGTATGCGTTCATTACATCCACTAATGAGTAGTCCAAAAATGATCCCTTTGACCCCATATAGAGCTGCTTCCCGATCTTCAATTAAATCTATTAAAAAACAAAAATATTGCACTGATTCTTCTCAAATTTTGTTTGTACATATTTTTGCAAAATACAAGAGACTTTACCAAACATGATCAGGATCGGTCCATTTTTGGACCTAGTCCCTTTATAGATATAGCATCCGATATGAACTTTTTCATATCTGCAGCCAAAAAAATTAATAAAAATCCCACTCAAATTTGGTTTATGCTTATTTTCTATATCGAAGTAGTTGGACCGAAAGATAGGGTCTCTAAACCATGGTATAGGGTATCATATAGTCGGTCTAGACCGACTATAATTTTCTTACTTGTTATTGTTATTTTTCTCTCTATATATAATCATTACAAAAACAGTTTTGATGTTCATTTAGTTCTCAAGCCTTAATTTGTGTTTAACATACACTCCGCTTCACTTGAATAGAACACACCAATTTTTTGTTTCTATTTGATCTTCTACCAATATTCATTGACTGAACTGTACTTCTTGTAGTACTATTTTGTTCGTCTTCCTATCTACATTCTCTGCGAATTACCGTTACATTTCTCTCATTTCATTTCATTTCATTTCATTTTCGTTTGCTTCAAATTCCAATGCATTTTCTGTTTCATTTGAATGGCAGATTTGCATTTAAGTTTTACTAGCAGATTTCAGCCCTCGAAATTCGAGCGCAAACTATAGGAAATTTTATTTTTTCATTAAATGAAGATCCTCAAAGTATGCTAATCAATTATAGCCAATTCACAAATCACCACAAAAAACACTCATTTTTATTACAAACACATTAACAAATTTAATAAACACACACATAGCATTGTATAATTTTATGTATTTGTTAGTAACAACTTTAAATGCAATTTATTCAAAATAAAGGAAAAAATTTTAAAATCTGTAAATCTGCCAATCGGCTAAAAATAAATACCTTTCAAATAATAAACACTTGGTCAAATTCGGGATAAAACGGCAGAACAAAACACAAGTCACAAGAAATCGCCTCGCCTATTATAGATTTACGTCATGCAGATCATCGGCAAGATAAAGTAAAACATTATTTTGAATATTAGAAATATATTTTAATAATATTCAATAATAATGGGTCGTGGTACAGCCTTAACGAACGAGGAACAAATTAAAATAAAAGCTTATCAGGAATGTGACTTCTCTGTGTATGAAATAATAAAAAAAAAGAAATTGGAAGAAGTAGAAAAGTCGTATGCAATTTTATTCAGAACAGCTCAAATTATGGAAAAAAAAATTGAAGGTCGTGTAAATAGTGTACTTTAAAATGCGAGGCTTCTAATGCGCATGACTCTGTTGACCTAATAAGAGCAAAAGCTTGAGTTAGCGCAAGTAAAACTGCAGTGTGGCGGGTGATTTCTAAAGCTAAACATCTGAAGCACCTAAAATTGAAGAAAAAACCACCACTTAACTCTCTACGTAAAGAAGCTCGGTATAGTTTCTGTAGAAAATACATGTCACGGAAGACAGAGTGGCAGTGCGTTGTATTCTCTGATGAAAAAAATATTAATTTTGAGTGCCCTGACAGGTAAATCTATTAGTTCCATGATTTAAGAAAGGAGACCCATCAATTGGAGCGTCTAGATAGCAGAGTCGGCGTGGTTATGGTCTGGGAAGCCATAGCAATTTGGTAC